>OY997274.1:556350929-558750929 GCA_963921465.1 Triticum timopheevii
ACGCGCTATCTCAGAGTAACTGACCGTCTATTCATCAACAGTCATGGCAGTACGGCGAACACGGGACGTGAAAAAGAATAAATCTACACGTGCTTAGACCACCTAGTATGACTACTAGGACTAGAGCAAGCCAAAAAGCGCGCCGCCGTTACCCACTCCTTGTCAGTGACGGGAAAATCTTTGTTTTACATAGTCGAGAAGTCATTGTGCTAAGGCCCCACATGCCGAGGCGTTGAATAGAATGTAGATGCTAGTTTACGGAAGCAAGTATCGATAATACGTTTGTATCTCCATACTTATATTTCTTCTCTTATAAAAACGAGTTGGTGATGATGGTACGTGTGCCATCTTGTAAATATAGACCGTCCGATCTATATCTGACGGATGGAAATTAAACTAAAAGATACCCGCACCCCTCTCCACATTTGCAGACAAGGCCTTCCCTCGTTCATCCTTATCTCCAACAAACCTCATTGTTGAGCAATTAAGAAAGGAATCCTCTGGAACAAACTGGCATGGTGGCCGCTGCCGGCGTCGTCAATCCCCATGCCTCCGCTCAGTCAGACCACCAACCACCACCAGACCCCACTCCTCTTCACCTTATCTCATATTTCTCGAGATATCATTAGTTTTTACACATGGGATTACTCCTGCAAGGGTCAATCACAACAAGTGTTTTATAAAAAAATGCATCTTGATGTTCCGTGCAATGCATGGATCTTGCTAGTACTCCTACACAAGACTAAGTTGGTTATGCTGGTGTGTCTGCCATCCGTCGTTTCTGACCATTAGATCTACATCTAACGATTGTGAGGTAAGTTGTTGCCTTTTCTCACCAACGTCCCACTTGTCTACCAATTTGCAGAAAGACCCATAATTAGTTCTTAAAACCAACCACATCCCTCCCTGACCTCACCAAAACAGCCCAAGGAATATATTCTAATTGAAACATAATATATCTCTAGTGACATATGTATATCAAAATTAGAGTGTTTTGTACCATGTTTGTGAATAAGTATTATTCTAATTATGATTCGTTGCAACGGACATGAACATTGCTAGTATTTCCAACCATGCATTTTTTCCTAGTATTCCATAGTTTCGAGTTTTCCATCAAGATATTAGTCACTCATGGTTGATATTACTTCAATCATGTACGCATATGCACTATGTAACTAGCTTTTTATTGGCTTCCAAAGCTTAACTTTGACTCCGGCTTACAATATGTAGAGTATTTAACAAAAAACTACCACTTTCAACTAGCCCTAGGAAGAATCTATTGTACAAAAAATAGCAAAAAACATACCAAAATTTCTTAATCCACGCCAAAAACTACTACCTAGTACTCCTACCGATTAGGTTCGTTAGAACCCATTTATGACTGGGTTGGCCCCACACGTCCGTGCTGACGAGGCAGCTTAAACCAACACATTTTATTTGACCGTTGACACGAGGGACCCACATCTGACCTTCTATCCTGTTATTCCCCCTCAAATCATTATTTTTCCTGAACATTACTTCAAACAGTACTGATGCGTGTTTGCTGGTGACGCATGTGATGAGCGAGTTGGTCGCCGCTCTGCCAGACGGGCAGGACGCCGCGCTGGCCTTCGCACAGGTTGGCAGGCTGGCCCGAGCGTGACTCACGAGCGAGCAAGCCGCCACGCTGGCCTTCGCTCGAGCCAGATGGCGGGCCTTAGCACGGTGCGCGCGAGTAAGCCACCACGCTGCCATGCCAATCTAGCTAGCAAACCTTGCAGACAAGCAGCTGGATGGAGCTATCTTGGCTAGCTAGCGGCCGCGAGCGTCGGACGGAGCTGGCATCCGTGCTGCCGCAACATGGGCTCCGCACCACTGGCGGTTTTGACCTCACCTTCTGCCGACGGCGGTAGCTGCGTCCCATGGCCGAGGATGACTAGGTGGACGGGCCGGAGGTAGGAGGTCACTCGAGGATTTTTGTTGGTAAGAGCATGTACGATGGTTGATAAGGTAGTCTTATCTTAAGTCTGCCACGTATGCAAGTGGTAGTAGTTTCTTGGCATTTTGGTGGTTTCTGGCATTATTAGGGGTTTCTTGTAAGGAACAATGTACGTACTACTAGTGACAAAAGGCGATTCTAGGTTGCGTTGTACTCCAACGAGTACTACTAGTGGTCGCGGGAGTATATACCTCGTTTTGTCGGTTCGATCCCGGCCGAACGCACGGCGGCCTTTTTTTAAATAGTACTACTACACTTCGCTGCGAGCCAATATTTTACACGGGTAGTTTGAGTTTTGAAGTCAAACGGACGTGTGGCTCCACAATCTGGGTGCACTAGATAGCCTAGCCACGTGAACAGGTTTTCCTTCCCAGCATCTCGTGGCTCGCGTGCTCGCCCTAGCCACACCTCGCTTGCAGCATCCTCATCAACTAGTAGCATATTTAAACTAGCGCCTCCCAATTAAGCCGGAGGAGCCGGAAAAGCCTGGTGGGGCATTGGGAACTGTGCAATATGGCTCTGTATGTAAAATGCTCTACTACTACTCTGTAGCTTGTGGCGTTGCATGCATGGACTTCACTACATTATCGGCTCTACTATAAAAGAAATTCTTTTGACGTGTTTTTTTAAACGGAGACAAAAGCTTTGCTTCATCTCATTCATAAAGAAGGAACTACTAACAAAGTTCGACGAGATCCAGTACACCTCCACAAATGGAAGCCAAAAGCCCAATCTCGCTGTATCAAATAACTCAAATGTTCTGACCCCGCAGTAACCGTCGCTGATAAACAGGCTGCTAGTGTGTGCATGAGAGGAGAGGCTGAGTAGGCCAGCTACGTGTGAGGAGCAGCTGAATAGAGCATCGAGAGTACCCACTAGGCCACTACGCATGTGTACTTTCCTTGCATTGATAGTACAGTGATGGTTCTAGAGAACAGTAGTACCCTCCACTTCCAACTGTAGCTCCTTGGCCCTGAGATTCAAGAGTTCAAAACTGGTGCACTATACTAGAATAGACTAGAAGTACAGTACATCGCACTACTACGTGAGAAAAATACTACTAGTACTGCTACAGTACGAGTACGTACTCCTCCGTCACATAATGTAAGACGTTTTTTTACACTAGTTGGCATGTACAAAAAATGGCAAAAACATACCCAAAATTTCTTAATCCACGCCAAAAACTACTACCTAGTGCCAAAAATTTCTTACTAGTGCTATTATTTACATTATAATGCAATCCCATAACGTTCCATAATGCTAGTACTAGTAGTAAATAATAGCCTCAACCCTTCGCTGAGGAACAATCTACAGTTGGAAGGGACGAGGCCCTGTGGTTACTACGCTCTTATCTCCTCCTCGCCAGTTCCCCTCTCCCCGGAGAGAAGGCAGTTCGTCGCTGCTCCCATGGATTCGCCAGGCGGTTCTCCTCCTCGTCGGGGCTGGGAGACCTTGGACGACAATCCTCTGGGAGAAATCGCATGCCGCTCCGACGTCCTCACCGCCGCAAGACTCGGTGCTTCCTGCACCAACTTTTTCAAGATGCTGCTTAAACAGGCTTGGGAAAAGGCCATGGTTGTTGGTCTTCCATGCGTCCTCGAGGAGAAGGTTCTTCTATGGGACAATCCTTCGAACAGTCCACAGCTCCCTGGCCATGGTTGCACGTGGACTCCGCTAGAGTTGCCGACGTTGAGAGGTAGTCGGATTTTGTCTGATGAGCAGGTCAGTAATGGAATTTGATCATGTAGTACTTAGTTATTCCATTTCCATCCCGTAATTTCTTCGCTGCCCACCGTCTTATATATAGGTCTGGGTCGGTGCCAACGAAGATTGGCTTGCATACCTCCGGTCGGATACCACCATCATTTTGCATAACATCCACAGCCGTGCAACCGTTCCGGTAGACCCCTTCTCCACCATTGGGATCGGCCTTCCGGACTGGCTGGGCTTGAATACGTATGATGATGCCTACATGAGATTGAAGAAGATAGCAATTGCGGACCCGCCGACAAAGCGACACGGCTACGATGATTACTATCTCATCGTGGTGTTCGACATAAGGATTGCCATCAATGCAAGAGGCAGTAACGGCAGAGGCTGGCACATGTTGGCGGCGGCAGATTTGTACCCCTACACGTACGAAGACGCCGTGCGCCATCTAGGCCGCATCTTCGCGGTGACAAGCCACGGACTTGTTTCATCTGGTTGCCATCCTACGGTAAGGGAGATTACAAACGGAATGCACAAACTATCATTTGCATCCCTAACGGTACTCCATTATTTTGCATGGACCAGTCATCCCCCGATCAACATAAGATCGCCGATCCTGGATGTGCATTTGCATCCGCGATTCGGTCTAACCTGGAACCTTGTAGCTGACTTTGGCATATTGCGATCAACTATCTTAGCAGTCGTTACCCATGGTACCACTGATGTGCAACATGGTCACACAATCTACCACGATCGGACCGTCACCATCTACCCAGGTATTCCATTTTTTAACCCTCTCGCCTTCTCTTTCATTATTGTACTAGTAGTTGATACGTCCATTTTGCATCACACTTTTATATCAATATTTATTGCATTATGGGCTGTTATTTCACGTTATGTCACAATACTTATGGCTATTCTCTCTTATTTTACAAGGTTTACATGAAGAGGGCGAATGCCGGCAGCTGGAATTCTAGGCTGGAAAAGGAGAAAATATTGAAGGACTATTCTGCGCAACTCCAAAAGTCTTGAAACTCCACGGAATACCTTAAAATAAGTAAAGAAAAATCGTCGCCAAAGATGAAGGCCAGGGAGCCCACACCCTGCTCACGAGGGTGGGGGCGCCCCCCCCCCCCTACCTCATGGACCCCTTGGTGGCTCTCTGACGTCCATCTTCTCCTATATGAAGTCTTTCGATGAGAAAAAAATAGGAGAGAACCTTTCGGGACGAGACTCCGCCGCCACGAGGCGGAACCTTGGCGGAACCAATCTAGGGCTTCGGCAGAGCTGTTCTGCCGGGGACACTTCCCTCCGGGAGGGGGAAATCATCACCATCGTCATCACCAACGCTCCTCTCATCGGGAGAGGGCAATCTCCATCAACATCTTCACCAGCACCATCTCATCTCCAAACCCTAGTTCATCTCTTATATCCAATTCTTGTCTCCAAGTCTGGGATTGGTGCTAGTAGGTTGCTAGTAGTGTTGATTACTCCTTGTAGTTGATGCTAGTTGGTTCATTTGGTGGAAGATCATATGTTCAGATCCTTTATGCACATTATTACCCCTATGATTATGAACATGAATATGCTTTGTGAGTAGTTACGTTTGTTCCTGAGGACAAGGGAGAAGTCTTGCTATTAGTAGTCATGTGAATTTGGTATTCGTTCAATATTTTGATAAGATGTGTGTTATCTAACCTCTAGTGGTGTTATGTGAACGTCGACTACATAACACTTCACCATTATTTGGGCCTAGAGGAAGGCATTGGGAAGTAATAAGTAGATGATGGGTTGCTAGAGTGACAGAAGCTTAAACCCTAGTTTATGCGTTGCTTCGTAAGGGGCTGATTTGGATCCATATGTTTCATGCTATGGTTAGGTTTACCTTAATACTTTTGTTGTAATTGCGGATGCTTGCAATAGAGGTTAATCATAAGTGGGATGCTTGTTCAAGTAAGAACAGCACCCAAGCACCGGTCCACCCACATATCAAATTATCAAAGTACCGAACGCGAATCATATGAGCGTGATGAAAACTAGCTTGACGATGTTCCCATGTGTCCTCGGGAGCGCTTTTCCTATTATAAGAGTTCGTCTAGGCTTGTCCTTTGTTACAAAAAGGATTGGGCCACCTTGCTGCACTTTATTTACTTTTGTTACTTGTTGCTCGTTACCATTTATCCTATCACAAAACTATCTATTACCATTTATTTCAGTACTTGCAGAGAGTACCTTGCTGAAAACCGCTTATCATTTCCTTCTGCTCCTCGTTGGGTTCGACACTCTTACTTATCGAAAGGACTATGATAGATACCCTATACTTGTGGGTCATCAAGACTCTTTGCTGGCGCCGTTGCCAGGGAGTGATGCGCCTTTGGTAGGTGGAATTTGGTAAGGAAAAATTTATTTAGTGTGCTGAAATTTTCTGTCACTTGTTACTATGGAAAGTAATTGTCTGAGGGGCTTGTTCGGGGTATCTTCACCCCGTCCAGTTGAGCCAAGAGTTGCTCCTCAACCTACTGAACCTACTGAACCTATTGAAAATGAAACTCCTTTTGAAATTCCTTCGGGTATGATGGAAAAACGGCTAGCTAACACTTTTGCAGGAGATGGAACAAAGCATCCTGACGAACATCTACGCTATGTGGATGATATTTGTGGACTATTTAAGCTTGTAGGAATATCCGATGATGTTGTTAAGAAGAAGGCTTTCCCTTTATCTTTTGAGGGAGACACATTGACATGGTATAGGCTATGTGATGATACGAGATCATGGAACTATAAAAGAGTGAAATTGGAATTTCATCAAAAGTATTACCCTATGCATCTTGTTCATCGTGATCACAATTATATATATAATTTTTGGCCTCGCGAAGGAGAAAGCATCGCTCAAGCTTGGGGGAGGCTTAAATCAATGTTATATTCATGCCCCGATCATGAGATCTCAAGAGAAGTGATTATGCAAAAAAAATTATGCTCGCCTTTCTGATAACAATCGCACCATGCTCGATAATTCTTGTGTTGGCTCTTTTATGATGAAGCCTATTGAATTTAGATGGAATTTATTGGATAGAATTAAACGCAACTCTGAAGATTGGGACCTCGACGAAGGTAAGGCGTCAGGTATGACACCTAAGTTTGATTGTGTTAAATCTTTTATGGATACCGATATTTTCCGTAAGTTTAGCACTAAATATGGACTTGACTCTGAGATAGTAGCTTCTTTCTGTGAATCTTTTGCTACTTATGTTGATCTCCCCAAGGAGAAGTGGTTTAAATATCATCCTCCCATAGAAGTAAAAGTAGCTACACCTATTAAAGTTGAAGAAAAGACTGTCACTTACAATGATCCTACTGTTCCCACTTCTTATGTTGAGAAACCACCTTTCCCTGTTAGAATGAAGGATCATGCTAAAGCTTCAACTGTTGTTCGTTAAAGCAATACTAGGACTTATACACCTCCTGAGAAAGTCAAAGTAGAACCCAATATTGCTATTGTTAAAGATCTCTTGTCTGATAATATTGATGGGCATGTCATTCAATTCTCTGGTGAAACTGCTAGAATTGCTAAATCCTGTGATAGAGATAAACCTAGACCTGTGGTAGGCATGTCCGTTATTTATGTTAAAATAGGAGATAATTGTTATCATGGATTATGTGATATGGGTACGGTGCTAGTGCTAGTGTTATACCCATTGGCTTATACAAAGAAATTATGCATGAGATTGCACCTACTGAGTTAGAGGAAATTGATGTTACAATTAAACTTGCCAATAGAGATACTATATCTCCAATGGGAATTGTTAGAGATGTTGAGGTCTTGTGTGGGAAAACCAAATATCCCGCTGATTTTCTTGTTCTTGGTTCTCCACAAGATAGCTTTTGTCCCATTATATTTGGTAGACCCTTCTTGAATACTGTTAACGCTAAGATAGACTGTGAAAAGAATGTTGTTACTATTGGCTTGGACAATATGGTTCATGAGTTTAATTTCTCTAAATTTAGTAAACAACATCGTGAGGAAGAATTGCCTAGTAAGGATGAAATTATTGGTCTTGCTTCTATTGCTATACCTCCTTGTGATCCTTTAGAACACTATTTGCTAGACCATGAAAATGATATGTTCATGAATGAAAGAAGGGAAATAGATGAAGTATTCTTTAAACAGGAACGTATTCTGCAACACAATTTGCCTGTTGAAATCCTAGGGGATCCTCCTCCACCCAAGGGTGATCCCATGTTTGAGCTTAAACCGTTGCCTGATAATCTTAAATATGCTTATCTTGATGAAAAGAAAATATATCCTGTCATTATTAGTGCTAACCTTTCAGAGCATGAAGAAGAAAGATTATTGAAAACTCTGAAAAAGCACCGTGCTGCTATTGGATATACTGTAGATGATATTAAGGGCATCAGTCCCACTCTATGCCAACATAAATTAAATTTGGAAGCGGATGCCAAACCGGTACGTGATCCTCAACAACGTTTGAATCCTAAAATGAAAGAAGTGGTAAGAAAGGAAATACTCAAGCTTCTGGAGGCAGGTATAATTTATCCCGTTACTGATAGTCAGTGGGTAAGTCCTGTCCATTGTGTCCCTAAGAAGGGAGGTATTACTGTTGTCCCTAATGATAAAGATGAATTGATTCCGCAAAGAATTATCACAGGTTATAGGATGGTAATTGATTTCCGCAAATTAAATAAGGCTACTAATAAAGATCATTACCCCTTACCTTTTATTGATCAAATGCTAGAAAGATTATGCAAACATACACACTATTGCTTTCTAGATGGTTATTCCGGTTTTTCTCAAATACCTGTGTCGGCTAAAGATCAATCAAAGACTACTTTTACATGCCCTTTTGGTACTTTTTCTTATAGACGTATGCCTTTCGGTTTATGTAATGCACCTGCTACCTTTCAAAGATGCATGATGGCTATATTCTCTGACTTTTGCGAGAAAATTTGTAAGGTTTTCATGGACGACTTTTCCGTATATGGTTCCACTTTTGATGATTGCTTGAGCAATCTTGCTCGAGTTTTGCAGAGATGTGAAGAAACTAATCTTGTCTTGAATTGGGAAAAGTGCCACTTTATGGTTAATGAAGGTATTGTCTTGGGGCACAAAGTTTCTGAAAGAGGTATTGAAGTTGATAAAGCCAAGGTTGATGCTATTGAAAAGATGCCATGTCCCAAGGACATCAAAGGTATAAGAAGGTTCCTTGGTCACGCCGGATTTTATAGCAGGTTCATCAAGGACTTCTCAAAAATCTCTCGGCCTCTGACTAATTTATTACAAAAAGATGTACAATTTGTCTTTGATGATGATTGTGTGGAAGCATTTGAAATACTTAAGAAAGCATTAGTCTCTGCACCTGTTGTTCAGCCACCTGATTGAAATTTACCCTTTGAAATTATGTGTGATGCTAGTGATTATGCTGTAGGTGCTGTTCTAGGGCAAAGAGTTGATAAGAAATTGAATGTTATCCATTATGCTAGTAAGACTCTAGACAATGCTCAAAGAAATTATGCTACTACCGAAAAGGAACTTTTAGCAGTTGTTTTTGCTTGTGATAAATTCAGACCCTATATTGTTGATTCTAAGGTTACTATTCACACTGATCATGCTGCTATTAAATATCTTATGGAAAAGAAAGATGCAAAACCTAGGCTTATTAGATGGGTTCTCTTGCTCCAAGAATTTGATTTGCATATTGTTGATAGAAAAGGAGATGAGAACCCCATTGCAGACAACTTATCTAGGTTAGAGAATGTTCTTGATGACCCACTACCTATTGATGATAGCTTTCCTGATGAGAAATTAAATGTCATAAGTACTTCTCGTAGCACTCCATGGTATGCTGACTGTGCTAATTATATTGTTGCTAAATTTATACCACCTAGCTTCACATACCAACAAAAGAAAAAGTTTTTCTATGAGTTGCGACATTACTTCTGGGATGACCCACATCTTTATAAAGAAGGAGTAGATGGTGTTATTAGACGTTGTGTACCTAAGCATGAACAGGAACAGATCCTATGCAAGTGTCCCTCCGAAGCTTATGGAGGACACCACGCTGGAGATAGAACTGCACATAAGGTATTGCAATCCAGTTTTTATTGGCCTACTCTCTTCAAGGATGCCCGTAAGTTTGTTTTGTCTTGCGATGAATGTCAAAGAATTGGTAATATTAGTAGACGTCAAGAAATGCCTATGAATTATTCACTTGTTATTGAACCATTTGATGTTTGGGGCTTTGATTATATGGGACCTTTTCCTGCCTCTAATGGATACACTCATATTTTAGTTGCTGTTTATTACGTTACTAAGTGGGTAGAAGCTATTCCAACTAGTAGTGTTGATCATAACACTTCTATTAAAATGCTTAAGGAAGTTATTTTTCCGAGGTTTGGAGTCCCTAGATATTTAATGACTGATGGTGGTTCACATTTTATTCATGGTGCTTTCCGTAAGATGCTTGCTAAATACGACGTTAATCATAGAATTGCATCTCCATATCATCCGCAGTCTAGTGGTCAGGTAGAATTGAGCAATAGAGAGCTCAAATTAATTTTGCAAAAGACTGTCAATAGGTCTAGGAAGAATTGGTCGAAAAAACTTGATGATGCATTATGGGCCTATAGAACTACATATAAGAGTCCTATGGGTATGTCTCCGTATAAAATGGTTGATGGAAAAGCTTGTCACTTACCTCTTGAATTAGAACATAAGGCATATTGGGCTATTAAAGAGCTCAACTATGATTTCAAACTTGCCGGTGAGAAGAGGTTATTTGATATTAGCTCACTTGATGAATGGAGAACCCAAGCGTATGAAAATGCCAAGTTGTTTAAAGAAAAGGTTAAAAGATGGCATGACAAAAGGATACAAAAGCGTGAGTTTAATATAGGTGATTATGTGTTGCTATACAACTCTCGTTTAAGATTTTTTGCAGGAAAACTTCTCTCCAAATGGGAAGGTCCTTACGTTATCGAGGAGGTCTATCATTCCGGTGCCAAAAAAACAACAACTTCGCAGGCACAAATCCGAAGGTGGTAAACGGTCAAAGGATCAAACACTATATCTCAGATAATCCTCTAAATGTTGAAACTAATATTATTGAAACCGTAGAACGTCCCAGACTCCGAAAAGGAATAGGTATGTGGTACGGTAAGTAAACTGACTCCAAAACAATTTTTAAGGCAATATTTCTCCGTTTTGGAATATTTAGAAAAATAGAAAATTAAGTAGTAGTCCAGGGAGGACACGAGGCCTCCACGATGGTGGAGGGCGCGCCCTACCCCCTGGGCACGCCCCCTACCTCGTGAGCACCTCGTGTGCCCTCCGGACTCCATTTCCTTGCACAATACGTATTTTGTTCGGTAAAAAAATTTCATTATATATACTCCCGAAGGTTTTGACTCCCGTATCACGCAAATATCCTCTGTTTTTGTTTCGAGTTGTTGCTGTTGTAGATAAGAGCAAGATGTCTTCTCAAGAGTCAGTCGGGGAGAGCCGGGTATCTAACCCGGCACCGGAACCAAGGGCAAACAGCGACGCTGACCACTTTGGGCCGGCAACAGAGGAAGAGATGGAGGCTGACCTGATGAGCGTAGATGCCATGGAAGATCAAGAAGTCACCTCTCGCTTCCGAGCTGGGTTTATGATGGGGGAACTACAGAGCTCAGCTATTCCAAACTCGGTTATCCCTTCCACTGTTAAATTTCTTTCCTATGAAAATATGAGGAGAAGTATCTCTGGTTCTCCCGCAGCTATGCAACACCCTTGGGTTCAAGGAGCTTTAGCCATTACAGGAAAGCTTCGCAAGGAAGTAATGGACCTCAAGCAGCAGGTCAATAAGCTCGAGGAGGAGAAACGTATTCTGAGGGGAATCATCGGCAAGAATATTACACCAACAACAAAGAAGGAGATATAATCACATGGGTATGGGCACTCCCCTTGGAAACTGCCAAGCTTGGGGGAGGTGCCCTGGTATCGTATCATCATCACAACTCCTATCTTTACCGTTTTTCTTAGTTTGATCCTATTAGTAGTATCTTGATTTAGTAGAATAAAGTCATGGCATGATCTAGTTTTGAGTTTTGCTTTATGATCCTTCTTTGTAATCGAGTCTGTGAGCTATATAATAAAGATTAGTGTTGAGTCAAGGGCTTGAGTATTTTTCCATGATCTCGGGTGATTAGAAGAAAAAGAATAAAAAGAATCAAAGAGTTCATATTGATTTTATTGAAAGTAATGACTTCACATAGAAAGAGTATGATGATTTAAAATTGTTGGGAGTTGATAAATATAGCTTTGGTCATCATTGCAAATAATAGGAAGTAATAAGGAAAGAGTGGTTTCACATATAGATATATTATCATTGACATCTTTTATGATTGGGAGCACTCACTAAAATATGACATGCCAAAAGAGTTGATGTTGGACAAGGAAGACAACATAATGAGTTATGTTTTCTTACATCTGAGATAAGGTATGTTGTTATGGATCCTCTACCATGTTGAGCTGGCCTTTCCCCCTCATGCTAGCCAAATTCTCAGCACCAAGTAGAAATACTACTTGTGCTTCCAAATACCCTTAAACCAGTTTTGCCATGAGAGTCCACCATATCTACCTATGGTTTGAGTAAGATCCTTCAAGTAAGTTGTCATCGATGCAAGAAATAAAAATTGCTCTCTAAATATGCATGACTTATTAGTGCGGAGAAAATAAACTTTGTACGAACTTGTTGTGGACACAATAAAAGCGACGGACTGCATAATAAAGGTTCACATGCAAGGGGCAATATAAAGTGACGTTCTTTTGCATTAAGATTTTGTGCATCAACCCTAAATGTGCATGACAACCTCTGCTTCCCTCTGCGAAGGGCCTATCTTTTATTATTATCCTCTACCTTATGCAAGAGTCACGGTGATCTTCACCTTTTCCTTTTTATTTTTATCCTTTGGCAAGCTCAGCATGTTGGAAAGAACATGATATATATATCTAGTTGGATGTGGGGGAGCATGAATTATTATTGTTGACATTACCCTTGAGGTAAAAGGTTGTGGGGCAAAACTATAAGCTCCTATCTTTCTCTATGTCCGATTAGAACTCCGTAACCACAAGTATTGCGTGAGTGTTAGCAATTATGAAGGACTAAGTGATAGTTGAGTATGTGGACTTGCTTTTAAGCTCTGACATAGACTCTTTCTGATGTTATGATAAATTGCAATTGTTTCAATGAATGAGGGTATAATTTGTTGATGCTCAATAAGGTTTCTAATTCATACTTTGGCTTTGTGAAAAGATCATCACTTGAACTTGAGTAACCCTCTGACAAAATTTATATATGTTGCTAATAATCATGATGCCTTCATGTCCGTATTTTATTTTTATCAATGCCTCTACCTCTAAACATGAGGACATATTTATTGTTATCGGCTTTTCGCTTGAGGACAAGTGAGGTCTAAGCTTGGGGGAGTTGATACGTCCATTTTGCATCATGCTTTTATATCAATATTTATTGCATTATGGGCTGTTATTTCACATTATGTCACAATACTTATGGCTATTCTCTCTTATTTTACAAGGTTTACATGAAGAGGGAGAATGCCGGCAGCTGGAATTCTGGGCTGGAAAAGGAGCAAATATTGAAGGACTATTCTGCGCAACTCCAAAAGTCCTGGAACTCCACGGAATACCTTAAAATAAATAAAGAAAAATCGTCGCCAAAGATGAAGGCCAGGGGGCCCACACCCTGCTCACGAGGGTGGGGGCGCCCCCCCTGGGCGTGCCCCCTACCTCGTGGGCTCCCTGGTGGCTCTCCGACGTCCATCTTCTCCTATATGAAGTCTTCGATGAGAAAAAAATAGGAGAGAACCTTTCAGGACGAGACTCCGCCGCCACGAGGCGGAACCTTGGCGGAACCAATCTAGGGCTCCGGCAGAGTTGTTCTGCCGGGGACACTTCCCTCCGGGAGGGGGAAATCATCACCATCGTCATCACCAACGCTCCTCTCATCGGGAGAGGGCAATCTCCATCAACATCTTCACCAGCACCATCTCATCTCCAAACCCTAGTTCATCTCTTGTATCCAATTCTTGTCTCCAAGTCCGGGATTGGTGCTAGTAGGTTGCTAGTAGTGTTGATTACTCCTTGTAGTTGATGCTAGTTGGTTTATTTGGTGGAAGATCATATGCTTAGATCCTTTATGCACATTATTACCCCTCTGATTATGAACATGAATATGCTTTGTGAGTAGTTACGTTTGTTCCTGAGGACAAGGGAGAAGTCTTGCTATTAGTAGTCATGTGAATTTGGTATTCGTTCGATATTTTGATAAGATGTATGTTGTCTAACCTCTAGTGGTGTTATGTGAGCGTCGACAACATAACACTTCACAATTATTTGGGCCTAGAGGAAGGCATTGGGAAGTAATAAGTAGATGATGGGTTGCTAGAGTGACAGAAGCTTAAACCCTAGTTTATGCGTTGCTTCGTACGGGGCTGATTTGGATCCATATGTTTCATGCTATGGTTAGGTTTACCTTAATACTTTTGTTGTAGTTGCGGATGCTTGCAATAGAGGTTAATCATAAGTGGGATGCTTGTTCAAGTAAGAACAGCACCCAAGCACCGGTCCACCCACATATCAAATTATCAAAGTACCGAACGCGAATCATATGAGCGTGATGAAAACAAGCTTGACGATGTTCCCATGTGTCCTCGGGAGCGCTTTTCCTATTATAAGAGTTCGTCTAGGCTTGTCCTTTGTTACAAAAAGGATTGGGCCACCTTGCTGCACTTTATTTACTTTTGTTACTTGTTGCTCGTTACCATTTATCCTATCACAAAACTATCTGTTACCATTTATTTCAGTACTTGCATAGAGTACCTTGCTGAAAACTGCTTATCATTTCCTTCTGCTCCTCGTTGGGTTCGACACTTACTTATCGAAAGGACTACGATAGATCCCCTATACTTGTGGGTCGTCAGTAGTATACTTGGTAGTACTAGTAGGAGTACTTTTTACCTTGGAGGACGCGTATAGCTAGCTAGGCCCTTGAAGACTTGAACCCACTAGCTGCCACCATTTTTGTTTTTCCATGTCTTACTATCTCATCCATGTAGCCAAGAGTGGCTATATATAATAAGCCGGTTATTTTACTTCCTCTATACCAGAGTAGTACTATTTGCTGCACAGTATTACTGACCGCCATATTTGAGCACAACATTATTATGCATGGACCTTGACTATGTACGTACCATGTGTCCAGATCTGAGATGCCGCGTGTACCAGATGAACGGCGCCGAGTTCGACCCCCGTGATGCTACGTGGGTGCTGAGGAACACTCTTGGAGAGTACTCGCTTTTCATCGGGGACAGCTACCCCATTGCGAAGCGGATGCCACCTTCCGTGCAGTACATGCACTACGGGAAACGGGAGATTTGCCGTCAGTACTTTCTTTGCCGTAAGCATTTCGTCGGGGTAGACGGCAAAGAATGAGTTTGCCATCAACAGTAGACGACAAAGAAAAAGTATTGGCGAAAAAAACTTTGCCGTCTGCCTTTCATTTTACAGACGGCAAAGAGAAAACTTTGCCGTCTATCAACCTAAATACAGATGGCTAAAACCTTTGCCGTCTGCCTTTTTGATTATAGATGGCAAAGAGCTCACTTTACCGTCTTTAATATAAAATACAGTGGGCAAAGGACTTTGCCGTATGTGATTTTATTAATAGACGGCAAAGTGCTTACTTTGCCGTGTGTAAATAGAACCACAGACGACAAAGAGAAAGCACAAGTCCACGGATCGATCACGCGGATCACTGACATGGCTGAATCTCATCCGCACATCCCCACGAGGCAAAACCCACCAGCCCCACGTCCCACGTCCTCTCTCCACCTTATCCTCCCGACACCCCCCACGCCCCCACCACTATTCCTCCCTCTAGTACGTCTCTCTGCCTCTCGATCTGGAGAACGCCATGCTCCCGTTCCCGACCCCATCGCCCCCGCCGGCCCCCAGCCCCCGTCGCGCCCGCCGGCCCCCGGCCCCCGGCCCCCGTCGCCTCCTCCGACCGCGGTGCAAGTCCCCGTCGCCCCCAGCAGCCGCTGGACTCGGCTCTGTCCCCCGTCGCCCTGCGGCCCGGCCTACCTTCGGCCCCGGCCCCGGCCCCCGTCGCCTTCGCCTGCCCCCGGCCGCGCGGGCAACGAGCATGGCGGACGCGCGGGCGACGAGCTTGGGTGGCAAGCATGGCGCACGGCGGATTCTTCCCCTGGGCGCGCGGCGGCTTCTTCCCTCGGGCGCGCGGTGGCCTCTTCCGTCGAGCAATGCGCGTGATGGCCACAGAGGTGTTCCTCTCTCCGGCAGGCGGTGCCCCCTCTCTCTCTCCAGGAACCAGTGAGCATGGCCGGGCGGCTGTGTGGATACCATTGTCGGGCAAGCGGCGCGGGCGTGCGTGGCTGTTTGGTGGCGCGGCGAGTAGGGCCGGGCGAGCGGCCCTGTGAGCAGGGCGAGGCGGGCGGCAGTGGTGTCCTGGCGAGAAGAAGGCTGGCCGGCGGTGAAGTACCTGTTGCTGCAATGGAAGACTCGATTGCTTTTCTTTTTTAGTTTCTAGGGGTCCTTGTGTAAAATTTCAGGACAGTTGTGTAACTTCTCTATAACCACCGATGATGAATGCAAGGCAGCACACCGTGTCGAGTCTAAAATCTCCGTGAGCTAAACCTGTTTTTGTTTGTTGTTCTTGTGTCTGCCGAGATGTTCTGCTCGGACGTCACTTTAAAAAAAATGGAAAACAATCTTTGCCGTCTGTACTTTAGTCTGGATGACGGCAAAGCACATGTTTTGACTGACGGCAAAGAACACGTTTTTTGCCGTCTGTTATTTTTGCGGCGGACGGCAAAACCGAATTGGCTGACGGCAAAATCTTTGCCGTCATCTCGATAAAAGGCAGACGGCAAAGTATTCTTTGTCGGCTAATCTTTGCCGTCTGAGTTTGCCGTCTGCTTCCTGACGGCAAAATCTTTGCCGTCTGGATTTGGGTCTTTGCCGTCTGTGATCCATAGACGGCAAATTACCTGTTTCCTGTAGTGATGGAAGGCCTGCCGTTCATGAAGCATGGTTGTGTCTTCATTGCACACTGCCGGATGAACGACATGCTGGGACACGCTATCCCTGATTTATGTCGCTTCAGTTTGGATGAGTCTCCATTGTGTGGAACCGGACTAGAAAGCTGCGATAATGATTCCCGTTGCCCACCACTATGGATCGTGCCATCCATGAAGAACACCTGGACTGGAACTTGGAGGAGGACATGTAGCCCATCTATAACGTGTAAGTGGAGTACGGTAATTGTGAATGGTAGCGCTGTGACTATATGTGGAATAGTCATGCACAAATTTATCACATGAATTGGAGATGAACTTGTGTGGCATACTGGCATTTGTCCTTTAGAATTTATTACTAGTAAATGTGTTATGTGTACGTGCAACTTATGTGGTTGTTGCACGGGCTCCAACACGCTCTTTGAGAAAAAAAGGTGGCACAGCTTTGGATATACGTGACGTGGCGGCATCATACAGTAGCATCGTTCGCTATAGTTGTAGTACACTCCTACTAGGACGACAACTCCTATAAAACCTTGCACTTGACTCTTTGCCTCTTCGGGAGGTTCAACAGTTCATACTCGTGTGAACCTTGCACTTGGCTCTTCGCCTCTTCGGAAGGTCCAATAATGATGATACTACAGTACAATATGCTTCTAGCAATCTGACACCGATTGAACTGCTGCACGTCCACCGCGAGGGCGAGGGTGAGGGCGAGGGAGAGGGAGAGGGAGAGCGTGTTGTATTCAAAACCCTCTCCTCGTCCTGCGAACCACCACGCGCGTGGGCGAGGGAGAGGCGTAGTAAGCAAGCTTCTCCTCGTTCAGCGAGTTGACGGGACACATCAAAGCAGTACATGTACTAGTAGTCCATACTGCGTCCTTTCCGATTAATATGGCTTAATTTGAAACGAGAAAAATACACTGGCGGTCAACGTATGTAACAATACACTCTTTACTGTCACTATATATAGTTTTGCGGTGATTATACGATCACTAGCTCATCGTAGAGCACCGTATTGCACCCTACTGACCGGCCATATAGTCGACGTGGCACATTGTTGACTGGTTAAATTGTCACCTGGTTTCTGGGTCCCACCTGTCAGTTGGCACAGCAAAGAAATCAGTTAAACAAAACTTTACGCAGGCACGACACGAGTCCAACCCTTGCGCCCGAACCGCCCTGGCTGTGTATGTGAATGTGAGTGCATGCACGTGTACTCCCTCGGTCTTCCAACAAAGAGCGTACATCGGCTATAAAACAAAGAGTATAGTACATGATGTACATCTACACTTCCAATGCATTTAGCCTTTAATCTAAATCGATATTGATTGACTAATGCACCAACTTGTGTTGTAGGTATAGGCTACATGTCTATCCTTAATTACAACATGCAACGACCTTCATTTAATCTTCTTCTCTCAATGGTCGCATGCACACATAAGTCTGCTACTTTTGGGCGTTAATTATGCCCTGGTCAATGTGTAAATCTCTAAATGTACAGTCTTTCACGGACGTAGGGAGTAGGTTGAGCACTTGAGCGTGAGCGTTTGTGTTGCGTCGTGTGTTGTGTGCCGCATGGGTGCGTGAGTGTTGCGTGCGTCCATGTGTATGTGTGAGTGTTGCATGTTGCATGCATGCATGCATGCATGGGGCTTACTCCCTCCCATTGACATGTTCATATTTCAAGCTTCCTTTGTTCCCTCCATATGGTGATACTCCCTTTGTTCCAAAATACGGAGTAAAAGCCTCACTCTGTTCCAAAATACGGAGTATTTGTCTTTCTACAGATTTCAACAAGTGACTAGCTACGGAGCAAAATGAGTGAAGTGAGCATAGAGGCATAGGGATACTGTAGAAAGGAAGTCCTCGCACTCCATTATTCCCCATCTCGGTCAGAGAGAACTATTCAACTAGTCTTCACAATGAAGTGACAATACACGCTGCAGCAGATGGGACATGTAATTAATAAGTTGAACCAGTGTGTTGGTGTTACTAAATCAGCCTTACCTAGTACTGCCATCATGTTTGCCAGTAGAGCACGCTTCTGCAAATACGCCTACGCACCTCTGTCCTCCATTAACTGACATATGGGCCCTCTTGTGGTAGACCCACATGTCATTGGTGTAACTATTTACACTCCGAAGGACGGTATATCCTGGTAGTAGTACTAGTAGAATTGAGATTTAATGCACTTTCTTCCCCGTCTTCCACTCTTCTTCCTCCTCTCTTCTTCTTCCTCCTCTCTTCCCCATCGTCGGCCGCACACCATTTACCCCCGCTCACTGCTCGCCCGCCCGCGCCATCTTCCTTGGTAGCTCGCGCGTACCATATCCCCCCGCTCACTGCTCGGCCACACGAGAAGCTTCTTCGCTCGCCTGCTCGAATCCACTTCCCCGCTAGCTCGCAGGCACCGAAAACCCCAATGGCAGAACCGACTGACACGCAGAGCCGTGATTGGAATTCCCTGCCCGATGTTCTCTTGGAGCAGATCTGTAGTCGTATGGACTTACTCAGCACCGTCCGTCTGGCCGCATGCTCGGTTTCTTTGTATCGTCTACTCGTCTACAACCGGCCGGCTCTTTTCAAGACACCCTGCTTGCTGATGCCCGATCCTCGCAGGTGGCCCAGACACCGACTTGCTACCACTACCCGTCCACCTGTCCTTCATGCGCGGCCACTACTGGGCAGGCATGAAGGCGAACCGGATCGTCCTCATCCACCACTCCGGTAGTCCGTGGCGTCTCGTGGATATCTACACCCAGCGAGAGATCACCCTTCCATCGTTGCATACCGCCGCCATCGAGCCTTGCGGCCCGCCGGACACTCCTGCCTACTATGCACAAGACGCGTCAACCTTTTGGCTCGACCTCTGTTTGCAGAAAGTTGTAATCTACGAATTACCCAAACCATTAGAAGACTACATGGATTACAAGCTCATTGCCTTGTTCAACATGGGATTAGTCTATCTGGAATCCGGTCGCCATACATGGTTATGGCTCATCATCAATCCTGTTGAGGCAACATTTTTGTCTGATGCTATAGTGCATGATGGCATCGTTTATGCGGTCCACGCACAGATTGGCTGCCTATACTGGTGGAATCTATCGTCGTGTAATTGTTCTATCTCATCTCATCTTTACCTTATGAATACGACTGCCTGTTCATTTGTTACAAATTTAGAATACATAGCATGTCTATAACCACATCATTGCTACATGTTCCTCTCATTTCCTAGATTTTTATGACCACACATGTTATTGTTAGAGTTGATATGAGAATAATTGGCATCTAATGATTGTTAGAATACATATTATGAGCATAACATCATGATTGCTATATGTTACTCTCTTTTACAAGATTTTTATAACAATGCATGTTATTGCTTAGAGTTGATATGAGAACAGTAGTAGTAAGTGCTATGGTAGAATATGAGTAGGTGCTGTCATAGCTGTTTTCCTCTCATTGTTACATGATGTTTGAACCATGACATATTGCTAGAATATGAAAGCCATTGGCTTATTTTTTTTAACTCCACGACATTGCAATTCTCTGTCTATGATATGTGTCACTGTTATAATAATCTTAATTCCACATATACTCTGAACATGATTGTTTATTTTTGTCCTTTTGGTCTCCAATTTGAATTATTGCAGCAGACGCAAATGCGCTGGCCTTCATGATTCCAGGACCTGGAATCATACCAGTCGATGGGTGGTGGTTTATCGCTCGTTCAGCTGACGGCGGTCATTTGATGCTCATTCGCACGTACCAAATTGACCAAACCATTACATCAAACCACATGCAGTATAATGCGTGAGGCGTTTGTGACATTGATGGCTATGGCTGCTTCGTGTTCGAGAAAGATCCCAGCTTCATTGGGCCAGGCGTATTCAACTGGAGACAGGTTTATAGCCTCACCAACCACTCCTTGTTCCTCAGGCTCAATTATCCGATCATCCAACCAATCATCGATCATATCACCGGCGATGATTACTGTGCTATACATCTGGGCTATTCTGTTACACATAACAGAATATTATTCTGTTACCCTTCTTGAACTGACGGTTTCAGGCGGTTGTACTGATAATATTAATCTCGTCGAACTGATCATCTGACTCCTCATCTCACTGAACTGACGTCCACCTCCTCATCTACCTGTAGATGGAGAACAGCAGCCTGGACCACTGGCTTCACGAGCACGCAGACGCCAGCGAGCCCCTGCCCTGGCTGGAGCAGCTTTGGATCGTGCTGGGTGCAGCAAGCAGGCTGGCGCACCAGCACGGCGGCGACGCGTGGATGATGCACCGAGACATGAAGTCAAGCGACATCTTGCTGGACACGGCGATGGAGGCGCGGCTCGAGGACTTTGGGCTGGCGTGCGGGAGCGACGACACGCACGTGACGATGGACCTGGTGGGGACGCTGGGGACATCCCACCAGAGTACGGCCACTCGCCGGCGGCGATGTACTAGGGTGACGTGTACAGCATGGGGGTGGTGCTGGTGGAGCTAGTGATGGTGCGGCGTCCCGCAGACATGGCGATGTGGCTCAGCGCGCGGGACGTGACGGCGTGGGCGGTGCGGCTGCTGCGGGAGGGGCGGGGCCGCAAGGCCGTGGACGCCGCTGTGTCAGGGCGGCACTAGGAGGAGGCGGCGAGGGTGGTGGAGCTGGCGTGCGCCTGCGTCAGTGAGGACCCCAACGCAAGGCCCACGGTGCAACATCTCATCGAGCAGCTTGGCGTCATCGCCGTAGTCGCCGCGGCCCCGGAGATTCGCTCCGCCACGATAGATAACTGAATCTTGTGTTGAAGACTGAATCGATACTACAGTAGCATGGATAACTCAGCAGGATTGAATTTTGACAGTAATATCTCATGTACATTTTGATAAGAGTTGATTCGCGTATAAAGATTGAATGGAGGATGATTAACTCAGCGGGATTGCTAAGTTTTTCACCGTGCGGATTTAAAAAGTGCATGGCCGTTTAACTATTTTTTAGACTAATCTTTTTTCAATACCGTTTTTTTATCCTTCGAACTATTTCACCTAAAGAGTTTGAACTTTTCTATATTCTGACCTTGGACTGATTGATGACTTTTTTTGTTTTTTGCCTATACTTTTTTTATCATACAATTTGTCGATGTCATCGTCTCCGAGCTTGAGTGGCTTATACCCGTTGAACCGATTGAATTTGTGATGTTGAACTTTTTTTTGTTTTTTACCTTTACATTATTTGTCATACAATTTGTCGGTGTCATCGTCTTCAAGATTGAATGGCTATATCCGTTGAACTGACTGAATTGTTATGTTGAACTTTTTCTCAGTTTTATTATGACTAAGGTGTAGTTTTGAATACGGTAAGAATGCATCATTTTTGGGACTCCTGAAATGAACGGCGGACTTCTCCAACCAGGTTTTTTGAACCGTGTCGGATGAGCACTTAAACTTATAGAAGCGAAACTTTTGGGGTTTTAATGATAATTTTGTTTTCTCGTCCGAACTGATGATGACATCATCACCCGAACTTGCACAGTTTTATGTAGGCGAATTGACCGAATTTTGTTTGTAATAAATATTTTATGTTTTTCTCATCAAATTTTCTTTGAATTCCCTAGAACGAACTAACTATGTTTTATTTTTTTAACTTATATGCTAGTAATACATGACCTTTCCATATACGAACTCACAATTTTTTAATTGTGTTTGATGAGCACTTGAACTTAAGTGACCTTTTTTTAGATTTTTATTTTTCTTATTTTTTCGCTTCCATTTTCTTTTGTCTTCATTTTAGAACTTGTGGCCGCGTACGAGATCACTACATCATTAGCATGTCCATGCTGTTGAACTGATGATTTTTTTGTCATTGCACTGTTGCAATATAAGGACAAGAACAAGTATCAATATAAATTGATACTTTTTTTAGGTTTTTGGGAATGATAATTTCTGTTTTGTAAATATATAAAAGTTTTAAAAACGTGTACTGCACCATTTACATATGTTTGTACTGCACATGTCCATAATAATTAACACAAGCATAGGGCACTTGAATCAGAATTGACGCTGAAGAAACTCGCTACAAATCATTACTTATTTAGGTGATATATCTAAACTTACAGAATTTAAAAGCTTGAAAACTTGAACTAACGATATTTCTTGACACACACCAACTTTTCTGTGTCTTTTTCATGGACTGACGTTAGAATATACATCGAACTAATATTAAATTTAATACAAACATTCTCTATTCATGAACTGACATTTTTTCTTCTTGTGGACTGAAGAAAAGTGAACAAAAATACACACAGAACTCACGCTAGAATATACACTGAAGAAAAAAGAATTTCTTCTCCATGAACTGATGGTAGAATACACAAATATCAAGTATTCTGTCGTCAGGTTTTTTCATGGCAGGCAGTACAAGAATGAGTAGGAAAAAAAGAATCATTCACACGCGAGTACAGCAGCAGTACAAGTTCAGTATCATCTCTCGCACACACACCTCCTCACCTGCTTCATGTGCGCTTCTCCCTTATTGTTGTGTGCACCTGTGTTGAGTGTACAACAGCAACACTTTTCATGAACGTCGACGAGGCGTGCAGTTGTACTGCCAAGATGAAGATCCTCGACCCCGTTGCTCCCCCTGCGGCCGCTGAGCGCAAGCCTTGGAGTGGCAGCCGCGGGTGGTGCGCGGGAGGGAGGCGGCAGCTGGTGGCATGGGGCGGGGCATGGAGGATGGTGTGGCAAAGGAGTGGGTTGCAAACCATGCCCGGGGAGGCTAGTGGTCGGGGCGACGGCGCAGTGGGGGTCAGGGCGGCGGCGCAGTGGGGGAGGCTGCTAGTTAGCACAAATTATGTACATCAACAACATTCACACCACAAGAAAATGAAGCAGTAAATATACCATATTTTTGTACATACAAGCATACGGAAAATTATAGAATCAATGTAGAATACCCTGATATGTAGTTGCACTGACACTCTGGGAATTTTAGAACTGAAGAAGCACAGACTGGTGCACAAATAAATAAGATATAAATGTTTACTGTCCAAGAGCGGTCTTGCCATGTATTCAGAATTTCCTCGCACCATTTGTCATACACAAAAAGTCACGTATGGCTATCAGGCACAGATTCTATATATAGAAGGACCAGTAAGGGTCTCAGAAACCAACTAGGAGTACATGATTTCAATCAACTCGATGATCATCAGTACTAGAATTATTGGACAGGAAGTTTAGATTTGTAGCAGCACACGCACCAAACTTAGAGATTTTCTTGAACTTATTTAGGTGACTGAAGACAAGCAATGAAACATATATAATAACAAAACATTCATTCTCATACAGGTAGAGAGATGTAAACAAACTATTTTACTACATTGCAATGTTGATTCGATGGGGCACTAGCTACATTTATACATAAACTCCTTACCTTTTTCTCAGTGAAATTGTCGAAGGGCTCATTTATTTTTTGTTCGAACTTACCATGTTTCTCAATTTGAACTTTTAGAATTTTGGTCGATGAACTTCAAACATATAACTATTCATTTTTTATCCATTTGAACTCCTATATAAACTAAATTATTTTTAGACATATGAACAAACATCCCCCTATTTCTCGACTTTGAACTCCTGTACATTTTTTATTTTAGCTTACGGTCTCTCAGGTCTGAATTGATGTACAACATCATCATCTTCTAAATTTGCTAGTCCAACATCATAGTATGGTGTCCCATCAAAATCTCACTCCTATCTTGAGGAAGTAGAACTCTGCAATTTTTTGTCGTGGACTGAAGATCTCATAAGTACAACGAACTGAAATTCTGTAACTTTTTTGTCAATTCAAATGTAGAGGGGCATTACCATCAGAGGATCTGCAGCAGCCAGTCACAACACTTTGACTCGACCTCCATCAGCAGTTGCTCCCTTTCCCCCGGATGACTTCCCTTAACCTGGCATACAACATTATTAGAACCTGTAGGTTCTCCACACTATCACTGAGATTTTTCTTTTCCTACTTTTTAACTAAATAAAACTCCTGGACTCGCTCTATTACAATGATTGAACTTGCACATTTCAGCCATGGCATCAAGCAGCAACTAGAAGTAAACAATTTTTACAGCACTAAAAAAGTTCACAACATCACATCAATAAGCACAATGGGTGGATATCATAGTGATGCCGAAGAAGGCACATCTATCCACTAGCAGGGTAAACAGTCATCCACCTCAAGTCGGAACTCTTGAATAAAATGAACAACAGAGCATAGTTGTGGGCTGAAGAAATTTGTGGGCCGAATAAAATGAACAACAGTCATCCCCGTCTCCTTGTCTGAGCTTCAGTTTAGAACATAGTTCTTGAACTTACTAATTAGTATAACATGTTCTGACGCCAGCGCACAATGTGTACGGAGGAGCTCTATTCTTTCTGTGTGAATGTTTAAGAGGAAAATCAACCTTGAATTGCAGGAGAGAAGAGAAGTCTATGGCTGCGGGGATGCCCCTTCGGCACCGACATCCACCAGGGGAGCCTCGCATGGTAGTAACACACATTGATCTTCTTTCTGTCATTATTCATGAACTGATGATAAAATCCGTAGTGAACTGTGACACCTAGTGTGTGTTTTCTTTTTAGTATAGGGCATGATTGGAACTAGTACTAAGTAAGCAGTGTAGGGATTAGCAGAGCAGTGTATGTTAATCTCAATGCTCTTTGAACTTGTCACGTTGCTTACCTCTACATGTTTCAATAAATCCGGAAAATGTATGTGGCAAAGGAGAGTCGTTGAACAACCACGAGTGTTGACGGTGAACGGCCAGTGGTGCTAGTGGTGAACGCCCTGTGCGCCACGCTGACGGCCTAAGACGAAAGCCTACCGGAGGCCAGGGGACTGCCAGCTCGAGGACAGGAGGCCCGGCTGTTCGAAGGACGATGCGCGGCAGTTTGAGTTAGCGCCAGAGGAGAACCTAGTGGAGCATCTCGAACGCGGTGTTGCGCCTCCACCACGATGATGTGCAGCGACGACGACATGGGGACAGGTAGTAGCGCTACTGGTGGTAGATGGGGCGCTCGATGGCGCGCTAAGGGAGGGGGCGGGGCGGTGGTGCGCTGGAAGAGTGGGCCGGCAGCGGCGCAGGGTTAGAGGGGGCCGGCGGCGGCGCGCGGGGGGAGGGGCCGGTGGCGGCACGCTAGGGGAGGGCCGGGTGGCGGCGCGCTTGGGCAGAAGGCTGGCCGGCGGCGCGCTAGGGAGAAGGCCGGCCGGCGGCGCGCTTGGAGAGGAGGTCGGATGGCGGCGCACTTGAGGCGAGGCCGGCCGGAGGCGCGCTGGGAGGAGGCCGGCGCTGGGGAGGGAGGCGGCCAGAGCGGGGGAAGGAGGCCATCGGAGTTGTGGGGGACGGCGCCCGACGGTGGAGGTGAATCGGGAGGCTGCGGGGTGGGGAGAGGATAAGAGTTTTCTTTTTCTCCTTTGGTAAGTTTTTTGTTTCTGGTGGAGGGCGCTGTATATAGGTGCGGGGGTAACAAAATAATATTCTGTTACCGGTAACAGAATAGCTCTGTCCTATATATATATATATATATATATATATATATATATATATATATATATATATATATATATATGTGTGTGTGTGTGTGTGTGTGTGTGTGTGTGTGTGTGTGTGTGTGTGTGTGTGTGTGTGTGTGTGTGTATCAGTTAGGCTTCAAGTGCGTACTTGTTAGTTGAACCTATGTATAAATTGTGACACTAAATACGACTAGTAAGTAGTACAGTAGCAGTACTAGTATACGTTGGTCAAATTATTCATCATGTCCACACATTGAATTGACATGACAACACGCTGCGCGTGAGGTGACACAAGAATCCCGGCGGCGTGTTCGGGTATTCTGGACTTCAGATTTGGGGTACCACTTATCTGTCGAAATCTTTCATCATTCACTTAAAACAGTCGATTGATCATACATTGAGTACCATATAACTGGAATTACCGATGCAAGTCGAAGAAGGATTGGCCGGTGCCGCCGGCTGGCGTCAAGTTCGATCCCATGGATCAGGAGTTGATCGAGCACCTTGAGGCCAAAGTGAGTGCCGACAGCGCGAGATTTCCGTCTCTCGTCGATTTGTTCATACCAACCATCGACAGCGAGCACGGCATATGCTACACCCAACCTGAGAAACTTCCAGGTAAGACACCGATAGGCCGTCTACTTGCACAAACATATTCCTTTGTTTATAGCTCTATTTTTCTTTTTAGACGCAGACCTGGTGAAGCAATTACAATTTGAAAGTTAATAAAAAGTGAAACAAGTGACTGCAACATGCCAAAGATGTTATGAAAATGCCAACGACGTACACTAAAACATGTATTCCACAATACTGTAGGTATCACACTGAGTGGCCTAAGGAAGCATTTATTCCAGTGCAATTCCAGGGCGTTCAAAAGGGGCACGTGGACGCGTCGCAAGATATAGTCGGAGTGCGGCATGCACGCGATGTGGCACAAGACCGGCAATACCTTGTCGGTGATGGTCAACGGCCGGCAGACAGGCAGCAAAAAAGGTTCTGGTGCTGCACACCAACAAGAACTTCGACCAGCAAAGGACCAACTGGGTGATGCACCAGTACCACCTCGGGGACCTGGAGCAAGAGAAGGAGCGGGAGCTGGTCCTCTGCAAGATTTTCTACCAGACGAACACTAGGGCCAGGAGTAAAAAGATTATGTTAGATTGGTATTGGTAGTTGTACTACCTTGTCGTCCGCAAGTTGGTATTGTTGTTTACGATATTTTGGTATGAACTTGCATTTGCTTCCAACCATCATGCCGAGGGTCGACGTGGATATAAAGCTGAATCATTTTTTTCAAAACAAATTTTCACGCACCTGATTTTTATTTGATGGGTAGCATAAGCACCTGCCGTTCTCATTCCCAGTTCTCCAATTTTTTTGAAACAAGTGCATGCACTTATTATCACAATAAAAAACAATATCCGTGTTGCATCCCAGTTATCAGTCTGTACTTGCAAAATTCTCTTGTTTATTCAGCACGTATATTGTTTTTTCAGGTCGAGCAAGTTTCAAGTGGGCTGTAGACTGCCCAGGGTTGGTTTTGTTTTCAACAGGCCCAGCCCATGACGACAACAGGGCACCAAGATCCAGCAGGTATCTACTGGCCTCTGGCCCGCCAGCGTTAGTTATATTTTGTCTTACAACATCCGCAGGCAGTTTTTTTACTGAATCAAACACACAACCCAGTTCTATTTTCCTCTTGAAACGCATGTCCTACATCCGTTTTCTAATCTCTACCTATAGTTTTACTAGTTCATATACATGTATCATTATATTGAAAACACATAAAATTCCCTTTTCATATTTACATCCTTATTTTTGTTGTTTTTCCCCACCCAGCGCTGATTTTTTTACCACTGGTTTTCCCTTAAACCAACTCAATTGTCACACGTCTTATTTGCTTACAAAAACAAAATGATTTTTTTGGCAAATCGGTAAGTTCTTAAAAAATGTTTATCATTTCGGGATTACAACAGTTCGGACTGCACTGAAATATGCAAAATAAGGTCGAACTTTTTGACTGTGGTCCTGGGTAGAAAATGGGCTGTAATAAATTACTTAAGGATTAGCAAATGGGCTGCAAATTATAAAAAATAGCAAATGGGCTTTATGTTGTCTGCCACAGATTTGGAGGCTGAGTTGTGGGCCTACTGAGTTCATGTGTACACAAGGTTTCTCAAAAAAGAAACTTAGTCAACAATCGACTCTACCAGCGTTAGACCGTTAGATGTCAATATAACGGCGATCGTGCTTCTTCAGTCTCTGATCTTCCTGCCCCGGCCGCCCAAACCAGCGCCGTCGGAACCGCCTGCTCCCGCCTCCCGTGGCCGGTAGTGCTGCTGGGCAGGCCTCGCGGCCCCATCATACTCACATCCCTGGCCTGTCTATCCCTCTACTCACCCACACCTCCTGTTATTTTCCGGCGACGGCAGCCGAACCAGTCAACCCTCGTACTCTCCACCGCGTGGGCAGCCACTGCCGTGTCTTCCCCGGCTCTGTGTCGTTCCCTTCGTAGGCCTCGTCGTCATCCACCGCACTGGTGCTCTCGGCGCGGCGTGGTCAACGATGTCCATGCAACGGCCGTAGTGCTTCTTCCACCTCTGGTCTTCTTGCCCCAGCCGCCCAAAGCAGCGCCGGTCGTGCCACATGCTACTGCCTCCCGTGGCCACCTGTGCTGCCGCGGAGGCCTCACCGTCCCCATACTACTCCCACCACTGGCCAGGTCATCCCTCCACTCACCCACTCCCCCTGTTATTCTGCGGCGATAGCAGCCTCACACCGCAGCCGAACCAGTGAACCCTCGTACTCCTCTCCGCGTGGGCATCCACTGCCGCGTCTTCCCCGGCTCCGTGCCGTCCCCTTCCTAGGCCTCGCCGTCGTCCACCGCTGTGGTGCTCTCGGTGCGGCGTGCTCAATGTGGCCAACGACCGACTTCCATCGGAAGAGTACTGTACATGGAGAGGCTGACAGCTGGGCCATGGCAGCCGCAAGGAAGTGCCTCCTTATTACGCACAAAATAATTATTCCTCCACCTGATAGAAGGGACCCACCGGACGGGCCACCAGTATTTCATGAAAAAAATGTTTCCCCCTGACTGCTGGGACCCATCGGACGGGCCACCGTATTTCACGAAAAAACGTTTGCCCCTGACTGCTGGGACCCACCGCACGGACCACCGTATTTTGTGAAAAAAACGTTCCCCCCGCTGTTAGCTCGGACCCACTGGAAGTGCCTCCTTATTACGCACAGAAAAATGAATACTCCCCCTGCTAGCTGGGACCCACCATGGTGGGAGGCTGACTTGTGGGCCTACTAAGTTGACGGGGACGGAGGGCTTTGTCAACTTAGTCAATATGAACGATTCTAGCTCAAGTGACCATATGATGTCCATCCAACGGCCGTCGTGCTACTTCAATCTCTGCTCTTCCTGCTCCAGCCGCTCAAACAAGCGCCGGCGGGACTGCCTGCTCCCTCCTCCCCGTGGCCGGCTGTGCTGCCGCGCAGGCCTCACCGCCCCACTGTACTCCCATCGTTGGCCTAGCCATCCCTCTACTCACCCACACCTGTTGTTATTCTCCGGCGACGGCAGACGAACCAGTAAACCCTCGTACAGTCGTACTCCCCTCCGCGTGGGAAACAACTGCCAAGTCTTCCCTGCCTCTGTGTCGTTACCTTCCTAGGCCCCGCCGTCGTCCACCGCCCTGGTGCTCTCGGCGCGGCCTGGTCAACATGGTCAACGACCGACATGCATCTGAAGTGGACTGTACGTGGAGAGGCCGACAGTTGGGTCCATGACCGCACGCAAGAAAATGCCTCCTTATTACACGCAAAATAATGATTCCTCCACCTGACATCGGGGACCCACCGAAAGGTCCTCTGTATTTCACGAAAAAAACATTATGGCCGCTGACAGCTTGGACCCACCAACTATATCTTCGCACGTGAGGAAGTGCCTCCTTATTACGCACAAAAAAATGAATACTCCCCCTGTTAGCTGGGACCCAGTATAGTGGCAGGCTGACTTGTGGGCATACTAAGTTGACGGGGATGGAGGGCTTTGTCAACTTAGTTAATATGCATGATTCTAGCTCCAGTGACCATACGATGTCCACCCAACGGCCGTAGTGCTTCTTCAACCTCTGGTCTTCTTGCTCCAGCCGCCCAAACCAGCGCCGGTCGTGCCTCGTGCTCCTGCCTCCTGTGGCTGGCTGCGATGCGGCAGAGGCCTCACCGCCCCCTACTACTCCCACCGCTGGCCAGGCCATCCCTCTACTCACCCACACCCCCTGTTATTCTGTGGCAACGGCAGCCTCACACCGCAGCGAACCAGTGAACCCTCGTACTCCTCTATGTGTGGGCATCCACTGCCGCATCTTCCCCGGCTCCGCGTCTTCCCCTTCCTAGGCCTCGCCGTCCTCCACCGCCCTGGTGCCCTCGGCACGGCGTGGTCAACGTGGTCAAGGAACGGCTTCCATCAGACATGGAATGTACATGGAGAGGCTGACAGCTGGATCCACGGCCGCAGCAAGGAAGTGCCTCCTTATTACGCGCAAAATAATTATTCCTCTACCTGACAGCAGGGACCCACCGGATGGGCCACTGTATTTCGCGAAGAAAACATTTCCCCCTGACTGCTGGGACCCACAAGCTACATCTTCGCACGCAAGGAAGTGCGTCCGGGCAAAAACACGATTCGCCCCCCTGACTGCTGGGACCCACTAGCTACATCTTCGCAGGCAAGGAAGTGCGTGACAGTCGGGACCCACCTGGTCGAAGCGTACGTAGTGTTGTCATTCTGTTCGCGAACGTGACATATTGGTCGATGTAGAGGCGCGCACGTGTCGTAGTAGAGGCATGCACATAGCATGTACACGTACGTACAACAGCCATGGTGCAAGAAAGAAAATACGGCCACGTATGTACATACGGGCAAGGTCTTGAACGCCTACTCGCGCATACATACGGCCAGGACTCGTGTACATGGCTGGGTCGGAATGGAGAAACAACGTCGTCGTCGTGTTCATGGGGAGGAAACGGAATGTGTCATGTTCGTGGGGAGGCAACGGAATGCGTCGTGTTCATCGGGAGGCAACAGAACGCGTGGGAGCCAACCGGCTGGGTCAGAACGGAATGCGTCGTCGTGTTCATCGGGAGGGCTTGGACGGAACAGGCGATGGAAACGAGGCTTGGCGTACCGCACAACAGAGGAAACGGCCTTGTGTTTGACCGGCCACGTTCGAAACGGGATCTTGTTCATCGGGAGGTGTGTGGCGTACCGCAAAACGGAGGAAACGGACCTCCTACGGTCGAAACGGGGGTCCTTTTGATCGGGAGGGGTGTGCCGTACCGCAAAACGGACGAAACGGACCTCCTACGGTTGAAACGGGGGTTCTGTTGATCAGGAGGGGTGTGGCGTACCCCAAAACGGACGAAACGGACTTGTGTTGGAGCGCTACGGTCGAAACGGGGGTCCTTTTCATCGGGAGGGGTGTGGTGTACCGCAAAACGGGACTCCACGGGATATTGTTCATCTCCACAGGCGACCTCCTCCAGCCTCCACGGGCTACCGTCGACTTCCTCCAGCCTCCACAAGCTCCTGTTCATCCAGCCTCCACCGCGTGCTACTCCACCGGCTACTGTTCAACCACCCCTCCATGGGCACCCCTCCACCGTCTACTGTTCATCCAGCCCTCCACACCACGGGGCCCTGTTCATCCAGAGGAAACACCACCGCTCACTATTCATCCAACCCCCCCCCCCCCCCCCCCCCGCAATGCTCACTGTTCATCCAATCGATCGGCTTTAGTTAGCAGTAGTAGCGAAGGAATCGCTCGACCGGGTTCAGTTAACAGCCATCGATCGATCGCTCGGGTTCAGTAATGCGTAGCCTGAAGTGCAATCGCTCGGGTTCAGTTAGAGCCCAACGCCTCGCTCGGGTTCAGTTAGAGCCAACGCCTCGCACACACGTGCGTACGTGTATGAGAGAAACACGCATCGCTCGGCCCTCGACCGCCCACCGTAACCGGGAACTCCCTGAAATTTTCCTCGCCCTCGCTTCTACCACGGTTTTTTCCGTCATGGACGGCCCAAAGAATGTCATGCAGCTGCATCTCCTGCCCGGCCAGGACGAAAATCTCATTTTCTATCATGATTTTTTGTCATAGAAGTAGGATCCCACCACATCTATGATGATACCGGGTTGTGTCACAATTATCGTCATAGAAGTGTCATATGCATGACACAAAAAAATTTCATTCGGCCCAAAATGTCATGGATGTGTCTTTTTTTGTAGTGCGTGCACTCACGCAGCCGTTACCCTTCATGGGTTGAAGTCTCCATCGACGTGGATGTACGATAGCACCACCTATCGGAACCACGTCTCAAAAATCTCCATGTCTCCAATTGCGTTTGCACACTCCAATCCCATCCCTTTACATTCTTGCAAGTTGCATGCTTTACTTTCCGCTGCTCATATACTCTTTGCATGCTTGCTTGTTATGTATTGTGATTGTTAAACTGATAACCCGCAAGTATACGGGATCAATTGTAGCCTCTTTCGATAAGTAAGAGTGTCGAACCCAACGAGGAGCTAAAGGTAGAATAAATATTCTCTCAAGCCCTATCTTCCACTGATACGACTCTACGCACGCTTAGTGTTCGCTTTACCTAGAACAAGTATGAAACTAGAAGTACTTTGTAGGTGTTGTTGGATAGGTTTGCAAGATAATAAAGAACACATAAATAAAAATTAGGGGCTGTTAGATAAAGGAGCAATAAAGTAAATATTAGTAGAGGGCTTTTTGTTATGAGAAAGTTATTTGTCCAAGGCAATCGGTAACTAGACCGGTAATCACTATTGCAATTTTATTTGAGGGAGAGGCATAAGCTAACATACTTTCTCTTCTTGGATCATATGCACTTATGATTGGAACTCTAGCAAGCATCCGCAACTACTAAAGATTCATTAAGGTAAAACCCAACCATAGCATTAAAGCATCAAGTCCCCTTTATCCCATACGCAAACAACCTACTTACTCGGGTCTGTGCTTCTGTTCACTCACGCCACCCACCATAAGCAAATCATAAACATATTGCAAACCCTACAGCGGGGATCCCTCACGCTTGCGCTACACGGAGAGCACCAAAGGATAGCACCAATAATAAAACATGCAACTCAAACCAATCACGATCATCAATTAACCCATAGGACAAAACAGATCTACTCAAACATCATAAGATAGCCATACATCATTGGGAAAAATGTATAGCATTGAGCACCATGTTTAAGTAGAGATTACAGAGGGTAAGAGAGGGGTTACACCGCTACATAGAGGGGGGAAGAGTTGTTGATGAAGGCGGTGAAGTTGTTGGTGAAGATCGCGGTGATGATGATGGCCCCCGGTAGTGTTCCGGCGCCACCGGAAGCAAGGGGGAGAGGGACCCCCTTCTTCTTCTTCTTCCTTGACCTTCTCCCTAGATGAGAGAAGGGTTTCCCCTCTGGTCCTTGGCTCCCATGGCGTGGGAGGGGCGAGAGCCCCTCCGAGATTAGATTAATCTCTCTGTTTCTGCGTTCTCAGATTCTGCCCCTTCACCGTTTCTTTTATATCTGGAGATCCGTAACTCCGATTGGGGTGAATCTTTCGCCCCGATTTTTCTCATAAAATTAGCTTTCTTGCGGCAAAAGAAGAGCATCAACTGCCTTACGGGTGGCCCATGCGAGTGCCAGGCGCGCCCAGGGGGGAGGGCGCGCCCCCTATCTCCTGGCCACCTCGGGCACCGTTTCGGGTTGATTCTTCCTCCGGAAAATCCCAAATATTCCAAAATAATTCTCCGTCCGTTTTTATCCCGATTGGATTCCGTTTGATATTGGGTTTGTGCGAAACATAAAACATGCAACAAACAAGAACTGGCACTCGGCACTAGATCAATATGTTAGCCCCAAAAATAGTATAAAAAGTTATCAAAAGTATATGAAAGTTGAATAATATTGGCATGGAACAATCAAAAATTATAGATACGACGGAGACGTATCATAAACTTGTGCCAAAACTCCACTTCAACCTAAAGAAATTAAAAATTGCAACTTTTCTCACATAGTGTCTAATCACCCCCCCCCCCTAGACACCTCTTCTTGATCCTTTCACTTCCGCTTTCGGTCTATGAGGGTGCGTGGACACACTCTGCCCGCTCGTTCTATGCTTCTCCTAGATAGATCTTGTGTGATCGTAGGGATTTTTTTGAATTACTACGTTCCCCAACACTACAACCACATGTTAGTTCACAAGAATTGTTTGCAGGGAAGAGGCACGCATGACTAAAACTAATCGTACTTAGCATAAATGAATGTGGTAGAGTATCTTTTTATAATGCATTCACATGACTATTCACTTGGTAAGACACTTTTGTGACAGTTAAGCGCCCTCACACCCTCATCTTTCGGTTGGTAAATAGCCCACATTTGTTGTGTGGAGATGTTCAAAACAATCAGGTTTTGCAGAAGTACCAATTATGCAAGAATAAGATTCAAAGAAATTGATGCATGCTATTGACTTTTTATGTGGTGAATACTTAGAGGGAAACCCAGTCAATGTCCAAGGTGAAGCTCTAGATGTGTTAGTTGATGATCTTGTCCCAACACCATAGGAGACACAATTTGGTATAGTTGCGCACTTGCACATGTTATCCCAATGGTCAAATCTCCTTGAGATATGTTCGGTTCATACATCTTTATACATCTAAACTTGTTGATCAGCATAAATTAGTTGCGGGAGTAGTAGATCATAGATACATATGCACGCCTTGTTCTGATTCATCGGATCCGTCTAGTATGCTCCAAGTTTTACATCTCCACGGAAAGGTCACATCTTACTCGGTGGCACTGCATCCCACCTTTTTCTGGTCCTTACTCCGAAGCTCTGTGTGGACCTTTATTTATATTAATGTCATATTCAGATAAGGTTTATTCACTCTCTCATGTCTTTGTACACGGACCTTCTCGATTGATAGAATAATCAACATTTTTAAGGTGTTGAATCCACAATAGTGAAAATATTGTATGCAAGTGAGAATATTAATCGTATTTGCTAGCTAAGCATAAGGAAGATTCTCATGGAAAACGATGCAAGTTTCTAACATACAATGTTTCCTCTCTTGTGCAAAATTCATGTAGTAAGAAGCTTGCAAACTAGTGTAGCCAACATAGATGTTGAATATGCCTCAGGAGTCATGATACCGTGAGGATGCATTGCACTACATGAAGCACAAGTTGGAATGATCACAACACTATTCATTAACATATAATGATTAGTTGAAATAATGTGGTTTTCATGAAGTAGAAAAGAGATCACTAGTAATATCACATATGCATCAAGTCTCACGAATTTAGATTCACATGTGTTACCATCTAGTTTGTGTTCTCTTTTATTGGCACACTTGTGAGATTTGTTCATAGTGGTCAATTGACCTAGATAAAAAAAATAGCCAGCAAAGAAAGCCTGGCCTTTTGTAGCATTTATCTTAGGCGTGTAGTGGTAAGAAGCACACCTATCATTGTCGCGGGTAATAAAAATAATAATTCAATATGGTAAAAATGAAGAAATAATTTTAAAACAATTTTAAGCGATTTTTATTTGGCTTTACAAGGACTACACGGGTACAATAGATATTTTAAGAGTTTAGGGGGTAGAATGGTCTTATTACTTACAAAGTTCAAAGTGTCATTTGCCACACTTGATGAAAGTTGGAAATCATTAATTGCATGATAGTTTGGTTCGTGAGGCACTTCGGTTGCAGTTACACCGTCAAACTATCATGCCTTGCTTGGTAAATACCACACACTTGTTGCGTTGAAAAATTCAGATGAATCGGCGAAAATTTTATGGGTGCCAGTTATGCAAGCATAAGAAAGATATATGTTTAGAGAAATTGATGCATGTTCTTCACTTGCAATCATGAATACTTGGAATAGGAGGTAGAGGGAAACTGAGTCCATGAGAGAAATTATAGACTCGTGTTAGCCGATGATGTTGTTGTCCCATTACCACAAGGACCATGGCTATTTTGAAGAAGATACAAACAACTAGACAATCAACTCTAGCCATGGTTAGGTTTCGAACAATTGTTTGTGGGGATCATCACATGTCATAAAAAGTCAATGCACCACACAAAGATGCAAAAACTTGCTATCCTTTAACAGTTCATACACAATGATATTATTTTAACAAAATTTTACCATTTTACTAACAACTTTTTACCAAGACCATGATTTTTGTGTGAGAACTTTGTGAAGCATATGTAGTATATTATTATATTTTGCTTACTTCACAGTCGACCGCATAAAGGAATGTGGTAGAGTATCTTTTCTATAGTGTCTTCACATGACTGTTCACTTGGTGAGACACTTCTGTGATAGTAAAGTGCCTTCACACCCTCATCTTTCGGTTGGTAAATAGCCCACATTTTCAGTGTTGAGATGTTCAAAACAGCCAGGTTTTTTAGGAGTACCGATCATGCAAGCATAAGATTCTAAGAAATTGATGCATGTTGGGATTGATGTCCAAAGATAGAATGGGTGGACTTCCTGCTCTCTATTCATGTGCGGGTAACCGAAGAAATACCTCTCCCTTTTTAAGTCATGGACATGATCCATTCCCGTCGTCTCGTGGCCACGTCTCTACTGCAGAGTCGCCATGTTTCGCCCTCCGATAATGGTTGATGTTGATGGGCTGAGTTTGAAGCCAGCAATAATCATGTACCGGTTCCGCGCGTGCTCACCGGGACACACATGCAGCCCTCGTCGTCGTCTCCCCTCTCCGTGGAAGGTTCTCTCTACAGCCTCTTCCTCGCGGCGTCCTTGGTTTTGCCCCCGCCAATCCGGTTTTTGCTTGTCCAGTTCTTATTCCATAGATTTTAGAGTTGTTGCTCTCTAGAATTGCACAAGTTAACTATGTTGAAAATTCTTCTGTTGGTTGACGCAAACCTCAAATTGTAGATTTCTGTCTGGGATGCTCAAACTTGATATGATCTAATTCTCACTTTGTAGCTCACCGCTGCAAACCAAACAAATGGTGTGGATCCACTTACTTCTCATATGAATATTAATGAGTTTGTGCCTATCTTTAGGTTACTGGCAGAACTTTACTGCCATTCAGCATACCATGTTAAAACTGCTCTTGTTTGAATCATATAGTAAATTACTAAGTTGCTGAATTAGAATTGTATCCATGCCATCTTTTCAGATAGGTTGCTCATGCAATTATTATTTAGAGGTAGAAAACACCCTAGCCCGGGACTCATACACGCCATCGACGTTGCATGCGACCCGTCACAATCCCCTCGATCATTGACAAGTTCCCATCAATAATTCTTGCTTCTGTTAACTATTTTGGATCTCTGCCTTTTGTTGTATTATTTCACAGCCATTGACAAGATCTTGCTTCTGTTTACCACTTTGGATCTTTGTCTTTTGTTTTCTTGCGAGAACGCAATGATGTGGTGCAAGATGCGTGAATTTTTGGCATAGTATAAAGTCATTAGAAAATTCACGACAATATCCCATAGCAACGCACCGTGGCATCATCTAGTTCATTACAATGGAATCTGATCTTCAACTCTTCCACCCTCACAAGAGTACTCTACAACCATATCAAGTCAAGGGGGTCTGACCACCATGTTCTTCCTCCCAAGCGATAGTGGTAGGCTGCACTATGTATTCTTTCTCCCCCGACTAGTGCGGGCATATCAAATTACTGATTGATTTTCTTTGCAGGGCATACTATGATTTGTTTGCCTTTTTCCTTTGCTTCCGTGAGGCGCAAGACCTCTTTTGTGTTTTGATTCGCTTTGAGTCACTTTCTGTTGATTTGCTGCTTGAGGGTGGATGAATAAGTGAGGGGTACAATGTCATGAGAGATAGATAATGATACAATAAGTGTTCCTTCTTGATCCAAGGAGTTTGCTAGTTGTCTAGCATTGCAACAAAATTGTAGTTTACCATGCTGCAAGTGAGCTCATTATCGCAATGAAGATCATAGATACTGAAGGACTATATGAATGGGAAAAGTATACTTTCATCCCTCAATTCTTGGCGGAGTCTAGATTTGGTCCCTCAACTTCAAAACCGGACAACTTGCACCCTTAACTTCTGAAACCAGACAAGATTCATCCCTGGTCACGGTTTTGACCGGTTTTGGTGCTGTCCCACCCCGGTTTTTACCGCTCCGACTCAAATTTGCCTACCTTTTCCAAGTCCACGTAATGTTTTCAAATTCGGTTACTTTTTTCAAATACGTGAACCTTTTTAAAATTTGTCTACTTTTCTTAAATCTGCGTACTTTTTCCAAGTTCATGTACTTTTTCAAATATGCGTAATTTTTTAAAGTTCATTTAGTTTTTTTAAGTTCATTTAATTTTTTTAAAATTGATGCACCTTTTCATATTTGAGTACATATTTTGAAAGAGTTCATGAATTTGAAAATTTTATGCGAACTTGAAAAAAGTACACGGATATGGACTTCTTTTACGCAAAAATACGTGGATATCAAAAATTATTTTAACTTGAAACAAGTATGTGAATTTCAAACAAAGTTAATGGATTATAAAAGGAACACGGATTTGAAAAAATGCGGACTTTGAAAAGCATGTGGATTTGAAATAAGTATGCGAATTTCAAAAATAGTACATGGCTTTGATAAATACTTGGATTTGATAAAATTACACAAACTTTGGGAAAATACGGGGATTTGGAAAAAGTACGCAAATGTTTAAAATCATGGATTTGAAAAAAGTACGCGAATTTCAGAATAGTTTACTGATTTGAAAAAAGTATGTTTATTTTTGAAAAAAAGTACACAACCTTGAAAAAACTACGCAGAGTTGAACAGTGTATGTGGATTTCAAAAAGTTCACGGATATAAAAAATTACAGGAATATGAGTGAGCACCGGTCAAAACCGGAGTGAGTCAATACCAAAACCGGTCAAAACCGGGTCCAGGGACGAACCTTGTCCGGTTTCGGTAGTTGGGGGTGCAAGTTGTCCGGTTTAGAAGTTGAGGGACCAAATCTAGACTTCACCAAGAGTTGAGGGATGAAAAGTATACTTTTCTCTGAAGGAATTGCCTAATGGTAGTTGAGTAGATTGTAGGAGTTTGATAAAATAATTTAATGTGAAGTCGTCAATCTGAATAGGCCTAATCTATCTAAATTTGAGACCCAATGTTTTGTGAAATGCTTGCAAGTGTACTCAAGTTCAACTGTTTTCATTGTGTGCCCTAAACACTATGGAACTAGATATTCGAATCAAATGCATCTAAACTAGTCCATATTCAAATAATTATTTGGCTCAATAATAGTTGTTTTTGTTCCTCATCCATTCACAACAACTAGGCACTTACAATTTTTAAAATAAAATTTGGTTTGTATTAGATAATAGATAATCGGATAGAAGCAGATAGAGGGTAACTGAACCCATGTACACAAATCGACCCTAAACAGATAGTAGATTGGAGCATCTCTAGCAGATCCGCGCCAAACCGCATTGCTTGTAAAATTCCAGTCGTTTTATCGGATGGAGCATTTTTTTGGTCCAAACAGGTCCACTAAACTTAGCTCAACGCTATATCTATGACTTTGCTCCCTTTTACCGGATGCAAACCCTATCCCCTCTGACCCAATCCTCTGCGCCGCTGCTATCACGCCCCAACTCCGACATCAAATCCCGCCTCTTCTCTGCCTTCTTTTCTTCTCCTTCATGGTAGGTGTTGCTCATGGGCGTGGCAGCCATGGCGGGTCACCACCGTACAAGCTCGCACGCCATGACACGGAGGCCAACAACTCCATCTGGCTCGCCGTCAAGCCGTGGCGCTCCAAGCAAGCCTGCGACCACGGTCGGATCTCCTGCAATGGAGGCCAGACCCCTTGGGTCGGCTTCAACAAGCTCCACAACTCTCTTTTCCCGCACATCCGGAGGTACCGAGAGGCGGATGCAGAGCTCCTCACCTTGGAGCGTGCAGTGGCAGCCAGACAAGAAGGCACTGTCGACCGTCTTGCCGTCACAAAGGACGAGCATGCCTTCATCAACGCGTGTCGCAAGTCCGCGGAGAAGTTCTACCTAGGCATCAACGAGTGAGCCGGTCGATCTATGTTTAATTTGTAGTACGAACTTTGTATTTGCTATGTATGAACTATGGTAGTGTGATGAACTATTTGTAGCGTGAACTGGTTCTTAAATTTGTAGTATGAATTTTACTGGATATGTTCTGCTGGAACCTTTGGGTTCCCTCTTAAACAATTTTGCGGTATCGGATTTTACTGGATCTGCTAGAGATGCTCTTATAACTACAACTATAAACCTACAACTTCCTCCCAAAAACACAATTGAATTTGTAGCTGTTGAACCATCACACATGTATGGACAACATCGAGAAATCTGGCCATTGAAGTACCTATAGAGACCTATAGAGGGGAAACCTCATTGAATCGCCGCAATATTATACTGCATACAATAGGGACTGACAATCAAGGAAATTGCTTTTGGAGGCCTCCAAATGCAAAATTGAAAGTTCGTGAAAATTCACATTTTTACATTTTTAAAAATTATGAAAAAATATAGAGACAAGTGAAGGCATAATGCACAAGGTGTAAATTTTCAGAACGAAATACGTAAAAATGAGAGCTGTACAAAAAAGACAAATTTGAGGCTTTTTAACACATGATACTCCCTCATTCCTTTATACTCCTTCCGTTCCTTTATCACGGTGATCACTGCACTTCGCCGTGGGTCTTGGGGGTCTGTGGTTTCTGCTTCTGCTAGCCCGAAAACCCCATCTACTATGGTGCTTCATACCGCTCTTGCTGATCAGACTGAGTTGCTTCAAGACTGGCTGGCACGAATTGAGAGCTTCCTGGAGCTAGCGCAGGTTGCTTTGATTAGGCTCTCCCTTGTGCCAGCTATCTTGCAGGCCACGCCACAGTGTCTTGGTGTGGCAGAGCGGGAGGCAGTTGTTGACTCCATGGAGGACCGGGGGGCAGAGCCCTATGGTTGTTTCTCTCCTCGTGTTCGGGACAATTCACCATCGATGTCTACTTCTTCCATTGTGTTGCCTCCTGCTGTGGGTGAGTCCATCGTCGGGCTTGCAGCTCCGGTGTTGCAACTCATGCCCGAGCTTCGGGATATATATTCGAACCTTGCTTCACCGTTGTCCTTGGAGCGGTTGGAGGTGGACTCATTGACGACTTTGTGTAAGGAACATGCTCCATCTCTATCATGTGAGCAACTAAAGGCGCCAAAGTCAATTGTGTCGATGGTTCTTGCGGTGGAGCATGTTGTGTCGGTGGTTCCTCGGGTCGATCATGTTGATGATGCCGGTTGGTTGGTGCCTGCTCCTACGAGCCCCTTGGTTGACGACAACGACACCAAGAAATTCAATGAATTTTACGATTTTCTTGACAAATGGGTGGCTCAACAGCCGACATCTGGCTAGACAAGTGACCCTGCAAAGAAGACGCCAAGTAAGGAGAAACCAAATAAGAAGAAAAACAAGAAGTGTGGCTCCATCCGAAAGGCGTCTGTGGTTTCATGATGGAGGGTGGTCAGTTTTCGTTGGTGTGCTTGTTAGGAGTTTCATTGTGTTCTTCAAGTGTCGATGGTTGCGGTTGTTGTTTGTTTAGAGGGCTGCTTGAGCGGTTTTGGTGTTTCCTACTTTGCGAGTAGTCCACATTTGAAAGTCTGCATCGGTTTTGGCCCGGTTTTTCATAAATTAATCGGGCAATTCTCTTCTTCTTAATTAATTGATGAGGCAAATATTTTTGCCTCCATTTCAAAAAAAAAATATCTTTGGCACGGTGATCAAGGCATAAGAATAGATTTATGATGACATTATCCTTGGCTAATTTGTTGGTTAGTGGCAAGTAAATCAATTATGCAAGGAAAGAAAGATATTTGAAAACAGGAGAGAGATTCTTTCCTTATTTTCTAAAAGGGGAGATACATGCAAATCAGATGGGTAATGGTGTGCTGTGACGCGAATCAAAATCGACGTGCATGATAAAATTCCACAATGTAAGATGCATTTCTTCTATTTTCCTGTATTTTCATTTATAGCCCTACAGAAAAAAAATCGAAGGATCCCTCTGCATGCATCTCCCCTCCTAGAAAAAAAAGGAAAGAATCTCTCTCCCGATTGCAAGTATCTCTTTCTTTTCTGGCATAATTGATTTACTTGCCACTAACCAACGAATTAGCCGAATAATTTCGTCCTAAATCCGCTATAATTTTGTGTCTTGTTCACCCTGGAAAAAATAATAAACCTTACGTAGGGAGTACTATTCATCCTCAAGACCATGAATTTGTCTTTTTTACATGTCACATTTCACTGTATTCCATTCTGGAAAAAAAATTGCGGTGCGCCTCACATCCTTATTTACTTGTACAATTTTTTTTTAAAAAAAATTGAAACCAAAATTTTGGAATTTTGAATTTTAAAAAGATTCGGCCTCCATGAAGGCCTAGATCCAAAACGCCACCCTCCTGACAATCGAGACTAGCATGTCAGTGGCAAACTGTGAAGAAAAGGAAGGCGTCAACTTCATCAGATTCTTCAGCTCTGAAGAAGATGAAGCCTTTGACAAGCTCATTTCACAACCCAATTGATGTCGTTCTTGTCTCTTTCATGCCATCAAAGGACCTTGTTCCTTTTGGTGAAGATTATGTGATTCCAAGCGAATCCGATGAAGAGAATCCTTCTGCTGCTTCGTCAGAGCAGTTGGATGAAGAAATTGAATTGGACGAAATCCCTTCAACACCAGTTGTCTCCTCGCCTATGCCTCAATTCACTGCTGAAGAGGCCAGCATCGAAGAAATGGAAGATGAGTATGTGGACATTGGCTGTACCACACCTGTGTTAAATGATGACTTTTGGGAAAGTCAACACCCCAACTCTCCAATGTTCACTCCACTTCAAGCAATTCCTCAGTCCCCAGCTGCTACTGAAGTACAAATGGAATCTGAAGAACCTCATGCAACCCCGTCTGTCCATGAAGAAATTCCAGCCACTAGTGCTGAAGAAATTGTAAATGAAGAATTGAACACCCAGGCTGCAGCTGAAGAAGAGCCTCAAATTCCTCAGTCTGTGGATCCTGAGATTGTGATTCCTGAGGTGGTGATGCAATTGACTAACACTCCTCAGCCCAAGCCAAAGGATCTGAAAGCACAAGTGCTCCCTAGGTGGTTTTGGTAATTAATGTCAACATATCTCCTATTGGACTAACACTTTTATCTAGCATGTTTCAGATAAATTCAACAATGGAGTGGCATGGACTAAAGGATGTGGGAACTCCTTCAAGATGCTAAGGACAAAGGATTGGCTCAAGCTATAAGCTCAAGACTCTTCATTTTAAATTTTAGTGGTCCAAGATCACATTGAGTCTATAGGAAAAGCCAATACTATCAAGGAGGGATGAGGTGTTGCTTAATGAGCCTCTTGCTTCATGTGCTTAGTGATATGCTCCAAAACCCTCAGCTACTTTCCCACTTCCACAAATGACCTAAACCTAAAGCCAAAATCGGTCACACCGATTCTTCCTATCCGGCGCCACCGATTCCAAAAGTCATAACCACTGCCACAAACCCTAAGCAAATCAGTCTTACCGATGGGGATCTCGGTCTCACCGAGATGGGATTGTAATCTCTCTGTGTATGTCCATTATCAAAATCGGTCTCACCGAGTTTGAGCAATCGGTACTACTGAGATTACAATGCAAACTCTCTGGAAAACTTATTACCAAAATCGGTCTCACCGAGTTTGAGTAATCAGTCCCACCGAGTTTGCCTGACCAACTCTCTGGAAAGCTTATTACCAAATCGGTTTCACCGAGTTTGTGTAATCGGTCTTACCGAGATTACGTTATGCCCTAACCCTAACTGAATCGGTCTCACCGAGTTGCATTTCGGTTCCACCGAAAACCCTAACGGTCACATTATTTGCTAAATCGGTCTGACCGAGTTTAATGATTCGGTCCCACCGAGTTTGGTAGATTGTGTGTAACGGTTAGATTTTGTGTGGAGGCTATATATACCCCTCCACCTCCTCTTCATTCGTGGAGAGAGCCATCAGACTGAACCTACACTTCCAGCATACATTTTCTGAGAGAGAACTACCTACTCATGTGTTGAGGCCAAGATATTCCGTTCCTACCATATGAATCTTGATCTCTAGCCTTCCCCAAGTTGCTTTCCACTCAAATCTTCTTTCCACCACATCCAAAACCTATGAGAGAGAGTTGAGTGTTGGGGAGACTATCATTTGAAGCACAAGAGCAAGGAGTTCATCATCAATGCACCATTTGTTACTTCTTGGAGAGTGGTGTCTCCTAGATTGGCTAGGTGTCACTTGGGAGCCTCCGACAAGATTGTGGAGTTGAACCAAGGAGTTTGTAAGGGCAAAGAGATCGCCTGCTTTGTGAAGATCTACCGCTAGTGAGGCAAGTCCTTCGTGGGCAACGGCCATGGTGGGATAGACAAGGTTGCTTCTTCGTGGACCCTTCGTGGGTGGAGCCCTCCGTGGACTCGCGCAGCTGTTACCCTTCGTGGGTTGAAGTCTCCATCAACGTGGATGTACGATAGCACCACCTATCAGAACCACGCCAAAAACATCCGTGTCTCCAATTGCGTTTGAATCCTCCAAACCCTTCCCTTTACTTTCTTGCAAGTTGCATGCTTTACTTTCCGCTGCGCATATACTCTTGCATGCTTACTTGATATGTATTGTGAATGTTAAACTTGTGCCTAAACTCCACTTAAACTTAAGGAAACTTAAAAACTGCAACTTTGGTACTTAGTGTCTAATCACCCCCCCCCCCCTCTAGACACCTCTTCTCAAGGTCCTACAAGTGGTATTAGAGCATTGGTCTCCATTGCTTTGCTTTAATCACCATTGGAGGAAGATGGATGAGTCTACTATTGGGAGTCTTAGACATAGAGTGCCTATTCTTGATGGAGAGTATTTTCATGAGTGGAAAAATGAGATGCTTGTTATTTTCAATCAATATCATTTGAACAAGTACATTGCTAGTCCTTGTGCACCTTATGTTGATCCTATGCATCCTACCCATGATGAGTCAATTGACATGATTAGGAATCTTAGAACTGCCGAACTTATCATTAGAGGATTGCCTAGAAACTTTCTTGGATGTTTGCCTACTTTTAAGTGTGCCTACACCATATGGAAATTTCTTGAGGAACGATTTCTAGATTATTCCTTGAAAAATCTTGATGAAATTCTCCATAAGTCTATTGCCTTGAGTAAGATGAATACTAGTGATCCTATGTTTGGTGATCGTCTATTTGAGCTTACAAATCTTATGCGTGTCAAAGGGAATGTTGGTATCATTAGTGACATTATTTCCGAAGCTATAAAAATTCATAAGCAAGATTATTGTCAAACTCATTCTAATGAATCACCCTCTCTAGGACTTGATCCACCACATGACGATGTTGAACATGGATAGGATGATAAGAGTGACTTCGATCTTGATGATGCAATGAGACACTTTGGTCTTATGGCAAATCTTCGGGGATACATGTCAGGAGGAAAGGAATGGGTTCTTGATAGTGGATGTACCGATCACATGACCAGTGATAAAGACATGTTCCGTGAGCTTGCTGATAATGATAGTCCTCGAAAGTATGTCACTTTCGGTGACAACTCAAAGGGTAAGGTGGTTGGCCTTGGTAAGGTGGCCATATCACATGATAGCTCCATACAAAATGTCATGCTCGTTGAATCTCTTGGTTACAACTTACTTTCAGTATCTAGACTTGCTGATTTCGGTTTCAATGTTCTATTTACTGAAATAGATTGCCAAGTGTTTCGTCGAGATAATCATAAAATGGTCTTTACCGGTGTGCGTAGAGGTGATCTATACATTGTCGATTTCACTAAAAAGGCTCAACCTAAAACTTGCTTCATTGCTAAATCCTCAAAAGGTTGGTTATGGCATAGACGATTAGGTCATGTTGGTATGCGAAACCTTGACAAGCTTATTAAAGGAAATCATATCCTTGGAGTTAACGATGTCATATTTGATAAGGATAGACTTTGCAGCGCTTGTCAGGCAGGTAAACAGGTTGGAGGAAGGCATCCCGTGAAGAACATCATGACTACAAGGAGGCCACTCGAGCTACTTCACATGGATCTCTTTGGTCCCAACTCTTACAAGAGTCTCGGTGGAAATTCTTTTGGTCTAGTTATAGTTGATGATTTTTCAAGATTTACATGTGTGTTCTTTCTTGATGATAAATCGCAGGTCCAAAAGATCTTCAAAAACTTAACTAGGAAGGCCCAAAATCAATTTGAAGTGAAGATCAAGAAGGTTCGCAGTGACAACGGAACAGAGTTCAAGAATGCAAATGTGAACACCTTTCTTGGCGAAGAAGGGATTTCACACGAGTTCTCGGCTACATACACACCTCAACAAAACGGAGTTGTTGAGAGGAAGAACCGGACGCTCATCAAAATGGCGAGAATGATGCTTGATGAGTACAATACGCCAAAGCACTTTTGGGCAGAAGCGGTTGAGACAGCTTGTCATGCAACAAATCGCTTATATCTTCACAAGCTACTCGGCAAGACGGCATACGAGCTCCTCACCGGTAACAAACCCCAAGTTGGATACTTTCGAGTATTTGGCTCAAAGTGCTACATTCTTGATAAGCATCGTCGCTCTAAATTTGCTCCTAAATCTCATGAAGGTTTCCTACTAGGTTATGGCTCAAACTCTCACACTTACTGTGTCTACAACAATTTCACCCGAAAGGTTGAAGAGACGGTAGATGTGAAGTTTGATGAATCTAACGGCTCGCAAGTAGAGCAATTGCCAATTGATGTAGGTGACAAAGATCCTTCGGAAGCAATTCAAGACTTGGCTATTGGCAAGGTTCGTCCAACAGAGGTGAAGGAGAGTACCTCGTCCGTCCAAGTGGAAGCTTCAACTTCACAACAAGGTGAACCAAGAGTTGGTACGGAAGCATCCACAAGCGAGACACACCAAGATGAAGAAAACGAAGAAGTGCATCAAGATGAACGTCAACAACCTCCTTCTCCACCACGACAAGAGAACAACAACACCAACAATGAAGAAGGCCAAGAAGAAGGAGAACAAGATGAAGAAGATGTTCAACGAAGACCCAAGCAAAAGCTTTCACGAGTTCGAGCAAGAGTTGCTAAAGATCATCCCGTCGAGCAAATGTACAATGACATTCAAACCGGGAGAATCACTCGCTCTAAAACTCGTTTAGCTAACTTTTGTGAAAACTATTCTTTCATCTCTAGCATTGAACCTATGAAGGTTGAAGAAGCATTGAAAGATCCAGATTGGATAAATGCTATGCATGAAGAGCTACATAACTTTGAGAGGAATCAAGTTTGGACATTGCTTGAGAAGCCCGACAACAACCACAACATCATCGGTACCAAATGGGTGTTTCACAACAAGCAAGATGAAGATGGACAAGTAGTTCGCAACAAAGCACGTCTCGTCGCCCAAGGCTACACACAAGTCGAAGGTATGGACTATGGTGAGACTTACGCCCCCGTTGCTAGACTTGAGTCCATTCGCATCTTACTTGCCTATGCAAATCATCATGATATCACCTTGTACCAAATGGACATTAAAAGTGCTTTTCTAAATGGTGAGATAGAGGAGGAAGTTTATGTTAAGAAACCTCCCGGCTTTGTCAATCCTAAGAAACCCAATCATGTTTACAAACTTCACAAAGCTCTTTAAGGTCTTAAACAAGCTCCTAGAGCATGGTATAAATGCTTGACCAAGTTTCTTATTGAAAAAGGCTTTGAAATTGGGAAAATTGATTCTACTCTTTTTACTGAAAGGGTTAATGGAGAACTATTTGTTTGCCAAATCTATGTTGATGATATTATATTTGGTTCGACTAACCCTCATTTTAGTGAAAAGTTTGGGAAGCTAATGTCGGAGAAGTTTGAGATGTCTATGATGAGTGAACTCAAATTCTTTCTTGGGTTGCAAATCAAGCAAACTAAGGAAGGTACCTTTGTTTCTCAAACGAAGTACACCAAGGACTTATTCAAGAAGTTCAATATGCAAGAATGCAAAGGTATGTCTACACCCATGCCTACTAGTGGACATAATGACTTGACCAAAGACGGTGAACCGGTTGATCAAAAGGTTTATCGCTCTATGATCGGTTCATTGTTATATCTATGTGCTTCACGTCCTGATATCATGCTAAGTGTGTGCATGTGTGCACGATATCAAGCTGCCCCTAAGGAATGTCATCTTAAGGCCGTGAAAAGGATAGTGAGATACTTAATCCATACACCAAACTTTGGCATTTGGTATCCTAAGAGGGCCTCTTTCGATCTTGTTGGCTATTCTGACTCAGACTATGCCGGAGACAAGGTTGATAGAAAGTCCACCTCGGGTACTTGTCAATTTTTTGGTAGATCTCTTGTGTCTTGGTCCTCCAAGAAACAAATCTCGGTATCCTTATCCACTGTCGAAGCTGAATATATTGCCACTGGTTCATGTTGTGCTCAATTACTTTGGATGACCCAAACTCTTAAAGATTATAGGATATATGTGAGACATGTTCCATTGCTTTGTGACAATGAAAGTGCCATTAAAATTGGTCATAATCCTATGCAACATTCTCGAACTAAGCATATTGAAGTTCGTCATCATTTCATTCGAGATCATGTTGCTAAGGGTGACATTGATCTTAAGCATGTTCGCACCGAAAAGCAATTAGCGGATATATTCACTAAACCTCTTGATGAGAAAGTGTTTTACAGGTTAAGAGGAGAATTGAACATCATTGATGCTTCAAACTTGGAGTAGAAACTCCATTGGATACATGCAAGACATGAGCTTATAACTAATCCTTGATATTTCTCTTATGATGAATATCTTATGTCTTGGATATATTTGTATCTTGCATGTTATCTAACCCATGTAGGTACTTGGTGGAATCAAATTCCATGAGATTGTAATCCACTCATATCTTGAGCAATCTCTACATCACCAAGTCTGTACACTATGGTCGTTGAAGACAAGGAAGCACGGAACCACTCAAACATATCCTTTGACAAATTCTCAATTGAGCTTCATGATTGTCATTTTTGGATACACAAGTGCTCTTCCTTGCAAGAACTAACCCATGTAGGTAGATGGACTAAAATTCCAAGTGGTGCTCCAAATTCTTGATGAGCTACATCAACCTTGAGCAACCCACACAAGTTCAACTACATGGACAACACCACCAACCAAGGTAAGTTATTCCATCTTAGAGAAGCTTTACTCCAAGTCATGAGTTAAAGCAACTCGACAAGATGTGAATACATCAAGATGCTTAAACGAAAAATGGCAACCCCATTTTGAGCTTAAACGATGAGTATGACCTATGCTCAAGTGATCTCACTTGACTCCTAAGTCAATATACTCTAACATAGGTGACTCTGTCGCTGACCATCTCTAGATGAAGTTCTCTTGTGTTCTCTTCTGTGTTTTTGCATTTGTCTCATGCATATTCAAAAAAAACTTCATCTAGATTTCTTTATTTCTGTTTGTTCTGCATTTTCTGCATTCCAATTCATTGCACATCTTTCAGTAAATTCCTTGCAAATCTTTGTGAGATCTTACTAGTCTAGTGAGCTGAGGTGACAAGTGTTTTCTCTGAGATGAACTCGGTTTCACCAATTTGTTATTTTTGGCCCAACCGAATCTTTTCGGTCCAAGTGAAGCAACTTACTCGGTGCCACCGATTTCATAATAGGAAAAACAGTTTGCCACATAATTATGTGTTTCTTCTGATCCAGCTCCACTCAATGAATATTCTGTTCTACAAGAATCACATTTTTATCATTGCTTTGTTCTGTGTCTCAAGGACCAAACCCATTCGACAGATTCCAGAAGACCCTTCTTCAAAATTGATGTCAAAGGGGGAGAGAGAGAACATCAAAGCTTATCATTTGAAGAGAGAGAGAGCATCAAAGCTTATCACCTTCTTGAGGGAGAAATATATCATCTCCTAAAGAGGGAGAGAGACCCTCAAAGGGAAGAGAGAGATCTCCAGGGGGAGAGAATACTTAAGTAGAAAGTATTGCTCAAGGATCCCAGATGCTTGGTGTTCAAGAGGAGAGATGTCCACATGTCTTCTTGAGGGGAGAGACATGTTCATATGTTCTGTTGTGCCTATTTGCATTAGCATGCATCAGCTCTGATCATCATTCATATCTTTTAGGCTATGATCATCATTCATATCTTTCAGCTCTGTTTTTGAAAGTGCGTTATATCGACTAGAGGGGGGGTGAATGGGGGATTTTTATGAATTCTTCACTAAGGAATTTGCTGGTGAGGAAATTCCTTAGCGAAGAACTACTTGCGGCGAAATAAGTACTCAGAAGTAAGCATAACAGAATACAAGCAAGGTCATCATGATGAAATGAAGACTAGCACAGAGTACAGAAAGCGTAATCACAGGATAGCACAAGATGAAGACAAACAGACTGAAGAAATTGAGTTGAGGAATTTGAGAAAGTCTTCAGTCAAAGTCTTCAAGCACAGATATGAACAAACACTCAACACAGTAATGAGGAAATGAAAGGGTTGAGGAAATAGAACCAGTTGGTTGGTGAAGACAATGATTTGGTAAACCAGTTCCAACTGCTGTCTCAGTTGTACGTCTGGTTGGAGCGGCTGAGTATTTAAACTCGAGGACACGCAGTCCCGGACACCCGATCACTGAGCACGCAGCTCAGGACACCCAGTCCTCACCGTATTCTCCTTGAACTAAGGCTACGCAAACCTCGTCCAATCACTCGTGATAAGTCTTCAGTGACTTCCAAACCTTCACAGACTTGGTCACTCGGCGATCCACAACTCCTCTTGGATGCTCTAGACCATGACACCTAACCGTCTGGAAGAAGCACAGTCTTCAAAGGTAACAAGCATCGGATCCATGCAGGATCAATTTCTTCAGTGATGCTCAATCATGGGTTTGTGGGGGTTTGGTTTTGGGATTTCCTCACTTGATGATTTTCGCTCAAAGTCCTCGGAGGATGGGTTGCTCTCAAATGACAAGTGTCTAGTTCTCTCGGAGCAGCCAACCAGCTAGTGGTTGTAGGGGGCGGCTATTTATAGCCTAGGGAGCAGCTTGACATGATAAGACGTAAATGCCCTTCAATGATATGGCCGTTAGGTGGATAGGATATTTTGGGACAGCTGGCACGCAGCACAGCAACGGTCGAAAATTGGGCTCTCAAATTCCTCAGGGCTATCATGTTCCTCATTGTGTAGGTAATTCGCACTGGCAAATTCCTAACTCCTCAGTCAGAGCAAAGTCCTCAGTGACCAGAAGAACTGCGTCTCTGTCACTGAAGAAATTGACTGAACTGTATGAGATTTCCAATGGCTTCACTCGAAGGGATTGGTAGGTGTAGGATTTTGAGTTGAGCATCACATGGAAATTTTTTCCTTAGTATTTCCTCGATCCCCTTTAACAGTACGGTGTTTCCTATGACTCAAGAAAGAGAAAATGAAACTACGAAAACAAAAGTCTTCACGCTTCATGTTCCTCAAATGAATACCAAGTCTTCAAGGTCACACCAATTTCTTCACTTTCAAAGTCTTCAGAAAGTCTTCAGAATATCAAAGTCTTCAGTCGAAGAACTTCATTTTTAGGGTCGACTTTCTCTGTAAATATCAAACTCCTCATAGACTTATCGACCTGTGTACACTCACAAACGCATTAGTCCCTTAACCTATAAGTCTTCAATACACCAAAATCACTAAGGGGCACTAGATGCACTTACAATCTCCCCCTTTTTGGAGATTGATGACAACATAGGTTAAGTTTTCAACGGGGATAAACATATGAAGTGTAAATACTGATATTGAGGAATTTGATTGCAAGATATAGAAGAACTCCCCCTGAAGATGTGCATAGTGAGGAATTTGCTTTTGAGGCAATGCACATTTGAAGAGTTGTATCATGGAGATCTCCCCCTATATCTTGTAATTCATACACGCATTTGATATATATTATGAAGAATTTGAAATGCATGATGAAGTATGGTGCCTGATGAAATTCAGCATGCGTGCAATAATATTAACGAGGAATAAGCATGCCGAATAAAGCATCAAAAGTATCAGAGCGAGTGCAACAAAAGTATCAGCGCACCATTAGGTTTAAGATTACAACTCGATCCAAATAAAAGTTTCAGAAGAACGAGAGTTGTAACTTAACAAAATGCCCTTAATATAGACCCGCTTGAAGACTAACTCAGATTTCTCCCCCTTTGTCATCAAATGACCAAAAGGATTGAAACTAAGGACTAACGCCCCTGAAGAATTTCAAGTCGATGGAGGAGCGCCAGTGTTGTCGGGGTTGTTCGTTGTAGTAGGGCCTGCCGCAGTGTCGTCCAAATCTTCATACTCATCAGTGTCACGCGATGAAGAATAAGAGCTGGCCACCAGTGCAGGAACTTTGACCCTCTCGAATTTCTTCGGAAGAGGTGCAGACCAGTCAAATTCTTCCTTGAGACCCATGGTCTTCAGTTCTTCAGCGCTATAGACATGAGTGAGGACAGCCCAGGTGCGGTTGAGGGTTTCATGAAGGTAGTAATGGTTCTTCTTCACTGCATTGTGTGTTGAGGTCATATTGTGAAGAATTTCACCAAACTGACGCTTTACCCATTTGTGATTGCGATCAACCTTCTGATGAAGACTGAGGAGTAACTCACAGTCAGTCATCACCCTGGGTGCTGTGGCTTGAGGATTTTGCTTAGCTGAGGTATTTGCGGCAGTGTCATGTGTGGCAGAGTCGTCATTGGTAGAGTAAGATGTAGCCAGGCGAAATTGACCATCCAATGGACGAATGCCTTCATCGATCACAGCAGCTGCCTTGCCTTTATCATCAGATGATGAAACTGGCCATTTGAGGACTTCAATGGGAGGCAAGTAGCTACCGTGGTTCAGAGTGTCAGCTTTGTAATTCAGTGAAGACCTTGCCCTGATAAATCTCATAATCCAAGGCGCATAGGGATTCAGCTCGAATGGTGACATAGCAACATTGGCCAGAGTCCTCATGAAGAAATCATGGAAGTTGACGGGAACTCCATGAATGATGTTGAAAAGCATATTCTTCATGATGCCAACGACTTCTTCACCATTTGAGTCGTGGCCTTTGATAGGACTCATTGTCTTCGTCAGAATGCGATAGACAGTCCGAGGCACATAGAGTAATTCCTTGACGAGGAATTTGGTGCGAGGGGCCTGCCCAGGCTTCAAAGGTTTCATGAGCACTTGCATATAGTGATTTGTCAGTTCAGGGTCATTGTAGATGCAACGTGCACTGTCATGGGGAGGATCGAGAGGAAGGACACGAAGCAATTCAGTTGCCGGTGCCTTGTAGTGAGTGTTTTCAGTAATCCAATCCAACACCCATGAGTTGATATCTTCAGCGTCTCCAGTGATATGCAGTGTAGCGTAGAACTGAAGAATAAGTTCTTCATTCCAATCGCAAATGTCAATGCACAAATTGAGTAATCCTGCATCATGAAGAACACTGAGGACTGGCTCGAAGCATGGCAGAGATTCCATATCCACGTGAGGAATATGTTCATGATCGAAGATTTTGTGTTTGTCAAACAGCACTGAGGAATAGAAGTTGGCTTGACTAGCAGTCCAGAAACGCCTATTCCTTATGCGAGCAGAGTCATAGGGATTGTAGTCAGTGAAGAATACATGCTCGGAAAAGAAGTCTTCAGCCTTGAACTTCTGTTTGCTTGAGAACGGATTCTTCGGCTTTGGCAGACGGGTGTCAGTGAGTTGCAGTACCACCTCAGGAATCGTGAGCTCAGGTTCTTCAGGCTGAGGAATTTCTGGTTCCTCCTCTTGTGCAATCTGAGGATTAGCAGCAGCAGGTTCTTCAGCACTAGTGGCTGGAATTTCTTCATGAACAGAGGGAGTGGGATGAGTTTCTTCAGAGCCCAGTTAAACTGTTGTTGCCGGGGAAAGAGGAATCTGTTGGATAGGTGTGAAGAGAGGAGTATTGGGATGCTGACTTTCCCAAAAGTCATCATTCATCACAGGTGTGGTGCATCCAATATCCACATCTTCATCTTCAATTTCCTCAACACCAGCCTCTTCAGCTGTGAACTGAGGCATAGGTGAGGAAATGACTGTCGTTGAAGGGATTGCGTCCACTTCAATTTCTTCATTAATCTTCTCTGATGAAGCAGCAGAATGATTTTCTTCATCAGATCCGCTTGGGATCTTGTAGTCTTCTCCGAAAGGAACAATTTCCTTTGATGACATGGATGAAATTGGAACAGCATCAACTGGATTTTCAAGTGAGCTGGTCATTGGCTTCATTTTCTTCGCAGCCGAAGAATTTGACGCAGCTGATGCCTTCCTTTTCTTCACTGCAGCTCGCTCTGCAGCCTTGGTCTTCTTCACCTCATAGGCAGAAGGAAGAATTGGAGTAGGTGTAGGCGTGGGAGGAGCTGAGGAATCTGGTTATTTTCTTCAGGCGCAACTGATGCAGTTGCCCTGTTCTCTTCAGTTTCTTCAGGCGCACCACTAGTGGATGCCCTGGCAATTTTTTCAGCGGCTGGAATGGAGTCATCAGCCCTGGAACTAATATTTTCTTCAGCAGGCTGAAAGTCATCAGCGGTGCTGGCATGTTCTTCAGCAGGCTGAGCAGAGTCTGCAGCCTGAAGATTTTCTTGTTGCGATGGGGCTGCAACATCTGTGATTTTCTTCGTCAGATTGACGAATCTCACTTTGGCTCCTTGCCAATCAGCATAGTAAGCATCAAAGTCTTTGCTGAGGGCTTGAATTTCAGACTGAGCCTTGAGAAGTTCCTCAGGTGTCATTCTGACAACATTTTTCTTTAGGAGCTTCTCCTTTCTGTATTGCGCTTTCTTGATCTCTCTTGCCTTTTCAAACTTCCATTTCTGTTGAGTGATGAAATGGGTCATCATGTGACTTTGACAAGGAGTCATATGAAAATCAGGCATTGGCGTGTTTGGATCCTTGTGCCAGAGGTCAATGTAGTCGAGGATTTTCCTCGGATCCAAAAGCAGTGGCACAGATGTGCCTTTGGCTCTAGCGGCCTTCACATGTCTGTCTCTGATGATTTCTGCAAGTTCATCATCAGAAGCTTTATCATCAGAGGGCACATGGAATGCGACCTGTTTCTTCCTTGGACTTGGCCGTGGACCGCGTCCAGTTGTTGCTTTTGTCTTCAACAGTGTGGGGCCTGATGAGGAAATAGGTGCAGCTGAGGAACTCGCTGAAACACCAGAGGCAATCGAGAAACCCTTAGTCCTTTGACATGTAGCTAGATGCACAGGAGCTGAGGACTTTGAAGGAGCTGCTGAGGACGTTGGTGGAGCAGTAGCAGTGTGAGGAATTTTCCGTGAGGGCATTGCTGAGGAACTTGGCCGTGAGGGCGCTGTTGGTGAAGCACTTGGCTTACGAGCAGGCTTTTTTGGCATAGATTTCCTCGGCCTGACTGAGGCCTCTGTAGCAGCAGCAGTGGCAGAATCCTCATTGAATTTCCTCACTGCCTCCTTGGCTTGTATTGCCAATTTAGCTTGGCGCTTAGCCCATTCTTCAGGAAAGTCCTCACCACTTTTGATGCTGGTGGGATCAGCTACTTGGCCAGGTGCCAATGGAGCTCTTGGGCATGGAGGATTGAGGGTGAATTTCTTCATGTATTTTGGAGTAACATATCTGTATTCCCTCCATTCTCTTGCCCATCTCCGTTCAATCCTCTGAATGCGCATCTTGCGCTGATTTTTGTTCTCTTTGCCGAACTTGGCTTCATCAGGTGTGCAATAGTCCTTATATATGTCATCAGGGATCTCAAAAGCAGTCATGACCTCAGGCTTCTTTCCTCCTTTCTGCGGTCTCTTACCTTCAGCCATATTCTTCAGATGAGGAATTTGAACAATTGAACACTCTGAAGAAGTATGCAGTTTTTCTTCGAGGAACGCTGCAAATGAGTTAAGTTGATGAGAACCTAGTGATTCAGCAGCGGACATGAGTACCTGTGAACAGAGTGTAGGTGCGAGGAATTTGAAGAGGTCATATGCGTTCTCAGAAGGTTTTTCGAAAAGACAAGTTTTGAGGAATTTGACCAGATGAGCCTTGAGGAATTTCACTAAGCGTTCTTTGTCTTAGGTTCCAGAGTTGTACAGATCGAAGATCCACACAATTGAGGAATCTTGAAGAAAATGATTGCTTAGATAAATGGATCAAGAACATACAATGTGTGAGGTGTTCATATGTGTGAAGATTTGAAGAATAAAACACCTTTGAAGATTTTCAGGAAAGCTTGAGAATCAAAGTGAGTAATAAATGTAACTTTTAATTACCCGAAGTGAAGAACACGACGAACTGAGATGAATAGAGGTGAAGTTCGTCAAGTTAGATCTCCCGCGCCCTAACTTGGCAGAGGGAAACAGCTACGGCGGCGGCGGAGTGAAGATTTCCGCAACCGGCGCGAGTACGACGGCGACGAGGTCGAGGCAGCGAAGCTCTTCCTCACCGGCGACGATGGAGTAGCGGCGGCGCTAGGGTTTGAGGATCTCGAGCGAGAGAGAGAGCGGTCGAGCGGAGTAAATGAAGTGCGGAAGGGGAGAGGGGTATTTATAGCCATGGTGAAAAACTGTTCGCCCGAAGATTTTGGGACGAACATGCCCCTGCCCTTTCTCCTTCACGCGACATGTGTCACCCACGTAATGTGTAGATGAGATCGTGTAAGATCGTGGGTGAATAGAATAATGCATCGTGGGATGCGGAACGGTTTGAGCGGTAAAACCGAAAATTTGGATAAGATTTGTTTTAAAGTTTCGTTCACAATTTCTTCAGCTGACAAGGACACAGTGAAGATTTTGAACGGGTTTCAAATAGAACGCACATGAAAAATTTGTGAATAGATTGTGTTGAGTAAAGCATAGTGGGGGAAGGGTCCAATCACATTCACTTAGCAGAAGAAGCAACTTGAAGAAATAGCCATAAGTGAATGCTGTAGAGGACATAAACTCATATATATATATATATATATATATATATATATATATATATATATATATATATATATATATATATATATATATATATAGCCAATGAAGAAAAACGACGGAAACAGTGAAGATTTTGCAAAGTTGAAGAATTTGAAAAACTAAAGAATTTCAAAAACTGAGGAAAAACTCAAATTTAAGATTTTCAACTTTTTGTGGTGGCGTGACCCACCGTATAAGAATGATGATTTCAGACACCGCGTACAATTGTCGTAGGGTTCTGAGAATCAAATTCTTCATTAATTTCTTCACACTTAGAGTGTTATTCTTCATTGATTGAAGAAAAACGTTTCTTCATGTGTTGCACATTTAAGTCATCAATTTTGCATAAGTGTTAGGATGTGTGTCCTTTTTCAAAGAACATTTGAAGACTCTAAGAGATTTAGCTCACACCGCAACTTGCTAAATTTCTTCTCATCCAAGGGCTTTGTGAAGATATCGGCTAGCTGTTCTTCAGTCTTCACATGCTCAATAGAAATATCGCCCTTCAACACATGATCACAAAGAAAATGATGACGAATCTGAATGTGCTTTGTCTTCGAGTGCTGAACTGGGTTATGAGAAATCTTGATGGCACTCTCATTGTCACAGTAGAGAGGCACATTCTTCATGTTGATGCCGTAGTCCTTGAGAGTTTGCTTCATCCACAGCAATTGAGCACAGCAAGAACCAGCAGCAATATACTCAGCTTCAACAGTAGACAGTGATACGCAGTTCTGTTTCTTTGAGGACCAACAGACCAGAGATCGTCCGAGGAAATGACAAGTACTAGATGTTGACTTGCGGTCCACACGATCACCAGCATACTTAGAGTCAGAATATCCAGTGAGATCAAAGGTAGAGCCCTTGGGGTACCATAATCCTAGTGTTGGTGTGTGAGCTAGATATCAAAGAATATGCTTCACGGCCTTATGGTGTGATTCCTTCGGTGTAGCTTGAAATCGGGCACACATGCAAACACTAAGCATTATATCTAGCCTAGATGCACATAAGTACAATAAAGAACCAATCATGGAGCGGTATACCTTGTGATCGAAGTCAATACCATTTCATCAGTGCATAGATGGCCATTTGTGGGCATAGGAATTTTGACGCCTTTGCAATCTTGCATGCCGAATTTCCTCAGTACATCTTTGAGGTATTTCTCCTGAGATATGAATATGCCATTGCGCTGCTGACGAGTTTGAAGACCTAAGAAGAATTTCAACTCTCCCATCATAGACATTTGATATTATTCACTCATCATATAGGCAAATTCATCACTATAACGTTGGTCAGTACAGCCAAAGATAATATCATCAACATATATTTGGCACACAAACAGTTCACCATCATAAGATTTAGTAAAGAGAGTAGGGTCGAGTGAACCGGGTGTGAAGCCATTCTTCACGAAGAATTCCTTCAATGTATCATACCACGCCCGAGGGGCTTGCTTGAGGCCATAGAGGGCCTTATTAAGTCTGAAAACTTTGTTACGATTCTTTGGATCTTCAAAACCTGGGGGTTGAGCAACATATACTTCTTCCTCAAGCTTACCATTGAGGAATGCACTTTTCACATCCATTTGATATAAGATGATATCATGATGGTTAGCGTAAGCAACTAATATGCGAATAGCGTCAAGTCTAGCAACAGGTGCAAAAGTTTCATTAAAATCAATTCCTTCAACCTGTGTGTAGCCTTGAGCTACTAGTCGTGCCTTATTCCTCACCACAAGGCCATTTTCATCTTGCTTGTTGCGGTAGATCCACTTTGTGCCAATGATATTATGCTTGCGAGGATCTGGGCGATTGACCAGTTCCCAGACATTGTTAAGCTCGAACTGATGTAATTCTTCTTGCATAGCCTGAATCCACTCCGGCTCCATAAATGCTTCATCTACCTTAGTGGGCTCTGTGATAGAGACAAAAGCATAGTGCCCACAAAAGTTAGATAAATGTGAAGCTTTTGAGCGTGTGAGAGGACCTGGTGCGCTAATGTCATCGATGATCTTCTCCACTTGCACTTCTTTTGCAACGCGAGGATGAGCTGGTTGTCGCTGAGGAATTTGATCAGTATTTTCTTCAGCACCATTTTCCTCAGGATTTTCTTCAGGTGCATCAGCTCGACGTTCTTCATGAACTGGAATGAATTCTTCAGCAGATTCTTCAGTAGGAATGACATCCTCAGTTGCCTTGAACTTGATGGAATCCTTAGGAGCTGGTTCATCTAACACAGAAGGTAGGTGCTCTCTTTGCGAGCCATTAGTTTCATCGAACCGCACATCTACAGTGTCAACAATCTTGTGAAGAACAATGTTGAAGACTCTGTAGGTGTGTGAGTCCTTTCCGTAACCAAGCATAAAACCTTCATTGCTTTCGGTGCAAATTTAGAGTTGTGGTGAGGATCTCTAATCCAACATTTAGCACCGAAGACTTTGAAATAACTCACATTGGGTTTCTTGTCAGTGAGGAGTTCATAGGCCGTCTTCTTGAAGAATTTGTGAAGATATACTCTGTTGATGATGTGGCACGCAGTATCTATTGCATCGATCCAAAAATGCTGAGGCATTTTGTATTCATCAAGCATAGTGCGAGCCATCTCAACAAGAGTTCTGTTCTTGCGCTCCACGACGCCATTTTGCTGAGGAGTATAGGGAGCAGATAACTCATGAGTAATACCAAGTTCATCAAGATAATCATCAAGACCAGAATTCTTGAACTCAGTTCCATTGTCACTTCTGATGTGCTTGATCTTCACACCAAAGTTGGTTGAAGCCCTCGAGGAAAATTGTTTGAAGACTTCCTGCACTTCATGTTTGTAAGTAACAATGTGTACCCATGTATATCGAGAGTAATCATCAACAATGACAAAACCATATAGAGATGCATCATTAGTGAATGCTGAGTAATGATTAGGTCCGAAGAGGTCCATGTGAAGCAATTCGAATGGACGAGTAGTGGTCATGATAGTCTTCACTGGATGCTTGGCCTTGGTCATTCTTCCAGCTTCACAGGCTCCGCATAAGTGATCCTTGAGGAATTTGACATTCTCAATGCCAATGACATGCTTCTTCTTCGCAAGCGTGTGCAAATTCCTCATTCCTGCGTGACCAAGTCATCGATGCCATAGCCAGCCTTCTGATGCTTTTGCAAGTAGACACACGGCTGGTTGTGGTCCTATAGAGAAATCAACAATATACAAATCTCCTCTCCTAAAGCCTTCGAAGACTTTGGAATTGTCAGCTTCCATAATCACAACACAGCGATACTTGCCAAAGACAACAACCATATCAAGATCACAAAGCATTGAGACTGACATGAGGTTGTATCCTAAGGACTCAACAAGCATGACTTTGTCCATGTGTTTATCCTTAGAGATTGCAACCTTACCAAGACCTAATACCTGACTTTTGCCTTTGTCAGCAAAGATGATATGCTTCAGATGTGACGGTGATAAGCGAGCATCCATCAATAGATTCTTTTCACCAGTCATGTGATTCGTACATCCACTATCGAGGACCCATTCAGTAGTTTTGGGTTGATCATCCTGCAGATGAATTAGTGTAGCTTACAATCTCATATGCTTCATCAGTGAAGAATATGATATCAAGTTCATCAGATGAATTTCATCAAGCAGTAAACAGATATAGCAGAATGAGGACGTGTGAAATGAAGGTTCATTTCATGATGATTCGCCTGCGTCCTTTCAGGCAATTTCGTCAGGTCCCCAGCAAATTCTTCAGACGTTAAAACACGTCTGGAGACCTGACCCTGCAGAAGAGATTAGTTCTTTTTCTTCACCACCCACATCTGGAGGGGTGGCAAAGAGTTCATCATTCCGCGAGCACCATACGAGAATGGTGGCATAGAAGCCAAACCATTTCGTTTCACATAAGAGGGGTTAGGGTAAGCATATGAATAAGCAGAGAAATTCTTCGAGGACTTATGAACATAATGGTTTGAAGAATAATGCACATATTCATAGCCCTTAGCTCTACCCTGCGAGACAGAGTTGTTAGCACGATGATAATCATATGAGGACTTTGATCCTTTTGAGGAATTTGATCCATGTGAGGAATTTGGTCCGTATGAGGACTTGGATCAATATGAAGAGTTTGGTCCATATGAAGAATTTGATCTGGGGTTCCTATTCTTCACAGGTGGTGTCATGAGGACATTCACCTGAAGACTTTCGAGGCACTTCTTGGGAACCCAGATTTTCTTCATAGGAGAACCATTCCTGCAGTTAGTGCCAACATATCTAGCAAATACTTCACCATTCTGATTTTTGAACAGTTTATAGTTGGAGTCAAATGACTCATCAGAAAAATGAGGAGATTCACATGTAAAGCCAGATAAGTTAGATGGATCAACTGGAGGTACCTTTGCAGCAACCCATGAGGTTTTGGGGTACTGCTCAGGCTTCCAATATGTTCCATCAGCATTGAGTTTCCTCTCAAAGGCAATACCCTCTTTTCTAGGGTTTCTGTTGAGGATCTGCTTTTTAAGCACATCACAAAGAGTCTGATGCCCTTTGAGGCTTTTGTACATGCATGTCATGTACAATTCCTTCAGCCCTACATTGTCAGTAATACTAGCAATGTCCTCAGATGAGGAATTAGTGATAGCAGAGGCAGATGAAGAATTTGTAACAGTTGAAGCATTTGAACATTCAGGTGAAGAATTAGCAGATTCACGTTCAATGCACTTTAAGCATGGAGGAACAAATTCTTCCTGAGAAGCGCTGATTTGTTGAGCAAGTAATGAATCGCGCTCCTTCTGAAGATCTTCATAACTCACTCTTAGCTTTTCAAGATCTTGCTTTCTTTGAAGAAATTCATAAGAAAGTATCTCATGATCAGATAAGAGAAAGTTATGATTACCTTGAAGGTTATCAAACCTAGACTGAAGTCTCTGAAGATTTTCAGTCAGGGCTTTAGTGCGATCCATTTCTTCACCCAACATATCATCACTTTTGTCTAGCATGTTTTGAACCTTTTCAAAAGCCCGTTGTTGTTTTATAGCAATCTTAGCAAGTTTAGAGTAGCTGGGCTTGAGATCCTCATCGGATTCATTTTCACTAGATTCAGAGGAGTTGTATTTGAGTACCTTTGCACCTTTCGCCATGAAGCAATAGGTGGGAGCGTAGCCATCATTATCTTCATCAGACTTGTCGGTGGGGTCAGTTTCTTCAGTGTTGAAGATGGACTTGCTGACGAAAGTAGTAGCGAAGGCCAGACTCGCCACACCAGATTCAGATTCTTCAGACGCCTCCTCTTCCTCATTTTCCTCAGATTCAGCTTCAGAGTCCATTTCCTTGCCAATGAATGCCCGAGCCTTCTTGGAGCTGCTCTTCTTGTGAGATGAAGACTTCGAGGATTTTGATGACGAAGATTTTGACAATTTCTTCTTCTTCTTCGCATCATCAGAACTGTAATCCTTGTATTTCTTCTTCTTCATTTCCTTTTCCCACTGAGGACAATATTGAATATAGTGATCAGGTTTCTTGCATTTGTGGCACAGCCTTCTCTTATAGTCACTGGATGAGGAATCACCGCTTCTTGAGGATTTTCCAAAGCGACCACGTCTTGAGAACTTCTGGAATTTCTTCACGAGCAGTGCTAGCTCCTGGCTCAATTCTTCAGGATCACCAAGGCTACTACCAGAATCCTCATATTCAGAGTTAGACACAGCCTTGGCCTTCAGGGCACGTGGTTTGCCATAGTTTGAACCATAGAGATCTCTCTTTTTAGCAAGCTGAAACTCGTGAGTATTTAGCCTTTCGAGGATATCGGCAAGATCAAGAGACTTGTAGTCAGCATGTTCTTGTATCATCAGTCCCAGAGTATCAAATGAGGAATCAAGCGATCTCAACAGTTTCTTCACCACTTCATGATCAGTGATGTCAGTGGCACCGAGGGCTTGAAGCTCATTTGAGATGTCAGTGAGGCGATCAAAGGTTTGTTGGACATTTTCATTGTCGAGTCTTTTGAAGCGGTTGAAGAGATTCTGAAGAACATCAACTCGAGAGTCACGCTGAGTTGAGACTCCTTCATTTACCTTGGACAGCCTATCCCAGATAAGCTTAGCAGTTTCCAAAGCACTCACTCTTCCATACTGTCCTTTGCTCAGATGGCCACATATGATATTCTTCGCTTGAGAATCGAGTTGCTTGAATCTCTTCACATCGGTAGCGTTCAGTGATGGTGAGACAGAGGGAACACCATTTTCCACAACATACCAGAGATCATTGTCAATTGCCTCAAGATGCATTCGCATCTTGTTCTTCCAGTAGGGGTAGTCCGTCCCATCAAAGGTACGACACCCAGACGAGACCTTGATCATACCTACGGTCGACATAACTAAAACTCCAGGCGGTTAAACCAAAATCACACAGAACAAGGGAGTACCTTGCTCTGATACCAATTGAAAGTGCGTTATATCGACTAGAGGGGGGGTGAATAGGCGATTTTTATGAATTCTTCACTGAGGAATTTGCTGGTGAGGAAATTTCTTAGCGAAGAACTACTTGCAGCAGAATAAGTACTCAGAAGTAAGCATAACAGAATACAAGCAAGGTCATCATGATGAAATGAAGACTAGCACAGAGTACAGAAAGCATAATCACAGGATAACACAAGATGAAGACAAACAAACTGAAGAAATTGAGTTGAGGAATTTGAGAAAGTATTCAGTCAAAGTCTTCAAGCACAGATATGAACAAACACTCAACACAGTAATGAGGAAATGAAAGGGTTGAGGAAATAGAACCAGTTGGTTGGTGAAGACAATGATTTGGTAAACCAATTCCAACTGCTGTCTTAGTTGTACGTCTAGTTGGAGCAGCTGAGTATTTAAACTCGAGGACACGCAGTCCCGGACACCCAGTCACTGAGCATGCAGCTCAGGACACCCAGTCCTCACCGTATTCTCCTTGAACTAAGGCCACGCAGACCTCATCCAATCACTCGTGGTAAGTCTTCAGGTGACTTCCAAACCTTCACAGACTTGGTCACTCGGCGATCCACAATTCCTCTTGGATGCTCTAGACCATGACGCCTAACCGTCTGGAAGAAGCACAGTCTTCAAAGGTAACAAGCGTCGGATCCACGCAGGATCAATTTCTTTAGTGATGCTCAATCACTTTGGGTTTGTGGGGGTTTGGTTTTGGGATTTCCTCACTTGATGATTTTCGCTCAAAGTCCTCGGAGGATGGGTTGCTCTCAAATGACAAGTGTCTAGTTCTCTCGGAGCAGCCAACCAGCTAGTGGTTGTAGGGGGCGGCTATTTATAGCCTAGGGAGCAGCCCGACATGATAAGACATAAATGCCCTTCAATGATATGACCGTTAGGTGGATAGGATATTTTGGGACAGCTGGCACGCAGCACAGCAACGGTCGGAAATTTGGCTCTCAAATTCCTCAGGGCTATCATGTTCCTCACTGTGTAGGTAATTCGCACTGGCGAATTCCTAACTCCTCAGTCAGAGCAAAGTCCTCAGTGACCAGAAGAACTGCGTCTCTGTCCCTGAAGAAATTGACTGAACTGTATGAGATTTCCAATGGCTTCACTCGAAGGGATTGGTAGGTGTAGGATTTTGAGTTGAGCATCACATGGAAATTTTTTCCTTAGTATTTCCTTGACCCCCTTTAACAGTACGGTGTTTCCTATGACTCAAGAAAGAGAAAATGAAACTAGAAAACAAAAGTCTTCACGCTTCATGTTCCTCAAATGAATACCAAGTCTTCAAGGTCACACTAATTTCTTCACTTTCAAAGTCTTCAGAAAGTCTTCAGAATATCAAAGTCTTCAGTCGAAGAACTTCATTTTTAGGGGTCGATTTTCTCTGTAAATATCAAACTCCTCATAGACTTATAGACCTATGTACACTCACAAACGCATTAGTCCCTTAACCTATAAGTCTTTAATACACCAAAATCACTAAGGGGCACTAGATGCACTTACAGTTTTCTTTCAGCTCTGATTTTCTGTTCCCTATCTTCTCCCAGTATCCCATTTTAGATTCAGGGGGAGCAAGACATCTAAGGGAAAGAGATCATTTAAATTCATTGCATATCTTTAATCTTGGGGACATGTCTAATCCAATGTGGTACTTAGTACTCACTCTCTACATGTCATCCCAGTCTTTGTATTCTTGTGGTTTCTTCTGTTTGCTCTGGCTAGTAAATGTATCTATGTTATCTAACCTTGTTTACACAGGTTCATTTCATCCTAAGACAACTCAAGACTACAAGGTAAGTATATGCATCACAATCATGTGTATGAGGAATTATTGTTGACGTACATATTGTTTGCAAGAAGAACTCATGAACATGAAGGTATTCTCTTCAACATCCTTTGCTCTGATGCATATGGCCAAGATACATGTAACACATTGCCTGCTCTATCATGTTTATGCTATCACATGCTTTTACATTCCATATTCACATGATTGCATACATGTAGGGGGAGCCTATGCTTGTTACATGTCTTTCCAAAGCTTTACTTGCTACTCTTTATATCTTTATCTAAAGCTTTGATGTATGTTGCCATCAATTACCAAAAGGGGAGATTGAAAGCACAAGTCCTCCCTAGGTGGTTTTGGTAATTAATGTCAACATATCTCTTGTTGGACTAACACTTATATCTAGCATGTTTCAGATAAATTCAACAATGGAGTGGCATGGACTAAAGGATGTGGAAACTCCTTCAAGATGCTAAGGACAAAGGATTGGCTCAAGCTTCAAGCTCAAGACTCTTCATTTTACATTTTAGTGGTCCAAGATCACATTGAGTCTATAGGAAAAGCCAATACTATCTAGGAGGGATGAGGTGTTGCTTAATGAGCCTCTTGCTTCATGTGCTTAGTGATATGCTCCAAAACCCTCAGCTACTTTCCCACTTCCACAAATGACCTAAACCTAAAGCCAAAATCGGTCACACCGATTCTTCCTATCCGGCGCCACCGATCCCAAAAGTCATAGCCACTGCCACAAACCCTAAGCAAATCGGTCTTACCGATGGGGATCTCGGTCTCACCGAGATGGGATTGTAATCTCTCTGTGTATGTCCATTATCAAAATCGGTCTCACCGAGTTTGAGCAATTGGTACTACTGAGATTACAATGCAAACTCTCTGGAAAACTTATTACCAAAATCAGTCTCACCGAGTTTGAGTAATCGGTCCCATCGAGTTTGCCTGACCAACTCTCTAGAAAGCTTATTACCAAATCGGTTTCACCGAGTTTGTGTAATCGTTCTTACCGAGATTATGTCATGCCCTAACCCTAACTGAATCGGTCTCACCGAGTTGCATTTCGGTCCCACCGAAAACCCTAATGGTCACATTATTTGCTAAATCGGTCTGACTGAGTTTAACGATTCGGTCCCACCGAGTTTGGTAGATTGTGTGTAACGGTTAGATTTTGTGTGGAGGCTATATATACCCCTCCACCTCCTCTTCATTCATGGAGAGAGCCATCAGACTGAACCTACACTTCCAGCATACATTTTCTGAGAGAGAACTACCTACTCATGTGTTGAGGCCAAGATATTCCATTCCTACCATATGAATCTTGATCTCTAGCCTTCCCCAAGTTGCTTTCCACCAGATCCAAAACCTATGAGAGAGAGTTGAGTGTTGGGGAGACTATCATTTGAAGCACAAGAGCAAGGAGTTCATCATCAACGCACCATTTGTTACTTCTTGGAGAGTGGTGCCTCCTAGATTGGCTAGGTGTCACTTGGGAGCCTCCGGCAAGATTGTGGAGTTGAACCAAGGAGTTTGTAAGGGCAAGGAGATCGCCTACTTCGTGAAGATCTACCGCTAGTGAGGCAAGTCCTTCGTGGGCGACGGCCATGGTGGGATAGACAAGGTTGCTTCTTCGTGGACCCTTCGTGGGTGGAGCCCTCCGTGGACTCGCGCAGCCGTTACCCTTCGTGGGTTGAAGTCTCCATCAACGTGGATGTACGATAGCACCACCTATCAGAACCACGCCAAAAAACATCCGTGTCTCCAATTGCTTTTGAATCCTGCAAACCCTTCCCTTTACTTTCTTGCAAGTTGCATGATTTACTTTCCGCTGCCCATATACTCTTGCATGCTTGCTTGATATGTATTGTGAATGTTAAAGTTGTGCCTAAACTCCACTTAAACTTAAGGAAACTTAAAAACTGCAACTTTGGTACTTAGTGTCTAATCACCCCCCCCCCTCTAGACACCTCTTCTCAAGGTCCTACAGGATCCCTTCTCAAAGAAGCAGAAATTCAAGGCTGATGACTTCTTCAGCGAGCATGTGTTCTTCACTGATTTCAACCCTTATGACAATGCTCGTCTTAGAAGGAAGTGCTTCTGGACTGCCAGCCAGGCCAATTGCTATTCTTCTCTGCTCTTCAACAAGAACAAACTCTTCGACCACGAGCATATTCCTCGCGTGGACATGGAATCAATGCCTTGCTTCTCTCAAGTCCTCAGTATGCTTCATGATGCAGGCTTGCTCAACTTTTGCTCAGACATAGTTGATTGGAATGAAGAGCTTATTCTTTAGTTCTACGCAACGCTGCACATCACAGGTGATGCTGATGATATCAACTCTTGGGTGTTGGACTGGATAACCGAAAACACTCACTATAAGGCACCGGCCTCTAAATTACTTCATGCCCTGCAAATCAGTCCTCCACCTGAAGGTGCTCGTTGTCTGTACAAAGAGCCTGAACTCACTGCTCATTACATGCAAGTGCTCATGAAGCCTCTGAAGCCTGGTCAAGCCCCAAGGACCAAATTCCTCGTGAAGGAATTGTCGTATGGGCCAAGAACCATCTATCGCATTCAGACGAAGACTATAAGTCATATCAAAGGCCACGACTCATCTGATGAAGAAATTATTGGCATGATGAAGAATATGCTATTCAACATCATGCATGGCATCCCTATCAATTATCATGGTTTCTTCATGAGGACTCTGGCAAATGTTGCACTTTCACCATTTGAGCTGAAGCCTTATGCTCCTTGGATTATGAGATTCCTCAGAACAAGGTCTTCACTCAACTACAAAGCGGACTTTCAGAATCACCTCAGCTACTTGCCCCTGATTGAAGTCCTCAAGCGTACATATTCCTCAGCTGATGAGAAGGGCAAGGCACCAGCTGTTATCCATGAAGGTATTCGTCCATTGGATGGTCAGTTCTGCAAAGCTGCATCTTATTCCACCAATGATGACTATGCCACTCATGATTCTGCTGCCAATGCATCTGAGCCAAATCCTCAAGCCACTGCTCCTCGTGTGATGACTGACCGTGAGCTGCTTCTTAGTCTTCACCAGAAGGTGGATCGAAACCATCAATGGGTTAAACGTCAGTTTGGCTCTATTCTTCGCAACATGACTTCTACACATAATGCAGTGAAGAAAAACCATTACTACCTCCATGAGGTTTTTGATCGCACTTGGGCTATTCTATCACATCTCTATGGTGAAGAAGATCTGAAGCAAATGGGCTTCAAGGAAGATTTTGACTAGTCTGCTCCTCCACCGAAGAAATTCAAGAAGGTCAAGGTTCCTTCCTTGGTCGCCAGTTCATATTCCTCATCACGCGACACAGACGAGTTTGAAGACTTGGACGACACTGCGGAAGGCCCTACAACGACTCAAGACCCCAACAATGCTGGCGCTCCTTCATCTACATGATATTCTTCAGGGGTGTTAGTCCTCATTTTCAACCCTTTTGGTCATTCAATGACAAAGGGGGAGAAATTTGAGTTAGTCTTCAAGCGGGTCTATCTTATATGGACGGTTTTTTCTAAGTTACAACTCTCATTCTTTTGATGACTTTGCTGGATCGAGTTGTAATCTTACACTCTATGGTGGCCTGATACTTTTGATGAGTTCTTCTGCATGCTTATTCCTCATTAATGTCAATGCACGCATGCTAAATTACATCAGTCACCATATTTCATCATGCATTTCAAATTCTTCATATTATATGTCAAATGTGTGTATGAATTACAAGATATAGGGGGAGATCTCCATGATTATACTCTTTAAGTGTGCATTGCTTCAAAATCAAATTCCTCACTATGCACATCTTCAGGGGGAGTTCTTCTATATCTTGCAATCAAATTCCTCAACATCAGTATTTACACTTCATATATTTATCCCCGTTGAAAACTTAACCTATATTGTCATCAATCACCAAAAAGGGGGAGATTGTAAGTGCATCTAGTGCCCCTTAGTGATTTTGGTGTATTAAAGACTTATAGGTTAAGGGACTGATGTGTTTGTGAGTGTAGATAGGTCTATAAGTCTATGAGGAGTTTGATATTTACAGAGAAAGTCGACCCCTAAAAATGAAGTTCTTCAACTAAAGACTTTGGATTTTTGAAGACTTTGAAAGTGAAGAAATTGGTGTGACCTTGAAGACTTGGCAATCATTCGAGGAACATGAAGCGTGAAGACTTTTGTTTTTATAGTTTCATTTTCTCTTTCTTGAGTCATAGGAAACACCGTACTGTTAAAGGGGGTCGAGGAAATACTAAGGAAAAATTTCCATGTGATGCTCAACTCAAAATCCTGCACCTACCAATCCCTTCGAGTGAAGCCATTGGAAATCTCATACAGTTCAGTCAATTTCTTAAGTAACAGAGACAAAGTTTTTCTGGTTGCTGAGGAATTTGTTCTGACTGAGGAGTTAGGAATTTGCCAGTGTGGATTGCCTACACAGTGAGGAACATGATAGCCCTGAGGAATTTGAGAGCCAAAATTCCGCCCGTTGCTGTGCTATGCGCCAGCTGTCCCAAAATATCTACCCACCTAACGGTCATATCATTGAAGGGCATTTATGTCTTATCATGTCGGGCTGCTCCCTAGGCTATAAATAGCCGCCCCCTACAACCACTAGCTGGTTGGCTGCTTCAAGAGAAACTGACACTTGACATTTGAGAGCATCCCATCCTCCGAGGACTTTGAGCGAAAATCATCAAGTGAGGAATACCCAAACCCAACACCTACAAACCCGTAGTGATTGAGCATCACTGAAGAGATTGATCCTGCGTGGATCTGACGCTTGTTACCTTTGAAGACTGTGCTTCTTCCAGACGGTTAGGCATCATGGTCTAGAGCATCCAAGAAGAATTGTGGATCGCCGAGTGACCTAGTCTGTGAAGGTTTGGAAGTCACCTGAAGACTTACCACGAGTGATTGGGTGAGGTCTGTGTGACCTTAGCTCAAGGAGAATATGGTGAGGACTGTGTGTCCGGGACTGTGTGTCCTCAGGTTTAAATACCTAGCCGCTCCAACCAGACGTACAACTGAGACAGCAGTTGAAACTGGTCTACCAAATCATTGTCTTCACCAAACTTACTGGTTCTATTTCCTCAAATCTTTCATTTCCTCATTTCTGTGGTTGTGTGCTTGTTCATATCTGTTTGAAGACTTTGACTGAAGACTTTCTCAATTTCCTCAGTTCAGTTTCTTCAGTCTGTCCGTCTTCATCCTGTGTCATCCTGTGTTTACGTTTCCTGTACTCTGTGCTTGTCTTTATTTCATCGTGATGACTATGCTTGTGTTATGTTATGTTTACTTCTGAGTACTTATTCCGCTGCAAGTAGTTCTTCGCTAAGGAATTTCCTCACCAGCAAATTCCTCGGTGAAGAATTCATAAAAATCGCCTATTCACCCCCCCCCCCCCCCCCTAGTCGATATAACGCACTTTCATAGCCTTTAACATCACCCATCCAGTTAGCATTGAATCGTTATTTGGGACGTGGTTAGATGGGGTTGATCATATTACTGTGTCTTGTATTCGGATTGGAATATGTGCGCTTGTTTGGGCTATATGGAATCGCAGGAACGATATGATTTTTAATAGATAACATAATTTAACTTTCTTGCAAGTCATTTCCAGAGCTACAACATGGATTCGTACGTGGTCCTTGCTCACTTCTACGGACTTCAGGAAGCCATTTGTTATTGGGTGCAACGAGTGGGAGATGGTAGCACGGGTTATACTCAATCGGTTCGGATGGCGATCGCATAACATGATAGGAGTCTAGGGACTTGTCCTTTATGTTATCATTCCGGTTGTGATTTTGAATATTTACTTCTTTTTCCACTTTGCTCCACTTGTGAGTTTTAATACTTTTGTGACTTTGTGCGATTTTGAGACTTTTTAATAAGATGGTTGCATGCATCGTTCAGATGCAGAAGCCAGGAGCAAGCCTTCTTTTCAAAAAAAGAAAATCGTAGGAGGGACACCAAAAACTACTGCTGGTACACAACGGATTTTGCCAGAAAAGAGACCACCCGTCTCTTCCCCGCCGCATCGCGCGGACCTGCAGCAGGCCCACTCCCGCCCGCGTCGCGACGCCTCGGCCTAACCGCCTCCCTTCACGACGGCAGAGACAGAGCAACCCCCAGCTCGGAATGGAGCCCACCCCGCGCCGCCGTGGCGCACGTCGCCGATCTGCCTGAGCGGTGAGCCCCGTGGAATTCGATTCGCGTCACAGCGCGCCATTAGCCCCCATCTAATTTTCCCACTCGTCGTTTGATTTTACAGCTTCCCGCACCGGAGATCAAGACGGTCGCTGTCTTCCCGCGTCTGCTCAGCTCAGGTAAGTTTCTCTGCAACCTCTTCGCTCCACTAGTATACCGTGGACCTCTCCCATTCCTTGTCGACACTGTTGCCAATTTCCTGCAGTCTAGCTTGTCATCACCAATCAACGAAGAAACTACAAGATTGGTGACGCCTATTTGGATATGGATCTAGACAATGCAAGTACGATTGTACATACATCTATAGTTTTATTATATACTAGTACATACACCATTCAAACCATTACAACTTTATTATATGGAATACATGTATCTATAGGCACCAATCCATTACAACTTTATTCAAACTACCAGATTGGTGCTGCATCTCCAATCATATACACACTATATTTGTATAAGTACACATCTGTCTTGTTACAAATATACACATCTGCCTTGTAACATCTGGACATGAAATCCATCTAGTTTCCCTTAAACAAAAGGATTAGGACCGAGCTGAGTGCGAGCTTCCAGTCATAGCTTCGAGCAGTCTTGGTAACGGGGGCATCCCGATCTCAACTAGCCCTTCGAGGATCTGAACTACATGTCCCATTGTTGGTCGATCAAGCTCATTGTCTTGGATGCACCAACATGCAACCTTGCATGCCAGTTCGGCTTCATCCAGATTGACATCACCATGTAGCATTTGATCTACCAAACTCCCGACGTCTCCTTCAAGAAGCTTATGTGCGGCATGCACAGGAAAATAAACATCAAGGTTGCCACCACTAGAACATGGTGCACATGAGTTCCTCTTTCCAGATATTATTTCCAGCAACATCATGCCTTTTTTTCGCGAATACACAAAGATTGCGTATCATTGCATTGATAGGAGGGGGTTGAAAGTACAGAGAGACATGCCGACATTGGCCACACGTACACAAGCCGGCGCGGGCACAAGTGGCCGGAGCAGCTAGGAGAGGGGCTGCTCATCCCTCATTACACAAAAGCTAAGCCTAAATCTCAGGTATCAGGTTCGCCAAGCTGTTGGCGCCGGCACTAGCCCACAGGCGAGCGTCTTCTTGAATGGATTGCAGTAGAGCTGCGATCGAGGGTTGCCGCTGATCAAACACGCATCCATTTCGGTGCCTCCAGATGGCCCATGCGGTGAGAGCGATGATGGAGCAGAGTCCCTTCCGCAGAGCCGTGGGTGATGAAGTGCAAGCATCCATCCACCAGTCCACGAACGGTGTGTCGGGGTTGGGGATCGTGGCAGTCGATCGGCACCAAGAAAGGACCTCATGCCAAATTTGGCGGGAGAAGGGGCAGGAGGTGAACAAGTGGTGCATGTGCTCAGTGGTCTGGTCGCACAGCACGCAACTGTCATTGTGCGGCAGCCCTCGCCGGGCAAGGCGGTCGGCCGTCCAGCATCGGTCCTGCAAGGCAAGCCAGATGAATACCTTGATGCGTAAGGGGGCCCAAGTCTTCCAGGTGAGCTTCCAGGACGCGTCGGTCGTGGATCCATGAAAGAGCGCAAGGTAGCAGGATTTGGCGGAGTAGACGCCGGACTCCGTCCACTTCCATCGTAGCACATCAGGCCCAGCCGAGAGGGTAGCGTTTTGAAGCATGCGCCAAAGGTCGACATATTGAAGCAGGGCGGACGGGCCGAGCGCGCCGGCAATGTCGCGCACCCAGGCACGCTCAGGAAGTCCCTCGGCTACCGTGTGATCACGGCGATGCCGTCTGGAGACCAGGGAGAACACGAGAGGGGCAAGCTCGGGGATGGCCTTGCCATCAATCCAAGGGTCAGTCCAGAACCTGCAGGTGCGACCGTCACGCACCTCCCAAGTGGTGGAGGCCCTGAAAATCTGTGAGGCCGCAGGGTCATGGGGGAGGTGCAGATGACTCCAGGGGCGCGAAGCATCAGTATGCTGGAGCCAGAGCCATCGGGTGCGCCAGGCGACGCCAGCGCGCTGCAGGTCGCGTATCCCCAAGCCGCCGAGGAAGGTGGGGCGACACACCCGAGCCTAGTTCACTCGGCATTGCCCTCCGCGCGCGTCCTTGCGGCCAACCCAAAGGAAACTACGAATGATCCGGTTGACTCGAGCAAGGATGGACTTGTTGACGGCAATGGCGACGAGGATGTGGATGGGCATGGCGCAGAGGACGTGCCGACAGAGCGCGAGGCGATCCCCCAAGGAGAGCATGGATCCCAGCCAAGTAGAGAGCTTCCTCTCGAGCTTGTCAACGAGCGGCAAAAGGTCGACTATCGAGGGCTTACGGAGGGAAAGCGGGAGGCCGAGGTACTTCACCGGGAAGTAAGAGATCGGGCAGGCCATCTCAGTCGTGATCGCGGCAATGTGCCCCTCGTCGCAGCGTATGGGAGAGGCCGGGCACTTGGCGAGGTTTGTGCAAAGCCCGGACGCCTTGCCGAAGACGTCCAAAATGCGGCGAATGGCGCGGATGTCATGGGTGTCGGGGTGGCTGAAGATGACGACATCGTCGGCGTAGAGGGAGACGCTCGAAGGCAGGTGCCGCGCGGTCAGTCGCTGGAGGAGGCCGCGCTCGACGGCTCGCTGAAGGAGCGAGTTGAGCACGTTGATGATGATGATGAAGAGCATAGGGGAAATGGGGTCCCCTTGCCGTAGCCCGCATGCGTGAAGAATTGGTGGCCCGGGGATGCCATTGACAAGCACACGTGTTGATGCGGTAGAGAGCAGGATGGAGATCCATTCGCACCATCGGTCTCCAAAGCCTAGGTGCTTTAGCGTGTCCAGCAGAAAGGGCCATGCCACCGAGTCGAAAGCCCTTGCGATGTCGAGCTTGAGGAGCATCCGCGGCATCTTGAGGTTGTGAAGAAGTCTAGCCGTCTGTTGAACAAGGAGGAAGTTGTCGTGGATGCTTCGGCCGGCGATGAATGCACTTTGATTGGTAGAAACCATCTTGCCCAGGTGAGGTGCCAGCCGAAGAGAGAGCGCCTTCCCGAACAGCTTCGCAATGAGATGGATGAGACTAATGGGGCGATAGTCGAAGAGAGATGCCGCATCTTGCTTCTTCGGAAGGAGGGTGAGGAGCGCCTCATTGAGCCTCTGGAAACCGTGCCCGTTGAGTGCGTATAGCTTATCGAAGATGGCGCATATGTCCTGCTTGATCATGTCCCACCCACTCCGGAGGAATTCGACGGTGAAGCCATCGGGGCCGGGCGCCTTCCCGAGCGGTAAGCTTTTGACCGCAGCCCAGATCTCGTCCTCGGAGAAAGGTGCGTCGAGGCTGGAGAGGTCAAATGGCCCAACGTGGAGCGCGGAGAGGTCTAAGGAGAAAGGCCGCGGCTTCGCCGATCCAAGGATGCCGCAGAAGTGACCATAAGCAGCTTCAGCAAGAGCGGCCGGGTCGGAGACGGATGTGTCTCCGACCTGCAACTCGATGATCCGGTTCTTCTGCTTGCGGTGCGCTGCATGCACCCTGAAGAACTTCTGACCGGCGTCGCCGTCCCGCAACCAGGATAGCCTGACACGCTGGCGCGAGATCGAGCGCTCGAGGGACGCCAGCCCCAGGTACGCCCCTTTGAGGCGCCTACGTAGCCAGTCCTCGGCCGTGGAAAGGGGCCGGAAGTCCTGCGCCGCATCCAGGCACGCGATCAGCTCACGAGCGACGAGGAGCTGCCGGGACACGTCCCCAATCTTCTTCGCGCTCCAGCTTTGGAGACGCGGCGCAGTGTTCTTGAGGCGTGCCACCAACCTGCGGAAGGGGTCTGGCTCGTCGGCCGCAGTAGCCCAGGCCTCGAGCACGACCTGCGTGTAGCCATCAGTGCGCGGCCAGAATCTTTCGAAGTGGAATCTCCGCGTGCCAGGTGAGCGCGCAGTGCAGTCGAGAAGGAGAGGTGCATGATCGGACGCTGCCGAGGAGAGGCAGCGTAGCATGCAATGCGGGTGGAGCGCTTCCCATGCAGAATTAAAGATCACCCGGTCAATGCGCGTGAGGGTGGGGGTGCCGCGTTCGTTTGACCAAGTATCTTGTCGCCCATGCAGGTAGATATCATGCAGTTCGTCATCGGCGAGGAAGCGGCGGAACCGTGACATGACCCGGTGATTGAGCCGGGAGTTATTCTTGTCCGCAGCCCCTGAGATCATGTTAAAGTCGCCCCCAAGGATCCAAGGGCCAGCACGCAACGATCGGACCTCACTGAGGTCACCGAGGAAAGCGATCTTGTCATCATCACCTTGTGGGCCATAAACGCCAGTGAGCCACCAGTGGTGGGCGCCATCGAGAGAAGAGGCCAGCGCAGTTATGTGGTGTTCACCGCGGCATGGATCAGAAAGCGCGATCATGTTCGGGCGCCAAGCAAGAAGGATACCCCCACGGGTCCCATCCACGGGAAGGAAGAAGAACTCAGAGAAGGACGAGCCGAGCGTCTCAGTGACAAGCGAGGACGAGAGAGAAACCATCTTAGTCTCTTGGGTGCAAACAATACAAGGCGAGGCAGCGGTGATCACGCTGTGAACGGCGGTGCGCTTGGCCGGGGCATTAAGGCCACGCATGTTCCAGAATACAATGCGAAGATTGTGATCCATGAAGAGAGGTGGAGTCCTGCGGTGGCCTAGGCAGCCACTAGGCCTCGACAGCGCGAGGCAGGGGGGAGGGTGAGTTGACAGGCGGGTCGAGCAGCTCGGGGATGCGCCAGCCGAAGAGATCGGCGAATGCCTGCAGCACGTCGTGCGCCAGCGGCCTCTGGAAGAGGCGCTCGTACTTCGCCAGGGTTGCAGCGGAGATGGGGGCGTCGTCCGAGACAGAGCCCGAGGCGACGGAGGAGCACCTTCTTGGCCTTGAGCTCAGAATTGAGGCCACAATCAGCCTTGGCAATCCTACCGCTCCGACGGGGCGTGAAGTTCGGCGGTAACTTCTTCCTATGGGAGCGGGAGGGGGGCGCAGGGAGAATTTGCATGATCGGCCTCTGAATGGAGCCTAAAAACGCGTCCACAGGTTCCACGTCGGCATGCACGCCACGTGGTGAGTCCGGGCGGCTGCATGGGAAACAACATTCGCCGAGGGCAGCGGGATCCGAGGCGGGGGAGGGGAGTGGCCCAATGGCGGGGCAGCGCAAGGGGCCCGGTGGGTCCGCGCCTTGGCTGGACAGCACCAACTATCCCGCAGGGGGAGGGGAGGATGGCCCGCTTTCGCATTCCTCGGGATCTGCCAGCGGGTTTGTCGCGGATCCTGGTGGGGCCGCGCAAAGCAGCAGCAGGCCAGGGGCGATCACTGGGGCGGGATCAACCTGGGGTTGCGCGCCGGTCTCCAGCAGGTGCTCGGGCGAGTCAGGCGATGCCACGTTGGCAAGCGGTGCGGTGGTGAGCGCGGGAGCAGCGACCCGGTCAACAGGGTTAGAGTTTGAACTGGCCGCGCCTACGGGCTGGGACGGGGCGGGACGGCCAGCTGTCACTGCGGCTTTCTGGAAACCTGCCTTATCCCCCAGGCGCAGCTTTGCCGGGCCCCGCGTGACGCCAGCCTCGACCGGCGGGTACGGCCCGAGAACCCGATGCCAGATGCGCGAGACGGCGAGCGGGCGGTTGCGGCGGCGACCTCCACGGCGGCGATTGGAGCGGCCGGACTGGCGCGAGGGGCCGGCGGCATCACGTTGTGGCAGCGCCGGAGGGTGATCATAGTGGCGCGGCCAGGGCGCAGGACAGGGTGGAGAGCCCTGGCCGGGGCCAGCGCCATCATCAGAGTCGGGGCCTGGAGAGACACGCGGCGGCGGAGGCGGCGGGACGGGTCGACGGAAATCCTCGCAGCGGGCCACATGAATCGCTACTGGGAAACGCAGTAGGTCCATGCCAAGGCGCTCGGCAACGTCCGGGTCCTCGTCGACGGCAACGCCATCACGCACCGGGAGGAAGAGGTCGGCAGCGAGGGGGATCGCGTCAGGGTTGGTCGTCCAGGCCGTGAGCCGGAAGATGTCCAGGTCGACGCCACGGCGAGTGCGCGCTCGAGGTGCTCCACCAGGCAGAACGGCGAGAGCAGCGTGACCGCGGTGGCGCGGTGCCAGACATGATCAGGCAACATCATGCCATAGCTATAGACATCAACTTTTGGTGTAATTGCAACTCCAGTAATCCATTCAGGTGCAAGGTACCCTACAGTTCCTCTTATCGTAGTCAGTACTCGGCTATAATCCCTTCTGAAAAGCTTTGCCATCCCAAAGTCTGCAATTTTGGGAACGAATAAAGTATCGAGAAGTATGTTTTCTGGCTTAATATCACAGTGTATGATGCAGTCCCGACAACCTCATGCAAGTAGGCTAACCCTCTGGCAACTCCCAGGGCCATCTGATACCTAACTGTCCAATTCAATACCATAGACTTGTTTCCAAATAGATGGACATCCAGTGAGCGATTTGGCATGTGTTCATAAACAAGCAACCTCTTAGAACCCTCACAACAGAAACCAATAAGCTTAACTAGATTGATGTGCTGGATTGCTCCAATCGAGCTCACTTCAGCTCTAAATTGCTTCTCTCCTTGATAAGCACCATCAAGCCTTTTCACGGCTATGCCAGTTGAGTCATTTAAAACCCCCTTGAATACAGAACCAAAACTGCCTGCCCCTAACTTATCTGTGAATTTTGTCGTGGCATGTTGTAAATCAGTGTATCTAAATGCAATGATTCTGTTACAGCCTTGAACACCATCCAGTATACGGTTAGAGCTCTTACTCTTGTTTCTCCAAATCTTTACCAGGATAAGAAGTGCACATAAACCCAGAGCAGAAACACCTGCAACAGTTGAAACTCCAATAACAATCTCCTTTCTGTTGTTTTTCACTATGTGGAAATCTTTAGCAGAAACACGAAGGTGAAGAGTTTCTCCAGTTGAACTTGAAGTGCCACTACATTCTAGCGCTCTTATATTGAGCAATTCATTATGCCAGATAGAGCATCTTTCATTGTTGAAGGAATATGCGGTGCAAGAGCAATTACTGAGGCAAACTTGTGCACACTCACTCGTGCTTGCAGCAGCTTCTAGTTTTGAGGCATTGTTGGGCAACTCAACACATTGCACAGAGTAGAACTTGTCTGTTGTATGAGTTGTGCTTTTGTTGCTAATGCAGTCTAACGAAGTATTTCTTGAGCACCCACCAGTTCGATCTTCTAGCTCCCAATCCTTGGGGGATGTTATGGTGAAGCCCTCCATGCAATTGCAATGTGGAAGCGCGTTATCATTGCAAATTGTGAAAGGTCCACAGATTGCATAGACATCACACTGAAGTTTCGGTTGGGCATAGATCATTGTCCAGTCCTGTGAGCCCTCCAACCAAATGAACGTTTTTCTTTGACCTGAGACGTCAATTACACCACGAGTAACCATAGATTTATCGACTATGTTATCAATAAAATACTTCTCTTGGTCATTGGTGACAAATGTACTGGTGAAAACTGGGTTGTTGTTTGACATCTCTGGTATTGAGGCAAAGTATTTGCCATTCCATACACCGGCGACCAATATGGTATGGAGGAGTTCAATGGTGTAAGCAAGAACTGATTGAGACCACTCGGGTCTAACCCATCACAGTACATACCAGTAGTTGGGTCGTTCAAGTTCTTCCAAGAAACTAGACGGCGGTTTAGACCAGTGAGCTTGTCCCATCCAAGCTTTGCACCAGGGAAAACTGTATCTGTGGGGTGATCAAAGCTCTGCCACAGAACCTCTGATGAGTTTGAAGAGTCTGTTAGGATCAGATTTCCACTACTCAAGAGCATAGCAGTGGTGCTATTTCTTGTGATGTTTGCTTGTGTACTCCAGATTATGGACCTGGTAAACCGGTTTAAGATGACAAGGTTGCCATCGTGGGAGATTGTGAGCTCTGGTGAGGTGGTGTTCTTGATTGGTGTATCCCTATTTGCGACCCATGCAGAAGTAAATTTGGGGACTGTATTGAACCATATGCCAAGGTACCAGTTGGTGGTGTCTTGGGAGGATTTTCTGCTGCTTGTGTTGAAGAAGCCAAGCGCGTACCTGCCATTCTTGGAGACGAGCTTGTCGTTGATACCAAGTGCTTGGCCGGCCAAGATGGTGTCTGTCGTGGCAGATTTTGCTTGGGTGCACAGGAAGAGCAAGGTGAAATCTATGAGGAGATGCATGATGAACTGAAGAGGATGGCAAACTTGAAGATGCAGATACTGCTGATATAAATGCTCAAGCCTCGGTGGTCTGGTCATAGCAGTAAAAGGCACGGTGGAGTCAAAAGTCAAGAGTTCACAATAACCATACAAACCGGTGGAAAACCGTGTAGCATCAACAGTCTTATTCTGGACTCCTTTTTGCTTTGACAGCAGTGAAAAACTTGCTTTGGACTGGGTCTGCGTGGTGGAAACTGGAGAGTGGAGAGGAAAGAGACATGCGTGGCTGTCACTTCAGACGCTAGCTTGATCTTAAGGTTTCATATTTTGAAGGAAAAATAAACGGCAGTTAATACAAATCATGTTAAGTTTTTGTTGGTATTATACACTGCTGTAAATTGTTCTTTTGATCAGACTATTGGTATTCTTTTATGTATTTATAAGAGGGCAACAACCATGGGACGGAGGGAGTACTTCTCATGAGGCTACAACTCTGTAGCTGATCTGATTGCTTTTACTTCTGTATATGCACTTCACTATGTAATCTCACGAAGTTCTGTTATTTCCTTCCCTGTATTGACTACAGCTCGATCCTTGATGATCTAAAAAGAAAGCCTTGTACCTATTGTCAGTCTTGTCTCTCTGTCCAAAGAAATCTATTATTTTTTTTATATGAATGAACTTTTTTTTTGTTTTGCTGTCTATAGAATTATTTTCATACGGATCAATTTGCACAGTTGTTTACACTATTGCTTTGTGCATTGAGTGCAACCTCTTCAGAATATTCCTTTACTTTTTATTTGAGTAATGAAATATCTTTTCAATACTGTTGAATTTTAAAGGGATTTAAATTAAAGGGACATAATACTAGAAATATATGTTTTTTTTTCTTTCCGTGTTTTGACTGAGTGCATCCCTGTAGGCATAGAAGACTATCGTGTGGCCTCACTCAGCGTGTGGTGCTACCGTTGTGGCCTCACTCTGTGAAAATCTGTTTCTTTAGACATAGTCGTGATTTTTGTCATGTCACAGGAATTCAGATGCCATTTAAAACGCTAGCTTGATAGAGAAGAAGTTACAAAACATAGTATGGATAGTAGTTAATTAAAACTAGGTTGTGGATAAAACTATCGCAACTGAATTTGCTGTTTTGTTTCATGAGCTGCGCTTTGAATCTGGACCTAAAACTTCACAAGATGATAAACCCTTGTGAGAACAAGAGAAGAACAAGACAGGATGTGTCACCTACTCACCTTGTGTCACTTGAGTCATGCCGCTCATAAGGCGGGAAAATAACAGATACAGGTCGTCGGAGTCGATAATATATAAGACACAGAGAAGATTAGTGTATTTGTGTAGTGCGGAAGCTTCTTGATGCGGACATTGTGAAAATCAATGTTGATGCTAGTTTTCAACAAGTTGCGTATGAGGATACTACAGGGTGTCTGATGACGTTTGGAAATGGAAGACTCCAGGCTGCTGCCAATGTCTTAGCGATGTGGTGTTCAGATAGAGGTTGATGTAAAAATGACCAAGGTAATGCTAGAGAGTGATGCCCATGTGGCTACAGGACTCGCGGCAATGGGCACCAGCCGTTTTCACCGGAAGACAACACACGCGTACGTGTACAGGTAGAGCAGCTGGATCGATTCACAAAAAGGTAAGCTAGCTACTTAGTATTGAAAAACGCACACAAGCAACACACGAAGGGACCTGCCGGCGTAGCAGAGGCCGTCGTTGATGGTGGGGTTGTCGTGCTCGCAGCCACCGTCATCCGGCGCACCCTGACTCTCGCCCGGAGAGGAGCCACTGCCTCAGCTGCGTATGCCCGGAACTCGGGAAGCACCTGATTGATTTGCTGTGCATGGTGTCCATGTCCTTGAGCACGTCATCTGTGTGGAACGCAGAGATGGACTGCCGGAGTCGAGCCCGGACGTGGATTCGTTCAGCAGCACTACGGTAGGGTCATGCACGAGGTCACCGATGGACATCCTCCGCTCGCCCCCGGGCACATCAATGACCCTCGAGTTCGCGACATGCCGCATCCCGTGTGCTGTACATCAGCTACTCCTCCCAGCGCGGTGGGGTGTAACCGAGAGCAGTGGTGCTGGCCTGTTGGACGACGACTAGGCAGCGAAGAGTACGGCCGGTCTTGTACGCGGCGAGGAAGGAGGCCACGGACTGCCACGGTGAGGGTAGGGAGCAGCGCTTGGAAGAGGAGGGTTGAGGGCAGGAACGGCTGGAATGGAGGTCTACCGTCTACGCCATGCTCGGCTTCTCCTTCTTGGTCAGCTGCGCAAAGCTGCTCATCGGAGGCACGACGAGGCGAGGGGAGGTGCTGGGCATGGCCTGGGCGTCGATGAAAGGCACGCCATGTACCTGATGTGCGGCCCACCACCCGTCCGAAAATGTGCCAGGACGCACGACAAGTGTTCGATAAAATGCCAGCCAAAACCATGCCACGTCATCAACAAAACCACTTGAAGCGGTGCGAGGGACTAAAAGTAGGCGAGCACTAGGCGCCGGTCGCACCTGCAACGTACGATCGCTTGAGATCGAGCGCCCCGGATCTCTTCTCAGACTGGGTCGTCTTCTGATCGTACCCCTGTCTGTCGCATCAGCTAATAGTTCCCTTGCACGCCATTATATTGAGCGCGCTCCTCCGGCCAAGCAGCCCGACGCCCTACTCCGGCCACCGCCCAGCCGTCGGTAGCCGCCCGCCTCCCTCGTCGCCGGTCGCGGTCGCCGTCAATTAAGCGCACTCGCTGTGACCTGTAGCAAGCCGGCTCCGGCAAAAATCTGATCATGGTCGTAGCATCTCCACATACTGGTTCTAGCATATCCAAGCCATGGTTGCAGCTTTCCTCGCTCCAGAAAAAATCCGGCCATGGTTTGTAGCATCCCTGCAGGCAGTTCAAGAAGCCATAGTTGTAGGCTGTAGCATCCTCAGGCTGGTTAAAACTTTTTTCATAGCCGCTTGCAGCTCTCGTCAACACTCGTTCCAGCTTTTGCCGTCGTCCCATAGTTTCCCGGCGTCTCTAGTTGAAGCTTTTCCGCAGCTGGTTGTAGCTTTCTCTGCACCAGTTTGAAGCTTTTTTTCTTGGATGTCCTCGCCCCCAACTTCCTCAAGGAAATATGCCCTAGAGGCAATAATAAAGTTATTATTTATTTCCTCATATCATGATAAATGTTTATTATTCATGCTAAAATTGTATTAACCGGAAACATGATACATGTGTGAATACATAGACAAACTTAATGTCACTAGTATGCCTCTACTTGACTAGCTCATTAATCAAAGATGGTTATGTTTCCTAACCATAGACATGTGTTGTCATTTGATTAACGGGATCACATCATTAAGAGAATGATGTGATTGACTTGACCCATTTCGTTAGCCTAGCACTTGATCGTTTAGTATGTTGCTATTGCTTTCTTCATGACTTATACAAAGTTCCTACGACTATGAGATTATGCAACTCCCGTTTACCGAAGGAACACTTTGTGTGCTACCAAACGTCACAACGTAACTGGGTGATTATAAAGGTGCTCTACAGGTGTCTCCGAAGGTACATGTTGGGTTGGCGTGTTTCGAGATTAGGTTTTGTCACTCCGATTGTCGGAGAGGTATCTCTGAGCCCTCTCGGTAATACACATCACTTAAGCCTTGCAAGAATTACAACTAATGAGTTAGTTACGAGATGATGTATTACAGAATGAGTAAAGAGACTTACCGGTAACGAGATTGAACTAGGTATTGGATACCGACTATCGAATCTCGGGCAAGTAACATACCGATGACAAAGGGAACAACGTATGTTGTTATGCGGTTTGACCGATAAAGATCTTTGTAGAATATGTAGGAACCAATATGAGCATCCAGGTTCCGCTATTGGTTATTGACCAGAAACAGTTCTAGGTCATGTCTACATAGTTCTCGAACCCGTAGGGTCCGCATGCTTAACGTTACGATGACAGTTTTATTATGAGTTTATAAGTTTTGATGTACCTAAGGTTGTTCGGAGTCCCGGATATGATCACGGACATGACGAGGAGTCTCAAAGTGGTCGAGACATAAAGATTGATATATTGGACGACTATATTCGGACATCGGAAGTGTTCCGGGTGACTTCGGAGAAAACCGGAGTGCCGGAGGGTTACCGGAACCCCCCCGGGAGAAATAATGGGCCTTATGGGCTTTAGTGGAGAGAGAGAGGGGCAGCCAGGATGGGCCGCGTGCCCCCTCCCCCTCTGGTCCGAATTGGACAAGGAGAGGGGGGCGGCGCCCCCCTCTTTCCCTCTCCCTCTCCCCCTTCCTTTCCCCCTCCTAGTAGGAGTAGGAAAGAGGGAGTCCTACTCCTACTAGGAGGAGGACTCCTCCTCCTTGGCGCGCCCCCAAGGGCCGGCCGGCCTCGCCCCTTGCTCCTTTATATACGGGGGCAGGGGGCACCCTAGAACACACAAGTTGATCTTCGTGATCGTTCCTTAGCCGTGTGCGGTGCCCCCCTCCACCATATTCCACCTCGGTCATATCGTTGCGGTGCTTAGGCGAAGCCCTGCGTCGGTAGAACATCATCACCGTCACCACGCCGTCGTGCTGACAGAACTCATCCCCGACACCCTGCTGGATCGGAGTCCGGGGATCGTCATCGAGCTGAACGTGTGCTGAACTCGAAGGTGCCGTACGTTTGGTGCTTGGATCGGTCGGATTGTGAAGACGTACGACTACATCAACCGCATTGCCATAACGCTTCCGCTTACGGTCTACGAGGGTACGTGGACAACACTCTCCCCTCTCGTTGCTACGCATCACCATGATCTTGCGTGTGCGTAGGAAATTTTTTGAAATTACTACGTTCCCCAAGAGTGGCATCCGAGCCTGGTTTTATGCGTTGATGTTATATGCACGAGTAGAACACAAGTGAGTTGTGGGCGATACAAGTCATTCTGCTTACCAGCATGTCATACTTTGGTTCGGCGGTATTGTTGGATGAAGCGGCCCGGACCGACATTACGCGTACGCTAACGCGAGACTGGTTCTACCGACGTGCTTTGCACACAGGTGGCTGGCGGGTGTCAGTTTCTCCAACTTTAGTTGAACCGAGTGTGGCTACGCCCGGTCCTTGCGAAGGTTAAAACAGCACTAACTTGACGAACTATCGTTGTGGTTTTGATGCGTAGGTAAGAACGGTTCTTGCTCAGCCCGTAGCAGCCACGTAAAACTTGCAACAACAAAGTAGAGGACGTCTAACTTGTTTTTGCAGGGCATGTTGTGATGTGATATGGTCAAGACGTGATGCTATATTTTATTGTATGAGATGATCATGTTTTGTAACCGAGTTATCGGCAACTGGCAGGAGCCATATGGTTGTCGCTTTATTGTATGAAATGCAAACGCCCTGTAATTGCTTTACTTTATCACTAAGCGGTAGTGATAGTCGTAGAAGCAATAGTTGGCGAGACGACAACGATGCTACGATGGAGATCAAGGTGGCGCGCCGGTGACAATGGTGATCATGACGGTGCTTTGGAGATGGAGATCACAAGCACAAGATGATGATGGCCATATCATATCACTTATATTGATTGCATGTGATGTTTATCCTTTATGCATCTTATCTTGCTTTGATTGACGGTAGCATTTTAAGATGATCTCTCACTAATTATCAAGAAGTGTTCTTCCTGAGTATCCACCGTTGCCAAAGTTCGTCGTGCCCAGACACCACGTGATGATCGGGTGTGATAAGCTCTATGTCCATCTACAACGGGTGCAAGCCAGTTTTGCACACACGGAATACTCAGGTTAAACTTGAAGACCTAGCATATGCAGATATGGCCTCGGAACATGGAGACCGAAAGGTCGAGCGTGGATCATATAGTAGATATGATCAACATAGTGATATTCACCATTGAAAACTACTCCATCTCACGTGATGATCGGTTATGGTTTAGTTGATTTGGATCACGTGATCACTTAGATGACTAGAGAGATGTCTGTCTAAGTGGGAGTTCTTAAGTAATATGATTAATTGAACTTAAATTTATCATGAACTTAGTACCTGATAGTATTTTGCTTGTCTATGTTTGTTGTAGATAGATGACTTGTGCTGTTGTTCCGTTGAATTTTAATGCGTTCCTTGAGAAAGCAAAGTTGAAAGATGATGGTAGCAATTACACGGACTGGGTCCGTAACCTGAGGATTATCCTCTTTGCTGCACAGAAGAATTACGTCCTGGAAGCACCGCTGGGTGCCAGGCCTGCTGCTGATGCAACTGACGACGTTAAGAACGTCTAGCAGAGCAAAGCTGATGACTACTCGATAGTTCAGTGTGCCATGCTTTACGGCTTAGAACCGGGTCTTCAACGACGTTTTGAACGTCATGGAGCATATGACATGTTCCAAGAGTTGAAGTTAATATTTCAAGCAAATGCCCGGATTGAGAGATATGAAGTCTCCAATAAGTTCTATAGCTGCAAGATGGAGGAGAATAGTTCTGTCAGTGAACACGTACTCAAAATATCTGGGTATAATAATCACTTGATTCAACTGGGAGTTAATCTTCCTGATGATAGTGTCATTGACAGAATTCTTCAATCACTGCCACCAAGCTACAAGAGTTTCGTGATGAACTATAATATGCAAGGGATGGAAAAGACAATTCCTGAGCTCTTCGCAATGCTAAAAGCTGCGGAGGTAGAAATCAAGAAGGAGCATCAAGTGTTGATGGTCAACAAGACCACTAGTTTCAAGAAAAAGGGCACAGGGAAGAAGAAGGGGAACTTCAAGAAGAAACCCAAGTCTGGACCTAAGCCTGAAACTGAGTGCTTCTACTCCAAGCAAACAGGTTACTGGAAGCAGAACTGCCCCAAGTATTTGGCGGATAAGAAGGATGGCAAGGTGAACAAAGGTATATGTGATATACATGTTATTGATGTGTACCTTACTAGAGCTCGCAGTAGCACCTGGGTATTTGATACTGGTTCTGTTGCTAATATTTGCAACTCGAAACAGGGACTACGGAATAAGCGAACACTGGCCAAGGACGAGGTGACGATGTGCGTGGGAAATGGTTCCAAAGTCGATGTGATCGCGGTCGGCACGCTACCTCTACATCTACCTTCGGGATTAGTTTTAGACCTGAATAATTGTTATTTGGTGCTAGCGTTGAGCATGAACATTATATCTGGATCTTGTTTGATGCGAGACGGTTATTCATTTAAATCATAGAATAATGGTTGTTCTATTTATATGAGTAATATCTTTTATGGTCATGCACCCTTAAAGAGTGGTCCATTTTTGATGAATCTCGATAGTAGTGATACACATATTCATAATGTTGAAGCCAAAAGATGCAGAGTTGATAATGATAGCGCAACTTATTTGTGGCACTGCCGTTTAGGTCATATCGGTGTAGAACGCATGAAGAAACTCCATACTGATGGACTTTTGGAACCACTTGATTATGAATCACTTGGTACTTGCGAACCGTGCCTCATGGGCAAGATGACTAAAACGCCGTTCTCCGGTACTATGGAGAGAGCAACAGATTTATTAGAAATCATACATACAGATGTATGTGGTCCAATGAATGTTGAAGCTCGTGGCGGATATCGTTATTTTCTCACCTTCACAGATGATTTAAGCAGATATGGGTATATCTACTTAATGAAGCATAAATCTGAAACATTTGAAAAGTTCAAAGAATTTCAGAGTGAAGTTGAAAATCATCGTAACAAGAAAATAAAGTTTCTACGATCTGATCGTGGAGGAGAATATTTGAGTTACGAGTTTGGTCTACATTTGAAACAATGTGGAATAGTTTCGCAACTCACGCCACCTGGAACACCACAGCGTAATGGTGTGTCTGAACGTCGTAATCGTACTTTACTAGATATGGTGCGATCTATGATGTCTCTTACCGATTTACCGCTATCGTTTTGGGGTTATGCTTTAGAGACGGCCGCATTCACGTTAAATAGAGCACCATCAAAATCCGTTTAGACGACTCCTTATGAACTATGGTTTGGCAAGAAACCAAAGTTGTCGTTTCTGAAAGTTTGGGGCTGCGATGCTTATGTGAAACAACTTCAACCTGATAAGCTCGAACTCAAATCGAAAAAATGTGTCTTCATAGGATACCCAAAGGAGACAGTTGGGTACACCTTCTATCATAGATCCGAAGGCAAGACATTCATTGCTAAGAATGGATCCTTTTTAGAGAAGGAGTTTCTCTCGAAAGAAGTGAGTGGGAGGAAAGTAGAACTTGATGAGGTAACAGTACCAGCTCCCTTATTGGAAAGTAGTTCATCACAGAAGTCGGTTCCTGTGACACCTACACCAATTAGTGAGGAAGTTAATGATGATGATCATGAAACTTCAGATCAAGTTGTTACTGAACTTCGTAGATCAACCAGAGTAAGATCCGCACCAGAGTGGTACGGTAATCATATTCTGGAAGTCATGCTACTAGATCATGGTGAACCTACGAACTATGAAGAAGCGATGGTGAGCCCAGATTCCGCAAAATGGCATGAAGCCATGAAATCTGAGATAGGATCCATGTATGAGAACAAAGTGTGGACTTTGGTTGACTTGCCCGTTGATCGGCAAGCAATAGAGAATAAATGGATCTTCAAGAAGAAGACTGACGCTGACGGTAATGTTACTATTTACAAAGCTCGACTTGTTGCAAAAGGTTTTCGACAAGTTCAAGGGGTTGATTACGATGAGACCTTCTCACCCGTAGTGATGCTTAAGTCTGTCCGAATCATGTTAGAAACTGCCGCATTTTATGATTATGAAATATGGCAGATGGATGTCAAAACTGCATTCCTGAATGGATCTCTGGAAGAAGAGTTGTATATGATGCAACCGGAAGGTTTTGTCGATCCTAATGGAGCTAACAAAGTGTGCAAGCTCCAGCGATCCATTTATGGTCTGGTGCAAGCTTCTCGGAGTTGGAATAAATGCTTTGATAGTGTGATCAAAGCATATGGTTTTATACAGACTTTTGGAGAAGCCTGTATTTACAAGAAAGTGAGTGGGAGCTCTGTAGCATTTCTGATATTATATGTGGACGACATATTGTTGATTGGAAATGGTATAGAATTTCTGGATAGCAAAAAAGGATACTTGAATAAAAGTTTTTCAATGAAAGACCTCGGTGAAGCTGCTTACATATTGGGCATCAAGATCTATAGAGATAGATCAAGACGCTTGATTGGACTTTCACAAAGCACATACCTTGATTAAGTTTTGAGAAAGTTCAAAATGGATCAGGCAAAGAAAGGATTCTTGCCTGTATTACAAGGTGTGAAGTTGAGCCAGACTCAATGCCCGACCACTTCAGAATATAGAGAGAAAATGAAAGGAGTTCCCTATGCTTCAGCCATAGGCTCTATCATGTATGCAATGCTGTGTACCAGACCTGATGTGTGCCTTGCTATTAGTTTAGCGGGGAGGTACCAAAGTAATCCAGGAGTGGATCACTGGACAGCGGTCAAGAACATCCTGAAATACCTGAAAAGGACTAAGGATATGTTTCTCGTTTATGGAGGTGACAAAGAGCTTGTCGTAAATGGTTATGCAAGCTTTGACACTGATCCGGACAATTCTAAATCGCAAACCGGATATGTGTTTATATTAAAACGGTGGAGCTGTCAGTTGGTGCAGTTCTAAACAAAGCGTCGTAGCAGGATCTACATGCGAAGCGGAGTACATAGCTGCTTCGGAAGCAGCAAATGAAGGAGTCTGGATGAAGGAGTTCATTTCCGATCTAGGTGTCATACCTAGTGCATCGGGACCAATGAAGATCTTCTGTGACAATACTGGTGCAATTGCCTTGGCAAAGGAATCCAGATTTCACAAGAGGACCAAGCACATCAAGAGACGCTTCAATTCCATCTGGGACCAAGTCCAGGTGGGAGACATAAAGATTTGCAATATACATATGGATCTGAATGTTGCAGACCCGTTGACTAAGCCTCTTCCACAAGCAAAACATGATCAGCACCAAGACTCCATGGGTGTTAGAATCATTACTGTGTAATCTAGATTATTGACTCTAGTGCAAGTGGGAGACTAAAGGAAATATGCCCTAGAGGCAATAATAAAGTTATTATTTATTTCCTCATATCATGATAAATGTTTATTATTCATGCTAGAATTGTATTAACCGGAAACATGATACATGTTTGAATACATAGACAAACTTAATGTCACTAGTATGCCTCTACTTGACTAGCTCATTAATCAAAGATGGTTATGTTTCCTAACCATAGACATGTGTTGTCATTTGATTAACGGGATCACATCATTAGGAGAATGATGTGATTGACTTGACCCATTCCGTTAGCCTAGCACATGATCGTTTAGTACGTTGCTATTGCTTTCTTCATGACTTATACAAAGTTCCTACGACTATGAGATTATGAAACTCCCATTTACCGGAGGAACACTTTGTGTGCTACCAAACGTCACAACGTAACTGGGTGACTATAAAGGTGCTCTACAGGTGTCTCCGAAGGTACATGTTGGGTTGGCGTATTTCGAGATTAGGTTTTGTCACTCCGATTGTCGGAGAGGTATCTCTGGGCCCTCTCGGTAATACACATCACTTAAGCCTTGCAAGCATTACAACTAATGAGTTAGTTACGGGATGATGTATTACAGAACGAGTAAAGAGACTTACCGGTAACGAGATTGAACTAGGTATTGGATACCGACGATCGAATCTCGGGCAAGTAACATACCGATGACAAAGGGAACAACGTATGTTGTTATGCGGTTTGACCGATAAAGATCTTCGTAGAATATGTAGGAACCAATATGAGCATCCAGGTTCCGCTATTGGTTATTGACCAGAAACAGTTCTAGGTCATGTCTACATAGTTATCGAACCTGTAGGGTCCGCACGCTTAACGTTACGATGACAGTTTTATTACGAGTTTATAAGTTTTGATGTACCGAAGGTTGTTCGGTGTCCCGGATATGATCACGGACATGAAGAGGAGTCTCGAAATGGTCGAGACATAAATATTGATATATTGGACGACTATATTCGGACACCGGAAGTGTTCCGGGTGATTTCGGAGAAAACCGGAGTGCCGGAGGGTTATCGGAACCCCCTCGGGAGAAATAATGGGCCTTATGGGCTTTAGTGGAGAGAGAGAGGGGCAGCCAGGATGGGCCGCGCGCCCCCTCCCCTTCTGGTCCGAATTGGACTAGGAGAGGGGGGCGGCACCCCCTCTTTCCCTCTCCCTCTCCCCCTTCCTTTCCCCCTCCTAGTAGGAGTAGGAAAGAGGGAGTCCTACTCCTACTAGGAGGAGGACTCCTCCTCCTTGGCGCGCCCCCAAGGGCCGGCCGGCCTCCCCCCTTGCTCCTTTATATACGGGGGCAGGGGGGCACCCTAGAACACACAAGTTGATCTTCGTGATCGTTCCTTAGCCGTGTGCGGTGCCCCCCTCCACCATATTTCACCTCGGTCATATCGTTGCGGTGCTTAGGCGAAGCCCTGCGTTGGTAGAACATCATCACCGTCACCAAGCCGTCGTGCTGACGGAACTCATCCCCGACACCCTGCTGGATCGGAGTCCGGGGATCGTCATCAAGCTGAACGTGTGCTGAACTCGGAGGTGCCGTACGTTCGGTGCTTGGATTGGTCGGATCGTGAAGACGTACGACTACATCAACCGCGTTGTCATAACGCTTCCACTTACGGTCTACGAGGATACGTGGACAACACTCTCCCCTCTCTTTGCTATGCATCACCATGATCTTGCGTGTGCGTGAGAAATTTTTTGAAATTACTACGTTCCCCAACACTTCCGTCAACATTGGTTGTAGCTTTTCGCAACAACCAGTTGTAGCTCCTGGGCTTGCTGGTTGCAACACCTTGGTCGCCTGCACCAGCAGCGCAGTCCGTCGCCGCCGGCCCGTGCACTCGCGGCACCGCGCCGACCTTGTGTTCTGGGCAAAAAACTTCACTGCCGCTCGTGTTCCATGAGGGACAGCTCTGACCCATGAGCATGTTGCATGAAAAAAGGGAGAGATAGGAGCGCCCTAGCAGATTGAACATGGGAACACGCAGGAGGGGAGGGCGAGCGGAGAGAGAAGATTGGGTGTGGCATCCTTTTCTTACGAGGAAGAAGAATGATAGTGGATAAGGCTCGTGAGGGAGGTGAAAACGGGCCACAGGATTCCCCCGATCGAGTGGCTCGCGCGTGACCGGTCGAACGCTCGGCCGGTCTGCTGTATACAAACCCATAGTCTGTGTGGGGAAGAACTGCTTTCAGATTCCAAAAGACACGTGGCGGCTTGTACATGCCTATAGTCTATCGACATCACGGCGAATCTACAATGGTCGACTCATTTCGCGGTCCAATAGTGGGCAGTACATAATCTTACTCTGACTCGTGGTCTTTATTTAACCCCGATCAAATCCTTGCAAAGTACTCCAGTAGGGCTCTGCATCATCATCTCACATGGGAAAGCAAAATATGATTCTGGATTGCGGGCATCTTGGCTCTCCTCTGGCCTTCCAGCCTAGCTCCAAGAGCATGATTGGTTTGCTGTCAATATTTGGCTAGCCAAATGTTGGCATTGTCAAATATTGGCAATACCAAGACTTGCTAATTATTGGCAAATTTATGTCAGATAATAGGAAAGACAACTCGGTACCAACCAAGTTGTAGCCAATATTTAGCACAATGCTAAATATTAGCATGACAATTTTTGGCATCAAACTAATTATGCTTCAAATTTCGTCATGTTTTTCTTCTCGTTCTTTTTCCATTCATTGTTCCTCGCTTGAAACTGAACGGAGACAAGAGATGACCTCAATCATCTGACTTTTGCTCTCGTTCGTGTTCTCTTTCCTCCCTCCTGGCTTGACTTCTTCATTTTGTCTCACGAGTCAACAAATCGGCAAGTACCAACTGTATTGGCATGTTCAAACTTCAAACTGCTGTATACCAATCAAGTTCAATATATATATACTATGATGGTGGTACTATTTTTGCCGATTTCTGGTTTTTTGCCCGCTACTTCTTCCTATCCCGTTTCTGACCTGCAATCATGTAAGTAAAAGCTTGTAGTTCCATGATTAAATGGAATCACAGTCCGTAACAGCTATGCATATGATCGCTTTGGAGCACATTTCATAATCTCGCAGGAGTCGGTCGAGTTTACTATACATCAACTGAAATGTCGGTGCACATTCCCTCCAAGGGCAATACAACACTTTTGACAGTATTTATCTTTGTGGAACCCGAGGCGCGTTGCCTCTTAGCTAGTACTGTATGGCAAACAAAGTTTTTAATTAACAGCGTTGAACAGGATAACTGAGCTACCCGCGACCGAAAAAATAAACGCGGGATGAAACACTGAGATACAACAGATCGCTAGACCCCCTAATTGGTTGAAGCTCATGAACTGTTGTCACCAAATACTGAAGTAAAATGTACTTTCAGGCTGGAAATTAAAGCTATCATAGCACTGATGCTCGTGGAGTTCTGATGTGATGTTCATGTGCTGTACGTGCGTACGTATGCATGGCTCTTAATTATATACTCAGTATATACTGTCAGGTTGGATAAGAATTAAGAATACAGTATAATGCACACACGTACGCTTTGGTGTTGGTTGCTTGCAGTTGCTGCGGCAGCCGCAGATGAGCAGGGCGATGCAGGCCGCGACGATGTACAGCTTCGCCTTCTGCCGCTGCGCCGCGCTCCGCAGCTTCTCCAGCTTCTTCTTCTTCTCCCCTGGATTCTCCTCCTCCGGCGTCTTCCCCATGGCAGAACAGAAGCACGTGTCCACCGCCGCTAATTAGTCCCGTCTAGTTGAGAGTACCACGCAGCTTCCGCGGCCATAACTTATAGGCGGCGGATCAGAGGGATAAAGCGGCATCTCCTCCGCGATCTGTACCGCGTCGTCCCATCGGCTGCTGCCGGGGGACAGCGACGGCGCCGATCATGACATGTCCACAGTCCACCTCCGATTGCTTCTGGTTAAGCTCGCGCGCAGTGGCTTTGTTACTGATCGGCGAACAGGAGGAAGGGCCCAAAACTCGTTGTCAAATGGTAAGCCAACCATTATGGCGACGTGGCGTGTCTCATGGCCGCTGGGACGTTTGCCGCGCAGGATAGAGACTGGTTGAAGCTGGACGTCCGCTAGGTTTTATGCCCCGGAAACGCGTTAGACAATATATTAATGTGGAGCAGGTGTTTAATTTGTGGCAGACAAAATTGAGGTTATGTATACTGTTCTTGACTGAATTCGATGACAACGTACAACATTGATACCCCTCTGGGGAAACACAAAGGCTATATCTCTCTTATAGCGAGTTTTCCTTCCATCTCGCTTGAAGCGTCTAGAGTTGCAGGCGTACGCATTCGCGCATACGTAAAAGAAATAGACAAGAGAAGCATCTGCAGTTGCGGGCCGGAGATCCTGGCACCTCCAGGTTGCAGCACAGCACTGCTAGCCACTCGGCCAACACCTGGTCCGTGTCAACTTAGTAGGTTGCGACCATGTTAAAGAGCCGGTTTTTCACTGGTTTTTCGGCTTTTGTTTTTGTTTTTTCTTGTTTCTCCTCGGTTCTACTTAGTTTCTTTCTCTATGTTTACTGTTTCTATTTTTTTATTTGGCTTCTTCGTTTCTTTCCGTTTTCACACTCTTTTTTTTTCTTTTCCTTCTTTTTCTTTTCATTTATTTTTTCTTGTTTTTCATTGGTTTTCTTTTGTTTTCTCTCAGGTTTTTATTTTTTTCTACGAACTTTTTGGTATATATCTAATACACTCAATATTTTTTAAATATAAGATTTACATTAATGAATACATGGTCAACATTTTTTCTATATACATTGAACATTTTTCAAATGCTTGATTAACATTTTTGAAATATGAAAGTAATATTTTTTTAACATGGTCAATAGTTTTTCTATACATATTTTACATTTTTTTCAAATGTTTTATTAACATTTTTCAATAAAAGTTTAACATTTCTTTAATACATGGTTAACATTTTTTATGCACATTTTACCTTTTTTTCAATTGCTTGATTAACACTTTTCAAATGCTACTAGATTAACAATTTTTCAACACATGGTCAACATTTTTTCTATACATATTTTACCTTTTTTCAAATACTTGATTAACACTTTTCAAATGCTACTAGATTAACATTTTTTCAACACATGGTCAAAAAAATTTCTATACATTTTACCTTTTTTCAAATGCTACAAGATTATCATTTTTTCCACACATGGTCAACATTTTTTTATACACACTTTTTTTTTTCTAATCCTTGCTTAACATTCTTCGAATAAAAAAATCATTTTTTGAATACAAGGTCAAAAAAATTCCTATAAACATTTAACATTTTTAAAATGCTAGACTAACATTTTAAAACTACAAGTTTAACATTTTAATACATGATCAACATTTTTCAAATGCTTGATTAATATTGTTTTTCAACTTTTTGTTTAACTTTTGTTTCAAATGCTTGGATTCACATTTTGTAAATACACGATCAACTTTGTCGCACATTATATATTTTTGTATACATGAGAAACATTTCTCTATGTACATTTAACATTTTTCAAATGCTTGGTTAACATTTCTTTGGAATTTTTTACACATTTAAAATTTTCAAATGCTTGATTAATATTTAAAAATAGAAGATTATCAATTTTTTAATACATGGTCAACATTTTCTATACACATTTAACATTTTCAAATGCTTAATTAACATTTTTTTTCAAATACTTGTTTAACATTTTCCAAATGCTTAGATTAACATTTATAAATACATGATCAATGTTTTCCACACACATTATATATTTTTCTGTATACATTTTTCATATACATGAGAAATATTTTCTCTATGTACATTTAACATTTTCAAATGCTTAGTTAACATTTTTTTAAATTATGCAAAGTGTTTTTTGTTATACATTTATTTAAAATACTTGGATGCATAAACTAATTTAAAAAATGAAAAAAAAGTAAAGAAAAAACGTGAAAAGACAAAACAAAAGCGAGGAAGTGGCCTCCCATGCACTGGGTGGGCCCACATCCTCGTGTTTCTGCATTGCACTTCAGCGAGTCGAAAGGTTGTCTCGCTATAAGAGAGGTATAGAGGCAGCTCGTAATCGGTGCTTCAGGTACCCGTTCGCCCACTGGATTATAGCGAGACAACCTTTCGACTCTGCGGTCGGGTGTCCCGCTACCAAGAGTTCACCATGGAGTTCCAAGAGTTGCCTCCCTCAGCGTTCCAGGTGTTCCTGGAGCTGCCTCCCTCCGCATTCTAGGTGTCCCTCAACCAGGACGGCTTCTTCGTCCGCTTCTTTATCGACCGGTGTTTCCGCGCCGTTGCCGAAAAAACATGTTGCACTTCCATGGAGTTCCCATCCTCGTGCGGCGTTGGACTAGCCTCTCCTTCGCCTCCTCGCACGTCAACCGCTACAACGTGCGCCTCTTCCTAGAGGACCTGCCGCCGCATGCCTGGTCAATCAACAGGGTCCAGAGGATGCTGCCGGAGTGCCTCATCTATTGCATCACCACCGAGACACTCGGCAAGGAAGATCTCTCCTACTTTATGGCCATGGTGTGGGTCGAGGACCTGTAGGAGGTGCCCACGGTCCCCACATTAACGGTGCACGGCGAGCCAAGGCCGTGCTCTAACCCGCTAGCGCATTCCTCTATGCCGGTGGGCTTCTCAGAAGAGGGTGGCATGGACGACACCTGCGCTTGCACCGACCACATCCTGAAGCTACTCCACCACAAGGTCCTAGTTCACTTGGACTCAGTGGCCTACTACCCGGCCAGGCCGGTAGGGGCGGTGAGGCGTACGGGACCTCGCGGTTATCACGACAAGCGTGATGACACGGGCGATGGCCCGCCATCAGAAGAGCACCACATGCCCTGGGCACGTGGCTTCGCTGCCGACGACTACACGCACTACCAACAGATGCAGTCAAGGCCCATCCGGGAGCGACGCCAGGCTAGTGGGCGGGGCGATGGTGGTGGCGGCCGGTACTGCGTCTGTGATGCGGCCGGCGGCGCGCCAATCACAGTGTCGATACAAGCTCCCAGCCCTAACATCGTTAGCGCGGTGGCCGTCAAAACCGCACATGCCCAGCCGTTGGTCAGTGACCGTGTTGACATCGTCTCCTCAGCAGGTGACGACGCGGCGGCACCCCGTGGCCACGTGATGGAGCTGCCCCAGCCGGAGCAAACACAGGAGCATGAGCATCATGCTCATGTAGCTGCCTTAGTCACCAAACAAAGAGGCAGGGCTGAGCGGCAGCTTGCCCTGCCAATGATAAGCTCCCTGCGCGAGGCTCCTGCATCATTGGATAGCAAACTGCGCCCTGCCACTGCTGCTCCTGCACTGTCGGCAGACGGGAGCTGGATGCCCTGTCAGCAGCCATGGTGCTGCGGCCTGCTGCATGTGCTTCATAGGACCAGTCGCCTCCCCTGGTCAACCGTAGCCCCCCGAAGCGCTCTTGAGTACCCCTAACGTATCTCTGGCCCAACTACAGCCTCTTGGGAAGCCGGAGCCCGGCCCACTTACTAGGCCGTGTTTCTCTACTGCCCAGGTGGGCTCTGCTGAGACCCCTTCAGCCCATGGTCTCGATCTGGACCTCAGCTTCGCTGCCAATGGATGCGATGCCATTGACCATAGCGCTCTGCCGACCCTTGACACATCATCGCCATCTCACTCCATCCAGCAGTTTCTCTCCCGCATCACTTCCCCTGTTTCTGCACCTCTTCTCGCTGGACCCAGATCCCCTCCACCGCTGACCAAGAAAAAGCGTGCCCGGCGCCCACCAGCAACGGCGACCAGGCGAAGCGATACACTGCATGGAAGGAAGGAGGCCATCACTAGAGGGGGAAACACTTCATTGTGGCATGCCCGACGCGCCCTTGTCGGAAAGAGGGGGCTTTCCATTGCCGAGCTTGGAGAGGAAGAAGAGGAGGAGACCCTTGAGAGATACAAGCTTACCTTCAAGAAGCCACTCGGTGACAAGTAAACCGAAGGCCTCTCTTCCCTGGCTAAGTCGGCCTCTGTGAGGAACGCCCGGAAGGGGCGGCGTGCCTGATGTGGTTCTGTTTCTCTTTGCTGTTGTTGTATTTGCCGATTGAGTTTCTTATGATTAGCTCAAATATCTTAGTGTGGAACGTACGACGGATTAACAACCCTGCTCGCCGTGGGGTTGTAAACAATGTTGTCTTGTTGCATACTCCAGCGATTGTTTGCCTGCAAGAGTCGAAGCTAGCAAATGTTGATGGTGTTGGAAATATGAGCAATTTACCGAATGATTTTATTAACAGAAATAGTAGATAAAACATGGCTAGTATAGCAAATATAAAGCAAGTTATGCAATCTGACAGAGAGAAGGGAAACACATCTAGAACAGACACTAGATGAAGTTGCTTATATGACATAGAACCTAACATACGTAGGGCAGAAACTAGAGCTAAGAACTGTAGCAGGACTTGTAACAGAAAGGATAAGAACACGTACGACACAGCAGCAGTAGAAGCGCTGGACTTGGGGTCGGTGTCCTCGCCTGCCATGTCGTCAAGGAGGTCGTGGACGTCGGGGAAGAAGTCGTCGGCGACCGGATCGTCCGTGATGAAGCAGCCAGTAGTCGCGCTGAGCGCTCCCCAAAAACCTTATCACCCTTCTCCCGTACAGGATTCAAAAGGTGCGGTCTCGGAGGCCTACTGTCCCAACGTGCGGTGCACGCCGCAAGCCGGGATGAGGAAGACAGCAGCAGCTCAGAGATGGAACCGATGGCGAGGGAAGGAGTAGTTCTGGTGTGTCTTGCTGAGAGGAGCGACCTCCCTTTTATAGGCGCAAGAGAAGGAGGCGAGAGGGCAGCGCCGGGAGCTGAAGGGAACGAGGGAGACGAAACGAATAGACAGCAGCCGAAGGGTGCAGCGTTCGTATTCAATGTCCACTAGAGCAAAAACTTTTCAGCTCCCGAGTGACCTTTCGTATACCCGTAGTGCGTGGCAAAAATTTAGACATCGGCTCAGCTCATTCCCGCAACCCGCGGCGCATCGTGATGAGGCATGGCGTGGCGAGGCGAGCAGCGGAGGAGGAGCGCGCGTGGATGTTCCTCTTGTTCTCATGCTCATACAAGTGGGGAAGGAGCCTCCCTTATAAAGAGGCCCAACCCCCTCTAAACTAGCAATGTGGGACTAAACTTTAGTAGTATCCTTGCCATGCACAAATGGGCTAAGTCGGCCTCTAGGATTTATTATGAATTTATGAAATAGTTATTGGGCTGCCCAAATAGACTAAATTCCAGCAATCCCCCACCAGATCCCAGAGGCACACGGAAATTCGCCTTTGGTTCCAAAACACTGTTTTATATACCGGTACTGCAGTGAAGACTGTTAAGTTGAACTTCCACCTAAAACTCTATGCTACACTAGTAAGCAACTTGAACAGTGGACTGGGCCTTGAACTGCAAGTTTTCTGCGAATCTAGCTTCACATAAAGCCTTGACCGATACGTGGCTACCGTGGGTCTTTCCCGCGGGTGGATCTTATGCGTCATACTCCGTGACCTTTCATGAGTTTACTAGAGAGAACCCTACTCTCATAGATTGCGACGTTTGACAATCAGAATCATATAGGTGTGTTCTTCAAAAGATGTTCTGCAGGATAACATCTCTGCTTAAATGAGCCACTTAGAACACATTAAGATATACATCAACCTGCCATGCAGATTCGGAGAGTATTGCATCTTCATGGAGTGGTATTGTGAATAGTAAGGATACTCTCCTCTCAGTTGACCAACAACTTGTCTTCCACATCTAATTCACGGGATCTCCGATCACAAAGAATAGGTTACCACTGTGAACAACTCATATTGTGGGTCTCATTCCCATCTCCCTCGATACACTATCTATCACATTACGTGATAGACCCTTAGTAAAAGGATCTGCCAGATTTTTAGACGTTTGGATATAATCCAATGCAATAACTTCGGAGTTTCTCATTTTCCTGACAGACTTTAACCTTCTCTGAACGTGTCTTGATGACTTCATGTTATCCTTTGAGCTGCTCACTTTAGTGATCACAGTTTAGTTGTCACAGTTCATAAGGATACCCGGTACAGGTTCCTCAACTACCGACAAGTCATTCAAGAGCCGACGAAGCCAATCTGCTTTGATCGTAGCTATATCTAGTGTTGTGAGTTCTGCTTCCATTGTTGACCTCGTTAAGATGGTCTGCTTGCAAGACTTCCAAGAAACAGCGCCACCTCCATGAGTGAATACATATCCGCTCGTGGCCTTTATCTCATGAGCATCTGAGATCCAGTTTGAGTCACTATACCCTTCAAGCACCTTTGGGTGCCCGGTGTAGTGAATTCCATAATTCGCAGTGCCTTTCAAATAACGCAAAACTCTCTCTAGAGCTTTCCAATGAACATCTCCTGGTTTTGAGACAAACCGACTCAGTTTGCTAACAGCAAAAGAGATGTCAGGTCTTGTAGCACTGGCTAAGTACATAAGCGAGCCAATAATCTGAGAATACTTCAATTGATCTCTAGCAATTCTATGATTCTTTCGAAGCAGCACGCTAGCATCATATGGTGTTGGAGAGGGCTTGCAGTCAGTATAGCCCAAGCGACTCAGGATCTTTTCCACATAGTGAGATTGAAGCAATGTAATCCCACCATCATCATCTCTCAACAACTTGATGTTCAGAATGACATCAGCCACTCCTAAATCCTTCATCTCAAAACAACGAGATAGGAAATCCTTGACCTCCTTAATAACATTCAAATTTGTTCCGAAAATCAGTATGTCATCAACATACAAGCAAAGCATAACTCCCTCGCCCCCACCATGGCGATAGTACACACATTTGTCAGCTTCGTTCACAACAAAGCCCGCAGCTGTTAAAGTTCTTTCGAACTTCTCATGCCACTGTTTGGGTGCTTGCTTGAGTCCATACAAAGACTTCAGCAACTTGCACACTTTCCCTTCCTAACCATCTATTACAAACCCATCTGGTTGTTCCATATAAATTTCCTCATCCAACTCTCCATTTAGGAAAGCAGTCTTAACATCCATTTGATGAACGAGAAGACCATGTGAGGCAGCTAGTGAAAGTAGAACTCGAATAGTGGTCAGTCGAGCCACAGGTGAGTAAGTATCAAAGAAGTCTTCACCTTCCTTTTGGGTATAACCCTTATCCACGAGCCGAGCCTTGTACTTTTCGATAGTACCATCATGCCTAAGCTTCTTCTTGAATACCCATTTGCATCCTATAGGTTTGCACCCATAAGGACAATCAGTTATCTCCCAAGTTTCATTCGCCAAGATGGAATCCATCTCGCTACGAACTGCTTCCTTCCAGTAGTCAGCATCTTCAGATGCATAGGCCTCTGAAATAGAACTGGGAGTATCATCTATGAGATACACAAGAAAATCATCACCAAAGGACTTTGCTGTTCTCTGTCTCTTGCTCCTAGTAGGAACTTCATTGTTCTCCTCCATAGGACTTTCAAAGTGTTCCATCGAAATGGCAGGTTCGGTAATTGCAACTGGTTCCTGATTCGATGAACTAGGCATATCCTGATTAGATGAGGTAGCCATATCCTTCATGGGAAATATATCTTCAAAGAAAGTCACATCATTCGACTCCATGATCGTACCGACATGCATGTCAGATACCTCAGATTTTACAACCAAGAATCTATAGCCAATGCTATGAAAAGCATATCCCAGGAAAACACAATCCACAGTCTTTGGTCCAAGCTTCCGCTTCTTTGGAATTGGAATATTGACTTTCGCCAAACAACCCCATGTTCGCAGATAAGAGAGTTTTAATCTTTTCGCCTCCCATTCCTCGATTGGAGTTATCTCTTTGTTCTTTGTGGGGACTCGATTTAGGACATGACATGCTGTCAATATCGCCTCCCCCCACCATGCCTTGGAGAGACCCGATGTGTCTAACATGGCGTTAACCAAATCAGTTAGAGTACGGTTCTTTCTTTCGGCCATCCCATTTGACTGAGATGAGTAGGGAGGCGTCCTCTCATGGATTATACCATGTTCCACACAAAAAGCATCAAATTCATCGGAAAAATACTCTCCACCACGGTCGGACCTAAGCCTCTTGATTTTTCGATCAAGTTGGTTTTCCACCTCAGCTTTATAGATCTTGAGAAAGTTCAAAGCCTCATCCTTAGATTTCAGAAGATACACACGACAGTATCTAGTGGAGTCGTCAATTAACGTCATGAAATATTTCTTTCCACCTTTTGTCAAAACACCATTCATTTCACATAGATCTGAATGTATAAGTTCTAGTGGTGCAATATTTCTCGTCTCCACAGTCACATGAGACTTACGAGGTTGCTTAGCTTGCACACACACTTGACACTTAGATCCCTTGACAGTGGTGAAACTAGGGATTAAGTTCAACTTCGCTAGTCGCAACATGCAACCAAAGTTAACATGACAAAGACGTGAATGCCACACATTTGATTCACTATTGTTGCAAATATGATTAACAACTTTATTGCAAACGTCTGATAAGGATAAACGAAACAGGCCTCCTGACTCATAGCCTTTACCAACAAAGGTTCCATACTTGGATATTACAAATTTATTCGACTCAAAGACAAGCTTATAGCCAGCTCTACACAGAAGAGATCCGCTAACAAGATTTTTATTGACGGAGGGGACATAATACACGTTCTTCAGCCGCATGATCTTCCCCGAAGTAAACTTCAGATCGACCGTGCCAACACCAGGAACAGAAGCACTTGAACCATTGCCCATCAACACGGTTGAAGTCCCTGCGGTCTGATAAGATGAAAACATGGAAATATCACCGCATACATGCACATTAGCACCCGTGTCAATCAACCAATCAGGAGAATGACATACTGAAAGAATAGTGGGAACTATACCATACCCAGCATCCTTCATGTCAATGTCTCCGATGACAACATTAGCTGTCTTGCCGCCTTTCCCAGGATGACGCTTGTCATAGCGACTGGGGCTACTAGGAGCCCAATGATCAGGATCTCCACACACATGACAAGCACCTTTCTTCTTGTCACTCTTCTTCTTGAAGTTCGTGTGTTGTACAGCCTTATTCTTCCCATCAAACTTTGCTTTACCATCAAGCTTGCCCTTGTTCTTGAACTTGTGGGACTGGAAGTTTTTCTTCTGTACCAGATTGGCACTAGATCCTCCCTCAATACCTCGAGCAAGTGTGTCCTTTGCTCTCGCCTTTTCTTCCACATCAAGAGTACCAATGAGATCCGGGACGGAAAACTCCTGTCTCTTATGCTTCAGTAAGGTAGCAAAGTTCCTCCACGAAGGAGGAAGCTTAGTGATGATACCCCCGGCAACAAACTTGTCCGGTAGGATACAATTGAAGTGATCAAGTTCTCTAGCAAATGACTGTATCTCATGAGCCTGCTCAACCACGGAGCGCTCTTCAGTCATCCTGTAATCATAGAATTGATCCATGATGTATAGCTCAGTGCCGGCATCCGAGACCCCAAACTTGGCCTCGAGTGCGTCCCACATATCATTTCCATTGTCAATTGACGCATAAGCATCAACTATGTTCTCACCAAGAACACTCAAGAGAGCAGCCTTAAACAGAGTATCCATTTTCTGAAAAGCTTGTGCATGTTGGGCATCTTGCTCTCCTTCAGGTTTGCCAAGAGTGGCGTCATAGCAACTCATGGTTTGAAACCATAAGACTGCTCTCACGCGCCACCTCTTATAGTGGATACCCTCAAACATAGGAGGTCTCATGGAAGAAGCAAAACCATTCGAGGTAAATTGCCTATAATAAGGTTTTTGGTTTGTTGGAAATATGAGCAATTTACCGAATGATTTTATTAACATAAATAGTAGATAAAACATGGCTAGTATAGCAAATATAAAGTAAGTTATGCAATCTGACAGAGAGAAGGTAAACACATCTAGAACAGACACTAGATGAAGTTGCTTATACTACATAGAACCTAACATACATAGGGCAGAAACTATAGCCAAGAACTATAGCAGGACTTGTAACAGAAAGGATAAGAACACGTACGACACAGCAGCAGCAGAAGTGCTGGACTTGGGGTCGGTGTCCTCGCCTGCCATGTCGTCGAGGAGGTCGTGGACGTCGGGGAAGAAGTCATCGTCGAGGAAGTAGTCATCGGCAACCGGATCGTCCGTGATGAAGCAGCCAGTAGTCGCGCTGAGTGCTCCCCAAAAACTTTATCACCCTTCTCCCATAAAAGACTCAAAAGGTGCGGTCTCGGAGGCCTACTGTCCCGACGTGCGGTGCACGCCGCAAGCCGGGATGAGGAAGACAACAGTAGCTCAAAGATGGAACGGATGGCGAGGGAAGGAGTAGTTCTGGTGTGTCTTGCTGAGAGGAGCCACCTCCCTTTTATAGGCGCAAGAGAAGGAGGCGAGAGGGCAGCGCCGGGAGCTGAAGGGAATGACGGAGACAAAACAAACAGACAACAGTCGAAGGGTGCAGCGTTCGTATTCAATGTGAAGGAAATATGCCCTAGAGGCAATAATAAAGTTATTATTTATTTCCTTATATCATGATAAATGTTTATTATTCATGCTAGAATTGTATTAACCAGAAACATAATACATGTGTGAATATATAGACAAACAGAGTGTCACTAGTATGCCTCTACTTGACTAGCTTGTTAATCAAAGATGGTTATGTTTCCTAACCATGAACAAAGAGTTGTTATTTGATTAACAAGGTCACATCATTAGTTGAATGATCTGATTGACATGACCCATTCCGTTAGCATAGCACCCGATCGTTTAGTATGTTGCTATTGCTTCCTTCATGACTTATACATGTTCCTATGACTATGAGATTATGCAACTCCCGTTTACCGGAGGAACACTTTGTGTGCTACCAAACGTCACAACGTAACTGGGTGATTATAAAGGTGCTCTACAGGTGTCTCCGAAGGTACTTGTTGAGTTGGCGTATTTTGAGATTAGGATTTGTCACTCCGAATGTCGGAGAGGTATCTCTGGGCCCTCTCGGTAATACACATCACTTAAGCCTTGCAAGCATTTCAACTAATGAGTTAGTTGCAAGATGATGTATTACGGAACGAGTAAAGAGACTTGCCGGTAACGAGATTGAACTAGGTATTGGATACCGACGATCGAATCTCGGGCAAGTAACATACCGATGACAAAGGGAACAACGTATGTTGTTGTGCGGTTTGACCGATAAAGATCTTCGTAGAATATGTAGGAACCAATATGGGCATCCAGGTCCCGCTATTGGTTATTGACCAGAAACGTGTCTCGGTCATGTCTACATTGTTCTCGAACCGTAGGGTCCGCACGCTTAAGGTTTCGATGACAGTTATATTATGAGTTTATGTATTTTGATGTACCGAAGGTTGTTCGGAGTCCCGGATGTGATCAGGGACATGACGAGGAGGCTCGAAATGGTCGAGACATAAAGATTGATATATTGGACGGATATATTTGGACACCGGAAAGGTTCCGGATGAGATTGGGATTATACCGGAGTTCCGGGAGGTTACCGGAACCCCCCGGCAAGTATATGGGCCTTATTGGGCCTTAGTGGAAGGGAGGGAGAAGGAGCAAGGGAGGGGGCGCGCCCCCCCAAGCCCAATCCGAATTGGGAGGGGGGCCGGCCCCCCCTTTCCTTCTCTCCTCCCCCCTCTTCCTTCCTTCTCCTACTCCTAATAGGAAAGGGGGGCCAAACCTACTTGGAGTAGGTTTGCCCCCCCTAGGGCGCGCCTCCCCCTTGGGCCGGCCTCCTCCTCCCTCCCTCCTTTATATACGGGGGTGGGGGGCACCCCATAGACACACAAGTTGATCATTGAGATCGTTCCTTAGCCGTGTGTGGTGCCCCCCCTCCACGATATTACACCTCGGTCATATTGTAGCGGTGCTTAGGCGAAGCCCTGCGACAGGAGAACATCAAGATCGTCACCACGCCGTCGTGATGACGGAACTCCTCCCCGTGCCTCTGCTGGATTGGAGTTCGGGGTGCGTCATCGAGCTGTACGTGTGTCAAGAACTCGGAGGTGCCGGAGTAACGGTGCTTGGATCGGTTGGACCGGGAGGACGTACGACTACTTCCTCTACGTTGCGTCAACGCTTCCGCTTTTGTCTACGAGGGTACGTAGACAACACTCTCCCCTCTCGTTGCTATATCATCACCATGATCTTGCGTGTGCATAGGAAATTTTTTGAAATTACTACGTTCCCCAACAGTGGCATCCGAGCCTAGGTTTTATGGTTTGATGTTATATGCACGAGTAGAACACAAGTGAGTTGTGGGCGATATAAGTCATACTGCTTACCAGCATGTCATACTTTGGTTCGGCGGTATTGTTGGATGAAGCAGCCCAGACCGACATTACGCGTACGCTTACGCGAGACTGGCTTTACCGTCGTGCTTTGCACACAGGTGACTAGCGGGTCTCAGTTTCTCCAACTTTAGTTGAACCGAGTGTGGCTACGCTCGGTCCTTGTGAAGGTTAAAACAGCATCAACTTGACAAACTATCGTTGTGGTTTTGATGCGTAGGTGAGATTGGTTCTTGCTTAAGCCCGTAGCAGCCACGTAAAACTTGCAACAACAAAGTAGAGGACGTCTAACTTGTTTTTGCAGGGCATGTTGTGATGTGATATGGCCAAGACATGATGCTATATTTTATTGTATGAGATGATCATGTTTTGTAACCGAAGTTATCGGCAACTGGCAGGAGCCATATGGTTATCGCTTTATTGTATGAAATGCAAACGCCCTGTAATTGCTTTACTTTATCACTAAGCGGTAGCGACAGTCATAGAAACAATAGATGGCGTAAACGACAACGATGCTACGATGGAGATCAAGGTGTCGCGCCGGTGACGATGGTGATCATGATGGTGCTTCGGAGATGGAGATCACAAGCACAAGATGATGATGGCCATATCATATCACTTATATTGATTTCATGTGATGTTTATCCTTTATGCATCTTATCTTGCTTTGATTGACGGTAGCATTTTAAGATGATCTCTCACTAAAAATTATCAAGAAGTGTTCTCCCTGAGTATGCACCGTTGCCAAAGTTCGTCGTGCCCAGACATCACGTGATGATCGGGTGTGATAAGCTCTACGTCCATCTACAATGGGTGCAAGCCAGTTTTGCACACGCAGAATACTCAGGTTAAACTTGACGAGCCTAGCATATGCAGATATGGCCTCGGAACACGGAGACCGAAAGGTCGAGCGTGAATCATATAGTAGATATGATCAACATAAGATGTTCACCATTGAAAACTACTCCATCTCACATGATGATCGGTTATGGTTTAGTTGATTTGGGTCACGTGATCACTTAGATGACTAGAGAGATGTCTGTCTAAGTGGGAGTTCTTAAGTAATATGATTAATTAAACTTAAATTTATCATGAACTTAGTACCTGATAGTATCTTGCTTGTCTATGATTGATTGTAGATAGATGGCCCGTGCTGTTGTTCCGTTGAATTTTAATGCGTTCCTTGAGAAAGCTAAGTTGAAAGATGATGGTAGCAACTACGCGGACTGGGTCTGTAACTTGAGGATTATCCTCATTGCTGCACAGAAAAATTACGTCCTGGAAGCACCGCTGGGTGCCAGGCCTGCTGCTGATGCAACTGACGACGTTAAGAACGTCTGGCAGAGCAAAACTGATGACTACTCAATAGTTCAATGTGCCATGCTTTACGGCTTAGAACCGGGACTTCAACGACGTTTTGAACGTCATGGAGCATATGAGATGTTCCAGGAGTTGAAGTTAATATTCCAGAAGAATGCCCGGATTGAGAGATATGAAGTCTCCAATAAGTTCTATAGCTGCAAGATGGAGGAGAATAGTTCTGTCAGTGAGCACATACTCAAGATGTTTGGGTATTGTAATCACTTGATTCAACTGGGAGTTACTCTTCCGGATGATAGCGTCATTGACAGAATTCTCCAATCACTTCAACCAAGCTACAAGAGCTTCGTGATGAACTATAATATGCAAGGGATGGATAAGACGATTCCCGAGCTCTTCGCAATGCTAAAGGCTGCGGAGGTAGAAATCAAGAAGGAGCATCAAGTGTTGATGGTCAACAAGACAACTAGTTTCAAGAAAAAGGGCAAAGGGAAGAAGAAGGGGAACTTCAAGAAGAACAACAAACAAGTTGCTGCTCAAGAGAAGAAACCCAAGTCTGGACCTAAGCCTGAAACTGAGTGCTTCTACTGCAAGCAGACTGGTCACTGGAAGCGGAACTGCCCCAAGTATTTGGCGGATAAGAAGGATGGCAAGGTGAACAAAGGTATATGTGATATACATGTTATTGATGTGTACCTTACTAGAGCTCGCAGTAGCACCTGGGTATTTGATACTGGTTCTGTTGCTAATATTTGCAACTCGAAACAGGGACTACGGATTAAGCGAACACTGGCAAAGGACGAGGTGACGATGCGCGTGGGAAATGGTTCCAAAGTCGATGTGATCGCGGTTGGCACGCTACCTCTACATCTACCTTCGGGATTAGTATTAGACCTAAATAATTGTTATTTGGTGCCAGCGTTGAGCATGAACATTATATCTGGATCTTGTTTGATGTGAGACGGTTATTCATTTAAATCAGAGAATAATGGTTGTTCTATTTATATGAGTAATATCTTTTATGGTCATGCAACCTTGAAGAGTGGTCTATTTTTGATGAATCTCGATAGTAGTGATACACATATTCATAGTGTTGAAGCCAAAAGATGCAGAGTTGATAATGATAGTACAACTTATTTGTGGCACTTGCCGTTTAGGTCATATCGGTGTAAAGCGCATGAAGAAACTCCATACTAATGGTCTTTTAGAACCACTTGATTATGAATCACTTGGTACTTGCGAACCGTGCCTCATGGGCAAGATGACCAAAACGCCGTTCTCCGGTACTATGGAGAGAGCAACAGGTTTGTTGGAAATCATACATACAGATGTATGTGGTCCGATGAATGTTGAGGCTCGTGGCGGATATCGTTATTTTCTCACCTTCACAGATGATTTAAGCAGATATGGGTATATCTACTTAATGAAGCATAAGTCTGAAACATTTGAAAAGTTCAAAGAATTTCAGAGTGAAGTTGAAAATCATCGTAACAAGAAGATAAAGTTTCTACGATCTGATCGTGGAGGAGAATATTTGAGTTACGAGTTTGGTTTACACTTAAAACAATGTGGAATAGTTTCGCAACTCACGCCACCCGGAACACCACAGCGTAATGGTGTGTCCGAACGTCGTAATCGTACTTTACTTGATATGGTACGGTCTATGATGTCTCTTACAGATTTACCGCTATCATTTTGGGGTTATGCTTTAGGGACGGCCACATTGACGTTAAATAGGGCACCGTCGAAATCCGTTGAGACGACACCTTATTAACTATGGTTTGGCAAGAAACCAAAGTTGTCGTTTCTTAAAGTTTGGGGCTGCAATGCTTATGTGAAAAAGCTTCAACCTGATAAGCTCGAACCCAAATCGGAGAAATGTGTCTTCATAGGATACCCAAAGGAGACAGTTGGGTACACCTTCTATCACAGATCCGAAGGCAAGACATTCGTTGCTAAGAATGGATCCTTTCTAGAGAAGGAGTTTCTCTCGAAAAAAGTGAGTGAGAGGAAAGTAGAACTTCATGAGGTAACTGTACCTACTCCCTTGTTGGAAAATAATACATCACAGGAACCGGTTTCTGTGACGTCAAAACCAACTAGTGAGGAAGTTGATGATGATGATCATAGAACTTCAGATCAAGTTAATACAGAACCTCGTAGGTCGAACAGAGTAAGATCCGCACCAGAGTGGTACGGCAATCCTATTCTGGAAGTCATGCTACTAGATCATGATGAACCTACGAACTATGAAGAAGCGATGGTGAGCCCAGATTCCGCAAAATGGCTTGAAGCCATGAAATCTGAGATGGGATCCATGTATGAGAACAAAGTATGGACTTTGGTTGACTTGCCAGATGGTCGGCAAGCAATTGAGAATAAATGGATCTTCAAGAAGAAGACTGACGCTGACGGTAATGTTACTGTCTACAAAGCTCGACTTGTTGCAAAAGGTTTTTGACAAGTTCAAGGGGTTGACTATGATGAGACCTTCTCACCCGTAGCGATGCTTAAGTCTGTCCGAATCATGTTAGCAATTGCCGCATTTTATGATTATGAAATTTGGCAAATGGATGTAAAAACTGCATTCTTGAATGGATTTCTGGAGGAAGAGTTGTATATGATGCAACCAGAAGGTTTTACCGATCCAAAGGGGGCTAACAAAGTGTGCAAGCTCCAGCGATCCATTTATGGACTGGTGCAAGCCCCTCGGAGTTGGAATAAACGTTTTGATAGTGTGATCAAAGCATTTGGTTTTATACAGACCTTTGGAGAAGCCTGTATTTACAAGAAAGTGAGTGGGAGCTCTGTAGCATTTCTAATATTATATGTGGATGACATATTATTGATTGTAAATGATATAGAATTTCTGGATAGCATAAAGGGATACTTGAATAAAAGTTTTTCAATGAAAGACCTCGGTGAAGCTGCTTACATATTGGGCATTAAGATCTATAGAGATAGATCAAGACGCTTAATTGGACTTTCACAAAGCACATACCTTGACAAAGTTTTGAAGAAGTTCAAAATGGGTCAAGCAAAGAAAGGGTTCTTGCCTGTATTGCAAGGTGTGAAGTTGAGTAAGACTCAAAGCCCGACCACTGCAGAAGATAGAGAGAAAATGAAAAGTGTTCCCTATGCTTCAGCCATAGGCTCTATCATGTATGCAATGCTGTGTACCAGACCTGATGTGTGCCTTGCTATAAGTCTAGCAGGGAGGTACCAAAGTAATCCAGGAGTGGATCACTGGACAGCGGTCAAGAACATCCTGAAATACCTGAAAAGGACTAAGGATATGTTTCTCGTATATGGAGGTGACAAAGAGCTCATCGTAAATGGTTACATTGATGCAAGCTTTGACACTGATCCGGACGATTCTAAATCGCAAACCGGATACGTGTTTACATTAAACAGTGGAGCTGTCAGTTGGTGCTGTTCAAAGCAAAGCATCGTGGCGGGATCTACGTGTGAAGCGGAATACATAGCTGCTTCGGAAGCAGCCAATGAAGGAGTCTGGATGAAGGAGTTCATATCCGATCTAGGTGTCATACCTAGTGCATCGGGTCCAATGAAAATCTTTTGTGACAATACTGGAGCGATTGCCTTAGCGAAGGAATCTAGATTTCACAAGAGAACCAAACACATCAAGAGACGCTTCAATTCCATCCGGGATCTAGTCCAGGTGGGAGACATAGAGATTTGCAAGATACGTACGGATCTGAATGTTGCAGACCCGTTGACTAAGCCTCTTCCACGAGCAAAACATGATCAACACCAAGACTCCATGGGTGTTAGAATGATTACTATGTAATCTAGATTATTGACTCTAGTGCAAGTGGGAGACTGAAGGAAATATGCCCTAGAGGCAATAATAAAGTTATTATTTATTTCCTTATATCATGATAAATGTTTATTATTCATGCTAGAATTGTATTAACCAGAAACATAATACATGTGTGAATATATAGACAAACAGAGTGTCACTAGTATGCCTCTACTTGACTAGCTTGTTAATCAAAGATGGTTATGTTTCCTAACCATGAACAAAGAGTTGTTATTTGATTAACAAGGTCACATCATTAGTTGAATGATCTGATTGACATGACCCATTCCGTTAGCTTAGCACCCGATCGTTTAGTATGTTGCTATTGCTTCCTTCATGACTTATACATGTTCCTATGACTATGAGATTATGCAACTCCCGTTTACCGGAGGAACACTTTGTGTGCTACCAAACGTCACAACGTAACTGGGTGATTATAAAGGTGCTGTACAGGTGTCTCCGAAGGTACTTGTTGAGTTGGCGTATTTCGAGATTAGGATTTGTCACTTCGAATGTCGGAGAGGTATCTCTGGGCCCTCTCGGTAATACACATCACTTAAGCCTTGCAAGCATTTCAACTAATGAGTTAGTTGCAAGATGATGTATTATGGAACGAGTAAAGAGACTTGCCGGTAACGAGATTGAACTAGGTATTGGATACCGACGATCGAATCTCGGGCAAGTAACATACCGATGACAAAGGGAACAACGTATGTTGTTGTGCGGTTTGACCGATAAAGATCTTCGTAGAATATGTAGGAACCAATATGGGAATCCAGGTCCCGCTATTGGTTATTGACCGGAAACGTGTCTCGGTCATGTCTACATTGTTCTCGAACCGTAGGGTCCGCACGCTTAAGGTTTCGATGATAGTTCTATTATGAGTTTATGTATTTTGATGTACCGAAGGTTGTTCGGAGTCCCGGATGTGATCACGGACATGACAAGGAGTGTCGAAATGGTCGAGACATAAAGATTGATATATTGGGCGGATATATTTGGACACCGGAAAGGTTCCGGATGAGATTGGGATTATACCGGAGTTCCGGGAGGTTACCGGAACCCCCCGGCAAGTATATGGGCCTTATTGGGCCTTAGTGGAAGGGAGGGAGAAGGAGCAAGGGAGGGGGCGCCCCCCCCCCCCAAGCCCAATCCGAATTGGGAGGGGGGCCGGCCCCCCCTTTCCTTCTCTCCTCCCCCCTCTTCCTTCCTTCTTCTACTCCTAATAGGAAAGGGGGGCCAAACCTACTTGGAGTAGGTTTGCCCCCCCTAGGGCGCGCCTCCCCCTTGGGTCGGCCTCCTCCTCCCTCCCTCCTTTATATACAGGGGTGGGGGCACCCCATAGACACACAAGTTGATCATTGAGATCGTTCCTTAGCCGTGTGCGGTGCCCCCCTCCACGATACACTACTAGAAAAAGGGCTATAGATGGGATTGACACTAATGGCGCACCAGACAGGTGGTGCGCCATTAGTATATACTAATGGCGCACCACCTTCTGATGCGCCATTAGAGTTGAAACTACTAATGGCGCACCTTGCCCACGGTGCGCCATTAGTATCAAATTTTTTTTTGAACTAGTGCGCCTGTCCAAACATACTAATGGCGCATCCACAGGAAGTGCGCCATTACTAGTTGTAACTAGTAATGGCGCACCAGCCAGAAAGTGCGCCACTAATGTTATTTTTTTATTATTTTTTTATTCCTTTTTGTGCTAAACTACTAATGGCGTACTCACACGAGGTGCGCCATTACTAGTTTAAACTAGTAATGGCGCACCGTGGCAGAGTGCGCCATTAGTATGTTTTTTTTTTGCAAAACTACTAATGGCGCACCACCAGGGGGTGCGCCATTAGTAACCTGGATTACTAATGGCGCATTTGTTGTTGGTGCGCCATTAGTAAGTGGGCAGCAACAAGATATTTTGGACAGCCTCTCCTCCCACACTCACTTTCTCCCCACTTCATTCTCTCCACCGCCTCCTCCTTGTCTCGGGTGCCTCCTCTTTTTCACCTCATTTCCACCATAGATTCATTCAAATTAAGTGGTTAAGTTACCTTGTTTTGCTAGGTAAGTAAGGGGGAAGCTATATTTATGTTGTTCTCCCTACAACAATGTGCACATGCACTTTTTATGGCCTAGCTAGATCTATGTATGTTTGTGGTGTTGCATATGTTTGTGGTGTTGCATATGTCTTTGTGTTTGGAGGTGTACCGGTATTTGAAATGCGATAGTTGCCAATATTTTGCCGGAATGTTGATTCATTTCCGTTTCGGCGAGAATTTTGGCATTAAGCATTCTTTTTGGTCCTATTTTTAGGGAAAGTCATGCCAAATTTTTTCTTGGTTCTAAAATATCGTTTTGCTCTACCCCGCAGGCGACCATGGTCCGCACGATGACCGAAGGCATCGTGAATAGGTTTTTGAGGTCCGCGAAGGCCGAGATGCTTCAAAAGAACGAGACGGAGATAAGATGTCCGTGTCGAAGATGCAAGCTGAATAGCCTTATTGCGGACTCGGATTCCGGGCAGGTGCGGGACCACCTGCTCTTGCGTGGTTTCATGGATGGCTATCGGTGGCAAGGTGATGAAGATGACTACGAAGTCGTCCATGGGGGCCGGGCAAGAAATGAGGAAGGGCAGCAAGACTACCACCGCGGCTCGGGCGGGCGAGAAGACGAAGAATCCCCAGGAGATGATCACGACGGTGATGCTGTACACAGTCATCATGTAGAAGATGCAGGACATGATGATGATGCCGGCGGAGCAGACGACGCTGGACCATCGATGGGCTGGGTGCAGGACCCTCATATTCAAGAGCTGCTTCTCAAGCAGACGGATAACGCAAGAGCTGCCGCCCGAGAGAAAGCCAAGATGGATCAACTTGAGTTAGACGCGGTTACTCCATTGTATGAAGGATGCAGGCCCGAGGATAACCGCCTGAAAGTAACGCTCATGGCTCTGGAGATGAAGGTAAAACACAAAATGACCGACGCATGCTTCGACGAGAACATGTCATTCTGGCACGAACGTCTTCCCAAGGGGAACAAGTGCCCGACAAGTTTGGAGGAGGCGAAGAAAATCGTGTGTCCTCTGGATTTACCGCACGTGAAATACCATGTGTGCATGAACAATTGCATCATTTATCGGGACGAGCACGCGGAGTCTACCATATGTCCGGTGTGCGGTGTCACTCGATACAAGAAGAGGAAGAAAGCTACTCGAAAAGTGGTGTTGTACTTCCCGATCACTCCTCGTCTGCAGCGGTATTTCGCGGACCCTAAGGTAGCAAAGCTCCTGCGTTGGCACGCGGATAGGGAGGAGAAGAAGCGAGAAGATGACGCAAATGATCCGGAGATAGATAAAAAAGACAAGATGCTGAGTCACCCTAAGGATGCGAGCCAGTGGCAAGCGTTGAACTTCGAATACCCAGAATTTGTGAACGATCCAAGGAACATCGTGCTGGGCGCGAGCACCGATGGAGTCAATCTGTTTGGCAGCCAGAGAAGCACACATAGCACCTGGCCTGTGTTTGTGTGGATGTACAACCTTCCCCCCTGGTTGTGCATGAAGAGGAAGTACATTCACATGAGTATGCTAATTGAAGGGCCGAAACAACCAGGGAATGACATCAATCTATATCTGGGGCTGCTGAAAGAGGAGCTTGACACGCTGTGGAAAACGCCAGCCAATACGTGGGACGCCGCAGAGAAAGAATATTTCCCTATGAGAGCCACACTGCTCACGACGGTGCACGACTATCTCGGTTACGGATATCTTGCGGGGCAGGTAGTCCACGGATTTTCTGGATACGTAAGGTGCATGGATGACACAACGTATCGCCAGCTAGATAGAGATCCCGGGTCTTCGAGAACCATGTTCATGGGACATCGAAGGTGGCTTCGCGACGATGACCCGTGGAGGAAACGCAAGGATCTGTTCAATGGTGAAACCGAACCCCGAAAACCCCCGTGTACGAGGAGCGGCTAGGAAATAGACAAGCTGTTGAAAAATTGGAAAGACTGCCCACTGCCGGGAAAGAAGCAAAAGGCGCCAGAGCCGGGAAAGAAGCGAAAGGCGCCAGAGCCGCTGCTGAAGGTATGGAAAACGAGGTCTGTTTTCTGGGACTTGCCGTACTGGAAGATCCACCGTGTGCCTCACAGCCTTGATGTCATGCATATCACGAAGAACGTGTGCAAGAGTCTGCTTGGTACCCTGCTCAACATGCCAGAGAGGAACAAAGATGGGCCGAAAGCAAGGGCAGACTTGAAATCAATGGGCATCAGGCAGGAGCTTCACGCTATATATGATGATGATGATGATGATGATGATGATGATGATGATGATGATGATGATGATGATGATGATGATGATGATGATGATGATGATGATGATGATGATGAGGTGAAGCAGGACACAGAAAGTCATCGCAAAGGCAAAAAGGCCAAGAAGACCGGAAATGACTACCCTCCCGCGTGCTTCACTCTAAGTCAGGAGGAGATCGAGCAGTTTTTCACCTGCCTCCTAGGAGTAAAACTTCCTTACGGTTACGCGGGGAAGATAAGCAGATACCTAGACCCAGCGAAGTAGAAGTTCAACAGGATGAAGTCTCACGACTGTCACGTGCTGATGACGCAGATACTTCTAGTTGCAATCCGTGGGATCATGGATGCGCACGTCCGTGAAACGCTATTTGGCCTATGCAACTTCTTCGACGTCATCTCTCGGAAGTCGATTGGCATGAAGCAACTCAGAAGGCTACAGGAAGAGATCGTGGTGATACTATGCGAGCTTGAGATGTACTTCCCACCCGCATTCTTCGACGTTATGGTGCATCTGCTGGTCCATATAGTGGAGGATATCATCCAACTCGGGTCGACGTTCCTGCACAGCATGATGCCGTGAGTCAAGGAAGCCGGCAGCAACGACCGACTGAGTCACAAGGATGAAAGGGGCGGTCGGGGTGCAGCTGCTCGAAGATGACGAGCGAAGGAGGCGTCGGCCCCTGGTTCGAAACAGAGGCGAGGCGCTGGCCCCGAATGACAATGGCGGCAGCAAGAACTCCGGCCGACGAGGGCGCTGCTTGGGGAGGCGGAGAGGAAGGAGGCGCGGCGTGGGAGGATAAACAGGGCGCGGTGGAGGAACTACAGGAGGCGGTCTCGACCATGGCGTCCCTGTAGCAGGAGCAATGATGGCTTGGGGTCCAGGAGCTCAGGCGCGGTGCGGCAAGGAACGGGAGGAGGCGATGGGGATCGGGCACCAGCGAGGCGAGGGAGAGGCCGGGCGCGGAAGACGGCGTCCATGGCGGCATCCATGGTGGGCCGGCGCTGAGAAGAGACACGGGGCGGAGATGATGAGCTAGGCGGCCGAAGCAGATCGGGCACGGGCGCGTCGGGGTCACCAACGTTCGGCAGGGCTGCGGCGGTGGACTTCGGCGTGGGAGCCGAACGGAGGCGGGGTGACGATGGCACTGGAGGGACGGGGCGAGGGCGCGAGGGGGATCGAGGGCTGCGCGTGGGTGGCGGCGGAGGGGATCGAGGAGAGAATGGATCGGGAGAGGGGTTAGCGCTGCCCTTTTCCTGCGTGACGGCACTCAGAAGGGAGATGGGGATCGAGCAGGAGGCTCTCCCCTGGCACTAGGGTTAGCGAGGGAGAGAGGCTGGGCTGGCCTTCGGTCGCCTGGAGGCCCAGCTTGACCTTGGGGCAACTTCGGATGGAAGGGAAAGGCCAAGAGGCCTGCTTGGCTGGCCAAAAGAAAGAAAAGGGGTTTCTTTTCCATATTTCAGAAAAATAAAAAAGGCAAGGGATTTATTTGGAGGTTCAATTAAACCTTAAGTTAACTGAAATGGCATGTGACTACTTTGAAATAATTTCAAAGCTCCACAACTAGATTTGGAGCAAGGGGAGAAGGATGGAGGATTTAAATAATTTAGAGATGAGAGGAGTTTCAAATGCAAGTGTGTTATGGTTAATTCCAAAACAATGGAATATTAGTTTTATAGCTCCCTAATAATATTGGGAGGATATATGTTATAAAGAGAAATCACCATGTGCATTTCCCTCGATTTAAATGGACCGAAGATCCATACGATTTTATTTAGATGAGTTTTAAAAAAAAGGTTGCATGATGACATGATGCAATGCAAAAGATGCAAAGAGATGAGATGCATGACATGAACAAAAAGCAAAACAAAGGACAAAAACCCAACCACGAAAGAAATATCATATCGCATCTTCGGAAAAGGCAAGAGTTGGAGTTACGAATGCGGAAAGTTGTATCCGGGGCGTTACACTACTATCCCGACTCGCGGTGCACGCCGCAAGCCGGGATGAGGAAGACAGCAGCAACGCAGAGATTGGAACCGGTCGCGAGAGGAAGGAGAAGTTCTAGTGCGTCTCTCTGAGAGGAGCGACCTCCCTTTTATAGGCGCAAGAGAAGGAGGCGAGAGGGCAGCGACGGAAGGTGAAACGAAGAGACGAAGCCAAAGCGAACAGCCAGTAGCCGAAGGGCTGCACCGTGCGCATTCAAACTCCACTATCGCAAAAACTTTTCAGCTTCCGTGTAACCTTTCGTATACCCGTAGTGCATGGCAAAAATTTAGACATCAGCTCGGCTCATTCCCACAACCCGCAACGCGTCGTGACGAGGCGAGGCGGGCGGTGGAGGAGGAGCGCGCGTGGATGTCCCTCTTGTTCTCATGCTCATACAAGTGGGGAAGGAGCCTCCCTTATAAAGAGGTCCAACTCCCTCTAAACTAGAAATGTGGGACTAAACTTTAGTTCCACCTCTTGCCTTGCACGAATGGGCTGCGTGGGCCTCTAGTATTTATTAGGAATTTCTGAAACTGCTATTGGGCTAGGCCCAAATAGACAAAAATTCCAGCAATCCCTCACCAGATCCCAGAGGCACACAAAATTTGCCTTTGGTTCCAAAACACTGTTTTATATACCGGTACTGCAGTGGAGACTGTTAAGTTGAACTTCGACCTAGAACCCTATGCTACACTAGTAAGCAACTTGAACAGTGGACTGGGCCTTGAACTGCAAGTTTTCTGCGAATCTAGCTTCACATAAAGCCTTGACCGATACGTGGCTATCGTGGGTCTTACCTGCGGGTGGAGCTTATGCGTCATACTCCGAGACCTTTCATGAGTTTACTAGAGAGAACCCTACTCTCATAGATTGCGACGTTTAACAATCAGACTCATATAGGTGCGTTCTTCAAAAGATGTTCTGCAGGACAACATGTCTGCTTCAAAGAGCCACTTAGAACACATTAAGATATACATCAACCTGCCATGCAGATTAGGAGAGTATTGCATCTTCATGGAGTGTTATTTTAACAGTAAGGGTACTCTCCTCCCAGTTGACCAACAGCTTGTCTTCCACATCTAATTCATGGGATCTCCGATCACAAAGAATAGGTTACCACTATGAACAACTCATATTGTGGGTCTCATACCCATCTCCCTCGATGCATTATCTATCACATTACGTGATAGACCCTTAGTAAAAGGATCTGCCAGATTTTTAGACATTTGAATATAATCCAATGCAATAACTTCGGAGTTTCTCATTTTTCTGACAGACTTTAACCTTCTCTGAACATGTCTTGATGACTTCATGTTATCCTTAGAGCTGTTCACTTTCGTGATCACAGTTTGATTGTCACAGTTCATAAGAATACCCGGTACAGGTTTCTCAACTACCGGCAAGTCATTCAAGAGTCGACGAAGCTAATCTGCTTCGACTGTAGCTGTATCTAGTACTATGAGTTCTGCTTCCATTGTTGACCTCATTAAGATGGTCTGCTTGCAAGACTTCCAAGAAACAGCGCCACCTCCATGAGTGAATACATATCCGCTCATGGCCTTTATCTCATGAGCATTTGAGATCCAGTTTGAGTCACTATACCCTTCAAGCACCTTTGGGTGCCCGGTGTAGTGAATTCCATAATTCGCAGTGCCTTTCAAATAACAAAAAACTCTCTCTAGAGCTTTCCAATGCACATCTCCTGGTTTTGAGACAAACCGACTCAGTTTGCTAACAGCAAAAGAGATGTCAGGTCTTGTAGCACTGGCTAAGTACATAAGCGAGCCAATAATCTGAGAATATTTCAATTGATCTCTAGCAATTCTTTGATTCTTTCGAAGCAGCACACTAGCATCATATGGTGTTGGAGAGGGCTTGTAGTCACTGTAGCCAAAGCAACTCAAGATCTTTTCCACATAGTGAGATTGAAGCAATGTAATCCCACCATCATCGTCTCTCAACAACTTGATGTTCAGAATGACATCAGCCACTCCTAAATCCTTCATCTCAAAACAGCGAGATAGGAAATCCTTGACCTCCTTAATAACATTCAGATTTGTTTCGAAAATCAGTATGTCATCAACATACAAGCAAAGCATAACTCCCTCGCCCCCACCATGGCGATAGTACACACATTTGTTAGCTTCGTTCACAACAAAGCCTGCAGCTGTTAAAGTTCTTTCGAACTTCTCATGCCATTGTTTGGGTGCTTGCTTGAGTCCATACAAAGACTTTAGCAACTTGCACCAGAACTTCTCCTTCCTCTCGCCACCGGTTCCAATCTCTGCACTGTTGTCCATCTTCCTCATCCCGGCTTGCGGCATGCACCATGAGCCGGGACAGTAGGCCTCCGAAACCGCACTCTTTGAGTCCTGTACGGGAGAAGGGTGATAAGGTTTTTGGGGAGTGCTCTGCGCGACTACCGGCTTCTTTGTCACGGACGCCCCGGACTCCGACGACTACTTCCTCGACGACGACTACTTCTCCGACGTTGAAAACCTCCTCGATGACATGGAGGACACCGACCCCAAGTCCAGTGCCTCTGCTCCGGCTGCTGTCCAACAATTTACCCCAAGTGGTTTTGCTGCTTCCATGAGACCTCCTAAGTTTGAGGGTATCCACTATAAGAGGTGGTGCGTGAGAGCAATCTTATGGTTTCAGACCATGAGCTGTTATGACGCCACTCTTGGCAAACCTGAAGGAGAGCAAGATGCCCAACAGGCACAAGCTTTTCAGAAAATGGATACTCTATTTAAGGCTGCTCTCTTGAATGTTCTTGGTGAGAACATAGTTGATGCTTATGCGTCAATTGATAATGGAAAAGATATGTGGGACGCACTCGAGGCCAAGTTTGGGGTCTCGGATGCCGGCACTGAGCTGTACATCATGGAGCAATTCTATGATTACAGGATGACTGAAGAGCGCTCCGTGGTTGAGCGGGCTCATGAGATACAGTCATTTGCTAGAGAACTTGAGCACTTCAATTGCATGCTACCGGACAAGTTTGTTGCCAGGGGGTATCATCACTAAGCTTCCTCCTTCATGGAGGAACTTTGCTACCTTACTGAAGCATAAGAGACATGAGTTTTCCGTTCCGGATCTTACTGGTACTCTTGATGTGGAAGAAAAGGCGAGAGCAAAGGACACACTTGATCGAGGTATTGAGGGAGGATCTAGTGCCAATCTGGTACAGAAGAAAAACTTCCAGTCCCACAAGTTCAAGAACAAGGGCAAGCTTGATGGTAAAGCAAAGTATGATGGGAAGAACAAGGATGTGCAGCACACGAACTTTAAGAAGAAGAATGACAAGAAGAAAGGTGTTTGTCATGTGTGTGGAAATCCTGATCATTGGGCTCCTAGTTGCCCCAATCGCTATGACAAGCGTCATCCTGGGAAAGGTGGCAAGACCGCTAATGTTTTCATTGGAGACACTGACATGAAGGATGCTGGACCGCAGGGACTTCAACCGTGCTGATGGGCAACGGTTCAAGTGCTTCTATTCATGGTGTTGGCACGGTCGATCTGAAGTTTACTTCGGGGAAAATCGTGCGGCTGAGGTAACTAGCTAGAGGTGGTATATTTGTTGCTTGGGATCTAGATGTGGTAGATGTGAACCTTCTTGCTTAGCATAGTCGTGGACTGCTGTTGGAGGCTGTCAGCTACTAAGTTCAGATTAGTCATGGTCTACGGACCTCGGTCTAATGCAAATAAATTGAGTTTCGTTGATGATTTGAGACCGTTATGTAATTCCATCCTACCTTGTATATCCAGTGGTGACCTAACCTTATTGTCGATGCCTCAGAAAAGAACAACCAGAATTTAAATCGAAGATTGATGACAACTTTCAGAAGCTTAGAGACATGTACCTCCATGGCAAGAAATATACTTGGACCAGCGAACAACAAATTGCTACTAAAGTGAAGCTGTATAGGGTGCTCTATAATGATCCGTGGATGACAACACAGCCTTGCTGTTTACTTGCTGCCCTTGCCACATATCTCTCTAAGCATCTTCTGTTACTACTCTCCACTGCCGTTTCCTTCCAGCCTTCGAGGCATTTCATATTTCATAATTATTGGGTTAAGTTTGACGGGTTCAATCAGTTGGTGATCGACTGTTGGGCGCAGCCAACCAATTGCTCAGATCCATATCTATGGCTGCATTGCAAGCTTACGAGAATGGCCAGCGCCTTAAGAAAGTGGAGTGATGCTCACATGGGCGATCTCAAGCTTTGTGTAGCAATCTCCAGTGAGCTTAGTGGTTGGACGGACACCGCCCAAATTAAAGGGATTTGTCTGAGGGGGAGAGACATTTAAGGTCGGCCTTGAAGATGAATTTTCTTGGTATACCTGCAGTTCAGCATGCTCTGATGGATCGTATCCGCGTCAGTATTTCTCCAAAGAGGAAGGGATGATGCAGTACAGTTTCGGTAGGTATTTTTCTCAGTTATGAAACAAAGGTTATTGAACCAGTAGGAGAACCAAGCAACACTATGTAAACGGTACCTGCACACAAAGAACAAATAATTGCAACCCGGCGTGTATAAGGGGTTGTCAATCCCTGTAGGGTAAACGACGCCAGAAGTTGGCACGTTAACGGGATAAAATTGTGATAGATTGGATAAATATATCTCGAACAAACACGAAATAAAATAATTGACAATAAATTGCACCAAGGTATTTTTGGATTATTAGAATAATAGATCTAAAAACAAAAGCAAATAAAAATAGATCACAAAGCAAATATGATAAAGAATAGACCCGGGGGCCGTAGATTTCACTAGTGGCTTTTCTCGAGAAAATGTCATACGGCGGGTAAACAAATTACTGTTGTACAATTGATAGAATTTTAAATAATTATGACGCTATCCAGGCAATGATCATTATATAGGCATCACGTTCAAGATTACCGACTCCTGCCTACATCTACCAGGGAAGAATTATCCAGGCAAGATCATTATCCAGGCAAGAATTTTAAATAATTACTGACTCCTGCCTGCATCTACTACTATTACTTCACACATAGACCGCTATCCAGCATGCATCTAGTGTATTAAGTTCATGGAGAAACGAAGTAATGCAATAAGAACGATGACATGATGTTGACAAGATCTATGTAGGAATAAACCACATCTTGTTATCCTTAATAGAAACTATACATATGTGTGTTGCTGCCCCTTCTGTCGCTGGGAAAGAACACTCCACGATCGAACCCATCATAAAGCACCTCTTCCCATGGCAAGAAAATTGATCTAGTTGGCTGATACGTCTCCAACGTATCTATAATTTTTTATTGTTCCATGATGTTATATTATCATTTTAGGATGTTTCACAATGGGGCTAACCTATTGACATAGTGCCCAGTGCCAATTGCTTTTTTGCTTGTTTTTACTCCGCAGGAAATCAGTACCAAGCGGAGTCCAAACACAGTGAAACTTTTTGGAGATTTTTTTGGACCAGAAGACATCCAGTGGGCCAAAGAAGTACCGAAAACGGGGCGCAGGGTGAGCACAAGACACCAGATATAAGATAACGCAGCAAAACTTTATCGCTAACATGTACTCCCTTCGTAAACAAATATAAGAGCATTTAGATCATTAAAGTAGTAATCTAAACGGTATTATATTTCTTTACAGATGGAGTGTGTATGTATGTATGTATTGTCGCCTGGTAAACGTACGGACGCCCCACGTCTTACGTAGGTTGATTGTCGTCGTGTGTATCTATGAAGAAAATAAGTAGGACTAGCACATGAATAACTAAATAGGGGATGAACAAGTCATATCCTATAGTAGGCCAGGCTAAAGTTATGGCGACAATAGTGATTGCGGCTTCCTCCCTAGTCTTCTTCCTAGCGGTGTCATCAACCATGGCGTCAGTGGGGAGGAGGGAGTCAAAGCAGAGGATAGAGAAAGTCGAGCAGTGAGCAGTCGCGTAGAGACACTCTCCAAAAACCTTACCGCCCTCCTCCCAGTGCAGGATCACAAAGGGTGGGGTTCTGGAGGCCTGCTCTCCCCAACGGCCATGCAAGAAGTCGACGAGATGGGATTGCTAAAAGCAACAACAGTGAATGGAACGGTAGTGGCTGCTATGATTATGTGCGAGGAGATAGAGAGAGTTTGTCAGAGATGGATGACCAGTGCCTCCAATATATAGGCCATCAGGTAGGGTCTCGTGGATCTGGGTTCAGGCCCACGACCAAGTCAACAACATCCCACAATCCAACGTTTTCAGATTAGTGACTCGTCCACTAGCGACTCATAATTAATCTCGAATTAATTATTCATTCCTGACGATCAAACATTTAGCGTACACATGACATAGTCTAAGCTCGGCTCGTTCACGAAATGCACGTGAGGCGTGGCCGCGGCGGAGGAGGAGGAGCATCCATGAACACTCTTCTCATGCTCTAATAGCATATAGAAGAGAATCCCTTATAAATACATCTTAACCTAACCTAACTAGCACTATGGTACACTAAAACTTGGCACCATGTAACGAATTATTGTTTATATGGGCCCAAGGCCAATCTATAATTCAACACGATCATTACGAAGGCTGCATACGCTCGCTGCATTTCGGCACTTCATGAGGGGCGCGTTTATACTTCCTATTTGGCGCTTCACGTGCCCGTTTGTATACATTTTGCAAACAGGTGCATATAGTCCTCCGTGCTGGGCCATCCTAACTTCCCTTTTGTGATCTGGTTTTTAAAATGGGAAGTGATCTGCACCGGTGTGCCGGCCCAACTGTTTGGTCGGTCGAACCGCAGCCGCCTGATGCAGCAAGATTCATGTTGCAGCAAAAAGAATGTTGACACCCATCATCGAGGTTGCATCATCTTCACGAACCTGTGTAGCATAAAAATGCCGTCGCCGGTATTAGCAAATGAAGGAGCCGATAGTAGCAAAACAAAACACTGGTTCCAACAAATCAAAAATAGCGACAAATCTAGTATTCTGTTCCAACAAAAAAAATTATCGGTTGTAACATCCCTCGCCGCCGAATGTAGCATCTTCCGCGGCCAATTGCAGCACTCCATAACAGAAAAATGAAGCTCTGTATGGGAACATCCATGGCTACTGCGGCATTATCATTAGCGTCGACCTCACAGCAGTGTGTGCGCAGGCAGCAAAAACAAAGGGGGATCCGTAAGCAGCAAAAATGTCGTCTCCATTTGGTTGCAACTAGCCGTCGGAAGTAGACGTTCCTACTATCGACGCTTTCTTGCACGCGAGCATGTTACCGTCGGTGAGAGATCTTGCAGGGTCTCGAGCCTTGTGGGGAAGACTGGGAAGGAGCAGAGCCATGGTGATGGAGGTAGAAGAAACGGGCCGAGTAGAACGAAGCAGGAAGAAGATAAGGCACCAGATTTAATTCGCGTGTGGGTCCGCTATACTTCTGTGTCGTGATATGAATCGTGGGATGCTGCGCGTGTGGATGCGACCGGCCGAAGTTTCGGACGGCGTGCCAGGTACAAGCGTTTCCCTTTTATCATTCTCTGTTTTCCTTTTTTTCTTTTACAGGCCGCCAGGACGGGCCCGGCCAGAAGTAGCAACTGCTTTTGCCTCTCAGAGCTGATATGGATCAGCTTTACGTCTTCGGCGGTGAGAAGGTCAGCAATGGGCTATTTAAATTTAAGCCGCGTAGAATGTTGCTAGCCGAGCGATGTGGTACTAAAAATTCCAGACGCTGTGTTTGTTTGTTCGCAGACTGGGCCATCCGTCGTGTTCGTCCGCTGGCCCACAGCCTTAGATCAACTCTAGCAGACCACGCAAAACTCGCAGACCCGCAAAATTCCGGCGAGTATGCGGGCTCGGTCTAGTTTTCTGGCCAGAACAGAGCCCGCATACTCACCCACCCCGCAAAAAATTTGTCGCGGCCCGCAAACCGCACCCGACTGCTATATCTACGGTTCCGCGGCTCGTTTGTGGGTTGAAACCCTATCCCCGCCGCCGCCGAGCCATGCGATTCCCCACCCCCTTCTTCACATTTCTCGCCGCCGGCGACCACCTCCCCGCCTCCAACCGCCATGTGGGGCCGCATGTGGAGCTCCGGACGCGGCTCCGGCGGTGAAAGCGACCCGGAGTGCGAGCGGCGCGTCCGCTCGGAAGGTGCGAGGAAGCGCGGGGCCTGGAGGTGGACCAACCGCGGCATGTCGCCGCCGGCGAGCTTTCGGCGGAGCAAGATGGAGGAGTACAACCGCCGGCGTGCGTCCTTCTCCTCCGCGAGATCTTCATACGTCGGGAGCTCCTCCTCCTCTGGCGCAGGCCTTCTCCCCGTGAATAGGGAGTGGTCGGAGGATGAGGAGGAGCCGGACGAGGAGGAGCCAGACTTCGTCCCCATCAAGGAGGAGCCCGAGGAGTCCGCTCCGCTCGGCCGCCGCGGAGTCGTCGGGCCGGAAGACTACGTCGCCCACGTTGACGCCGTTGCGGCCGCCATCACCGAGCGGAGCGTGTGCGAGGAGGAGGAGCGCAGCCGCCACGCCGAGAAGCTCGAAGACCTCGAGTGGCGGCAGGCGGTCACCGCCAGCCTCGCCGCCAAGGAGAAGTACGAGGAGTGGCGCCGCATCCGCGAGGAGTAGAGCGTGAAGTACATCGACCTCTACAGCTCCGACGAGGAGGATTGTGCATCCTTCTCCCCCACGGCGTCGTCTATTTGTCGCGACCTCGCCGTTGTCAGATCCAACCCCCTCTAGTACTAGTATTAACGTAGTATGTAGTATGAACTATGTTTGGAGTGTGTTGATCATGTAAAATCTATGTAGTATGTGATGAACTACTCGCGTCAACGAGGTGCAATTTCTCCCGCGAAAGTGTTTTTTCAAATTATGCAGTTTTAGATATGGTTTCTGTTCGGCCACGTTAGTTTTTGACCCGCAAACGCGATCTTCATCAAACCGTAAACGCGTTTTGTGGGTCAAGTTTTTGCGGGGTCCGCTAGAGTTGCTCTTAGCCAACGCACTAGTGAGCGAGCCGCTGTGTTTGTATCCCGCATGCTCCTGTTGCGGGAAGAGTTGTTTGTCGTCAGGCAGCCATTGTGAGCAGAGGAAATTAACATGGGTGTAGTAGGAAGGAATTGCAGATAAAAATAAATCTATAGTTTGAACAAACACAAGAAGAGCTGTGTGTTGGTTTACCTCCAGATGCGATCAGGTGCTGGGACAGTATTGTCCCCCTCACCCTGACGGCGCCCTCATCTGGTAACCGCTTGCTGTAGCTCGCCTTGCGATCCCTCGGCACGCCTTCACAATCCTCCTCCTCCTCCATGCCCATCACAATGTTATGAACACGCAGCACGATATGGTTGCCATGCCCACACCACATTGATTATTTGTGCCACCCTTCTCCCTCCAGGCACTTCCTATCTTCCAACCTTGTGTCACTGTATGTGGGTCCTGGCCACTGTATGTGGTGCAATGATTGCTCCCACATAGCCTCAACAAACCTCAAAGTGACCATTGTAGGGACAAAATTACTGTTCTGACCTACACTGCAAAAAAAATACACTTCCATGATGATACATGTTTGTCACAGTAGGTCGCGTTTTTTGTCAAGCATGTACATCCATGACGATTTTATGACAGAATCAAGATAGTCATACCTGTGCTGTCGTAGAAGTGTTCCATGACATTACCAAAATTATCATCACGGAAGTGTCCACTTCTATGATGATAAATCGCGCGTCACATAAGTGCTTTCGTCAAGGGTGACCGACACGTGTCATCCACCATAACGGAACGCCGTTAAGCTATCGGGTCGGGTTTTGGATCCGATAACCCGTTAACAGCCCCGACCAATGGGGATTTTCCACGTGTAAAATAATCATCAGCTGGAGGAAACACGTGTCGGCTCAACGTTGGGACAGATGTCATCCACTCATTGGACAGAAGGCGCCTATGATACGTCTGCACGTGGCACGACTCATCAAGTTTAAATGGGCTGGCCCAACTAAAGGCCCACAAGATTTTGCGGACCATAATGGGCCGGCCCAGCTAAAGGCCCACGAGATTTTGCGGACCATAATGGGATGGCCCAGCTAAAGGCCCACAAGATTTCACGGGCCATAATAGGCCGGCCCAGGTAAAGGACCACAAGATTTTTGTGTGCCATAATGGGCCGGCCCAGGTAAAGGCCCACAAAATTCTTGCGGATCATAATGGGCCAGCCCAGCTAAAGGCCCACGAGATTTCGCCGACATTAATGGTCCGGCCCAGCTATAGGCCCACAAGATTTTGAGGACCCTAGTAGGCCGAACCATTAACTGGCTGCCATGTTTTGGGCCAAATGTCGGCCCATATTTGATCCGGTCCATTAATGGTCTGCCACATTCCGGGCCTAATAATGGCCCATATAAGATCCGCCCCGTTAAAAGCATCCCACTTTCTGGGCTAAATCATGGCCCAGATTAAGTCTGGCCCTTTAAGAGGCTTTGGACTCAATTATGGCCCATATCAGATTCGGCCCGTTAACTAGACGCTATGCTTTTGGGCCCACTTGCTAAATGCCCATTTAGTAATTCGGCCTGATATTAGTTTCGGCCTGTTAAGGGCATATTTAACATTTTGACCCTATATTAATTTCGGCCTATTAAAAGCCCGTCATATAGTTGGTCCTAACTATGGCCCAGTTTGCATCCGACCTGCTCGTAGCCGATATCTGATTGGGCCAAACAAGGACCGAGACAACTTTGGGCTGTTAAAAGCCCGTGAATTGATTCGCACAATCATGGGTCGGGGTCCATTTCGGGCTGCTACCGGCCCGTGAGCTATTCGGCGTTTCAGGCCCAACCTACTTCTCAGCCTCCTAAAAGCCCATTGAGTTTTCTTGCGAAAAGAGGGCCCGGGGGTTACTCGGCCTATTAAAGGCCCGAATCTACTAGTGGGCCAGTTTGACGGGGCCCATGATGCGGATCATACATCATGATTGCATGACGGCCCGATTATGTACCGTAATTTTACGGTTTGGCCAGTTTACTGCGAAGACAGGATATATATACAGTAAAATAACTGCAACATCGTGAATAAGAAAAAACCTAGACTATACAATAAAGGAATTACGACATATTACATCCACAGGGCATCAAAGTTCGCCACTATGATAATAAAGCACAAGCAGACAACAGATTACATACACTGGGCATCAAAGATTGCCACCAGTGCAAATAAACACGCCGACAAAATAATATACAAAACCGACAACACTTCAATAGAGTTCAAGAAAGGTTAGCCCTGCTGGGGAGCTGCAGCGCAAGCAGCTGAGCAAGATGATGAGACTGCGCTTGTTCAACACTTATATCTTCCTCACTCTGAAAGATAAACAAGCAGACAGATGACATGTTTTGCACATAAAAGTATCAGTGCTGACAATTCATCACATTTCTTACTGACGAATGAAGTGACACAGTTTAAAATTGCATTAACACAATATGGTATTGTTCAGGTCAAGACATGCCAGGAAATGACATTGTGAAGGAGTTGGCAGCTTCACGACACCACTGGATTACAGATCAAGAACTCATAAGTATCAATGGTTAGTGTGCTGTCAATTTATCCCATTTTAGATTGGCAAATAAAGAGATGGTTTAAATAATAGTAGAATGATATGACATTGTTTATAGTTAAGACATTGCAGAATATGACATTGTGCTGTAGTGGGTAGGTTCACCACACCACTGGATTACGGATGAAGAACGGAAGCATACTTGCAGTGCAAAAGAAGATCACTTGCTCTGTATAGTTTAATTTACATGGTATGAAGAAGGAACTTGGTTGTACAACTGAAAACTTAAATTGAGAAGGACAAACTTTTGTTTATGAACTACATAATAAACTTTAAACACGCAATTTGATGCAAACACCAAAAATAAACAGTTGTTGCAGTCATGCCTAACCAAATATACACAACAAAGTTTGAAGGCTTGAGAAGGACAAACTTACATTACTGGTGAAGACAGGCTCTATTAAGCCCTTGTCTATGCTGATGGGAGGGAAATTCAAGAAGTTTAGCATAGAATCTTCTTCATAAGCATTGCCTTTATTCTACATTTTGTTAACAATAAATATAGATGTGATAATATACGAAAAAATGGAGAATATTTAGGTTAAGATATAGAGTGATGCTACATAACCAAGTAGCTATAAATATATGTGCAGCGATACAGGCAAAAGGCACAGCCAAGAGCAATGCACAACTAAACTTCTTCAGTACCAACCTTATGGTAAGAGTAAATATAAATCTGATGTGTAGAAAATGGAGGGCAAAGGAAAATAAGCTGCAGAGTGATGGTACATGAACAACTACCTGTCAATATAAGTACACTGATAAAGGACAGCATGTACTTACAAGAACAATGCAGAGCTAAAAAAAATCATTGGCATTGTATATATTCTACACTAATGTAACCATTCATATAGATCAGATAATTTGGAGCGAACAATTGATAAGCAAGCTATCATGCATACTGCTGTCACATAATGAACCAGGTATGTATGCAAGTACAGTGATACAGGACAACAGGTACTAGCAAGAGCAAAGCAGCGGGCAGCATATTTGCGATATCCTATCGTTCTTTTCAAACCGGAATTCTTCTTCGAGTAGATTTCCTGCAAAAAAGATCCGTAAGGCACATGCGAAAAATTAGAAGTTCAAATTGTCATGTGATTTCATAGACAGTACCTCATCCTGGGAACGAGACCAGTGCATAACAAGGTTTTTCCATTCAATGTCTTCTAAATTTAGCACAGGAGACTTCACCGGAAATTCATTTATAGACTTGCCATCAAAGTGTGATTTCCTCAGGTAACACTGATACTGCTGCAATGCTTCCTTGAAAAGCACAAGCAAGCTTTGCTCGTCATGACTATCTATATTGACCCTTGCCTAGTTACAGCAGTGTAATGTAAATCATTGATGTGTTCGATCAGCAGAAAACAGGAAAATAATAACCATGAATAATAACACTTACACGTAAGTTGGACAGGAAGATGTGAAAATGGTGTTTGTCTTCACTATAATCTTCCCATGATGGGAATATATGCAAGTAGTCCCTAACAACATTGAAAGCATTGTCTTTTAAACTGGGAATAAATGGAATGGGGTTCCAGTCTGTAGGAATTGGCCGTCTCTGCAGTTAGGATAGGTCTTCGGTCGGTGGACTTGCTGTACTTTTTGCTGGAGTGGGATTTTTCTGTGGTACGGCTAGTGCTATGGCAAATGAAATCGGTATACCTTTTGCTGGAGTGCAGGTCCTGTGTGGTCGGGCTAGTGGTGTGGCCAGTGAAGTATGGGTACAGTCTGCTGGAGTCGGTCCTATGTTTTGTGTCACTGGTTGTATATCCAATATAGGTGGGGCGCTGTCTGATTTCTCTGGCACCACCACGTTTTTCAAGGACTTTGCTGGTGCTCCTTTAGGTTCGGCAATCACCCTCTTCCTTTTTGATGTCTGATGCACAAGAACAGCATTTGAGTGGAAAAACATGGTATGATGACAGATGGAATATGTATTGATAATGGATGGGCATGGCATCTCGAGTTATATGATGAGTAAACTAAGCAGATGGCGGTGCAACAAAGTAGAAGAAATGCAAGACAACATATGCAATATACGCGCAATCAATAAAACCTTGCCAAATTAGAACAGGAACCTTGATGGGTGAACAGGACAGGCCATCTGCCTTTGACTCCTTGAGGTTAGAATAGTCATTAGGATGATATTCTGAACAAGAATCAACATGTGGGGAGCGTACGAGTTTCATTGCTTCCAGAATGGCACTCAATGCCTTGGTGCCAATTTTGTAAGTCATTGTAGTGTTCCACAATATTCTTCTGATGCGCGGATTCTGATATTCACTGTAATTGCGTATAATATCTGAGAATCATGAAAACATAAATAGTTGTCAGATTATCTTTGTAATGCAGATGATATTCTAATATAGGGGTGCCCCTGTAAACACTTATGTGCTATTACTGGATTCTGATGAGAGAGTTCATGTGTGTTGTAATATGGTGCGTGCATTTATATAATCTGGCACAAGTACAGAAAAAAATAGGCTCCAGAAGTAAGGATAGCTGGCAGATGATAGGTTCATAATATATTGTATAGAGAGTTTATTGCCAAACCATGATAATAAGAGCACACAGCAACTAGGCAGATCATAGTGTACATAACAGGGGTACACCATAACCACGATATATAAATCGGGAAAGTGGAACTGGCTTGAAAATATGGTGTTGTATTGCCGCTAGTAATTGAAAGCCTATCGATCACGTACAGGCCAGCTCTATCGAACATGGTAAAGAAGAGCAAGCAGATTTTGGATAATAAAATGTTGGTTGCACTGTGCTCACACATGATGAACCAGAGCGCATTAAGAATGCAACTCCCAGCTGTCTCTCGACCATTTTAGGCGGTTGGACAAAGATCCTATGTCTCCTAACCCTTCTTCTTCCTCGTCTCTGATTCTTCCCATACAGAACACCGCACAGGCCGCCGGCCGGACCACCGGCCCCCATCGCCTGTGTTCCTCCGCCACCCCCACCCCCACCCGCACCCCAACCCCCACCCGCGTGATTTAACTAGTGTGGAATATAAAAGGGGAAAACCATAAGCATTGGGAGTATAGTGTTGAGCGTGCCATGGCGGATTTGAAGGTGCAAACCGGACAAAGGCAACTTTGCAACCAAGACAAGAAATCAGAGTAAAGCAGTGGCGATCTATTTTCTTGCTACGATAAATAAGTTGAGCAGATACGAAAGAGTACCGCCTCTAGTGCGGCGCCGTGTACGCATCTGCTGAGAATTTGACGGTGCTGCGGTAGCGATGGCTGTCGGCAGCGTGGAAGCAGATCTAGGAGGGTAGACGGTGGTGGCGGGGCGCGGTGGACGAGACGGCTGTAGGAGCAGCGCCGGCAAGGTGGACGACGGCGGGGATGAAGCGAGAGGAAGGGATGCAAGGATCCCGGTCCGAAGGCGTGGATGAGAGAGGTCGATCTCTTGTAATGGACGGCGGCGTCGGGGTATCAGCTCCGGCATGGTGGAGGAGGACGGCGGTGGATGGGGTGACGGACGGCGGCAGACGGAGGAGGGTGGGATGGAGAGGGTGTTTTGGCGCCCACGGAGTACGAATGGGGAAAAGGGAGGTAGAGAGGAAGGGGGGAACAATGTATTCAGGGCGCGCTTGTCTCAAATGCGAGGAAATTTACAAACTTAGCCCCCGTTTCAAATTTCTACTACATCACAACAACATTAGTCGGTTGGGGATAGGAGGTTGAGGGAGTCCTGGACTAGGGGGTGTCCGGACAGCCGGACTATCATCGTCCGCCGGACTCCAAGACTACGAAGATACAAGATTGAAGACTCCGTCCCGTGTCCGGATGGGACTTTCCTTGGCGTGGAAGGCAAGCTTGGCGATACGGATACGTAGATCTCTTACCATTGTAACCGACTCTGTGTAACCCTAGCCCTCTCCGGTGTCTATATAAACCGGAGGGCTTTAGTCCGTAGGACACAACATACATTACAACAATCATACCATAGGCTAGCTTCTAGGGTTTAGCCTCCTTGATCTCATGGTAGATCCACTCTTGTACTACCCATATCATCAATATTAATCAAGCAGGACGTAGGGTTTTACCTCCATCAAGAAGGCCCGAACCTGGGTAAAACATCGTGTCCCTTGTCTCCTGTTACCATCCGCCTAGACGCACAGTTCGGGACCCCCTACCCGAGATCCGCCGGTTTTGACACCGACATTGGTGCTTTCATTGAGAGTTTCTCTGTGTCGTCACCGATAAGCTCGATGGCTTCTTCAATCAACAACACTGTCCAGGGTGAGACTTTTCTCCCCGGACAGATCTTCGTATTTGGCGGCTTCGCACTGCGGGCTAATTCACTTGGCCATCTGGAGGAGATCGAAAGCTACGCCCCTGGCCATCAGGTCAGATTCGGAAGCCTAAACTTCACGGCCGACATCCGCGGGGACTTGATCTTCGACGGGCTCGAGCCACAGCCAAGCGTGCCGCACTGTTACGATGGGCATGATCTAGCTCTGCCGCCGAACAGTGCCTTGGTGGCCGCACAAGAATCCGCTCCGACCCTTGGTCCGGAGCCGATCGCCCAGATCGACGACCGGTGGTTAGACACCGCCTCGGGGGCTTCAATTTCCACAGCGATGGAGCCGAAAACTAACCTTGTCCCTCGCGAAGCTCGTGACTCCGAGGCACCGGACTCCTTGCCGGACTCCGGACCTCCCACGCCCCTGCCAATCGAATCTGATTGGGCGCCGGTTATGGAATTCACCGCCGCGGACATCTTCCAACACTCGCCCTTTGGCGACATCCTAAATTCGCTAAAGCATCTCTCGCTATCCGGAGAGTCCTGGCCGGATTATGGCCAGGATGGTTGGGATACGGATGACGAAGAAATTCAGAGCCTGCCCACCACCCACTTCGTAGCCACTGTCGACGATCTAACCGACATGCTAAACTATGACTCCGACGACATCGACGGTATGGACGACGATGCCGGAGATGAACAAGAACCAGCGCCTACAGGGCACGGGAAGACCACCTCGTCATACGACGTATACATGGTGGATGCCCCAAAAGGAAGCGATAACGAGGACCAACAGGCCGCGGTAGAAGATAATCCCGCCGACAAACAACCAAAACGGCGACGCAGACGCCGCCCTAAGTCCCGCCTCGACAACAACAGCGCTCCCAATGACCCAACAATACAGCAGGGCAAACCAATGGACGACGAACACGCAGACAAGCAACCGTCCGAACAGGATGAGTCAGATAATCAGTCCAGGCCCGACGAAAACAACAGTCCAGACGACCTCACGCCGGACACACCGCCGGAGAATAAAAACCTTCGGAAAAGATTCGTCGCCACCGCAAGAAGTTTGAAAAAGGAAAAACGGAAGCTCAAAACAGTGGAAGATACACTCAGAATGAGGTGGAGCAAAGTGCTCAAGACCGCAGACAAATACGGCAATGGCCATCAATCAAAGAGCTACCCGAAGCGTAAGCTGCTGCCAGAATTTGACGAGGAGGCCATAGAGCCCCCACAGTCAAAAAACAAAGAGGCTGCCTGGTTGGATAGACGGCCAGATGATAGGCCAAAATCCGAAAGCGGCGCCGCACATAAACCGACCAATGACCCTGGAAAGACAGATGGCCCAGCCAGGTCCATTTACGGGCCAAAGAAGAGGGCCCCAGGAAGCAATGCAACACGCCAAGTGTCAGAAGACAGCAATACACCCAAATACAGGGGCGCCGCACACCCACTATGTTTCACCAACGAGGTGCTGGATCATGAATTCCCAGCAGGATTTAAACCCATAAACATAGAGGCCTACGACGGAACAACAGACCCTGGAGTCTGGATAGAAGATTATATACTACACATACACATGGCTAGAGGAGATGATCTCCACGCCATAAAATACCTACCCCTCAAGCTCAAAGGGCTAGCCCGTCATTGGCTCAAAAGCCTCCCAGAAAACACTGTTGGAAGTTGGGAAGAGCTCGAGGACGCGTTTAGAGCAAACTTTCAAGGAACTTATGTCCGCCCTCCGGATGCAGATGATCTAAGTCATATAACTCAACAGCCCGGAGAGTCAGCGCGCAAATTCTAGAACAGGTTCCTCACAAAAAAGAACCAAATAGTCAACTGTCTAGACGCCGAAGGCTTAGCAGCTTTTAAACACAACGTCCAAGACGAATGGCTCGCCAGGCACCTCGGCCAAGAGAAGCCGAGGACAATGTCCGCGCTAACAAGCCTCATGACCCGCTTTTGTGTGGGAGAGGATAGCTGGTTAGCAAGATGCAGCACCAGCGACCCAAGTAGATCCAAAATTAGAGATGGAAACGGAAAATCACGGCGTAGAAAAGACCAGCGCCGGAATAAAGAGAAAAGCCCAAAGAGCACGGCGGTCAACGCCGGGTTCAAAAGCTCGCGGCCAAACAACAAAACACCGCCTCCTAAGGATAACAGCGATGAGCTATCCAACTTAAACAAGATTTTGGGTCGGATATATCAAATCCACAGTACCCCCGGAAGGCCTCCAAACCACACCCACCGAGATTGTTGGGTTTTCAAACAGTCCGGCCGATTAAACGCCGAACACAAGGGGCTCGACGCATCAAGCGAAGATGATGATAAACCCCACCAGCAGAGCACCGGAAAACAAAAGACTTTCCCACAAGAAGTCAAACCAGTAAATTCACTTCATGTGATAATATGGAAAAACAGTGCGGCACCCGTTAAAATGGGTCTCGCACGGTTCAACCCAGCAGAACATAGAGATTGGACATTAAAACCAATCAAGTTCGACCACCTGGATTATTCCAGAAGTGTTCGAAATGCAGGATGGACTGCCCTGATATTGGATCCTATAATTGGCGGACTGCAATTTACACAAGTCCTGATGGACGGAGGCAGTGACTTAAACCTGTTGTATCCAAACACAATCCGCAAGTTGGGGATAGACCTTACTAAAATTCGACACAGCCGCACTTCCTTTAAAGGAGTGACGCCAGGCCCTTACGCCAAGTGCATAGGCTCCTTATTACTAGAAGTTGTGTTCGGATCACCGAACAACTTTCGACGCGAAAAACTAATCTTTCATATCGTCCCATTTAAAAGTAGCTATCAAGCACTCTTGGGACGAGAGGCTTTTGTCCGCTTCAATGCCATACCACATTACGCGTCTCTTACACTTAAGATGCCCGGTCCACGCGGCATCATTTCAGTGTGAGGGTCATTTAAAGACCCCGGACACGGTCAGACGAGTCCGGCATAAACAAGCTAGGGGCTCCCTAGCCGCACATTCCTTCACAAGGGGCTGCGCGCACAAGCAACAGCGAGCTCATACAGACTCCGCTTTACTTATTTATATTTCTTCCTTCGTATATATTTTTCGCACGGTTTCCTTCCAAACTAAGTTCCTCTCTTTTTACAGATGAACAACGTGCACACCCGTCCAGGATAACGGCACAACGGAGACACAGGCGCAGAAGTGCAGTAGGGACCCGTCGCAAGGATTCTTTTCAGATTAAGACCCTGCGTAAACCTTTTTTACTGTCTCTTGTTGTTACAATCCCTTGGTTTCTCATTATAACCAAAGTGGAGCCTGACGTTTTGGCATCGGCCGCCTCAGAGGACCATGCCCGTACCTGGACACTAGGGGCTTAGGGCATTGTTCTGCCCATTATTATAAAGACCAAACACCTTAGGGAGTGTTCAGCGTCTCGAGTTAGGCCTTATATGCATCAGCTCCGAATCATGTCTTTGGTCAAATGTTGGGTTTGCCCGGCTCCTGTGTTTTGCTGCCTTACGTTCCGTATCATCGGCTAACGCGGCACCAGGAGAACTACTGCGGTTGTGCCCCAGTTCGGCTGGGCGAGCACCTCAGTAGAGAAAGCCGAAAACTGACTGTCATGATACAGCGAGAGACTGGTCAACCACTCGATCGACTACCAGAATGTTTAGAATTCCCCTCTTTGACGAAGGACCGTTTCCCGGTCAGGCACACACGCGCCCCGAATCCAGAGAAGCGCGGTGCCCCCAGGGGCTATATCGTAGCCCCACCCTCGAACTCCAATGGCTAAGTGAAAGTGATAAAGCATCATAGTCCGGATTGCCTCATTTGCTACGCTACCACCTCCTTAACAGGACCGAGACGTCAGATTAAGTGTGAAAACACGCTATTTTTTGCGAACACCCCCGCACCTTGTGCGTGGGGGCTGAAGCCGAAGACTGCCATCTTTCAGGTTATACAAACGTATACATAAACGGCCGCATAGGAGATATTTTAATACTTGGAACGCACAAGTATAAAAAGCAGTTACATCATAATCATTGTTTTACAAGATAAAACGTTCACTTGAACGTGACATTTTTCGAGCACTGCGACTCTATTACACGAGCGCCACGCATGACTTCCCCAAAATAGTGTTCGGCGGGTAACCGGATTTCATCCGAACCCTGGGCTGCAATAGCGGTGGCATCCATCTCTGTCCAATGTGTCTTCACACGGGCAAGGGCCATCCGCGCACCTTCTATGCAGGCCGACCGCTTCATCTCCTTGACATGTGGTACCGCCCCAAGAAATTGCTGCAATAAGCCAAAATAGCTCGTCGCCTTGGGCCTCTCTGGCCAGACATGAGCCACAATATCAGTCATGGCAAGTCTGGACAACCTCTTCAGCTCAGCCCATTTGGCCAACCGATCGGTCAACGGAAGTGAACGATCCGGACTATGGAATTGAGACCAGAATAGCTCTTCCGTCTTGTGATCCTTCTGACTCCGGAAGTGCACAACGGCATCCGCCGCACTTGCCGCTAAGTCCATATATGGATCCTCCGGACCCCACAGCTGGCCAAGTTGGGCATACTTTGGATCCGTAAACCGGCGACGCAGCAGAAAAGGCTTGCCAGCCACAATGTCTCCGGCCTGGCGCAGCTCCTCCTTCATAGCCCGCATTGCAGAACAGGCATCCTTGGCCTCGGCGGTGGCCTTCTCCAGGTCTTCTCGCTCCGATAGGCGCTCCCTTTCAAGAGCCTCATTGCGGTCGGTAGCATCCTTCAATTTTACGGCCAATTCGGCCATCTCTTCCCTACTTAGGCAGTGTGCAGCCTTTTCGACTTTCAACTCCTCGGCCGCCCTCGAGGCAGCCGCATCACTCCTTCGGGCTTGCTCCTTAGCTTGAGCAAGCTCAGCCCGAAGGCTCTCCACAGCAGCAGCACCATCTGTATCACAGCATATATATTGTCAGAGGCGGGCTTTGGCTCCCTTAAATAAGTGACTGCGGAGAATTCATTTACCTTGCGACTCGTCAAGTCGCCGGTTGACAAGCGCGATGTCCTCATCCGCCACATCAAGTTGCCGCATTAACTCGACAACTCCACTAGTCCGGCTAGCCCCCGGACTATCTACCACCTGCATAGGAAGGGCGACATTCAATACCTGCGATTTTGATCCTCGGCATGCTGTCGCTTTCGACAACCTACCGAGTCTCAGGGGCTACTATCTATACAGGGCGCACTTCTATGTGCAAAACTATCAAAAAGGTGCATCGTTCTGGCGTACCTCAAATCCCGCCAGCAAACTCCTGACGGCACTATGCAATCCGCTTTCGGCGGACGAAATCCTTCCAATCACCATACTCATCAAAGCACGGTGATCTTCTGAGATGGACGCCCTCTCAAGCAGATCCTTCAGCTCCCCCGGCCGGACACTAGTTGGCGCCGAACTCTCCGGCTCCACCGGGCTCTGGGATACCCTCCGTGACGATACTTCAGGCTCGTCTACCCTGTCCGACGGCGCAGCAGACGGAGGCGTTTCGCTCTCCATCATCTCCGGACGAAGATCCCCCGAAGACGAACTCATCTGAGAAGGCCGCAGATCCGAACTGTAAGGTAAAAATTTCAGTTATCCACAGAAGCACAAATAGGGGTATTTTCTTATTAATGAACTCCCCTTTTTCCTACTCACGGCTCGCTGGAGGGCTGATCCTTTAGAGACGATTGTACGTCCGGGTTCTCCCCGGATGCAGGACCCTCCGGTGAAGATTTCTTCCCCCGCTTAGGGGCTTTGGCCTCCGGGTCTTCGGAGGCGGTCCTCTTCTCCCCCTGGAAGGAGGGATTTTCGATCCCCCCCTCTTCAGGTGCCCCCTTGGGCGAGGTGATAGCTCTTCTATTTTCCCCATCGCCTCCTTCTACAGGCGCGACCTCTAACATTCTGACCAGCACGGGCTCCGGTGCGGTCTCTGGGAGGGGGGCCGGACACCTTATCAGCTTCGATCACGCTACCCACTCCTGATGAAGAATAATGGGTTAGGAGGCGAACTTTAGAAAAGCAAATAAACAGAATGTCCGGACTCTGAGCTACTTACCTGAGTATCCGGGCGATTGCAGCTTAGGCCTGCGTCCTCGGTCAATTCCGGACACGCCACCTGCGGTCCGAAGAACAACTTGTACATCTCCACGGGTGTCATACCCGTGAAGTGTTGTAGAATTCGTGGTCCCTCCGGATTGAACTCCCATAACCGGAGAGGACGGCGTTTGCAGGGCAGAAGACGCCTGATTTGCATGACCTGCATCACAACAACCAGATTGATCTCCCTCGCTTGGAGGTCTCGAATCCGGCCCTACAATAAGGGCACGTCTTCGGACGGCCCCCAATTGGGCCCTTGGTTGACCCACGACATCAACCGGCGTGGAGGTCCCGGGCGGAATGAAGGTGGCGGCTTTTGCTTGCTGCCCTTCGAAGCGGTGATATAGAACCACTCCTGCTGCCACAAGCTGAGCTCCTCTTGGAAGGAGCCCTCGGGCCACAGGGCATCAGCCCTCCTGCTTATGGCCGCCCCGCCGCACTCCGCTTGACGCCCCCCGATCATCTTCGGCTCCACATTGAAGGTCTTCAGCCACAGGCCAAAGTGGGGGGTGACGCGGAGGAAGGCTTCGCAGACGACAATGAATGCGGAAATATGGAGGATGGACTCCGGAGCCAAGTCGTGAAAATCCAGCCCGTAGTAGAACATAAGCCCTCTCACGAAGGGGTCCGTCGAGAAGCCTAAACCCCGACGGAGGTGGGATACGAAGACGACGTACTCACCGGGCTCGGGAGTGGGTAAGGCCTGCCCTTGGGCGGGCAACCTGTGCGAAATCTCGTAAGACAGGTACTTGGCCTCACGCAGCTTTAGCACGTCCTCCTCCGTGACGGAGGAGGGCATCCACCGACCCTGAAGGTCGGAGCCGGACATTGTTGAAGATCCGAAGCGCTCGAATCTGGGGCTCTGGGTGTTGGAACTTGGAGCAAGGAGAGGATTCGATGGAAGATTGAAGAAAAGAAACGAGCCTTGGTCCTCTTATAAAGGGGGAAAATACCAAGAGCCGTCTCCGTGACCGTTCGGGATTCACCTTCGATAGAGGAGGCGTGGCGACGGGCACGGTTGGGTTACCCACGCTCGTATTGATGAGAATCACGGAATAAGGGGAACACGATCTCTGCTTCGACAAGACGTGCCAAGGAAACCGCTTCGCTAAACGTGCTGAGGTGGTATAATAAAAACGATTCAAGTAAAAGCCTGGTAGCGGTGTGATGTCATGCCGCATAATACGTCAGCGGATTGGACTTGTGTACATTTTATTCTCTCTATGGTGGAATGTGGAATTTATTTTGCAGAGCCGGACACTATCCTGGTGTTCATGATCTTCTCTGGATTATTCAAAGGAGGAACCCGCCTTGCAATGCCGAACATTATGCGCGCCGGACTTATCGTCATTGAAGCCTGGTTCAGGGGCTACTGAGGGAGTCCTGGACTAGGGGGTGTCCGGACAGCCGGACTATCATCGTCCGCCGGACTCCAAGACTACGAAGATACAAGATTGAAGACTCCGTCCCGTGTCCGGATGGGACTTTCCTTGGCGTGGAAGGCAAGCTTGGCGATACGGATATGTAGATCTCCTACCATTGTAACCGACTCTGTGTAACCCTAGCCCTCTCCGGTGTCTGTATAAACCGGAGGGCTTTAGTCCGTAGGACACAACATACATTACAACAATCATACCATAGGCTAGCTTCTAGGGTTTAGCCTCCTTGATCTCGTGGTAGATCCACTCTTGTACTACCCATATCATCAATATTAATCAAGCAGGACGTAGGGTTTTACCTCCATCAAGAGGGCCCGAACCTGGGTAAAACATTGTGTCCCTTGTCTCCTGTTACCATCCGCCTAGACGCACAGTTCGGGACCCCCTACCCAAGATCCGCCGGTTTTGACACCGACAACGGTAATCTCGCATACACCGAATATTTGCCGACGAGAGTTTGTTTTTGGCGCCCATCGTGTATGAATATGAATCGGGGAGGGAGTCGATTTCGGCCGAGGGCACACTGTGTTTTGGCGCCCACCGTGTATGAATCCGGGTGAGAGGCGATTACGTCACGTTTGGGTGAAATTACAAACCTACCCCTATCGAAACCTATAGAAATCCAGCAGATAGGCTTTGCGTGGCAGGGATAGGGAGTAGTGATTTCCATCTTGTAGATTTTGGTTTCGGGCGGTTACTGCGACTTCCCCACTTCGTTCAAATTTTGCAGAGTGCACGTTTACTGTGCCAACTCAATTCGAATCCCGTTTGTATTCTACTATTTTTTTCGGGCGGGATCCATTTTCAATTGGAATTACATTTTATATACATCATTTTTTATATATACTTTCAAAAGCACAACACCATTTATACATAAATATGGTTTATAAATTGCATGATCTCAGATTCATAAGGTTGTATCCATCAATTTGGATTTTCAAATACTTGAAACCACTTTATGTTGAAATCCAATGTATGCATTCCTCGCTGTCTCCAATTAATGTGTGTTTCATGCGGGTTTTTTTAACTTCTCAAACATGTATAATGTGTTTCACTCACGCAACATATAGTGTAATCCCGTTTAGACATTAATTGCATATAAACCATGCATTGTTTGTAATTGAAGAATCTATGGATCACCAATATTGATAAACTATATAACATTACACGTGTGCCCAAATTCAAATGAATATGCATGTTTGATACACCAATTTGCGTTATGATATTATCGATGTCGTGATCTCCAGTTTAAATATTTTAATCCCCTTTAATCCAGATATTCGTCTCATATAGCTATCACTCATGCTTATATAGGACTATCTCTCTGGACCTATACGCGTTCATCGTCTCTTAGGTATCTCTCGTGCTACCTGTATGTCGACAATGATCTTTTATCTTCGTAACACACTGACGGTACTCTCTCCCTCGACCTTCATCACTCTATCTCTCTCTAAGTATATCTCGCTCCCTGCTATGTGTCTCTAACTATGATTCTCCATGTGGATTCTCTTTCTCTCACACAAACACAAAACTTTGTCCCCCGGGGTCTCATTTCTCTCTACATTCCCATGTGTGCCACTCGCACACCCCTCATACAGAGATGTCTTTCGCTCCTTAGATATGAGAACCTACGACTCTTCCTCTTCAATATCTCTTTCTCACACACAAACACAAACTCTGTCTCCTAGGGTCTCATATTTCTCCATTGTTCTCTTCTATGTCGCTCACACACACCCTCTCTCCTTAGAGATATCTTGCGTTCCCTCATATGTCTCTCTAGCTATCACTCTCGTTGTGAAATATCTTTCTCTCTCGCAGACACAAAACTCCGTCTCTCTGGATCTCATTTCTCTCTGATATTTGTTTGTATGTGACTCACATGCACCCTCTCTCTATCTCTCTCACACCCACACACATAACCCAGCCTTCTGATCCACTCGACTCCTATCTCTAACGCACACTAGCTAGCTTCTTTATCTTTCTATTTATCTGTTTCTCCATCAACCTTCTTTCTCGCCCTCACTCTTGATTCCTATCACGCACACTACATATGTTTCTCTCTACATGCAGTCAAGTGCCCTCTCACACAGATATATAACTTCACCCTTTGAACCACCCGACGGTCATCTCCAACACCCAAACTAACGGATGTCCCTCTATCTGTAGTTTCTCCGTCAACATTTCTTTCTCGCACGGAGTCTTGCTTCCTATCACCCACACTATATATGTCTCTCCATATATGCATTTATAGGTTGATCTCTTTTGCACAATCGTTGCGCCTCACCCCCTCTGCTCGCCATAGATGCATGCTCCAACCCACACCACTATCTTTTAAAGACAAAAACACATGCTCAATTGTCGGGCCTTCTTCCCTGCATTCTCACATGCATGCATATTGTCATACCGATCCGTCTCTCCCATGTCGTTGATCTTATGACTTATGTCTTCTTTCTTTTATCTTGATCATTCGCGCACGCACACACACATCCCACGTATACATGTATACCTCTCACACATGCACGTTCAAGGTCTCTATGTCTCCATACGTAGTTAATTACCCTCAATCCTAACGCCACATCGAATCGTTCTCCTCTTTTGTGCACATAACTTCCGCCTAGATGGGTAAAACACACACTCACACTTAACAATCTCCTTCTAGCTACCCCCCCCCCCTCCCGTGACTCTCACTCTTCCCCTATATCCCCGAAACCAATAAGACCATCCCTTTGTTTAATTCCCGCCTACATGCACCATCAATATATAGTAGTCTTCCTCGGTGTCTCTCGAACAAACATGTTCTCTCGATGTCGACTCCTCTCACGCGCACGCACCTTCTCTTCCCTCTCAAGGGGCATTTTCTCTCTCGCACCCCATCGTTGGTGGCCTCTGCCATACACATCACCTCTTTATGATGAAGCCATGCACACTTAAATTACATCGCCACAGAGGACCCCGCGACACACACACACACACACGCACGCACGCACGCACGCATGCACACCCCCCCCACACACACAATAAGACTCCATCTCTCTCTCTCACACACACGCACACACTCACACAAACACACACACACACACGCACGCACCCCCCCACACACACACACTTAGACTCCATCTCTCTCTCTCTCACACACACACACAAACTAAGACTCCATCTCTCTCTCTTTCCTCTCTCTCTCTCTCACACACACACACACCCCACACACACTAAGACTCCATCTTACACACACATGCTCTAGGCGAAGCATTTGTTCCTACCACCCTTCATCCAACCTTACCCGTATGATAAACAATCTCCTTTATTTACTTGCATAACATGGACAAATTCCACTTTACTTTAGTAGTCAGCAAACTTATCATCTGTACCCTTATAAAAAAAACGAGTTAGCAATGATGGTGTGCCTGCCATCTTGTAATACAGACCGTATGATCTATATCTGACAGATAGAAGCAAACTATGATAATTTTAAAAAAGATACCCGCACCTCTCTCCACATCATTATCTCCCACAACCTCATTGCTCAGCAATTAAAAAAGGAATAAGTCTCTGGAACAATCTAGCATGCATGGTGGCCGCTGCCGCCTGTCGGTGTCGTCCATCCCCATGCCTCCGCCCATTCCGACCACCAGTCACCACCACGCTCCACTCCTCCTCGCCTTATCTCTCATCTTTCATTTTTTTGATGACATTCTCGAGATACCAGTTCTCTGATAAAATTCTCGAGATATCATTAGTTTTTACACATGGGATTACTCCTGCATGGGTCAATCACAACAGGTGTTTTGTAAAAAAATGCATATTGATGTTCCGTGCAATGCACGAGAATCTTGCTTGTAATTATATAACACAAATCACGAGCAGGAAGTGACATTTTTTTGACACAACCACGTTAACATGGCCACGTAAATCACTAGCTAAAGTAAATACCATTATACTTATATCCCGATGCAAAAGGTTGAGTACACGTCCGAAGAGTAGAGTCGCACACACGCACTCTGTCTCTCAGAATCTCTCACACACACACACCAGTTACGTGACACCCATTTAAGCAGACATGAGTATGTTACAATTTGTGCACCCGCGGGTACACGTGATGCTGCACATTTATTTAAGCCGGAAGGCGAACCCAAACAGTAGCTGCATTCATTCCCCTCCCACCGCCTCTTCTCTTGTCGCCGTCGCCCGGTAGCCATGGGCCGGCTGAAGGTAACAACATATGCCATACTCCCGCCGGAGCGGCGCTTTAATATGGAAATTTTAGTGGTCATGCATACATCTTTTTGTGCTAGCACTCCTATATAAGGGTTGACCGGTCGCTTCCCGCGGACATGCGCGGGCGGTGGAAGAGGAAGGAGAAGGGAAGCGGGCTGTGGAGTAACGTTTTTTACCACAATTTCTTAGGAAACTGAGTGCAATAATTGAGTAGTTTTGCAAACTACTAGTACTACACCTGAAACGGTTCAAAACCTATACTCCCTTGCCAGCGCGCGCTTCCCGCGTGAAACGGTCAGCGTCGCCCTGGAGCGTCAGTGCCGCATTAATGCCCGGCCAGAACGGAGGCGACCTCTCACTGGCGCGGCGTTGAAGTGGCGCGACGACCGAGAGAGCGCCGCTTCCCGGTGCACGCGACTGCTTCGCGTCGAGACTGGCCATAGGCCCTGTTTGGATCCATGGGTTAGAGTTAGTTTGAGCTAGTTGGGGCTCAAATAGCCCTAAAGTATCCAAGCATGAGGGTTTAAACTAGAGCAAGTTGCACCAAACCCACCAAAAAACTATCCCACCCAAGAGGTGCTAACTGAAGATAGTTCTCATTGGGACCACTAAAAAATCACTTTTCTCTCTCCATGAAGTGGATTTATTGTCAATCTAACCCTGTCACCCAAACACCTCTTTGGCTACAGTTAGTTCAGGGTTAGTCATGAGTTAGTCTAACCTCTAGCTAAGTTAGAGTATCAAACAGGAGCAGTATAGGACATGCAAGTTGCTCAAAGCATACAGGCAAATTCGTACGTGAAAGGATTTTTTTTCTTTTTGAATATGGAACGTGAAAGGAATTTTTTTAGAGTGCTCTTGGCATGTCGCTAACATGTGATAGTTAACCGACCTCGATAGACGACAGAAATGCCAGCCTGCCGCACTTTGATAGAGACGAGGAGGGAGAAGCGATACAGGCTGCTGGATTAAAGACAGGTGTCGCACGGAAGCCAAGAAATATGGTGATAGCGTGGGTTAGCCATGTACTAGTATGATGTAACTACACTGGGCTGCCGTGTTTCGTACTCTTCCAGTCCACTTTGGAGATGGTTGGTTAATTTTATATCGCTGAATAATATTAAATATTATGAGTGCAGACGCTCCACCACGAGGTTCCTTCCACCTTCTCGGTCATCCGGAATCTATGTTCTTCCACTCTATTTTTTTACGTGAGCTTTGTTCATCCTTTTGCCAACACGCGAGACATCTAGCATCAAGGTGCACGTGTTATGCAAGGATCGTTCCATCTATATGAAGAACACGTGGGACTGGAACTACGAGACGGACATGTACCCAGGAGTGGACGTACGAACCTGAGTAATGTAGCGCAGTAAGTGAAGTAGAAAGGCACAAATGGTATGAACATGCGTGGCATATAGGGTGTGTTTGGTTGCGTTCTCGTCTCAGCATAGTTGTTCCCTCTTCATGCATGCTCAACTCAACACCCCTCTTCATGCATGCTTCTAGTGTATTTGTGCTAAACTAGTGTGGACTCATGCACCCTCCATACACTCTACCAAACACCCAAAAGTAGGTCGAGAAGGGAACTCTTGGGCGGCATTTGTCTCTTACGACGTACTACCACTAAATGTTGGACGTGCAATGCATGGTGATGTTATGGAGTACGTGCCTAAGTACTCTACTACTACTATATTAGTTGGAGGCACATATTAACTTTTATATTTGTTTACGTGTATGTCCCGAGACCTTCCAACTAGACGTGTCTTTCTCTCCAGGTCGCACTTTGTATCGTTCATACCACTAAGTACTACTCCCTCCGTCCGGAAATACTTATCATCAAAATGAACAAAAAGAAATGTATTTAGAACTAAAAACACGTCTAGATACATCCTCTTTTATCCATTTTGGTGACAAGTATTTTCGGACGGAGGGAGTACTACGTGTGGTCTCCGACCCAGAAGTGGAAGAAGTGGAGACGCTCTACCACGCTGTTTTTTTACGCTGGGTTCTACCACGCTGTTCATGTCCCACTCCTTTCGCTGACGTGTGGGACATCCAGCACGTGCCGTGTTTGGCACCCTTCGTCGTAAGAGTTGAAACGCTAGCATTCATCAGAAATAAAAAATAATTATAAATCGGCAGTGATACTATTTTTTTGCGAACCAATCAGCAGTGATACTATACCACGCGGTTTCCTTACTCCTCGATATCGGAAAGAATATTTCCGTTCGCCAACATGTGGGACGTCGACCATCCTGGTCCACTTGCCATGCACGCAGAACTCCAAAGGAGAGTCACCCAGGTCGTCGCGCCGCAGTAACAATGACTAATGAGCCATCAAATCACAGGCCCACTTCCCACTTTGAAGTTGCTCGGACGAAGGAACCATCATGACTTCGTTGAATTCCGCTTCTTGAAGAAAACTACTGTACCAGCAGTACTGCTAGCTACAGTATTTACTCCAACAGAGGCCTCCTTTCGTTCATAGGATAGGAATATGAAAATCATAGGAAGTGAGATGACATGCATCTCAATTCCTATAGAGAAAGAGATGCCATTTGATGCTTAGGATAGGAATTTTTCCATTTATTCTAGGCTAATGTACTGGTAATTTGCTCTAAAAACTACAGTAGTAACTAGTAGTACTGGTACATGCTCGTACTCAGACACAAACACACACACACTAACTACTAGTACTACTACTCACATGCTGGCCATACGCCGTCGTTCTCCTTCCCGGCTTTGTCGGCGACACCCCACCGTGCTTGGATCTCTGCCAACCTCTCCGCAGCAGCGCGTGCATCCTTTTCTTTCTTGCGGCGGCGGGCCTCTCTTTTCTTGAGTGCTTTCTGACTTTTCCGCTCCCTCTGTGCGGCTTTGGCCGCCTCTTGCTCTACCGCCCATTCGGCCTTGGCAGCTTCAAATTCCTCCCACATAGTTGTGAGGTCGCGAGCGGCGATGAACTCAGCACGGCGAGATGCCATCTCTTCCTTACCATTTTGTGTGCGGTCGTGGGCGGCGAGGAACTCGGCGCGGCGGGATGCCATTGCTGCCTTACCAGTTAGTGTGTGGCGCGGTGGCATGAACGACGCTTGGTGAGAGCTCTGGGGTGGAGTGGCTGGACAACCGTATAGTGCATTGGTTTGTCAAGAGCTCAAGGACAGAAGACGAAGCAAATTAGCATTCCCCTTCAATCCTGGTCATTTATTGCCAAGTAAAATGCATTGGCGGTCATCAAACTTGTCTTGATAGCTCACTTTGATCATTGTATATGAGATATGGTGATTATACAGTCACTGGCTCAGCGTATAGCTCCGTATTTGTATGGTTGACCAGTCAAACAGTCCGCATGCGCCTCATCAGCTCGTGTTCTTTATCTATTTACGCGGGTCTACCTGTGAATGGAGAAAGAAATACTGTAAAAACCAAAATTATGCGTATGTGGGGAATCAAACCACGGACTCGCCGCTGCAATGCACCCTCGTCAGCCAAATGAAAATGAAATACTTCGCGTCAGACATCACGCTCACACTGTCAAAGCATGCTAATGCATGCACGTCGCCCACTAAATCAAAGTCCTGCTCATGGCGCAACACAAACGGCAAGCCCATCACCTGCGCGCCCCGGCGGTGCCTGACATTACTGTTTAGACGTTTGATGGAGGCCTACGCGAACGCCGAGCATGTATTCACCTGGCTCAACACCAACGGTCATACTCGGACCGCCTTGCTCATGTATATCGTCCATCACAACGACGATCTATAAAACAACCTAAGCTAGAGAGGGTACTATGGTAGTATGGTACGGAGTATGTACTATCGTGAGCGACCGATCTTAGTGCCACTGCACACCGAAACTCCTTCCATCGCTAGCGCGCGCTTCCCGCCTGAAACGGTCACCGTCTCTCCAGAATGTCAATGCCGCATTCACCAGACTTAACTACAGGTGTAATTGGTGTGTCACTGACATGCGGGCCAGACGCCCGTTGGGCCCACATGTTAGTAACCCAAACGCACCTGCAGTTAAGTCACTAAAGCAGCGTCCGCATTCACGTCCGATGAACCTACTCCGGCGCCAGTTGTCCATCCGTCTGCTGCGGCTCATTGCCATTCGCCCGCTATATTAACTTGAGCCCCAGCTCCCAGCCATAGCCAAAGACCCACACTTATTCTCCTCCAATCCCTTCCTTCTGTCGGCACCACTTCAACCATGGCCTCCTGGCGCTCCGAAGCTCTCTTGGACATACTGTCGCAGGAGCAGACGAGGGACATCGGTGGCTCCGCTCCGGGCGCGCTCCAAAGCTCTCTTCGACATATTGTCGCAGGAGCAAATGAAGGAGATCACCAGCACCCCCCGGCCACCCTCCGCCGCCACGACCACGAAGCCAGCGCGCGTGCGCGAGAAAAACCCGCCTATACCAACGCATATCTACCAACGATATGATAAGATGTGTTGTTTCTTTCCACCTCCCACGCCCACCTCGCCTGCTTAGAGCTAACCCCCTCGTTCCCTAGAAAACAGCTAACCTCCCCCGTGTACCCACCTCCTCCCAGTGTTTTCTATCCCCAATCTCTCTCTCGCTCTCTCTCTCTCATCCCAGATTCCCCTCTCAGCCGAGCTCCATGACCACGACACTGCCTCGGCACCACCGATTCCGGTTAGCCCCGGCGCTCTCCCGCGAAGTTGCTCACCAGCCCGTCTGTCCCTCGGTGCTCTACACCGACCCCTCACCGCCGCAACTCTACTGGTCGCAGCGGGTCGCCGGCGCGGCTGCCGCACCTCCTCTGGTTTCCGGTTCGGTATCGACGATGTTGCTCTGCCTCGGCTACCTCACCTCCGACATTGACGGTTTAGTAAGGCACTCTCCTCTGCCCGTACCATCTCTGGTGCTTTGTGGGGACATGGCCATCGTGCCATGGTCGATTCTTTGCCGGCAATCACGACTATGATCTAAACTATCTTATCATTTGCCTGAGGTACTACCACCTGCGCTCTCCTGTACCTGCATCCATACCGCCCCATAGTTTCGAGTTCTCCATTGTCGTCATCTACGCACTCATATACAACTACCTAGTGTTAGCCATCGTGGTGTTGTACATCACGGCTGGATAGAACCACATCACGATCAGTGGTCTTTCTGGAGGTGCAAATATTCAGTACACCTTTCTTGTTATTTCAGTTTCGGGCTTGCATTATACATAGAGAAAGAAGTTTAGAGCAAAAGAACAACACTGTATATTAGTTCAGTACAAGAGAACAATATGGTACATTAACAACCGAGGAATTTTTGTAAGTGTGTATACCATGACATAGTTGTCACATTTGCCTATCCTGATAGTGATAAAATTGGTAAAGACTAAACAGTTTCACGTGGATTACTGAAACCTTTTTATGTGGGTTTTGTAGAGAACTAATTACAACTGAATCAACTACAGATTCGATGTCAACTGGCAAAAGCAATTAGGAAGAAAGGATTGTCAATGCAGTTTGGATAAGTCAGCCAGCGAAACATATGGGTCTAAAAAAGAATGGGCAGAAATGTAACAGGACGTAGCAAAATATTGAGGTTACTCGAGTATAAAAAACTGTGAGTCATAAATTTGGACTGCAACCTGTCCCAGGAGCATTCTGACAAGTTATACCACTGCGTACAAATTTCTAATGAAAACTATGTAAGTTGTTTAAAGTGCAAAAACCAGATTACGTTAACTATGTAAACTTTGCTGAAAATCATTTCCTTTAAGGAAACACACTTGGTATATCTATTATTTGGTATATCTAGTTGTGGTGCATTATGTTCAAATTTTCTTGCTGCTATGTGCGCGGATGAATCCTTACCTATTTCTTTGTCACACGTTCTGTAATACTACAGGAATAAGTGTCACCTGCGTCCATCCCTAATTACAGCTTCCATTATAGGTTCTGAAATTGAACTTGCTTCAGCCAACATGCGTGTGGTTGTTCCGTCTTTTAACAGGTAATTAATACACCATACTCCTGAATTTAATATATTTCATTTGGCTCCATCGTATGTACAATTATATACACTATAATCTAGAATGTTACTGAAAATCTTAGTTTGGGAACAGTTCTTGCATTCATGTATTGTCCAAGATAAATTATTGCAGAATCAGTAGAATGTTAAGATGACACACATGAATCACACCTAAATAAGATGCATTGCCGAACCTCTCTTCGCATGCCTTTTTTTTCTTAACTTTCCCCCACATCTTATTATTTTGAGTAGCAAATCAGTTTCTTTTTATTTTTCTGTAAACATCCTGAATCCCACCGTTTCTAGAAACATAACTCCCTATTTTTTTCCTAGAGAAGCCCAAACAAACATGTGCTCTTTCAGGAGCCGAGGCTATGGCTCAGACGGCTGGGTCTCAGCATATCTGAATCTTCGCTTGTGGTACATGTGCCCATCTCTGCTCGGGTGGCGCTACAGATCAAATTGAAACCAGACTTAACATGTCAGCTCAGTCTGGTATGTACTACTTTCCCAACAGCTAATTAATTATTCTGTGATGTCCTCTGGTTTACTAGTCAGGGCATGCTCTTGTCTGTAATTAGATCATGCATTCCTTCAATGTCGAGTCAGGGCCTAGGTAGGTGTGATGACGAGCACAAGTGAATTGGATAGTTCTCCTCCCCCCTCCTTTTGTTCCTTATAGTTCATTGTGCATTCTATGCATGAGTTGATAACTCCAATACTTTTTCGTCTTGTTGCTTCTGCAGATTCTGAAAATTCATCCACGGGAAATTCTAATGCATGACGTTGTAGCTCTCATGTAACTATGAAGATCTCTGTGATGTAGATTATTTAATGGTTTTCTAGCTGTTGGCACTGATATTTTTTCTCCTAATACGCCATACCAAGCATGACTAATACAACATACCATACATGAGTAGTACATGATTAATGGAAACGCATAACTAATTAATGTAGAGACCTCTGGAAAATATGTATAGTTGGCATTGTTGGTTACCTACTTAGTACATGATTAATGGAAACGCAGACTAATTAATGTAGAGACCTCTGGAAAATATAAATCTTCAATTATGTATAGTTGGCATTGTTGGTTATCTACTTATCATTTAGTTTGGAGCTGATGCAAGATGCCAAATTTGTTTAGTACATGGTTATAGGTTGCATAATTTGCGATGTTGTTTAATAAACTCATGTTGAAAACATTCTTGTATTTAGATTATTAATTAGCCCCACATGTATATCTATATCAAAGTCTTCTTAAATCACATTTGTGAGCATTTATCACACTATTAGGTACATCCAAGTTTAGCCTGGTGTGAATTATTTTCTTTGAACATAAAGTATTTTTGAATTGTGGAAACCTTGCAACTATTTGTATTTTCTGGAAAGCGGCAAATCTTTCTTTGAAAATGAGGGATATATGGTATGTCAGCACATATTTTTCTCCAAAGGAGGTACCTCATTTCTTACATAGTATGTTCATTTTACGGTTTAACTCAATTGACATACAACATATTTGTTCATAAGAAAGCAATGATCAAAAGTGTTTGTCAGATGTTGGATGTTACTCTCCTTTTCTGCGTACAAAGCTGCTGATGTAATGGCTTTCAACCTTTGTATGGTGCTCCTCTACATTTTGTTGCTCTATTAACCTGATTTTCTCTACCATAAGTTACTCATGTCATTTTTCGTTTTTGTAGATTGCCAAGATAAATGGATGATGCATGACTCAGATGTTGATTGCAAGGCCAAGAATGGGGTTACTATTAGATAATTAGAATGTCATTTTCACGATCAATGTTTCAAACATTGTAGTAGATTGCAAGGTCAAGAATTAGGATACAGCAAGATAGTTTCACATCTTGTAATCTTTGGATCATGTTCTATGTAACGCTACGTAGTCGAATTAATATATGAGAAATGTTTATTATATTGTGGCTCCTATAAAGTATGGATGTTTGACTAAAAAAATCTGGATGGCAATATAAAAAATATCATCAATCAATTAAGATATTTACCAAAGCTTCTAGTAGTTGCAATGATATAACATATGATTGTGCAGGGTCGTCACCAATGCATCTGAAGTGTTGTTGGGCTTCACCTCTATATGTTGCTACCTTACAGCACTTCTACAAGCCGTTTACCAATGCATGTGTATACGTTGTTGTAGACCTTAGCAACGCCACCAACGACAACGCATAGTAATCCGTTGGTGTAGACCTTAGCAACACATATATGGACATATGACAACGCATCAATGCGTTGTTGAAGGGGGGTTCCTGTTGTAGTGCGCGGGCGCAGCCGGCAGCGAGGAAGAGTAGTACACGGTAGGTCGCCGCCGCTCTGGTCCCGGGAAGGCCACCACTACTCCACTCAGTCGACGCCAAGCTTGGTGGGGTAAACATCGGCGGCCGATTAGCCGCTAGACGGTGACGTGGAGGCGGAAATCTTCAGAACCTTGTGCTCCAGAGGAGGAGGTTATCGAGGCGGATGAGGAGGCAAAGGCAATGGCCGGCTTTCTCGGGTTCATGGCCGGACATGGTGGTCGGGCGCCGGCAATCATTTAGATTAGGTTTACAGTAGGTTTAGTACGGTTTGTGCGAAATATGTAACGAATTTCGTCCAGTTTGTAGGAAAAGTTTTCGAAATATAATTAATTTCATCCGGTTAATTTGAAATTTGCTTTGTTTGTACGAATTTCGTCCGGTTAGTTCATATAGTTGTCGAAAGGTATGCAGGCAGCATCAGATGGCATCCATCAGTGTCCTCGGACAGATGCCGGTGTAAATTTGTGGGCCAGCGCTGGAGATGCCCTAACTATCATGCTATAATCGCTAACAATCCTCCATTATTTGGTAGGGAACAGTTATCCCTCGATCAAAATCAGATCCGCGGTGTTTCGCACTCCTCCTCCGTAAGAGTGTAAACTCTTGCTTACATAAAAATGGAGCAAGTGGACGGCACTGTGGCACGTCATAGCACTCAAATTAGCCCGCCTAACAAGCGGGAAAGCACCGCCCTCGTCATTTTATTCTAGATTTCTATCGATCGATCGCGCGAAAATGTTACGCTTCGCAAGTTCTAAAGGAAAAGGCGGCACACTTACGACGCGTACGCGTCGCAACCCCGACAGTCCGGCTCGCACGTCGCTCACCAGAGGGGACACATGTTGTCTTGCAATTTCACTGACATGTGGGACCGTAATTGAATAAATCGTCGATAGCCGAAATCTAATCGCTCGACGGGCGTCGGCTGAGAAGAGAGAAACGGGGGAGGGAGAAGAGATCGCCGCCCGCCGCGCATGGACTCCAAGAAATATATGGTGATAATGTGAGGTGGGCCATGCTGGAGTCCGGACCGCTTCTGGAGCCCGCTCTCACCGCCCTGGCCCCTCAAGACGCCAGCTGCCCGCTGCATGCATAGCAAGTAGTCCCCGCTTATGTGGAGGAGAGAGAGGCATTGACAAAGTCAAGGAGTAACAGTGGAGACAATAGCTTTCATCAAAAATAAATAATGAATACTCGTTGCTCATCCTCTATATCAGAAAGAATACTTTCATTCGCCGACATGTGGGACGTCGACCATCCTGGTCCACCGGCCATGCACAAAATTATCCTGGTCTACCCCGGTCGTATCGCAGGCCCAACCTTTCCCACTATAAGTTGTTCGGACGAAGGAACCATCATGACTTTGTTGAATTCCGCTTCTTCAAGAAAACTTACTGTACCTGCAATACTGCTACCACATGCAAAGACTAGACGGCATTGTACCACGTCATATCACTGAAACCCACTAGGCCAAACTAGCCTGCCTAGGTCATCTATTTTGGAACGGATGGAGTACGTCTCTGCACTGCTATGATTTTGTGTTGCACGTTCTCTGTACTTTTTCTATGATTTTCCTACCCTATGAACCAAATGAGGCCTGAATGTATGTCGACTATTGTCTGATCGATCGCTAAGCCTACAATTTTAGGAGCTAGGGCTATTGGTCGATCGACGAGGGATTAGTATAAGCGTACCACGAGCTCATCAGCCCCAACGTTTCTCTTCGGTGAGTGTTTTGCAAGAAAGGGATTAGTATAAGCTTGGAGTGAGGTTTTCTTCAAGAAAGGGAAGAAAGGGCTTGAACGAGCGTTCCAATGAAATGATGGTTGCTTCGTCCAGTCCAACTTGGAGGCCACCTTACCACTGCTGGTAAAGGTGTGGGTTTTGTGATATGACGGGTCATGACGGCCACACCGGGGTGACAGGTGAGTCTCGACTGTAGCACCTCGCTGTGATTTGGTGGATGGCACACGGGCCCGGATGCTTTGAAATGTCCCGCATGTAGATAGAGCGGCTAGTCATATAGGAGTGCTCAATATTGTGCACCGCGACCAAGGCGGAGAGGAAAACGAGAGAACTACGTAACTAATGCATGAGTTTAATTAGGGTAGTTTTGTAAAGTACTAGATACATTCCTCCAGTCGCAAAATGCCTTGGTTCATGAGATTTGAGATTTGAGCCCTATAAATCGGAAGGGAGGGGGTACTGCACACGGTGTAGTCTAGTCACTTGTTGAAATCTCTAGAAAGGCAAATACTCCTTTCCGGTTTACAGGTCTATACTACTCCCTCCGTCTAGGTGTGTAAGTCATCTTACGAGAACCAAATAGTCCCAAAACACTTAGGCGTGGTGCATTAACTTCTACCTTGTTTCTTGTTTCTTGACATACGTATCAACCAATAAGAGATGATAGGTGTGCATGCTTTTAATGACTTGCAATGGCTAGTTTATTGCATGGAATGCTATTAATTAGCAAATAAATATTGGTGACCCTAGGAGGAAATGGTGCTAAGCGCGTGGACCTATGCAGAATGAGTATCAACCAATGGATAATGGAGTTTAATTGTTAAACAATAGCAATTTTGTCTCATGCAAGAGCCTGGCTAGTACTCCAAGGAACCGCACCACGCGAGCGTTCGCAACTGCCACGTTCGGTTTGCGCTTGGCTCTTCGCCTCTTCGAGAAGACAAACAATGATGTTACTCCTACTTCTACAGTATCGAATCCACTACTGCATGTCCGTCCATCTCGTGTGGGAGGGATAGCGTGTAGCGAAAGCTTCTACTTACTGCTCCTGCCTTTGCGTCTATGACAGGTGGGCCCAACAGGTGGTTGGCCCTCCTATCATGCAGCCAAAGGCAGGTGCAGTTAAGGCACCGGAGCTCAGTCCGCGAGGGAGAGAGCATCCTAGTAATCAAATTTCTCGGTCTTGTACGAGTTGACACGACACATCAAAGCACTGCACTGGATAAAAGTCTTTTTACACATTTCAAATGGGCTACTTCGTATATAGGAGTAGACATATTCTGCTTCGTCTGTAGTCACTTGTTGCAATCTCTAAAAAGACTTATATTTGGAAATGGAGGGACTACAACGCATGCATGCATGCCGTGACTTTCCTTTTGATACTTGCATGTGTTGATTTGATGCACCTTGCCAAATTTTGACTATAAATTTAACTAACCAAATTTTCATGCATGTCACAAAAAATTACGGGGCTGTTTGGATTGTGACTATGTTTGTCTTATGTTGCCACATTATTTTTCCCACACTTGCCACACTTGCCTAACCTGAGTTGTTCAAATTGTTAGACACACTTTGGCTTGCCTAAGGGAATCTTGCCATATTTTTTGTGTCTATGACATGTGGGGTTCACTGCTAATAAAAAAAATTCTTGTCTTAGGTGTGGCTAATAAAAAAGACTTATATTTAGGAACAGAGGGAGTAGAAAATATAAATAATAATGCATGTTGGGGCAACCCACGTTTTCGCTAATTTTAGCCATGGGCTTGTTCACAATTTTTACGAGGGGGTGGTTGTTCATTTAATGGAGGGATTTGTAGTACCAGACTTGAACGATACAAAGTGCGACCTAGCACACCGTAACACCACTTGGAACAAGCGGGTAGCTATCTCAAAAAACAATAAACAACTAAAAAAATCGCGACCTGGCATGTAGTAGTACACAATTTTAAACGATTGTTTTGATGGAGTGAAAAAGGAAAACTACCCCACTACTTATATATAGGCCGGAGCCTCCGCGCTTGCTTGCTAGGGCTGCTCTATTCACATACTCTCATCCTCTCCAGATCTAAACAAGATAGGGGTAGTAACACTGTATTTCTCCCTTCAAAAAACACTGGCTTTCTATCCTCACCGCTGGTTACAGATCCAGACGTATCCCCCTCCGCCGGTGAAGGGGAGGAGGGGCAGCGTTTAGGCCGTCGTCGACAGCGAGGGAGGAGACCCACTGCCGGCCGCACCGTTATCTCTGGCCTAGCGCCGGCGCGGGAGGTCCTCCGATCCCTTCCTCGTTGCCTGTGGGCGGATCCGGCCTCCCGCCGCCCACCTATCCACATCCCGATGACCTGCAGGTATATCTTCATTCGAAACCGCCTTAGCTCTACTTCCCCAGCTTGCTACGTCGCTGCATGTGCATCATTTTCTACCTCTCAGCCCCTCTCGATCGGATGGTCCAACGTCACCTATTTTTTTTCTTCTATTGTTAGAGGTAAAGCTACTTCATGGAGTCGAATCTTGTACTCCCTCCGTCCGAAAATACTTGTCATTGAAATAAAGTGCGGGTGGGGGGATTTAGTATGTATATCGGACTTGGTACAAACAGGAAGGAAAGGGGATGAGAGTAGTACAGACTGGTCATCCGACCGGTCTCTTGGTCGAAAAGGCAAATATAGGGGTAACGTCGTACACAGTGGTATGACCAGGACTAGATTTGCTATCCACACATAGGAGTAGGTGGCTAGAGTGAACAAAAATGGGACCGACCCAAATATGTTTCTTGGATGTTTGTTTCTCGGGGCAACAAACTATGAATCACCACTTTATGCCGCTGTTTACGTACATGGTGTTGTACTGCTGGTACACCCACTGTCCCATGCCCTTATACCAAATATTTAGGCTCCGTTCGGAATAAAGGGGCAGAAAACATAGGTCTTGATGAAAATAGAGGAATAGGAAAGGAATGTAGGTATAAAACTATGGAACAGCGAATCGTAGGAAACTCTCAAGAGAATGTGTTTGGATGGACTACGAAATGTACAGATTTGTTTTTTTAGAGTAGCATGCTTGGCAGTATGAGATGCTATTTTCTTATTCAGCTGCATAGTGACTACTCTTGTCCTCACCTCACGTACCACACATAGGTTGATTTTTTATTCCGGCAAACACAGCACAGCAACCTGTCTAACGCATGGCAGCGAGCGCCTGCCTCGGGCTTCCGCCCAAAAAATGAGCAGCGCGTGGATGTTTCTAATCCGATGGAATCAGTACTACCAGACCAGCTTTCCTATGAAACACTATTCACCTTTCCCGTGTTCTGAACGGTTGGAAGGGAAATAATACCGTAGGAATTGTGTTCCTACGAAAATCCTGCACCAAACCTGTGAACCGAACGCAGCCTTAACTGTTCTTAATATAATGTCCCTGGTAAAAATGAATCCATGCCACTGTTTTTGCCTGTAATTGTTTGAGACTCTGACAAGTTTAGCCAAATGTTTTTGCCTGTAATTGTTTGAGACTCTGACTATTTCCTTTGTGCCTTTTTGTGCAAACAGGGATATCCAATTCACCTGGTTGCTGTTGTGACCTTTTGGTGCACTGCACAAAACTCTTCTTAAAATAAGTGACTTTTGTGCTGTTTAACTGGAATGTCAGAATGGAACAGTTGGTTCATTTTGGTGGAACTGCCCAAAGGGAGATCTGTGTTCCAATCCTCATCATTCATATTGGCGCCATAACCTTCCTTTAGGTAAGAATGATATTTAATGCATGTGTTGATCTCTATTTTCCGACTGCCATGAGAAAATAATGTTGTTTTTTACTAGTACACTTGTACTCCCTCACTGACAAAACCAATTCTGAATTAGAAGGCCAATCATGTACTTGGTTTCACCAACTAGTGAGGAGAAAGAGAAACAGGGCATGAAGAGGAGGAAGAAGAAGAATAAACAGTGCCAAGGCGATCTTTTTGAAGCCAGAGGCCTCAGTCGAGGCTATTCAAGGGCTCCGGCAACGACTACCTTACATGTGAGACGATCCTCCAGGGAGCCCTTCCACTTCTGCTGTCTCACTTAATTAATTAGGAGTACTTAAGTACCACTAATTTATTACTGCCTAATTTTCCTGTTGGAGTTAAACAAATCTTTAGTAGGACCCTATGCTAAATCATGTACGTGTGAATGTTTGTCTATGGAGGTGAATCATGTGGTGGAGCAGGGAGGGAATATTATTAGTGTCATGACATAATAGTGCTATTGTTTTGCATGTCAATTTATTGCCATTGGTTCAATGAGGCAATGTTTTGCGTATTGTCCATCATGAATTTGATGCTACTATTTGAGTAATATGCTAATGTCTTCCTATCCTTTCTCACTAAGCTAATGAAGGTTTCACCTTGTTCCTACTTGTGCAAACAGGGATCATGTTGTGCCAATCATACATTTTAGTGGAACTACACAAGACAATACAATGAACTGTATCCCAGCCAGTGCTTTAACTCTGCTGGAAGTTCTTGATAATCTTTCGATATAATCTCAGCACTGGTAAACAAGAGTGATTTCAACCATACATTTGAAGTGCACAAAAATATATACTACTGTGTGATTCCAGTGAGTGCTTTATCATCTCTTATGGGACTAATGAATAAGTTTTTTTTCTCAGGTTGGTACGGACCTAAGGCCTTCATCCATATTAGTTTGCTGTCATCTCTATTTGTATCGTGCTACTGTCATGAGAAACTCCTTTATCTTTGCACTTTTAAGTTTTGCAACCTATGATAAATGGCAATGCTTTGAGTGTTGAGTTGAGCTAATTGGCACTGATTAAATAAACTAATACCTCTCTTTAAGCAAGACTACTATGTTGCTAACTTTACCCATTAAGATAATGAGGGTGCTTCTATTTGTTAGTGTATGTTTCACCAACTAGTCCTACTATTACAGTAATCTCACGCTCTCAATATATGTGCCAACAAGGATGCTCGTTTTTGGTGGAACTGCACAAAAACTTTGGGTGCTTCATTACCTCGACAGCTTCCGTCCTTTCCTGTCAGTCGCTAATCTCCGCTTGCTTTCTTCCTTTGCTGTCAGTCGCTTGGCTTATCTCGGCTTCCAGTCAAAGGAAATAGTAATTGATATGCTGCCTCACACAGGTTGGTACTGGTCTTTATCCTGATTATTGTGCCTGTCATATGTATTGGTAATTTGGTATTGTGCTACTGTTTGCTGATTTCATAAAGGAGTAATTTGGAGCCTGAACTCGCAAACAAATCATTACATCGGGTGATTCCAGTAGAACTTCACAAAATGATCAGATGGACAGGTACTTATGCTGCTGCTATGTACTCCAAAGTTCACTCAGACAAGCATCGATGTTGACAAGAAGTGCCTATATTCATTCGAGTATCAACTGGCGTCAACCAATTGTCAAACTCCAAGTATTAGGAGAGTGAACGCCAAAAATATTGCTTGGTGCATAACCCAGAAAAACGCAGTACAGTCTTTGGTCCCAACTTGTGCCTTTTGGTTATCGGCACATATGGTAGCGAACTATATGGCATGGAGTCTAAAGATTCCAGACAAGTTGGTTGACGTGTATATTCATCTGGCACTTAATCAGTCTGCACGCCAAGGATGCTCCATTTCAGTTGAACTGCACAAAAAATTTGGGTGGTTCATTTTCTCAACCGCCTCCTTTATCGTCTGCAATGTAGAATTTTGGCGAGATATAGGACCAAGATGATCCAGTAAACTAGTTGGATGAAAGTAGTGGCCAAGTTGCTCAAACCTCCCTCGGCATGAGGCCACTATTTGAGGATAAACCTACAAGCAAAGTTCAGATTGGCTGTGCTTCCTCTTATGTACCCGAAAGTTTACTCGTACAAGAACTAATTTTAGCAAGAAGTACCTTCGATTGAACACCATTTACCAGTCTGTACCCTAGGTAATTAAAGTTCATCCATGGATCATATTGGCTGTGATCTCAATCATTTGGATGCATAAACATATTGAACATGTGTATATCTGAATCTTTTTGTGAATTATTTATGAATATTGTCGTGCGATCTATCAATCATTTGGATGCATAGATATGCTGAGCTTGTGTATATATGAATCTTTTGAGTTGTTGATAATGAATGTTGGCTATGAATATGAACGTGTCCTGTGAACCTGAGTTTGATATGAATGTTTACCTTTTCTGTTGTATTTGTGTGTGAACTTGTTAGTATGCCTAATGTGGGGTATAAAACGCAGGTCTCTTATAAAAGTAATGCTGTGTCCATTTTATGTTTTCCCTTCTAACCACATTATATATATTTATATTATTACTATTATCGTATATTTTATAGAGACTTATATATACATTATAAAAACATCCCACGTGTTATTAACTTATAGAAGTAAATGTTTAACGGAAAATCCTGGTTGTTTTTGACTCACAGGCAAGGAAAATCCTGGTGATTGCGTACAAAAGCTTGCGAAGATTTTAAGGACCAATTTAATAATAACGCACTCATTTTTATTTTGAGCAATAACTCACTAATTTTTTAATTATATATATATATAATGTGCCTCTCCGATTTATTCTTTGATATTAATTGCTCCTTCTAACATAACATTATATATATAACGAGCCCACCTAATACGTGTATTTCAAGGAAGTGCAAATGAGCTGGGATTTCTTAGAGAATATAAATGGGTATGATTGACGTGAAATTATTTGTTCACCCAGCCCAGCAAATGGACTGTGCATTCTAGAAAACATGGGTTAAATATATGCCACATTTTTGCAGGCTGACATGTGGGCCAACAGGTCGAAACCTACGCAGGGCATTGTCAACTTGGTCAACAAATGATTGTGTCATCCACAACCATTGGATTTATATCCAACGGCCGGCATGCACCTTCAACCTCTCGTCTTCTTCCTCCAGCGTTGCCGGGACCGCCTGGTCCGGCCTCCGGCGGCTAGCGGCTTTGCTTAGCACGCATCACTGTGAAGCGCTACCCCACCGCCGGCCAGACTATCCCTCCACCCCTCGACACCTCCTATTATTCTCCACAGACTACAGCCCCACGCCGCAACAGAACTAGTTATAACCCTTCTCCTCCTCTCAATCTGCAACTCCACTGCCGTGTTTTCCCATCTCCGAGTCGTTCCCGTCCGGGGCCTCGCCGTCGTCCACTGCCTCGCTGTGTTCGGTGCGGCGTCGTCAACAAACGAGAGTCATCGGAAGGGGACTGTACATGGAGAGCCTGACAGCTGGGACCCACGAGGTCCATGGTCGCACGCAAGCAAAGTTCCTCCTTATTAAGCTGAAAAACAATGTTTCCTCCACCTGACAGCTGGGACCCACCGGCTGTATCTTCGCACGGAAGGAAGTGCCTCCTTGTTTTGTGAAAAAAATTATTCATCCCGTTGATAGCTGGGACCCGTTAGATTTGGTGACTAACTTGTGGGCCTACTAAGCGGACGTGTACGCACGGCTTTGTCAACTTAATCAACAAATGATTGTAGCAGCTGCACAGTTGGATGTTAATCCAACAGCCGTGCTCCTTCTTCAACCTCTATTCTTGCTCCTGTCTCCTGTGGGCGGCACCGCGGCTATGCTACCGCGCACCTGAACCAGTGAAGTTTCCCACTCCTCTCCATCTGCGACTCCACTGCCCCGTCTTCCCCATCTACGGGTCGTTCCAGTCTGGGTGCTCGGCACGGTGTGGTCAACGTGGTCAACAACCGAGAGTCATCGGAAGATGACTGTACGTGAGAGGCTGACAGTGGGGATGCACCACGCCCATGGACGCATGCATGCAACGGAACACGGCGAGGCCAACATGGTCAAGGAACGACTTCCATCGGAAGTATACTGTACGTGGAGAGTCTCAGCTGGGTCCACGGCCGTAGCAAGTAAGTGCCTCCTTATTACGCGGAAAATAATGATTCCTCCAACTGTCATCAGGAACCCACTGGACGGGCCATCGTATTTTGCAAAAAAAATGTTTGCGCCCTAACTGTTGGGACCCACCTGACGGGCCACCGTATTTTGCGAAAAAATGTTCCCCCCGCTGTCAGCTCAGACCCACCGGAAGTGCCTCCTTATTACACACAAAAAAATGAATACTCCCCCTGCTAGCTGGGACCCACCTTGGTGGGAGGCTGACTTGTGGGCCTACTAAGTTGACGGGGACGAAGGGCTTTGTCAACTTAGTCAATATGAACGATTCTAGCTCCAGTGACCGTACGATGTCCATCCAACGGCCGTAGTGCTTCTTCAACCTCTGGTCTTCTTGCTCCAGCCGCCCAAACCAGCGCTGGTCGTGCCTCATGCTCCTGCCTCCCGTGGCCGGCTGTGCTGCCGCGGAGGCCTCACCGCCCCCTACTATTCCCATCACTGGCCAGGCCCTGCAGCGACGGCAGCATCACACTGCAGCCGAACCAGTGAACCCTCGTACTCCTCTTCGCGCGGGCTTCCACTGTCGCGTCTTCCCCGGCTCCGCGTCGTCCCCTTTCTACGCCTCGTTGTCGTCCACCGCCGTTGTGCTCTCCACACGGCGTGGTCAACGTGGTCAAGGAACGACTTTCATCGGAAGAGTACTGTACGTGGAGAGGCTGACAGCTGGGTCCACGGCCACAGCCCAGTTTTTTTTTTGTGATTTGCCAAGTAAGTCGCTTTGTCAGGCCTGTTGGGCTGCAGATCTTTCAAGACGAGGAGAGCTTTCATTCGGCTGGCCGAGAAAATGGCCCATCAGTAATGAGAAATGGGCTGTACATTTTTAAAACACATCAAACCGGCAATTAGTTTCAAACATCTTTTTTTTCATTTCGAGATTTTAAATTACAATAATTTTTATGTGTGGAGAATTTGTTGGATTTTATATTGATATACATTTATTTTTAAGATCAGTTTGAATGTGAGTCAAAATTTCGGGATTAAAAACAGTTCGGACCGCACCGAAATATGCAAAATTTCGTATAATTTTTTAACTGTGGCCACAATATGGGCTGTAATGCTAACAAAAAGAGTATGGGCTCCAAAAAAACCTTAAGAATTAGCAAATGGGCTGTAAATTATTAGAAATAATGGCGGATGGACTGTATGCTGTTTTCCACAGATTTGAGGCTTTCCTAAAAAAAGGTTGATGCACAAGCAGTGACTGTCGGATGTCCATCCAACGACCGTCGTGCTTCTTCAATCTCTGCTCTTCCTGCTCCAGCCGCTCAAACAAGCGCCGGCGAGACTGCCTGATCCCTCCTTCCCGCGGCCGGCTGTGCTGCCGCGCAGGCCTCACCGCCCCACTGTACTCTGGCCTAGCCATCCCTCTACTCACCCACACCTGTTGTTATTCTCCGGCGACGGCAAACGAACCAGTAAAACTTTGTACAGTCGTACTCCCCTCCGTGTGGGAAACAACTGCCGAGTCTTCCGTGCCTCAGTGTCGTTCCCTTCCAAGGCCTCGCCGTCGTCCACCGCTCTGGTGCTCTCGGCGCGGCCTGGTCAACGTGGTCAACGACTGACATGCATCTGAAGTGGACTATACATGGAGAGGCTGACAGCTGGGTCCACGGCCGCACATAAGGAAATGCCTCCTTATTATGCGCAAAATAATGATTTCTCCACCTGACATCAGGGACCCACTGAAAGGGCCTCTGTATTTCGCAAAAAAAAATGTTACTGCCGCTGACAGCTCGGACCCACCAGCTATATCTTCGCACGCAAGAAAGTGCCTTCTTATTACGCACAAAAAAATGAATACTCCGCCTGTTAGCTGGGACCCAGTATAGTGGCAGGCTGACTTGTGGGCCTACTAAGTTGATGGGGACGGAGGGCTTTGTCAACTTAGTCAATATGCACGATTCTAGCTCCAGTGACCGTACGATGTCCATCCAACGGCCGTAGTGCTTCTTCAACCTCTGGTCTTCTTGCTCCAGCCGCCCAAACCAGCGCCGGTCGTGCCTCATGCTCCTGCCTCCCGTGGCCGGCTGCGATGCGGCGGAGGCCTCACCGCCCCCTACTACTCCCACCGCTGGCCAGGCCATCCCTCTACTCACCCACACCCCCTGTTATTCTGCGGCGACGACAGCTTCACACCGCAGCGAACCAGTGAACCCTCGTACTCCTCTACGCGTGGGCATCCACTGCCGCATGTTCCCCGGCTCCGCGTCGTCCCCTTCCTAGGCCCCGCTGTCGTCCACCGTCCTGGTGCTCTCGACACGGCGTGGTCAACGTGGTCAAGGAACGGCTTCCATCGGACGTGGACTGTACGTGGAGAGGCTGACAGCGTGGTCCACCGCCGCAGTAAGGAAGTGCCTCCTTATTACGTGCAAAATAATTATTCCTCCACCTAACAGCGGGGACCTACCGGACGGGCCACCGTATTTCGCGAAAAAAACGATTCGCCCCCCTGACTGCTGGGACTCACCAGCTACATCTTCGCACGCAAGGAAGTGCGTTCGGGCAAAAAAAAACAATTCGCCCCCCCTTACTGCTGGGACCCACCAGCTACATCTTCGCATGCAAGGAAGTGCGTCCGGGCAAAAAAAAATGATTCGCCCCCCTGACTGCTGGGACCCACCAGCTACATCTTCGCACGCAAGGAAGTGCCTGACAGTCGGGACCCACCAGGTCGAAGCATACATAGCGTTGTCATTCTGGTCGCGAACGTGTACGTACATATATATTGGTCAATGTAGAGGCGCGCACGTGTCATAGTAGAGGCGCGTACGTGTCGTAGTAGAGGCGCGCACGTAGCATGTACATGTACGTACAGCAGCCAAGGTGCAAGAAAGAAAATACGACCACGTATGTGTACGTACGGCCAGGGCTCGTGTACATGGGTGGGTCGGAACAGAGAAACAGCGTCGTCGTCGTGTTCATCGGGAGGTAACGAAATGGTCGTGTTCATCGGGAGGCAACGGAACGCGTGGGAGCCAACCGGCTGGGTCGGAACGAAATGCGTCGTCGTGTTCATCGGGAGGGCTTGGACGGAACAGGCGATGGAAACGAGGCCTGGCGTACCGCACAACGGAGGAAACGGACCTCCTACGTTCGGAACGGGGTCCTGTTGATCGGGAGGGGTGTGGTGTACCGCAAAACGGAGGAAACGGACCTCCTACGATCGAAACGGGGGTCCTGTTGATCGGGAGGGGTGTGGCGTACTGCAAAACCAAGGAAACGGACCTCCTACGGTCGAAACGGGGGTCCTGTTGATCGGGAGGGATGTGGCGTACCGCAAAACGGACGAAACGGACTTGTGTTGGAGCGCTACGGTCGAAACGGGGGTCCTATTCATCGGGAGGGGTGTGGCATACCGCAAAACGGGACTCCAGGGATACTGTTCATCTCCACCGTCGACCTCCTCCAGCCTCCACGGGCTACCATCGACCTCCTCCAGCCTCCACGGGCTCCTGTTCATCCAGCCTCCACCGCGCGCTACTCCACCAGCTACTGTTCAACCACCCCTCCACGGGCACCCCTCCACCTTCTACTGTTCATCCAACCCTCCACACCACGGGGTCCTGCTCAACCACCCCTCCACGGCCACCCTTCCACCGTCTACTGTTCATCCAACCCTCCACACCACGGGGTCCTGTTCATCCAGATGCAATGCCAACGCTCACTGTTCATCCACCCTCCCCTCCCCCCCCCCCCCCCGCAACGCTCACTTTTCATCCAATCGATCGGCTTCAGTTAGCAGCAGTAGCGAAGGAATCGCTCGATCGGGTTCAGTTAACAGCCATCGATCGATCGCTCGGGTTCAGTAACGCGTAGCCTACAGTGCAATCGCTCGGGTTTAGTTAGAGCCCAACGCCTCCCTCGGGTTCAGTTAGAGCCAACGCCTCGCACACACGCGCGTACATGTACGAGAGAAACGCGCATCGCTCGGCCCCCAACCTCCCACCGTAATCGGGAACTCCCCGAAATTTTCCTCGCCCTCGCTTCTACCATGGTTTTTTTGTCATGGACGGCCCAAAGAATGTCATGCAGCTACGTCTCCGGCCTTCCCAGGACGAAAAGCCCATTTTCTGTCATGATTTTTTGTCATAGAAGTAGGAGCCCACCACATCTATGATGATACCGGGTTTTGTCACAATTATCGTCATAGAAGTGTCATATGTATGATAGGAAAAAAATTCGTTCGGCCCAAAATGTCGCGGATGTGTCTTTTTTTTGTAGTGCTAAAGGTCTAACAAAATCCCGATTTGACCTCGGTTTAAAAAAAATCGATTCTGACCTCTTTGGGTGACGCCAACATCCCTGGCGTTTGGCTTACGAAGCAGACGCCAGGCACCCTGGCGTCTGGCCCCTGGCCCGCACTGCCCGCCTGCTCGTTGACCTGCTGACGTGGCAAAGGGGCCAGACGCCAGGCGTCTGGCCCTGGTAACTGGATAACGGCGCGGACCAGCCAACCCATCCCCATCTCATCTTCTCCTGGCGGCGTCTCACGAACAGAGGGGCTGTGTTCGTCGCCCCTCCTCTCCCTCACACCCCCCGATCTACTCCATCATCTACTCAAACTCGTAGATCTGACCCCCCAAGCATCTTTGAGGTATTCTCCCCCATTCCCTCCAATTTGTTTTGGTTTTCCCCTCTCTTTCTGGATGCATTATTTCACAATAGGTGATGTTTAATGAGTAGATGAATTCTTTGTTTTAGGAATATGTTTGTAGTTGGTAGATGATTATGTAGGTAGTGTAGTTGGTAGATATTTGTAGTTGTCCACCAATAGACTTAGTTTGTGATTTTTTTTGAATTATAGATGATGTATGCATGTGCTACTAAATTAGCTATATGTTGAATATATAGATGGCATAATATTTGTTTGAATCTGACAAGACTACTTTCGCAAGCAAATATATTTAGAAAAAATATTATATGTGTGAAGCAATATAGTTGAATATATATATATATATATATATATATATATATATATATGGCATAATATTTTTTGCAAAAGAGATGATGAAATTTGATGATTGTGTGTGACATTTATTTGATGGCGGATGATGATGGTGAAATTTATTTGATAGTGAAATTTGGTACTCTAGATGATATGTATTTGCATATGTGACACCATATTATTTGACAAATTTATTTGATTGAGATGATGTTGGTATGTTTGAGAAAAATTATGTGTGTATATGAAGAAGAAAGAAATGATGTGGTTATGTTTGAGAAGAATGGTATGTTCATATGGCATAACTTGGAGAAGGAAATTCTATTGTTTGATATTGTTCAGGTATTGGTAGATGTTTGTGATTTGTTTGGTAGGATGGCGGATGATGATGGACCTTGGTATGACGGATTAATCCAGGAGTGGGATAAGGAACATCGTGCTGGTGCCATTGAGAACGGAAAGGTAAGAAGCAAGACTTATCAATTTTCGTTGTTTCTCATTTATGTTCTTGTATTGATAAAAAAAATCACTTTATTTGCAGCCTGTAGTTGCTATGCGCATGAGGGGCCATTGCGCTGATGACTTTCCTTATGACGCGTGGTACGAGCCGTACATTCGGAGATTGGGTCTTCTCCCATTCGTGTTGCAGTTTAAGCGACGCCCTCCGTCGGTGAACCACGCGGCGCTGACTGCACTTGTGGATCGTTGGAGGCCTGAGACTCACTCGTTCCACCTTCCATTTGGAGAGATGACGATGACCCTAGAGGACATGGCTATGATAAGAGGCCTTCCTATCAATGGACGAGCTGTTACCGGTCGTGTCAGTGTCGTTAATTGGCGACAACGGGCAGGCATTTTAATTGGTGTTGTGCCCGATGCCCCTCTGCCAGGCAAGGCCGATGCCTTGAAAGTGAGGCATTCTTGGCTAAAACAAGTCAGAGGAGAAGGCAATCCGTGCTCTCAGGGTGCCAATGACCTGGTTGTGCAGCAGTACGCGTGGGCCTATCTTTGGTATGTACTAACTAAGGTAGTCTTCTCAAACGCAACCGGGAACTCAGCCCTCTGGATGTTTTTGGAGCTACTCACTAACTGGGATACCCAGTATAGCTAGGGTTCGGCCGCACTAGCATACTTGTATCATCAGGTAAGAGATATTTGCAACCATTTATCTTGCATTTGTCATGCGCCTTCATATCTAACATGTTTGTTTGATTGCATCTTGACTTGGCGTGTCGCAGGAAGGGAGATACATCCTCATCGGCTGGGTTTGTTTGGAGCCTATCCGTGTGGATGTGGGAGCGGATCCCGGTTGGACGGCCCGATTTCAAGAACCCCGAACACCCAAACCGACTTGGTAATCATGTTTTTGTTAGTAATATGAGTTCAAACTTGTTGAGGTTTTTTGTATGTACACCTAACATACCGGTGGTAGGTCATATGCGTTAGTTGGCCTTCGACGATCATGTGCATAGTTGGGACACACGAAAAACCTTCTACCTTCTATCCATGACTTCTTGCAGTCAGTGGACACCTTCAGCTTGCAAACATCACCACACCAACATGGTGGTGTGGGCACATCCTTCTCCTTCTCCTTGTCCTACCTGGCCTCCATCCACGTCTTCGGCATGTCCTCTTGGTCCGCGCACGCCGACCTCGTCCTGGAACCGGATGAAGCCATGCCTACAAAAAGAACAATTGTTAGCACAAGACACAAAGAGAGTAAATGTGTAAATACAGTAAATCAATAAATGCTAGGAATTGTATGAACAAATAATATACCATTATTATTAGATCAACCATCTGGATTAAGCAAATAACCAAAGGCCGATCCATTATCAACCATTCCTCTACGACCACCACCACCTCTACCACTTTTGCTTCCTCTACGACCACCACCACCTCTAGCACTTGTACTCCCTCTACGAACACTAGCACCTCTAGCACTTGTGCTCCCTCTACGACCACCACCACCTCTAGCACTTGTGCTTTCTCGACCACCACCACCGTCACCTCTTCCACCTCGTTCACCATCGGTGCCACCTCCACGACTTGTCTTTCCTCTACGGCTAGTGCTAGGAATTCCCCCCTCCCTTCGACGTTTTCCTTTTCTTGCATGTCCGCGCATTGTGTCGCCCTTCACCGCAGCCCCCATAGTTGATAGTGTCAGGAGCCTCCATGAAATGACCGCTACCAAATTGTTTCATGCCAGTGTATCCAACCAGGTCATCCATATCACCCCTGAACCTCTTAGTTCTCCTTCTACCCTTGGTCTCCACCTTCAAGAGAGGGTCTTGCTTAATATAAGGGCCGTGGTACTCAGGCCACTATGATTGGTCCAAGAAAGGGTGAAATCGAGGCGTCCATGTCAACCTAGTAGCTTCCACATGGAACTCTTGCATCCGCACGGTTTCTCCATCACAAACATGTATGTTTCTCGCCCTCGCCGCCGTTATCAAATGCGAGCATGGCCAATGATACTTACTAGGACTCTCGCACTGGCACCACCGAGTCTTGAGACGCACCTCAATGCAGCACCACCATATTGTTTACCGTCTCGTGTTGTGCCACCTGGCTCATCAATTTGATAGATCATTTCAATTTTGTCAAATACGATAACTTGTTGTTGTGAAGACTTGCTTGCTTGTAACTGCAGCCATTCATCAACCTTTTCCAGATAATCCATTTTTTCACCTATCCAAGATGCAGTCTCTTCATAATGCCTCTGAAAGTACTCATTAAGCTTAAAGAAGGTGTACTCCACTATTGCAGTCACCGGCAATGAACGAGCACCCTTGAGCACATTGTTGAAACATTCAACCAGATTGCTCGTCATGTCGCCATATCGCCTACCACCATCGTCATGAGCGTGTGCCCACTTGTGCTTCTCGCTGAAATTCCTAGTTAAGAAGTCTTTTCCCACTTCGTTCACCGCTGCAAAGAGCTTGTTGTACCGAGCATCGAAAGCATCGGTGGTGAAGGCCACACATACATGGGTAAGGTCTTTGCTGAGCTCCTTACTCTTACATGCCCGGTAAAAGTTGGCCACAAAATGCCTCATGCACCATCTGTGGTGAAGCTTTGGAAATCCTGGAATAACAATGTCCATTGCCTTGAGTATACCATGGTGCCGGTCCGATATGATGCATACCTCCCTAGCCCCAATCACCTTGTGCCTAACATGACCCATGAACCACTCCCAGTTGTCTTGGTGCTCGGAAGGCACCAAAGCAAATGCCACTGGCAACACGTTGTCGTTTGATGAGTGAGCCATTGCTACCATTAGTGTGCCCTTGTATCTACCGGTCAAGAATGTGCCATCTATAGACAAGACCGGACGACAATGCTCAAACGCCTCCACACATTATCCATAACTCCAGAAGGCACGATGGGACACTCCCTCATGATCATCGACCACATGAAACATGGCCGGGTTCCTATGTGCAATCGCGCCCAACAACCTCGGGAGCTGGTTGTATGCTTCTTCGTAACCACCATACAACATACTAATAGCATTTGCCTTTGCCTTCCATGCCTTCCCATACTTGACTTCATAACCAAATTGTTTTCTCACCGTCCGCATGAGAAACCCCACTTTCACAGTGGGATCAAAGCCTATGTCTTTCATCCATTTGTATCCGAGATACTCAGATGTGAGTTGACGATGTGTCTTTCGAAGTCATTTAGATGGCGGTTTGCACCTATGAGTGGCAACACAACTTCTTAACACCCATTCTTCGGTTTCTTTAAGCTTTCTTGCACGAACCTTCCATGGTCATCTTTCTTGCTCACACTTCACGGTGTAACGCAACTTCATGTCGGAGTGCTCAACATAAAATGGCCTATGGTTCCGAATGGCATAGTCAAACAACCAAAACTTCAGCATAGGCAAGCTCAGAAACTTCACTCCTTTCTTCAAATAAGCATTCTCGTCCTCCTTCTCCTCCCTTGGTTCTCTGGATCCGGGCATGGTGTTGGCTCAATCGCCGTCATTCTCATTCCACTATCAACAACAGCTTTATGGGCAAGGCTAAGATCTTTAAACAAGTGAGTTCTTTTTTCTAAGCCCGTCAACTTAAAGTGGATTTGGTTTTCCTCCTTTGTGAATCCATCCTCGTCCAACTGTTCAACTGGACCCTCGTCATCCGAGTCATAGGCATATTGACGCCTAAAAGGCAACTCACGATCCATGTCCTTTTGCGCTATGTACGCATCCAAGTCACCAACATCATTACCATGAAACCCTTCCTCTTGCTCTTCGTCGTCATCATAGGCATCTTCATCCTCTTGAATTACTTCGTCACTAGCAATCACCTCAACTTCATTTGCTTGGCTAGTTGGTGGTTGGCTAGAAGCATTGGGGGCATACAACTCAACCTCATTTGCTTCAATAGATGGTACACGGGGACGTGGTTGGCGGTAAGCATCTGGGGCATCAACCACAACCCTATGCTCAACAAGTGGCACCATTGTCCTCTCGCTCATGTCATCCATTGGGGGAAGAGACATGCCAGTTCAAATCAAGTGTAAACCGAGGAGATTCAACCTTGGTGGCAAACCATTCAAGTGACTTGTCTTCCGATTGGGAAACTTTTTCCTTGTATACATCCCAATGCAAATCCGAGGTGATAGGCATACTTTTCAAGCGAGATTTGGCTCCAACTCCAACATCATACCTTCCTATTAACTTAACATCAACATTGGTGTCCATCCACTTTAAGACTTGTCTCACTTTTGCAACAACATCCTCATAGCTAGGGCTTGTATCAAAAACCAATGGTTCCTCACCCGTGTCGGCATTGTTACTCAAGAATGCCTCCTTGTCCATGTAATGAACATTAACAAGTCTCTCCATCTAAAAACAACATGAATGCATTTAAGGCATCAATGAGAATTGGTGTTTATCCAAAAACATCTCATTATATCCAAATCATATCAACTCTAAATTATTGGTGATGTCCACAAAAGTTTCACTAATTAACACACACTAAGCAAAGTTAACCCTAAATACTAACTAACCCTAACCCCCAATCTTTCTACTCAACAAGCAAATGTTCCTACTACACACCATGCATATCACTATACTATCAAAGTTAACCAAGCCATTCACACTAACATAAGGGAGAAAACATGAACTAGGGTTCCACCAACATGTAAAAAATGCAACCAAAATAACAAGATTTGACCCAAAAAAATTGGGTGATTTGAGGGAGATTACCACAAGCAATAAAGTGATGGAAAGATCCACCTAAGGGAAGCACCGACAGAGAGTGGGGGGAGGGGCAACAACTCTTCTTCAAGCTCGGGCTGGATTGGGGAAAGTGTGTGGGGTGGGACCCACACACTCTCCCGGTAGGGTTCCTGGCGTCTGGCCCCTTTGCCACGTCAACAGGTCAATGAGTTGGTGGGTCGTGCGGGCCAGGGGCCAGACGCCAGGGTCCTTGGCGTCTGCTTTGCAACCAAGACGCCAGGAATGTTGGCATCACCTAAAAAGATCAGAATCGGATTTTTTTCCAAAACGAGGTTAACTCGGGATTTTCTTTGCCACATAGGTCAGAACAGTAATTTTGTCCCAGTCTACTGGAGTTCAGCATTACCAGAGACAACTACTTGATCTCGTGGACAAAGGTGTGATCCCTTGCCATCATATCTTCAGAAAATGCCCCCCTCGACAAGCTGCAGATGTAACTAAAGGTACTTAAATCCAATCTAATTTGGCTAAAACTCAATGATAGAAAAAAAACACTAGGAAACAGCAGAACACCTAGACTTGTGTGCACTTAAGCCTTGAAATACAGTAGAGCAGAACACCTTAGTTTGATTTTTCTATACCTTGAAACACAGTAGAGCTTTTCAATGGCGTAATCCTCCAAGGCCAGTCGCTCGAGTGCAGGGATAAACATACATGACTCAACTGCCATTATCTTGCAAGCCTCTCCAGGTTACAGCAACCGGAAGATATAAATCACAAATAGTCTGTCTCCATGCAGCAATACCACTAGTTGTTTTATCCACCGCATGAAAGCTTGTTGCCAATAATATAAATAACACAACACTTGTCTGCCACATACTCTGTTTTCTATACATAGCATCAACGGTTAAGCACCTCAAAAACTTGCTCCAAGATTTAACCTGAGACACGCATCGCGCCGCGTGCACATGTAATGAAAAATCTCTATCTATATGACTTTAATCTCCTTGAGCCAAGCTGTATGGAGTGGGCATGGATCTGGCTTTCCTTCCGTGAGGGCCTTTTCGGTGAGCGAGTAGAACCAACCGTTCCTCCACTTGAACTGTTACATCGAAATGCTCATATGTTACTAATTTTTTTTTTTAAAAAAAAAAAAAGCTACTACAGGTGAGCGGGTTCCATTGTATAGATTGGCAGTGGTTGGGCTTGCCTCTTTCACAGTGGTCGGATAGTGCGCCACCGCTCTGGAGTAGGCGCAGAGCCTCTCTTCCATGCCCTCGTCGAAAGAAAGCCCCCGCTCTGCAGCCGCGACAGATGCTAATTCAACTATGAGGCTGGATACCTGCAAAAGGAAAAGAAAGGAACACAAAACTGATCTTCTGTTGGAAGAGTGACTGTTGTTTGTTCTTGGACAATATATATTATTAAGCTCAATCGTGGAGCATTATGAAAGAAAATGCTGAAGTAAACCTATTGACATGATGATTATATTGCTGAATGCGATGTCTTATTATTGTGGTGAGCACGAAGGGCAAATAACTATATTATCGGCAAGTCAACAATGTATATAGTCCTACTTTATTTACTTTTCGGCATTTGATCTAGTGGAAGAAAATAGCTCGGAACTCAAACAGCTCCAAGACATTCAAGAGAGACCTTGAGCAAATTACCTCAGAACGGTATTCTTTTTCGACCGCACCGACTGTAGCCCCAGGATGACGAGCTCCAACGAGCATGAAAGCTGAAATCCAAATCAGCTTCTCTAGCATTTGCTTCTCAAAGGCTCCCTTCTCAAGCACCTGAGGATTTTCACAAATGAGAATTGTAGTATCTTCACATATGGCCCCAAGTCAATCTTCTGGACAAGATTCCAAAGCACAATGAATTGATCGGGATGCATCTTCCAGTTCATCCACTTCACATCAAGCAGAGCCTGACTAACCGTCAATTTCTGTTTTGCAGCACAAACCTTTTCCCCGTCGGATGATAGGAAAGCTTCCTCTGCTTTTATCAATCTTGTTTTGTTGGTGTACCATTTGTGCGCAGCAAACACAAACAGCAGAAGAGGTCCGCAGCCCCCAAGTCTATCCACGAGCACACTGACCCAGAGAGCTGTGAAGCATTCTACACTGACCAACTGCACGATCACTGAGTCGATATGGGTGATGAAATCACCTTGCAGGTGAGCCCGCCGTTCTGGAGGCGGGCGGCGACAGCGGGGGCCCAGGCGCCGAAGGCGGCGGTGAGGCCCTCGGGGTTGGCGTCGGTGATTCCGTCGACGGGGGGCTCGCCGAGCCTGGACACCGCGAAGTAGGCGAGCACCTGGTTGGCGCCCGCCAGGCCCTTGCTCTCCAGCCACGGCTCCAGCATCCCGTTCTGGAAGAAGACGAGGTCGCGCCACCGGGACCTGGGGGTGGCGTCGAGCACGGCGTCGAGGTCGTCGTTGCGGGTGCAGACTAGGATGGGCCCGGCCGGCGCGGCGGGCGGGAGCGCCTCGCCACGGCGGAGGAGTAGGTCGCCGCCGGCGGGCGGGCCCATGGAGAGCAGCGCCTGGCCCACGCGACCGCCGCCCACCACCACCACGGGCTGCACCATCGCCCTGAGAGCGACCCTGGCCCTGCCCCTGGAGGAGGAGGATCGGAGGCTGCGGCGGAGGGGAGTGGCGCCGGCGGGGACGGTGGCTTGGAGGCCCATTAGTTCCGTTCCGGCAGACTGGACGGGGCGGTGGGCCACGTAGATGATAAGGCGAGACAGTCCAGCCCGTACGTGGACTATGTATTTCCGTCCTTTTGTTTTCTCATCAATAAAAAAGTGTGCCGAAATGATCTTCTCGGTCGTGTCCGCAGGATTGCCTCAACCGGCTTGTTGATGTGAAGTCGAAGCTACTATGACGGGACCCGGTAGTGTACGATAAGGAGCAGCAGGTGGTTTCTTCGGTGATTTTCTGCAGCGCTAGCCCTGCCTAGTTCTCCTTGGTAGTTTCTTGTTGGAGTCAGAGCTGCGCTATCTTGTCGCAGGTGGCCAAGTCCTGCCATGGTTCTTCATTTAGCCACACACGACCTCTACAATATAATGCAATGCAATCATGTGTAGCCGTCATCATGCTCAAAGGTCATCATGCTCAAAGGAGAGAAGAGAAGAGAGCAGAGATGAATGCATCTAGCTGCATTGCAATGTACTGCACCCATGTCGTTCGAAAAAGCATGACTATGGGCATTTGCCTTTTTTTTCTTTCAGAATGGCAGAATCTTGCAATAATTAAGAAGAGAAGAGTTGCTCGGTTTATTAGGAAAAAAATCAAGCGAAAACCAGATCAAACATAAGGTACCACCACTTCAAAGATGGCATCACCGACACAATGCACAGGCGTCACCGTATCATCATTCCTCCATTAGTGGCATCATGCATCGCCATCTTGATTCATAGATGTTTTGGTACGTTCTCACATGTTTAGATTTTGGTATGAGCTTCATACTATTAATGCCATGTTCATGATTTATTTATGGATTGAATCAATCAAAAAATACCCAGCAATCCAAAACCTTATTTTTTTAGGTATTTTTTGAATCGAGGCTTTGTTGATACATTGAAACGGGTCCGTTTATGAGTCCACATTTTAAGTGTTGGTAGACCAAGACTACCTTGTGGCTCACAACGGTGAATGTGTTCTAAGTCATTTGTGGCACTCCTGATTGCTCCTCAACAGGACAAAAGTGTCTAGGGAGGCCACAACTCTCTTTGTTGGAGCCATTTTAAGTGTGATCGGAAACAAGTTTGCTGAAGCATATCTGCATATGCGGGTTGCCAAGTACTTGTGGGATGCGCTCGAAGCTAAGTTCAACACAACTGATGCTGAAAGCGAGCTGTATACTATGGAGCAGTTCCATGATGACATGATGGTTGATAGCCGTTCTAAGTACGGTGTGATGTTTGCGCAACAGGTGCACATATAAAGTCTAAAATAAAACTAAAAATAAACTTCAGCTGGTCGCCAGCTGAGTTGCTCGTGAAGAGCGATGAGAGAGCAACTCCTCCAGTTTTTATATGTAAAAATCACAAAATTTGGAATAAAGTTCATCAATTATGAAATAAGTTCGCAAATTTAAAAGTTTCATCAATTTTGGAAAAAAGTTCATTAAATTTAAAAAAATCATCAATTTTGAAGAAAATTATCAATTCAGAAAAATAAGTTCATCAAATTTGAATTTTTTCATCAAATATAAAAAAAGGTTCATCGATTTGAAGGAAAAAGTGCAAAGATTTTTTAAAAAGTCCATTGATTTTGAAAAGTTCCTCAAAATAATAAAAGTTCATCAACTCAAAAAAAAGTTCATTAATTAAAAAAATCATTGAATAAGGAAGAAGGAAAAAAGGAAAAAGGTGAAAGCGAAAAAGGAAAAAGGAAAGATATGTAACTTATCACATTAACTCGATGTGGAGGTCACTGGTTCGATTCACTACACAGGGCACACTTTTTGTGCTTTAAAAACCCATATCACAAAAGGGAAGTTAGGACGGCCCAGCACGGAGGACTGTATGCGTCTGTTTAAAAAATGTATACAAACGGGCACATGAAGCGTCAAATAGGAAGTATAAACACGCCCCTCGGGAAGTGCTGAAATGCAGCGAGCGGATGCAACCTTGGTAATGATGGTGTTGAATTATAGATTGGCCTTGGGCCCATATAAACAATAATTCGTTACATGGTGCCGAAGTTTTAATATACCATAGTGCTAGTGAGGTTGAGTTAAGATGTATTTATAAGAGATTTTCTTCTATATGCTATTAGAGCATGAGAAGGGGAGTGTTCATGGATGCTCCTCCTCCGTCGCTATCACGCCTCATGCACGTTTTGTCAACGAGCCCAACATAGACTATGTCATGTGTACGCTAAATGTTTGCTTGTCAGGAATGAATAATTAATTCAAGATTAATTATGAGTCGTTAATGGACGAGTCACTAATATGAAAAAGTTGGATTGTGGGATGTTGTTGACTCGGTCGTGGGCCTGAACCCAGATCCATGAGACCTTGCCTGATGGCCTATGTATTGGAGGCACTGGCCATCTTATCTGACAATCTCGCTCTGCCTCCTCGCGCATAATCATTGCAGCCACTACCGTTCCACTCACTGTTGTTGCTTTCCGCAATCTCATCTCGTCGACTGCGTGCATGGCCGTTCGGGAGAGCAGGCCTCCAGAACCCCGCCCTTTGCGATCCTGGACTGGGAGGAGGGCGGTAAGGTTTTTGGAGAGTGTCTCTACGCGACTGCTCGCTGCTTGACTTCTTCTCTGTCCTCTCTTTTGACTCCCTCCTCCACACACACGCCATGGATGACGCCGCCGCTAGGAAGAAGACTACGGATGAAGCCACAGTCGTTGCTGCCGCCATAACTTTAGCCTGGCCAACTAAAGTGTATGACTTGTTCATCCCCTATTTAGTTGTTCATGTGCTAGTCCTACTTATTGTCTTCATAGATGTTTTGCTACGTTCTCACATGTTTAGATTTCGGTATAAGCATCATACTATTAATGCCATATTCATGATTTATTTATGGATTGAATCAACCGAAAAATACCCAACAATCCAAAACCTTATTTTCGTAGGTATTTTTTGAATCGAGGCTTTGTTGATACGTTGAAATGGACCCTTTTATGAGTCCACGTTTTAAGCGTTGGTAGACCAAGACTACCTTGTGGCTCACAACGATGAACATGTTCTAAGTCATTTGTGGCACTCCCGATGGAATGATTGCTCCTCAACAAGAGAAAAGTGTCTAGGGAGGCCACAACTCTCTTTGTTGGAGCCGTTAGGAGTGTGATCGGAGACAAGTTTGTTGAAGCATATCTACATATGCGGGTTGCCAAGAACTTGTGGGATGCGCTCGAAGCTAAGTTCAACGCAACCAATGCTGAAAGCGAGCTATATACTATGGAGCAGTTCCATGATGACATGACGGTTGATAGCCGTTCTATATTGGACCAGGCTCATGAGATACAACGCATCATGGAGAAGTACTGTGTGATGTTTGTGCAACAGGTGCACATATAAAGTCTAAAATAAAACTAATAATAAACTTCAATTGGTCGCCAGCCGAGTTCCTCGTGAAGAGCAACGAGAGAGCAACTCCTCCAATATTTATATGTAAAAATCACAAAATTTGGAATAAAGTTCATAAATTTTGAAATAAGTTCTCAAATTTAAAAGTTTCATCAATTTTGGAAAAAAGTTCATCAAATTTGAAAAAAATCATCAATTTTGAAGAAAATTATCAATTCTGAAAACAAGTTCATCGAATTTGAATTTTTTTCATCAAATCTAAAAAAGGTTCATCGATTTGAAGGAAAAAGTGCAGCAATTTTGAAAAAAGTCCATCGATTTTGAAAAGTTCCTCAAAATGATAAAAGTTAATGAATTCGAAAAAAGTTCATTAATTAAAAAAATTCATTGAATAAGGAAGAAGGAAAAAAAGGAAAAACAGAGAATGAAAAAGGGGAAAGCGAAAAAGGAAACAGGAAAGATGTGTAACGTATCACATTAACTCGATGTGGAGATCCCTGGTTCGATTCACTACTCGCGGCACACTTTTTGCATTTTTAAAAACCAGATCACAAAAGGGAAGTTAGGACGGCCCAGCACGGAGGACTGTATGCGTCTGTATACAAAATGTATACAAACGGAAACATGAAGCGCCAAATAGGAAGTATAAACGCGCCCAGTGTTGAAATGCAGCGAGCGGATGCTGCCTTGGTAATGATCATGTTGAATTATAGATTGGCCTTGGGCCCATATAAACAATAATTTGTTACATGGTACCAATGTTCTAGTACACCATAGTGCTAGTGAGGTTGAGGTACGATGTATTTATAAAAGATTCTCTTCTATATGCTATTAGAGCATGAGAAGAGGAGTGTTCATGGATGCTCCTCCTCCACCGCTGCCACGCCTCATGTGCGTTTTGTCAACGAGCCTAGCTTAGACTATGTCATGTGTACGCTAAATGTTTGCTTGTCAGGAATGAATAATTAATTCGAGATTAATTATAAGTCGCTAGTGGACGAGTCACTAATATGAAAACGTTGGATTGTGGGATGTTGTTGGCTCGGTCGTGGGCCTGAACCCAGGTCCACGAGACCCTACCTGATGGCCTATATATTGGAGGCACTAGTCATCCTATCTGACAATCTCTCTCTCTGCCTCCTCGCGCATAATCGTAGCAGCCACTACCGTTTCACTCATTGTTGTTGCTTTCAGCAATCCCATCTCGTTGACTGCGCGCATGGCCGTCTGAGAGAGCATGCATCCAGAACCCCGCCCATCGCGATCCTGCATTGGGAGGAGGGCGGTAAGGTTTTTTGAGAGTGTCTCTACGCGACTACTCACTGCTCGACGTTTTCTCTGTCCTCTGCTTTGACTCCCTCCTCCACACTGCCGCCATGGTTGACGACGCCGCTAGGAAGAAGGCTACGGAGGAAGCCGCAGTCGTTGCTGCCGCCATAACGTTAGCCTGGCCTACTAAAAGTGTATGACTTGTTCGTCCCCTATTTAGTTGTTCATGTGCTAGTCCTACTTATTGTCTTCATAGATGTTTTGGTACGTTCTCACATGTTTAGATTTTGGCATGAGCTTCATACTATTAATGCCATGTTCATGATTTATTTATGGATTGAATCAGTCGAAAAATACCCAGAAATCCAAAACCTTATTTTTGTAGGTATTTTTGAATCGAGGCTTTGTTGATCCGTTGAAATGGACCCGTTTATGAGTCCACATTTTAAGCGTTGGTAGACCAGGACTTCCTTGTGGCTCACAACCATGAACGTGTTCTAAGTCATTTGTGGCACTCTCGATGGAACAATTGCTCCTCAACAGGAGAAAGTTGTCTAGGGAGGCCACAACTCTCTTTGTTGGAGTTATTATGAGTGTGATCGGAGACAAATTTGTTGAAGCATATCTGCATATGCGGGTTGCCAAGAACTTGTGGGATGCGTTCGAAGCTAAGTTCAGCGCAACCAATGCTGAAAGCAAGCTGTATACTATGGAGCAGTTCCATGATGACATGATGGTTGATAACCGTTCTATATTGGACCAGGATCATGAGATACAATGCATCATGGAGAAGTACGGTGTTATGTTTGTGCAACAGGTGCACATATAAAGTCTAAAATAATTCAGCTGGTCGCCAGCAGAGTTGCTCGTGAAGAGTGATGAGAGAGCAAGTCCTCTAGTTTTTATATGTAAAAATCACAAAATTTGGAATAAAGTTCATCAATTTTGAAATAAGTTCTCAAATTTAGAAGTTTCATTAATTTTAGAAAAAAGTTCATCAAATTTGAAAAAAAAATCATCAATTTTGAAGAAATTTATCAATTCTGAAAAAAAATCACCGAATTTGAATTTTTTTCATCAAATCTAAAAACAGGTTCATCGATTTGAAGGAAAAAGTGCAGCGATTTTTAAAAAAGTCCACCAATTTTGGAAAGTTCCTCAAAATGATAAAAGTTCATCAGTTCGAAAAAAGTTCAATAATTAAAAAAATCATTGAATAAGGAAGAAGGAAAAAAAAGGAAAACAGAGAATGAAAAAGGGGAAAGTGAAAAAGGAAACAGGAAAGATATGTAACTTATCACATTAACTCAATGTGGAGGTGAGTGGTTCGATTCACTACACGGGGCACAGTTTTTGCGTTTTTAAAAACCAGATCACGAAAGGGAAGTTAGGACGGCCCAGCACGGAGGACTGTATGCGTCTGTTTGGAAAATGTATACAAACGGGCACATGAAGCGCCAAATAGGAAGTATAAACGCGCCCCTCGCGAAGTGCTGAAATGCAACGAGCGGATGCAACCTTGGTAATGATCGTGTTGAATTATAGATTGGCCTTGGGCCCATATAAATAATAATTCATTACATGGTGCCATAGTTTTACTATACCATAGTGCTAATGAGGTTGAGTTAAGATGTATTTATAAGAGATTCTCTTCTATATGTTATTTGAGCATAAGAAGAGGAGTGTTCGTGGATACTCCTCCTCCGCCGCTGCCGCGCCTCACGCGCGTTTTGTGAATGAGCCGAACTTAGACTATGTCATGTGTATGCTAAATGTTTGCTTGTCAGGAATGAATAATTAATTTGAGATTAATTATGAGTCAGTAGTGGACGAGTCACTAATATGAAAACATTGGATTGTGGGATGTTGTTGACTCAGTCGTGGGCCTGAACCCAGATCCACGAGACCCTACCCGATGGCCTATATATTGGAGGCAGTGGTCATCCTATCTGACAATCTCTCTCTGCCTCCTCGCGCATAATCGTAGAAGCCACTACCGTTCCACTCACTATTGTTGCTTTCAGCAATCCCATCTCGTCGACTGCGTGCACGGCCGTTCGGGAGAGCAGGCCTCCAGAACCCCTTTTGCGATCACTACAATAAATATGTCAACTTATGACCTTCTGTCAGTGACCCTGGAAGAAATGGTCGTAAATGTACGACCATTTGAGACCAATTGGTCGTAAGCTGTTCGGAGGGCTCCAAACCCTAAACTATAACAACATTTTGGTCAGAAAGGTTGTAATTTCCTTACGCGAAATGGTCGTAAAGCAGACATCACTTATCCGCTGCCTTATTTTTAGATGATCACGACCAATATAGATGGTCATAACCTTGTAAATTGTGGTGGATTGCTATGACTAGGTGCCACCTCATCAGTTTTGCCTATGTGTCATGTCCATGTGTCAATTTTTGCCCTAGATTGTGAAGCAACCTATATTTTGTTATTCCCAAAATTCCCAAAAAAAATCTCATGAATTCTTTGGGTCATATATTTGTCAAATATGTCAAAAACCTTCCTTGCCTAGTTCACAAATAATTCAATAATATTCATTTTCCTATTTTGTTTAGAACAACACTTTGTGAAGGAAGTGCTATTTATATATTCTTCATTGCCCTCAAAATTTTTGGGCACTCTTTCCTATCCAAATCATTACCTCATGACAAAATTCAGCTTCATTTGCCCAGTAAATCTTCCTCGACAAATTTCCAAAGTTTTTGTCCACCTAGAAGCTTTGTGAAGGAAGTGCTAGCTATGCATATCCTAATGAGTTGATTGCCACATCTTCTATATGCCCATATCATAGATCTCCACAAAATTTTAAACCCATCTAACAATCCATGAGAGATCACCGTCCAATCTTTGTTTCTGGTAATATTTTCAGTTTGTGAAGCAACTATATTTTATATTGCTTTATAATTGCTAAACATTTACCAGGACATGACCCTACCCATAGAATCTCCCTTCACCAAATTTTAGCTCATTTAATTTAACCATTTTCCCTCAATAATTTTCCCAATTTTTTGTTCAGTGGAGAGCATTGTGAAGGAAGTACCATGTTTATATATCCAAATGACATGAAATTTATACAGTTCCTTCATATGCCCAAATTATCACCCTCCAAATTGCAGCTCAATCAAATCATCTATGTGATCCCAGGTTCAATTTCTATTTTACGGCCAGATTGGCACATTGCAAAGCAAGTGTTATCTAGACCCCTCCTATTACCCTCAAACTTTTTGGGCACTCTTCCATACCCAAATCATTGTCACATAATAATATTCAGCTCCATTTTCCTAGTAATCTTCCTCAGAAAATTTCCAAAGTTTCTATCCATAGAGAAGCTTTCTGAAGTAAGTACTGTTGGGGAACGCAGTAATTTCAAAAAATTTCCTACGTACACGCAAGATCATGGTGATGGCATAACAACGAGAGGGAACAGTATTGTCCACGTACCCTCGTAGACCGTAAGCGGAAGCGTTATGACAATGCGGTTGATGTATTCGTACGTCTTCACGATCCGACCGATCCAAGTACCGAACGTACGACACCTCCGAGTTCAGCACACGTTCAGCTCGATGACGATCCCCCGAATCTGATCCAGCAAAGTGTCGGGGATGAGTTCCGCCAGCACAACGGCGTGGTGATGATGATGATGTTCTACCGGCGCAGAGCTTCGCCTAAACTCCGCGACCATATGACCGAGGTGGAATATGGTGGAGGGGGGCACCGCACACGCCTAAGGAACGATCCGTAGATCAACTTGTGTGTTGTAGGGTGCCCCCTGCCCCCGTATATAAAGGAGCAAGGGGGGGGGGGGGGGGGGGGGTTCGGCCGGCCCTAGGAGGAGGAGCGCCGGAGGAGTCCTACTCCCACCAGGAGTAGGACTCCCCCCTTCCCTAGTTGGACTAGGACTTGGGGGGAAGGAGGAGAGGGGGGAAAGGAAAGGGGGGCGCCGCCCCCCTCCTTGTCCTATTCGGACTTGGGGGAGAGAGGCGCGCGGCTGCCCCTTGGCCCCTTCTCCTCTTCCTCCACTAGGCCCAATAAGTCCCATTATGTCACCGGGGGGTTCCGGTAACCTCCCGGTACTCCGGTAAAATGCCGATTTCACCCGGAACACTTCCGATGTCCAAACATAGGCTTCCAATATATCAATCTTTATGTCTTGACCATTTCAAGACTCCTTGTCATGTCCGTGATCACATCCGGGACTCCGAACAAACTTCGGTACATCAAAACTTATAAACTCATAATAAAACTGTCATCGTAATGTTAAGCATGCGGACCCTACGGGTTCGAGAACTATGTAAACATGACCTAGAACTATTCTCGGTCAATAACCAATAGCGGAACCTGGATGCCCATATTGGCTCCTACATATTCTACGAAGATCTCTATCGGTCAAACCGCATAACAACATACGTTGTTCTCTTTGTCATCAGTATGTTACTTGCCCGAGATTCGATCGTCGATATCCAATACCTAGTTCAATCTCGTTACCGGCAAGTCTCTTCACTCGTTACGTAATGCATCATTCCGTAACTAACTCATTAGCTACATTGCTTGCAAGGCTTATAGTGATGTGCATTATCGAGAGGGCCCAGAGATACCTCTCCGACAATCGGAGTGACAAAACCTAATCTCGAAATATGCCAACCCAACATGTACCTTTGGAGACACCTGTAGTACTCCTTTATAATCACCCAGTTATGTTGTGACGTTTGGTAGCACCCAAAGTGTTCCTCCGGTAAACGGGAGTTGCATAATCTCATAGTTATGGGAACATGTATAAGTCATGAAGAAAGCAATAGTAATATACTAAACGATCAAGTGCTAGGCTAACGGAATGGGTCATGTCAATCACATCATTCTCCTAATGATGTGATCCCATTAATCAAATGACAACACATGTCTATGGTTAGGAAACATAACCATCTTTGATTAATGAGCTAGTCAAGTAGAGGCATACTAGTGACTATATGTTTGTCTATGTATTCACACATGTATCGTGTTTCCGGTTAATACAATTCTAGCATGAATAATAAACATTTATCATGATATGAGGAAATAAATAATAACTTTATTATTGCCTCTAGGGCATATTTCCTTCAGTCTCCCACTTGCACTAGAGTCAATAATCTAGATTACATAGTAATGATTCTAACACCCATGGAGTCTTGGTGTTGATCATGTTTTGCTCGTGACAGAGGCTTAGTCAACGAGTCTGCAACATTCAGATCCGTATGTATCTTGCAAATCTCTATGTCTCCCACTTGGACTTGGTCCCGGATGGAATTGAAGCGTCTCTTGATGTGCTTGGTCCTCTTGTAAAATCTGGATTCCTTTGCCAAGGCAATTGCACTAGTATTGTCACAGAAGATCTTCATTGGTCCCGATGCACTAGGTATGACACCTAGATCGGAAATGAACTCCTTCATCCAGACTCCTTCATTTGCTGCTTCCGAAGCAGCTATGTACTCCGCTTCACATGTAGATCCCGCCATGACGCTTTGTTTAGAACTGCACCAACTTACATCTCCACCGTTTAATAAAAATACGTATCCGGTTTGCGATTTAGAATCGTCCGGATCAGTGTCAAAGCTTGCATCGACGTAACCATTTACGACTAGCTCTTTGTCACCTCCATATACGAGAAACATATCCTTAGTCCTTTTCAGATATTTCAGGATGTTCTTGACCATTGTCCAGTGATCCACTCCTGGATTACTTTGGTACCTTCCCGCCAAGCTTATTGCTCTGCATACGTCAGGTCTGGTACACAGCATTACATACATGATAGAGCCTATGGCTGAAGCGTAGGGAACATCTTTCATTTTCTCTCTATCTTATGCTGTGGTCGGGCATTGAGTCTGACTCAACTTCACACCTTGTAGCACGGGCAAGAACCCTTTCTTTGCCTGATCCAATTTGAACTTTTTCAAAATTTTATCAAGGTATGTGCTTTGTGAAAGTCCTATTAAGCGTCTTGATCTATCTCTATAAATCTTGATGCCCAATATGTAAGCAGCTTCACCGAGGTCTTTCATTGAAAAACTTTTATTCAAGTATCCCTTTATGCTATCCAGAAATTCTATATCATTTCCAATTAATAATATGTCATCTACATATAATATCAGAAATGCTACAGAGCTCCCACTCACCTTCATGTAAATACAGGCTTCTCCAAAAGTCTGTATAAAACCATATGCTTTGATCACACTATCAAAGCGTTTATTCCAACTCCGAGATGCTTGCACCAGTCCATAAATGGATCGCTGGAGCTTGCACACTTTGTTAGCACCTTTTGGATCAACAAAACCTTCTGGCTGCATCATATACAACTCTTCTTCCAGAAATCCATTCAAGAATGCAGTTTTGACATCCATTTGCCAAATTTCATAATTATAAAATGCAGCAATAGCTAACATGATTCGGATAGACTTAAGCATCGCTACGGGTGAGAAAGTCTCAACGTAGTCAACCCCTTGAACTTGTCGAAAACCTTTCGCAACAAGTTGAGATTTATAGACAGTTACATTACCACCAGCGTCAGTCTTATTCTTAAAGATTCATTTATTCTTAATGGCTTGCCGATCATCGGGCAAGTCAACCAAAGTCCATACTTTGTTCTCATACATGGATCCCATCTCAGATTTCATGGCCTCTAGCCATTTTGCGGAATCTAGGCTCATCATCGCTTCCTCATAGTTCGTAGGTTCATCATGGTCAAGTAACATGACTTCCAGAATAGGATTACCGTACCACTCTGGTGCGGATCTTACTCTGGTAGACCTACGAGGTTTAGTAGAAACTTGATCTGAAGTTTCATGATCAATATCATTAGCTTCCTCACTAATTGGTGTAGTTGTCACAGGAACCGGTTCTTGTGATGAACTACTTTTCAATAAGGGAGCAGGTACAGTTACCTCATCAAGTTCTACTTTCCTTCCACTCACTTCTTTCGAGAGAAACTCCTTCTCTAGAAAGGATCCGAATTTAGCAACGAAAATCTTGCCCTCAGATCTATGATAGAAGGTGTACCCAACAGTCTCTTTTGGGTATCCTATGAAGACACATTTCTCCGATTTAGGTTCGAGCTTATCTGGTTGAAGTTTCTTCACATAAGCATCGCAGCCCCAAACTTTAAGAAACGACAACTTTGGTTTCTTGCGAAACCACAGTTCATAAGGCGTCGTCTCAACGGATTTTGAGGGTGCCCTATTTAACGTGAATGCGGCCGTCTCTAAAGCATAACCCCAAAACGATAGCGGTAAATCAGTAAGAGACATCATAGATCGCACCATATCTAGTAAAGTACGATTACGATGTTCGGACACACCATTTCGTTGTGGTGTTCCGGGTGGCATGAGTTGCGGAACTATTCCGCATTGTTTCAAATGTAAACCAAACTCGTAACTCAAATATTCTCCTCCACGATCAGATCGTAGAAACTCTATTTTCTTGTTACGATGATTTTCCACTTCACTCTGAAATTCTTTGAACTTTTCAAATGTTTCAGACTTGTGTTTCATTAAGTATATATACCCATATCTGCTCAAATCATCTGTGAAGGTGAGAAAATAACGATACCCGCCGCGAGCCTCAACATTCATTGGAACACAAACATCAGTATGTATGATTTCCAACAAATTAGTTGCTCCCTCCATAGCTCCGGAGAACGGCGTTTTAGTCATCTTGCCCAAGAGGCACGGTTCGCAAGTACCAAGTGATTCATAATCAAGTGATTCCAAAAGCCCATCAGTATGGAGTTTCTTCATGCGCTTTACACCGATATGACCTAAATGGCAGTGCCACAAATAAGTTGCACTATCATTATCAACTCTGCATCTTTTGGTTTCAACACTATGAATATGTGTATCACTACTATCGAGATTCAATAAAAATAGACCACTCTTCAAGGGTGCATGACCATAAAAGATATTACTCATATAAATAGAACAACCATTATTCTCTGACTTAAATGAATAACCGTCTCGCATCAAACAAGATCCAGATATAATGTTCATGCTCAACGCTGGCACCAAATAACAATTATTTAGGTCTAAAACTAATCCCGATGGTAGATGTAGAGGTAGCGTGCCGACCGCGATCACATCGAATTTGGAACCATTTCCCACGCGCAACGTCACCTTGTCCTTAGCCAATCTTCGCTTAATCCGTAGTCCCTGTTTTGAGTTGCAAATATTAGCAACAGAAACAATATCAAATACCCAGGTACTACTGTGAGCATTAGTAAGATACACATCAATAACATGTATATCACATATACCTTTGTTCACTTTGCCATCCTTCTTATCCGCCAAATACTTGGGGCAGTTCCGCTTCCAGTGTCCAGTCTGTTTGCAGTAGAAGCACTCAGTCTCAGGCTTAGGTCCAGACTTGGGTTTCTTCTCTTGAGCAGTAACTTTTTTGCTGTTCTTCTTGAAGTTCCCCTTCTTCTTCCCTTTGCCCTTTTTCTTGAAATTGGTGGTCTTGTTAACCATCAAAACTTGATGCTCCTTCTTGATTTCTACCTCCGCGGCTTTTAGCATTGCAAAGAGCTCGGGAATAGTCTTGTCCATCCCTTGCATATTATAGTTCATCACGAAGCTCTTGTAGCTTGGTGGCAGTGATTGAAGAATTCTGTCAATGACAATATCATCAGGAAGATTAACTCCCAGTTGAATCAAGTGATTATTATACCCAGACATTTTGAGTATGTGTTCACGGACAGAACTATTCTCCTCCATCTTGCAGCTATAGAACTTATTGGAGACTTCATATCTCTCAATCCGGGCATTTGCTTGAAATATTAACTTCAACTCCTGGAACATCTCATATGCTCCATGATGTTCAAAACGTCGTTGAAGACCCGGTTCTAAGCCGTAAAGCATGGCACACTAAACTATCGAGTAGTCATCAGCTTTGCTCTGCCAGACGTTCTTAATGTCGTCAGTTGCATCAGCAGCAGGCCTGGCACCCAGCGGTGCTTCCAGGACGTAATTCTTCTGTGCAGCAATGAGGATAATCCTCAGGTTACGGACCCAGTCCGTGTAATTGCTACCATCATCTTTCAACTTTGCTTTCTCAAGGAACGCATTAGAATTCAACGGAACAACAGCACAAGCCATCTATCTACAACAAACATAGACAAGCAAAATACTATCAGGTACTAAGTTCATGATAAATTTAAGTTCAGTTAATCATATTACTTAAGAACTCCCACTTAGATAGACATCCCTCTAAACCTCTAAGTGATTACGTGATCCATATCAACTACACCATGTCCAATCGTCACGTGAGATGGAGTAGTTTCAACGGTGAACATCAATATGTTGATCATATCTACTATATGATTCACGCTCGACCTTTAGGTCTCCGTGTTCCGAGGCCATATCTGTTATATGCTAGGCTCGTCAAGTTTAACCTGAGTATTCCGCGTGTGCAACTGTTTTGCACCCGTTGTATTTGAATGTAGAGCCTATCACAACCGATCATCACGTGGTGTCTCAGCATGAAGAACTCTCGCAACGGTGCATACTCAGGGAGAACACTTCTTGATAATTTTAGTGAGAGATCATCTTAAAATGCTATCGTCAATCAAAGCAAGATAAGATGCATAAAGGATAAACATCACATGCAATCAATATAAGTGATATGATATGGCCATCATCATCTTGTGCTTGTGATCTCCATCTTCGAAGCACCGTCGTGATCACCATCGTCACCGGCGCGACACCTTGATCTCCATCGTAGCATCGTTGTCGTTTACGCCATCTATTGCTTCTACGACTATCGCTACCGCTTAGTGATAAAGTAAAGCAATTACAGGGCATTTGCATTTCATACAATAAAGCGACAACCATATGGCTCCTGCCAGTTGCCGATAACTTCGGTTACAAAACATGATCATCTCATACAATAAAATATAGCATCACGTCTTGACCATATCACATCACAACATGCCCTGCAAAAACAAGTTAGACGTCCTCTACTTTGTTGTTGCAAATTTTACGTGGCTCCAACATGCTTAGCAAGAACCGTTCTTACCTACGCATCAAAACCACAATGATAGTTCGTCAAGTTGGTGTTGTTTTAACCTTCGCAAGGACCAGGCGTAGCCACACTCGATTCAGCTAAAGTGAGAGAGATAGACACCCGCCAGCCACAAGTGCTCGTAACGGTGAAACCAGTCTCGCGTAAGCGTACGCGTAATGTCAGTCCGGGCCGCTTCATCTCACAATACCGCTGAGCCAAAGTATGAAATGCTGGTAAGCAGTATGACTTGTATCGCCCACAACTCACGTGTGTTCTACTCGTGCATATGACATCTACGCATAAAACCAGGCTCTGATACCACTGTTGGGAAACGCAGTAATTTCAAAAAAATTCCTACGTACACGCAAGATCATGGTGATGGCATAGCAACGAGAGGGAAGAATATTGTCCACGTACCCTTGTAGACCGTAAGCGGAAGCGTTATGACAATGCGGTTGATGTAGTTGTATGTCTTCACGATCCGACCGATCCAAGTACCGAACGTACGGTACCTCCGACTTCAGCACACGTTCAGCTCGATGACGATCCCCGGACTCTGATCCAGCAAAGTGTCGGGGATGAGTTCCGTTAGCACGACGGTGTGGTGACGATGATGATGTTCTACCGGCGCAGAGCTTCGCCTAAACTCCGCGATGATATGACCGAGGTGGAATATGGTGGAGGGGGGCACCACACACGGCTAAGGAACGATCCGTAGATCAACTTGTGTGTTGTAGGGTGCCCCCTGCCCCTGTATATAAAGGAGCAAGGGGGGGTGCAGCCGGCCCTAGGAGGAGGCGCGCCGGAGGAGTCCTACTCCCACCAGGAGTAGGACTCCCCCATTCCCTAGTTGGACTAGGACTTGGGGGGAAGGAGGAGAGGGGGGAAAGGAAAGGGGGGGCGCCGCCCCCCTCCTTGTCCTATTCGGACTTGGGGGGAGAGGCGCGTGGCTGCCCCTTGGCCCCTTCTCCTCTTCCTCCACTAGGCCCAATAAGGCCCATTAGGTCACCGGGGGGTTCCGGTAACCTCCCGGTACTCTGGTAAAATGCCGATTTCACCCGGAACACTTCCGATGTCCAAACATTGGCTTCTAATATATGAATATTTATGTCTTGACCATTTCGAGACTCCTCGTCATGTCCGTGATCACATCCGGGACTCCGAACAAACTTCGGTACATCAAAACTTATAAACTCATAATAAAACTGACATCGTGACGTTAAGCGTGCAGACCCTAAGGGTTCGAGAACTATGTAGACATGACCTAGAACTATTCTCGGTCAATAACCAATAGCAGAACCTCGATGCCCATATTGCCTCCTACATATTCTACGAAGATCTTTATCGGTCAAACCGCATAACAACATACGTTGTTCCCTTTGTCATCGGTATGTTACTTGCCCGAGATTCGATCGTCGGTATCCAATACCTAGTTCAATCTCGTTACCGGCAAGTCTCTTTACTCGTTACGTAATGCATCATTCCGTAACTAACTCATTAGCTGCATTGCTTGCAAGGCTTATAGTGATGTGCATTACCGAGAGGGCCTAGAGATACCTCTCCGACAATCGGAGTGACAAAACCTAATCTCGAAATATGCCAACCCAACATGTACCTTTGGAGACACCTGTAGTACTCCTTTATAATCACCCAGTTACATTGTGATGTTTGGTAGCACCCAAAGTGTTCCTCCGGTAAACGGGAGTTTCATAATCTCATAGTTACGGGAACATGTATAAGTCATGAAGAAAGCAATAGCAATATACTAAACGATCAAGTGCTAGGCTAACGGAATGGGTCATGTCAATCACATCATTCTCCTAATGATGTGATCCCATTAATCAAATGACAACACATGTCTATGGTTAGGAAACATAACCATCTTTGATTAATGAGCTAGTCAAGTAGAGGCATACTAGTGACTATATGTTTGTCTATGTATTCACACATGTATCATGTTTCCGGTTAATACAATTCTAGCATGAATAATAAACATTTGTCATGATATGAGGAAATAGATAATAACTTTATTATTGCCTCTAGGGCATATTTCCTTCAAGTACTAGCTAGACTTATCCAAATGATCTTATATTTTTGCAAATCTTCCATATGCTCAAATAATCACTCTCCACAAAAATTGAGCGCTATTAAACAAACGATGTGAGCTCATCATGCAATCTTTTATTCTTGTCATATTTTCAGTTTGTGAAGCAATTATATTATATATTGCTTCATTATTTCTGAAAATCTACTAGGGCATGACCATACCTATGTAACTTGCCTACACCAAATTTGAGCTCATTTCATTTATCCAATTTCTCTCACTATTTTTCCCAAATTTCTGTCCAGAGAAGAGCATTGTGAAGGAAGTACCACTTTGGCATGTCCAAATGGTATCAATTTTCTACAGTGCTTTCCTATGCCCAAATAACCATCCTCCACCAAATTTCAGCTCAATCCATTCATTATTTTGAGCCCAGCTTCAACATCCATATTTCTGTCCAATGTGGAACTTTGCAAAGCAAGTACCACCTAGGCTCCTCCATATGAGCTGAAAATTTGTTAAGACGGTCTTCTTTGTAGATGATCATCCTCAGCCAAACCTCCCACCCATTGGCCTTGTGCATTTCTCATACCGCTAATCAAACATTTGCCTGCTAATGCATGTTTGAGCATAGTTTGGTCTCCTCGTGAGAATCTTCTGTTGTCGTTTTCTTCCTAGCACCTACCTGGGGAGTGCCCGACCCACTAGACATAGCCCAGAACGCATGGCAACGCCACGGTCATGCGGTGACCATACGGCAGGCATGCCAGTTTACGTGCTCTAGAGTTGGGGCCCTCGTCCACCGTTCAAACCTCGATGTATCGCCATCAAACCATGTATTTCTGATTAAATAGATAGTTATGTAACTAGAAATGATTTTTGAAAAAATAAGGAGCAAACTCTAAGGCATCTGCAGTACAAATTTGACCCATTTCCTGCTAAATCGGCGGAAATTTGTCTTTTTCACGAGAGGTGGATCAAAACTTTTGACACCCAACCATTTTGTCAATTGTGAATTAAATATGGCCTAATATTGTAGAAAATTGATTTGGTCCATTTTGCAACAAATATATGGTAGGTCCTTCACCAAAAAACTCATTTTGGGCACTCAGAAAATAGAAAATGTATTTTTCGTCCAAAAAATGAAAACTTAGGCAAAATTGTTTGCCATTCCAATATGCACCCATGTGCATGACATGAGATCATTTGAACAAACTATGCCATGAATACTACCATAAGATCGCTCATTTGGCTTGAAAGCCATGAATCTCCACACATGAAAGCTCATTTCTAAGAACATTTTTTTAAATAATTACCGTATTACAAGTTTATTATTTTTCCTGGTAACTTGTCCATATATAATGATACAATGCGAAGGTTTTCCAATTTTTTGATTTTTTTGAACTTTTCATACCCATTTCAAAATGCGGTCAGAACGACGGGCATGACTGTTCCTAGCTAGTGGTTGGATCTTAGAAAACTTTTGGTGTTTCTCTAATGAAATAGATACTTTTGTACCTAGAAATGATTTTTGGAAAAAATCATGAACAAACTACAAGGCAGCTGCAGTTCAAATTTGACCGACTTCCTACTAAATCGATGGAAATTTGTCTTTTTCATGAGAGGTGGATCAAAGCTTTTGATACCTGACAATTTGGTCAATTTTACATTAAATATGGCCTAATATTTTAGAAAATTGATGTGGTACAATTTTGCAACAAATATATGGTAGGTCCTTCACAAAAAAACCACTTTGGGCACTCAAAAATGGAAAATGAACTTTTTCGTCCAAAGAAAATGAAAACTTCCTTAGGCAACATTGTTTGCCATTCCAAGATGCACCCTTGTGCATGATATGATATTATTTGAACAAACTATGTCATGACTGCTACCATAACATTGATCATTTGGCTTGAAAGCCATTGATCTTCACACATGTAGCTCATTTCTGGGAACACTTTTTTAAAATAATTGCCATATTACAAGTTGAGGGAGTCCTGGATTAAGGGGTCCTCGAACGGCCGGACTATTAACATGGGACGGACTATTGGGCTATGAAGATACAAGTCAGAAGACTTCTCCCCATGTCCGGATGGGACTCTCCTTTGCGTGGATGGCAAGCTTGGTGATTTGGATATGTAGATTCCTTCCTCTGTAACTGACTTTGTGTAACCCTAGTCCCCTCCAGTGTCCATATAAACCGGAGGGTTTAGTCCGTAGAGGCAATCACAATCATATAGGATAGACTTCTAGGATTTAGCCATTACGATCTCATGGTAGATCAACTCTTGTAACACTCATATTCATCAAGATCAATCAAGCAGGAAGTAGGGTATTACCTCCATAGAGAGGGCCCAAACCTGGGTAAACATCGTGTCCCTCGCCTCCTGTTACCATCAGCCTTAGACGCATAGTTCGGGACCCCCTACCTGAGATCCGCCGGTTTTGACACCTACATTGGTTCTTTCATTGAGAGTTATGCTGTGTCATCATCAAAAGGTTTGATGGCTCCATCAATCATCTACAACAACGCAGTCCAGGGGGAGATTTTCCTCCCCGGGCAGATCTTTGTATTCAGCGGCTTTGCACTGCGGGCCAACTCGCTTGGCCATCTAGAGCAGATCGACAGCTATGCCCTGGCCACCAGGTCAGGTTTGGAAGCTTGAATTACATGGCCAATATCCGTGGAGACTTGATCTTTGACGGATTTGAGCCCATGACGGCCGCTCCCTGCCACCACGATGAACATGACCCAAATCTATCATCGGATCGTGCTCAGGAGATAGCGCCTATAACCACTCTGGCCCTAGATCCAGAGCAGATTGCGCCATCCGAGGATGGGGTGCTTGACCCCGCCACGCAAGACGCAGACTCAGCGGCTCTGGAGCCGCACACAGGTCCAACCTCGAGCGGGGCCTGTGTCATCGGAACCTCGGATTCGTCTCCGGCCATAAGTTTTGAACCGCATGCATCCACGCTCATCGAACCTGATCAGGCGCCGATCGTCGAGTTTAGCTCCGCGGACATTTTCCGGCACTCACCTTTAGGCGATGTGCTAAACTCACTAAAAGCCCTCTCCTTGTCAGGAGAATCTCAGCCGAACTATATTCGGCTTGAATTGGAAGCTGATGACGGAAAATTTCGCTTCCCACCCACCACCCACTACATAGCCACTGTCGAGGACTTAACTAACATGCTCGACTACGACTCCGAAGACATCGACGGTATGGACGACAATGCCAGAAAGGAGCGGGCACAAAAACCACCGCTTACAGGGCGCTAGACAGCCACCTCCTCGTATGACGTATACATGGTGGATACACCCAAAGAGAACAACGGCGACAATGAAAATGCAGTCAAGGATAAGCCTCCTCAGATACAACCAAAGCGTCGGCGTCAGCGGCGCCGCTCTAAGCCACGCCGTGGTCAAAGCAGCAATACCGTCACAGGAGAAAACAACACTCCGGCCGATGCCGAAGACAATGAAGACCCCATTGAGCCAACCTCCAAACAGGACGAACGGGAAGATGGCGAGTTAGCCCTGAGGAACATGCCACAAACAAAGACTCGGAGGACAGTAACTACCTTCTACTCTCCGAGGACGAGGTGAGCCTCGACGACGAATACTTTATCATGCCTGAGGAGACTGTCGAACAGGAGCACTTTAAGCGTCGGCTAATAGCCACTGCAAAGAGCCTGAAAAAGAAGAAGCAGCAGCTTCAAGCTGATCAAGATCTGCTCAATGACAGATGGACTGATGTCCTCGAAGCCGAGGAATACGGCCTCGAGTGCCGAACCAAAAGCTACCCGAAGCGCAAATTGTTACCCCAATTCGATGACGAGGCGCTGGAGCCTGTCCTACTGATACGTCCATTTTGCATCATGCTTTTATATCAATATTTATTGCATTATGGGCTGTTATTACACATTATATCTCAATACTTATGGCTATTCTCTCTTATTTTACAAGGTTTACCATGAAGAGGGGGAATGCCGGCAGCTGGGATTCCGGCTGGAAAAGGAGCAAACGTTGGAAACCTATTCTGCACAGCTCCAAAAGTCCTGAAACTCCACGAAACAAATTTTTGGAATTAATAAGAATTTCTGAGCGAAAGAAATATGCCAGGGGTCCCACACCCTGCCCAGGAGACAGGGGGGCGCGCCCCCACCTATAGGGCGCGCCCCCTATCTCCCGGGCCCCCTGGTGGGCCTCCGGCATCCATCTTCTGCTATATCATCACTTTTACCCTAGAAAAAATCGTGGGCAAGCTTACGGGATGAAACTCCGCCGCCATGAGGCGGAACCTTGGCGGAATCAATCTAGGGCTCTGGCGGAGCTGTTCTGCCGGGAACACTTCCCTCCGGGAGGGGGAAATCATCACCAATGTCATCACTAACGATCCTCTCATCGGGAGGGGGTCAATCTCCATTAACATCTTCACCAGCACCGTCTCCTCTCAGAACCCTAGTTCATCTCTTGTATCCAATCTTGTATCAAAACCACAAATTGGTACCTGTGGGCTGCTAGTAGTGTTGATTACTCCTTGTAGTTGATGCTAATTTGTTTACTTGGTGGAAGATCATATGTTCAGATCCTTTATGCATATTATACTCATATGATTATGAACATGAATATGCTTTGTGAGTAGTTACGTTTGTTCCTGAAGGCATGGGGAAGTAATAAGTAGATGATGGGTTGCTAGAGTGACAGAAGCTTAAACCCTAGTTTATGCGTTGCTTCGTTAGGGGCTGATATGGATCCATATGTTTAATGATGTGGTTAGGTTTACCTTAATACTTCTTTTGTAGTTGCGGATGCTTGAAAATAGGGGTTAATCATAAGTGGGATGCTTGTCCAAGTTAGGGAAGTACCCAAGTACCGGTCCACCCACATATCAAATTATCAAAGTACCGAACGCGAATCATATGAACGTGATGAAAACTAGCTTGACGATAATTCCCATGTGTCCACGGGAGCTCCTTTATCATTATTAGAAATTGTCCAGGATTATCCTTTGCTACATAAAGGATTGGGCCACCTTGCTGCACTTTATTTACTTTATTTACTTGTTACTCGTTACCATTTATCTTATCACAAAACTATCTATCACCTACAATTTCAGTGCTTGCAGAGAAAACCTTACTGAAAACCGCTTATCATTTCCTTCTGCTGCTCGTTGGGTTCGAAACTCTTACTTATCGAAAGGACTACGATTGATCCCCTATACTTGTGGGTTATCAAGACTCTTTTCTGGCGCCGTTGCCGGGGAGTGTAGCGCCTTTGGTGAGTGGAACTTGGTAAGGAAACATTTATATAGTGTGCTGAAATTTTCTGTTACTTGTCACTATGGAAACTAATACTTTGAGGGGCTTGTTTGCGGTATCTTCACCCCAACCAGAAGAGCAAAGAGTTGCCCCTCAACCTACTGAACTTTATGAAAATATTTACTTTGAGATTCCTTCGGGTATGATAGAAAAACTGCTAGCTAATCCATTTGCAGGAGATGGAACATTGCATCCCAATTTACACCTTATCTTTGTGGATGAAGTTTGTGGATTATTTAAGCTTGCAGGTATTCCCGATGATGTTGTCAAAAGGAAGGTCTTCCCTTTATCTTTGAAGGGAGATGCATTGACATGGTATAGGCTATGTGATGATACGGGATCTTGGAATTATAAGCGATTGAAGTTGGAATTTCACCAGAAGTTCTATCCTATGCATCTTGTTCATCATGATTGTAATTACATATATAATTTCTGGCCTCGCGAAGGAGAAAGCATCGCTCAAGCTTGGGGGAGGATTAAGTCAATGTTATATTCATGGCCCAATCATGAGCTCTCTCAGGAAATGATTATTCAGAACTTTTATGCTCGGCTTTCTCTTGATAATCGCAACCTGCTCGATACTTCCTGTGCTGGTTCTTATATGCTGAAGACTATTGATTTCAAATGGGACTTATTGGAAAGAATTAAACGCAACTCTGAAGATTGGGGTTCCGACGATGGTAAGGAGTCAGGTATGACACCTAAGTTCGATTGTGTTAAATATTTTATGGATACCGATGCTTTCCGTGGATTTAGCTCTAATTATGGGCTTGACTCTGAGATAGTAGCTACTTTCCATGAATCTTTTGCTACTCACGTTGATCTCCCTAAATAGAAGTGGTTTAAGTATAATCCTCCTGTTGAAGTGAAAGTAGTTGCACCTATTACAGTCGAAGAAAAGACTATTACCTATAGTGGTTCTATTGTTCCTACTGCTTATGTTGAAAAACCTCCTTTTCCTGTTAGGATAAAGGATCATGCTAAAGCTTCCACTGTTGTTCGTAAGAGTAATACTAGGACTTATACACCTCCTGAGCAAATTAATGTTGAACCTAGTATTGCTATGGTTAAAGATCTCTTGGATGAGGATTTAGATGGGCATGTTATTTCTTTCTTGGGTGAGACTGCTAATATTGCTAGACCTGATACTAAGACACGTAGACCTGTCGTAGGCATGCCTGTTATTTCGGTTAAAATAGGAGATCGTTGTTATCATGGCTTATGTGATATGGGTGCTACTGCTAGTGCAATACCTTAAACTTTATATCAAGAAATTATGCAAGACATGGCACCCGTTGAATTAGAAGACATTGATGTTACTATTAAGCTTGCTAATAGGGAAACCATTAAACCTATTGGGATTGTTAGAGATGTCAAAGTTTTGTGTGGGAAGGTTAAATACCCTATTGATTTTCTTGTTCTTGGTTCCCCACAAGATGATTTTTGTCCCATTATTTTTGGTAGACCCTTCTTGAATACATCTAGTGCTAAGATTAATTGTGGAAAGAATATTGTCACTGTTGGCATAGATGGTATGTCTCATGAGTTTAATTTCGCTAAGTTTAGTAGACAACCTCGTGAAAGGGAACCACCTAGTAAGGATGAGATTATTGGTCTTGCTTCCATTGTTGTTCCTCCAACTGATCCGTTAGAACAATAATTGCTAGACCATGAAAACGATATGTTTATGAAGGAAAGGGAGGAAATAGATGAAGTTTTCCTTAAACAGGAACCTATGCTGAAACATAACCTTCCCGTTGAAATTCTTGGGGATCCCCCTCCACCCAAGGGTGATCCCGTGTTTGAACTTAAACCCTTACCTGATAATCTTAGGTATGCTTATCTTGATGAAAAAGAAGTATATCCTGTTATTATTAGTGCTAACCTTTCAGAGAAAGAAGAAGAAAGATTATCGAAAACTCTGAAGAAGCACCGAGCAGCTATTGGATATACTCTGGATGATCTTAAGGGCACTAGTCCCACATTATGCCAACACAAAATTTCAGTGGAGAAAGATGCCAAACCAGTTAGAGATCCTCAAAGACGATTAAATCCCAAGATGAAAGAAGTGGTAAGAAAGGAGATACTAAAGCTCCTTGAGGCAAGTATTATTTATCCCGTTGCTGATAGTGAATGGGTAAGCCCTGTTCACTGTGTTCCTAAAAGGGGAGGTATTACCGTTGTTCCTAATGATAAAGATGAATTGATCCCGCAAAGAATTATTATAGGTTATAGGATGGTAGTTGATTTTCGTAAGTTAAATAAAGCTACTAAGAAAGATCATTACCCTTTACCTTTTATTGATCAAATGCTAGAAAGACTATCCAAACACACACATTTTTGCTTTCTAGATGGTTATTCTGGCTTCTCTCAAATACATGTGTCAGCAAAGGATCAATCTAAAACTACTTTTACTTGCCCTTTTGGTACTTTTGCTTATAGACGTATGCCTTTTGGTTTATGTAATGCACCTACTACCTTTCAAAGATGCATGATGGCTATATTCTCTGATTTTTGTGAAAATATTTGTGAGGTGTTCATGGATGACTTTTCCGTTTATGGATCCTCCTTTGATGATTGTTTGAGAAACCTTGTTCGAGTTTTGCAGAGATGCAAAGACACTAGTCTCGTCTTGAATTGGGAAAAGTGTCACTTTATGGTTAATGAAGGCATTGTCTTGGGGCACAAGATCTCCGAGAGAGGTATTGAAGTTGATAAAGCCAAAGTTGATGCTATTGAAAAGGTGCCATGTCCCAAGGACATAAAAGGTATAAGAAGTTTCCTTGGTCACGCTGGTTTTTATAGGAGGTTCATTAAGGACTTTCCTAAAATCTCTAGGCCTCTGACTAATTTATTGCAAAAAGATATTCCTTTTGTCTTTGATGATGATTGTGTAGAAGCATTTGAAACACTTAAGAAAGCTTTGATCACTGCACCTATTGTTCAACCACCTGATTGGAATTTACCTTTTGAAATTATGTGTGATGCTAGTGATTATGCTGTAGGTGTTGTTCTAGGGCAAAGAGTCGATAAGAAATTGAATGTTATCCAGTATGCTAGTAAGACTCTTGATACTGCCCATTGAAATTATGCTACTACTGAAAAAGAGTTCTTAGCAGTTGTGTTTGCATGTGATAAGTTTAGACCTTACATTGTTGATTCCAAAGTTACCATTCACACTGATCATGCTGCTATTAAATATCTTATGGAAAAGAAAGATGCTAAGCCTAGGCTCATTAGATGGGTTCTCTTGCTCCAAGAATTTGACTTGCATATTATTGATAGAAAGGGAGCTGAGAACCCCGTTGTAGATAACTTGTCTAGGTTAGAGAATGTTCTTGATGACCCACTGCCTATAAATGATGGCTTTCCTGATGAACAATTAGCGGTCGTCAATGCTTCTCGTACTGCTCCTTGGTATGCTGATTATGCTAATTACATTGTTGCTAAATATATACCGCCTAGTTTCACATACCAACAAAAGAAAAAGTTCTTTTATGATTTAAGACATTACTTCTGGGATGATCCACACCTTTATAAAGAAGGAGTAGATGGTGTTATTAGACGTTGTGTGCCTGAGCATGAACAGGAACAGATTCTACGTAAGTGTCACTCTGAATCTTATGGAGGACACCACGCTGGAGATAGAACTGCACACAAGGTACTACAGTCTGGTTTTTATTGGCCTACTCTCTTCAAAGATGCTCGTAAGTTTGTCTTATCTTGTGATGAATATCAAAGAATAGGTAACATTAGTAGACGTCAAGAAATGCCTATGAATTATTCTCTTGTTATTGAACCGTTTGATGTTTGGGGCTTTGATTATATGGGACCTTTTCCTACCTCTAATGGTTATACACATATTTTAGTTGCTGTTGATTAGGTTACTAAGTGGGTAGAAGCTATTCCAACTAGTAGTGCTAATCATAACACTTCTATTAAAATGCTTAAAGAAGTTATTTTTCCGAGGTTTGGAGTCCCTAGATGTCTTATGACTGATGGTGGTTCACATTTTATTCATGGTGCTTTTTGTAAGATGCTTTCTAAGTATGATGTCAATCATAGAATCGCATCTCCTTATCATCCGCAGTCTAGTGGTCAAGTAGAGTTGAGCAATAGAGAGCTCAAATTAATTTTGCAAAAGACTGTGAATAGATCTAGAAAGAATTGGTCCAAAAAACTTGATGAGGCATTATGGGCCTATAGAACTTCATACAAAAATCCTATGGGTATGTCTCCATATAAGATGGTTTATGGAAAGGCGTGTCATTTACCTCTTGAACTTGAACATAAGGCATATTGGGCTATCAAAGAGCTCAATTGTGACTTCAAACTTGCCGGTGAGAAGAGGTTGTTTGATATTAGCTCACTTGATGAATGGAGAACCCAAGCCTATGAGAATGCCAAGCTTTTCAAAGGAAAAGTCAAATGTTGGCATGATAAGAGGATACAAAAGCATGTGTTTAATGTAGGAGATTATGTGTTATTATTCAACTCTCGCTTAAGATTTTTTGCAGGAAAACTTCTCTCAAAATGGGAAGGTCCCTACGTTATCGAGGAGGTCTATCGTTCTGGTGTATAAAAATCAACAACTTCGAAGGCACAAATCCGAGGGTGGTAAACGGTCATAGAATTAAACATTATATTTCAGGTAATCCTATCAATGTTGAAACTAATACTATTAAAACCGTAACCCCTCAGGAATACATAAGGGACACTTTCCAGAACGTTCCATACTCCGAAAAGGTATAGGTATGTGGTACGGTAAGTAAACCGACTCCAAAACAACTCCAATGGCAATTTTTATCAGTTTTGGATTATTTAAGAATTTTAGGAAGAAAGAAGTAGTCCGAAAGGGGCATGAGGCCCCCACGAGAGTGGAGGGCACGCCCCCTGTCTCGTGGGCACCTCGTGTGCCTCCCGGACTCCGTTTTCTTGCACATTACGTATTTTGGTTGGTAAAAATTCATTATATATACTCCCGAAGGTTTTGACCACCGTATCACGCAAATATCCTTTGTTTTCGTTTTGAGCTGTTCCTCTTGCAGAAGAGAGCAAGATGTCGTCCCAAGATTCGGAGGGAGAGAGCTATATGGCTGACTATATCGCAAACCCAAAAGTATATGGGGATGTGGAACGTTATGGCTGGACCACGGAGGAAGAAGAAGATTATGATCCAAAGGGGAAGGAGGAGACAAGATCCGATGAAGAGGACGATCCACTACCTCAACCTGGCGATATGCATGTGGAGTTCAAAAAGTCAAGCCTCCCTAAGGTTCAATCTATCCCACCATGTTTTTTTGCAGGATAGCAAGGCGGCATTATGCAAAAAGATAATGAAACTTGAGCTCGAGAATGAGGATCTGAGGGAGGAAAATTTTAGCCTCAGACGCAAGCTAGAGAAGAAAAATGCAACAACTCCACCGTCATCATTACCACCTCCATCACCTCCGAGGACATAATCACATGGGTATGGGCACTCCCCCTGGCAACTGCCAAGATTGGGGGAGGTGCCCCGGTATCGTATCACCATCACACTCCTATCTTTACCGCTTTATTTAGTTTGATCCTTTTAGTAGTATCTTGATCTAGTAGATTGAAGTTTTGATATCAAGTAGTTTGAGTTTGCTTTGTGATCTCTTTTTGTAATCGAGTTCGTGAGCCATCTATAATAAAGATTAGTGTTGAGTCAAGGGCTTTGCTATGTTGCTATGATCTTAAGAAAGTAGAAAGAATAAAAGAGTTCATATTGATCTTATGGATAGTGATAACTTCACACATAGAAAGTATGAGGCATAAAAATTGTTGAGAGTTGATGAACGTAGCCTTGGTAATCGTTGCAATTAATAGGAAGTGATAAGGAAAGAGGGGTTCACATATAAATATATTATCTTGGACACCTTTTATAGTTGGGAGCACTCATTAAGTATGACATGCTAAAAGAGTTGACGTTGGACAGGAAGACAACGTAATGGTTTATGTTTTCCGACATCTCAGTTAAAGTATATTGTCATTGACCTTCCAAACATGTTGAGCTTGCCTTTCCCCCTCATGCTAGCCAAATTCTTTGCACCAAGTAGAGATACTACTTGTGCTTCCAAATATCCTTAAACCCAGTTTTGCCATGAGAGTCCACCATACCTACCTATGGATTGAGTAAGATCCTTCAAGTAAGTTGTCATGTTGCAAGCAATAAAAATTGCTATCTAAATATGTATGACTTATTAGTGCAGAGAAAATAAGCTTTGTACGAACTTGTTGTGGAAGTAATAAAAGCAACGGACTGCATAATAAAGGTCAACATACAAGGGGCAATAGAAAGTGACGTCCTTTTGCATTAAGATTTTGTGCGTCAACCCTAAACGCACATGACAACCTCTGCTTCCCTCTGCGAAGGGCCTATCTTTTACTTTATGTTTTTTACTTTATGCTTGAGTCAAGGTGATCCTCACCTTTCCCTTTTTCATTTTATCCTTTGGCAAGCTCCTCGTTTTTGAAAGATCATGATATATATATATATATATATATATATATATATATATATATATATATATATATATCCAATTGGATGTAAGTTAGCATGGGCTATTATTGTTGACATCACCTAAAGGTGAATACGTTGGGAGGCAACACAATAAGCCCCTATCTTTCTCAGTGTCCGTCTGAAACTCCATAACCACAAGTACCGCGTGAGTATTAGCAATTGTAGAGGGCTACAAGATAGTTGAGTATGTGAGCTTGCTGAAAAGCTCTATTGTTGACTCTTTCTCATGTTATGGTAAATTGCAATTGCTTCAATGACTGAGATTATAGTTTGTTAGTTCCCAATGAAGTTTTTGAACCATACTTGACATTGTGAATTGATTGTCACTTGAGCATAGGAAATCATATGACAAAATCTATATATGTTGCTGTTATTAGAATGATCATGATGCCCTCATGTCCGTATTTTTATTTTTATCAACACCTCTATCTCTAAACATGTGGACATATTTTTCAATTTCGGCTTCCGCTTGAGGACAAGCGAGGTCTAAGCTTGGGGGAGTTGATACGTCCATTTTGCATCATGCTTTTATATCAATATTTATTGCATTATGGGCTGTTATTACACATTATATCTCAATACTTATGGCTATTCTCTCTTATTTTACAAGGTTTACCATGAAGAGGGGGAATGCCGGCAGCTGGAATTCTGGCTGGAAAAGGAGCAAACGTTGGAAACCTATTCTGCACAACTCCAAAAGTCCTGAAACTCCACGAAACAACCTTTTGGAATTAATAAGAATTTCTGAGCGAAAAAAATATGCCAGGGGGACCACACCTTGTCCAGGAGATAGGGGGGCACGCCCCCCTATAGGGCGCGCCCCCTATCTCCTGGGCCCCCTGGTGGGCCTCCGGCGTCCATCTCTGCTATATCATCACTTTTACCCTGGAAAAAATTGTGGGCAAGCTTACGGGACGAAAATCCACCGCCACGAGGCGGAACCTTGGCGGAATCAATCTAGGGCTCTTGAGGAGCTGTTCTGCCGGGGACACTTCCCTCCGGGAGGGGGAAATCATCACCAACGTCATCACTAATGATCCTCTCATCGGGAGGGGGCAAATGTGCATTAACATCTTCACTAAAACCATCTCCTCTCAAAACCCTACTTCATCTCTTGTATCCAATCTTGTATCAAAACCACAAATTGGTACCTGTGGGTTGCTAGTAGTGTTGATTACTCCTTGTAGTTGATGCTAATTGGTTTACTTGGCAGAAGATCATATGTTTAGATCCTTTATGCATATCATTACTCCTCTGATTATGAACATGAATATGCTTTGTGAGTAGTTACGTTTGTTCCTGAACGCGTGGGGAAGTAATAAGTAGATGATGGGTTGCTAGAGTGACAGAAGCTTAAACCCTAGTTTATGCATTGCTTCGTTAGGGGCTGATACCTTAATACTTCTTTTGTAGTTGCGGATGCTTGCAAATAGGGGTTAATCATAAGCGGGATGCTTGTCCAAGTTAGGGCACTACCCAAGTACCAGTCCACCCACATATCAAATTATCAATGTACCGAACGCGAATCATATGAACGTGATGAAAACTAGCTTGACGATAATTCCCATGTGTCCTCGGGAGCTCCTTTATCATTATTAGAAATTGTCCAGGCTTATCCTTTGCTACATAAAGGATTGGGACACCTTGCTGCACTGTATTTACTTTATGTACTTGTTACTCATTACCATTTATCTTATCACAAAACTATCTATCACCTACAATTTCAGTGCTTGGAGAGAAAACCTTACTGAAAACCTCTTATCATTTCCTTCTGCTCCTCGTTGGGTTCGACACTCTTACTTATCGAAAAGACTACGATTGATCCCCTATACTTGTGGGTCATCACCTACCAGCGCATAATGTGGCCGACCAACCACCACATGGCTGGGACAAAGCGGCTGCTCGAGCCGAAGACCAGCCAGCACTACCTCGCCATAAAAATTGAAATACAACAGCTCGGGGATACACACACGACCTATGGCATGACCTGGAAAATAGAGCAGGCCAGACCAGATCGATCTATGGATCGCGGGGGCGTGCCCGGATGCGCGATGATGGACATCCGACTGGGCGTGACAAACATAACCACGCCCGTACCAAAGACCGCAGACGAACTCCATCAGAGCTATGTCATGACTTGGCCCGGTATAGAGGCGCCGCACACCCCTTTCCTTCACTGATGAAGTAATGGAACATGAATTCCTGGAAGGGTTTAAACCCGTGAACATCGAATCATATGATAGGACAACGGACCCCGCAGTGTGGATTGAGGATTTCCTTCTCCATATTCATATGGCCCGCAGTGATGATCTTCATGCCATCAAATACCTCCCGCTAAAACTCAAGGGACCAGCTCGACACTGGTTGAACAGTCTGCCCGAAAAATCCATTGGCAGCTGGGAAGACTTGGAAGATGCCTTCCTCGACAACTTCCATGGTACATATGTCCGACCTCTGGATGCCGATGACTTAAGTCACATAGTTCAATAGCCCAGAGAGTCAGCCAGGAAATTCTGGACTAGGTTCTTAACTAAAAAGAACCAGATCATGGATTGTCCGGACGCCGAAGCCCTAGCAGCTTTTAAGCACAACATCCATGACGAATGGCTCGCTCGACACCTCGGCCAAGAAAAACCGAAGTCCATGGCAGCCCTCACGACGCTTATGACCCGCTTCTGCGCGGGCGAGGATAGCTGGCTAGCGCGTAGCAATAACAATGCAAGCGAACCTGGCACTTCTGAAGCCAGAAACAGCAACGGCAAGCCCCGACGCAACAGACACAAGCGTCGAAGCAATGGTGATAACACCGAAGACACGGCGGTCAAAGCCGGATTCAGTGGCTCAAAGTTCGGTCAGCGGAAGAAGCCATATAGAAGATACCATCTGGGCCCGTCCAGTTTGGACCGCATACTTGATCGTCCATGTCAAATTCACGTCACTCCTGATAAACTAGCCAATCATACCAACAGAGAGTGTTGGGTTTTTAAACAGGCTGGCAAGTTAAATGCCGAGAACAAGGAGAAGGGGTCGCAAAGCGAGGACGATGATGAGGAGCCCTGGCCATCGAACACAGGGGGACAGAAGAAGTTCCCCCCAAGTTAAAACGGTAAACATGATAGACGCTACCCATATCCCCAAGAGGGAGCGCGAGCGCGCGCTCAAGGACGTCTACGCGATGGAGCCAGTCGCCCCAAAGTTCAACCCATGGTCGTCCTGCCCGATCACCTTTGATTGCAGGGACCATCCGACCAGTATCCGTCATGGCGGTTCAGCCGCACTGGTGCTCGACCCAATAATTGATGGATTCCACCTTACGCGAGTCCTCATGTATGGTGGCAGCTGCCTGAACCTGCTCTTTCAGGATACAATGCACAAAATGGGTATCGATCCCTCAAGGATCAAGCCCACCAAAACCACCTTTAAAGGTGTCATACCAGGTGTAGAGGCCTGCTATATGGGCTCAATCACACTGGAAGTGGTCTTCGGATCCCCGGACAATCTTCGAAGCGAAGAATTGATCTTCGATATCGTCCCCTTCTGCAGTGGCTATCACGCCCTACTCAGATGAACCACATTCGCTCGATTCAATGCGGTGCCGCACTACGCTTATCTCAAGCTCAAAATGCCCGGACCACGCAGTGTCATAACAGTCAATGGAAACACGAAATGCTCCCTCTGTACCGAGGAGCACACCGCGGCCCTTGCAGCAGAAGTACAGAGCGGCCTTTTCAGGTAGAATCTTAATTCGGCTGCCAAGCTCCCGGACACTGTCAAACGAGTACAAACTACCCTGCAGCAGGATAGTCCAACTCGTCAAGAGCTTGACTAGCAATCCAGCCTTTGTCCCAGTCCTGACCAAGCGGCAGCATTCGTACCACGCGTACATAACTATGCACTTAAAATACCATGGGCATAGACGGAGGCACAGCTAGATCGTGGTCCATAGTACGACTCAACCACTCCTGGACCCGCATACTTTTTCTTTTTATTTTCAGGTCTCTTTTCTTTCCCAGGTCCTTCCTGGTGACCTAATCTATGGACCTATAGAGGGACGGATACACCAAGACGGCAAGAAGCATCGACGTACGGGGGAATTTCTAGGTGGTTTCTTTAAACGATCGCTATACCTATTTTTGAAGACCCGCACACAACTCTCCCTTGGTTGTGGCATGTTAAATAGCCCTGTTGCTTATCGCACTACTTGTACAAAATACGTTTTGACGTATTAATCAAACTATAATGAAAAAATAGTTTGCAGCCCAATTTTTGCAGCATTAGCTTATTATTTCATTTTTTCTTTTTCTTGATATTTTTATCAAATTGCACCTGTACACTCTGGTACGCCTTAATTCGCCAGGGGCTTCATTACGCTCCATAATACGGCAACAAAGTCCGAACACCTTTTTACAATGTAGTTCGGCACCTCGAACTTATAGCATTATATGCATCGACTCTGAATCATGTCCTTGGTCAATAGTTGGGTTGCCCGGCTCCTGTGCTTGCTACCTTACGTTCCGCTATATCGGCTAGGGTAGTAAAGGGAGAACTACTGCGATTGTGTCCTAGTTCATCCAGATGAGCACCTCAGTTGAGAAAGCCAAAAACTGACTGTCATGATGCGGGTGAGCCAGTCAGCTGTTCGAGTGGTTTTCAAATCTTTAGCGATTTTTTCCGCGTTATGCGATTAATCGGTTTTTATCCGATCAGGTGTTTACAACATCCCAAGTTCGGACTTATGAACACTAGGGACTGCGCCTAAACTTCCATTGTCGAACTCTTATGGCTAAGTGAGGGTGATAAAGGCACATAGTCCGATTGCCTTGTTCGTTGCGCTAAACACCTCCTTTAAGGACCAAACTTTGGAGTAAGGAGTGTTTAGATTTATCCAGAACACCCCCGTACTACCTACGTGGGGGCGGAAGCCGACGACTGGCCAACTCTCAGATTAAACAATACGGCCGCACAGGAGGTAAAGTTTTAAATAACAAGCATTATATTACATAACGATCTTGTTTCATAGTACAGGACAGGATCATGAATGTATTCATTCGAAGATGACATCCTTAGCACATTGCTTCGCCACACGGCGGGATTTGTCCAGGACACTTCCAAAATACATCTCGAGTGTGCGGTGCTCCTTGCCCTCGGGTGGTCCCTCGGTCGCAACCTTCACAGCGTCCATCTTCACCCAATGCATCTTGACTAGGGCGAAGGCCATGGGCGTGCCTCCAATGTAGACCGACCGCTTGATGGCATCCAGCTGAGGTAGGCATTAACCAGCCGCTTCACGAGCACGAAGTAGCTGCTGGGGATGGCCTCGGCAGGCCATAGCCGGATTATTAAATCCTTCATGGCTACCACCTTGTGCAGTTCAACCAGCTGTTTTAGTTGATTGCTCAATGGCACCTAATATTCTGGCGCAAGGTATTGTGACCAAAACAGCTTCTTCGTAGAGCTCCCCTCTTTGGCTTGGAAGAATTCCGCATGTCTGAAATGCTGCGTGGCAGATCTGCAAACACCCCTGGAGAACTCTAAATCCAGGTCAGTAACAGGAACCTTTTGTTCACATATTTGCTCTGCACAATAAAGGCCTTACCCGCCGCAATTTTTCTGGCCTCATGGATCTCCTCGAGGGTGCCTTGGGCTTCAACCTGGGCATCGTGCGTGTTTTGGCGGGCCTTGGTGAGTTCGGATTCTTGATCCGTAAGGTTGCACTCCAAGGACTCGCACTTCTTGACGGTGTCCTGGAGCTCCTGCTGGCCTCACTAACCCTGGCTTCGTTCTTTTCACGGGAGGCCTTTTCCTTGATCGTTTTCTCCTCGGCCTCGGCCAGCACTTTCTTGAGGGTCTCCACCTCGGTCGCCGCTCCTAGCAAATAAAATGGCACTATAGTCAGCACAAATCATTCGTCCTTCCTGAACATATACAAGGTTAGTGCATACCTTGATTATCTTCCAGCTGCTTTTTCATGCGGCCGAGCTCCTCCTCGGTCCGCTCCAGACTCTGCTTCAGTCCATAGACTTCAGCAGTATGATAGGTCGCAGCCAGCAGCGACGCCTGTTTGTTCACATAGACATGTTAGGTTAGTCTCCTGCGAAAATTATTTGATCCTCTGTTCAGCTTTTCTTTCCGAAGACCGAACAGAGTATCAGGGGCTACTGTCTATACTGTGACACTCTTTTTATGATTATGTTGCTTACCTCAAAGCCTGTCAGAAGGCTTGTGTAGGCTTCGGTCAGTCCGCTCCTTGCGGACCAAATCCTCTCAATCACCGTACCCATAAGGGTACGGTGTTCCTCAACAATGGAAGGGCCTCGCAGCATTTCCAACAAATTATCCGGTGCCTCTAGATGGACAGAGGTCATCGGTGGAATAGGCACACCTCCTTCTTTCGAAAGAGGCGGCTGGCTTGATTCTGGAGCCATATGGTCTCCGGAACTGTATTCGGCTGGGGGCCGAATTGGATGTGGCCCCCATCGTCACTATCCATGGGGGTCTGCCCCCCCATGTGTCCGGCAGCTGAGGCTTCACCCTCTGGCGCCTCCCTGACAGCCTCCTGAATCTCTCCCGACCCGGGATCCTTCGGGACGATGCCTCTGCGCCGTCCATGTCCTTGGGAGAGGAGGCCGCTGGAAGGGTCCCGCTGTCCATCGCCTCCGGGTCCAGCAAATCCTCCGAAGATAAGGACCGCTCGAGGTTGAACCGAGCCGAACCGCAAATACATGATTCAACACGTCAAAACAATGAAGTAGAAGGGCCGTATATATGAATGTGTCCGGATACTTACGATTGGGCCAGGGGCTTGGCCCTAGGGCGCAACTCCGACGTGCTGTATGTGGCCGCAGTGGAGCTGTCCGGAAGGGAAGCTTTCCCCTTCTTGGACGCCTCGGCCTCCAGACATGTGGAGGCCGGCCTCTTATTTCTCCCTCTGTCGGTGTCAAAACCGGCGGATCTCGGGTAGGGGGTCCCGAACTGTGCATCTAGGCGGATGGTAACAGGAGACGAGGGACACGATGTTTTTACCCAGGTTCGGGCCCTCTCGATGGAGGTAAAACCCTACGTCCTGCTTGATTAATATTGATGATATGGGTATTACAAGAGTAGATCTACCACGAGATCAAGGAGGCTAAACCCTAGAAGCTAGCCTATGGTATGATTGTTGTAATGTATGTTGTCCTACGGACTAAAGCCCTCCGGTTTATATAGACACCGGAGAGGGCTAGGGTTACACAGAGTCGGTTACAATGGTAGGAGATCTACATATCCGTATTGCCAAGCTTGCCTTCCACGCCAAGGAAAGTCCCATCCGGACACGGGACGGAGTCTTCAATCTTGTATCTTCGTAGTCTTGGAGTCCGGCGGACATTGATAGTCCGGCTGTCCGGACACCCCCTAGTCCAGGACTCCCTCAGTAGCCCCCGAACCAGGCTTCAATGACGATAAGTCCAGCGCGTTTATAGTCTTCGGCGTTGCAAGGAGGATTCTCCCTTCAAATTCCATGTACCTGCCGAATAGTGACCGACTTCATCTTGAATACTGTGTTCCTCGGCTTCTATGCCAAATAATGGCCCTCTTCCACGCGTCGCATGAATGCGAAAAGCAGGTAGTCAGAATCCCGACTCGACTGCTAGAATCCTACGACTTCACGACCCTACGGAAGCATGTCGATCCAAGTCCCACTATGAATCCGGATCAGGTAGAGTCCATGTTGAGTCGCCATCCAAATCATAGAATCCAGTACAAAACTGTGGAGTCCCGACTATGCTATGGACTATGCCCGATTCTACTAGCCGTTTGTTTAGTTTTAGCAGAATACTATGCCATCATTCAGACCCTTTTTCACATGTTCATGGCCCTTTATTCCCCTCCCAAGCCCAAATGCTCAGTCGCCGACATCTTTTATTTGACCATCCGAAACCCTAGATCAAACTAAGGATCAGGCTTGTCGACAGATGGAATTAGCGTAAGAAGGAGGATGCGTCAAGATCAATCAGAGAAGGAGAGAAACATCCGTCAAGGTTCAACACTGCGGATTAGATATACAAGTGATCGACTATTCATGAACTCTTAAAAAACCTCCTAAGTAAATTTCATGCACAGAAGATTTAAAGGTTCTATATGTTTCCCTCTCATATGCGTTCCATACATGCAAGCTAGATTGTAGGATAGCCATGAAAAGAAATTGAATACAACTAGCATTGACGTATACATTTTTTCTCTATATTTAGTGTTAGAACTCTATTGAACCCATATAAATTTCTGGCGTGGATACAAAATATCTTATTTGAGAAAATCTAGTAGAATCCTCGATTCCACGACTCGATACTACGACTCGATTCTGTCTAAGGAAAATTGATTCGACTCCGAATCCCGACTCTGACTACCTTGAGGGTGTCTTTTGCATTTCACCCCCCAATTGTGCGAGTCGCCCGCCTATAAAAAAGGCAAGAATCCAGATCCAAACCACACCGTCTTCCTCCCGCGAATACTCCATCGAAGCTCCTTTGACCTAGAAATCCATTCCACCATGGATCGCCAACACGGCTCTTCTTCGCGCGCTCCCAGCCCACCGCCGGGGAATTGGAGGAGGTGCTCTATTTCGCACAACGAGCTCGTGAAGCTCCAAACGGGGGGATTCCTCCCTCCGGCCATTATGATCCCAGTCCGGGCCGGACTGGTTACTTATCAAGGTGGGAGACAGGCGGAGGACACTCCAAGCCCCAATAAGGGGGAGCGAGTATGTTTTGTCCCTTATCTGACAAGGGGACTTGGATTTCCAATACATCCGTTCCTCCGCGGGCTCCTGAAGTTCTACGGACTCCAGCTCCACCACCTCACGCCCGCCTCTGTCCTGCATATCGCGGGCTACGTAGCTCTTTGCGAGCTATTCCTGGGCATTGAGCCCCATTTCGCATTGTGGAAGAGGCTGTTTTGCCTCGTGCCCCGTTCTTACCAGGGGTCCATATATCAAGTGGGCGGCGCCGAAATATGGCGCATCGCCGGGACCGGATACCTATCCGGCACTCCCAAGAAGGCGTCCGAAGACTGGCCCTCGGAGTGGTTTTATATAGAAGACGCCCCGCTGCCAGACCCAGTTCGGATCGGCCTCCCGGAGTTTAGTGCTGCTCCCTTGAAGAAACGCCTCAGCTGGCGCCCGCGGAGCCCCCGATTGGAGAAAGACAAGAGCGTCCACTACTTGATGGGCCGGATAAGATTAATGGCTCATTCCGGCTTGACCATGATCGGAGTCATGGCGACATGCATCAAGCGAGGGGTACAGCCACTTCAATACAGAGGCCACCCCATGTGGGATTTCAACGGGGAAGACGATGCTACCCGGCACGGCCGCAAAGGGCTGGATTCGGCCGAGGATCTGGTGAAGATCCTGTCCAGCCTGTACAAGGGGGAGAAGGAGGATTTCCTTCGAACGGACCCTTTGAATGGGTTTTCCATGATCAACCCCAGAGGATGGGTAAGTGAACACCTTGAAGGGCCCAACCCATGCTATCGAAGTTTGAGCTTCTTACATTATGTCTTCGGCGCAGGGTCTACGCCGGACTGTGGAGGACATGGTGAGTCCTGCTCCGCAACCCGAGGATCCAGAAGGATCCCTGGGTCCGGCCTCCGAAGAGGACCCGGATATCAAGGTGGAGCTGATCGACGGGGTGTATCACCAACTCAGCATAGACAATGCTCTAGTCGCCATTACGGCGGACTACCCCGGGCTAAGTCCGGCTTCCCAGGTGACCGCGACCGAAGTCCGGACACCATTATCTCATCCCTGCCCATTTCTGACCTTCGCGAACGATGGTATTTTGCAGGAAGCGCCTTTACGGCAGGAAGCCGAGCCCGCGGCGGCCGACCAACAGAGGTCGGTCCGAACCAGCAGGCGGAAAAGGAATGCAGTGCGGACGGAAACGCCGCAAAGGTATAGCTCGTATTTGAATTTTTAGAGCAATGTTCCGAGGAAACGTCTGAGTGCTCATTATCTTTGTAGGAGGAAAAGCGCTCGCTGGACTGCGAGCGTAGGAATTGCACATCCGACCAACCCCGGCCAGGCTCCAGCGCCCGGCCTGGAGGGGGAGGCAAGCGCAAGACGCGAGCCGGATCCTTCTCCAACGGAGGATACCGACAGACTGTCCGCCACCAAGTCTGAGGTGGAGAGCGCCATGAACCATAGGCGCCGCCGGACAGTATTTCAAGAAGCGTGCTTTTCCCCTGAGGCATTGGATGCCTTTAACGCAGGGGACTCGCATCTCTGTGCTGCTCAAAATGGTTTTACCAGAGCCACGGAGCAGTATGTGAAAGACATACGGGTAAAGGAATTTTAATGGTTGTATATACCAGTAGCCCCCGAGACTTAAAGCAGTTATGTTAACTGATTTAAGGATCATTGAAAATTTCAGGCACTTAACGAGAAGAACGCCCAGCTGTCTCGGGAGCTGCAAGATTGCAAGGCCCAACTTGAGGCCGCACTTGCTGCCGCAGGAGGAGACGGAAAGACCCCTCCTGGTAACACATTTTTATTAATAAATATAAGCACTGTGCGGCGTGCGCGTGAGTCTAATAATGACATTGCAGGTACCGCCGGACAAGATTCGGACATGCAAGCATTGCTACGCCAGCTAAAGGCCGGCGAGAGTGTGCTAAATAGAGTTCAGCAGGAAAGGAACAAGCTCCAGGATGCCAACGCCAAGCTCGGAGAAGAGCTGAAAGGCGCTCAGGCCGAGCTGTCCGGCTCCGTTAAGGAGAATCAGCGGCTTCGTCGCGGCATTTATAGTAAGTGCTTGAGCGAACTCTTTTGAAAAGAAGAGTTCGGCGAGGAAGTATTTTGACATGATATGTCTTGTAGGTATACTCACGGGTCGTCCTGCAGAGGAGATGCCCATATCAATGGGTGATCAACTTCCCGAACTGTTGCAGCTACTCGAAAGAGTTCGGTAGGCAATGAGCGGCGTCGTTCAGGCTTTATGGCCAGCCCTCACCCTACCCGAGGGCCTCGGGGAGCTTGCGGAGAAGCTGCAGGGAGTGCGGCAGTGCTTTCATTTTTGGAAGATTTCAGCTTGCCATCAAGGTGCCAGAGAGGCTTGGGCCATGGTGAAGACGCGGTACAAGAAGGCGGATCCCAACCACATGGCCGAAGTTGGACCGGTGGGACGCGATGGGAAGGAGATCCCTGTGAGTTTAGTGTATAGCCAAGTAGAGTTGGCTGCTAAGTTTTCCCAACAGGACTGTAAACTAGACAGCCTGTTAGACGGGATTGAGGAGGAATACAATTAGTAAATTTGACAATGTATGTTATCCTTTAAAGTGACATGTGAAATGCCTTCTAGCCGGATTGTAGATCGTTTGTCTTTGCCGACCTTTTCGCTTCGACCTCGGGACCCTAGAGTCCGGAGTGTGTCCGAATACCTTTTTGGTTAAGAAACAACCGTGGTATGCATGGAGACCAGGCGTAGGGGTCATTAGTGCTTTATCAGACAAATGCCCAACTAGTTATGTTATATTACATGGTTAGTAAGAAACATCTTCCAGGGAGAATAGTTCCGTTAAGGGTTCCTTTCGCTGGGAGGCATGCCCTAAAGTGCATGTCCGGACTGCAAAGCAAGCAGTAAAACATCTGGGGGCAGATAGATAAATAGGTAAAAAGTCATCTTTTAAGTCACTGACCGAATATTCCCTTAAGAACGCTAGCTTTCGGCTTCACCCAGTCTGAGGTACACATCCGGCTGACCCGGCAGTAACAATCGCAGAGGTGCTCCCTTTACCTCCTAGCCGAACAATCGGGAACGTAGGGGTAAGCACAGGAGCCAGGCAACCCAGCTTGGCCAAAACTTAAGTCATATCGATGCATATAATGGCGAGTAAAAGGTACATGTGGAAGCTTGACACATGTGATGGGTATAAAACCCGTATAATTGAGCTTCTGTAAAAGAAGCCCCCAGGAATAATGAGTGCGGATAGCACATCATGCGTATAATTGAGCTTCTGTAAAAGAAGCCCCTAGGAATAGTGAGTGCAGATAGCACATCATGCGTATGCAAAGAATGCAAAAAATAGGCCCGGAAGGGCTTTTAAGTGAAAAGGATAAAAAGAGAAACAAAATACAGCCAAAGTGTAAAAGTTTGGACGGGGGAAGGGGACGAACTCTTAGTCCGGCGCTAGGCATAGAATCGTCGGAGGCGGGCTGCGTTCCATGGGTTCGGCTCGAGTCGGTGATCCGACGCATTTCGTAGACGGTATGCTCCGCCGGTCAGTACTTGACCGATAATGAAGGGGCCCTCCCATTTGGGCTTGAGCATGTCCTTTTTCTTGTCCGGCAGGCATAGAACTAGTTCACCAACGTTGTAAGTCTTGGCCCGTACTTCTCTGCTTTGATATCTTCGGGCCTGCTGCTGATAGAATGCGGAACGAGCCTTCGCGACGTCACGTTCTTCCTCCAATGTGTCCAAGCTGTCCTGCCGATCAAGCTCGGCCTCTCTTTCCTCATACATGCGCACTCGAGGTGAGTCATGAATAATGTCACAGGGCAAGACTGCCTCTGCGCCATATACCATAAAAAATGGTGTGAATCCGGTAGTACGGTTAGGCGTTGTTCGCAGCCCCCAGAGTACGGAGTCGAGCTCCTCGACCCATTGTGTGTCGGATTTGGTGAGTGACCTCACTAGTCTGGGTTTAATGCCGCTCATTATTAGACCATTTGCTCTTTCCACTTGACCGTTGGTTTGAGGGTGATAGACTGACGCATAGTCGAGCTTGATGCCCATATTTTTGCACCATGACTTAACCACGTCGGCTGTGAAGTTCGTGCCGTTGTCGATGATGATGCTGTGGGGGACTCCGTAACGGTGTACCACCCCTGATATAAAGTCTATCACTGGTCCGGACTCTGCTGTTTTGACCGGTTTGGCCTCTATCCATTTGGTGAATTTATCCACCATGACCAATAGGTATTTTTTCTTGTGGGTTCCCCCTTTAAGGGGTCCAACCATGTCAAGCCCCCAGACCGCGAACGGCCAGGTAATGGGTATGGTTTTGAGGGCGGTGGGTGGCATATGGCTCTGATTAGCAAAGAGCTGACAACCAACGCATCGCTGGACCAAGTCCTGTGCGTCTGCCCGAGCCGTCGGCCAATAAAATCCTGTACGGAATTCCTTTCCTACAAGGGCCCGGGCTGCTGCGTGGTGTCCGCCTAGTCCGGTATGAATTTCAGCCAGGAGGTTTCGCCCTTCTTCTTCGGAGATACACCTTTGAAGGACTCCGGTGGTACTTTTCTTATAAAGTTCTCCCTCATGGACCTTGTAGGCCTTCGATCGCCGGACTATGCAGCGAGCCTCATTTTGGTCTTCGGGAAGTTCCTGCCTAAGTAAGTAGGCTAGGAAAGGTTCTGTCCACGCGGCGATTACTGCCATTATGACGTGGGCGGAGGGTGTTATGTCGTCTGCCGAATCACCAGTTGGTGCGGTTTTCTCCGGTTTGTAGCTACCGGGCTCCTCTTCCCATAGTACGGATGGCTTGAAGAGCCGTTCCAGGAAGATATTTGGAGGGACAGCATCACGTTTCGCACCGATGCGTGCCAGAACGTCGGCCGCTTGGTTATTATCTCGGGCTATGTGATGGAATTCGAGTCCTTCAAACCGAGCTGACATTTTTAGGACAGCGTTGCGATATGCTGCCATTTTCGGATCCTTGGCGTCGAAGTCTCCATTTATTTGGGATATTGCAAGGTTTGAGTCCCCGCGCACCTCTAGGCGTTGAATGCCCATGGAGACCGCCATCCGGAGACCATGTAACAGGGCCTCGTATTCGGCTGCATTGTTGGAGTCCGTGTACATTATTTGAAGTACATACTGGACTGTATCTCCGGTGGGGGACGTCAGTACGACGCCAACCCCCAGTCCGGCCAACATTTTGGAGCCGTCGAAATGCATAGTCCAATTGGAGTATGCGCCGTACTCTTTAGGGAGTTCGGCTTCAGTCCATTCGGCGACGAAGTCAGCCAAAACTTGTGACTTTATAGCTCGTCGAGGTTTGTAAGTGATGTCGAATGGTAAGAGCTCAATGGCCCATTTTGCTATCCTACCCGTTGCGTCGCGATTATTTATAATGTCATTGAGTGGAACTTCAGAGGCCACTGTTATCGAGCACTCTTGAAAGTAGTGCTGGAGCTTTCGAGACGCCATGAACACCGCATATGCTATCTTCTGATAGTGCGGGTAACGGGATTTGCAGGGGGTTAACACAGTGGATACATAATACACTGGTTTTTGAAGAGGGAATTTATGCCCTTCTGTCGCTCGTTCGACGATGAGGACTGCGCTTACAACTTGATGTGTTGCTGCGATGTATAACAACATTGGTTCGCCCAGAGTGGGCGCAGCCAGGACCGGATTTGTTGCCAGTATGGCCTTTATTTCTTCGAGTCCGGCAGTGGCAGCATCCGTCCACTCGAAGTGTTCGGTGCGCCTGAGGAGGCGATAGAGGGGCAACGCCTTTTCTCCTAAACGGGAGATAAAGCGGCTTAAGGCTGCCACGCATCCTGTTAATTTTTGTATTTGTTTGAGGTCTTTTGGAATATCCAACTGTGACAGAGCTCGGATTTTGGCCGGATTTGCTTCAATTCCTCTACCGGATACGATGAAGCCCAGCAGCTTTCCGGCTGGTACGCCGAAAACGCATTTTTCCGGATTCAGCTTGATGTCATATGCTCTGAGGTTGTCGAATGTGAGCCTCAAATCGTCTACTAAAGTTTCGACGTGTTTTGTTTTGACGAATACGTCGTCTACATATGCCTCGACTGTTTTGCCGATCTGGGTAGCCAGACATGTTTGAATCATGCGCTGATATGTTGCGCCGGCGTTTTTGAGTCCGAAGGGCATCGTGTTGGAGCAGAATGGTCCATATGGAGTGATAAATGCCGTTGCGGCTTGGTCTGCTTCCGCCATCTTGATTTGATGATAGCCAGAGTATGCGTCCAGGAAGCACAACAAATCGTGCCCTGCTGTGGCATCGATAATTTGATCGATGCGGGGGAGAGGGAAGGGATCCTTTGGGCAAGCTTTATTGAGGTCTTTAAAATCGACACAGAGGCGCCAGGATTTATCCTTCTTTTGTACCATCACCAAATTTGCTAGCCAGTCCGGATGTTTGATATCTCTAATGAATCCGGCTTCCAATAGTTTGGCTAGCTCTTCTCCCATTGCCTATCTTTTGGGCTCGGAAAATCGTCGAAGAGCCTGTTTGACTGGCTTGAATCCTTTTAGCATGTTGAGGCTGTGTTCTGCCAACCTGCGAGGGATTCCGGGCATGTCTGAAGGATGCCAGGCGAAGATATCCCAATTTTCCCGGAGGAATTCGCGCAGTGCGGCGTCTACTTCGGGGTTCAACTGTGCCCCAATGGAGGCCGTCTTTGTTGGGTCCGTTGGATGGACCTGGAATTTTATTATCTCGTCTGCTAGTTTGAAGGAGGTGGACTTGGATCTTTTATCGAGTATCACATCGTCCCTGTTCACCTAGAGCGCAGCGCGGTGAGTTCCTCTGCCGCTAAGGCTTCGGATAGTGCCTCGAGGGATAGTGCGGCAGTCTTGTTTTCGGCGCGGAGTGCTATGTCCGGATCACTAACGACAGTGATTATTCCGCTGGGCCCAGGCATTTTCAGCTTCATGTACCCGTAATGAGGTATTGCTTGAAAAATTGTGAATGCCTCTCGTCCTAATATGGCGTGATACCCACTGCTGAACGAGGCCACCTGGAACATGACTTCTTCGGATCTGTAATTGTCCGGAGAGCCGAATACCACATCGAGTGTGATTTTTCCGGTGCAGCGCGCTTCCCGGCTAGGGATTATTTCTCTGAAGGTTGTGCTGCTTCGCTCAATACGGCTCCAATCGATTTCCATTTTTCGTAGAGTTTCCTCATAAATGAGGTTTAGTCCGCTGCCGCCGTCCATGAGGACTTTTGTCAGTCGAAAGCCGTCCACTATGGGACTAAGTACCAGTGCGGCTGGGGCTCTGGTTGTTCGGAATGTGGGCTCGTCGCTACCATTGAAGGTAATAGCTGTGTCGCTCCATGGATTTGCTGTTGCTACTTGGTAGACTTCGGCGAGTTCGCGGATTGATCGTTTTCGCATATTATTTGATGCGAAAGTCTCGAAGACTGTTGATACCGTGCTGGTATTGTTGGAGTGGTTTCCCGGAGCTAGAAGCTCTTCGCCACTTTTGGCCACCTGCCGTAATATCCAACATGCTCGAAGGATATGCGTTGGGACGGCTCCCTCTGTATTATGAAGCTTACAGGGTCCATTGAGCCATCCCTCTAGTACGGTTCCGTTTCCCTGATTGGGTTTTTGTTTTTTCGTTTTTGCATCTGGGGCCTGAGTGTAAGGCGCCCTTTTGCTGCGGACTGGGTTTGGGGCCGGATTATCCCAAAATTGATTTTCGGTTTTCCGGAAACTCTCCATCGCACAGTACTTTCGTACAATGGATGCCAGATCGGTGAAGCACGTAATTTTGCGACGATCAATGGCGTTTAGTATTCCCTTGTCCGTGCAGTTATTGCGGAAGATTGATATTGCGTTTTCCTCTCGGCAGTTCTTTATCCTGTCCATAACCAGGAGGAATCTGGCCCAGTAGTGATGTACTGTTTCTGTAGGCTCTTGCCGTATTAGAGATAGATCGCATATGTCTGGGCGGGCGGGTGGAATAAAATCCGGATCCCTGCCCATCTTGAGGCTCAAAGGCCAAGGGGTTTCCGAATTCGGAAGTGTGGTTTGCTGGGGACAATCCAGCGAGTCCGGGGCGATGCATGATTTTAAGTTCGATGCTCGATCGAAGTTGATCCCTCCGCGGGAATCCGGCATGGAGGGTTCGGGAATCCGGACATAAATTGTTTTCAACACTGGCAAAGAGTTGCCGTATTTCTCTTCCACCACTGCGACATGGTGGGTGGCCTGGGGAGAGTTAATCTCTCTCAGATCGGTTTTAAGCCCAATCTGGTTGTAGTCCGTAGCGACTCCCAGGGCGGCGATGCGATCCAAGAGCTCGTTAACAGACGAGAGCTCTATTGGATCTAACTGTTCGGCAGCTTTAGGGCTGACGCGAAGATTGCTTTCAACGACTTGAGAAGTCATTGCCGAAGCGGCGGCCGGACAGGCAGTCATGAGAAAGCCACCAAGCCGGATAGTTTGGCCGGCGGCCAAGGCCCCTCCGGCGAAAATACCGTCTTTGAAGACGGGTGGAGGCATCCGCTCTATCGGTGACGACACAGAGGAACTCTCAATGAAAGCACCAATGTCGGTGTCAAAACCGGCGGATCTCGGGTAGGGGGTCCCGAACTATGCGTCTAGGAGGATGGTAACAGGAGACGAGGGACACGATGTTTTTACCCAGGTTCGGGCCCTCTCGATGGAGGTAAAACCCTACGTCCTGCTTGATTAATATTGATGATATGGGTATTACAAGAGTAGATCTACCACGAGATCAAGGAGGCTAAACCCTAGAAGCTAGCCTATGGTATGATTGTTGTAATGTATGTTGTCCTACGGACTAAAGCCCTCCGGTTTATATAGACACCGGAGAGGGCTAGGGTTACACAGAGTCGGTTACAATGGTAGGAGATCTACATATCCGTATTGCCAAGCTTGCCTTCCACGCCAAGGAAAGTCCCATCCGGACACGGGACGGAGTCTTCAATCTTGTATCTTCGTAGTCTTGGAGTCCGGCAGACATTGATAGTCCGGCTGTCCGGACACCCCCTAGTCCAGGACTCCCTCACCCTCCCTCAGGGGGGGAACAACTTTCTTCTTCCTCCTCCTCTTCCTCGTCATCTCTGGCGACGGAGGAATGAGTCTCGGTGTCTTCGGACATCGCGTCCGAAGTGCCCTTGCGATGGAGACCACCTCTGGTCCCCTTGGCCTTCTTCTCCAGTGCCTGATAAGGCACCAGAACCAGCATCTTCGTCAGAAGCAGGATTTCTGGGTCCTCGGGCAGCGGAGCCGGACAGTTAATCCGCTCTGCCTTCTATGTCTAGGCCTGAAAGAATCAATAAGGGGGCTTAAACGCCTTCCTCGAGTATGCAAGTAAAGGGTCACTACAAAAAAATATACTTCCGTGATGATACGTGTTTGTCACAGTAGGTCGCGTTTTCTGTCATGCATGTACATCCATGACCATTTTATGACAGAATCAAGATAGTTATACCTGTGCTGTCGTAGAAGTGTTCCATGACATTACCAAAATTATCATCACGGAAGTGTCCACTTCCATGACGATAAATCGCGCGTCAGAGCAGTGCTTTCGTCAAGGGTGACCGACACGTGGCATCCACCATAACAGAACGCCGTTAAGCTATTGGGTCGAGTTTTGGATCCGATAACCCATTAACAGCCCCGACCAATGGGGATTTTCCACATGTAAAATCATCATTGGCTGGAGGAAACACGTGTCGGCTCATCGTTGGGACAGATGTCATCCACTCATTGGACAGAAGGCGCCTATGATACGTCGACACATGGCACGACCCAACAGAGGCCCATTCTTGTGCAAAGGCCAACCCGTTTGACTTGGTCAAAAGGTGGCGGGCCGGCCCATGGAAAGCCTGTTAATGGCATGTTCGCATATAGCCCATTTACAGCCTGCTAACCCAAGGCTCGTTACGCCCTATCTGAATTAGGCCCAGTAGTGTCATCTGGGCCATCCAATATGATTCCATCCCGTTTTCACTCCTGACCCATGTATGGCCCATGACGTCTTTCGGCCCATATGAGGCCCTATGTAACTCTTGGCCTATTAACGGCCCGTGGTGAAACTGGCCCGTAATGAACAGTGTATCACTTTACACCCATTAACGGCCCGTGGTGAAACTAGCTCGTAATGAATAGTGTATCACTTTATACCCATTAACGGCGCGTTATTCCTTTGGGCTGTTTCCAGCCCATGTTATCTTTTGGCCTTCTCAGAGCCCATTTATTCTTGGGCTCATTTCCAGCATTCGTTTACTTACGGCCCGTTACCGTCATTTTCTGCTTGTGGGCCAAATTCTGCCCGTGGTTACAGTCGACCCGTTTGTGGTCCGTTAATACGGTGGGTCATTCTATAGCGTCATGAAATACGGCCTATTAACGATGGCCCGTTATGGTCGGCCCATGAACGGACGATTCCAACTATAGCCCGTTTACGGCCATAATGCGGCCTGTTATTGGCCCATGTTTGGCCAATCGATCATACGACCCGTATAAGGCCCATTGATGATACGACCCGTAGAAGGCCCATTGTTTCTACGACCCGTAGGAGGCCCAGTGTCACTACAGTAAATATTAGCCCATGGTTATTGTGGCCTAGTTTTAAAAAATAGGTTATTGCAGCCACTAGCAAACCGCGGAAAAAGAACTGCACTGACTACAAGCAAACAAAGAAACAAGACAACAAGGAAATAAATAAGCAAGCAACATATGCTAGGCTATCACGGCTATTACACATATTACATCCACTGGGCATCAAAGTTCGCCACCAGTGCAAATATAGGGAACAAAGCAGCATATAAACACCGCAGCAAAACAAGTCCAGAACTGAAACCACTTCAGAAGAGTTCAAGAAACAATATCCTGGGTACCCATAATGCTGGCAAGATGCTTAGCAAGCTTATTAACTTTGTCTTGTTTGGCGCTTAAATCCTCCAGCGCTTGCTATTGCACAAGAAAGTACGCATCTGAATTCTGCAGGGACTTCCTCAGTCCTTCGGCTTCTTGCCGCAGCACATCTGACTGATGCCTTTCAGCTTGTAGCTGAGACTGAAGAAGCCGAAGTGATTCAGGCAGCGAGTTCGAAGAGCTTGTGCCAGCGGTACTTGCCAGTAACTCGAACACTACATCTACGCAGGACTGTGGCGTTTTCTTACTGTCTACAAGATCATTTTTATCACCTTTCTTGGAGACCAACAGGGTTGTCTCACTATCTTGAACCTTATCTGCATTACTTTCTCTACCATTGCATAGTGGGGGTGCTCTTCTTCAATATTCTGTTTGCATACTACAAGAGAAACAAGCAGACACATCACAGGTTTAGCTTGTAGTATACGAAACTCATTTTGGTAAACCGGTTCAGTAGTAAGGTGGATATGATAACAGCATGAAACAAACATATATCTATGTACTGGTCACTGTATTGTCCATATCATTCTAGTTTATGTTCCCTAATCAAGATAGAGACACAGTTCAACTCATATATTTTTAATACACAACAGCATAGACAGAATATAAGTGTGAGAAACTACACAGCATTGGCAGCACTTGTAATGTGCATCACATGAGAACATAATTGTTTATACAACTTAAACTGAAATCAACATAGAGCAAGAAGTTAGAACAACAATCTAGTTAAAGAAATAGGTTTAAAACATACCTGTTGCGCCATTGGAGTTTCAATTGGATCCTTCAAATTCGAAAGTAGTTGGTATGAGTAAATAGAGTGATGCAACAGCAAAGGAGTATGGACCATAGCTATGAATCTGACCTGAGAACAGTTGCTCTTCTGCTTTAAATGTGGAGTTTGGGTTAGCTGTGGTGGTCTTCATGCTTTGGGCACTGCAATAGCTTTACAAACTGCTCGTGTGGGGGTAATCTGTGGTGGACATGGTGCTTTGTCAACTAGAAGTGGGTTACTATCCGCTGGGGTTGCGGTTAGATGGGTTGTAGCTTGTTCTCTGCCCAACAGTGTAAGTGTGCAATCTGGAAGAGTCTCGATTATGTGTAGCGGGGCTAGTTTGTGGGCAGTACAACCATGGTTCTATCTGCATCGACGGGTAGCATTGTCTTTTGTGAAGAATGGGTTTTTGCTCCCTTAGATATTGCCATCACCCCCTCCAATTCAAATGGTTGATAAACAAGAAAAGAAATTGAACATACAGACATTGTATGATAGACAGATGTGGTAATTCACATATATGTTGTCTAACCAAATAGGACAGCATGACACAATTTTACATATATGATGCCTAACTAAACAGGATAGCATGACACAGTTACAGATATATGATGGATAACTTAACAGGATATAATGGCATAATTCAACATATGATGAGTACCTAAACAGGATGACATGACAAAACTATATGATGTCTTTCTAAAATAGGTTGGGATGAAATAATTCACATACATGTTGTCTAAGTATACAGGATGGCATGATATAATTGACATAATTGATTCATATACTAAGCATCTGGCACTCGCATGTATGATCTCTAAACTAAGCAGATAGAATTCAATATGTGCATATGATGTCTAAACTAAGCAATGCAAGACACCATATGCATCATATGAGAAATATAAATATTGCAGCTTAGAGCATACACCTCAGGTGGGATATAGGACTGGTCATCTGTCTCTGAATCCTCCTCTGAGGAGCTCCCTGTAACCATCGAGATATATGCTTCAACAGGTACCATTGCCTGCTCTGAAGACCTTGTTTTCACTCCAGATTTTTCCATAACCGACTCAAATGGCTGATACACATGAAGAGTAGTTCAATATACACAGATTGTCGACAAATGGAATACATAATAAAAAAAGATGGCATGAGAGAATTCACATATATGATGCCTGGCTCCATGGTGGTGCATAATTCACATATATGATAACTGGCTGAAAAACATGGCATTGCATAATTCACATATCTGATATAGAAAGCAAACAGGAGGCATTCACACAAAGCATATCTAATCTAAGCAGATGGCATGGCAATGCAAGACACCATATGCATGATATGATCAATATAACCCAGCCAAGTTAGAGCATGCACCTCGGGGGGGGGGGGGGGGGGCTACGACTAGTCATCTGTCTCTGAATCCTCCTCTGAGGAGCTATCTGTAACCAGTAAGAAATCTGCATCGACAGGTAGCACTGACTGCTCAGAAGACCTTGTTTTCACTCCAGATTTTCCCATGACCGACTCAAATGGCTGATGCACAGGAAGAGTAGATGAATGTATAAACATTGTTGACAAATGGAATACATTATGGAAAAAAATATGGCACGATACAATTCACATATATGATGACTGGCTAAACAGGATGGCATTGCATGATTCACGTATATGATGCCTGGCTAAAGAAGATGGCATTGCATCATTCCCGTATACTCCCTCTGTTCCTAAATATTTGTCTTTTTAGAGATTTCAAATGGACTACCACATACAGATGTATATAGACATATTTTAGAGTGTAGATTCACTCATTTTGTTCCGTATGTAGTCACTTGTTGAAATCTCTAAAAAGACAAATATTTAGGAATGGTGGGAGTATGATATAGAAACCAAACAGGTGGCATTCACACAAGCAAATCTAAACTAAGCTGATGACATATAAGATGTATAATGTAAGCAATGCAAGGCGCCATATGCATGATATGACCAACATCAGCATGCCAGGTTAGAGCAAACACATCAGGTGGTAAAGAGGCGTGGTCGGCTCCTTTTGAATCTCCATCTGAATAGTTATCTTCCTCTAGAATACAATTTGGAAATGCAGGAGGGGGGGGGGCACTTCGCCCACCATGAAGCGGCGTCTGCATGACATTATATTCCCACACAACGGTCTTCTCTTTTTCTCTACATGTTCAGTACGATTGTGTACAATATCTGACATGCATAATAAAAAAATAGTTAGATTTTGTAAGGCCTAAGGGGTGCATGCAAAAACCAAGACTGATGGTAGCAAACGAGTGGATGGTCCATAACTAATGATAGCAGGTAGATTATAGCTTCAATTTAAAAAGATAGACAATGGATCATCTATTGTTTGTTGCCCATCCAACATGAACCACATAGAAGACCCCAAATGAACCAGATAATAGACAGATACTATTCGTTGCCGGCTCGATATGAGACCCATGGGCAATTCAAAACTCAAGATTGAACGATAAAGTAGCAGGTAATAATAACCGATGTATAACGTAGGCAAACATGAAAGACTGCGACCTCTCTTCTGGAACTGTGTAGTCCTCAGGTTCATCTACTCAGTCGATGATGGTAATGCAGTTGGCGTGGCTGCCGACAACGGGGAAGATGATCTGAGGCGGCGAAAGAAAGTCTGCAGGGGGGATCTCTGCTGCAGTGAACGCTTCTATCGATGGTGCACCTCAGGTGGGGTGGCTGACGGCACGGCAGGAGCAGGACATAACACATAGAGTTTTCTTTGACGCCTATCTGAAAATGAAGTAAATCTGTAAGGGCGCCTTAGAATTGGAGGATTCTATAAACGCAGGGACAGGAAAAACGCAGGAATAGGATAGGAATGCACGTGTAAAACAGAGCATTTGGAAACATAGGATTTCTGTCAACCTGGGTGTTTGGCTCACATGAATTGGAAGAACACGGGAATGGAGAAACAAAGTGATGCGACGAGTGTACAACCTCTTTGGCATAGCCTTGTGGACCTCGGCATCATTGGGTTGGACGTGGAGGATGGTGATGATGCTGGTGTGACTGTCGGAGGCGGGGAAGAAGATCCGAGGCCTCTGGAAATAGCGCCGAGGGTACTACTCCACTGTGATGGACGGTTCCGTCGTTGGAGCAGCTCTGCTAAGGTGTACGGCAACGAGGCTGAAGCATGACAAGACAGACAACTTTAATCTGAAGTGGGACCCCAATATCATCTGCAATAGATGATGTAAAATACATCACCAAAAAGTGCTAGATGTAAAACGCATCAGCTGTGCCACAGCCACTCTGACAGATGCTGTACGTACTGTTCGCTCTGAACTTAACTGAAGAAAATGAACTTTACAGTCGAAACTGAATTTTACTATCGAAACTGATTGAACTAGTAACAGAGCATCGCAATAGATGTTTAGGGAGTTCGAGCACTAGTAGCAGAGAAGTAGTGATCTAAATCAGCAGACGCTCGAGTAGGGAACGCACTAGCAGAGAGCAAGTCGTGCAGTAGCACCGCAAGCGAGTGCTAAAGCAGCAACTCCTGTAGCTGCCGGAGGTCGTGCAGCACCAGCAGCAGCGCAAGCGAGAGCAAGAGCAGAGGAGCAGCACGAACGAAAGCAGGAGCAGTGCAGCAGCGTGACCTACAGCAAGAACAGAGCCACAACGCGAGCGAGAGCCGGAGCAGCTGCAGCTAGTGCCGTTGTGGAAGTCGCCGCTGAGGAAGCAACGTCATGGGGGAGATATGCCATGGATGATGTGGCCGGCGATCGCACCATCGATGGAGACACGCCATGTCTGCTCGGTATCGAGCACCGGCAGCCCCGTGAGATCGAATAAAAGATAAAACGCAACGGTGAGTGCAGAACCTCCTTGGTGGCGCCGAGTTGGCCTCGGCTTCATCGAAGGAATTGGTTAGGGTGTTGCGGTTCGGGTGGGGCAGGTCAAGACGGCGCTGTGGGGATTGAGGTGGCGTGATAGACGAGGCGAACATCGGGGCAGCTCCTTGGAGGTGGAGGATGGGGCGGCTGATCCGGCGAGACGGCGAGATCGACAACGGATCCTCATCCGGTGCGGTGGATGAGGGACGGCGAGCTGTTGTGGTGGACGACGTAGTCGGGGAAGAGTCTCCGGCTGGGCGGCGGTCGGGAGGCCGATGGAGGAGCGTGGGGTTTCGCGGGTTTTGGCGGCCTCGGTGTACGATTGTGAGGGGGGCGAAGGGGGAGGGAGAGCCAAGCTTAGGGACGCGCTTGTCCGAAATGTAGGGTAAGTTACCAGTGTACCCCCACTGGTTTTGACACCGCGACGTTGAGCTTCATTTCCAGCTGAGGGGTAGAAGGGGGATTTCGTGTGTCTGGGCTGCGGGAGCGATTTCGGACGAGGAGGGAGTTCTCGTGCGCGTCCAAATTTCGGGATAAGAAGGCGCAGCGCAGGTTGAAGAGGCGGGAGTTTCAAAGCAGGTGAGACAAAAGATACTCGAGCTTGAAAATTTCGGGATAACAAGGTGCGGATTCCTTGTTCAGCAGAACGAACTTAACGTGTAAAAAAACAATTCATACAAGACACAAGAGAGTCATGTCCCCTTTTACTATATTGCTATAGATGCCATTGAAAAAACTACAAGGAAAATGTAAAAAAATCGGGAGAACAAGATTACCCTGCACAGTACCAAATCGATTCACACTTCCCTCAACAACAACAAAAGACAAATCAATTCCCACCAAAGAAAGAGTAATGTCCCTTTTTATATGATTACAAATGCCATGATCACGAATTTCAATTTTTGAATCCACGTTATGTTGAATTCGAATATATCGTTAGGTGACCTTGCGGTTTATAATTGATGTAGTCGTACATTTTGATCTTCCGTCATATATGAACATTTTACTCCACCATGTGAACATATATATTGTCATCTACCATATGGACTAAATTTGAATCAATTTTTCTTATTTGAATACGATTGTTGTCAAGTTATACAATAATTTAAATATTATCTTGATAACAAAAAACATGCATATAGCAGTAAACATATTTCACTATGAAGTACATGTACCATACGCTCTCCAATTCAAATATTTGTATCCATTTTATGTTGAATTCAAATCATAGTATATTTTTGGTCTAGGTAGCGAGATGTTCGGGATAATCTAAACCCTATTTTCATATGTATAATTTTTTGGCTGAATTGGGACAAGTTTTGGTATAAGCTTCTTGCAAAACTGGAGATTCTCTCAACAAGCCTCGTGGTTCCGAGAGGGAACGTGTCACCTTTGTGTGTGAAACAGTATACGCTGCCTCCCCCCTGATTTTATTTACAGAGGCAACATAGAACTATATGAGTGCCATGTTAAATTTAGGAATTATTTCGGGTTCATTTGGCCTTTTTATACATTAATTGAGTTTCTGGACTTTTAATGTGCATAATCTAAATATGAATTGCATGCACATGCTCCGGTGCACCAAAGTGGGTTGAAAAATCACATGCGTGTCCTTGGTTGAATTTCTAGGTCCCATGGAAGAAATGAGAATGAAATTCAAACATCTGGGCGTCATGACTCGGCCGATAACATCGAGAAACTTAGATTTTAAATTCATGTAAATCCAAAACTCGCCTGGAAATCATGAAACTTGGCATGGTGTCATGTCATGGCACTAACATGTTGTGGCAAAAAATTGGGCCGATTTGGAAGCTCGTGGTTCTAAGAGGGAACGTGCCACCTTTGAGTGTGAAATGATATACGCTGCCCCCCCCTTCAGTTTCTTAACAAAGGCAACATAGAACTACATTAGTGCCCTGTTAAATTTTGGAATTATTCCGGGTTCGTTTGTCATTTTTTATACATTAATTGAGTTTCTGGTCATTTAATGTGCATAAGTCAAATTTGAACTACAAGCACATGCTCTCGTGCACCAAAGTTGGTTGAAAAATCACATTTGTGTCCTCGGGTGAATTTCTAGGTCCCATGCAAGAAATGAGAATAAAATTAAAACATCTGGGCATCGTGGCTCGGCCGAGAACATTGAGAAACTTGGTTTTAAAATTCTTGTAAATCCAAAACACATCTGAAAATCACGAAACTTGGCATGGATGTCATGTCATGGTACTACCATGCTGTGGTAAAAAAATTGGCCGAATAGGAACAGATGTTGGTATAAGCTTCTTGCAAACCGAAGCTTCTCTCAAGAAGGCTCATGGTTCTGAGAGGGAACGTGCCACCTTTGAGTGCGAAATGATATACGTTGTCCCCCTTGAGTTTATTTACAAAGGCAACATAGAACTACATGAGTGCCCTGTTAAATTTTGGAATTAGTCCAGCTTTGTTTGGCCTTATTTACACATTAATTGAGTTGTTGGTCATTTAATGTGCATAATTCAAATTTGAACTAGAAGCACATGCTCCCGTGCACCAAAGTTGGTTGAAAAATCACATTTGTGTCCTCGGGTGAATTTCTAGGTCCCATGCAAAAAATGAGAATAAAATTCAAACATCTGGGCATCGTGGTTCGGTCGAGAACATTGAGAAACTTAGTTTTAAGATCATGAAACTTGGCATGGTGTCATGTAATGGTAGTACCATGCCGTGGTAAAACAAATTGGCCGAATAGGAACAAATTTTGGTATAAGCTTCTTGCAAATCGGAGCTTCTCTCAAGAAGGCTCGTGGTTCTGGGAGGGAACGTGTCACCTTTGTGTGCATAATTCAAATTTGAAATACAAGCACATGTTCCAGTGCACCAAAGTTGGTTGAAAAATCACATGTGTGTCCTCGGGTAAATTTCTAGGTTCCATGCAAGAAATGGGAATGAAATTCAAAATTCTGGGCGTCGTGGCTGGGTTGGAAACATTGAGAAACTTAGTTTTTTAATTCCTGTAAATCCAAAACACGCATGAAAATAATGAAACTTGGCTTGGTGCCATGACATGGCACCAACATGCTGTGGTAATTTTGCAGTCCGATTTGCGAAGGCGCACACATTAACAATCAACAAAGTCATTTTGGAACAAGTGCTGTCACGTTACAATCGGAAACACAAGTATTATTGAAACCGTGGGCGTTCTACTTACTAGTACCATTTACGTGCCGCCACGCATCCCCATTTTTTATTAGCTAGCAGGCGCTGTGCAGGGTAGCTATTTGAGTACGAGAGGCGTGCGATCAGACCCCTACGCGTGCTTATCGGGAGGAGAGCCCTTTGACCTCCATCTGTCGTCCACCTCTCTCCCAAGGTCTCCATTAATGGCGCCCGAGCCTCTGTTTAATGGAGTTGCTATGTCTCACTCGACTGAGATTTAAGAGAGAAAAAAGAAAATCTGAAAGCACAGATCTTGATGTAAGATCCGACGGACCTATATAGCAACTACTGCGACTTATAGCAAGACTGATGAATATATAAGGACGATTAATTGTCTTACATAATTATAAAGATAATTAAAAAAGCCACATGCGGCTAGGCCCGAAATACACAAGGGCAAAAGAAGAAGCAAGACAAGGATATGGCTCGCTGATCTCTACTTTCTTGATGCGTTGCTGCAGGCCGCGGGAACTAGTCTCCGCGGCGAGCGGTGATGAGCTCTTTCGTGTCCTCAAGACGCTGCTTGAGAACATCCACGGATTCCTCCACCAGCCTTTGGCGCTCGTTGCGGAGCATGTCATTCTCGTCCATAAGTTTCTTGACGATGACATCGGTCCTCTTCAAGAAGGCACTAGTCTCCTCCTGCAGGTCTGCAGTTCGGACGATCTTCTCCCTCAGCAGGTTGCGCTTGGCCCGGAGCCTCTCATTGCCCTTCCTTAGTTGCCGGATGACGTCGGTAGCCTGTTCAAACGAGGCTTTCATGTTGTCCTGCAACCTCGCCCAGCCAGAAATCTGATCCATCTGGCTATGGACGATCGCTTGCATGCACGTGTAACAGTCATCACCTGCCCGCGAGAAATTTTCCCAGGCTGCCGCGGCGCGGTGGGACATCTCTGCTGCATTCGCGGCGCGGCTGGACATCTCTGTTTCTTCCTCCGTGCGGCCGGACCAGTCTGCTGCATCGACGGCACGGCGGGACCTCCATGCTGCTTCAGCGGCGCGGCAGGACCTCTGTGCTGCTACTTCCGCGTGGCGGGACATGTCGGCTGCTCTCACAGCAAGGCAGGACATCTCTCGTGCTTCCGCTTCCATGCTCGCCTCTCCCTGGTGGCAATCTCTCGACCCAGAACTCACGCCGGCCATGGCAGACGCAAGGGAAGGATGCTGAATGACTTGTTTGTTTTTGTGGATGAGGAGTTGAGGAGGAATGTGCAGTCATCTTGGCATACTAGTATTTATAACCAAGTACTAATACACTCCTAAGTGGGAAACCGTTTAGGTTGTGATCGGTGTGAACAGGTTTGCAATTCAATATAGCATGGAATAATTTCTAATGTGACGAGACGCAAGCTCAAAATTTATTGACGGTTCTAGTTTCAAAGTGCGACACTATTCCCGGATGGAGTAGTTCTTTTTCTACTCCCTCCTTTCCGGTTTTATAGGGCCTATCTCCAAATTTTAGTTTTTCCATTTTATAAGGCTCAATTTGGTTGTTCCCCAACACATGTTCAGATTCCAAGGTGCATTAAATCATTGCATTCAAGTATTAAGAGAAAATTGACCAATGCATGTACTTTACGCATGCATGCATTGCAATTAATGCATTGATAAACATATTTTTTTGAGAAAAACAAGAGCATTAATTAGGTGCTTTTGCAAACTACAAAATATTCCACCACTCACCATCTTGGTTGGTGCGATTTTTGAATTAAGCCCTATAAACCGGAAAGAAGGGAGTACTGTTGTGTACGTGCAATAACTGGCACCGTCGTATACATATCTTACGGTTAATGGGGCATTCGACAGGAATAGCCGCGTGGCGAGCTCTAGGCTAGTCTTTTTTTCAGACGCATTAAAGCTATCTCTCGGGACTTCTCGCACGCACCATCGTGCCACCCACAAAAACTTGTACTCTGAGTTTAGTACGTTATACAGGAAGAGAAGAGGTGCACGCACGCACTCGTCCTCTCACACACGCGTCTGTTTTTTCTCGAAAAGGAGGATGATGACCCCCGGCCTCTGCATCTGGGAGTCACACACGCATCTGTAGCTACGAATTGTAGTGTTCTCAACCATCCGATTGGCTCTATCATGGATGTACCTATATACTAAGACATGTCTAGATACATCTATATTTTGACAAATGGAAGGCATGTATTGTGGAACGGAGGGAGTGCTTGTCATCAAAATGGATAAAAAGGGACGTATCTAGAACTAAAATACATGTACATACATCTCCTTTTATCCATTTTGATGACAAGTGGTACTTCTTACCCAAAGGAACTTTATATCCAACAGACACAAAATATCCATTCGACTGTTTAAAATTACTGATCTGATGTCGAAGTAATTGCTGCATCGCCACCAAAACCCACCATTTCATAAGCTAAAGTAGACCAAGGTAATCCCTATATTAGCATATTACTAAGATAAACAGAAGGCACTGTAGAAACATTTAGGACGTGAGCTTGTCAATCTGAATGCGGAGGGACACCAGCTTAGCCCCGGCCAGCAGCTTGGGCGGAACTGTCAAGAAGGTCAGCTCCTGCACGTCGACGTCGCCAGGATCCTTGCTACTTGTCACCTCCATTTCCACCTTGACAGCATCGGTCGTGCCTTTGGGCTCCCCCGGCGGGCCGTTCGCCCACAGCTTGGCCACGTAGTGCAGCAGTGGGGACGCCCCCGCTCTGATGCAGATGACCAACACGGCGATAGGCATGCCGATGTCGAGCACGCCGCCGACCAAGAAAAACGCGCGGCCGTCCTCCTCCGCGAACAGCAAGAGCCGTGGCTCCGACAGTGGCACTTGCAGCTGGAGCACCTTGCCGTACTGGATCCTGTGCACGGGCATGGGATGTGCGGTGCTGATGTGGCGGTAGAGCATCGGCGGCGGGCCTTCGTAGCCGCAGATGATACGTCTCCAACGTATCTATAATTTTTGATTGCTCCATGCTACTTTACCTACTGTTTTGGACTATATTGGGCTTTATTTTCCATTTTTATATTATTTTTGGGACTAACCTATTAACCGGAGGCCCAGCCCAGAATTGCTGTTTTTTGCCTATTTCAGTGTTTCGAAGAAACAGAATATCAAGCAGAGTCCAAACGGAATGAAACCTTCGGGATCGTGATTTTCCAACCAAACGTGATCCAGGAGACTTGGAACCTACTCCAAGCAGTGCACGAGGAGGTCACGAGGGTGGAGGCACCCCCTGGGCGCGCCCCCTACCTCATGGGCCCCCTGACACTCCACTGACGTACTCCTTCCTACTATATACCTACGTATCCCCTAACGACCAGAACAGGAGCCAAAAACCTAATTCCACCGCCGCAACCTTCTGTATCCACGAGATCCCATCTTGGGGCCTGTTCCGGAGCTCCAACGGAGGGGGCATCCACCATGGAGGGCTTCTACATCATCACCATAGCCCCTCCGATGAAGTGTGAGTAGTTTACTTCAGACCTTCGGGTCCATAGCTAGTAGCTAGATGGCTTCTTCTCTCTTTTTGGATCTCAATACAATGTTCTCCCCCTCTCTCGTGGAGATCTATTCGATGTAATCTTCTTTTTGCGGTGTGTTTGTTGAGACCGATGAATTGTGGGTTTATGATCCAGTATTATCTATGGAAAATATTTGATTCTTCTCTGAATTCTTTTATGTATGATTGAGTTATCTTTGCAAGTCTCATCGAATTATCCTTTTTGGTTTGGCCAACTAGATCGGTAGTTCTTGCAATGGGAGAAGTGCTTAGTTTGGGTTCAATCTTGCGGTGTCCTTACCTAGTGAAAGAAGGGGCAGCAAGGCACGTATTGTATTGTTGCCATCAAGGATAACAAGATGGGGTTTTTATCATATTGCATGAATTTATCCCTCTACATCATGTCATCTTGCTTAAGGCGTTACTCTGTTTTTAACTTAATACTCTAGATGCATGCTGGATAGCGGTCGATGAGTGGAGTAATAGTAGTAGATGCAGAATCGTTTCGATCTACTTGTTTTGGATGTGATGCCTATATACATGATCATTGCCTAGATATACTCATAACTATGCTCAATTCTGTCAATTGCTCAACAGTAATTTGTTCACCCACCGTGGAACACTTATGCTCTTGAGAGAAGCCACTAGTGAAACCTATGGCCCCCGGGTCTATTCTCATCATATCAATCTATATCACTTTATTTATTTGCTTTGCTTTACTTTGCCTTTACTTTTTACTTTGCATCTATCTATCAAAAATACCAAAAATATTATCTCTATCAGATCTCACTCTCGTAAGTGACCGTGAAGGGATTGACAACCCCTAAGCGTTGGTTGCGAGTTGCTATTGTTTTGTGTAGGTATGAGGGACTTGTGCGTGGTCTCCTACTGGATTGATACCTTGGTTCTCAAAAACTGAGGGAAATACTTACGCTACTTTGCTGCATCATCCTCTCCTCTTCGGGGAAATCCAACGCAGTGCTCAAGAGGTAGCAAGAAGAATTTCTGGCTCCGTTGCCGGGGAGGTTCACGCAAGCAAGTCAACCATACCAAGTACCCATCGCAATCCTTATCTCTCGCATTACATTAATTGCCATTTGCCTCTCGTTTTCCTCTCCCCCACTTCACCCTTGCCAGTTTATTTGCCCTCTCTTTCCCAATCTCCTCCTCTCTTTCCCGGTTGCTTTTTCTCGTTGCCTTTCTGTTTGCTCGTGTGTTAGTTCGCTTGTTTGTCATTATGTCTAATTCCTTATCTGCTCCTATGTCTCCCGAGTTTGAAGTTATTCACTTCAAGCAAAGGCAAGGAGAAAACTTAAAAGATGCTTGGTATAGGATGATGGAATCTTATCGTAAGTGCACCCTAGAGGTGAACTTTAGAATTCTTCTTTGCAATTTTTATGTTGGGTTAACTATGACGCATAGACAACTCTTGGATTGCATTGCCAAGGGAAATTTCATTGAGATTGATCCCAGTATTGCGCATGAAATAATAGAGGGAATAGTGGGAACACTACCCCAAAAGGGAGGATCTCATCCTACCCAGGAAGAAACCCAAGTGTTTGAAAAGATTTGCGAGGTAACAAAATTTTTACAAAAGTCTCTTGAGCCTCTTAAAAGTGTTAGCGGAAATCTTCACCGCATGAATATATTGATTACTCTTTGCAATAAGCGGTTGGATTCTTTAGATCTAAAAAATTCCGAGTATGAAGGGAAGCGGAAAGAACCTCCCAGATTTGAGCATGACTCTGCTAAAAAAATGAAAATCAAAGATGGCAATACCTAGATCTATCCTTGCTTTTATGCCTAGCTAGGGGCGTTAAACGATAGCGCTTGTTGGGAGGCAACCCAATTTTATTTTGTGTTTTTTGTTTTTGCTTCTGTTTAGGAATAAATAATCCATCTACCTTCTGTTTGGATGTGGTTTTATGTTTTAATTAGTGTTTGTGCCAAGTATAACCTATAGGATAACCTACGATGATAGTTGATTTGATTCTGCTGAAAAACAGGAAACTTTGCACGCACGGATATTATTTTGTTAAATCACAGGAACATGATTTAGCGTTGATTCTTTTTTCTGCTGATCAATAAACAAATTTTCCAGGACTTCCTATTTTGGTAGAATTTTTATAGTTCCAGAAGTTTGCGTTAGTTACAGATTGCTACATACTGTTCTGTTTTTGACAGATTCTGTTTTACGTGTGTTGTTTGCTTATTTTGATGAATCTATGGCTAGTAAAATAGTTTATAAACCATAGAGAAGTTGGAATACAGTAGGTTTAACACCAATATAAATAAAGAATGAGTTCATTACAGTACCTTGAAGTGGTCTTTTGTTTTCTTTCTCTAACGGAGCTCACGAGATTTCTGTTGAGTTTTGTGTTGTGAAGTTTTCAAGTTTTGGGTGAATTCTTTTGATGGATTATGGAACAAGGAGTGGCAAGAGCCTAAAATTGGGGATGCCCATGTCACCCCCAATATAATCCAAGGACACCAAAAAGTCAAAGCTTGGGGATGCCCCGGAAGGCATCCCCTCTTTCGTCCACTTCCATCGGTAATTTACTTGGAGCTATATTTTTATTCACCACATGATATGTGTTTTGCTTGGAGCGTCCTGTATTATTTGTGTCTTTGCTTGTTAATCTACCACAATCATCCTTGATTTACACATATTTTGAGAGAGCCATACATGAATTGGGATATGTTAGAATACTCTATGTGCTTCACTTATATCTTTTGAGCTTGATAGTTTTGCTCATAGTGCTTCACTTATATCTTTTGAGCGTGATAATTTTTTGCTCTAGTGCTTCACTTATATCTTTTAGAGCACGGTGGTGGATTTGTTTTAAAGAAACTATTGATCTCTCATGCTTCACTTAGATTATTTTTGAGAGTCATTAATAGCATGGTAATTTGCTTAATGTTAATATACTTGGTATTCAAGATATGTGAAACTTTCTTTTGAGTGCATTGAATACTAAGATAAGTTTGATGCTTGATAATTGTTTTGAAATATGGAGGTGATAATATCAAAGTCGTGCTAGTTGGGTGATTATGAATTTGAGAAATACTTGTGTTGAAGTTTGCAAGTGCCGTAGCATGCACGTATGGTTAAAGTTGTGTAACAAATTTGAAACATGAAGTGTACCTGGCTTGTGCATCCTTATGAGTGGCGGTCGGGAACGAGCGATGGTCTTTTCCTACCAATCTATCCCCCTAAGAGCATGCGCGTAGTACTTGATTTTTGATGACTTCTAAATTTTTGCAATAAGTATATGAGTTCTTTTGACTAATGTTGAGTCCATGGATTATACGCACTCTCACCTTTCCGCCTTTGCTAGCCTCTTTGGTACCGTGCATTGCCCTTTCTCACCTTGAGAGTTGGTGCAAACTTTGCCGGTGCATCCAAACCCCGTGATACGATATGCTCTATCACACATAAACCTCCTTATATCTTCCTCAAAACAGCCACCATACCTACCTATTATGGCATTTCCATAGCCATTCCAAGATATATTGCCATGCAACTTCCACCATCATCATCATGACACACGTTACTTTTGTCATATTGCCATTGCATGATCATGTAGTTGACATCGTATTTGTGGCAAAGCCACCATGCATTATTTTCCATACATGTCACTCTTTATTGATTGCACCATCCCGATACACCGCCGGAGGCATTCATATAGAGTCATATCTTGTTCTAAGTTTCGAGTTGTAATCTTTTTGTTGTAATCAATAGAAGTGTGATGATCATCATTATTAGAGCATTGCCCAAAAAAAAGAAGAAAGGCCAAAATAAAAAAAGAAAGGCCCAAAAAAAGGGCAATGCTACTATCTCTTTTTCCACACTTGTGCTTCAGAGTAGCACCTTGTTCTTCATGTAGTAAGTCTCATATATTGTGCTTCAAAGTAGCACCTTGTTCTTCATGTAGTGAGTCTCATATATTGTGCTTCAAACTAGCACCTTGTTCCTCATGTAGTGAGTCTCATAAAGTTGTCCTCTTCATACTAGTGGGAATTTTTCATTATAGAACTTGGCTTGGTATATTCCTACGATGGGCTTCCTCAAATGCCCTAGGTCTTCATGAGCAAGCGAGTTGGATGCACACCCACTAGTTTTCTTTTGTTGAGCATTAATAGCTCTAGTGCATCCGTTGCATGGCAATCCCTACTCCTCATGTTGACATCAATTGATGGGCATCTCCATAGCCCGTTGATTATCCTCGTCAATGTGAGACTTTCTCCTTTTTGTCTTCTCCACACAATCCCCATCATCATATTCTATTCCACCCATAGTGCTATATCCATGGCTCACGCTCATGTATTGCGTGAAGGTTGAAAAAGTTTGAGATTATTTAAGTATGAAAAAATTGCTTGGTTGTCATCGAGGGTATAGAAGTTGGGAACATCTTTGTGTGACGAAAACGAAGCATAGCCTAACTATATGATTTTGTAGGGATGAACTTTCTTTTGCCATGTTATTTTGAGAAGACATTATTGCTTTGATTAGTATGCTTGAAGTATTATTATTTTTGTGTCAATATGAACTTTTGCCTTGAATCTTTCGGATCTGAATATTCATATCACAATTAAGAAGATATACATTGAAATTATGCCAAAGTATCACTCCGCATCAAAAATTCTTTTTTATTATTTACCTACTCGAGGACGAGCAGGAATTAAGCTTGGGGATGCCTGATACGTCTCCAATGTATCTATAATTTTTGATTGCTCCATGCTACTTTACCTACTGTTTTGGACTATATTGGGCTTTATTTTCCACTTTTATATTATTTTTGGGACTAACCTATTAACCGGAGGCCCAGCCCAGAATTGTTGTTTTTTGCCAATTTTAGTGTTTAGAAGAAATAGAATATCAAACGGAGTCCAAACGGAATGAAACCTTCGGGATCGTGATTTTCCAACCGAACGTGATCCAGGAGACTTGGACCCTACTCCAAGCAGTGCTCGAGGAGGTCACGAGGGTGGAGGGCGCGCCCCCTACCTCGTGGGCACCATGACGCTCCACCGACGTACTCCTTCCTCCTATATATACCTACGTATCCCAGAATGATCAGAACAGGAGCCAAAAACCTAATTCCACCGCCGCAACCTTTTGTATCCACGAGATCCCATCTTGGGGCCTATTTCGGAGCTCCGCCGGAGGGGGCATCCACCATGGAGGGCTTCTACATCATCACCATAGCCCCTCCGATGAAGTGTGAGTAGTTTACTTCAGACCTTCGGGTCCATAGCTAGTAGCTAGATGGCTTCTTCTCTCTTTTTGGATCTCAATACAATGTTCTCCCCCTCTCTCGTGGAGATCTATTCGATGTAATCTTCTTTTTGCGGTGTGTTTGTTGAGACCGATGAATTGTGGGTTTATGATCCAGTATTATCTATGGAAAATATTTGATTCTTCTCTGAATTCTTTTATGTATGATTGAGTTATCTTTGCAAGTCTCTTCGAATTATCCTTTTTGGTTTGGCCAACTAGATCGGTAGTTCTTGCAATGGGAGAAGTGCTTAGCTTTGGGTTCAATCTTGCGGTGTCCTTACCCAGTGAAAGAAGGGGCAGCAAGGCACGTATTGTATTGTTGCCATCAAGGATAACAAGATGGGTTTTTTTATCATATTGCATGAATTTATCCCTCTACATCATGTCATCTTGCTTAAGGCGTTACTCTGTTTTTAACTTAATACTCTAGATGCATGCTGGATAGCGGTCGATGAGTGGAGTAATAATAGTAGATGCAGAATCGTTTCGATCTACTTGTTTTGAATGTGATGCCTATATACATGATCATTGCCTAGATATACTCATAACTATGCTCAATTCTGTCAATTGCTCAACAGTAATTTGTTCACCCACCGTGGAATACTTATGCTCTTGAGAGAAGCCACTAGTGAAACCTATGGCCCCCGGGTCTATTCTCATCATATCAATCTATATCACTTTATTTATTTGCTTTGCTTTACTTTGCCTTTACTTTTTACTTTGCATCTATCTATCAAAAATACCAAAAATATTATCTCTATCAGATCTCACTCTTGTAAGTGACCGTGAAGGGATTGACAACCCCTAAGCGTTGGTTGCGAGTTGCTATCGTTTTGTGTAGGTATGAGGGACTTGTGCGTGGTCTCCTAATGGATTGATACCTTGGTTCTCAAAAACTGAGGGAAATACTTACGCTACTTTGCTGCATCATCCTCTCCTCTTCGGGGAAATCCAACGCAGTGCTCAAGAGGTAGCAGCAGACGGGCATGGGGCATTTGCAGGGCGTGAGCGGACACACGCTCTGGTGATCGGCGAGCTTGTGGTAAGTGACGTAGAGCCCACAGCCTTCGTGCGGGCACTCCACCCTCACCGACGAAAGGACGGAGTCCACCGCCGTGTTCTGCACGTTGAAGCCACCGTCGCGCTCGCACTTCTGGCACTGCCGCTGTTTCCCGGGGTGCTCAACGCGGCTGTCTGCGCAGGCCAGGTGCCCTTCCTTGCACTGCAGAAATCAATCGAACAGCACATCAATCAAGAAACCTGCACCTTGCTCAATCAGCCGAACGGACGAGGTGTATTCGAACCTCATACACTGGAGGCATCGAGGGGCGGAGGCACAAGGGGCAGTGGAGCACGGTGAGGTCCATCGAGACCTTAGAGGGCTCCATCGCCGGGTCCTGTTCGGTCTGCATGATCTCGCCCTTCTCGTGCACAACCATCTCTCGACTTGGGCCGGGGCATTACAAAGCTTTACCGTCACATATTTTATACTACTTCAAGGTGCATTAAATCAACACATGCAAGTATAAAAAGGAGAGTCACGTCATGCATGCATGTCTTGTAATTAATGCATCGGTAAATGCAAATTATTGAAATATATCGAGTGCAGTGCTTTGATGTGTCGCGTCAACTCGTACATCAACGAGAAGTTTGATTACCCTCTCCCTCGCGGACTTAACTGCACCTGCCTTTGGCTGTACACACACCTGTAGGGCCCACCTGTCATACACGTAAAGGAAGGAGCATCCCTCCCTCGCCCATGAGTGTGGTGGCTGGCAAGACTAGGAGAAGCTTTCGCTACACGCTATCCCTCCCGCACGCGGTGGACATGCAGCAGTTCAATCGGTGTCAGATGGCCAGAAGCGTACTGTAGTACTCCTCTAGTGCAGTAGTACTCCATCATTATTGTTTAACTTCCCGAAGAGGCGAAGAGCCAAGCGCAGCCTGGATGCTCGTGTAGCAGTTTCATGTGTAGAGTAGTCTAGGATAGCGTGTACCGTGCCTGTAAGCTTAAAATCGTTGTGGTCGGCTCCATGCTATGTGGCCGTCTCGAAGTTTTTCTTACAAAATTAAAATAGTCTTCTGGCCCTACCTGTCACCCTGGTGATTGTAGTTTGCACGCTCATCTGGCCAAGATAGGAATATATATTTTAATTTGTTTTTTTCGAAAAGGGGGGACTCCCCGGCCTCTGCATCAGAATGATGCATACGGCCACATATATTTTAATTTTTGGTGGGTAAATGGTAGAGGTTGCAGCAAATATATTGTACACTGCGGGTCTTTCAGCCAAGTTTAGAGGCAAGCATGTGGGGCTAGTGCTATGATGTGTCGCGTCAACTCGTACAACGAGGAGAAGCTTGATTTTACTACACGCCTTCTCCCTCGCCCATGCGCGCGGTTGCTCGCAAACGAGGACAGGCTTTTGCTTAGTAGTACTTCTACAACAAGCTATCCGTCCCGCTCCTGGTGGACGGACATGCAGCAGTGGATTCGACACTGTAGAAGCAGTAGTAGTAACTGTCGAACCCAACAAGGAGCAGAAGGAAATGATAAGCGGTTTTCAACAAGGTATTCTCTGCAAGTACTGAAATAAGTGGTAACTGATAGTTTTGTGATAAGATAAATTGTAACGAGCAACAAGTAACAAAAGTAAATAAAGTGCAGCAAGGTGGCCCAATCCTTTTTGTAGCAAAGTACAAGCTTGGACAAACTCTTATAATAGGAGAAGTGCTCCCGAGGACACATGGGAATATCGTCAAGCTAGTTTTCATCACGCTCATATGATTCGCGTTCGGTACTTTGATAATTTGATATGCGGGTGGACCGGTGCTTGGGTGCTATTCTTACTTGAACAAGCATCCCACTTATGATTAACCTCTATTGCAAGAATCTGCAACTACAACAAAAGTATTAAGGTAAACCTAACCATAGCATGAGACATATGGATCCAAATCAGCCCCTTACGAAGCAACACATAAACTAGGGTTTAAGCTTCTGTCACTCTAGCAACCCATCATCTACTTATTACTTCCCAATGCCTTCCTCTAGGCCCAAATAATGGTGAAGTGTTATGTAGTCGACGTTCACATAACACCACTAGAGGCTAGACAACATACATCTTATCAAAATATCGAACGAATACCAAATTCACATGACTACTAATAGCAAGACATCCCCCTTGTCCTCAGGAACAAACGTAACTACTCACAAAGCATATTCATGTTCATAATCAGAGGGGTAATAATATGCATAAAGGATCTGAACATATGATTTTCCACCAAATAAACCAACTAGCATCAACTACAAGGTGTAATCAACAGTACTAGCAACCTACTAGCACCAATCCCGGACTTGGAGACAAGAATTGGATACAAGAGATGAACTAGGGTTTGGAGATGAGATGGTGCTGGTGAAGATGTTGATGGAGATTGCCCTCTCCCGATGAGAGGAGCATTGGTGATGACGATGCTGATGATTTCCCCCTCCCGGAGGGAAGTGTCCCCGGCAGAACAGCTCTGCCGGAGCCCTAGATTGGTTCCGCCAAGGTTCCGCCTCGTGGCGGCGGAGTCTCGTCCCGAAAGGTTGCCTTCTATTTTTTTTCTCATCGAAAGACTTCATATAGGAGAAGATGGGCGTCGAAGAGCCACCAGGGGGCCCACGAGGTAGGGGGCGCGCCCCCGGGGGGGGGGGGGGACCGCCCCCCACCCTCTTGAGCAGGGTGTGGGTCCCCTGGCCTTCATCTTTGCCGATGATTTTTCTTTATTTATTTTAAGATATTCCATGGAGTTTCATGACTTTTGGAGTTGCGCAGAATAGGTCTCCAATATTTGCTCCTTTTCCAGCCCAGAATTTCACCTGCGGACATTCTCCCTCTTCATGTAAACCTTGTAAAATAAGAGAGAATAGCCATAAGTATTGTGACATAACGTGAAATAACAGCCCATAATGGAATAAATATTGATATAAAAGCATGATGCAAAATGGACGTATCAACTCCCCCAAGCTTAGACCTCGCTTGTCCTCAAGAGAAAAGCCGATAACAATAAATATGTCCTCATGTTTAGAGGTAGAGGCGTCGATAAAAATAAAATACGGACATGAAGGCATCATGATTATTTCCAAAACAGCAACATATATAGATTTTGTCATATGATTACTTATGTTCAAGTGATGATCTTTTCACAATGCAAAAGTATGAATCAGAAACCTTATTGAGCACCAACAAATTATAACCTCAGTCATTGAAGCAACCGCAATTTATCATAACATCAGATAGAGTCTACGTCAGAGCTTAAAAGCAAGTCCACATACTCAACTATCACTTAGTCCTTCATAATTGCTAACACTCGTGCAATACTTGTGGTTACGGAGTTTTAATCGGACACAGAGAAAGATAGGGGCTTATAGTTTTGCCCCACAACCTTTTACCTCAAGGGTAATGTCAACAATAATAATTCATGCTCCCCTACATCCAATTAGATATATATATCATGTTCTTTCCCACATGCTGAGCTTGCCAAAGGATAAAATGAAAAAGGAAAGGTGAAGATCACCGTGACTCTTGCATAAGGTAGAGGATAATAATAAAAGATAGGACCTTCGCAGAGGGAAGCAGAGGTTGTCATGCGTGTTTAGGGTTGATGCACAAAATCTTAATGCAAAAGAACGTCACTTTATATTGCCCCTTGTATGTGGACCTTTATTATGCAGTTTGTTGCTTTTATTACATCCACAACAAGTTTGTACAAAGCTTATTTTCTCTGCACTAATAAGTCATGCATATTTAGAGAGCAATTTTTTTATTGCTTGCACCCATGACAACTTACTTGAAGGATCTTACTCAATCCATAGGTAGATATGGTGGACTCTCATGGCAAAACTGGTTTAAGGGTATTTGGAAGCACAAGTAGTATTTCTACTTGGTGCTGAGAATTTGGCTAGCATGAGGGGGAAAGGCAAGCTCAACACGGTAGAGGATCCATGACAACATACTTTATCTCGGATGTAAGAAAACATAACTCATTATGTTGTCTTCCTTATCCAACCTCAACTCTTTAGCATGTCATATTTTAATGAGTGCTACCAATCATAAAAGATGTCAAAGATAATATATCTATATGTGAAACCTCTCTTTCCTTATTACTTCCTATTAATTGCAACGATGACCAAAGCTATATTTGCCAACTCCCAACAACTTTTAATCATCATACTCTTTCTATGTGAAGTCATTACTTTCGATAAGATCAATATGAACTCTTTGATTCTTTTTATTATTTTTTTTCTATTTACCCAAGATCATGGCAAAGTAATCAAGCCCTTGACTCAACACTAATCTTTATTATATAGCTCACGGACTCAATTACAAAGAAGGATCATAAAGCAAAACTCAAAACTAGATCATGCCATGCCTTTATTCTACTAAATCAAGATACTACTAAAAGGATCGAACTAAGAAAAATGGTAAAGATAGGAGTTGTGATGGTGATACGATACCAGGGCACCTCCCACAAGCTTGTCAGTTGCCAAGGAGAGTGCCCATACCCATATGATTATATCTCCTTCTTTGTTGTTGACGATGGTGGTGGTGTTGCTGATGCAGGCTTGTCGTCCACCTTCCATGGCATAGGCTCGCCATCATAGAAGGATGATCGAGTCTCCGGAATCCTCAAATCTGCAGCCAAACTCATCCTTTTGAATCTATATTCATACTCACAGTTCTGATTTTGCAGATCATAGATTTGGGCTTGGAGGTGCTCGATCTTCTCATGTAGCTTGAAGATGGCCTCCTCGGTGTTCTTGGCATCCGTCTTGTAGTTGTTGGTGAACTCCGCGAGCATCTTGTGGCTAGCGTTTATTCCATGCTCCACCATCCCCTGGCACTTGAAAACTTGTTGCTCCATTGCTTCGAGCCTCGACTCCACGCTTCCGGTTCCCTTTGGTCCCTCAACATCGCGGATGTGCAGCAACCCATCACGCATCTCAATGGTTTGAGGGCGTCGCGGCACCTCCGTGAGGTAAGGGTTGATCACCTTTTCGAAGAACTTGTCCTTGGAAGCACTTGGGGTCGTCAGGGGAGATTTGCGTGATACGAGAGTCAAAACCTTCGGGAGAATATATAATGAATTTTTACCGACCAAAATACGTATCGTGCAAGAAAACGGAGTCCGGAGGGCACACGAGGTGCTCACAAGTTAGGGGGGCGCGCCCAGGGGGGTAGTGGGCGCCCTCCACCCTCGTGGAGGCCTCATGTCCTTCCTAGACTGCTACTTATTTTTCTATTTTTCTAAATATTCCAAAACGGAGAAATATTGCCTTAAAAATTGTTTTGGAGTCGGTTTACTTACCGTACCACATACCTATTCCTTTTCGGAGCCTGAAACGGGCTGGAAGGTGTCCCTTATGTATTTCTCCGGGGTTACGGTTTCAATAATATTGGTTTCAATATTTACAGGATTACCTGAGATATAGTGTTTGATCCTTTGACCGTTTTGAAGGAAATATGCCCTAGAGGCAATAGTGAAGTTATTATTTATTTCCTTATATCATGATAAATGTTTATTATTCATGCTAGAATTGTATTAACCGGAAACATAATACATGTGTGAATATATAGACAAACAGAGTGTCACTAGTATGCCTCTACTTGACTAGCTTGTTAATCAAAGATGGTTGTGTTTCCTAACCATGGACAAAGAGTTGTTATTTGATTAAGGGGATCACATCACTAGTTGAATGATCTGATTGACATGACCCATTCCGTTAGCTTAGCACCCGGTCGTTTAGTATGTTGCTATTGCTTTCTTCATGACTTATACATGTTCCTATGACTATGAGATTATGCAACTCCCGTTTACCGGAGGAACACTTTCTGTGCTACCAAACGTCACAACGTAACTGGGTGATTATAAAGGTGCTCTACAGGTGTCTCCAAAGGTACTTGTTGGGTTGGCGTATTTCGAGATTAGGATTTGTCACTCCGAATGTCGGAGAGGTATCTTGTAACGCCCCGGATTCGTTGCGCCAGGTGTCTGCCAGTTATTCGCCGTCGTTGCCATGTCATTTGCTTGCGTGTTGCACTTTGCCATGTCATCTTATGCATTTCATATCATGCCATCATGTGCATTGCATTGCATACGTGTTTGTATCATGCATCCGAGCATTTTCCCCGTTGTCCGTTTTGCAATCCGGCACTCCTATGTCCTCTGTCGTTCCCTTTTTGCCTCTTTTCGTGTGCGGGTATTAAACTTTCTCGGAATGGACCGAGGTTTGCCAAGCGGCCTTGGTACACCACCGGTAGACTGCCTGTCAAGTTTCGTGCCATTTGGAGGTCGTTTGGTACTCCAACGGTTAACCGGGTAACCGCAAAGGCCTATTTTGTTTGCAGCCCAACAACCCCTTCTAAGTGGTCCCAAACCCAGCAAACTCCCCTCCATGCTCTCGGTCGTTCGATCACGATCGCGTGGCCGAAAACCGTGCTCCATTTGCACCCTCCTAGCTCCCTCTACCTATAAAATAGCCCCCTCCCCCGAAATTCGCGGTGCAAACCCTAGCCTTCTTCATCCTCGCGCCGCCGGACGCGTCCGCGTCGCGCCGGACGTGTCCGACCTGCTCCGCCGCCGCCATGTGTCGCCGCCCGACTCGCCCGCGCCCACATCGCGGCCGCCGCCCGGGGCCCAGATCCGGCCCGCCCCGGGGCTGAACCGGGCCTCGCCGGGCCCGCTCGCCGCCGCCCGCGCCCCCGCGAGCCTCCCGTCGCCGCACCTCCCGTGCCTGAGCGCCGCCCCACGCCTTGGCTCCCGCACCAGGCCCCGCCGGCGTCCTCGCCGGAGCTGCGGCCATCTCCACCAGCAGGCCGGCCCCTCGTGCCCTCCTCCCGTGCTGCTCTCTCTCTCTCGTTACCTCTCTCTCCCTCTCACCTTGGAGCTCTCTCTCTCTCTCTCTCTGGGACCTTGCAGGACAACCATGGCCGCCCCGATCTCCGCGTCCGCGCCGCCCCAAGCCGCCTCGTCGCCGGGAATGGATTCCCCATGCCCAGATCCACCCATCCCCGGCCTCCCCGACGCCTACCGGAGCCCCACGCCGCCCCACGGTCGCCGTTGACTTGCGCCGGAGTCATCCTGTACGAGGAACAGAGCTTCCCCGATTTGGATCCCGTTTCTTGCTAGGTATAAATCGGCTAAGTCCCTGAGATCTGCAACTTTATCATGCCATGTTCATTGCATCATAACTCTATGCATACTGCTCCGTTTTGTGCTTGTAATATGTCAAATTGTTCGCCTCGACGAGTACATCATTTCATCTCATTGCATCATTGTCATTTGAGCTCATCTTGACGCCCGAAATGCTGTTGGAAGAGTGCATATTGATGTTAAACTGCTGAAACTGTTATAACATGCTAATTTGTCATTTTTGCCATGTTTGATGTGTGCATCCTATGAGGTTGATGTCTATATGTGTTTTGATCTATGCCATGCCATCTTTCTAGGGGTGCCATCCATGTATTTTTGTGACTTCTGTACTGAGTGCATCGAGCTTGTTAAGTAGGGTACTTGCTGTTGCTGTTTTCCTGACAGATTCTGTTATATTTTGTTGCTATGTTAACCTGATGCTACAAGCCATTTCGTGCATTATTCTGGAGATGTTCACTAAGTATGTTTTGTTATCAATGTCTTGCTATATCCATTCATGCCCCTGGTTGCATTTATAACCTGCATTAGCATGTTGTTAACTTGCTCCAAACTTGCTAAATAATGTTGTTGTCAACCTGTTAACATGAAGTTCAGTTTTGGCCATGTGCTTTTCTAGTGATCCATGCACCCTATGAACTTGCTCTTGCCATGCTTAGCTTCATAAACATGTCTTCTTACTGTTGGTTTCCTTTCCATGCCTTGTATTGCTCTGTGGTGAGTGGTTCAAGCTCACCAACATGCCTACTTATTGTTGTTCCTGCCATGTATGAATCTGTAATATAACTTGCCATGTTTACATGGGTGCCATCTTATCTTCTGATCCTTTTTGGCTCATGGTCAGTAAGGGACTTTTGATCTATGCTTTTAGTAGATTCATGCCATGCCTTTGTTTTCCATTATAAGTTCTTGTAACATGTTGTTTAATAGCTCTAAACACTGCAACCTGATATTATTTCTGCTAAGTCTGAAACTGTTATTATTTGCAATCTTTCCATGTCTTTTTGAGCATGTTCTAGTTGTTTCTGGAGATAGCTCAGTGTTCATGTTTTGTTGTGCTTTACCTGTACTTCATGCCCATGCCTTTTGTTATTATGTTGGGGTGCTATAGCATATTGTTTTGATGCTTGCAAGATGCCTAGTTGCTGTTATGGACAGATTGTTGTTATGACTTGTATAGAGTGTATGTGTTGCCCCGTTGCTCCGTTTTGAGTGTGCTCTATATGAAACTTGCTTGATTTTGCATGTAGCTTCATATTATCATGTTGAATCCTTGTTTTGGTGTGTTTGCTTGATGTTTGGATGCATTTTGCATCAATGCCATGTTTAACTTGTTTTGCTCATATCTTCTAGGCCGTAGCTCCGAATCTAATTAACTTTATATGTAACTTGACTAGAATTTCGTGTAGATCATCTTGGTGCATTTTAACTTGCTGTTTAACAATTTGAACATAAGGTTTATTCAGTTCTGGACCAATTTCGAAATTTGCATATGAGGACTTACCGGAATTGTTATATGTTGTTTCCGGCCTCATTTAAACTTGCTTTGATGTGTTGTTCTTGTTTGCATCATCTCTTGTCATGAGTAGCTTCATGTAGCTTTGTCATGCATCATGCTTGTTGTGCATCATGTCTTGTCTATGTGTGGTGTGTTTACTATGTTGTGTGCTTCTTCTCGATAGTTCCCGTTTCGTTGCGATCGTGAGGATTCGTTCGTCTACGCTTGGTTCGTCTTCGTGGCTTCATCTTCTTCATGGACTCGTTCTTCTTCCTAGCAGGATTCCAGGCAAGATGACCGCTACCCTGGATCTCACTACTATCATTGTTATGCTAGTTGCTTCGTTCTATCGCTATGCTGCGCTACCTATCATTTGCTCTTCAAGCCTCCCAAATTGCCATGAACCTCTAACCTTTGGCACCCTTCCTAGCAAACCGTTGTTTGGCTATGTTACTGCTTTGCTCAGCCCCTCTTATAGCGTTGCTAGTTGCAGGTGAAGTTGAAGATTGCTCCATGGTGGACAGGGTTTATGTTGGGATATCACAATATCTCTTATATTATTAATGCATATATATATTTGGTAAAGGGTGGAAGGCTCGGCCTTATGTCTGGTGTTTCGTTCCACTCTTGTCGCCCTAGTTTCTGTCATACCGGTGTTATGTTCCTGGATTTTGCGTTCCTAACGCGGTCGGGTGATTTATGGGACCCCCCCTGACAGTTTGCTTTGAATAAAACTTGTCCAGCAAGGCCCAACCTTGGTTTTACCATTTGCCTCACCACCACCTATACCCTTCCCTTGGGTCGGCCAACCCGAGGGTCATCTTTATTTTAGCCCCCCCCCCCCCCCGGGCCAGTGCTTGTCTAAGTGTTGGTCCGAACTGAGCAGCCTGCGGGGCCACCTCGGGGAAACTCGAAGTCTGGTTTTACTCATAGCTTGACTTATCCGGTGTTTCCCTGAGAACGAGATATGTGCAGCTCCTATCGGGATGTCGGCGCATCGGGCGGCTTTGCTGGTCTTGTTTTACCATCGTCGAAATGTCTTGTAAACCGGGATTCCGAGACTGATCGGGTCTTCCTGGGAGAAGGAATATCCTTCGTTGATCGCGAGAGCTTATCATGGGCTAAGTTGGGACACCCCTGCAGGGTATAAACTTTTTTAATGTCCGGTTGTAGATAACTTGACACCAGATCCGAATTAAAACGCATCAACCGCGTGTGTAGCCGTGATGGTCTCTTCTCGGCGGAGTCCGAGAAGTGAACACGGTTTCTGTGTTATGTTTGACGTAAGTAGGAGTTCAGGATCACCTCTTGATCATTTCTAGCCTCACGACCGTTCCTTTGCTCCTCTTCTCGCTCTCATTTGCATATGTTAGCCACCATACTTACTTGGTCGCTGCTGCAACCTCACCACTTTACCCCTTCCTTTCCCATTAAGCTTTGCTAGTCTTGATACCCATGGTAATGGGATTGCTGAGTCCTCGTGGCTCACAGATTACTACAACAACAGTTGCAGGTACAGGTTATGCGATGATCTTGACGCGAGAGCGATGTTTGCTTGTTTGGAGTTATTCTTCTACTTCTTCTTCGATCAGGGGATAGGTTCCAGGTTGGCAGCCTGGGCTAGCAGGGTGGATGTCGTTTGAGTTTCTATTTGTGTTTCATCCGTAGTCGGATCTTCATCTTATGTATGATGTGTTGTTGTATTCGTGTGGCATTGTATGCCTTTTATATGTATCCCCATCTATTATGTAATGTTGATGTAATGATATCCACCTTGCAAAAGCGTTTCAATATGCGGGTCTATCCTTGGTGGGACCTTCGAGTTCCTTTTGGATAGGGTCGCATATTGGGCGTGACATATCTCTGGGCCCTCTCGGTAATGCACATCACTTAAGCCTTGCAAGCATTGCAACTAATGAGTTAGTTGCAAGATGATGTATTACGGAACGAGTAAAGAGACTTGCCGGTAACGAGATTGAACTAGGTATTGGATACCGACGATCGAATCTCGGGCAAGTAACATACCGATGACAAAGGGAACAACGTATGTTGTTATGCGGTCTGACCGATAAAGATCTTCGTAGAATATGTAGGAACCAATATGGGCATCCAGGTCCCGCTATTGGTTATTGACCGGAGACGTGTCTCGGTCATGTCTACATTGTTCTCGAACCGTAGGGTCCACACGCTTAAGGTTTCGATGACAGTTTTATTATGAGTTTATGAGTTTTGATGTACCAAAGGAGTTCGAAGTCCCGGATGAGATCGGGGACATGACGAGGAGTCTCGAAATGGTTGAGACGTAAAGATCGATATATTGGACGACTATATTCGGACTTCGGAAAGGTTCCGAGTGATTCGGGTATTTATCGGAGTACCGGATTGTTACGGGAATTCGCTGGGGAAAAGTATTGGGCTTTATTGGGCCATACGGGAAAGAGAGAGGGGCTGCGTAGGGTAGGCCGCGCGCCCCCCTGTCGGGGCACGTCTCTTTCCATGGCCACGAGCACCTATGGGGCACGGGGGGCCCCTTCTAGTCCGGCAAGGGGGCGGAGGCCGCGCGCAGAGTAGATCGAGGTCGGGCGCGTGCGGGGAGACGGGTGATTTTTACCCAGCTTCGGAGCTCTCCGGAGAGATAAAACTCCTACTGCTGCTTTGTGTTTGTATTTGATCTTGCTCGAGAGTGAGTGTATGGTGGTATTGCGTGTGTCGAGTGGACCGAACCTCCAAGCTGCGGAACCAAAATTCCGAACCCCCTCTACGTGCGCATGGGCCTCCTTTTTATAGGTTAAAGGGGTCACCGACAGGTGGCAGCGTAGAAAGAGGGGTAGAAAGGTAAAAATGCGGGTTGGTACAACTACTACCAACAGTGTCCCCTACCTAACTCTGACAGCAGGGGACAAGGGCATTTAATGCCCGTCTGGTCGCCCCAACAGTGCAAGGAAACGACCGTTAGAGGCGCCACCGATCGCCACGATGGCCTCCTTGTCAGCTTCGCTTGCCACCTCGCACCGCCATGCCGCACAGCTGCCCGCCACGTGCACTAGGAGCAATCCTGTGGCGACACATCGTCGGATGTGCTGGAGCGTGGGCGCAGAGTGGCAGCCTTGCCGCGGCAAGTGCCTTGCCGCGGCCCTCGTCTTGTCGCACCAGCAAGCTTGCCGCTCGCTGGGCCTTGTCGGGACGCGCAGGGCGTTGCGGCAAGTTTCTTGAAATGCCTTGAGTGGCCTTCCCGGCAAGCTCCTCTTGCCGGGGTCTTGTCTTCTTCCCGGCCAGCTCCTCTTGCCGGGGCCTTGGTTGGCCTTCCCGGCAAGCTCCTTTTGCTGGGACCTTGTATTGTTCCCGGCCAGCTTCTCTTGCCGGGGCCTTGGTTGGCCTTCCCGGCAAGCTCCTCTTGCCGAGGCCTTGGTTGGCCTTCCCGGCAAGCTCCTCTTGCCGGGGCTTTAGCTTGAGTACTTCGATCTTGAATGGCATCAAAGTAGCCGTGGAGGATCTTGGCGGACGCCCGGCAAGCCCTGCCGCGGGTCGCTGCGACTGCCCGTGCACAAGTTCGGGGTACTAAGGTACCCCCCTACTTTAGTACACCGACAGGAGCCCCCTGGCCTGGGCCATACACGGTGCCGAGCGCTGTTGGGCCAGGCCCAAAACAGTGCACGGGCACGCGCGGCCTAGGTCACACCGCATATCTCTCCGCTTCCACCGCGCACGCCCAGAGTGGCACGCGTCAAACGCGGCGTCGTGGGTGACGTGTGCGGCGCGTGCGGGGCTGAGCCTCGCGAGCATGCATCAAGCCATGATGAAGGGGACGGCTCACGCCCTCCTACCTAAGCGGAGGCGTGGGGGCGTGGTGCATTTACTGGATGGGACCGGTGCGCGGTTTTTCGAGGCATCCAACCTCCATGATCACGGGGTGGGGCGAGGCCGCCTCACCCGTCACCTTGGCCCTGCATCCCCGCCACGTGGCTCCCATGCACTTGGGGTCACGGATGGTGGGAGTGGGAACCCGGGCCGTCGCGAGCAGAGGCAGCGGGTCGGCCCCGATTCCCTGCTCCTCCCGTGCCTTGGTTCGCCGAGCGGGGCGGCCGGGCCCCCACCCTGCTCTTTTACAAAGGGCAGGAGGGGGGCACAGAAGCCCGCTGTCGGGGCGCACGTTCTCTTTCCGTGGCCACGAGCACCTATGGGGCACGGGGGGCCCCTTCTAGTCCGGCAAGGGGGCGGAGGCCGCGCGCAGAGCAGATCGAGGTCGGGCGCGCGCGGGGAGACCGGGCGATTTTTACCCAGCTTCAGAGCTCTCCGGAGAGATAAAACTCCTACTGCTGCTTTGTGTTCGTATTTTGATCTTGCTCGAGAGTGAGCGTATGGTGGTACTGCGTGTGTCGAATGGACCGACCCCGTGTGTCGAATGGACCGAACCCCTTCTACGTGCGCATGGGCCTCCCTTTTATAGTCTGAAGGGGGCTCCAACAGGTGGCAACGTAGGAAGAGGGGGTAGAAAGGTAAAAACGCAGGTTGGTACAATAGTGACCAACAGTGTCCCCTACCTAACTCTGACGGCAGGGGGCAAGGGCATTTAATGCCCGTCCGGTTGCCCCAACAGTGCAAAGAAACGACCGTTAGGTGAGCCACCGGTTGCCACGATGGCGTCTCTGTCAGCTCCGCTTGCCACCTTGCTCCGCATGGCTATCCAACGCCCCGCCACGCGCCCCTGGGGTGGCCCTGGGGTGACACGTCGCTGGATGCGTTGGATTTTGGGTGGCCGCCTTGCCGCGGCAAGTGCCTTGCCGCGGCCCTTCTCTTGTCGTGCCGGCAAGCTTGCCGGCCGTCGGGCCTTGCCGGGACGCGCGGGGCGTCGCGGTAAGTTTTCTTGGAATGCCTTGAGTGGCCTTCCCGGCAAGCTCCTCTTGCCGGGGCCTTTGTTCTTCCCGGCAAGCTCCTCTTTCCGGGGTCTTGGTTGGCCTTCCCGGCAAGCTCCTCTTGCCGGGACCTTGTATTCTTCCCGGCCAGCTTCTCTTGCCGGGGCCTCGGTTGGCCTTCCCAACAAGCTCCTCTTGCCGGGGCCTTGGTTTGAGTACTTCGATCTTGAATGGCATCAAAGTAGCCGTGGAGGATCTTGGCGGACGCCCGGCAAGCCCTGCCGCGGGTCGCTGCGACTGCCCGTGCACAAGTTCGGGGTACTAAGGTACCCCCCTATTTTAGTACACCGACAGGAGCCCCCGGGCCTGGGCCATACACGGTGCCAAGCACTGTTGGGCCAGGCCCAAAACAGTGCACGGGCACGCGTGGCCTGGGGCCACACAGAATCGGGCTCCGTGGCCACCGCGTCCTCCCGCAACGGCACGCGTCGATTGCGGCATCGTGGGAGAGAACGTGGTCAATACTTAACTCCAGGAAATGCGTAACGTTCGCATCCCCTGTTTATAAGCAGAGGAAACGGGGCCGTTCCCCCACTTTCGCCACTTGCAGTTCCTTCCTCCGAAAGCTCCGCCGCTCTCCTCCGTCCCCTGAATCGAGAGAAAAACAGCACTCCGCTGCCCGTCACCGCCGTCGCCGTCGTCGCCACCGTCGCTTTCGCCTCCCCCTGCTGTCCCCGCCATGGCTCCAAAGGCCGGGAAGGCCACGAAGGCTGCGAAGGCCGCAAAGGCCGCGAAGTCGGCCGAGGCACTAGAGCTCGAGGCACTGCGCAAGAAGCAGGTGCTTTTCTCCCCCGAGCTCACCCCGGAGGCGTTGCGGTCGGAGTTCCGCCTCTTTTGGTCGACGGAAACGCGGGCGCACCCGCGCACGCCGGTGCTTTCCATGGAGGCCTCCAAATCGAAGAAGTGCCCCAGAGGGTACTACTTCTTCCCTGTGTTCTTCTATTGCGGGCTCTGCCCGCCTTTTTCCGATTTCTTTTGCGACATCATGAACACCTACGGGTTCCATCTGCTTGATTTCACCCCCAATGCCGTTCTGACAATGGCGGTTTTCGCGCACCTCTGCGAGAACTTCGTTGGTATCCTCCCCAATGTCGCTCTTTTTCGCCATTATTTCTCCCCTCGGGCCGAGAAAGGGGAGCCACTGGCTGGCGGAATTGCCTGGACCTCCCGGATGGGCATGAAGGAGGTGTACTTGATGGGCGAGCTCCGCAGCAAATGGGGCGAGTGGAGGGCGGAGTGGTGTTGGATCTGCGATGCCGATCCGCCGTCGTTCACCAAGCTGCGCAAGACTCGGGTGGTGCGCGGCAGCGACTGGAGCGCTCTGTCGCCGGACGACGCCAAGCTGACGATCGCCACCACCCGAATCCTTCGGCTCAGGCATGCCAGACTCACGACAGGGGCGGTCGGCGCAGATTTCCTTCGCCGTCGTATCGCCCCTTTGCAGGCAAGGGGGAGGCCCGCCTGGCTGTTTAGCGGCCCGGCGGATTTCATGAGGCTGCGCCCAGGCCTCAACTTCAACTTCACGGTCCTAGAGCTTGACGCGATGCTGAGGGAGACGTTCAAGCACGATGCCAATCATCCAGAGTGGTTCCGGCTGCCGCAGGGCGTCATCCCCTTGTGCAACAACTCCCAGCATGATCGCATCTGCGCAATGATGCCAGAGTGCAACTCGCACGGGGTAAGTGCCAACTGGATAGAGCCCGCTGCCGAGGTCGTGCAAGAATTCTTCGACGACTTGTCGGAGGCGGCAGTCAATTCTGACGAGCAGAAGCTCCTCACCCGCGTCACCACTGCCAACGAGCTGGCGTACATCGCTAGCAGGGCCGAGGAGGCGGCGGCAGCCGCTGCCGCGGGCGAGTTTGGCTTCACGCTGGCGGAGGCGGAAGCAGCTGAGGCGGCAAGCCTTGCCGCCCGGGAAGATCTTGCCGGAGAGGGCGACGGCGAAGGGGAGGCCTCGGCTGAAGCGAGCCAGCCCGCCGAGGGCGCGAGCAGTCAGCCGTCTTCGAGCAACTCGCCACCGATGGAGCCCTCAGCGCAGCCCCAGTTCCGACCGAGAAGGCGTCTCCGTCGAGTTGGAGAGCTGGCAGAGGCGCAGACCGATCAGCAGCCGCGGTGCCGCGGGGCGCGCTCTGCCGCGGCATGTTTCGTCGCTGCGGGAGGGTCCCAAGCCACGCCGGAAACTGAGGCGGGGTCTTCCCGGGCCGCCACGCCTGACCCTGCCGCAGCCCTTGGCAAGCGCCAGAGGGAGCCTACCCCTCCACCACGCCGCGCAGGGAGGGCACCGGAGTTTGACCTCTCCGCGCTGAGCTCTGATGACGACAAGGAGGAGGAGGATGAAGAGGAGTAAGGCTTCCCCCGTACTGCACTCGCCTTTCTCTTGATCCTTGTTGTTGTTTATCTTGTATCTAATCTGTTTTTTCTCTCCAAACTCATGTTCTGTCTCAGGACTTTGGCGGAGAGAGCGGTGAAGAGGGCCAGGGTCCCTGTGTTCAACATCGAGGACGATCCTGCTGTGGTGGCAGAAGATGCGTCCGAGACCATTTTGATGGACCCGGTCCCTTCCCCTCGCAGCAGCTCCCAGCACAGCCCCCAGCGTAAGTGCCTTGATTCACTTCCTGTCGAGGGGCGCGCATGGTCGCCTCTTCTTCTGCCAATATCTTGGTTATTGACTCTTTTATATACAGGAGAAGAACAGGCCCACCAGGAGCAGTCGGGGGCCGACCCGGACGTGTCGTCGGCCTCGACTACGCCACCAAGGGCCGATTCCCCGATATGGGAGCCATCTCCGGCAAGGAAGGGGTCTCCGGCAAGGGGCGGGACCAGTGATCCCCCGGTGGTGGAGCCCACGATCACAGAGCCCAGCACAGGTGACCCTCCTTGTCAGGGACTCTCCCTCGGGTTCTGCTGATCTCCCTTTTCCTTCTTTTGGGCATTTGCTTGACTGTCCCTTCCTTTCCCTGCCTTCAGATCCTCCCCTTGGGGACCCGATGGAGGCTGAGGCCACCGGCGAGGAGGGCGGGCGCGGCAATACTGGGGATGCCGCCGCCGTGGAGGAAGATGCCGGCGCGGAGGAGCCCGCCGGCGAAGAGGCCGCCAAGGCCGCTGGCACAGGGGCCGGCGAGGGGTCCGGTGACCGCACTGACGACCCAGAGGACGCAGGAGCGCGAGGCGCTGCACCGACTGCCGACCCCTCCGACGCTGACGCGGCGCTGGGCTCCGAGGAGCCTCGGCCCGGCGCATACCTGAAAGCCGACGGGGGCGTATACATCAAGCTCCCCTGGGCGTCGAGCTCCAGGGCACCGGTTGAAGGAGAGGAGTTTGATGGGGAGGTACTTGCCTCTGCTGGGCTGGCAGTGGTCGACAGGCCAAGCAGCAGCAGTGGCGAGTCCGAGGAGGAGCAGCTGCTCCGAAAGCTGGTGTCGCTCTACCGCGTCCGGCAAGCGAAGCTCGAGGCCCGGGAAGCGCTTGTCGCGCAGGCAGGAGTTGACATAGAAAAGCATGCGCAAGAACTCAAGAGCCGCAACCAGGAGGCCCTCCAGTCCATTGCTGAGGAGAGGGCGCAGCTCGATGAAGCGAAGAAGGCGTTCATCCTGGAGAAGGCTGAAGCCGAGGAGCAGCAGAGGCTCGTCGCCGAGGAGCTGTCCAAGCGGGACGGCGAGCTGATACAGAGGAAGGCGTACTTGGATAGCCATGACGAGGAGCTCGCCTTCCGGGAACAATCACTTGGCGGGGCACTCAAGGAGGCGAAGGATGCCGCCGCGACTGCCGAAGCCGCCAAGAAGGAGTTGGAGGAGAAGGTGACACAGCTGGAGGCGGACGCGACAAGGAAAAACGAAGAGCTTGCCGCCCTCCAGCGCGATCGCGAGAAGGATGCGCGCGCTCACGGTGATCTGCAAGTCCAGCTCTCCGAGAAGATCAAGGAGCTGAATGCCGCCAAGGATTCGAGCGCTGATCTAGAGCTGAAATTGGCCACCTTGACGGAGGCGCTGGACGCCGCCAAGAAGCGAGAGGATATCCTGAGGAAAGACCTCAAGGGCAACGAGGAGCTGCTGACGAGGGCCGCCGAGACCCAGAACACCTTCAAGACCACAGTGGAGCTCTGGACGGAGGGCCTCGTCAACATCGCCGCGCTCATTGACGAGGAGTTGGCGGAGCTGAACTTGACGGGTTTCGGGTACTCCACTGAGGAGAATCTCCAGCCCAGCGCCAAGCTCACGCTCTTCTTCAAGGATGTGGTGACGGCTCTCCGGCAGCTCCGGGAAAGGATCCCGAAGCAGTTGGCCGACGAGTCGCGCGTGATCTGCGCCGGGGTCTTGGAGAAGGTGTTGGTGAAGGTCCTCTTCCGCAATCCGGGCATCGACCTCTCCCGTGTCACCAAGAAGCTGCCGGAGGGCGCTGATCTTGAAGAACTCAGGGCCATCATCGCACCCATCGTGGACAAGGTGAACGAGGTCAGGAGGGTCGACGGCGGGCGCGCGGATTAGGCCGCCCTTCTTCTCCCGTTTTCTAGCTGCTGCCATTTTGGTTACGAGAACAATTTGATCAGTGCCACAATAAGTCATTCTTGTAATATAACTCTATTATGGGTACTGCTCGCTACGTTATTCCCTTTACTCTGTTGCATCCCTTGTATGCTTTTACCCTACGCTTCGAGGGATCTTGCCGGCGCGAGCACACTTGCTGAGTGCGGAACATCAGCAGCCTGCCGGCGGTGCTGCCTCCGGCAAGAAATCTTGTCGGGACAAGTTGCAGCTCGCTTGTATTGTCGAGCGGGCTCGGAGACAATGCAGGGTCGCAACTTAGCCGCGAGTCGATTCCTCCGCGCACAGGTTTTCCATACAAGGCACGAATGTTCAAGGGATATAACTCGAAAAAATTTAAAATTGACTGGGCTCAAACTTTAGCCACTTAGCTTTTTTTTGTCTTCTTCGTCCCGGCAAGGCTAGATTCTTTTGAACGGCGCCTGGTCCAGACCTGACCTTTATCTCCCCTCCCCTGGTGAACTTGTGGGCGGAGGAGTCTTCTTTTTTGAGAAGAAAGAAGAGAAAATATGAAATAGAACCCTAAGGTTCTTTATTGCTTACCGGGGGAAAGTGCTGCACGAAGTGTCAGATATACATGCAAGAAAAATAAATATGCACTGAATTTGACAAGACGTGCAGGGCACATAGAGTTTTATTTATGCACGGGAGCTGCGCCCGGCTTTGTACAAAGTGTTACATGCGACAGCGGCAAGGCTTGTACAAAAGGTGGTTGCCGGAACGGGTCCGGCAACCGCGCCTTATGGATAAAACTTGCGAAGATGTTCTATGTTCCAGGAGTTGCTCACCGGAATGCCATCTTCTGTCTCAAGGCGGACAGCGCCGGGCCTAGTGACTCGTTTCACCCGATAAGGGCCCTCCCACTTCGGCGTCAACTTGTTTGAATTCTTGGCGGATTGAACGCGCCGAAGAACAAGGTCGCCTTCCTCGAAGCTTCTGGCGTTAACCTTGCGGCTATGATAGCGGCGCAAAGCTTGCTGGTAGCGAGCAGCTCGCACAACAGCCTGAAGACGATCCTCCTCGAGGAGCAGCGCGTCATCTTGTCGCAGCTGCTCTTGCTCAAGCTCATCATAAGCGAGCACTCGTGGCGATCCGTATACGAGTTCCGTGGGGAGAACTGCTTCTGCTCCATAGACAAGAGCAAAAGGTGTCTGGCCAGTGGCTCGATTTGGTGTCGTCCTGATCGACCAGAGAACCACCGGCAACTGCTCGATCCAATTCTTTCCGCACCTATGCAGCCTATCGAAAGTTCTGGTCTTGAGCCCGCGCAGCACTTCAGCGTTTGCCCTCTCCGCTTGACCATTGCTTCTTGGGTGAGCAACAGAAGCGAAGCAGATCTTGGTGCCAAGATCTTGGACGTATTGCATGAAGGTGTGGCTCGTAAACTGTGTGCCATTGTCGGTGATGATCCTGTTAGGGATCCCGAAACGGCAAACAAGCGACCTAAAGAACTTGACTGCTGATTGTGCTATCACCTTCCTCACTGGCTCCACTTCAGGCCACTTTGTGAACTTGTCGATTGCAACGTACAAGTACTCAAAGCCCCCGACAGCTCGGGGGAAGGGGCCGAGGATGTCGAGCCCCCAGACCGAAAATGGCTAGGACAAAGGGATTGTTTGGAGAGCTTGAGCTGGTTGATGAATCTGTTTGGAATGGAACTGGCACGCTTCACACTTGGTTACTTGTGCAGTTGCATCCTGGAGGGCTGTCGGCCAGAAGAAGCCTTGCCGGAAAGCTTTGCCGGCAAGTGCTCTTGTGCCAATGTGGTGACCACATATGCCTCCATGTATCTCTGCCAACAGTTCTTGTCCATCTTCCTGGGAAATGCACTTCAATTTCACTCCGTTGAATCTTTTTCTGTATAGTATGTCATCGACAAACTGGTACATACTTGATTGCCGGGCTACTCTTTCCGCTTCTTCCTGTTCTTCGGGAAGTTCTCCTGTCTGAAGGAAATGGACTATTGGTCGTGCCCAGGCTGGAGCTTGTGGCTCGACAGCGAGGACTAAAGGCGCAAAGGTTGCTGCAGGAACATCCGCCTCAACGGCGAGGATCAGGGATCCTGTCGGAGCCTGATGTTCCCCGGCAAGCATGTCGGGACACAGCTTGTCGGGAGCGCCTACTTCAACGAAGCAAGCCTCGGGGCTTGTCGGAGCAGACTGCTCCTCAGCTCTTTTTGTGCTGATCCAGGGAACCTTCTTAGCGGCGGCCTCGGGGAGCTCTGCCGGAAAGTGGTCGCCAGTAGGCAATTTTCTCTTCTTGCTCGGTCCAGTTGATGGTGTAACGGATGGCTGAGTCAGCTTGAGCACAAAAATCCCTGGTTCCACAGGCAATTTGAGTGCGGCACATTTTGATAGGCCATCTGCAATGTCGTTCTGAACTCTCGGAACATGCTCCATTTGCAGGCCGTCAAAATGTTCCTCTAGCTTCCTCACTTCATCAATGTATGCTTCCATCAGCGGACTCTGGTAATCTTTGTTGACTTGGCGGATGACAAGTTGTGAGTCGCCCCTGACAATAAGTTTCTTAATCCCAAACTCTGCTGCTATTCTGAGTCCGGCAAGTAGTCCCTCATACTCTGCAGTATTATTTGTGGCTTGCTCCTTGGGAAAGTGCATTTGGATCACATACTTGAGGTGTTCTCCGGTGGGGGCGACAAGTAGTACGCCCGCACCAGCGCCTTGCAGCGAGAAGGCACCGTCAAAGTACATGATCCATTCCTTGCTAACCTCTTTAACAGGGATGCTCTTCTCCGGAGATTCTTCGTCCGGTGTTGGCGTCCATTCCGCTATAAATTCTGCCAAAGCCCGGCTCTGAATAGTCGAAGTACTTTCGAACCTGAGGCCAAAGCTTGACAATTCCAGTGCCCACTCGACAATCCTGCCCGTTGCTTCTGGATTCTGCAGTATCCTCTTCAGCGGAAAGCGAGTAACAACCGTGATCTCATGTGCTTGAAAATAATGGCGCAGCTTTCTTGAGGCCATGAGTAGGCCGAAAAGCAACTTCTGCACACCAGAGTATCTTGATCTAGCCCCCTGTAAAAGGGAACTGACAAAGTAAACTGGGCGCTGCACCTTCTTCTTCTGTTTTTCTTCCGGCAACTGCGCGGATCCGTCCTTGGCGGAGCCATAATTCATCGGATCAGGGCTTGCCGGGCCAGAGATTTTCGGAGAAGCCCCCTGCTTGTCGCTGGACTCGCTCGTCGCGGTTGCTGGTTCATCATCTGTCTCCCTCTCTGCCACTAACGCAGCACTAACCACTTGATTGGTTGCCGCCAGGTATAGTAGCAACTCCTCTTGTGGCTTAGGTGCGACAAGTGTGGGAGTGGAAGACAAATATTTCTTCAAGTCTTGCAGCGCAGCCTCCGCTTCCGGGGTCCATTTCATGGGACCTGCCTTTTTCAGGATTTTGAAAAATGGCAGGGCGCGTTCAGCGGACTTGGAAATAAATCTACTGAGAGCAGCAACGCAACCGGCAAGCTTCTGTACGTCCTTGACTCGCTTTGGTGCTTCAATTTGCTCAATGGCCTTAATCTTGTCGGGATTGGCTTCAATCCCCCTCTGAGACACGAAGAACCCGAGAAGCTTGCCGGAAGGGACTCCGAATACACACTTTTCGGGGTTCAACTTGAGATTGACCTTTCGCAGATTTGTAAAAGTCTCATCCAAATCTTGGATTAGGGTCTCCTTGTCCTTGCTTTTGACCACTATGTCATCCATGTAAGCTTCTACTTTCCTGTGCAACTGCGGCTCAAAAGCATGGCTGACTACTCTTGCAAATGTTTAACCGGCATTCTTCAGTCCGAAAGGCATCCGTACGAAGCAGTACGTGCCACATGGAGTGATGAATGCGGTTTTCTCTTCATCCTCTTCTGCCATGAAGATCTGATGATATCCTGAGTATGCATCAAGGAACAAAAGCAGATCACATCCTGCTGTGGAGTCAACAATCTGGTCGATGCGCGGCAAGGGGAATGGATCCTTGGGACAGGCTTTATTAACATCAGTGAAGTCAATGCAAAGCCTCCACTTCCCGTTCGCCTTGCGCACGACTACTGGATTGGCTAGCCACGTTGGATGGAGTACTCCTCGGACCAATCCTGCTGCTTCCAACTTCCTGATCTCCTCTGCTATGAACTCTTGACGCTCTACTGCTTGCTTCCTGACTCTTTGCTTGACGGGCCGCGCGTGAGGGCGGACGGCAAGGTGGTGCTCGATTACTTCCCTGGGAACACCGGGGATGTCAGATGGTTGCCACGCAAACACATCAACATTCGCCCGCAGGAAAGCAATGAGCGCGCTTTCCTATTTAGGATCAAGCGTGGCACTGATGGTGAAGGTACCACCAGTGCCGTCCTCCTTGGCGGCCACCTTCTTGGTCTCTGGTGAAGCTACCTTCTCCTTCTTGCGCTTGCCGGTGGAGCTCGATGGTGCGTCCTCGACGGTAGCGCAGCACTCTGGGGAGGTGCGCTTGCCGGAGTGGGCATCAGAGCTGCTCTTGCCGGACTTGACTTTCTTCTTCCCCCGGGGAGCTTCAGCGGCAAGTAGCTTGCCCTCTGCTGCGGCTGCTGCTTCCCGGTAGATCTTGTCAGTGCAGATAAGTGCATCCTTCTTGTCGCCTTGGACAGAGATGACACTTATCGGACCAGGCATCTTAAGCACATTGTATGCGTAGTGAGAGGCTGCCATGAACTTGGCAAGCGCTGGTCGGCCGAGTATCCCATTGTAGGGTAATGGAATATCAGCAACATCGAAGGTGACCCTCTCTGTCCTGAAGTTCAGCTCGCTGCCAAACGTTACTGGCAGCATGATCTTCCCCTTGGGCTTGCTCCTTCCCGGATTTATCCCTTGAAAGGTACCAGTTTCTTCGAGCTCGCTGTCGGGGATCTGGAGCTTCTTGAGCACTGCGGAGGAAATCAGGTTCAGGCCGGCCCCGCCGTCAACCAACATCTTCGTGACCTTGAGGTTGCGGATTGTTGGTGAGACCAACATCGGCAAGCACCCGACCGAAGTGATGCGATCAGGGTGGTCCTCAACATCGAAGATGATGGGCGTGCTGGACCATTTCAGAGGCTTGCGCGCCTCGACGGACGGCTCCGCTGCATTCACCTCTCGCACCCACTGCTTGAGTTGGCGGTGCGAGGCATGCAGAGAGGCGCCGCCGTCGATGCACAACACCTCTGTCGCCTCCTGAAACTCTTGGTCATCGGTCTCATCTTCCTCCATCTCATCATCCTCATCCTCATCTTCGTCCTTGTCGCGGCCGCGGATAGGCCTATCTCCTTGCCGCGGCTTGGCCTTGCCACGGTGTCCTCCCCGGGCAGGAAGCTTCTTGCCGGATCCTCCGCCACCTCCCTGGGCGCTCGTATTCGGCTTTCTGTAGCTCCGCCATCTGCTCCACTTTCTTGCAGGTTTGGAGATCATGGCCCTTGGTGCGGTGGATCTTGCAGTACCGCTTGCCGGAGCCATCCTGCTTGCTGGCGGCTACCACAGCCTCGCTGGAGTCATCGGCTTTGGCCTTGTCGGAGCCGCCTCCATTGCCGGAATGCTCAACAGCTAGCACATCCTTAGCCTTTCTCTTCCTGTTGTTCCGCCTCCGATTCTTCCTTGCCGGGGCGGCATCCCCACTGTCAGATCCTTCTGCTCCTGCAACCTCTCCGGGGATTTTCCTCCCCTCCTCAGCCCGTGCACACTTGTCGGCCAGAGCATAGAGCTCACTGACGTCTCTGATCTTGCACATCGCCATCTCCTCCCTCATCCTGCGGTTATGCACGTTCTGATGAAACGCGCTGATAACTGCGGCAGGGTGGACGTCTGGGATGTTGCGCTGCACTTGGCTGAATCTCTGTATGTACTTGCGCAGGGGTTCTCCCTCCTTCTGGACGAGCAAGTGGAGGTCACTCTCCTGGCCATGAGGCTTGTGGCCACCTGTGAAGGCACCGACAAACTGATGACACAGGTCCGCCCATGAAGAGATGGAACCGTTCGGCAAGTGCATGAGCCAAGATTTGACGTTGGGCTTGAGCACCAGCGGGAAGTAGTTGGCGAGGATCTTCTCGTCGCGCCCTCCGGCAGCCTGCACCGCGATGGTGTAGATGCTGAGGAACTCCGATGGATGTATCCTGCCATCGTACTTCTCGGGCACGTCTGGCTTGAAGTTCTTGGTTCTGGGCCACTGGACTTGCCGCAGCTCGCGGGTGAACGCAGGGCAACCTGCCGCGTACGGCAAGTCGCTTGGTTCCCCTGGTGCGTGCATATCGACAGTGGGCCCAGCGCGCTGGTCGGATTGACGTCGCGCTTCCCTTCTGCGCTCGACGCGAGTGCGAGCGTCTTCGTGCCGCCGTTCTTGGAGAACGTGGCGTTGATCGCGTCGGGTTCGCGGGTCCGACGACGCGGTGGAGTCGCCGTCGGGGTTGGCCCGGCGAGCCGGCGATCTTGGCCTTCGGGGCTGGGAGTGCATGGAGGTGGCACCCCCGGCGGTCTTGTCGGCGTCGGCTTGCGCCTGGGCGCCTTGCCGGGGCCTCGATGCGCTCGGTTGCTGGGGCTTGTCGCCGTTGGCGAAGCCGATGAGACTGTATATGGTCATCCTCCAGTCGTCGATCTTGTGCGGCGCCGGAGGGTAGTCTAGAAGCAGCTGGGCTCGGGCCAGCGCTTCCTCTGCTGTCTTGGGTGGTGGTGGCAACGAGCGGCGCGAGGAGCGGGATGTGCTCGGACTCCCAACTGGATTGGGAGGTGCAACACCCCGCCCGGGCGACCGCACCTCGCTCGCGCCAGCATGCGGGCGTGCATGCTGACCTCGAGCGTCCCGCGACCCACCGGCTTGGCCATGTTCCAACGCGAGCACGGTGCTAGGAGCACCGGGGCGTTGTTGACCTTGCACTTCGTGGGAAGGGCGCGGTGTCTGCACGGTCGCCGACGCTTGCGGGGCCTTGTTTTTGGATCTGGTGACGACGTGAGTCCCACCGTCGGCGCCCACTCCTCCGCCGGCGTCCACTCCACCGCCCGTTTGCTCCGGCGGTGGTGGCGGAATCGATGTAGACGGAGCGGCCACTTCCGAAGGCTTCTCCTTCGGTGGCGTGTTGATGAAGGCGTTGATGCAGCACGCGCGGAGACCGGATCAGATGCTCACGACCTCGACGCGCCCCCCTACCTGGCGCGCCAGAGATGTCGGGGCACGTCTCTTTCCGTGGCCACGAGCACCTATGGGGCACGGGGGGCCCTTCTAGTCCGGCAAGGGGGCGGAGGCCGCGCGCAGAGCAGATCGAGGTCGGGCGCGCGCGGGGAGACGGGCGATTTTTACCCAGCTTCGGAGCTCTCCGGAGAGATAAAACTCCTACTGCTGCTTTGTGTTTGTATTTGATCTTGCTCGAGAGTGAGCGTATGGTGGTATTGCGTGTGTCGAGTGGACCGAACCTCCAAGCTGCGGAACCAAAATTCCGAACCCCCTCTACGTGCGCATGGGCCTCCTTTTTATAGGTTAAAGGGGTCACCGACAGGTGGCAGCATAGAAAGAGGGGTAGAAAGGTAAAAATGCGGGTTGGTACAACTACTACCAACAGTGTCCCCTACCTAACTCTGACAGCAGGGGACAAGGGCATTTAATGCCCGTCTGGTCGCCCCAACAGTGCAAGGAAACGACCGTTAGAGGCGCCACCGATCGCCACGATGGCCTCCTTGTCAGCTTCGCTTGCCACCTCGCACCGCCATGCCGCACAGCTGGCCGCCACGTGCACCAGGAGCGATCCTATGGCGACACGTCGTCGGATGTGCTGGAGCGTGGGCGCAGAGTGGCAGCCTTGCCGTGGCAAGTGCCTTGCCGCGGCCCTCGTCTTGTCGCACCAGCAAGCTTGCCACTCGCCGGGCCTTGCCGGGACGCGCGGGGCGTTGCGGCAAGTTTCTTGAAATGCCTTGAGTGGCCTTCCCGGCAAGCTCCTCTTGCCAGGGTCTTGTCTTCTTCCCGGCCAGCTCCTCTTGCCGAGGCCTTGGTTGGCCTTCCCGGCAAGCTCCTCTTGCTGGGACCTTGTATTTTTCCCGGCCAGCTTCTCTTGCCGGGGCCTTGGTTGGCCTTCCCGGCAAGCTCCTCTTGCCGAGGCCTTGGTTGGCCTTCCCGGCAAGCTCCTCTTGCCGGGGCTTTAGCTTGAGTACTTCGATCTTGAATGGCATCAAAGTAGCCGTGGAGGATCTTGGCGGACGCCCGGCAAGCCCTGCCGCGGGTCGCTGCGACTGGCCATGCACAAGTTCGGGGTACTAAGGTACCCCCCTACTTTAGTACACCGACACCACCCAAGGCCTAGTCCGAATTGGACTAGGGGGAGGGCTGCACCCCCTCCTTCCTTCCCTTCTCTCTTCCCCTTCCTTGTCTCCTACTCCTACTACTTGGAAGGTCTCCTAGTTGGACTAGGAAAAGGGGAATCCTACTCCCGGTAGGAGTAGGACTCCCCTAGGGCGCGCCATAGGGAGGGCCGGCCCTCCCCTCCTCCACTCCTTTATATACGGGGGCAGGGGGCACCCCATAGACACACAAGTTGATCTTCGTGATCGTTCCTTAGCCGTGTGCGGTGCCCCCCTCCATGATATTACACCTCGGTCATATTGTAGCGGTGCTTAGGCGAAGCCCTGCGACGGTTGAACATCAAGATCGTCACCACGCCGTCGTGCTGACGGAACTCCTCCCCGAAGCTTTGCTGGATCGGAGCTCGGGGTGTGTCATCGAGTTGTACGTGCGTCAAGAACTCGGAGGTGCCGGAGTAACGGTGCTTGGATCGGTTGGACCGGGAAGATGTACGACTACTTCCTCTACGCTGTGTCAACGCTTCCGCTCCGGTCTACGAGGGTACGTAGACAACACTCTCCCCTCTCGTTGCTATGCATCACCATGATCTTGCGTGTGCGTAGGAAATTTTTGAAATTACTACGTTCCCCAACAGTGGCATCCGAGCCTAGGTTTTATGGTTTGATGTTATATGCACGAGTAGAACACAAGTGAGTTGTGGGCGATATAAGTCATACTGCTTACCAGCATGTCATACTTTGGTTCGGCGGTATTGTTGGATGAAGCGGCCCGGACCGACATTATGCCACGAGACTGGTTCTGCCGTGCTTTGCACACAGGTGGCTAGCGGGTGTCAGTTTCTCCAACTTTAGTTGAACCGAGTGTGGCTACGCCCGGTCCTTGCGAAGGTTAAAACAGCACCAACTTGACAAACTACCGTTGTGGTTTTGATGCGTAGGTAAGAACGGTTCTTGCTCAGCCCGTAGCAGCCAAGTAAAATTTGCAACAACAAAGTAGAGGACGTCTAACTTGTTTTTGCAGGGCATGTTGTGATGTGATATGGTCAAGACGTGATAAGATATAAGTTGTTGTATGAGATGATCATGTTTTGTTGAAGTTATCGGCAACTGGCAGAAGCCCTATGGATGTCTCTTTGTTGCATAAGATGCAAGTGCCAAATAATTGCTTTACTTTATCGCTATACGATAGCAATAGTTGCAAGAGCAATAGTTGGTGAGACAACCATGTGATGACACATTGATATAGATCAAGATGATGAAGATCATGGTGTCGTGCCGGTGACGATAGAGATCATGACAGTACTTTGGAGATGGAGATCAAAGGTGCAAGATGATCATGGCCATATCATGTCACATATTTTGATTGCATATGATGTTTATCTATACATCTTATTCTTGCTTTGATTGACGGTAGCATTTTAAGATGATCTCTCACTAATTATCAAGAAGTGTTCTCCCTGAGTATGCACCGTTGCCAAAGTTCGTCATGCCCAGACACCACGTGATGATCGGGTGTGATAAGCTCTACGTCCATGTACAACGGGTGCAAGCCAGTTTTGCACACGTGGAATACTCAGGTTAAACTTGACGAGCCTAGCATATGCAGATATGGCCTCGGAACACGGAGACCGAAAGGTCGAGCGTGAATCATATAGTAGATATGATCAACATAGTGATGCTCACCATTGAAAACTACTCCATCTCACGTGATGATCGGTTATGGTTTAGTTGATTTGGATCACGTGATCACTTAGATGACTAGAGAGATGTTTGTCTAAGTGGGAGTTCTTAAGTAATATGATTAATTGAACTTAAATTTATCATGAACTTAGTCCTGGTAGTATTTTGCAAATTATGTTGATCAATAGCTCGCGTTGTTGCTTTCATATGTTTATTTTGATATGTTCCTAGAGAAAATTGTGTTGAAAAATGTTAGTAGCAATGATGCGGATTGGATCCGTGATCTGAGGTTTATCCTCATTGCTGCGCAGAAGAATTATGTCCTTGATGCACCGCTAGGTGACAAACCTATTGCAGGAGCAGATGCAGACGTTATGAACGTTTGGCTAGCTCAATATGATGGCTACTTGATAGTTTAGTGCACCATGCTTAACAGCTTAGAATCGGGACTTCAAAGACGTTTTGAATGTCATGGACCATATGAGATGTTCCAGGAATTGAAGTTAATATTACAAGCAAATACCCAGGTTGAGAGATATGAAGTCTCCAACAAGTTCTATAGCTAAAAGATGGAGGAGAATCGCTCAACTAGTGAGCAAGTGCTCAGATTGTCTGGGTACTACAATCGCTTGAATCAAGTGGGAGTTAATCTTCCAGATAAGATAGTGATTGACAGAGTTCTCTAGTAACCATCACCAAGTTAGTAGAACTTCGTGATGAACTATAGTATGCAAGGGATGACGAAAATGATTCCCGAGCTCTTCGTGATGTTGAAATCGACGAAGGTAGAAATCAAGAAAGAGCATCAAGTGTTGATGGTTGACAAGATCACTAGTTTCAAGAAAAGGGCAAAGGGAAAGAAAGGGGAACTTCAAGTAGATTGACAAGCAAGTTGTCACTCCCATGAAGAAGCCCAAAGCTAAACCAAAGCCTAAAACTGAGTGCTTACACTACAGAGGAAATGGTCACTGGAAGCGGAAATGCCCTAAATATTTGGTGGATAAGAAGGATGGCAAAGTGAAAAGGGTATATTTGATATACAGGTGTTTGATGTGTGATTTACTAGTGTTTATAGCAACCCCTCGGTATTTGGTACTGGTTCAGTTGCTAAGGGTGGTAACTCAAAACGGGAGTTGCAGAATAAACAGAAACTAGTTAAGGGTGAAGTGACGATGTGTGTTGAAAGTAGTTTCAAGATTGATATGATCATCATCACACACTCCCTATACTTTCGGGATTGGTGTTGAACCTAAATAAATGTTATTTGGTGTTTGCGTTGAGCATGAATATGATTTGATCGTGTTTATTGCAATACGGTTATTCATTTAAGTAAGAGAATAAACTGTTGTTCTGTTTACATGAATAAAACCTGATATGGTTACACACCTAATGAAAATGGTTCATTGGATCTCGATCGTAGTGATACACATATTCATAATATTGAAACCAAAAGATGCAAAGTTAATAATGATAGTGCAACTTATTTGTGGCAGTGCCGTTTAGGTCATATCGGTGTAAAGCGCATGAAGAAACTCCATGCTGATGGGATTTCGGAATCACTTGGTTATGAATCATTTGATGCTTGCGAACCGTGCCTTTTGTGCAAGATGACTAAAACTCCGTTCTCCGGAACAATGGAACAAGCTACTGACTTATTGGAAATAATACATGCCAATGTATGCGATCCAATGAGTGTTGATGCTCGTGGCAAGTATCGTTATTTTCTGACCTTCACAAGATGATTTGAGCAGATATGGGTATATCTACTTGATGAAACATAAGTCTGAAATAGTTGAAAGGTTCAAAGAATTTCAGAGTGAAGTGGAAAAATCATCGTAACAAGAAAAATAAAGTTTCTACGATCTGATCGCGGAGACAAATATTTGAGTTACGAGTTTGGTCTTCAATTAAAACAATGTGGAATAGTTTCACAAATTCATGCCACCTGGAACACCACATCATAATGGTATGTCCGAATGTCATAACCGTACTTTATTGGATATAGTACAATCTATGATGTTTCTTACCGATTTACCAATATCGTTTTGGGATCATGCGTTAGAGACAACTGCATTCACATTAAATAGGGCACCATCTAAATCCGTTGAGACGACACTATATGAACTGTGGTTTAGCAAGAAATCAAAGTTGTCGTTTCTTAAAGTTTGATGCTGCGATGCTTATGTGAAAAAGTTTCATCCTGATAAGCTCAAACCCAAATCGGAGAAGTGCGTCTTCATAGAATACCCAAAGGAAATTGTTGGGTACACCTTCTATCACAGATCCGAAGGCAAAACATTCGTTGCTAATAAATGGATCCTTTCTAGAGAAGGAGTTTCTCTTGAAAGAAGTGAGTGGGAGGAAAGTAGAACTTGATGAGGTAACTGTACCTGTTCCCTTATTGGAAAGTAGTTCATCACAGAAATCTGTTCTTGTGACTACTATACCAATTAGTGAGGAAGCTAATGATGATGATCATGTAACTTCAGATCAAGTTACTACCGAACCTCGTAGGTAAAACAGAGTGAGATCCGCACCAGAGTGGTACGGTAATCCTGTTCTGGAGGTCGTGTTACTTGACCATGACAAACCAATGAACTATGAGGAAGCGATGATGAGCCCAGATTCCGCAAAATGGTTTGAGGCCATGAAATCTAAGATATGATCCATGTATGAGAACAAAGTATGGACTTTGATGGATTTGCCCGATGATCGGCAAACCATAGAAAATAAATGGATCTTCAAGAGGAAGACGGACGTTGATAGTAGTGTTACTATCTACAAAGCTAGACTTGTCGAAAAGGTTTTTGACAAAGTTCAAGGTGTTGACTACGATGAAATTTTCTCACTCGTAGCGATGCTTAAGTCTGTCCAAATCATGTTAGCAATTGCCGCATTTTTATGAAATCTGGCAAATGGATAAACAAAACTACATTCCTTAATGGATTTAAAGAAGAGTTGTATATGATGCAACCAGAAGGTTTTGTCAATCCTAAAGGTGCTGACAAAATACGCAAGCTCCAGCGATCCATCTATGGACTGGTGCAAGCATCTCGGAGTTGGAATATACGCTTTGATAAGTTGATCAAAGCATATAGTTTATACAGACTTGCAGTGAAGCCTGTATTTACTAGAAAGTGAGTGGGAGCACTACAGCATTTCTGATAAGTATATGTGAATGACATATTGTAGATCGAAAATAATGTAGAATTATTCTGTAAAGCATAAAGGAGTATTTAAAAGGAGTTTTTCGAAGAAGGACCTCGGTAAAGCTGCTTACATATTGAGCATCAAGATCTATAGAGATAGATCAAGACGCTTGATAAATTTTTTCAATGAGTACATACCTTGACAAGATTTTGAAGTAGTTCAAAATGGAACAGTCAAAGAAAGAGTTCTTGCCTGTGTTACAAGGTGTGAAATTGAGTAAGACTCAAAACCCGACCACGGCAGAAGATAGAAAGAGAATGAAAGTCATTCCCTATGCCTTGGCCATAGGTTCTATAAAGTATGCCATGTTGTGTACCAGATCTATTGTATACCCTACATTGAGTTTGGCAAGGGAGTACAATAGTGATCTAGGAGTAGATCACTGGACAGCGGTCAAGAATATCCATAGTGAGGACTAAGGACATGTTTCTCGATTATGGAGGTGATAAAAGAGCCCGTCGTAAAAAGTTACAACGATGCAAGCTTTTACACCAATCCAGATGACTCTCAGTCTCAATCTGGATACATATTGAAAGTGGGAGTAATTAGCTAGAGTAGCTCCGTGCAGAGTATTGTAGACATAGAATATTTGCAAAATACATATGGCTCTGAATGTGACAGACCCGTTGACTAAACATCTCTCACGAGCAAAACATGATCATACCTTTGTACTCTTTGGGTGTTAATCACATAGCGATGTGAACTAGATTATTGACTCTAGTAAACCCTTTGGGTGTTGGTCACATGACGATGTGAACTATGGGTGTTAATCATATATAGATATGATTATTGGTGTTAAATCACATGGCGATGTGAACTAGATTATTGACTCTAGTGCAAGTGGGAGACTGAAGGAAATATGCCCTAGAGGCAATAATAAAGTTATTATTTATTTCCTTATATCATGATAAATGTTTATTATTCATGCTAGAATTGTATTAACCGGAAACATAATACATGTGTGAATATATAGACAAATAGAGTGTCACTAGTATGCCTCTACTTGACTAGCTTGTTAATCAAATATGGTTATGTTTCCTAACCATGGACAAAGAGTTGTTATTTGATTAACAGGATCACATCATTAGTTGAATGATCTGATTGACATGACCCATTCCGTTAGCTTAGCACCCGATCGTTTAGTATGTTGCTATTGCTTTCTTCATGACTTATACATGTTCCTATGACTATGAGATTATGCAACTCCCGTTTAACGGATGAACACTTTCTGTGCTACCAAACGTCACAATGTAACTGGGTGATTATAAAGGTGCTCTACAGGTGTCTCCAAAGGTACTTGTTGGGTTGGCGTATTTCGAGATTAGGATTTGTCACTCCGAATGTCGGAGAGGTATCTCTGGGCCCTCTCGGTAATGCACATCACTTAAGCCTTGCAAGCATTGCAACTAATGAGTTAGTTGCGATATGATGTATTATGAAACGAGTAAAGAGACTTGTCGGTAACGAGATTGAACTAGGAATTGGATACCGACGATCGAATCTCGGGCAAGTAACATACCGATGATAAAGGGAACAACGTATGTTGTTATGTGGTCTGACCGATAAAGATCTTCATAGAATATGTAGGAACCAATATGGGTATCCAGGTCCCGCTATTGGTTATTGACCGGAGACGTGTCTCGGTCATGTCTACATTGTTCTCGAACCGTAGGGTCCACATGCTTAAGGTTTCGATGATAGTTTTATTATGAGTTTATGAGTTTTGATGAACCGAAGGAGTTCAGAGTCCCGGATGAGATCGGGGACATGACGAGGAGTCTTGAAATGGTCGAGACGTAAAGATCGATATATTGGACGACTATATTCGGACTTCGGAAAGGTTCCGAGTGATTCGGGTATTTATCGGAGTACCGGAGAGTTACGGGAATTCGCCGGGGAGAAGTATTGGGCCTTATTGGGCCATACGGGAAAGAGAGAGGGGCTGCCTAAGGTAGGCCGCGCGCCCCCCCAAGGCCTAGTCCGAATTGGACTAGGGGGAGGGCCGCACCCCCTCCTTCCTTCCCTTCTCTCTTCCTGTCGGTGTCAAAACCGGCGGATCTCGGGTAGGGGGTCCCGAACTGTGCGTCTAGGCGGATGGTAACAGGAGACGAGGGACACGATGTTTTACCCAGGTTCGGGCCCTCTCGATGGAGGTAAAACCCTACGTCCTGCTTGATTAATATTGATGATATGGGTAGTACAAGAGTGGATCTACCACGAGATCAAGGAGGCTAAACCCTAAAGCTAGCCTATGGTATGATTGTTGTAATGTATGTTGTGTCCTACGGACTAAAGCCCTCTGGTTTATATAGACCCCGGAGGGGGCTAGGGTTACACAGAGTTGGTTACAATGGTAGGAGATCTACATATCCGTATCGCCAAGCTTGCCTTCCACGCCAAGGAAAGTCCCATCCGGACACGGGACGGAGTCTTCAATCTTGTATCTTCGTAGTCTTGGAGTCCGGCGGATGATGATAGTCCGGCTGTCCGGACACCCCCTAGTCCAGGACTCCCTCAGTAGCTCCTGAACCAGGCTTCAATGACGATAAGTCCGGCGCGCATAATGTTCGGTATTGCAAGGTGGGTTCCTCCCTTGAATAATCCAAAGAAGATCATGAACACCGGGATAGTGTCCGGCTCTGCAAAATAAATTCCACATTCCACCATAGAGAGAATAAAATGTACACCAGTCCAATCTGCTGACGTATTATGCGGCGTGACATCACACCGCTACCAAGCCTTTGTTTGAATCGTTTTTTTACTATACCACCTCAGCACGTTTAGCGAAGCGGTTTCCTTGGCACGTCTTGTCGAAGCAGAGATCGTGTTCCCCTTATTCCGGGATTCTCATCAATACGGACGTGGGTAACCCAACTGCGCCATTGATGGTGGCGCTTGGGGGATAAGCGAGTTTTACCAGGCCGGTGGGAGACGCATAGTCCTCGTCCACCTATATATAAGGGATAAGGATTTACCTTCTCACCTACGCCTTCTTCCTCCTTTACTTACCCATCTCCGCGCACTCAAGCTCCAACGCCCAAGCTCGCGCATCTCGCCTCGGCCTTCTCCGAATATGTCCGGAGCGGGAGGCAAATGGTTGGCCTCCACCGCCAAGGAGGAGCACATCACCAAGATGCGCAGCGCCGGATACCTCTCCGGCGATATCGCGCATCGGCTGCCCGACGAGGGGCAGCTCATCCCTACCCCTGGGCCCTATGAGAGGGTCGTCTTCCTTCCCCACTTCCTCCGCGGACTGGGCTTTCCACTCCACCCATTCGTCCGGGGGCTCATGTTTTACTACGGCCTGGATTTCCATGATCTGGCGCCGAACTTCATCCTCAACATCTCGGTGTTTATCGTTGTGTGCGAGGCCTTCCTCTGCATCCGGCCCCACTTCGGCCTGTGGCTCAAGACCTTCAACGTCAAGCCGAAGGTTGTGAAGGGCACGCAAGCGGAATGCGGAGGCGCCATGTTGGGTAAGTTACCCAACGTCCTTTGGCTCAAAGGGGCCTTCGTGGACTCCGTCAAGGGGTGGCAATCGGGGTGGTTCTACATCACCGAGCCGCGTGAGCCCACATGGGCGGCGGCCCCCGAGTTTAGATCTGGCATCCCCACGTAGCTCACCTCCTGGAAAGAGAAGGGCTTGCTGTGGGGCAATCCGAAGGAGCTGACAGGACTCCGAACCTGCATCCCGAAGCTGGTGAGCAATAAGCTCAGGCTCGTCGACGTGGTCCAAGTCATGCTCATCCGCCGGATTCTCCCATGCCAAGAACGGGCATTCAATCTGTGGGAGTTCAATCCGGAACAGCACCAGGCGCTAAGCGGGCTCTTCGATACGACATATGAAGGCGCCTGGAGGGTGCTGTTTAAGGGTGCCGAAGCCCCCGCATCCGCGACGGAAGATCGCGGATTTTGCTCGCAGCATCCGGCTGACGAGGTAAGTGATTCAACCCCTTTACGGGACACTTATGGTAATCAAATTGATTCTAAGAGGGTTTCAATCTCTCTTTTCCTTTGACAGGAATTGATGGAGAAGGCCGAGCAGCTCATCAGCCCGGCTCCCATGCCAGAGGACCCAGTGAACGCCCGTCTAGCAGGGCTGCTGGTTCCGGCACCGCACGTGGTGCCGGAGAAGAAGGCCAAGAAGGTGGCCGCGGGGACTCGAAAGAGTTCCCGCCATCAGGCGTCCGACGACGAGGCGGACTCCTCCCCCGAAGACAAGGAGGAGGAAGAAGACTCTCTCCCGGAGGAGGGAGAGAAGAAGAGGAAGGCTTCCCCAATAGGGGAGGCCGAAGGGTCCAAGAGGGGGAGAACTATTCCCCCAGACAGTTTCGCCAACACCATCGTTGGCAAGGAAGAGTGGCCTTTAAGGGCCAGGCGTCCGGCAAGATCGTAAGTATCCGGATTCTTGATATGCAATTTCTTTCGTATTGCGTAGTGTCCTACTAATGCCGCATTTTGTCCATAGTCCGGCCGATGATGATCTCCCCGCTTCATCGAGCGGGTCATTGGCCCCGTCGGATGTGGATTCACTTCTGACTGCCACTACCCCCCCGCGCCGACGAGGACGCCGAGGTGGGATCCCAGAGAGGGACCCATCAGGAGGAGGCTCCGGAGGCACCGTCAGGCAGCCTCCTGGACTTTGCACCGGACTATACATCGGAACCCGCAGTGGTTCCAGAGTCCGGCAAGCGGCCCCTTCGAAAGAAGGGCAGGACTGTGACACCGGCGGCCCCCGTCCAACCGGAGGCGCCGGACAACTTGTTGGAGGCTCTTAAAGGTGCTTCCATCGAGGAAGAACACCGCACTCTCATGAGTGCGGTGATTCAGAAGGTTCAGCTCGCCAGGAGCGGGCTGACCGAAGCTTGCAGCAGCCTTCTAACAGGCTTTGAGGTAAGAAGTTAAAGTTATGTAATGTAATACCTCATAGACAGTAGCCCCTGATGCTCAGTTTGGTGTTCGGCAAGAAAAGCCGGACTGAGGATCTAACAAGATATACGCAGGGTTGCATATAATATGTCAATATGGGTTTGCAGGCTGTGCTGCTGACCTCTGCCGCACTGACTGCGGAGGTCTGTGTGTTGAAGCAGGACCTCGAGCGGTCCGAGCAAGAGCTCGGCCATGCCAAGAAGCAGCTCGAGGACAAAGAAGGTGAGTAACACCGCTTTGAATAATTACCTTACAGAAAAGGATTTTGGTTGCAATAAAATTAACAAGGATAATATGGGTACTGCAGGGGCCACGGACGAGGTGGCAGCCCTGAAGGAGGCTGTGTCTGCGGCCGAACACAGTGCGGCCGCGGAACGGGCAGAGCGAGAAAAGCAGGAGGCACGGGTGGCGGAAGTACGGCAAGAGCTCCAGGCTCTCATGGAGAAGCATGAGAGTTTGGAGCGTGACTCCAAGACTTGAGAGTCCGAGCTTGCCTCGGCTCTTGAAAGTGCCAAGACCGCCAAGGCCGAGGCCCATAAGGCCTTTCAGGAGGTTAAAGATGTAAAGAAGATAGCGGCGGGTAAGGCATTTTTCATGCAAAGCAAGCATGTTAATGTAAACTACCTGACACTTACCCGCATTCGGAGCTCTCCAGGGGCGTTTGCAGATCTGCCGCGTAGTGTGTCCGATGCCGCCGCATTCTATCGTGGCGAGGAGGGGAGCTCGACGGAGAAGGTCTTCTGGTCTCAGTACGCTGAGGCCGGCCATCCGGTGCCCCCAAGCGACCAGCTCAAACAGCTGGTCGAACTCCACAAGGTAGCTGAGGAGGCCACGAAGGGCCTTATAATCCGGCTGTGGCCTGGACAGGCCATGCCTGGGAGCTACTTCGGCCTCGTGCGGTGGCTGGTGGATGCGTGCCCCTGGGTGGAGGTCATCAAGCGCTCCGCCTGTATTGAAGGTGCTCGTCGGGCCCTTGCCCGCACGAAGGTGCATTGGGGCAGGTTGGATGCGGAGAAGCTTCTCACGGACCCACCGCCACCGGGCAAGGAGTATCGCATGCCCGAAATGTATTATAAAACTATCCTGAAGGGAGCCCGTGATATTGCGGATGAGTGCCCCAGAAATGTAATCTTTGAGTAAACTCGCTATGTATTATCCTGTGCGCTGAAAACTTCGTTCATATGCGCCTTGAGCAACACTTGTTTAATTTAAAATATTACCTTCTGTGCGGCCGACTATAAAATCTAAGAGATGGCAAGTCGTTGGCTTCAGCCCCCGAGCCGTGAGTGCTGGGGTGTTCAGGATAAACTTGAGCACTCTTGTTCCCATTTTTGGGTCCATCTAGGGAGGCGCTCAACACAACGAACAAGGCAACCGGACTTATAATTCTTGAACACTCTCACTTAGCCATAGAATTCTATAATTTTAAATTTCGGCGAAGCCCCTGGTATTCAGAAGACCGAATCCGGGGCGCTATCCACGCCTTCGTCGGACATTGTCCGGAACTTCGCTCGAAGCGGCGTGAGTCTTTAAGGACCCGAAAAAACCTCTCGAACAGCGACCAGTCTCTCGCCTTATCATGCCGGTCAGTTTTAGCTTTCTCCATTGAGGCGCTCGCCCGGCTCAACCGGGGCGCAATCGCAGTGGTTCTCCCAGTGCCACCTTAGCCGACAGAACGGAACGTAAGGCACCAAAACGTGGGAGCCGGGCAAACCCAACTATTGACCCAAGACATGATTCGGAGCCGATTCATATAATGCTATAAGTTTGGGGTGCTGCACTTGTGAAAGTGTTCGGACTTATCACACCATAATGTGGGGAACATAAGCCCCTGGTGTATTCGGCCGTACCAAAATATACGGGTGCAAGATGTCATGTAATGAACATATATATAAAAAGTAATGCAATTGCCATCGAAAAGTGCTGCATTATTTATTAAAGAAAGTCTGCTATGAGTGCGGACTAATACAAATAGTGCGGTAAGCAAGGGATTTGGACTAATTAAACATGTCCCCCTCCAGGGGTGATCTGCGGACTTGGTGTATATAATCAAATTTAATGCTTGTAATTGAGACCACCTGAGTGTTCGTCGCAGTCTTCTTTCTTCCCTGGCTGTTGCATCATGAGTTCGGCAGGTTCACCGCCGGACAGGGCCTCTGGTTAATGGCATCCTGTGTACACAAAGAAGTAAAGTGATAAAAAAAGGGGGCACACTTGCGAGCCCCTGGTGTGGTCGAGCCGCACTCTGGGTCTGTTGTGATCGTGCCCCTTCCCCTGCGCCCATGGTATCTCCAAAGCGTAATGATGTACGCGGAGGGTTGTTCTTGCAATCATGCGAGGGCGGGGGTTAGGGCCGCATTGCTACGCGTGCTCTGATCGTGCCAGGTTGTCTTGGTTGGTGTTGCTTCGGGCGCGTTTTGCTGTATCCGGCCGTTTGACAGCCGGACTCGAGAATTGCCTTAAAAGGCTGCTCTGTACTTCTGCCGCGAGAGCCGCTGTATTTTCCTCCGTTCGGAGGGAGCGTTCCATATTTCCGTTGACCGTGATGACTCCAAGAGGGCCTGGCATCTTGAGCTTGAGGTATGCATAATGCGGCACCACGTTGAACTTTGCGAACGCGGTTCATCCGAGCAGAGCGTGATAGCCGCTGCAAAACGGGACTATGTCGAAGATTAACTCCTCGCTCCGGAAATTGTCCGGGGATCCGAAGACCACTTCCAGTGTGACTGAGCCTGTACAGTTGGCTTCCGCACCTGGTATGACACCTTTAAAGGTTGTCTTTGTAGGTTTAATCCTTGAGGGGTCTATGCCCATCTTGCGCACTGTATCCTGATAAATCAGGTTCACGCTACTACCGCCGTCCATCAGGACTCTTGTGAGGTGAAATCCATCGACGATTGGGTCTAAAACCAATGCGGCGAATCCTCCATGGCGTATGCTGGTCGGATGGTCTCTTCGATCGAAAGTGATCGAACACGAGGACCATGGATTGAACTTCGGGGCGACTGGCTCCATCGCATAAACGTCCCTTAGCGCGCGCTTCCTCTCCCTCTTGGGTATATGGGTTGCGAAAATCATGTTCACCGTCCGCACTTGTGGGGGGAAATCCTTCTGTCCTCTATTGTTCGGCGGTCGGGTCTCTCCCTCTTCGTCGCTGTTTAGCCCCTTGTCATTGTTTTCGGCAATTAACTTACCTGCCTGCTTGAACACCCAGCAATCTCTATTGGTGTGATTAGCTAGCTTTTTAGGGGTGCCATGTATCTGGCATAAGCGGTCGAGTATTCAGTCCAAATTGGACGGACCCGGAGTGGTTCTTTTGAATGGCTTCTTCCGCTGACCGGGTTTAGAGCCTCGGAATCCGGCGTTGACTGCCGTATCCTCCTTATCGTCGTCGTTGATGCGGCATTTGTTTTTGTTTCGACGTGACCTGCCGTTGTTGTCCTTAGTATCCGGACTGCCAGAATTTTTACGGAGGTTATTGCTGCGAGCTAGCCAGCTATCCTCTCCCGCGCAAAAGCGGGTCATTAGTGACGTGAGGGCTGCCATGGATTTCGGCTTTTCCTGTCCCAGGTGCCGGGCTAGCCACTCATCGCGGATGTTATGTTTGAAGGCTGCAAGGGCCTCTGCATCCGGACAGTCGATGATTTGGTTTTTCTTTGTCAAGAACCGTGTCCAGAATTGTCTGGCCGATTCGTCTGGCTGCTGAATTATGTGGCTTAGGTCATCGGCATCTGGTGGCCGCACATACGTGCCCTGGAAGTTATCAAGGAATGCGGCTTCCAGGTCTTCCCAACACCCAATTGACTCTGCGGGCAAGCTGTTAAGCCAATGCCGAGCTGGTCCTTTAAGCTTGAGTGGGAGATACTTGATGGCATGGAGATCGTCGCCGCGGGCCATATGGATGTGAAGAAGATAATCTTCGATCCAAACCGCGGGGTCTGTTGTGCCATCGTAAGATTCAATGTTTACGGGTTTAAACCCTTCAGGGATTTGATGATCCATTACTTCGTCAGTGAAGCATAGCGGGTGTGCGGCGCCTCTGTATTGAGCAATATCACGACGCAGCTCGAGAGAGCGTTGTCTGCTGTGTTCGGCCCGGCCGGGGTTATTGTATCCGGCGCGACGGTATTTGTCATGGGTCGTGGGGCGCCCACGTGATCCGTAGATGGATCTAGATTGCCTTGCCTTGTCCTCCAATATATCTCTCAAGTCCGGCGCGTTCCCTCTTGGCTTCGTACTCTTGGAGCGATGCCGGGGTACGGTCTTGGTTGGGGGCCTTAATGCCTCTCTGTCACGACCACGGGGTGGTCGGTCAGCCGTATCGTGCGCTGGTGATGGAGGTATGTATGCTTCCTCCTCTAATCGGGGGAGCAGCTTGCATCTTGGGTAACTTTTGGAGGGGCGTTCGAGTTTATACTCTTCGGCCGCGAGGACCTCGGTCCATCGATCGGCCAGCAGATCCTGATCAGCTTGAAGCTGCTGCTGCTTTTTCTTTAGGCTATTTGCCGTGGCGATAAGCCTGCGTTTGAAACGCTCTTGTTCGACGGGATCCTCGGGCATGACGAATTCGTCATCGTTGAGGCTTGCCTCGTCTTCGGAGGGAGGTGTATGGTTATAATCCTCAACCTCCTCGTCTGCCGCCCTCTCGTGAGGGCTTGCTTCTGCATCCTCCTGCGCTGAGTCTTGCTGGAGGGGGTTATCTTCGGCACTCTCTGGGGTATTATTATCTCCTGTGCCGGAATCTCCATTCTTGCTGTGGCGGGATTTAGAGCGGCGCCGCTGACGCCGGCGCTTGGGCTGTTTCTTTAAAGAATCTTCCTCCGTTGTTTCTTCGCCGTCCCCGTCTTTTGGGGTGTCCACCATGTATATGTCGTATGACGAGGTGGTCTTCCAGTGCCCTGTAGGCGCTGGTTCCTATTCGTCTCCGGCATCATCGTCCATAGCGTCGGTGTCTTCGGAGTCGTAGTCTAGCATGTCGGTTAGATCGTCGACAGTGGCTACAAAGTGGGTGGTGGGTGGGCTCTGAATTTCTTCGTCGTCCGTATCCCAACCATCCGAGCCATAGTCCGGCCAGGACTCTCCTGATAACGAGAGATGCTTTAGCGAATTTAGGATGTCGCCAAAGGGCGAGTATTGGAAGATGTCCGCGGCGGTGAATTCCATAACCGGGCCCCAATCCGATTCGATTGGCAGGGGCGTGGGAGGTCCGGAGTCCGGCAAGGAGTCCGGCACCTCGGAATCACGAGTTTCGCGAGGGACAAGATTGGCGTTCGGCTCCATCGCCGTGGAAGTTGAAGCCCCTGAGGTGGTGTCCATCCACCGATCCTCGATCTGGGCGATCGGCTCCGGACTGAAGGCCGAAGCGGATTCGTGTGCGGCCACCAAGGCACTGTTCAGCGGCAGAGCTAGATCATGCCCATCGCAACAGTGCGGCGCGCTTGGCTTTGGCTCGAGCCCGTCGAAGATCAAGTCCCCGCGGATGTCGGCCGTGAAGTTTAGGCTTCCGAATCTGACCTGATGGCCAGGGGCGTAGCTTTCGATCTGCTCCAGATGGCCAAGGGAATTAGCCTGCAGTGCGAAGCCGCCGGATACGAAGATCTGTCCGGGGAGAAAAGTCTCACCCTAGACCGCATCGTTGGTTGAAGATGCCATCAAACCTATCAGTGACGACACAGAGGAACTCTCAATGAAAGCACCAATGTCGGTGTCAAAACCGGCGGATCTTGGGTAGGGGGTCCCGAACTGTGCGTCTAGGCGGATGGTAACAGGAGACGAGGGACACGATGTTTTACCCAGGTTCGGACCCTCTCGATGGAGGTAAAACCCTACATCCTGCTTAATTAATATTGATGATATGGGTAGTACAATAGTGGATCTACCACGAGATCAAGGAGGCTAAACCCTAAAGCTAGCCTATGGTATGATTGTTGTAATGTATGTTGTGTCCTAGGGACTAAAGCCCTCCAGTTTATATAGACACCGGAGGGGGCTAGGGTTACACAGAGTTGGTTACAATGGTAGGAGATCTACATATCCGTATCGCCAAGCTTGCCCTCCACGCCAAGGAAAGTCCCATCCGGACACGGGACGGAGTCTTCAATCTTGTATCTTCGTAGTCTTGGAGTCCGGCGGACGATGATAGTCCGGCTGTCCGGACACCCCCTAGTCCAGGACTCCCTCACTTCCCCTTCCTTGTCTCCTACTCCTACTACTTGGAAAGTCTCCTAGTTGGACTAGGAAAAGGGGAATCCTACTCCCGGTGGGAGTAGGACTCCCCTAGGGTGCGCCATAGAGAGGGCCGGCCCTCCCCTCCTCCACTCCTTTATATACGGGGGCAGGGGGCACCCCATGGACACACAATTTGATCTTCATGATCGTTCCTTAGCCGTGTGCGGTGCCCCCCTCCATGATATTACACCTCGGTCATATTGTAGCGGTGTTTAGGCGAAGCCCTGCGACGGTTGAACATCAAGATCGTCACCACGCCGTCGTGCTGACGGAACTCCTCCCCGAAGCTTTGCTGGATCGGAGCTCGGGGAGCATCATCGAGCTGTATGTGTGTCAAGAACTCGGAGGTGCCGGAGTAACGGTGCTTGGATCGGTTGGACCGGGAAGACGTACGACAACTTCCTCTATGTTGTGTCAACGCTTCCGCTTCGGTCTACGAGGGTACGTAGACAACACTCTCCCCTCTCGTTGCTATGCATCACCATGATCTTGCGTGTGCGTAGGAAATTTTTAAAATTACTACGTTCCCCAACACGTTTACCACCTTCGGATTTGTGCCTTCGAAGTTGTTGATTTTTATGGCACCGGAACGATAGACCTCCTCGATAACATAGGGACCTTCCCATTTAGAGAGAAGTTTTCCTGCAAAAAATCTTAAACGAGAGTTGTATAGCAACACATAATCACCTACATTATACTCACGTTTTTGTATCCTTTTGTCATGCCATCTTTTAACTTTTTCTTTAAACAACTTGGCATTTTCATAAGCTTGGGTTCTCCATTCATCAAGTGAACTAATATCAATTAACCTCTTCTCAACGGCAAGTTTGAAATCATAGTTGATCTCTTTAATAGCCCAATAGCTTTATGTTCTAGTTCAAGAGGTAAGTGACATGCTTTTCCATAAACCATTTTATACGGAGACATACCCATAGGATTCTTATATGCAGTTCTATAGGCCCATAACGTGTCATCCAATTTATTGGACCAATTCTTTCTAGACCTATTAACAGTGTTTTGCAAAATTAATTTGAGCTCTCTATTGCTCAGTTCTACTTGAACACTAGACTGCGGGTGATATGGAGATGCAATTCTATGATTAACATCATATTTAGCAAGCATTTTACGGAAAGCACCATGAATAAAGTGTGAACCACCATCAGTCATTAAATATCTAGGGACTCCAAACCTCAGAAAATAACTTCCTTAAGCATTTTAGTAAATGTGTTATGATCAGCACTACTAGTTGGAATAGCCTCTACCCACTTAGTAATGTAATCAACAGCAACTAAAATATGTGTATATCCATTAGAGGCAGGAAAAGGTCCCATATAATCAAAGCCCCAAACATCAAATGGTTCAATAACAAGTGAATAATTCATAGGCATTTCTTGACGTCTACTAATATTACCAATTCTTTGACATTCATCGCAAGACAAAACAAACTTACGGGCATCCTTGAAGAGAGTAGGCCAATAAAAACCGGATTGCAATACCTTATGTTCAGTTCTATCTCCCGCGTGGTGTCCTCCATAAGCTTCGGAGTGACACTTGCGTAGGATCTGTTCCTGTTCATGCTCAGGTACACAACGTCTAATAACACCATCTACTCCTTCTTTATAAAGATGTGGGTCATCCCAAAATTAATGTCGCAAATCATAGAAAAACTTTATCTTTTGTTGGTACGTGAAGCTAGGTGATATAAATTTAGCAACAATATAATTAGCATAATCAGCATACCATGGGGTGCTACGAGAAGTGCTTATGACATTTAATTGTTCATCAGGAAAGCTATCATCAATAGGTAGTGGGTCATCAAGAACATTCTCTAACCTAGATAAGTTGTCTGCAATGGGGTTCTCAGCTCCTTTTCTATCAACAATATGCAAATCAAATTTTTGCAGCAAGAGAACCCATCTAATAAGTCTAGGTTTTGCATCTTTCTTTTCCATAAGATATTTAATAGCAGCATGATCAGTGTGAATAGTTACTTTAGAATCAACAATATAGGGTCTGAATTTATCACAAGCAAATACAACTGCTAAAAGTTCCTTTTCGGTAGTAGCATAATTTCTTTGAGCATTGTCTAGAGTCTTACTAGCATAATGGATAACATTTAATTTCTTATCAACTCTTTGCCCTAGAACAGCACCTACAGCGTAATCACTAGCATCACACATAATTTCAAAGGGTAAATTCCAGTCAGGTGGCTGAACAACAGGTGCAGAGACTAATGCTTTCTTAAGTATTTCAAATGCTTCTACACAATCATCATCAAAGACAAATGATACATCTTTTTGTAATAAATTAGTCAGAGGCCGAGAGATTTTTGAGAAGTCCTTAATGAACCTCCTATAAAATCCGGCGTGACCAAGGAAACTTCTTATACCTTTGATGTCCTTGGGACATGGCATCTTTTCAATAGCATCAACCTTGGCTTTATCAACTTCAATACCTCTTTCAGAAACTTTGTGCCCAAAGACAATACCTTCATTAACCATAAAGTGGCACTTTTCCCAATTCAAGACAAGATTAGTTTCTTCACATCTCTGCAAAACTCGATCAAGATTGCTCAAGCAATTATCAAAAGAGGAACCATAGACGGAAAAATCGTCCATGAAAACCTCACAAATCTTTTCACAAAAATCAGAGAATATAGCCATCATGCATCTTTGAAAGGTAGCAGGTGCATTACATAAATCGAAAGGCATATGTCTATAAGCAAAAGTACCAAAAGGGCATGTAAAAGTAGTCTTTGATTGATCTTTAGCCGACACAGGTATTTGAGAGAAACCAGAATAACCATCTAGAAAGCAATAATGTGTATGTTTGCATAATCTTTCTAGCATTTGATCAATAAAAGGTAAGGGGTAATGATCTTTCTTAGTAGCCTTATTTAATTTGCGAAAATCAATTACCATCCTATAACCTGTGATAATTCTCTGCGGAATCAATTCATCTTTATCATTAGGGACAACAGTAATACCTCCATTCTTGGGGACACAATGGACAGGACTTACCCACTGACTATCAGCAACGGGATAAATTATAGCTGCCTCCAGAAGCTTGAGTATTTCTTTTCTTACCACTTCTTTCATTTTAGGATTTAAGCGTCGTTGAGGATCACGAACTGGTTTGGCATCCGCTTCCAAATTTATTTTATGTTGACATAGAGTGGGACTGATGCCCTTAAGATCATCCATAGTATATCCAATAGCGGCACGGTGCTTCTTCAGAGTTTTCAATAATCTTTCTTCTTCATGCTCTGAAAGGTTATACTAATAATGACATGATATATTTTCTTTTCATGAAGATAAGCATATTTAAGATTATCAGGCAACGGTTTAAGCTCAAACACGGGATCACCCTTGGGTGGAGGAGGATCCCCTAGGATTTCAACAGGCAAATTGTGTTGCAGAATAGGTTCCTGTTTAAAGAATACTTCATCTATTTCCCTTCTTTCATTCATGAACATATCGTTTTCATGGTCTAGCAAATAGTGTTCTAAGGGATCACAAGGAGGTACGACAATAGAAGCAAGACCAATAATTTCATCCTTACTAGGCAATTCTTCCTCACGATGTTGTTTACTAAATTTAGAAAAATTAAACTCATGAACCATATCATCCAAGCCAATAGTAACAACATTCTTTTCGTAGTCTATCTTAGCATCTATCCATTATATAATTAAAACAGAAGTCAAACAAGCCATCACATTTATCCACACAGGCTAAAAATATATTCTCCGTCGATTATAATTAGAAGGGTTGAGATTAAAAGTTGAGAAAGTTACGCACAATATCTATTGTGTACAAGTAAATCTAACATTGACACGTTAAAATAGTCTATTTTTTCTTTTGCATGATATGTGAAAATAGTCTAACTTGAACATGTACGAAGCCAAGTCACGCACCCATCGAGAAGATCAAATCACGTCAAGTCTATCATTGGAAAGAACGTACACATTAAGGAGTCCATAAAAAGAACGTACACATCCGGGAAACTAAATCATGTACGCATTGGAAAGAAGGACCACCTGGCCTGAAGGCAGCCCATGGACATGTCTCAAATTCCCAGGCCCAGCAGTCCAGCCAGAAGAGTGAAGGTCAAGGCTAACCGTAGAAGCCCCCGTAAGCAGGTATTGGCTAATCATGTCCCAGGCGCATATGTTCTAATTCATTTTTCTTTAAGAAAAACACCGGAGCTGCACTATGATAGGTACAGCCGTGCAGGCATAAACACATGTGCGCCACGACAACATACAATTTTTAAATTCAGTTCACTTATATTCTCTTGAGCCCAGGAATCTCTAATTTGATAATATTTGTAAAAATAAGGAGTAGAAAATAGATGATTTGAGTCAAGCAAAAAATGTGTATCTTAAAGAAGAGTTATAAGTCAAAGAGAAGTGATAGATTGTGAAGATTCAAGAGCATATATACGTGCAAGAAAAACACAACTGATATGCGATCTCTCTAAAAATAATACTTCAAATAAGGAAAAAAATACGAAGATGGAGAAGGACGAGCTTTTGTCGTGGACAACTGGTAGTCCATCTCTCGAATAAAAGAATTTAAAGTGCGAAAATTGGCCCTACAAAGAATAAAAAAAAACATGTATAACACTGAAAGGACATCATACTAGACGTTCATGACATCAAAAGAGAAAATACGGAGTAGAAAATAGATGATATGGGTCATGCAAAAAATGTGTATCTTAAAGAAGAAGAGTTGTAAGTCAAAGAGAAGTGGTAGATTATGAAGATCCAAGAGCATATATACGTGCAAGAAAAACACAAATGATATGCGATCTCTCTAAAAATAATACTTCAGAGAAGGAATACAGAGATGGAGAAGGACGAGCTTTGTCGTGGAGAATGGTAGTCCATCTCTCTAATCAAAAAAATTAAACTGTGAAAATTGGACGTAGGAAGAATAAAAAAACAACAACAACAACAACAACAAAGCCTTTAGTCCCAAGCAAGTTGGGGTAGGCTAGAGGTGAAACCCATAAGATCTCGCAACCAACTCATGGCTCTGGCACATGGATAGCAAGCTTCCATGCACCCCTGTCCATAGCTAGCTCTTCGGTGATACCCCAATCCTTCAGGTCTCTCTTAACGGACTCCTCCCATGTCAAATTCGGTCTACCCCGCCCTCTCTTGACATTCTCCGCACGCTTTAGCCATCCGCTATGCACTGGAGCTTCTGGAGGCCTGCGCTGGATATGCCCAAACCATCTCAGACGATGTTGGACAAGCTTCTCTTCAATTGGTGCTACCCCAACTCTATCTCGTATATCATCATTCCGGACTCGATCCTTCCTCGTGTGGCCACACATCCATCTCAACATACGCATCTCCGCCACACCTAACTGTTGAACATGTCGCCTTTTAGTCGGCCAACACTCAGCGCCATACAACATTGCGGGTCGAACCGCCGTCCTGTAGAACTTGCCTTTTAGCTTTTGTGGCACTCTCTTGTCATAGAGAATGCCAGAAGCTTGGCGCCACTTCATCCATCCGGCTTTGATCCGATGGTTCACATCTTCATCAATACCCCCATCCTCCTGCAGCATTGACCCCAAATACCGAAAGGTGTCCTTCCGAGGTACCACCTGACCATCAAGGCTAACCTCCTCCTCCTCACACCTAGTAGTACTGAAACCGCACATCATGTACTCGGTTTTAGTCCTACTAAGCCTAAACCCTTTCGATTCCAAGGTTTGTCTCCATAACTCTAACTTCCTATTTACCCCCGCCCGACTATCGTCAACTAGCACCACATCATCCGCAAAGAGCATACACCATGGGATATCTCCTTGTATATCCCTTGTGACCTCATCCATCACCAATGCAAAAAGATAAGGGCTCAAAGCTGACCCCTGATGCAGTCCTATCTTAATCGGGAAGTCATCAGTGTCGACATCACTTGTTCGAAAACTTGTCACAACATTATCGTACATGTCCTTGATGAGGGTAATGTACTTTGCTGGGACTTTGTGTTTCTCCAAGGCCCACCACATGACATTCCGCGGTATCTTATCATAGGCCTTCTCCAAGTCAATGAACACCATATGCAAGTCCTTCTTTTGCTCCCTATATCTCTCCATAAGCTGTCGTACCAAGAAAATGGCTTCCATGGTCGACCTCCTAGGCATGAAACCAAACTGGTTTTTGGTCACGCTTGTCATTCTTCTTAAGCGGTGCTCAATGACTCTCTCCCATAGCTTCATTGTATGGCTCATCAGCTTAATTCCACGGTAATTAGTACAACTCTGAACATCCCCCTTGTTCTTGAAGATTGGTACTAATATACTCCGTCTCCATTCTTCTGGCATCTTGTTTGCCCGAAAAATGAGATTGAAAAGCCTGGTTAGCCATACTATCGCTATGTCCCCGAGACCTTTCCACACCTCAATGGGGATACAATCCGGGCCCATCGCCTTGCCTCCCTTCATCCTTTTTAAAGCCTCCTTGACCTCAGACTCCTGGATTCGACGCACAAAACGCATGCTGGTCTCATCAAAAGAGTCGTCCAGTTCAATGGTAGAGCTTTCATTCTCCCCATTGAACAGCTTGTCGAAGTACTCCCGCCATCTATGCTTAATCTCCTCGTCCTTCACCAAGAGTTGGCCTGCTCCGTCCTTGATGCATTTGACTTGGCCAATATCCCTCGTCTTCCTCTCTCGGATCTTGGCCATCTTATAGATGTCCCTTTCGCCTTCCTTCGTGCCTAACCGTTGGTAGAGGTCCTCATACGCCCGACCCCTTGCTTCACCAACAGCTCGCTTTGCGGCCTTCTTCGCCATCTTGTACTTCTCTATGTTGTGTGCACTCCTATTCAGGTATAGGCGTCTAAAGCAATCTTTCTTCTCTTTAATCGCCTTCTGGACATCATCATTCCACCACCAGGTATCCTTATCTTCGCTTCTCCTTCCCCTGGACACTCCAAACTCCTCTGAGGCCACCTTACGAATGCAAGTCGCCATCTTCATCCACACATTGTCCGCATCCCCTCCTTCCTCCCAAGGGCCCTCCTTAATGACCCTCTCCTTGAACGCCTGAGCTACCTCCCCCTTGAGCTTCCACCACTTCGTTCTAGCGACTTTAGCCCGCTTATCCCGCTGGACACGAATCCGAAAGCGGAAGTCAGCAACCACCAGCTTATGCTGGGGTACAACACTCTCTCCAGGTATCACCTTACAGTCTAGGCACGCACGCCTATGTTCCCTTCTCGAGAGGATGAAATCAATCTGGCTAGAGTGTTGGCCACTACTAAAGGTCACCAGATGTGATTCTCTCTTTCTAAAGAGGGTGTTGGCTACAATCATGTTGTAGGCTAGAGCAAAGCTTAAGACATCTTCTCCTTCTTGGTTCCTGATGCCATAGCCAAAGCCCCCATGCGCCCCTTCAAAACCTGTGTTAGATGTACCCACGTGGCCATTGAGGTCTCCTCCTATGAAGAGCTTCTCACCAATCGGTACACTCCTAACCATGTCTTCCAGGCCTTCCCAGAACTCCCTCTTGGTGTTCTCATTGTGGCCTACTTGCGGGGCATACGCGCTGATAACATTGAGAACCAAGTCCTCAACTACCAGCTTGACCAGGATAATCCGGTCCCCACGTCTCTTGACGTCTACCACTCCATACTTGAGGCTCTTGTTGATCAAGATGCCTACGCCATTTCTGTTTGCAGCCGTCCCCGTGTACCATAGCTTGAAGCCGGTATCCTCCACCTCCTTCGCCTTCTGTCCTCTCCATTTGGTTTCTTGGACGCAAAGGATATCAACACCTCTCCTCACCGCTGCATCAACTAGCTCCCGAAGCTTCCCTGTCAGAGACCCTACGTTCCAGCTACCTAAGCGAATCCTCCTAGGCTCGGCTAGCTTCCTTACCCTTCGCACTCGTCGAGTCAAATGCGAAGACCCTTGCTCATTTTCCACTACATCCGGGCGCCGATGTAGCGCGCCACTAAGGATGCGACGACCCGATCCTCGCTGACTTGCCACCGTATCCGGATCAAGATACGGCGCGCCACCTGGGGGGTGACGGCCCGGCCCTTGCCCATTTTCCACCACACCCGGGTTCCGATGTGGCGCGTCGCTGAGAGGGTTACGCCCCAACGAAAATCTTTTGGGTTTCATCTCCATAAGAGTGGCTGAGTTTTTACGTTGGCTCGCCAAGCCTATCACAACCCTCCTCCTTTACCCGGGCTTGGGACCGGCTATGTTGAGACAACATAGGCGGAGTTGAAGAATAAAAAAACATATATAAGATTATAAGGACATCGGACTAGACGTTCATGACATCGAAAGAGAAAATACGGAGTAGAAAATAGATCATATGGGTCATGCAAAAAATGTGTATCTTAAAGAAAAGTTATAAGTCAAAGAGAAGTGCTAGATTGTGAAGATCCAAGAGCATATATACGTGCAAGAAAAACACAAATGACATGCGATCTCTCTAAAAGTAATACTTCAGAGAAGGAAAAAAATACGGAGATGGAGAAGGACGAGCTTTGTCACGGACAACTGGTAGTCGATCTCTCTAATAAAAAAACTAAACTGTGAAAATTGGCCCTATGAAGAATAAAAAAACATGTATAAGACTATAAGGACACTGTACTAGACGTTCATGCCATCAAAACAAAAACTGGCGGATCAATGACAATGTGTTATTGCTCAAGCGACCATATCGTTCCACATAAGCAAAATAATGTATTAAGATAGAAAGTACAAATCTAGAATGCTTCAACTCTTCTAAGAAAATCAAGTCTAAGCAAAACAACACGGACACAGTACAAAAGGAAATGGCTGCATTGATAGTGAGTGAGAGAGAATGAGTGACCGTTGTAACTGGCTACATAATATGAGAGTCATTGTTGAAGAACTGGGAAAAATATGGCACCACTGAGAGAGTCACCATCAGGTTTATGGTTCAACTCTATGATCATAGAGACTATATTGAATGAGTACAAGAAGTACGTGTGACCCAGGACAACAACTAAGCTGTTCTGGAGTGTAGCTAGCGATGAGACCTGTCATTCATCTAGGAGAGCTAATTATATAACGGAAACAAGAGATAAACGAGCCATCACATTTGTCCACATAAGGCAAAAGTTGGTTTATCCGTTGATCTTGATTATGACGGTCGAGATATAAAGGTCTAAAAGTTACATACAATATATGTATGGTGCAATTGTTATACACTTTCACGTATATAACCTGTTCAAAATGAAAGGTCAGTCTATTGGTCACAACGGCACAACGACATAGTCACAACAAGCTTCTCCCAAAAGAAAGGAAATCTAAGCAAATGCGTACAACAAAGACACATACAGTTTTGCTCCGGTTCTCCCTATGCACATTCCGTCCATACAACTCTGCAAAGGACACAGACACATATATCAAACCAGAACAATGCATGTAGGTTTTGGACAAAGAAAAGCAATACATGCATGCAGGCTACACCTACCAACACAACCAGGCAGCGCATGCATGCATGAAAGAAAAAAGGAAATGCATGCATAATTTTTTTAAATGCTTAATCTAGACTGTGCAGTTCTAAAGTTCGTGAGCTCAACTCCTTCAAAATTCCTACAAAAAATTTTTGATTCCAAAAAGCTAAATCTAGACCATGTCAGATGGCTAAGGAGCCAATAGAGGAGAACCACATGAGGTTTGTTCTGGGAATAATAAATTATCTATGATAAAAAAACATGTTGTGTTTGGTGCATAGAGAAACATAAGAGAAAGAAACAACAGGAGTATGAGCGTGCTACTCGGACTATGGATGGTTGACATGAAAGAACAATATAACTACTTTTTTCAAGTAACAACATAGCTATGGAATTATAACTATCTATAAAATACAAACAAAGACGTGAATAACTATTTCATCCAAAGGTGGTCTCCAATAAGCGATGAACATCATATAACTAAGAGCCAATGAGCATTTATCTAATTGAACAACACATAACTTTACTAATATGAAATGAGGCTTGCATCCGTAAAATACAACAAGCTATTGATCGGCATTCCAAATTTAAAATTATAACATATATTAACAATTGAATCCATTTCCTTTGACGCACAATGGTACATGGACTAAATGTTTATTTTAATAGGAGATAAAAACTTTAATAGCCAAACAAAACAGATTGTAATATACATTTAAAGTAGCAAAAGTAATAACAATAACAAATTTAGCCGCGCAAATGCGCGGGTGACCCTACTAGTTAACAGTATTCAAGAAGGGTCTACCAAATATAATGGGTCAAAAGTTGTCTTTTGGAGAACCAAGAACAAGAAAATCAGCGGGATATTTGGTTTTTCCACACAAGACTTCAACCTCTCTAACAATTCCTATTGCAGATATAGTATCTCTATTGGCAAGTTTAATTGTAACATCAATATCTTCTAACTCAGCAGATGCAATATCATACATAATTTCTTCATACAAGGTAATAGGTATAACACTAGCACTAGCACCCATATCACATAAGCCATGATAACAATGATCTCCTATTTTAACAGAAATAACAGGCACGCCTACCACAGGTCTATGTTTATCTCTAGCACAAGGTTTAGCAATTCTAGCAGTTTCACCACAGAATTGAATAACATGCCCATCAATATTATCAGACAAGAGATCTTTAACAATAGAAATATTGGGTTCTACTTTGACTTGCTCAGGAAGTGTATAAGTTCTAATATTGCTTTTACGAACAACAGTTGAAGCTTTAGCATGATCCTTCATTCTAACGGGGAAAGGTGGTTTCTCAACATAAGAAGTGGGAACAATAGGATCATTATAAGTGACAGTATTTTCTTCAACTTTAATAGGTGCAGCTACTTTTACTTCTATGGAAGGATGATATTTAAACCACTTCTCCTTGGGGAGATCGACATAAGTAGCAAAAGATTCACAGAAAGAAGCTACTATCTCAGAGTCAAGTCCATATTTAGTGATAAACTTACGGAAAATATCGGTATCCATAAAAGATTTAACACAATAAAACTGAGGTGTCATACCTGACTCCTTACCTTCATCGAGGTCCCAATCTTCAGAGTTGCGTTTAATTCTATCCAATAAATTCCATTTAAATTCAATAGTCTTCATCATAAAAGAGATAGCACAAGAAGTATCGAGCATGGTGCGGTTGTTATCAGAAAGCCGAGCATAAAAACTTTGCATAATTACTTCTCTTGAGAGCTCATGATTGGGGCATGAATATAACATTGATTTAAGCCTCCCCCAAGCTTGAGTGATGCTTTCTCCTTCGCGAGGCCAAAAATTATATATATAATTGCGATCACGATGAACAAGATGCATAGGGTAATACTTTTGATGAAATTCCAATTTCAATCTTTTATAGTTCCATGATCTCATATCATCACATAGCCTGTACCATGTCAATGCGTCTCCCTTCAAAGATAAAGGGAAGGCCTTCTTCTTAACAACATCATCGGGTATACCTGCAAGCTTAAATAGTCCACAAACTTCATCCACATAGCATAGATGTTCATCAGGATGTTTTGTTCCATCTCCTGTAAAAGTGTTAGCTAGCAGTTTTTCCATCATACCCGAATGAATCTCAAAAGGAGTTTCATTTTCAATTGGTTCAGTAGGTTTAGTAGGTTGAGGAGCAACTCTTTGCTCTACTGGACGGGGTGAATATACCCCGAACAAGCCCCTCAGAGAATTACCTTCCATAGTAACAAGTGACAGAAAATTTCAGCACACTATATAAATTTTTCCTTAACAAATTCCACCTACCAAAGGCGCTTCACTCCCCGGCAACGGCGCCAAAAAAGAGTCTTGATGACCCACAAGTATAGGGGATCTATCGTAATCATTTCGATAAGTAAGAGTGTCGAACCCAACGAGGAGCAGAAGGAAATGATAAGCGGTTTTTAGCAAGGTATTCTCTACAAATACTGAAATAAGTGGTAACAGATAGTTTTGTGATAAGATAAATTGTAACGAGCAACAAGTAACAAAAGTAAATAAAGTGCAGCAAGGTGGCCCAATCCTTTTTGTAGCAAAGTACAAGCTTGGACAAACTCTTATAATAGGAAAAGTGCTCCCGAGGACACATGGGAATATCGTCAAGCTAGTTTTCATCACGCTCATATGATTCGCGTTCGGTACTTTGATAATTTGATATGCGGGTGGACCGGTGCTTGGGTGCTGTTCTTACTTGAACAAGCATCCCACTTATGATTAACCTCTATTGCAAGAACCTGCAACTACAACAAAAGTATTAAGGTAAACCTAACCATAGCATGAAACATACGGATCCAAATCAGCCCCTTACGAAGCAACGCATAAACTAGGGTTTAAGCTTCTTTCACTCTAGAAACCCATCATCTACTTATTACTTCCCAATGCCTTCCTCTAGGGCCAAATAATGGTGAAGTATTATGTAGTCGACGTTCACATAACACCACTAGAGGCTAGACAACATACATCTTATCAAAATATCGAATGAATACCAAATTCACATGACTACTAATAGCAAGACATCCCCCTTGTCCTCAGGAACAAACGTAACTACTCACAAAGCATATTCATGTTCATAATCAGAGGGGTAATAATATGCATAAAGGATCTGAACATATGATCTTCCACCAAATAAACCAACTAGCATCAACTACAAGGAGTAATCAACACTACTAGCAACCTACTAGCACCAATCCCGGACATGGAGACAAGAATTGGATACAAGAGATGAACTAGGGTTTGGAGATGAGATGGTCCTGGTGAAGATGTTGATGGAGATTGCCCTCTCCCGATGAGAGGAGCATTGGTGATGACGATGGTGATGATTTCCCCCTCCCGGAGGGAAGTGTCCCCGGCAGAACAGCTCTGCCGAAGCCCTAGATTGGTTCCGCCAAGGTTTCGCCTCGTGGCGGCGGAGTCTCATCCCGAAAGGTTGCCTTCTATTTTTTTTCTCATCGAAAGACTTCATATAGGAGAAGATGGGCGTCGGAGAGCCACCAAGGGGCCCACGAGGTGGGGGGGCGCGCCCCCCATCCTCGTGAGCAGGGTGTGGGCCCCCTGGCCTTCATCTTTGGCGATGATTTTTCTTTATTTATTTTAAGATATTCCGTGGAGTTTCAGGACTTTTGGAGTTGCGCAGAATAGGTGTCCAATATTTGCTCCTTTTCCAGCCCAGAATTCCCTGCTGGCATTCTCCCTCTTCATGTAAACCTTGTAAAATAAGAGAGAATAGCCATAAGTATTGTGACATAACGTGAAATAACAGCCCATAATGCAATAAATATTGATATAAAAGCATGATGCAAAATGGACGTATCAGTAACATCATTGTTCGTCTTCTCGAAGAGGCGAAGAGCCAAGCGCAAAGCGAACGTTGCGGTTGCGAACATTGGAGCACGCATATACCCAGGCTCTTGCATGAGACAAAATTGCTATGTGAGCCCACTATTTTACTAGTACGTACAACTACTTGCTAGTATAGCCCTGTAACCCAGAAAGGAGTATTTGCCCTTCTAGAGATTTCAACAAGTGACTAGAGTACACCGAGACGGAGTACATATGGAGCAAAATGAGTGAATCTGCACCGTAAATAAATACGTACTAGTTCTATCGTTTTCCTCTCCGAGGTGCACAATATTGAGTATACTGACTAGTCTCTTTTTGACACGCATTTACATTTTTTTGACACAGTACAGACGCAAGCGCTCATATACACGCGCATACACTCGCCCCTATGAACGCACACACGCATGGCACTATCATCTTGAAATTTACGAAGTCACCATAGGCACCTCGTCGTCGACGGGTCCATAGGTGCTTGAATGCCAAGGAGGGAGAGGGTAGCGGTTCCCGAGACGTTGAACAGTCAATGATGCATCCTCAATTAGAGCAAGTACAATAAGGTGATGTAGGCGGGCTGTAAGACATTAAATATTGTATTCTTGCTTACTTGGAAGAGAGAGAAGAGGAGAGAGAAGAGAAGCGGGCTACTATTTAATAGCCGGTTGCAGTACGTGCTCCTAGGTACTTTGTGAGAGAGTGGGGTGGGCCATGTATCAACAAAGTAGTACATATTTATATCTAGCTATTGTACTTGTTGGCTATAAGCTTGGCTATATGTGACATGGAAACATCATATAGCCAGCAGCTGGCTATATAATTAACCATGCTCTTACATGCAGAGGGAATTAATTGGAGAAGCGGAATAGAGCCAGCACGATGTGAAGGCAATAGAGTTTGGACTCTCATATAATAAAGGCGCCCCACCACTCCAATCCATCTACTCCCAAGTCTCTGCGCAACACTGCTCACTCCAATCCAAGACCAAGTGACCAGAAGCCACAAGCACCTATGGAGGCGATGGACGCGAGCGGCAGTCGGCTGTGCCAAATCGTCCAAGGCGCCGGCCGCGGCCCCGCACCGCGCAGCATTTCCAGACATTGCTGGCGACCGCAGGCATCATAGCCCTCGCCGATGCCGGCTTCGCCTCTCACATGGACGACATGATGGTCAACTCCATCCGCAAGTTCCCGTGGCTGGAATCTTTGGACGTCATTGTTCAGAAGCACGTCGACCTGGCCACGAAAGCCACTGCTACTTAGGCGCCATTCGGTGGGCCGGCGCCCTGAGTCGAGGAGGTGGACGTCGTCGATGGATGCATCTCTTCTTCTTGCCCCCTGTAACCAGCAATGGATCGCCTCGTGGCCTTAATGTTTTATTAGTATAGTACTCCCTCCGTTCCCAAATATAAGTCTTTCTAAAGATTCCAGCAAGTGACTACTACATACGGAGCAAAATGAGTGAATCTACACTCTAAACTATGTCTACATACATCTGTGTGATGTATTCCATTTGAATAGTATCTAAAAAGTCTTATATTTATGAACGGAGGGAGTATATGGCATTTTTATTCCAGTCGTAACGTTTTCACTGTGGGGTGGGGCCGAAGTTGAGCAAACCCACCCCGCCCACCGGGCGTCGGCCGAGTTTAGAATTAGAAGAGAGAAACAAGGGAGGAGAGCTAGTTGTAGCACGGACGCTGTTGTCAGATGGGACTCGTGTTTATAAAATAGGAGTACTGAGCACGCGTGCCTCTTTTTTTTGAGGGAAAAATTAGTCGTATGTCTAGTACCACTAGTTGGGTGCGTGCGACCTATAGCTGTCATCACTTTAGGTCTCCTTTCCGAACCACGGCTACGCTTCACAGTACATATTTTTTCACGCATTTATCCTCCTATATGTACTCCTAGGCTATTTCCACGTGCTCCCATTCGCCGGCATGTGGGACATAGAGCATCTGGGTCGTAGTGCATGCACGACTCAGAGCATATGCCGGGGTACTTTACATTTCAGACCTCACGAATTACATGCAAACCCCCCGCAGAAGAATAAATAAATGAATGAATTACTACATGAAACTGGATTATTTTCATGGTAACCGGAGCACGTTCATTATATTTTGGACATAACACGTTTATAAAAAATGACCGGACCTAAGCCAGTCTAAGGGCCTCTTTGATATTTCCCGCAAAAAAAGGGCCTCTTTGATTCGCAGGATACTGAAAACACAGGAATGGGGGAAGTATGATGGTGATGAACCGAGACGAGGAGAACTCTAACTCAGTTAGAGGTTAGAGTTAGATTCTACTCCCTCCGTTCCAAAATAGATGACTCAACTTTGTACTAATTTTAGTACAAAGTTGGGTCATCTATTTTGGAACGGAGGGAGTGACACTGAACTGACTCTAAACCAAAGAGGTGTATTGATGGCAGGGTTAGATTGACAATAAATTCTCTTTCTCAATCATTTGACTACTTTGGACCCTATTTCTTGCCGGCTTTGATGTGGCCGGCTCTTCTGTGGCCTCCTCCCGTTCACAATTGACATAAACGAACCATCTATACAAATCAAGCATGCAAAACATGATAATTTTTACTTTGTCCATACAAATGAGATATCCCACTTAAACATACAAGTCGTCAATCAAGCTTCACAAAATAAAAAAACACTTCATGAAACAAAGCATGAGCTAACTCATCACGGAAGTCATTCACGATAGGGAGGGAGCCCGGAGCCCCTCATGCACCGAGGGAGGAGCTCGCCATCGTCGCTCTGGAGGAAGGCTCTGTAGACCCCAAGCCCCGGGAACCCCTCCGACACTGGCCCTTGCGAGTTGAGGTCGACACCGGCATGGGTAGCAGGGCCGCTTGCCGCCGATTGGGAACTTAATCTTTGGGCCTCTAGAAATAATGCAAGCTTGTAATTAAAATACCTAGAAAGGTGAACTGAATCTTTGGGCCTCTAGAAATAATGCAAGCCTGGAACTGAAATACCTAGAAAGGTGAACTGAATCTTTGGGCCTCTAAAAACAATGCAAGCCTGAAATTGAAATACCTAGAAAGGTGAACTGAATCTTTGGGCCTCTAGAAATAATGCAAGCCTGAAACTGAAATACCTAGAAAGGTGAATTGAATCTTTGGGCCTCTAGAAATAATGCAAGCCTGAAATTGAAATACCTAGAAAGGTGAACTGAATCTTTGGGCCTCTAGAAAGATTTATTACCTCCTCAAGCAGCATCAAACAATTCCATGCGTGCACCACAAATCTATACCAAGTTTGATCAGGATCTACTTTTCCAAATCAGAATTAGCGCTAGAGCAAGCAAGATCAATGATATGGTCGTGAGACAAAGAAGGAACGAACAAACTCGTCCCTCTCGCGACCTCCCTGGTAGATGCGCTGCCGCCACGCATGACAGAGGGAGAAAAACGACTGGTGAAGGGGGAGTGGGGCGACCTTCGAAGGCCGGAGGGAGAGGGCGGCGGAGGCCGGAAGGAGAGGGCGGCCGGAGGAGAGAGAGAACGAGCGGCGCTTGGGCAGGCGGCCCTATGGGGAACAGAGAGGAGTCATGCAGGAGGGGGGGAGCGATCTGGTGCGGGCAGGGGAGATTTTTTTAGTCCTCTTTTAGTGGGCCCGAGGATAACTAACCCAATTAGAACCTCTCCACCGGGCTAGTTTTTTTAGCTGGGTTAGAGCAAACTAGCTCAAACTAACCCCTCTTGTTTCGATAATTTGAGGCTATTTCAACCCAAACTAGCTCTAACTCAGGGATCCAAACAAAGAGGAGTGTTACTGTACATGCTACAGTGTGGACCGTAGCACATTGTTTTTTATAGCCATATCACTACATTGTTTTCTACTGCTGGTTCACTGGGCTACCGTGGTTCGCACTGCTGGTTCACTGGGCTGCCATGGTTCGCGCTGCTGGTTCACTGGGCTACCGTGGTTCGCACTCCTCCGACCTGAGTAGTACTCCCTCCGTTCCTAAATATAAGTCTTCGTAGATATTTCACTGTGGACCACATACGGATGTATATAGATGCATTTTATGTGTAGATTCACTCATTTTTCTCCGTATGTGATCCATAGTGAAATCTCCCCAAAGACTTATATTTAGGAACGGAGGGAGTAGTATAGTACTAGTATATACCGCATCATTCTTTGCTCCTTCTTACTACTCCGACATGTGGGAGAGCCAGCATCCGGGTCGACGTGTCATGCACCAGATTAGAGCGCGGAACGGAAGGGGGGCATCACCCCGGTCGGAGCGCCAGTAATTCATGACTATAGTGAGTGGTCATATCACAAGTCATTCCAGTAGTAACGCGCCGTCAAATCGCACAGCCCGACCTTTCTAGCAGTATGTTTGAGAATCTGCCACTCGCTCACCCTCCTCGCCTCTCTGTCAAACCGCCTACCCGAAAACTGCCGCGCGTACTGCCCGAGAAAAGCCCCGCCCTCAACTTTTAACTGCGCGAAAATAGTTCGAGCTTGTTCGTTCTATATAAATACAGTACTTTTATTCACCCGTTGGGTTGCTCAATGAATGGAGGGGCGGGGAGCACAAGTGAACAATACTGTAGTACCACTAGTAGTAAGTAGGAGTCGTACAGTAGTCACCTTAAATAGAGAGTTTCTTTTCTTTAATGCCACGTACACAAATTGAAATGCTTGTTGTGGAGAGAAAAAAGATAATCACTCCACTATATATGGACGCAGGGGCCTGAGCGCTTGCTTTACTAGGGTTGCTCTCTTCATTCACTCATCCTCTCCAGATATAAACAAGATAGCGGTAGCGACACTTTCTCTCTGCTCACCGCTGGTCACAGATCCGGCCAGATCCCTTCGGTCGGTGTGTGTAGAGGACCAAAAGGTGCATCGTTCACGCGGTCATCGCTGCCGAGGGAGGAAATCCACAGCTGCCGGAGGGGCCCGATCCTCTGCCCGTGCCATTCTCACTGACACAGCGCCGGCTCGAGAGGTCCTCCGACCCTTCTTCCTCCCTGCCGTATTGTCTGCAGATCCGACCTGCCGCCACCGACATCCCGGTGACCCTCAGGTATAAGTTCTTCGAAAGCGGCCTTGCTCTACTGACCCAGCTCCCCACGTGTCTGCATGTGCATCTTTTTCTACTCCCATCAGCTCTTCCAAAGCCACCATCATTTTTAGTATTATTAGAGGTAAAGCTACTTCATGCATTCGAATCTAGGGCTTTGTTCAAACAACGAACAAAGGGGGGAAAGTTGTAGCATGAATCTAGGACTTGATTCAAAGAGGAAATAATATGGTGAAAGTAGTAGAGACCGGATACCCAACCGGTATCTTGGTTGAAAAGGGAAATAATGGGAAAACGCAGTACAAACTGGATAAGGAACAGATCTATTATTGGTTGAAAAAAGGATAGAAAGTGGCGGCTGGTGGACAAGTCAACAGAGTATGTCCAGGATTAGATTTGCTGCCAACACATAGTAAAAGGTCTCCAGGATTAAATTTGCTGCCCTCACATAGTAAAAGGTCTCAGGATTAGATTTGCTGCCCTCACATAGTAAAAGGTCTCCAGGATTAGATTTGCTGCCCTCACATAGTAAAAGGTCTCCAGGATTAGATTTGCTGCCCTCACATAGTAAAAGACCTCCAGGATTAGATTTGATGCCCTCACATAGCATGAACAAACTCAGCATCACCACTTTATGCCTCCTTGTAGGTACATTGTGCTTATGTGTCCACTATCGCATTTCCTTATACCAACCTTTTGCTGTTGTTAATGTAAGGGCGGATGTAAAATGAAGTGATCACATTGTTACCTTAGGGACATGTCTAACCAGTGTTATTGTTAATCTAATGCCTCCAGTGATAAGATGCAATTAAACTGTGTTACAAATGGCACACCTGCTGTTTTCCCCAGTATGATAAGTAAGTTACTCCTTTATGCTGCTGAGTGTCCTGGTGTCCCCACGGTCCCATGCCCTTAAACCAGCTATTTAGCTGCTGTTGATTTACTGTGTCTGGTAAACAAGCAATGCCACCATTAAAGTAATCCCATATTTGAGGAATCTCATTGTTGATCGTAATGCTTCTGGTAACATGAAGCATTGCTGACGTTTTAAAATTTCTACTGTCCTTGCGTGATTGCCATGAACATAATTAAGATGCTTCTTTTCATTTTGTATATGTTTCATATATTCTTATTGACCAGCAACTGTTTACTTTCTATCTTTTTGTGCAGATAGGGATATCCATTTCACCTTGTTGCTATTGTGACCTTTTGGTGAACTGCACAAAACACTTTTTTGGGAATGAGTGTCTTGTGCAGTTCAACTAAAATGTCACGTGGGCAACATCTCTCAATTTTGGTGGAACTGCACAAAATGGTGATTGGAGTTTCCAAAATTTTCGTCAAGTTCTACTGGTTATCTCGTGCAACATTTTATTAGCCTTTGCAAGATGGAGCCGTCACTGTCACCACAATGGCACTTTATTTTAGTGGAACTGCACAAAAGGATAAGAAAATTATAGTTGCACCTTACATGAGCCGGACAGCCAACCTTAATGTTCCTCAATTTTAGTGCAACTACTAAAGAAGAACCTGCCAGCTCATGAGAGCAAGTACTTCTTGCTAGCTGAATGATGCAATCTTTGCTTCATTTCAGGTGAACTACAGAAAAAGGCGCATGAATTGAATCATGGAACTCCAGGCAGGCCTCATCCTAGTGGAGCTGCAGGTTGAGTTCAAGGAGGCGCTATTAAAGTGAAATCATGCTGTCCTGTCTCCTTGTTTGTGCTGTGCAAACAGGAATACTCAACTACAGATGTTGTGACGGTCAAGAGCATTCGCCAAGTTCTTCGATTGTATGACATGGCTAGCCAAGATGCATTTAATCCCGATATTCGCTTTATCAAAAGGCTCTAATGGGTTGGTTATGAATCTTGCAAGCTGGGAATCAATGAGATGTGTAGGCACCTTTGTTGTACTTATTATTTGAATCTTATTTGTTGATTCTGAATCTTGCAAGCTGGGAATCAATGAGATGTGTAGGCATCTTTGTTGTACTTATTATTTGGATCTTATTTGTTGGTTCTGAATCTTGCAAGCTGGGAATCAATGAGATGTGTAGGCATCTTTGTTGTACTTATTATTTGGATCTTATTTGTTGGTTCTGAATCTTGCAAGCTGGGAAACACGGCATGATGATGCAGAGGACAACAACCATAACAAACAGTTCAAATTTGGTAGTATTATCTTTGTGAAAGTGCGACAAATGTGTTGATCGTGTGCGTCCTGAGAATAATAATTCTAATTGTTGTGCATGTTGATCCTGTGGCACTGATAGAACGAGCCAATGCATTGCTTGTTTTAAGTATAAATTTCTATTAAAGCTAATTAAATTTAAGTAAAGTGACCACTAACTCCTGTTATTACAGTACCAATACAGACCCGCTCGTGAACCGACGTGTGGCCGGAGTAGGTTTCTTAATGGAGGCGTTTGAATGCACCGAGGGTGTATCTTCTGTCGGGCGTGCAGCGGATGAGGGAGGGGTAGTAACTGTTGTCGCCTATACACACTCAGCTTACTGTTGAATCCAGTTCCCCAAGAGCTGAAAAACGAACTGCTGCCGCCGCCTACACACTCGTTCACTCGAAGAGACTCCAATGGCGATCCGAGGGGTGAGCCTGCTGGATATGGACTTCAGCAAGGAGTTCCCCTTTGAGTTTGCCATTCAGTCCTATGGCTGCACCAAGTTGAATGTGATGTACACCAATGATACGGACTCGGTGAAGCTCTGCCTCGCCTCACTCCTATGGCTGCACCAGGTTCTAGAGCATTCGCCTGTTTCATCGGCAGCGCCGACTACACCTTCGCTACGGTGGAGAGACGGAAGAACGCGATGATTCGGCCATCTAGTGCAACAAGCTTGTCCACATCCAGAAGCAATACAAGATCATTAGCAACAGGCAGGAGAAGGACTCCGTGGTTGACCTTGCTGAGACCATCATCGACCCCTAATACGCCAACATGAAAGAACACGACCTGAACACGTGGGAGGTACCTCTGAATCTAGCCTACATAACCTACGCGGCCAAGGACGCATACGCATGCTACGACATGTACAGACAGATTTTGGACATGAGGGCATGTCTGCTTCCCGTAACCGACGAGTACATGGACAGCCGCAGCATCATGATCAAGCGTGCCAGGAAGGTCTAGATGTTGTACTTTATCTATTTTCCCACTTTCTTTTTCGATGTAAACTGAGTTTTCTCCCAGTACTTTTCCCTAGAACCAACTCAATTGCCCCACGTCTAGCCTAAAAATAATAATACCCCACGTACTATTAACTCATCAAATTAAAATGATATTTTATTTCGTAAGTTGAAAGTTCTTACAAAATAATAATAATAATTGTTTATATATAAGTTGGCAAGTTAACTCCTAGTGATTGCGTACATAATCCTGCAAAGATTTTACTGACCAATGCAGTAATAGACGTGCAATCATGTGTTTATTATTTATAACATTTCTCCGTCTAGCCCAACATGATATTTTCACCCAGCCCAGCAAGTCCGCGGATCTCGAGAAAAATGCAAATGGGATATAAACGGGCTGCATAGATGCTATATCATTGTTTCACCCAGCCCACCAAATGGACAAAAAAACAAATGGACTGGCTGACATGTGGGCTAGTAGGTCCAAGCCAAAGAAGGTGTTGGATTTACATCCAATGGCCGGCATTCTTCTTCAATCTCTCGCCTTCTTCCCCCAGCACTACCGAAACCGTTGATGTCTACTACACAGCCTTCTTCTTGTAGACGTTATTGGGCCTGCAAGTGCACAGGTTTGTAGGACAGTAGCAAATTTCCCTCAAGTGGATGACCTAAGGTTTATCAATCCGTAGGAGGCATAGGATGAAGATGGTCTCTCTCAAACAACCCTGCAACCAAATAACAAAGAATCTCTTGTGTCCCCAACACACCAAATACAATGGTAAATTGTATAGGTGTACTAGTTCGGCGAAGAGATGGTGATACAAGTGCAATATGGATAGTAGATAAAGGTTTTCGTAATCTGAAAATATAAAAACAGCAAGGTAACTAATGATAAAAGTGAGCGTAAACGGTATTGCAATGCTAGGAAACAAGGCATAGGGTTCATACTTTCACTAGTGCAAGTTCTCCCAACAATAATAACATAGATAGATCATATAACTATCCCTCAACATGCAACAAAGAGTCACTCCAAAGCCACTAATAGTAGAGAACAAACGTAGAGATTATGGTAGGGTACGAAACCACCTCAAAGTTATTCTTTCGGATCAATCTATTAAAGAGTTCGTACTAGAATAACACCTTAAGACACAAATCAACCAAAACCCTAATGTCACCAAGATACTCCATTGTCACCTCAAGTATCCGTGGGCATGATTATACGATATGCATCACACAAACTCAAATTCATCCAACCAACACATAGTACTTCAAAGAGTGCCCCAAAGTTTCTACCGGAGAGTCAAGAAAACGTGTGCCAACCCCTATGCATAGGTTCAAGGGCAGAACCCACAAGTTGGTCACCAAAACATACATCAAGTGGCACGTGATATCCCATTGTCACCACAGATAAACACGGCAAGACATACATCAAGTGTTCTCAAATCAAAGACTCAATCCGATAAGATAACTTCAAGAGGGAAACTCAATTCATCACAAGAGAGTAGAGGGGGAGAAACATCATAAGATCCAACTATAATAACAAAGCTCGCGATACATCAAGATTGTGCCATAGAGAGAACACGAGAGAGAGAGAGATCAAACACATACCTACTGGTACATACCCTCAGCCCCGAGGGTGAACTACTCCCTCCTCGTCATGGATAGCGCCGGGATGATGAAGATGGCCACCGGTGATGGGTTCCCCCTCCGGCAAGGTCCCGGGACAGACTCCCGAGAGGTTTTTGGTGGCTACAGAGGCTTGCGGTGGCGGAACTCCCGATCTATCTTGATATTCGATGTTTTTAGGGTACGTAGGCTTATATAGGCGAAGGAAGTTGGTCGGGAGGTGCTCGAGGGGCCCACGAGACAGGGGGGCACGCCCAGTAGGGGGGCGCGCCCTCCTATCTCGTGGCCTCCTCGAGGATCTTCTGACGTGAACTCCAAGTCTCCAGGGTCATATTCTTCCAAAAAATCACGCTGCCAAAGGTTTCATTCCATTTGGACTCCGTTTGATATTCCTTCTCTTCGAAATACTGAAACAGGCAATAAAACAGCAATATGGGCTGGGCCTTCGGTTAATAGGTTAGTCCCAAAAGTAATATAAAAGTGTATAATAAAGCCCGTAATCACTCAAAATAGATAATAATATAGCATGAATGCTTCATAAATTATAGATACGTTGGAGACGTATCAGCATCCCCAAGCTTAATTCCTTTTCGTCCTCGAGTAGGTAAATGATAAAGAAAGAATCTATGAAGTGTGAATGCTAGAAGGTGCACAAGTTTGATCAATGATAATTTCAATCACCTTTTATAGCATGATAATATGTCATAACAGTAGTTCATCTCATAAAACTTCTCACGATAAAGTAACAAGCAATTCACATGTCAAAGCATAGACCATAAACTTTCTTGAAAACTAGCAAACTTCATTCTCAGTCATCAAACAATTGCAATTCATCTTATTTTGAGGAATAGCAAACTCCACATACTCAACTATCATATAGTCTTCTACAATTGCTAACACTCACGCAATACTAATGGTTATGGAGTTTCAATCGGACGCTGAGAAAGATAGAGGCTTATAGTGTTTCCTCCCAACGTATTCACCTTTGGGTGATGTCAACAATAATAGTTCATGCTAACTTACATCCAATTGGATATATATATCAGGATCTTTCCAACACGAGGTGCTTGCCAAAGGATAAAATGAAAAAGGGAAAGGTTAAGATCGCCTTGACTCAAGCAAAAAGTAGAAGACATAAAGTAAAAGATAGGCCCTTCGCAGAGGGAAGCATAGGTTGTCATGCGCTTTTAGGGTTGGATGCACAAAATCTTAATGCGAATGAACGTCACTTTATATTGCACTTGCATATGGACCTTTATTATGTAGTCCGTCTCTTTTATTGCTTCCATAACAAGATCATATAAAGCTATTTTCTTCACACCAAAAGATCATACATATTTAGAGAGCAATTTTTATTGCTTGCACCGATGACAACTTACTTGAAGGATCTTACTCAATCCATAGGTAGGTATGGTGGACTCTCATGGCAAAATTGGGTTTAAGGATATTTGGAAGCACAAGTAGTATCTCTACTTGGTGCAAGGAATTTTGGCTAGCATGAGGGGGGAAGGCAAGCTCAACATGTTTGAATGATCCATGACAATATACTTTAACTGAGATGTCGGAAAACATAAACCATTACGTTGTCTTCCTTGTCCAACATCAATTCTTTAGCATGTCATACTTATTGAGTGCTCCCAATTATAAAAGATGTCTACAGTAATGTATTTATATGTGGAATCTCTCTTCCTTCAGTATTCTTTCATGAATTGTTCAAATGACCAATACAATGCTTGCTAACCTTCAATAAATTTATAACCTCTACTTCTCAGACGTGAAGTCATTACTACCCATGGGATAAGCAAATGAGACATAAATAATTTCATATTTATGACAATCAACTCCTTCAACAATTTACTCATAGGATATAAGTGAAGCACACGAGTAAATGACAAACTACTCAAAAAAGATGTAAGTGAAGATCAATGAGTAGCTAAATAATTATGTAACTATATGAAGACTCTCTCTCATTAAAGAATTTCAGATCTTGGTATTGTATTCAAACAGCAAGCAAAACAAAATAAAATGACATTGCAAGGATAGCACAACTCATGTGAAGAAGCAAAAACTTAGGCTCAGCCGATACTAACCGATAGTTGTTGAAGAAGAAAGGTGGGATGCCTACCAGGGCATCCACAAGCTAAGATGCTTGAGACTTCTTGAAATATTATCTTGGGGTGCCTTGGGCATCCCAAATCTTGAAATTTTTTGTCTCCTTAATTCCTCTCATATCATGGTTTTTCTTTTTTATTTTAAAGTAGCATCCACACCAAACTCAACAAGAACTCGTGAGATAGGTTAGTATAAACCAATGCAAAACCTTATCATTTTCTACTGTAACAAAACACTAAAATTATTATTCAACATTGCATACTAAATGCTTCTGCATATTTAATACTCCTATCCTCAAATAGAATCATTAAACAAGCAAACATATGCAAACAATGCAACCATAACAGCAATCTGTCAAAACAGTACAGTCTGTAAAGAATGCAGGATTAAACATACTTCCCTAACTCCCAAATTTATGAAATAAAATTCCCACTGTATTAAATTTATCATAGCTCATCATGCAAAAGGTTTCAACATTATATCATGCTCTTACTTTTCTAGGGAATTTTTGCAACAGCGGTAAACTTTCTGTTTTCAAACAGCAACATGTATACTAGCAAAATGAGCATGGCAAAGGCTATCCTTGACATTTTTATTGAAAATAAAGATGAAAAACATTAATCTAAATAACAGAAAGCTAATGCTAACAAAATAAAACAACTCTCCAAGCAAAACACATATCATGTGGTGAATAAAAATATAGCTCCAAGTAAAGTTACCGATGGACGAAGACGAAAGAGGGGATGCCATCTAGGGAATCCACAAGCTTAGGCTTTTGGTTGTCCTTGAATATTACCTTGGGGTGCCTTGGGCATCCCCAATCTTAGGCTCTTACCACTCCTTATTCCATAGTCCATCGAATCTTTACCCAAAACTTGAAAACTCCACAACACAAAACTCAACAGAAAACTCGTAAGCTCCGTTAGTATAAGAAAACAAAACCACCACATAAGGTACTATAATTAACTCATTCTTTATTTATTTTGGTGTTAAAACTACTGTATTCCAAGTTCTCTATGGTTCATACCACTTAATACTAGCCATAGGTGCATCAAAATAAGCAAACGACACACGAAAAACAGAATCTGTCAAAAACAGAACAGTCTGTAGTAATCTGTATCAAAAGTATACTTCTGGAACTCCAAAAATCCTACCAAATTAGGAAGTCCTAAGAAATGTGTGTACCAATCCATAGCAAAAATAATTAGACCAGAAGAAAGTTTATGTGAATTAACAAAACTAATTTACTGGGTGCAAAAGTTTCTGATTTTCAGCAGGATCAACACAACTATCACCGTAAGCTATCCTAAAGGTCTTACTTGGCACTTTATTGAAACAAAAGCTATAAAACATGATTACTACAGTAGCATAATCATGTGAACACACAAAAACGGTAAGGATAAATATTGGGTTGTCTCCCAACAAGCGCTTTTCTTTAATGCATTTCTAGCTAGGCATGATGATGGCAATGATGCTCATATAAAAGATAAGAATTGAAACATAATGGGAGCATCATGAAGCATATTACTAGCACATTTAAGCCTAACCCACTTCCTATGCATAGGGATTTTGTGAGAAAACAACTTATGGGAACAATAATCAACTAGCATAGGAAGGCAAAACAAGCATAGCTTCAAGATTTTAAGCATATAGAGAGGAAACTTGACATTATTGCAATTCCTACAAGCATGTATTCCTCCCTCATAATAATTTTCAGTAGCATCATGAATGAATTCAACAATATAACCAGCACCTAAAGCATTCTTTTCATGATCTACAAGCACAGAAATTTTACTACTCTCCACATAAGCAAATTTATTCTCATCAATAGTAGTGGGAGCAAACTCAACAAAATAATTATCATGTGAAGCACAATCCAATTGAAAACTAAAATCATGATGACAGGTTTCATGGTAATCATTATTCCTAATAGCATACAAGTCATCACAATAATCATCATAGATAGACACTTTATTCTCATAATCAATTGGAACCTCTTCCAAAATAGTGGAATCATCACTAAATAAAGTTAACACTCTTCCAAATCCACTTTCATGTTCATCACAATAAGATTCAACATCCTCCAAAATAGTGGGATCACTACTTCCTAGAGTTGACACTCTTCCAAACCCACTTTCATCAATATAATCATCATAAATAGGAGGCATGCTTTCATCATAATAAATTTGCTCATCAAAACTTGGGGGACAAAAAATATCATATTCATCAATCATAGCTTCCCCAAGCTTGTGGCCTTGCCTATCATTAGCATCATGGATATTCAAGGAATTCATACTAACAACATTTCAATCATGCTCATCATTCAAAGATTTAGTATCAAACATTCTATAGATTTCTTCTTCTAGCACTTGAGCACATTTTTCCTTTTCATCATACTCACGAAAGATATTAAAAATATGAAGCGTATGAGGCAAACTCAATTCCATTTTTTTGTAGTTTTCTTTTATAGACTAAACTAGTGATAAAACAAGAAACAAAAAGATTCGATTGCAAGATCTAAAGATATACCTTCAAGCACTCACCTCCCCGGCAACGGCGCCAGAAAAGAGCTTGATGTCTACTACACAACCTTCTTCTTGTAGACGTTGTTGGGCCTGCAAGTGCACAGGTTTGTAGGACAGTAGCAATTTTCCCTCAAGTGGATGACCTAAGGTTTATCAATCCGTAGGAGGCATAGGATGAAGATGGTCTCTCTCAAACAACCCTGCAAACAAATAACAAAGAGTCTCTTGTGTCCCCAACACACCCAATACAATGGTAAATTGTATAGGTCCACTAGTTCGCAAAAGAGATGGTGATACAAGTGCAATATGGATAGTAGATAAAGGTTTTTGTAATCTGAAAATATAAAAACAGCAAGGTAACTAATGATAAAAGTGAGTGTAAATGGTATTGCAATGCTAGGAAACAAGGCATAGGGTTCATACTTTCACTAGTGCAAGTTCTCTCAACAATAATAACATACATAGATCATATAACAATCCCTCAACATGCAGCAAAGAGTCACTCCAAAGCCACTAATAGCGGAGAACAAACGTAGAGATTATGGTAGGGTATGAAACCACCTCAAAGTTATTCTTTCGGATCAATCTATTAAAGAGTTCGTACTAGAATAACACCTTAAGACACAAATCAACCAAAACCCTAATGTCACCTAGATACTCCATTGTCACCTCAAGTATCCGTGGGCATGATTATACGATATGCATCACACAATCTCAAATTCATCCAACCAACACATAGTACTTCAAAGAGTGCCCCAAAGTTTCTACCGGAGAGTCAACAAAATGTGTGCCAACCCCTATGCATAGGTTCAAGGGAGGAACCCGCAAGTTGGTCACCAAAACATACATCAAGTGGCACATGATATCCCATTGTCACCACAGATAAACACGGCAAGACATACATCAAGTGTTCTCAAATCAAAGACTCAATCCGATAAGATAACATCAAGAGGGAAACTCAATTCATCACAAGAGAGTAGAGGGGGAGAAACATCATAAGATCCAACTATAACAACAAAGCTCGCGATACATCAAGATCGTGCCATAGAGAGAACACGAGAGAGAGAGAGAGAGAGAGAGAGAGAGAGAGAGAGATCAAACACATAGCTATAGGTACATACCCTCAGCCCCGAGGGTGAACTACTCCCTCCTTGTCATGGATAGCACCCGGATGATGAAGATGGCCACCAGTGATGGGTTCCCCCTCCGGCAGGGTGCCGGAATGGACTCCCGAGAGGTTTTTGGTGGCTACAGAGGCTTGCGGCGGCGGAACTCCCCATCTATCTTGATATTCAATGTTTTTAGGGTACGTAGGCTTATATAGGCGAAGGAAGTCGGTCGGGAGGTGCTCGAGGGGCCCACGAGACAGGGGGGCGCACCCAGTAGGGGGCGCCCTCCTCTCTCGTGGCCTCCTCGAGGATCTTCTGACGTGAACTCTGAGTCTCCAGGATCATATTCTTCCAAAAAAAATCACGCTGTCAAAGGTTTCATTCCGTTTGGACTCCGTTTGATATTCCTTTTCTTCGAAATACTGAAACAGGCAATAAAACAGCAATATAGGCTGGGCCTCCAGTTAATAGGTTAGTCCCAGAAGTAATATAAAAGTGTATAATAAAGCCCTTAATCACTCAAAACATATAATAATATAGCATGAATGCTTCATAAATTATAGATACGTTGGATACGTATCAACCGCCTGCTCCAGCCTTCGGCGTCCAGCGGCGTTGTTTTGCCCTCCTCAGCAAAATGCCACCCCGCCGAGGGCCAGGCCATCCCTCCACTCCGCACCTCCTGTTATTCTCTACCGAGTGTAGGCCCACCCTGCACCCTAACCAGTCAAGTTTCCCAGTCCTCTCCGTCTGCGACTCCACTGCCGCGTCTTCCCCATCTCTGGGTCGTTCCAGTCTGGGGCCTCGCCGTCGTCCACCACCTCGGTGCGCTCGGCGCGGCATGGTCAACATACGAGAGTCATCGGAAGAGGACTGTACGTGGAGAGCCTGACGGCTGGGACCCACGAGGTCCATGGTCGCACGCAAGGAAAGTTCCTCCTTATTACGCACTATACGTGGGAAGGGCTTCTGTATTTCACGAAAAAAACGTTCCCCCCGCTGACAGGTCGGACCCACCATAGTGGGTGGCTGACTTGTGGGCCTACTAAGTTGACGGGGATGGAGGGCTTTGTCAACTTAGTCAATATGCACGATTCTAGCTCCAGTGACCGTACGATGTCCATCCAACGGCCGTAGTGCTTCTTCAACCTCTGGTCTTCTTGCTCCAGCCGCCCAAACTAGCGCTGGTCGTGCCTCGTGCTCCTGCCTCCCGTGGCCGGCTGTGATGCGGTGGATGCCTCACTGCCGCCTACTACTCCCACCGCTGGCCAGGTCATCCCTCTACTCACCCACACCCCCTGTTATTCTGCGACGACGGCAGCCTCACACCACAGTGAACCAGTGAACCCTCATACTCCTCTACGCGTGGGCATCCACTGCCACGTCTTCCCTGGCTCCGCGTCATCCCCTTCCTAGGCCTCGCCCTCGTCCACCGCCCTGGTGCTCTCGGTGCGGCGTGGTCAACGTGGTCAAGGAACGGCTTCCATCGGATGTGGATGTACGTGGAGAGGCTGACAGCTAGGTCCACGGCCGCAGCAAGGAAGTGCCTCCTTATTACGCGCAAAATAATTATTCCTCTGACAGCGGGACCCACCGGACGGGCCACCGTATTTCGCAAAAAAAAGTTTCCCCCTGACTGCTGGGACCCACCAGCTACACCTTCGCACGCAAGGAAGTGCGTCCGGGCAAAAAAACGATTCGCCCCCTGACTGCTGGGACCCACCAGCTACATCTTCGCATGCAAGGAAGTGCGTACGAGCAAAAAAAACAAAACGATTCGCCCCCCTGACTGCTGGGACCCACCAACTACATCTTCGCAGGCAAGGAAGTGCCTGACAGTCGGGACCCACCTGGTCAAAGCGTACGTAGCATTGTCATTCTGGTCGCGAACGTGTATGTACATACTGGTCGTTGTAGAGGCGCGCACGTAGCATGTACACGTACGTATGACGGCCAGGGTGCAAGAAAGAAAATACAGCCACGTATGTGTACATACGGGCGGGGTCTCGAACGCCTACTCGCGCATATGTACGGCCAGGGCTCATGTACATGGCTGGGTCAGAACGGAGAAACAGCATCGTCGTCGTGTTCATGGAGAGCCAACCGGCTGGGTCGGAACGGAATGCGTCATCGTGTTCATCGGGAGGGCTTGGACGGAACAGCCGATGGAAACGAGGCCTGGCGTACCGCAGAACGGAGGAAACGGCCTTGTGTTCGACCGACCACGTTCGAAACGGGATCCTGTTCGTCAGGAGGGGTCTGGCGTACCGCAAAACGGAGGAAACGGACCTCCTACGGTCAAAATGGGGGTCCTGTTGATCGGGAGGGGTGTGTCGTACCGCAAAACGGAGGAAACGGACCTCCTACGGTCGAAACGGGGGTCCTTTTGATCGGGAGGGGTGTGGCGTACCGCAAAACGGACGAAACAGACTTGTGTTGGAGTGCTATGTTCGAAACGTGGGTCCTGTTGATCGGGAGGGGTGTGGCGTACCGCAAAATGGATGAAACAGACTTGTGTTGGAGCGCTACGGTCGAAACGGGGGTCCTGTTCATCGGGAGGGGTGTGGCGTACCGCAAAACGGGACTCCATGGGATACTGTTCATCTCCACCGACGACCTCCTCTAGCCTCCATGGGCTACCATCGACCTCCTCCAGCCTCCACGGTCTCCTGTTCATCCACCCTCCACCGCGCGCTACTCCACCGGCTACTATTCAACCACCCCTCCACCGTGTACTGTTCATCCAGCCCTCCACACCACGGGGTCCTGTTCATCCAGAGGCAACGCCACCGCTCACTGTACATCCAACCCCCCCCCCCCCCGCGCGCAACGCTCACTGTTCATCTCAGAGGCAGCATCAATCGGCTTCAGTTAGCAGCAGTAGCGAAGGAATCGCTCGATCAGGTTCAGTTAACAGCCATCGATCGATCGCTTGGGTTCGGTAACGCGTAGCCTGCAGTGCAATCGCTCGGGTTCAGTTAGAGCCCAAAGCCTCCCTCGGGTTCAGTTAGAGCCAACGCCTCGCACACACGCGCGTACGTGTACGAGAGAAACGCGCATCGCTCGGCCCCCGACCTCCCACCGTAACCGGGAACTCCCCGAAATTTTCCTCGCCCTCGCTTCTACCATGGTTTTTTTGTCATGGACGACCCAAAGAATGTCATGCAGGTGTGTCTCCGGCCTGCCCAGGACGAAAAGTCCATTTTCTGTCATGATTTTTTGTCATAGAAGTAGGAGCCCACCACATCTATGATGATACCGGGTTTCGTCACAATTATCGTCATAGAAGTGTCATATGTATGATAGAAAAAAAAATAGTTCGGCCCAAAATGTCACGGATGTGTCTTTTTTTTGTAGTGGGTGTTGGGGAACGTAGTAATTTCAAAAAAATCCTACACACAAGCAAAATCATGGTCATGCATAGCAATGAGAGGGGAGAGTGTTGTCCACGTACCCTCGTAGACCAAAAGGGGAAGCGTTATGACAATGCGGTTGATGTAGTCATACGTCTTCACGATCGACCGATCCTGGTACCAAACGTACGGCACCTCCGCAATCTACACACGTTCAGCTCGGTGACATCCCACGAACTCCGATCCAGTAGAGTGTCGAAGGAGAGTTTCATCAACACAATGGTGTGATGACGGTGATGATGAAGCTACCGACACACGGCTTCGCCTAAGCGCTGCAACGATATGACTAAGGTGGATTATGGTGGAGGGGGGCACCGCACACGGCTAAGAGGTCAATGATTAACTTGTGTGTCTATGGGGTGCCCCCCTCCCCCGTATATAAAGGAGTGGAGGAGGGGGAGAGAGCCTGCCTCCTAGGCGCGCCCAAGGGGGGAGTCCTACTCCCGGTGGGAGTAGGATTCCCCGTTCCCTAGTTGGAGTAGGAGAGGGAAGGAAGGGGAGAAGGAGAGAAGGAAAGGGGGGCCGGCCCTGCTCCCAATTCGGATTGGGCTTGGGGGGCGCACCCCCACCTTGGCCGCCTCCTCCTCCTTCCACTAAGGCCCAATAAGGCCCATTGACTCCCCGGGGGGTTCCGGTAACCTCCCGGTACTCCGGTAAATGACCAAACTCACCTGGAACCATTCTGACATCCAAACATAGCCATCCAATATATTGATCTTTATGTCTCGACCATTTCGAGACTCCTCGTCATGTTCGTGATCACATCCCGGACTCCGAACTACCTTCGGTACATCAAAACATATAAACTCATAATACCGATCGTCACCGAACGTTAAGCGTGCAGACCCTACGGGTTCGAGAACTATGTAGACATGACCGATACATGTCTCCGGCTAATAACCAATAGCGGAACCTGGATGCTCATATTGGCTCCCACATATTCTACGAAGATCTTTATCGGTCAAACCGCATAACAACATACGTTGTTCCCTTTGTCATTGGTATGTTACTTGCCCGAGATTCGATCGTCGGTATCTCAATACCTAGTTCAATCTCGTTACCGGCAAGTCTCTTTACTCGCTCCGTAATGCATCATCCCGTAACTAACACATTAATCACATTGCTTGCAAGGCTTATGGTGATGTGCATTACCGAGAGGGCCCAAATATACCTCTACGACAATCGTAGTGACAAATACTAATCTTGATCTATGCTAACTCAACAAACACCATCGGAGACACCTGTAGAGCACCTTTATAATCACCTAGTTACGTTGTGACGTTTGGTAGCACACAAAGTGTTCCTCCGGTATTCGGGAGTTGCATAATCTCATAGTCATAGGAACATGTATAAGTCATGAAGAAGCAATAGCAACATACTAAACGATCAAGTGCTAAGCTAACGGAATGGGTCAAGTGAATCACATCATTCTCTAATGATGTGATCCCATTCATCAAATGACAACTCATGTCTATGGCTAGGAAAATTAAACATCTTTGATTAACGAGCTAGTCAAGTAGAGGCATACTAGTGACACTTTGTTTGTCTATGTATTAACACATGTACTAAGTTTCCGGTTAATACAATTCTAGCATGAATAATAAACATTTATCATGATATAAGGAAATATATAAAAAACAACTTTATTATTGCCTCTAGGGCATATTTCCTTCAGTCTCCCACTTGCACTAGAGTCAATAATCGAGATTACATTGTGATGATTCTAACACCCATGGAGTCTTGGTGCTGATCAAGTTTTGCTCGTGAGAGAGGCTTAGTCAATGGGTCTGCAACATTCAGATCCGTATGTATCTTGCAAATCTCTATGTCCCCTTCCGACACTTAATGACGGATGGAATTGAAGCGCCTCTTAATGTGCTTGGTTCTCTTGTGAAATCTGGATTCCTTCGCCAAGGCAATGGCTCTAGTATTGTCACAAACGATTTTCATTGGACCCGATGCACTAGGTATGACACCTAGATCGGATATGAACTCCTTAATCCAGACTCCTTCATTTGCTGCTTCTGAAGCAGCTATGTACTCCGCTTCACACGTAGATCCCGCCACGACGCTTTGCTTAGAACTGCACCAACTTACAGCTCCACCGTTCAATAAAAATACATATCCGGTTTGTGACTTAGAGTCATCCGGATCAGTGTCAAAGCTTGCCTCGACATAACCATTTACGACGAGCTCTTTGTCACCTCCATAAACGAGAAACATATCCTTAGTCCTTTTCAGGTATTTTAGGATGTTCTTGACCGCTGTCCAGTGATCCACTCTTGGATTACTTTCGTGCCTCCCTGCTAAACTAATAGCAAGGCACACATCAGGCCTGGTACACAGCATTGCATACATGATAGAGCCTATGGCTGAAGCATAGGGAACATCTTTCATTTTCTCTCTATCTTCTGTAGTGGTCGGGCATTGAGTCTGACTCAACTTCTCACCTTGTAACACAGGCAAGAACCCTTTCTTTGCTTGATCCATTTTGAACTTCTTCAAAACTTTATCAAGGTATATACTTTGTGAAAGTCCAATTAGGCGTCTTCATCTATCTCTATAGATCTTAATGCCCAATATATAAGCAGCTTCACCGAGGTCTTTCATTGAAAAACTCTTGTTCAAGTATCCTTTTATGCTATCCAGAAATTCTATATCATTTCAAATCAATAATATGTCATCCACAAATAATATTTGAAATGCTACAGAGCTCCTACTCACTTTCTTGTAAATACAGGCTTCTCCAAAAGTCTGTATAAAACCATATGCTTTGATCACATTATCGAAACGTTTATTCAAACTCCGAGAGGCTTGCACCAGTCCATAAATGGATCGTTAGAGCTTGCACACTTTGTTAGCATCTTTTGGATCAATAAAACCTTTGGGTCGCATCATATACAAATCTTCTTCCAGAAATCCATTCAAGAATGCAGTTTTTACATCCATTTGCCAAATTTCATAATCATAAAATGCAGCAATTGCTAACATGATTCGGACAGACTTAAGCATCACTACGTGTGAGAATGTCTCATCGTAGTCAACTCCTTGAACTTGTCGAAAACCTTTTGCAACAAGTCGAGCTTTGTAGATAGTAACATTACCGTCAGCATCAGTCTTCTTCTTAAAGATCCATTTATTCTCTATGGCTTGCCCATCATCAGGCAAGTCAACCAAAGTCCACACTTTGTTCTCATACATGGATCCCATCTCAGATTTCATGGCCTGAAGCCATTTCGCGGAATCTGGGCTCATCATCGCTTCCTCATAGTTCGTAGGTTTGTCATGGTCAAGTAACATGACCTCCAGAATAGGATTACTGTACCACTCTGGTGCGGATCTTACTCTGGTTGACCTACGAGGTTCGGTAGTAACTTGATCTGAAGTTTCATGATCATTATCATCAGCTTCCTAACTAATTGGTGTAGGGGTCACAGGAACTGATTTCTATGATGAACTACTTTCCAATAATGGAGTAGGTAGAGTTACCTCATCAAGTTCTACTTTCCTCCCACTCACTTCTTTCGAGAGAAACTCCTTCTCTAGAAAGGATCCATTCTTAGCAACGAATATCTTGCCTTCAGATCTGTGATAGAAGGTGTACCCAACAGTTTCCTTTGGGTATCCTATGAAGACACATTTCTCCGATTTGGGTTCGAGCTTATTAGGTTGAAGCCTTTTCACATAAGCATCGCAACCCCTAACTTTCATAAACGACAACTTTGGTTTCTTGCCAAACCACAGTTCATACGACGTCGTCTCAACGGATTTAGATGGTGCCCTAATTAACATGAATGTAGCCATCTCTAAAGCATAACCCCAAAACGATAGCGGTAAATCAGTAAGAGACATCATAGATCGCACCATATCTAATGAAGTGCGGTTACGATGTTCGGACACACCAATACGCTGTGGTGTTCTGGGTGGTGTGAGTTGTGAAACTATTCCGCATTATTACAAATGAAGACCAAACTCGTAACTCAAATATTCTCCTCCACGATCAGATCGTAGAAACTTTATTTTCTTGTTATGATGATTTTCCACTTCACTCTGAAATTCTTTGAACTTTTCAAATGTTTCACACTTATGTTTCATCAAGTAGATATACCCATATCTGCTCAAAACATCTGTGAAGGAGAGAAAATAACGATACCCTCCGCGAGCCTCAATATTCATTGGACCACATACATTAGTATGTATGATTTCCAACAAATATGTTGCTCGCTCCATTGTTCCGGAGAACGGAGTTTTAGTCATCTTGCCCATGAGGCATGGTTCGCAAGTACCAAGTGATTCATAATCAAGTGATTCCAAAAGTCCATCAGAATAGAGTTTCTTCATGCGCTTTACACCAATATGACCCAAACGGTAGTGCCACAAATAAGTTGCACTATCATTATCAACTCTGCATCTTTTGGCTTCAATATTATGAATATGTGTGTCACTACTATCAAGATTTAATAAAAATAGACCACTCTTCAAGGGTGCATGACCAGAAAAGATATTACTCATATAAATAGAATAACCATTATTCTTAGATTTAAATGAATAGCCGTCTCGCATCAAACAAGATCCAGATATAATGTTCATGCTTAACGCTGGCACCAAATAACAACTATTCAGGTCTAAAACTAATCTCGAAGGTAGATGTAGAGGTAGTGTGCCGACCGCGATCACATCGACTTTGGATCCATTTCCCATGCGCATCATCACCTCGTCCTTAGCCAATCTTCACTTAATTAGTAGTCCCTGTTTCGAGTTGCAAATATTAGCAACTGAACCAGTATCAAATACCCAGGCACTACTACGAGCATTAGTAAGGTACGCATCAATAACATGTATATCACATATACCTTTGTTCACCTTGCCATCCTTCTTATCCGCCAAATACTTGGGTCAGTTCCGCTTCCAGTGACCAGTCCCTTTGTAGTAGAAGCACTCAGTCTCAGGCTTAGGTCCAGACTTGGGTTTCTTCATTTGAGCAGCAATTTGCTTGCCATTCTTCTTGAAGTTCCCCTTCTTCCCTTTACCCTTTTTCTTGAAACTGGTGGTCTTGTTGACCATCAACACTTGATGCTCCATCTTGATTTCTACCTCCGCAGCTTTTAGCATTGGGAAGAGCTCGGGAATTGTCTTGTTCATCCCTTGCATATTATAGTTCATCACGAAGCTATTGTAGCTTGGTGGCAATGATTGAAGAATTCTGTCAATGACACTATCATCAGGAAGATTAACTCCCAGTTGAATCAAGTGATTGTTATACCCAGACATTTTGAGTATATGTTCACTGACAGAACTATTCTCCTTCATCTTGCAGTTATAGAACTTATTGGAGACTTCATATCTGTCAATCCGGGCATTTGCTTGAATATTAACTTCAACTCCTGGAACATCTCATATGCTCCACGACGTTCAAAATGTCATTGAAGTCCCGATTCTAAGCCGTAAAGCATGGCACACTGAACTATTGAGTAGTCATCAGCTTTGCTCTGCCAGACGTTCACAACGTCCGGCGTTGCTCCTGCAGCGGGTCTTGCACCTAGTGGTGCTTCCAGGACGTAATTCTTCTGTGCAGCAATGAGGATAATACTCAAGTTACGGACCCAGTCCGTGTAATTGCTACCATCATTTTTCAACTTTTCTTTCTCTAGGAACGCATTAAAATTCAACAGAACAATAGCACGGGCCATCTATCTACAATAACATAGACATGCAAAAACTATCAGGTACTTAGTTCATGATAAATTAAATTTCAGTCAATCATATTACTTAAGAACTCCCACTTAGATAGACATCCCTCTAATCATCTAAGTGATCACATGATCCAAATCAACTAAATAATGTCCGATCATCATGTGAGATGGAGTAGTTTTCAATGGTGAACATCACTATGTTGATCATATCTACTATATGATTCACACTCGACCTTTCGGTCTCAGTGTTCCGAGGCCATATCTACATATGCTAGGCTCGTCAAGTTTAACCCGAGTATTCTGCATGTGCAAAAACTGGCTTGCACCCGTTGTATGTGAACGTAGAGCTTATCACACCCGATCATCACGTGGTGTCTCAGCACGACGAACTTTCGCAATGGTGCATACTCAGGGAGAACACTTGTACCTTGAAATTTAGTGAGAGATCATCTTATAATGCTACCGTCGAACTAAGCAAAATACGACGCATAAAAGATAAACACCACATGCAATCAATATAAGTGATATGATATGGCCATCATCATCTTGTGCCTTTGATCTCCATCTCCAAACCACCGTCATGATCACCATCGTCACCGGCGCGACACCTTGATCTCCATCATAGCATCGTCGTCTCGCCAACTATTGTTTCTACGACTATTGCTACCTCTTAGTGATAAAGTAAAAACAATTACAGGGCTATTGCATTGCATACAATAAAGCGACAACCATATGGCTCCTGCCAGTTGCCGATAACTTTGTTACAAAACATGATCATCTCATACAATAAAATTTAGCATCATGTCTTGACCATATCACATCACAACATGCCCTGCAAAAACAAGTTAGACATCCTCTACTTTGTTGTTGCAAGTTTTACGTGGCTGCTACGGGCTTAGCAAGAACCGTTCTTACCTACGCATCAAAACCACAACGATTTTTCGTCAAATATGTGTTGTTTTAACCTTGAACAAGGACTGGGCGTAGCCATACTCGATTCAACTAAAGTTGGAGAAACTGACACCCGCCAGCCACCTGTGTGCGCAGCACGTCGGTAGAACCAGTCTCGCGTAAGTGTACGCGTAATGTTGGTCCGGGCCGCTTCATCCAACAATACCGCCGAATCAGTATGACATACTGGTAAGCAGTATGACTATTATCGCCCACAACTCACTTGTGTTCTACTCATGCATATAACATCTATGCATAAAACTGGCTCGGATGCCACTGTTGGGGAACGTAGTAATTTCAAAAAAATTCTTACGCACACGCAAGATCATGGTGATGCATAGCAACGAGAGGGGAGAGTGTTGTCCACGTACCCTCGTAGACCGAAAACGGAAGCGTTATGACAACGCGGTTGATGTAGTCGTACGTCTTCACGATCGACCGATCCTAGTACCAAATGTACGGCACCTCCGCAATCTGCACACGTTCAGCTCAGTGACGTCCCACGAACTCCGATCCAGCAGAGTGTCAAAGGAGAGTTTCGTCAGCATGACGGCGTGATGACGGTGATGATGAAGCTACCGGCACAGGGCTTCGCATGGGCTACAACGATATGATCGAGGTGGATTATGGTGGAGGGGGCACCGCACACGGCTAAGAGATCAATGATCAACTTGTGTGTCTATGGGGTGCCCCCCTCCCCCGTATATAAAGGAGTGGAGGAGGGGGAGAGGGTCGGCCTCCTAGGCGCGCCCAAGGGGGAAGTCCTACTCCTGGTGGGAGTAGGATTCCCCCTTCCCTAGTTGGAGTAGGAGAGGGAAGGAAGGGGGAGAAGGAGAGAAGGAAAGGGGGGTCGGCCCCCCTCCCAATTCGGATTGGGCTTGGGGGTGGGAGCGTGGCCCCACCTTGGTCGCCTCCTCCTCCTTTCCACTCCAGTAAATGCCTGAACTCACCCGGAACCATTCTGATGTCCAAACATAGCCATCCAATATATCGATCTTTATGTCTCAACCATTTCAAGACTCCTCGTCATGTCCATGATCACATCCGGGACTCCGAACTACCTTCGGGATATCAAAACACATAAACTCATAATACCGATCGTCACCGAACATTAGGCGTGCGGACCCTACGGGTTCGAGAACTATGTAGACATGACCAAGACATGTCTCCGGCCAATAACCAATAGCGGAACCTGGATGCTCATATTGGCTCCCACATATTCTACGAAGATCTTTATCGGTCAAACCGCATAACAACATACGTTGTTCCCTTTGTCATCGGTATGTTACTTGCCCGAGATTCGATCATCGGTATCTCAATACCTAGTTCAATCTCGTTACCGGCAAGTCTCTTTACTCGTTCCATAATGCATCATCCCGTAACTAACTCATTAATCACATTGCTTGCCAGGCTTATAGTGATGTGCATTACCGAGAGGGCCCAGAGATACCTCTACGACAATCGTAGTGACAAATCCTAATCTCAATCTATGCCAACTCAACAAACACCATCGGAGACACCTATAGATCACCTTTATAATCACCCAGTTACGTTGTGATGTTTGGTAGCACACAAAGTGTTCCTCCGGTATTCAGGAGTTGCATAATCTCATAGTCATAGGAACATGTATAAGTCATGAAGAAAGCAATAGCCACATACTAAACGATCAAGTGCTAAGCTAACGGAATGGGTCAAGTCAATCACATCATTCTCTAATGATGTGATCCCGTTCATCAAATGACAACTCATGTATATGGCTAGGAAACTTAACCATCTTTGATTAACGAGCTAGTCAAGTAGATGCATACTGTGACACTCTGTTTGTCTATGTATTCACACATGAACTAAGTTTCTGGTTAATACAATTCTAGCATGAATAATAAACATTTATCATGATATAAGGAAATATATAAATAACAAATTTATTATAGCCTCTAGGGCATATTTCCTTCAAAGGGTACACCTTGAAAACATGAAAAAACTTACCGGACTAGCAGGATGGGTTAAGTCGTGCCCGCAATCCTCGGTCGTGGCCGGCTGTGCCTCGTTGGCTTGAAGAGCACCTTCCAGATGTCTTCGTGCATAGTGCCGAAGAGCTCCAGCAGGGTCTGGTGCTTGGCCGGATCGAACTCTGATAGTCGGCAAGTCCGGTGGTGGCACGGAAGGATCCGGCGAATAAGCACCACCTAGTTCATGTTGACGAGCTTGATTTTCTTTTTTTTTCATGTTCAGAACGCGCGTCTGGAGCGCTGTCAGCTCGTCCGGAGAAGATCAGGTTAGGCCTTTCTCTTGCCAGGAGGTGAGCTGCATCGGGACTCCAGCCCAGAATGCAGGAGCCGCGGCCTAGTTGGTGTCGCGCGGCTCTGTGACGTAGAACCACTTCGACTGCCACCCTTTGACAGTCTCCACGAAGGAGCCTTTGGGCCATGTAACATTGGGCATCTTGCCCACCATGGTGCCTCGACACTCTACTTGTTGACCACTCACCACCTTCGGCTTCACATTGAAGGTCTTTAGCCATAGTCCGAAGTGAGGTGGGATGCAGAGGAAGGCCTCGCACACGACAATAAATGCCGAGATGTTGAGTGATACATCTCCGTCGTATCTACTTTTCCAAACACTTTTGCCCTTGTTTTGGACTCTAACTTGCATGATTTGAATGGAACTAACCCAGACTGACGTTGTTTTCAGCAAAACTACCATGGTCTTATTTTTGTGCAGAAATAAAATTCTCGGAATGACCTGAAAATCCACAGAGCAACTTTTCAGAATAAATAAAAATACTGGCGAAAGAATCAGCGTCAGGGGGCCCACACCCCGTCCACGAGCGTGGGGTGCGCGCCCCCTCCCCTAGGGCGTGCCCCCTGCCTCGTGGGCCCCCTGGACGTCCACCAACCTCAACTCCAACTCCATATATTGGCTTTCACGGAGAAAAAAATTAGAGAGAAAGTTTCATCATGTTTTACGATATGGAGCCGCCGCCAAGCCCTAATCTCTCTCGGGAGGGCTGATCTGGAGTCCGTTCGGGGCTCCGGAGAGGGGGATTCGTCGTCATCATCAACCATCCTCCATCACCAATTTCATGATGCTCACCGCCGTGCGTGAGTAATTCCATCGTAGGCTTGCTGGACGGTGATGGGTTGGATAAGATTTACCATGTAATCAAGTTAGTTTTGTTAGGGTTTGATCCCTAGTATCCACTATGTTCTAAGATTGATGTTGCTATGACTTTGCTATGCTTAATGTTTGTCACTAGGGCCCGAGTGCCATGATTTTAGATCTGAACCTATTATGTTTTCATGAATATATGTGAGTTCTTGATCCTATCTTGCAAGTCTATAGTCACCTATTATGTGTTATGATCCGACAACCCCGAAGTGACAATAATCGGGATACTTCTCGATGATGACCGTAGTTTGAGGAGTTCATGTATTCACTAAGTACTAATGCTTTGGTCCGGTTCTCTATTAAAAGGAGGCCTTAATATCCCTTAGTTTCCACTAGGACCCCGCTGCCACGGGAGGGTAGGACAAAAGATGCCATGCAAGTTCTTTTCCATAAGCACGTATGACTATATTCGGAATACATGCCTACATTACATTGATGAACTGGAGCTAGTTCTGTGTCACCCTATGTTATAACTATTACATGAGGAATCGCATCCGACATAATTAGCCATCACTGATCCAATGCCTACGAGCTTTTCACATATTGTGCTTTGCTTATTTACTTTAGTGTTACTTTTGCCACTGTACCGTTACTTCCATACTACTTTGCTACTAAATACTTTGCTGCATATACTAAGTTATCCACGTGTGGTTGAATTGACAACTCAATTGCTAATACTTGAGAATATTCTTTGGCTCCCCTTGTGTTGAATCAATAAATTTGGGTTGAATACTCTACCCTCGAAAACTGTTGCGATCCCCTATACTTGTGGGTTATCAAGACTATTTTTTGGCGTCGTTGGCGGCGAGCATAGCTCTATTCTTTGAGTCACTTGGGATTTATATCTGCTGATCACTATGAGGAACTTGAAAGACGAAAGAACTAAGATTTATCCCTCAACTACGTGGGGAGGTAAGGAACTGCCATCTAGCTCTGCACTTGATTCTCCTTCTGTTATGAGTAAGCTTGTGACACCTAAACCTGCTTCTGCTATTAATTATGATATGTCACATGTTATTATGATGCCACTTCTACTATGCATGATACTAATGATGAAACTACTTCTGTGCTTGATACTATTGTGCCATTAGGTGAATTTCTTGATGAACAACTTGCTAGGGTTAGAGAGAATGAAATTATTGAAAATGAAATTATTGAAGATAGTGATGATGAAGGTTCTCCCCCTAAATATGAATTGCATGTTGTTCTTGAGGGTTATGTTATGGATGAAGAAACTACTAGAGATATTCTTACTTGCAATGATAGATCTGATCTTAAGAAGTTATTAGCTAAACTGAAACAAAATTCTCTAAATGCTAGAATGAAATATAACCTTGCTTTTGCTACTTCATCTATATTTTTTATTGATAAAGATTATGAATTCTCTATCGATCCTGAGATAATTACTTTGGTTGAATCCGATCCTTTTTATGGCTATGAATCTGAAACTGTTGTGGCACATCTTACTAAATTAAATGATATGGCCACCCTGTTCACTAATGATGAGAAATCCCGCAACTACTATATCCTTAAGATATTTCCGTTCTCATTAAAAGGTGATGCTAAAACTTGGTTTAATTTCTCTTGATCCTAGTTGTGTGCGTAGTCCCCAAGATATGATTTATTACTTCTCTGCTAAATATTTCCTTGCTCATAAGAAACAAGCTGCCTTGAGGGAAATATATAATTTTGTGCAAATTGAAGAAGAGAGTCTCCCACAAGCTTGGGGGAGGCTTCTCCGATTACTTAATGCTTTGCCTGATCATCCTCTTAAGAAAAATGAAATACTTGATATCTTTTATAATGGACTAACTGATGCTTCCAAGGACCACTTGGATAGTTGTGTTGGTTGTGTTTTTAGGGAAAGAACAGTCGATCAAGCTGAATTGTTATTGAATAATATGTTGAGTAATGAAAATAATTGGACACTTCCTGAGCCAATTCCTGAGCCAACTCCTGAGCCAATTAAGCCAACTCCAAAGAAGAGAGGTGTTCTATTTCTCAGTCATGAAGATATGCAAGAGGCAAAGAAATCTATGAAAGAAAAAGGTATTAAAGCTGAAGATGTTAAGAATTTACCTCCCGTTGAAGAAATACATGGTCTTAATATACCACCTATTGAAGAAACACATGGTCTTGATAACCCGACACAGGTAGTAAAGGTAAATTCTCTCTATAGGTATGATAAAGTTGAAATCCCTTCTACTAAGTTTCCTAGCCAATGTTTAGATGAATTGCATGACTTTATGGCTAGACAAGAAAATTTCAATGCTTATGTTGGTAGAGAATTAAAGAGTAATGCTTACATGATTGGACGCTTGAGTGATTCTATGGCTAGAGTTAAAGGTGAACTTAAACTCATTAGCAAATATGCTTCTATGGTTAACACTCAAGCAAAACAAGTACTTAAAGCTCAAAGTGATTTGCTCGATGAATTAAATAATAAACATGATTTGGCTGTTAGAGTGGCTACTAGAATTGGTAAAATGACTCAGGAACCTTTGTATCCTAAAGGCCACCCTAAGAGAATTGAGCAAGATTCTCAGAGAAGTAATGTAGATGCACCTAGTCCTTCTAGAAAGAAGAAAAAGAAAAATGATAGGACTTTGCATGCTTCTAGTGAACCTATTGTAGACACACCTAAGAATCCCAATGATATTTCTATTTCTGATGCTGAAACACAATCTGGTGATGAACATGAACCTAGTGATAATGTTAATGATAATGTTCATGTTGATGCTCAACCTAGCAATAATAATGATGTAGAGATTGAACCTGCTGTTGATCTTGATAACCCACAATCAAAGAATCAACGTTATGATAAGAGAGACTTTGTTGCTAGGAAGCACGACAAATAAAGAGAACCATGGGTTCAGAAACCCATGCCTTTTCCTCCTAAGCCATTCAAGAAAAAGGATGATGAGGATTTTGAGCGCTTTGCTGAATGATTAGACCTATCTTCTTACGTATGCGCTTAACTGATATGCTTAAAGTAAACCCTTATGCTAAGTACATGAAAGATATTATTACAAATAAAAGAAAGATACCGGAAGCTGAAATTTCCACCATGCTTGCTAATTATACTTTTAAGGATGGAATACCAAAGAAACTTGGAGATCCAGGAGTACCAACTATACCATGCTCCATTAAAAGAAACTATGTTAAAACTGCTTTATGTGATCTTGGAGCCGGTGTTAGTGTTATGCCTATCTCTTTATATCGTAGACTTGAATTGAATAAGTTGACACCTACTGAAATATCTTCGCAAATGGCCGATAAATCAATCGCTATACCTTTCCGTATTTGTGAGGATGTGCCTGTTGTGGTTGCAAATGTTACTATCTTAACGGACTTTGTTATTCTTGACATTCCTGAGGACGATAGTATGTCGATTATCCTTGGTAGACCCTTTTTGAATACTGCAGGGGCTGTTATTGATTGCAACAAAGGAAATGTCACTTTTCATGTTAATGGTAATGAGCATACAGTACACTTTCTGAGGAAACAACGTCAAGTTCATAGTATCGATTCTATTGGAAAAAATCCAACTATCATTCTTGGAGGTTTTGAATTTCCTCTTCCTACTGTCAAGAAGAAATATGATATTCTTATTATTGGGGATGTTCATATCCCCGTTGAGGTAACCTAGTGTTATTCGAAATTTCTCCGGTTCCATGTTATTCGGAATGAGTTTGTTTACAAGACTTGATCAACCTTGTTAGTGGATTCCTTCTGATGAGCATGAAATGGATGAAATTAGAAGGCACAACCTTCTGTACCCTCCTTCTACTTTCTGTTATTTAGATTAAATAAAGTAAAAATAGTATTTTCTGTCTGTTTTCTGAATTATCCATGCAATAAAAAAATATCTTGAAAATAAAAGTTCTCCGAATGCCCTGCAAATTTAATATGATCTTTTCTGGAATATTTGAGAATATTTGGCACTGAGAACACAGCAGGGGGAGCTGGCACCTGGCCACGAGGGTCCAGAGCATGCCCCCTGCCTCGTGGGCCCATGGTGGCCCCCCTCCACTTATTCCTGCACCCACACACTTCATCTTCCTCCCAAAAAATCACCATCCAGCTCAAGCACGAGTTCTAGCTCACTTTGCTACCATTTTCGATCTCCTTGCTCAAAGCTCCATTCACAAAACTACTTTGGGGGATTGTTCTTTGGTATGTGACTCCTCCAATGGTACAATTAGTTTTTGTTCTAGTGCTTTATTCATTGCAAATTTTGGCTACCTAGGTGACCCAGTTCTTGAGCTTGCATGTCAAATTTATATGGTCCCAAGTAATTCTAATGCATGATATAGGCTAAAGGAACTTGTGGGAGTAGTTGCTATCAGTTTTGTTGAGTTTGATTCACTTTTATTTTGAGTTACTAAAAATTTCAGAAATTTCCAAAAAAAGATGAAGAGATTGTTCTTGAGGGGCTTGATGAAGTCATGTACCTAGGGTAGGGTCACGGGCCTGTCCTAAGTACCCTTCCCAAGGACACCCTCCGAAGAAGCTGCCTTCCAGTCGACCAAGAGAGACTTCACTCGACGGACTCGAAGGACTCGACCATGAAGACTCACTCGACCGCCAGGAGCTCAAGAGCCACTCTGCATCCAGACGGTCTGTAGTTAAGTAGTCTTTATGGCCATGATGACACTTTATGTAAGGCGTTGCTGGTAACGTCAGGCCTTAATGTACTTTAAACCCTGCATAACTAAGGGCCGGAGGGGTCTGGCAGGGACTATATAAGCCACCCCCCTCCTCAGTGTAAAGGGTTCGCACCCTTGTAATCTATACACACATAATCCGGTCGACCGCCTCCGGGCTTCGAGACGTAGGGCTGTTACTTCCTCCGAGAAGGGCATGAACTCGTACATCCCTTGTTTGTACAACTGCTCCATAGCTAGGATCTTGCCTCTCCATACCTACCCCCCATTCTACTGTCAGACTTAGAACCACGACAGTTGGCGCCCACCTTGGGGAAGGTGTCTTAGCGATTTTTGGGGAAGTTGCAATTGTTCCGATTGCTTTCATCATGGTTTCTGGTGGAGTTTTGGTCGAGGGACGCGAGATCCGTCTCGGCGTGCTCACCTTCATCGCCGACGACTCCGCTTGGCTTCAGGAGGCTCCGCTCGACATCGACGCGCTCCCCGTCCGCGGTGCGACACATTTTCGGGCGTGTGTCCGCGGCGTTCTGCTGTGGAAACCATCGACTCCTTATCGGTCGACTCCCCTGTCGTCCTCCCTCCCTGTCTCCCACTAGCGCAAGTGCTCCGGTCGGTCGAGGCTCCAGCGGTGGGTGAGACACGCAGTGGCTCGCCAGTCGGCCACCACCCAAGTCGCAGCAATCGAGCCCGACGAATCTCTCTACGGCCTGTTCGATCTATCGACTGGCTCCGTAGAGACCGCATCCGAGTGCGACAGCAGCGATCCGGCGGTGGAGGTCTTGATGGTCAATGGGCCTCGTAGCCCTCCCGGCTTCCCCCACGACGATGGGATGGACGGTGGAGGCGACCCCGCTCAGGCTCATGAGGAATATCAACCCGAGCCACTTAATTCCCTGCAAAGGGAAGAACTTCGCCGTAGGAACATGGATGCCCTGCATACTCCCATCGTAGGAGAAACCCCCGAGGCTCGTGCCTTGGAGGAGGCAAGTTTGGCCAACTTGGCTGAATGCACTCGTCTGGAGAACCTCCAGCGAGCACTCGACGAGCGTGCGCGGCAACGAGTACCCGACTCCAGTCGACGTCAACTCTTCCCGCAGCCGACTCATGTATATCGAACCCCGATTTAGAATTTAGTAGCTGCAGCCCGTATAGCAGAGTCAATTCAGCCCTCGCAGTCGGAGGCTGGCAGAGGCTTGATGCAGATTAGGGATTTACTCCGAGCAGCAGGAGATCAGAATTCAGCTGTGTCACAGTCACGCAACAGGATTCACAGTCGATCCGTCGCTGCGAATACGATTCAGTCGGCTCACAGCCCTAGATCGCCTCCGCGACGTGAGGGATGCGAGAATCCACGTGACCAATATGGTGACCGATACGATCGTGATGATAGGCGTCGAGTGCCCACTCCTCCCCCAAGAGGTGGGTCTTACGCTCATCGGCAGCAGGATGACAGGTGCCAGCTCAGTGTGGGGCGAAGAGCTCCGGTCGACCCCAGGGAACCAAGCTTTGACGCGCGATCCATCCTCGTGCAAGGCCTGGTCGATCGGAACAGGGCTCATCGAGGTGGCCACGATAGAGATGCGCCCACTAGCAGTCGAGTACATGTTTCAGGTCCAGAATGTTTCAGCAGGGCTATTAGAGCTGTGGTGATTCCCCCCAACTTCAGGTTGGCGACTGGAGTAAGTAAGTTCACTGGTGAGTCTAAGCCTGAAACTTGGCTTGAAGACTACCGAGTGGCGGTTCAGATTGGAGGCGAAAATGATGAAGTGGCTATGAAGCATTTACCACTCATGTTGGAAGGTTCGGCCAGGGCGTGGTTGAATCAGTTAGCTCCAAGCAGCATTTACACTTGGGAAGATCTTTCCCGAGTGTTCATCAGGACATTTGAGGGAACCTACAAGCGACCAGCTGGACTGACAGAGCTGCAAGTTTGCGTGCACAAGTCGAATGAAACCTTAAGAGATTACATTCAGAGATGGATTACTTTGCATCATACCGTGGAAAACGTGTCTGGTCATCAGGCAGTCTGTGCTTTCAAGGATGGTGTTAAGAACAGAGAGTTGAGTTTGAAGTTTGGGCAGACCGGAGATATGACCCTGAGTCGAATGACGGAAATTGCCACCAAGTACGCCAATGGTGAAGAGGAGGACCGACTCCGGAGCGGCAAGTACAAGCCGAGTCAGTCGGAGAAAGGAAACTCCAGTCGGAAGCAGAAGCGGAAGGCTGAGCCAGCGGCTCCTGGAGAGGCTCTGGACGTGACTCAGGGCAAGTTCAAGGGAAAACCCAAAGGATCCTGGAACCCCAAGAAGGTGAAGGATAAAGAAGGAAATGACGTGATGGATCTGCCGTGCCACATCCACACGAAGAAAGACAAAGAGGGTAATTTCATCTACCCGAAGCATACCACTCGCCAGTGCCGGCTCTTGATCCAGCAGTTCCAAGGAAAACAGCCCAAGGACAAGGAAAAGGAGTCGGACAAAGCTGAGGACAAGGAGGACAGTGATGGAGGATATCCTCATGTTAATTCCACTCTGATGATCTTTGCCGATGTGGAACGCAAGAGCCGATTGAAGGTTATCAACCGAGAGGTCAATATGGTCGCCCCGGCGACGCCAAGTTATCTGAGATGGTCCCAAACTCCCATTACATTCGACTAGTCCGATCACCCGACTCATATAGCCACTCCTGGGAGGCAAGCTTTGGTGGTCGACTCGGTCGTTGAGGGCACTCGACTGACGAAGGTGCGAATGGATGGTGGTAGCGGACTGAACATATTGTATGCGGAGACGTTGAAAGGAATGGGCATTCCGATGTCCAGACTGAGCACCAGCAACATGAGTTTTCATGGAGTTATACCTGGAAAGAAGGCTGAGTCACTCGGCCAAATAGCTCTAGACGTGGTGTTCGGTGACTCGAAGCATTTCCGCAAGGAGAAGCTGACGTTTGAAGTCGTGGATTTCTAGAGCGCTTACCATGCTATTTTGGGGCGACCAGCTTACGCACGGTTCATGGCTCAACCATGTTACATGTACCTCAAGCTGAAGATGCCCGGCCCCAAGGGCATGATTACTATCACTGGTAATCAGAAGAAGGCAGAAGAGTGTTTTCAGAAAGGCTCCAAAATTGCCGATTCCCAGATAACAATGGTGGAGCTGGAGGGGTACAAGAAAAATGCAGATCCGGGTGATTTGTTGCGAGCCAAGAAGCCTGCCACAGAATCAGCATTTCAGTCGTCCGGTGAGACGAAGCCTGTTCACATTCACCTGACCGACCCCAATGCAGCTCCGACCCATATTTCCACAACACTTGACCCTAAATAGGAAGAAGCGCTCACCCAGTTCCTCCGTGAGAACTAGGACATCTTTGCATGGAAGCCTGCTGACATGCCGGGTGTTCCCATGGGACTAGTTGAGCATCGCCTTAGAGTCGATTCAACAGCAAAACCTGTCAAAGAACATCTTCGACGGTCCGCCATCCAGAAGAGAAAGGCCATTGGCGAGGAGGTGGCTCGACTGTTGGCGGCAGAGTTTATCCGAGAGATATACCACTCCGAGTGGCTCGCCAATGTCGTCATGGTTCCCAAGAAGGACAAGTCACTCCGCATGTGCATTGATTTCAAACACATCAATCGAGCCTGCCCGAAAGATCATTTTCCTCTCCCTCGCATCGACCAGATTGTCAACTCGACCGCGGGGTGTGAGAGATTGTCTTTTTTAGACGCCTATTCCGGATACCATCAGATCCGTCTGTATGGACCCGATGAGATCAAAACAGCTTTCATCACTCCGTTCGGGTGCTTCTGCTATGTCACCATGCCATTCGGCCTCAAGAATGCCGGAGCCACGTTCATGAGAATGATTCAGAAGTGTTTACTCACTCAAATCAGTCGGAATGTGGAAGCGTACATGGATGATATTGTGGTCAAGTCGCGAAAGGGTTCCGACCTGTTGACTGACCTCGCTGAAACATTTGCCAATCTCAGGAGGTATGATATCAAGCTCAATCCATCAAAGTGCACATTCGGAGTTCCTGGTGGAAAGTTACTCGGTTTTCTCGTTTCCAAATGAGGAATGATCGCTAACCCAGAAAAAGTCGGCACTATACTCCGAATGAAACGCCCCGTGCGGGTGCACGATGTCCAGAAGCTTACTGGATGCTTGGCCGCATTAAGTCGATTCATCTCTCGACTCGGTGAAAAGGCATTGCCTCTTTACCGACTGATGAAGAAGGCAGACAAGTTCGAGTGGACTCCAGAAGCTGATGCAGCGTTTGCCGCGCTAAAAGCTCTGCTCTCCACCCAGCCGGTGCTTGCTGCTCCAATCAGCAAAGAGCCTCTGTTGCTTTATATTGCAGCCACAGGACAAGTCGTCAGTGCAGTACTTACGGTCGAGCGGGAAGAAGAAGGGAAAGCCTTCAAAGTTCAGCGCCCAGTGTATTATCTTTCTGAAGTTTTAACCCCATCGAAGCAAAGATACCCTCATTATCAGAAGCTTGTGTATGGGATCTACATGACCACGAAGAAGGTTGCTCATTATTTCTCTGATCATTCCATTACAGTCATCAGCGACGCCCCACTTTCGGAGATTCTGCACAACAGAGATGCAACTGGTTGAGTGGCGAAATGGGCAATTGAACTCCTTCCCCTTGATATCAAATTTGAGGCAAAGAAAGCCATTAAGTCTCAAGCAATAGCAGATTTCCTTGCCGAGTGGATTGAACAGCAGCAGCCGACTCAAGTTCACTCGAAGCACTAGACCATGTTCTTCGATGGCTCAAAGATGTTAAATGGTTCCGGTGCTGGGGTAGTTTTGGTTTTCCCCAGAGGAGATAAGCTCAGATATGTGCTCCAGATTCACTTTGATTCCTCCAACAATGAAGCAGAATACGAGGCCCTTTTGTATGGGTTGCGCATGGCAATTTCACTCGGCATCCATCGCCTTATGGTTTATGGCGACTCAGATTTGGTGGTCAACCAGGTCATGAAGGAGTGGGACGTTAGAAGCCCAGCCATGACTGGATACTGCAATGCAGTGAGGAAGCTTGAAAAGAAGTTCGAAGGGTTAGAGTTCCATCACATACCCCGACTGAAAAATCAAGCGGCTGATGATTTAGCAAAAATAGGTTCCAAGAGAGAAGCCATTACCAGTGATGTGTTCTTGGAGCATATCCATACTCCATCAGTCAAAGAAGATCCTTTTACCGAAGAAGCTCCGCAGCCCAAGAGTGCCACAGATCCGACTGAGGTCAAAGTTCCAGCAGTGGTTGACTTGGTCATGGAGGCTTTAGTGATCACTCCCGATTGGACAGTACCATATATAGCGTATATCTTGAGGAAAGAGCTCCCGGAGGACGAGGAAGAGGCTCGACAGATCGTCCGCCGATCCAAGGCCTTTACTGTGATCAAAGGGCAGCTCTACAGAGAGAGCGCGACTGGAGTTGGTCAGAAGTGCATAACGCCAGAAGAAGGTCGGATAATCCTTGATGACATCCACTCGGGGACCTGTGGCCATCATGCGTCCTCTCGGACCATCGTGGCCAAAGCATACCGAGCCGGATTTTAGTGGCCAAGGGCGAATGAAATGGCAAAGGAGATAGTCGACAAGTGTGAGGGATGTCAGTTTTACTCCAACATGTCACACAAGCCTGCATCGGCTCTGAAGACCATACCACTCGTCTGGCCCTTCGCAGTATGGGGATTAGATATGGTTGGACCTTTGAGAACAGGCCGAAGCGGTTTCACACATGTACTGGTAGCAGTCGACAAGTTCACCAAGTGGATCGAGGCTAAACCCATCAAGAACCTTGACGCTGGTACTGCTGTCAGCTTCATCAGAGAACTGATATTCAGATATGGAGTCCCACACAGCATCATCACTGACAATGGATCAAACTTCGATTCGGAGGAATTCAGGGCATTCTGCACATCTCAGGGCACATGAGTCGACTATGCTTCGGTCGCCCATCCCCAGTTGAATGAACAAGCGGAGCGGGCCAATGGCTTGATTCTCAAAGGGTTGAAACCCCGACTGATGCGTGATCTCAAGCATGCGGCTGGGGCATGGGTCGACGAACTTCCCTCGGTGCTTTGGGGTCTAAGGACCACGCCTAACCGGTCGACTAGAAGAACTCCATTCTTCTTGGTCTATGGAGCTGAAGCGGTCTTGCCGAGTGACCTGCTCCACAATGCTCCTCAGGTCGAGCTCTACACCGAAGCTGAAGCAGAACAAGCGCGACAGGATGCAGTCGACCTTTTAGAAGAAGAAAGGGAGATGGCTCTGATCTGATCGACCATTTACCAACAAGACTTGCATCGCTTCCACGCCAAAAACGTGAAGAGTCGAGCCTTCCAGGAAGGAGATTTGGTTCTCCGAGTGGATTAGCAGAAACCACACAAGCTTGCTCCTTCTTGGGAAGGCCCCTTCATCGTCACCAAGGTTCTCCATAACAGAGCGTACCGCCTCTACAACGTTGAGCACAACATCGACGAGCCCCGAGCTTGGAATGTGGAGTTGCTCCGCCCCTTTTACACTTAAGTATTCACTCGGATGAGTTGTAATAAAAGTACTTCTGTAGTTCATGTTTCGCAAAGATAATAGTGTCATAATTTCCCCAATGATTGTTGTCACTTTTATTTGTTCAGTAAAATTCCCCCTCAGTGGGTGGCTTAGCTGCGAATCCGTTTCGCCTAAGTTTGTAAAAAAAATCCTTACCGAGTGGCGAGCCGGCCTCCCACTCGGGGGCTTAGCTGCGAATCCGTTTCGCCTAAGTTTCAATAAAATCCTACCGAGTGGCGAGCCAGTCTCCCACTCGGGGGCTTAGCTGCAGTCCAAGTACTCGCCTAAGTTTCAATAAAATCCTACCGAGTGGCGAGCCAGTCTCCCACTCGGGGGCTTAGCTGCAGTCCAAGTACTCGCCTAAGTTTCAATAAAATCCTACCGAGTGGTGAGCCAGCCTCCCACTCGGGGGCTTAGCTGCAGTCTAGGTACTCGCCTAAGTTCAAATTCAACGTGCGCTCCGCAAGGAGGACGAGGTGCAGGTCGACTGCTACCCTCTCCTCCAAGTTATGCCACAAGTACAACGTGCGCTCCGCAAGGAGGACGAGGTGCAGGTCGACTGCTACCCTCTCCTCCGAGCTACGCCACAAGTACAACATGCGCTCCGCAAGGAGGACGAGGTGCAGGTCAACTACTACCCTCTCCTCCGAGCTACGCCACAAGTACAATGTGCGCGCCGCAAGGAGGACGAGGTGCAGGTCGCCTGCTACCCTCTCCTCCGAGCTACGCCACAAGTACAACGTGCGCGCCGCAAGGAGGACGAGGTGCAGGTCGACTGCTACCCTCTCCTCCGAGCTACGCCACAAGTACAACGTGCGCGCCGCAAGGAGGACGAGGCGTAGGTCGCCACCACCCTCTCCTTCCGAGCTACGCCACAAGTATAATGTGCTCTCCGTAAGAAAGACAAGGTCGATTAACGCCTTTTCCTTCCCGGAGGTACCGTAAAAATCCTACCGAGTGGAGAGCAGACCTCCCACTTGGAGGCTTAGCTGCAGCCCAGTGCTCGCCTAAGTTTTGAAAATCCTACCGAATGGAGAGCAAACCTCCCACTCGGGGGCTTAGCTGCAGCCCAGCGCTCGCCTAAGTTTTGAAAATCCTACCGAATGGAGAGCAAACCTCCCACTCGGAGGCTTAGCTGCAGCTCAGCGCTCGCCTAAGTTTTGAAAATCCTACCGAGTGGAGAGCAAACCTCCCACTCGGGGGCTTAGCTGCAGCCCAGCGCTCGCCTAAGTTTTGAAAATCCTACCGAGTGGAGAGCAAACCTCCCACTCGGGGGCTTAGCTGCAGCCCAGCGCTCGCCTAAGTTTTGAAAATCCTACCGAGTGGAGAGCAAACCTCCCACTCGGGGGCTTAGCTGCAGCCCAGCGCTCGCCTAAGTTTTGAAAATCCTACTGAGTGGAGAGCAAACCTCCCACTCGGGGGCTTAGCTGCAGCCCAGCGCTCGCCTAAGTTTTGAAAATCCTACCGAGTGGAGAGCAAACCTCCCACTCGGGGGCTTAGCTGCAGCCCAGCGCTCACCTAAGTGTATTGGGGAACAAGTCGATTGCAATAAGCACCTCGCTTTAGCCTGCAAAAGACACCTCAAAACCAAAATGCAAACATATTCAACGTCGAATCCAAGTTCGGATAACACCTAATGGAACCGAAAGTGCTCAGGCGCTAAGCCTGTTAAGGTTTGACGGTTACAAAAAATCACTCGGCATACCGAGGCAAATTTAAAGTATCAAGCTCAGAAGTTTTTTACCCCTCCTGTGGAGGGCTGGAAGGCGCAACGAACTCATCCAGGTCAATTCCGTCTGCAATCCGAGTGGCAGCGGCGATGAAGGTCTCCATGAAAGATCGGAAGTCGTACTTCTTGGTGTTAGCCACCTTGAGGGCCGCCAGCTTGTCCTCCCGTGCATCCTTGCAATGAACGCGGGCCAGACATAAAGCAACGTCTGCGCCACACCTGGCACAAGACTTCTTCCACTCTTGCACTCGACTTGGGGCCGTGTTCAGTCGAGTCATCAGAGACTCGAGGTCATTCTGGAGCGTCTCCCTGGGCCAGAGTGTGGTGTCGATGCGGGAAGTGGCAACCTTCATCCTTGCGAGATAATCGACGATGGCGGCAACCCGAGACTCGAGCCGGAGCATGTTCATGGCGACTTCATCCTTTACAGGAGAGTTGATGGGGTCCAGGTTTAATTCCAGTCAACCAGTCTCCTCTTCAGAGTTCTGACAAAATTCTGCAAGCACAACCACCGAGTCAGGACAACAGTCGAATGGAAAGATCACAGTTAAAATACCTATTTGGTGCAAAAGATTACCTTCGAGCATGAGGAATAGCTTCTTGGCGAGTCCGCCCAGATAAACCTCCAGATCGTTCTTCTTTCCCACCAACTCACTGGCCTTGTCACTCAGGGCAATCTTATCACTTTTCAGTCGACTGACCTCTTTGTTGGCAGCATCAAGAGCAGCTTTTAGATTGGTGTTTTCTTCTCCAAGCTTGGTGACCGAAGCCAACTTATCATCTGCGAGCTTGGTTTTCTCTAAAGCTGCTTTCTGTATTTCAGCCAACTCAAGGTCTTTCTTCTTCAGGGCATCCTTCACTTTGCCTGCAAAGTTACAGCAAGGTCAGACTTTGAAACAAATGAGGGGCAAAGGCGGTCGTCGAAAGTCTCACCAAACATACCTTTAGCTTCCTCCTTCGCCTTCGTTAAATTCTCCTGGGCCAGCTTCAGATCAAGCTCGAGCTGGATGTGTTTGTTCTCCAACTCAGTATAACGAGCCGCAAGGTCGCAGGATTTCTACGAAGAACCAATCGACAGATGTCAAAGACAATTCACTTCCGAGTGACTAAGGAAAAATCATACGTTTCTAAGACTACGGCCGAATACAAACATTCAACCATAGTCTCGGGGACTACACCCAGCGGGTGCACTCAGCGTGCCCCCACTAGTTTTATCAAGTTAGAGTCGACCAGTCGACCAACAAAAAAAACAGGAAGTGTTCTTCAGACTGTAGTCAACTGCCAGCAGTCGACCACAGTCTCGGGGACTACACCCAGTGGGTGCACTCAGCGTTCCCCCACCGGTCTGTACATCCATTCGACCTAGTCAAATGAAGGAAAAACTTAAGATATAAAGACTATGGTCGACTGCCAGCAGTCCACCATAGCCTTGGGGACTACACCCAGTGGGTGCACTCAACGTGCCCCCACTAACCCGGAATTCCAATCGACACACCCAGTGGGTGTAGGACAATCACTATGAATTTCAGAAAGTAGAATTTTCAGATATCATATCCTAACAGAATAGGCGGCGACCGACTGACCTGAACATTACTCTGAAGAGCTGAACTGGCGTCATAGGCGGCATGGCTGGCTTCTTGGATGGCCTTCACTTGCTCCATCATGACTCCCGCCTGGCATATTGCTTCTTTCGCAGCACTGGCTTGGTCCTCTGGGACGGGTCGAGAAAAGTGACGGCTGTGCAGCACTCGACGATGAGGGGCGAGCACTCGTCAACGGCGCCGCAAAAGACACGGTAGGCCGAGTGATGTTCTCTCCCTTCGCGACCAGTGTCTCGGGTGCTGGCACGTCCTGAGTCGCCTTGCCAGCAGACGCTTTCCTGCTCCTCCTTTGCCTCAGTGGTTCCTCATCATCGTCGTTAGGAAGGTTAATAACGACATTGGATGGAGCTACAGAAAAGAATCAAAATTAGAGAAAAACAGCCAATCGACTGAAGACGGAACTATGAAAGTCATACCAGGTTTTGAAGTGGCAGCGTCTTCCATCTCATGATCTTCAGCCCTGGCCGAAGTATCAGAAGTAGCAGCGCTGCAATTCCAGAAATCAGTGGGTTGACTCATGAGTCGACCAAGGATAAATCCATGTGGAACAAGAAGGCTCAAGTAGCACCATTACCCTGATATAGTGGGAATCACCATCTTCATCTTCGGCAAGACCTTCGCCGGCTTCGATGGCACCACTCGAGATTGCTTCGGGGCCTTCTCAGTCGGTGCCGGAGAAGTGGTCCGAGGGCGCTTGGTCGACTGCGCAACAGTCGCAACTCCCTTACCACACTCGGTCGCAGGGTCATGGACAAGCTTCGAGCGTCTTTCCGAGCGAGGAGGCGCAACTTCCTCCTCCTCCTCCTCTTCTTCCTCCTCACCAAAGTCATCACCCTCATCATCATCAACAGCATCCGAGTCCCACTCCTCCTGGCTTTCTCCCCCACTTCCTTCCTCCTCCTCAGTCGGCGTCTGTGCTCCATTGGTCATCGAGTATAATTCAGTGGTGGCCTGACAGACAACAGAACAAAACAAAAGTCCATCGACCAGTTTGCAGCAAAGCAGAATGAATAAAGCAAGATTACAATCGAGGATAAGTGGGCATAACGTCTCCGGCGTGTAGGAATGGTCGAGTGGCAGTATCCTCCTGGCTCCTCGAGGGTTGTCCTTATTCCCTGTGATTGCAGTCATCCACGTCTCTAGCGTAGCGTCGTCGACTGCTTCTGGATGGACCCGAGTCTCATCCTTGGTTCCACAGTACAGCCACATCGGGTGGCCTCGGTACTGAAGCGGTTGGATGCGTTGTCTAAGGAAAACCTCCAGAAGGTCCATACCTATCACTCCGTCCCGAACGAGCTTGACTACACGCTCCATCAACATTTTTACTTGGGCTTTCTCCTCAGGGAGCACCTTCAGAGAAGAGGGCTTGTTCACTCGGTCCATGGAAAACGGAGGGAGACCAGTCGATTGCCCCGGCGTCAACTCGTCTTGGCAGTAGAACCAAGTCGACTGCCATCCTCCAACTGACTCGGGAAGGGTCATGGCCGGAAAACTACTCTTGCTCGTCATCTGAATCCCAAGACCTCGCACATCTGAATAACCTTAGTCCTATCGTCATCCGGACTCGCCTTTTTCACTGTCTGTGAGCGACAGGTGAATATGTGCTTGAAGAGACCCCAGTGTGGTCGACAACCCAGGAAGTTCTCGCACATAGACATGAAGGCAGCAAGGTAGGCAATAGAATTTGGGTTGAAATGGTGGAGTTGCGCCCCAAAGAAATTCAGGAACCCATGGAAGAAAACACTCGGAGGCAGAGAGAACCCACGGTCTACGTGAGTAGCTAAAAGAACGCACTCACCCTCCTGCGGCTGCGGTTGCCACTCGCTCCCCGGGAGCCTCGCTGCCCCGTGAGGGATAAGGCCCTCGTTGGCCAGGTCATTGAGATCCGTCTCGGTGATGGTCGAGCGGATCCAATCCCCTTGGACCCAACCTTGCGGCAGGCGGGACCTTGACGAGGATCCGCCCCGACTGGGCGCTCTCCCTTTTGCCTTCTCCGTCGCCGTCGCCTTCTTCGCGCGCTCCAGGGCCACAGTCTTCTCCTTCACCATTGTCGCCGGCGAAGCACACGAGGAGTGGATGGGAGGAGGCGAGAGCAGGCGCTGTGGGCGGAGGTGGAGAGGGCAGAAAGAGAAATAGGGAGGTACTGTTCAAAAACCCTCGCCCGGTAACTTATATAAGGACGCTTCCGAGTGGATGACAAGTGGGCCCGGGCGATCCTACCCGAAACAGTCACGCACGCGTGATACGTGGCGAAAAAGGAGGCGCGGAAATCGAGGCGTCTATGCCCTATCCCATCCGAGCGCCGCGGTCCGCCCCACTTCTCGCGCTTCCCAAAATTCGGATCCCACAAAATCTGCTAACAGCAGATCAATCTGTCAGACGGTGGATTTCCTGCGATCCGTCGCTCGGAAGTCTATTAAGTGCAAAAGTTCACTCGACATAAAAAGGAATGGATCAAGGCGACTGAAAGAAAAGTTGCTGTCATCATCAAGAAGATTATTGGTCCAAAAATAAGACATGTTCGGAACACAAAAACAGGTCGGAAAAATTATCAAACTCCATCCTCACTCAAACCTCGATCCATTTTGGGGCTAATGATGAAGTCATGTACCTAGGGTAGGGTCACGGGCCTGTCCTAAGTACCCTTGCCAAGGACACCCTCCGAAGAAGCTGCCTTCCAGTCGACCAAGAGAGACTTCAGTCGACGGACTCGAAGGACTCGACCATGAAGACTCACTCGACCGCCAGGAGCTCAAGAGCCACTCTGCATCCAAACGGTCTGTAGTTAAGTAGTCTTTATGGCCATGATGACACTTTATGTAAGGCGTTACTGGTAACGTCAGGCCTTAATGTACTTTAAACCCTGCATAACTGAGGGCCGAAGGGGTCTGGCAGGGACTATATAAGCCACCCCCCTCCTCAGTGTAAAGGGTTCGCACCCTTGTAATCTATACACACATAATCTAGTCGACCGCCTCCGGGCTCCGAGACGTAGGGTTGTTACTTCCTCCGAGAAGGGCCTGAACTCGTACATCCCTTGTCTGTACAACTGCTCCATAGCTAGGATCTTGCCTCTCCATACCTACCCCCCATTCTACTGTCAGACTTAGAACCACGACAGGGCTCTTCTAGCCAAGGCTCTAAGGATAAACAAACTAAGGACAATGAAAAGGACAAGTATAATCTTCCTCGTGTGGCAGAAGTACGGCCTTGTGAATGGCCTTGTGATGATTTCTTGAGAGCAGCCGGGATTTATGATGACTTTTATTCTTTGGCTGATAATGCGGGCCTCACCGACTTCCTCCACGACCAGGCTGAATAGTATCTCCTACTACAGGCCATTACCTCATCTTATCGGCGGCCGTTTACGCATACCGGGGCCAGACATCAGCCTCAGAGCCCGAGCCGGAACCACCACTTGACCCTTATCGTCCATCATCTTATCAGTGGGATCCGAAGGAGATTGCCAGCCAGTGGCAATATGATGACACTACTCAGTACACCGGAGAGAGTATCCATGATCCATGGGCATAGACCAACTTAGGCCAAAAGCCTAAGCTTGGGGGAGTACATATTTCTCACCGACATTACATTCATGTTCACACACTCATTCTAGTTGCCGGTGCACATACTTTTTCGTTGTACTATCCATGCTAGTTTATTTTTCTTTTTCTAGCTTCCTTCTTGTGTGTTTGATAAACCTTATGAAAAAACAAAAAAAGTTTGTTAATTTAATTTCCATGCTGTAGTAGTAATAATTAAAAGAAAACCCAAAAAGATTTCTCGTTCTTCTTTTGCTTGTTGGGAGCTTTCCCGTGTAAATAGTTTTATTTCTTTTCTTTCCTTTGGGGGTCAAAAGGAGAAGACCATAATGAAAATGTTTAGTGGCTCTCATATGCATGATTGTTGATTTAACTTAGAGCCCATATTACCTTGTCTTCTCCCTTGAATTGAATGCTTGCAGATCCCAGCTTAGTCCAATGCATGTGCACTATTATTATTTTCCACACCGTTCGGTCGTGCAAGTGAAAGGCAATAATGACGATATATGATGGACTGGCGATTGAGATGAGAGAAGCTGGTATGAACTTGACCTCTCTTGTTTTTGTAAATAAGATTAGTTCATCATTCCTGATTCAACCTATTATGAATAAACATGTTTGCAATGAAAATTAGAGATTATAGTTGCTTATGCCATGCTTAATTAGCCAGGAGCTTATAATGGTTTACCTTGCATGCCAACATGCTATTAAAATGGTTGTGATGTGGTATGATAGGGTGGTATCCTCCTTTCAATGATTCGAGTGACTCGACTTGGCACATGTTCACACATGTAGTTGAAACAAAATCAACATAGCCTTCACGATATTTATGTTCGTGGTGGATTATATCCTACTCGTGCTTGCACTCAGTGTTGATTAATTTTAATGCATGTTCATGACTGTTGTCGCTCTCTCAGTTGGTCGTTTCCCAGTCTTTTGCTAGCCTTCACTTGTACTAAGCGGGAATACTTCTTGTGCATCCAACTCCCTAAACCCCAAAGTTATTCCATATGAGTCCACCATACCTTCCTATATGCGGTATCTACCTGTCGTTCCAAGTAAATTTGTATGTGCCAAACTCCAAACCTTCAAATGAAATTCTGTTTTGTATGCTCGAGCAGCTCATGTATCAACTAGGGTTGTCTGTATCTTCCATGCTAGGTGGGTTATTCTCAAGAGGAGTGGACTCCGCTCCTCATTCACGAGAAAATGGCTGGTCACCGGGATGCCCATTCCCATGCTCAAATCAAATCAAAATAATTAAACAAAACTCCCCCAGGATTGTTGCTAGTTGGAGGCACCCGTTGTTTCGGGCAAGCCATGGATTAATGCTTGTTGGTGGTGGGGGGGTATAAACTTTACCATTCTGTTTGGGAACCGCCTATAATGTGTGTAGCATGGAAGATATCGAGATCTCATAGTTGTTATGTTGATACTGAAAGTATACCGTTCAAAATGTTATTCATCTCTATTTCAAAATTGAGCTCTGGCACCTCTACAAATCCCTGCTTCCCTCTGCGAAGGGCCTATCTATTTACTTTTACGTTGAGTCATCACCCTCTTATTAAAAAGCACCCGCTGGAGAGCACCGTTGTCATTTGCATGCATTACTATTAGTTTATATTGGGTATGACTATGACTGGATCTCTTTTACCATGAATTACAATGTTTAGTTAGTCCTTGATCTTTAAAGGTGCTCTGCATTTATGTTTTGCGGTCTCAGAAAGGGCTAGCAAGATACCATCTTGTTATATCATATTATGATTGTTTTGAGAAAGTGTTGTCATCCGAGATTTATTATTATTGCTCGCTAGTTGATTATGCCATTGATATGAGTAAACATGAGACCTAAGTGTTATTGTGAATATGGTTAGTTCATAATCTTTGCTAAAAACTTGAATGTTGGCTTTACATATTTTTAACAACAATAGAAAATAGAGTTTGTAAAAGTTTTTCTTTATCACTTTCAGTTTATCAACTGAATTGCTTGAGGACAAGCAAAGGTTTAAGCTTGGGGGAGTTGATACGTCTATGTTGTATCTACTTTTCCAAACACTTTTGCCCTTGTTTTGGACTCTCACTTGCATGATTTGAATGGAACTAACCCAGACTGATGTTGTTTTCAGCAGAACTGCCATGGTGTTATTTTTGTGCAGAAATAGAAGTTCTCGGAATGACCTGAAAATCCACTGAACAACTTTTCAGAATAAATAAAAAATACTAGCGAAAGAATCAGCGTCAGGGGGCCCACAGCCTGTCCACGAGGGTGGGGGACGCGCCCCCTCCCCTAGGGCACGCCCCCTGCCTCGTGGGCCCCCTGTACGTCCACCGACCTCAACTCCAACTCCATATATTGGCTTTTGCAGAGAAAAAAATCAGAGAGAAAGTTTCATCGTGTTTTACGATACGGAGCCGCCGGCAAGCCCTAATCTCTCTCGGGAGGGCTGATCTGGAGTCCGTTCGGGGCTCCGGAGAGGGGGATTCGTCGCCGTCGTCATCATCAACCATCCTCCATCACCAATTTCATGATGCTCACCGCCGTGCGTGAGTAATTCCATCGTAGGATTGCTGGACGGTGATGGGTTGGATGAGATTTACCATGTAATCAAGTTAGTTTTGTTAGGGTTTGATCCCTAGTATCCACTATGTTCTGAGATTGATGTTGCTATTACTTCGCTATGCTTAATGCTTGTCACTAGGGCCCGAGTGCCATGATTTCAGATCTGAACCTATTATGTTTTCATGAATATATGTGAGTTGTTGATCCTATCTTGCAAGTCTATAGTCAGCTATTATGTGTTATGATCTGACAACCCCGAAGTGACAATAATCGGGATACTTCTCGGTGATGACCGTAGTTTGAGGAGTTCATGTATTCACTAAGTGCTAATGCTTTGGTCCGGTTCTCTATTAAAAGGAGGCCTTAATATCCCTTAGCCTTGTACAATGGGAGGTGCTTAGGGGAGGGGCTTAGAGAAATAAACCAGGCTTTTCTTAAGCACCGGTGCTTATTTGTACAGGATAGACGCTTAACTAAGCGTCTCTCCTGTAGAAATAGGCACCGGTGCTTCAGAAAAATCCGGTTTATTTTTCTAAGCATCTCTCTAAGCACCTCCCATTGTACATGGCTCTTAGTTTCCACTAGGACCCCACTGCCATGGGAGGGTAGGACAAAAGATGTCATGCAAGTTCTTTTCCATAAGCACGTATGACTATATTCGGAATACATGCCTACATTACATTGATGAGCTGGAGCTAGTTCTGTGTCACCCTATGTTATAACTATTACATGAGGAATCGCATCCGACATAATTATCCATCACTAATCCAATGCCTACGAGCTTTTCACATATTGTGCTTTGCTTATTTTCTTTACCGTTGCTACTGTTACAATTACTACAAAACTGCTACTGTTACTTTTGCCACTATTACCGTTACTTCCGTACTACTTTGCTACTAAATACTTTGCTGCAGATACTAAGTTATCCAGGTGTGGTTGAATTGACAACTCAACTGCTAATACTTGAGAATATTCTTTGGCTCCCCTGTGTCGAATCAATAAATTTGGGTTGAATACTCTACCCTCTAAAACTATTGCGATCCCCTATACTTGTGGGTTATCATTGAGGATGGAGTTGGGGGCCAGGTCATGGAAGTTCAACCCGTAGTAGAACATGAGACCGCGGACGAATGGGTGGAGAGGGAATCCCAGCCCGCGGACGAAGTGGGAGATGAACACCACCCTCTCATGGGGCTCCAGGGTGGGTACGATCTGTCCCTTAGCCGGAAGCCGATGGGCGATATCCTTAGCCAAGTACCCGGCCTCCTGGAGCTTCGTAATGTCCTTCTCCTTGACGGAGGAGGCCATCCACTTGCCCTGCACTCCGGATCCGGACATGGCTGGAGTGCTTTCTAGGGGCGGAGAGGATGAGAACTTGGGTGCCGGATCTCGAGAATGGGATGGGCAGAGAGAGAGAAGGTGTGGTGAAAAAGGGTGAATGCTTATCCCTTTATAAAGGCAGTGAATATCATGCGCCTCCCCACTTGCCTTAAAACTCGCCTATTCCCCAAGGGCCGTGCAGATGGCACGGTTGGGTTACCCATGCCCGTATTGATGAGAATCCCGCAATAAGGGGACACGATCTCTGCTTTGACAAGACGTGCCAATAAAACCACATCTCGAAATATGGAGCAGCTAGCTACAAAATGGTTCGAATAATGGCCGAGCGGTGACGTGATGTCACACTACAAAAAGTTGTCAGCGGATTGGACTCGTGAAATATTATACTCTCTGCGGTTGTGTGTGGTATTTGTTTTGCAGAGCCATACACATTCTTCGTGTTCGAAGATTGTTGTGGAGTATTCGGAGAAGGAACCCGCCTTGCAATGCCGAAGACAATCTGCACGCCGGACTCATCGTCATTGAAGCTTGGTTCAGGGGCTACTGAGGGAATCCTGGATTAAGGGGTCCTCGGACGGCCGGACTATTAACATGGGCCGGAATGTTGGGCTATGAAGATACAAGACAGAAGACTTCTTCCCGTGTCCGAATGGGACTCTCCTTTGCGTGGATGGCAAGCTTGGTGATTCGGATATGTAGATTCCTTTCTCTGTAACCGACTTTGTGTAACCCTAGTCCCCTCCAGTGTCTATATAAACCGGAGGGTTTAGTCCGTAGAGGCAATCACAATCATATAGGCTAGACTTCTAGGGTTTAGCCATTACGATCTCGTGGTAGATCAACTCTTGTAACACTCATATTCATCAAGATCAATCAAGCAGGAAGTAGGGTATTACCTCCATAGAGAGGGCCCGAACCTGGGTAAACATCGTGTCCCCCGCCTCCTGTTACCATCAGCCTTAGACGCATAGCTCGGGACCCCCTAGCCGAGATCCGCCTGTTTTGACACCGACACAAAGTTTATTATTTTTCCTGGTAACTTGGTCACATATAATGACACAATGCGAAGGTTTTCCATTTTTTTAAATTTTTCATGCTCATTTCAAAATGCGGTCAAAACGGCAGGCTTGATAGTTCTGAGCTAGTGGTTGAATTTTGGAAAACTTATGGTGTTTCTCTGATTAAATAGATACTTATGTACCTAGAAATAAATTTTGGAAAAAATAAAGAGCAAACTATAAGGCAGCTGCAGTCCAAATCTGACCCGCTTCCTACTAAATCGGTGGAAATTTTTCTTTTTCACGAGAGGTGGATCAAAGCTTTTGACACCCAACCATTTGGTCAATTGTGCATTAAATATGGCCTATTTATTTAGAAAAATGATTTGGTCCTTTTTGCAACAAATATATGGTAGGTCCTTCACAAAAAACTCGCTTTGGCACTCGAAAATTGGAAAATGATTTTTTCGTCAAAAGAACATGAAAACTTCCTTAGCATTTTAAGAAACTATGCCATGAATGTGGCCATAAGATTGATCATGTGGTTTGAAAGCCATGAATCTTCACACACGATAGCTCATTTTTTAAAACATTTTTTCAAAAGAATTGTCGTATTACAAGTTTATTATATTTCCTGGCAACTTGGTCACATATAATGACACAATGCGAAGTGTTTTCAATTTTTTGATTTCTTTTAATTTTTCATGCCCATTTCAAAATGCGGTCAAAACTGCGAGCATGACCGTTCCTCGCTAGTTATTGGATCTTGGAAAACTTTTGGTGTTCCTCTGATTAAATAGATACTTATGTACCTAGAAATGATTTTTGAAAAAAATAAAGAGCAAACTATGTGGCAGCTGCAGTTCAAATTTGTCCCGCTTCCTGCTGAATCGGCGGAAATTTGTCTTTTTCATGAGAGGTGTATAAAAGCTTTTGACACCCAACCGGTTGGTTAATTGTTCATTAAATATGGCCTAATATTTTATAAAATTGATTTGGTTCAATTTTAAAACAAATATATGGTAGGTCCTTCACAAAAAACTCATTTTGGGCACTCAAAAAAACTATGACGGGCATTTCTAAGGACACTTCTTTTAAAGATATTTGTCTTATTACTAGTTTGTTATTTATTTTCTTCTTAAAACTAGGTCACATTTGATGACACGGCGAGAAGGATTTTCATTTTTTCAATTTGTTCGAATTTCTCAAGTCAAGAAAATAGCTAACATGATTTAACATATTATATTTAAATCTACTGCGACCAATTTAAATGGTCATGATATTGTATTGTGTTCTGATTGGTCCAAAGACAACACATGCGGATCATACATGAACGCCGTTGGATCCTCCCGGATCCAACGGCAGCCCTCACCCCTCGCCGCACCATCAACCCCACCTCAGCCGAAACCCTAGCACCATCCTTTGGACATCTTCCATCCACCCCCCCCCCTCCCGCCTCCTTTCTTTCTTTCTCGCGACCCCGATCCCAATCCCCACCCATAGCCCGTTGGTGGAGATCCCCTTGCTCTCCTCCCTCCCTCCCTTCCCTCCGGCGAGATCTAACGTGCTCCAAGATCCCCACTCTCTTCTCCTCCCTCCCTCCCCTACGGCAAGATCCAGTGTGCGGCCTCCCTCTCCTCAATCCAGATTGACAGGTCCATCGCCTACACTTCCGGTGATCCCCAATCCAGCGACAGAGACTGCTGCTCCTGTGCTGGCCTTCTTCCTCGCCCAGATGACGTTGCTCGTCTCCTCTTTAGTCAGTGCGGAGGAGCCACCGCGGTCGAGGTAGCCGCCGGTTGGAGCCCCGCCTCTTCTCCTCTCCGGTTGCCATGGAGGTCCGCCACGTCCAACCTCCTCGACGGCTCCCGGAACCCTAGGTGGCCCATTTCTTCCTCCCATGGCCATGGCGAGCCTGCAAGATGTGTAGCAGCAGGTCAGACCCCTCACCTTCTTCTTCTTCTTCTACCTACCTCTAGTGTTCTTCCTCTCCACAACCACTGATGCAAACATGGTGGGGAAGATATTGATTTCCCAGCCCGCCTGACGTCCCACTCCCCTCACACCCAAATAGATCTTCGAGTACAACGGCTCTGCCGTGGTGGAGATGGTGGGGAGAACTGCTTTGCAATCGCCAGCGACTGCCGTCTCGGTGTGCAGCTGCAGACCGTCACCACCGACTTCCAGCGGGCCTTCAAGATCCATGGCAAGCTCTACATCGGCCTCTCCGGCCTCACCACCGACGCCCAGATGTTGTGAGCCACCCCGCCCACCAGATCCCCCGGCCCCCTTTTGCCTCTGGTTAATGTTGGTTTCCCACGGCGGTCGTCGTGCTTAATCTAGGGTTTGTTTGTTTGTTGACGTGGCGTGCAGGTACCAACGGCTCATGTCCAAGCACAATTTGTACCAGCTGCGGGAGGAGCATGACATAAATCTCGAGACCTTCACCAGCCTCGTCTCCTCCATGCTCTACGAGAAGAGGTGAGGCTTCATTATTCTTAGGTGGCTTGAATCCTTGGTTATACAAACTGAAGAGTGATTAGAGGCTGCTGCTTTTATGATTCAGCATAGACATTTGCAGTAAGTATGCTTATGGTTTGTCTAATATTTCCCTTGACTGACATGTGATGTGGTTCCCTGCCATGGATGAGCAGCTATAGCCGGATTAGCTAGGGTCAATTTCTGCTGCTGCTAATGCATATTGATCCATATGTTCTTGTTTCTATACACATGGGCAGCTTACACCTAACTGACTGACTGACTGTTGATTTGCTTGGAGGGAAGAGTTCATTTTTACTACCGTACTAGCCTTTGGAACATTTTGACATGCCATGTAGTATACTGACAACCGCCTTTCCTTTAGCGCTGCTACACAACGCTAGTTAGGATGAGTACAACTACATTTTTATCTATCTAAAAAATGGTGCAAAGATTTACTAGTACTTGCCTTGGTGATATGACATGTCCATGGTGCGATTTAATTAGATTCAGACTTCGATAGGCCAGGGCGTGTGCTTGTATTAGCATGGAACAATTACTACTAATTAATGAAGGAAGCACACTTGTTCACATAAAGGAAGATATGTCTGTGTTAGTATTAGTGTTCTTGATCTTACCTGATAGACTTGTTTTTACTAATATAAACAAATAAATCAGATTGTTTGCATAGAATCGAATCATTCTCACTTTTAGTTGAGTTCTATGTACGTAGTGTCTTTAGTTCTTTGCTTATATTATAGTCAGAATTATACTGTGTGACTAAATCATGTGTTATTTAGTTTGCTGAGAAGTATTTTTAGTTTTCTGATGATTGCTCAACTCTCAATTTTGAATAAATAAGTAGCTAACCATATTTGTTCTTTCTTTCTTCACGGCTATGAGTTGATGGCCATGCTACTATTTTGCTCTGCTTGGTAATTCTTTTTACTGTCCAGTCTGCTCTGCTCTACATAGTTTCCAGTTGCTTATAAAAAGATAAAACAGTGGTGATGTGAGGTCCAACAATGGTTTGTAATTTTGGTTTCATCCCCAAACTCTCCAGCTAGCTTCTTCTTCACATGTACCATATTTGCACCTGCTGCTGCATCATGAATTGGATGGTCACCTACTACCTAAGTAGCTTAGCTTGTATTGTCGTCGACTTCGTCAATACTGTTTCAGTTTGCTTGTTTCTTGTACTAGGTTTGTCAGTGATACGTCTCCATCATATCTAGTTTTCCAAACTCTTTTGCTTTTGTTTTGGACTCTAATTTGCATGTTTTGAATGGAACTAACCTGGACTGACTCTATTTTCAGCAGAATTGCCATGGTGTTATTTTTGTGCAGAAATAAAAGTTCTCGGAATGCCCTGAAACTTCAGGAGATTATTTTTGGAATTAATAAAAAATATTGGCAAAATAATCAACCAGAGGAGGCCCACACCCTGTCCACAAGGGTGGAGGGCGCGCCCACCCCCCTGGGGCGCGCCCTCTCGTCTTGTGGGTCCCATGAGGCTCCACCGACCTCAACTCCAACTCTATATGTTCACGTTCAAGGAGAAAAAAATCAAAGAGAAGGATTCATTGCATTTTATGATACGGAGCCGACGCCACCTCATGTTCTTCCTTGAGAGGGCAGATCTGGAGTCCATTTTGGACTCTGGAGAGGAGAAATCATCGCCATCGTCATCATCAACCATCCTCCATCACCAATTTCATGATGCTCACCACCGTTCTTGAGTAATTCCATTGTAGGCTTGCTGGACGGTGATGGGTTGGATGAGATCTACCATGTAATCGAGTTAGTTTTGTTAGGGTTTGATCCCTAGTATCCACTATGTTCTAAGATTGATGTTGTTATGACTTTGCTATGCTTAATGCTTGTCACAAGGGCCCGAGTGACATGATTTCAGATTTGAACATATTATGCTTTCATGAATATATTTGTGTTCTTGATCCTATCTTACGAGTTATAGTCACCTACTACGTGTTATGATCCGGCAACCCCGGAGTGACAATAGCCGGGACACTTCCCGGTGATGACCATAGTTTGAGGAGTTCATGTACTCAGTAAGTGCTAATGCTTTGGTCCGGTACTCTATTAAAAGGAGGCCTTAATATCCCTTAGTTTCCAATAGGACCCCACTGCCACGGGAGGGTAGGACAAAAGATTTCATACAAGTTCTTTTCCATAAGCACGTATGACTATATTCGGAATACATGCCTACATTATATTGATGAATTGGAGCTAGTTCTGTGTCACCCTAGGTTATAACTGTTGCATGATGAATGCCATCCGACACAATTACCATCATTGATCCATTGCCTATGAGCTCATTTCATATTGATCTTTGCTTTGTTACTTTTCCGCTGTTACTGTTACAATTGCTACAAAACTATTACTGTTACTTTTGCCACCGTTACTGTTACTTCCATACTACTTGCTACTAAATACTTTGCTCCAGATATTAAGTCTTTTAGGTGTGTTTGAATTGAAAACTCAGTTGCTAATACTTGAGAATATTTTTTGGCTCCCCTTATGTCGAATCAATAAATTTGGGTTGAATACTCTACCATCGAAAACTGTTGTGATCCCCTATACTTGTGGGTTATCAGTCAGTTACAGCATAAACAAACAAATTGCTTAGCTCTCAACTATGAATACATAGCTAGCTAAACATGTTCTTTCTTTATTTCTTCAAAGCTATGACTTATATGGGTCAAGCTGTTGTTTTGCTGTACTCGATGATACTATTGTTGCCTATATACTTATACATGTGGTGATATTTACCTGAACTGAAGTTGTGAATGTACCATTATTTTCCTACTGCTACTTATCCCTGGCTCACCTGCTCTAGTTGGTTTCAATTGATATTTGTATCATCCAGCACTCTGACAATAAATGTGTTGTTTTAATCCTGATGATGATGTTATAGTATAAGGTGGACACCGTATTCCTGTTTTAATCCAAAAGGAATAAAACAATCATGTTTGTTTGCTTGGTGTGTGTCTATCTCAAAATGGCGGACAAAACATGACAAGTGAACACTTTGAGGCTCTGTTTCCTGTTCCATGTTGTAGTTTTTGGATTTATTTTGCATATGCAGCACATCATCTTGAATAACATGATGTGCCAATGTGGAGTTGCTTAATTTGCCTTTTTCATGTATTTGTTCAACCTACCGTATGTATGTATATGCTTAGGGTATGCACGATGCCGCTGCTCTGTATTACATCAGTATGTTGACATTAGTAGGCATATATCCATGTATGAGCAGTGCATGGTGCAGTTGGCCATATTCTAGCTCATATGGAACTTCTGTGATATTATTGGTGTAGTCCTGTTTTGTTTCATTGATTGCTTTTATTTTGTCCCTAACCATTTTGTTCTATAACATGTAGATGCTGGAGTTCGTTCGTGTTTCGTCGCAAGCTCCAGGATGAAGAAGTGAAGGCGCATTTAGTTCTAGCTCATTGGAGCTAGTTATACTTTTATAGATAGCTATATTTTGATATTTAGTTGTGTTCTTGGTGGTTGTAAACCTGATGTGAAGTATGTTTGATTATAAATCATGGTGTGAACTATGTTTGATTGTAATGCACCAAATTTCGTTGTTTGATCTGTTTGAAGTATTACTTCTGCTTTCAGTCTGTTCTGATTTAATTATTTCTTTCTATTTACTAGAAAATCTAATCTGAAGAATATGACCCTGACCATTTGGACCCACTCAATTGGGACCCATCTGACTATTGGATCCGTCTTTAAAAAAGTAATTGTTGAGCCAAAAAGGCCATGGCCCAGAAAATAAAAAGGCCAAATTGTTGGGCTAGGCCCATGTAGCTATTGAAAATTGTCAGGAAATAAATATATAAATGGGCTGAATTAATGGGCTCGGCCCATATAGACACCTGATCGGACCGGGCTGATTATTTCAATGACCAATCCAATTGGTCGCTTTTTTTCCACGTCAGATCCGACGTGGCGTGGGTAGACAACAGTGACCAAAACAAAAGGTCGTTCAAACCAACGACCTTTTGTTTTGGTTGTTGCCATCTACGACCATATCACAGAGAAGGTCGTTAATTTCCATTAAAGACGGTCAGCTTTTAACCATATGTTTTTGGTCATAAAAAGGTCGCAAATGAAAAACAACGACCATTCAGCGACCAATAGTGATGGTCGCAAGTTGACATATTTCTTGTAGTGGATCCTGCACTGGGAGGAGGGCGGTAAGGTTTTTGGAGAGTGTCTCTATGCGACTGCTCACTGCTCGAATTCTTCACTGTCCTCTTCTTTGACTCCCTCGTCCACACTGACGCCATGGTTGACGACGCTGCTAGGAAGAAGACTATGGAGGAAGCCGCAGTCGCTGCTGCCGACATAATTTTAGACTGGCCTACTATACAATATGACTTGTTCATCCCCTATTTAGTTGTCCATGTGCTAGTCCTACTTATTGTCTTCATAGATGTTTTGGTACATTCTCACATGTTTAGATTTCAGTATGAGCTTTATAATATTAATGCCATGTTCATGATTTATTTATGGATTGAATCAATCGAAAAATACCAAGCAATCCAAAACCTTTATTTCATAGGTATTTTCGAATCGAGGCTTTGTTGATATATTGAAACGGGCCCGTTTATGAGTGCACATTTTAAGCGTTGGTAGACCAAGACTACCTTGTAGATCACAACGATGAACGTGTTCTAAGTCATTTGTGGCACTCCCGACGAAACGATTACGCCTCAACAGGAGAAAAGTGTCTAGGGAGGCTACAACTCTCTTTGTTGGAGCCATTTTGAGTGTGATCGGAGACAAGTTTGCTAAAGCATATCTGCATATGCGGGTTGCCAAGAACTTGTGGGATGCGCTTGAAACTAAGTTTAGCACAACCGATGCTGAAAGCGATCTGTATACTATGGAGCAGTTCCATGATGACATGATGGTTGATAGCCGTTCTATATTGGACCAGGATCATGAGATACAATGCATCATGGAGAAGTACAGTGTGATCTTTGGGCAACACGTGCACATATAAAGTCTAAAATAAAACTAAAAATAAACTTTAGTTGGTCGCCAGTCGAGTTGCTCGTGAAGAGCGACGAGAGAGCAACTCCTCCAGTTTTTATATGTAAAAATCACAAAATTTGGAATAAAGTTCATCAATTTTGAAATAAGTTCTCAAGTTTAAAAGTTTCATCAATTTTGGAAAAAATCATCAATTATGAAAAAAAAAGTTCATCGAATTTGAATTTTTTTTATCAAATCTAAAAAAAGGTTCATCGATTTGAAGGAAAAAGTGTAGCGATTTTGAAAAAAGTCCATCGATTTTGAAAAGTTCCTCAAAATGATAAAAGTTTATCAATTCAAAAAAACATTAATTAAAAAATTCATTGAATAAGGAAGAAGGAAAAAAAGGAAAAACAGAGAATGAAAAAGGGGAAAGCGAAAAGGAAAAAGGAAAGATATGTAACTTATCACATTAACTCGATGTGGAGGTCCCTGGTTTGATTCACTACACGGGGCATAGTTTCTGCATTTTAAAAAATTATATCACACGAGGGAAGTTAGGACGGCCCAACAAGGAGGACTGTATGCACCTGTTTGCAAAATGTATACAAACGAGCACGTGAAGCGCCAAATAGGAAGTATAAACGTGCCCCTCGTGAAGTGTTGAAATGCAGCGAGCGGTTGTAGCCTTCGTAATGATCGTGTTGAATTATAGATTGGCCTTGGGCCCATATAAAAAATAATTCGTTACATGGTGCCAAGTATTAGTATACCATTGTGCTAGTGAGGTTGAGTTAAGATGTATCTATAAGGGATTCTCTGCTATATATATGCTATTAGAGCATGAGAAGAAGAGTGTTCATGGATGCTCCTCCTCCACGGCGACCACGCCTCACACGCGTTTTGTGAACGAGCCGGGCTTAGACAATGTCATGTGTACGCTAAATGTTTGCTTGTCAGGAATGAATAATTAATTTGAGATTAATTATGAGTCGCTAGTGGACGAGTCACTAATATGAAAACGTTGGATTGTGGGATGTTGTTGACTCGGTCCTGGGCCTGTACCCAGATCCACGAGACCCTACCCGATGTCCTGTATATTGGAGGCACTGGTCATCCTATCTGAAAATCTCTCTCTGCCTCCTCGCGCATAATCGTAGCAGCCACTACAGTTCCACTCACTATTATTGCTTTTAGCAATCCCATCTTGTCGACTGCGTGCACGGCTGTTCGGGAGAGCAGGCCTCCAGAACCCCGCCCTTTGTGATCCTACACTGGGAGGAGGGCGGTAAGGATTTTGGAGAGTGTCTCTACGCGGCTGCTCACTGCTCGACTTCTTCTCTGACCTCTACTTTGACTCCCTCCTCCACACTCACTCCATGGTTGACGACGCCGCTAGGAAGAAGAATACGGAGGAATCCGCAGTCACTGCCGCCATAACTTTAGCATGGCCTACAATATGGTATGACTTGTTCATCCCCTATTTAGTTGTCCATGTGCTAGTCCTACTTATTGTCTTCATAGATGTTTTGCTACGTTCTCACATGTTTAGATTTTGGTATTAGCTTCATACTATTAATGCCATGTTCATGATTTATTTATGGATTGAATCAATCGAAAAATACCCAGCAATCCAAAACCTTATTTTTGTAAGTATTTTTTGAATCGAGGCTTTGTTGATACATTGAAACGGGCTCGTTTATGAGTACACATTTTAAGCGTTGGTAGACCAAGACTACCTTGTAGATCACAACGATAACGTGTTCTAGGTCATTTGTGGCACTCCCGATGGAACGATTGCTCATCAACAGGAGAAAAGTGTCTAGGGAGGCCACAACTCTCTTTGTGGAGCCATTATGAGTGTGATCGGAGACAAGTTTGCTGAAGCATATCTGCATATGTGGGTTGCCAAGAACTTGTGGGATGCGCTCGAATCTAAGTTCAGTGGAACCGGTGCTGAAAGCAAGCTGTATACTATGGAACAGTTCCATGATGACATGACGGTTGATAGCCGTTCTATATTGGATGTGAGATACAATGCATCACTAAGGAGGTCAAGCTCCTGAAATCTGAGTTACCAAACAAGTTTGTCACGGCGTGCATAATTGCTAAATTCCCTTCTTCTGGAAGGAAATTTGCTACTTCTCTCAAGAACCCGAGATATTAATTCTTGGTTGAGTATGTGATACGTCTTCAAAGTATCTATAATTTTTTATTGTTGAATGCTATTATATTATTGTTTTTATATGTATATGTCATTTTATATTATTTTTATGGACTAACCTATTAACTCAGTGCCCAGTGCCAGTTCCTGTTTTCTGCATGTTTTTGGTTTTTCAGAAAATTCATACCTACAGAAGTCCAAAACGACAAAACTTTTTGACGATTTTTTCTGGATAATAAGAGACTCTAGAAGCTTATTAGGAGGATCAGAAGACTCACGAGGTGGCCACAAGGCAGGTGGCGAGTCCGGGGGTTAGGGCACGCCACCATGGCTTGTGAGCCCTTCATGGTTTTATATGGAAAAAATTATCACCTGATCGACGCCATAGTTATGGTCAAAATCTTATGCAATTTGCAAAAACTAAGTTATTTTGGGAACAACAATAAAATTTGAAAATGATGTATGGTCAAAAGTCAAAATAGCAATGTACTCCCTTTGTCCAAAAAGCTTTTCTTAGATTTTTTCTAAATACCGGTGTATACAATTTGTATATCTGTATCTAGACAAATCTAAGACAAGTTTTTTGGGACACAGATATAATAAAATAACAGGAAAAGCTTATCTTCAGTCGGCCGATTGTGAGGGCGCGTCCGCTGGCTCTGTGTCCATCAGGCCCTTGTTAATCAGATGGACGAGAGCACCCCCGTGTACTTGTGTTTCTGCAACTGAGCCTTTGTTTCGAAAAAGAGAGTTCTACAACTATCTGGCTTTTTGTAGCGGTCGTGACTCATGCGGCCGGGAGGGCGATGTCGGCGAGGAATCTTGCCAGATCCGACGAGGATGGCGCGTGGGCAGGAGGCAGGGACGCCCGGGAGCCGCGGGGGCGGAAACTCATGCGGCTAGGAGTGCGACGACGGCGGGGATTACAGCCGAATCTCGTCGGATCCGACGAGGATGACCCGTGGGCAGGAGGTGGGGACGTCCGGGAGCGGCGGGAGCTCGTCTCAGCGAGATATGGTGGGGTTGATGGCGAGCTTCACAACAAGGACCCATGACGATACCAGCCAACGATGCTCCTGCGGCGAGAGATACAGAGAAATGAAGAAAACAGAAGGAAGATGAGGATGGTGACGAGGTGACTTTGGTCGAAGGTTCGGTGCTCGCCAGTGGCGGCGCGAGGGTGGGGACGGGCGACGCAGATCCTCCCTCACAACCATCTGGTGAAGCTCGCGGTGAACGACGGTTTCAGGGGATCATGTTTCTGAATAAATCTCTTGTTGCAATAGTTAGTGTGTTTCTGAAATAAAGCTCTTGTTGCAAAGAGAACCATATGCAGAAATTTTTAAAATTATGCAACAAGACGTTTGTTGTGAAAAAATTCTGAAGCAAGATGTCTGTTGCAGGAAAAAAGCACGCACGAGTGATCTTTAAAATTTCTGCAACAAGATCTCTTTTGCAAAAAAATTCTGCAATCAGATATCTGTTGCAAAAAATAAAAAATACAGACTCAGGTGATTGCAACAATCAGACGGTTGCAGAAACACCACTCTTATTGCAAAGAGTGGTTGCTTACGTTACGTTGGTAGAACAGACAGTTATTAATGTGTCAATCTAATGGTCAGCAAGGCGGCAGATCCTTTTTGAATTCGATAAAGCTAAAATCCTGCCGACTGGCAGTTTGCAACAGATCTGCACGATCGCGCTGCAGTCCGATTCGATCCAACATCATGTGTTGTCTGTTCTGTGTGAAGTGCGCGTGGCGAGAGCCATATAGTGTTTTGCTGTCGATGACAAGCAAGCCCCGCCGAAACCTCCCATCTCATCCAATGCCCGCGATCTCCACTCCCCCCTCTTCTCCTTCGCTCGCATTACTTCTTCCCCTCACTCGCGCTATGGTGTTCATTTGAATCCCCTCTCGCCCCCCTCTCCCTCGTCTGTGACGGTTGCTGGTGGTGGCGTGGTCCAGTTCACGGCGGACGGCATCTGAATCTGCGGTGAGGAACGCATTTCCCCACCCCCTTTGTCTCTATTTTGCTTCGCTGGTATGTTTCTGCCGTTCCGTCATTGATTTTTGGTGTTCAGAGCCTCCTAATCCAGCCGGTTGTTGTTCCCATTAGGTTGAATTAGGTTAGTTTAGGTCGGCTTCAATATTCTGAATCGGTGGTGAGGAACGCATTCCCCACTCCTTCTATCTTCCTATTGCTCCGCCGGCATGTTCTGCCGTTGATTCTTGGTGCTCGGGCCCTCCAAATCCGGCCGGTTGTTGTTCCCATTAGGTTAGATTAGGTCGCCTTCTAGTTTCAGTTGAAGATGGCTGTGAAATTTGGTTCAATTTTGTGCAACATTGGTTGGCTGGTGGGTGTCGATAGGTTTTCATGGTGGATAAGCGTGGTCGGTTCTACTATGGATTTTTCCACCCGTTTTTTTTTCTTCTTTTAGTGTTGTGGATGTGGATTTTTAGGACATGCAATAGTGTTTGGTGTTTATGGATTTTAGGATGTGCATTAGTGACTATGGATTTGAACAGTAACCCTAAGTTCATTCCCAAAATGTTGTTATGTCGGATTTGTTTGATGCGTTCTGTTTATCGATTAGGCTTGTGATGCTCTACTTACCATGTTTACAATGCTTGAATTACTGGTGTTGTTTGCTCTGTATATATTGAACTTGCCAATGACATTGCACTCAAATTACCAGATGCTGAAAAACTGCTATTATCATTGTTGTTTGTTATGTTTAAATTATCATGATGATGGTATTACACTTACCAATGACATGGCACTCAAATTACCAGATGTTGATGAAACACTGCTATTTTTATGACTGGTGTTGTTTCTGTGCCTAAATGTCCAGTTGGTCGGTAATTTTGAGCGGTGCAATCGGCTCTGATTACCAATTGTTTTTCAAACAGCTACATTCACATTAGGTTGTGTTTTTGGACTGCAGACTCGTGATTTCTATGCTTTGTGCTTTTCTTTTTGGATATCCCCAATGATGATGTGCAAGCAGTTACCATTATGATGTTACCGTACTTACTGGTATTTTTCTCACTTACCAATATAATTGTGCCTCAGTTATCAGTTGCACATGCTTTAATATACCTCGGTCAATTGTTTTGCTATAGTTTAGTAGGTGTGGCACCATCTTTGTTTTTTAACCAGATTATTTTTTCTGTAAACCAAGTGCAGTTTTCTTGATTTATTTATCATGGTCATGATAATCTTTTTTTGTGTCACCATGAACCACAATGATATGTTTATCAGTTGTATTATTGCTTTGTCAAACACTAGTTTATAAATGTTGCTATTAATTGTGATATCAGTATTTCATAAGTCATCTATTTGGTTTCATTCACTTTCTCTTCATTCCTACGTGACAGGGACACAATGTCGAGGAAGCGCAAAGGAGATGGTGATGGAATTGATGAGGTTCCTTCAAAAAAGGCGAAATGCCCTCCTCCGCGGAACAGAGCCTCACCCAGTTCGCTTCTTTTAGCATGCAAAGACATGAATGATGGCAGGAAGGTTGCCATTGATGAGATGGACTTCACAAGCCTTCTAAATATCTAGTGTGACTATCTCTTCAACAATCTCAGTGTGTTGCTTGCTGATCTGTACAATCCCGATTCCTGTGAGGTGGTCGTACCAGGACGGGGCAGGCTTCCGATTAATGAGGAATATGTGCATCACATTATGGGCATGCCACATGGAGGGGAAGATGTCCCTTACAACCTCCCTACTGAAGCTAATATTGAGTTAGGGCTTGAGTTGTTCGGCGAACTTGGATATGCCCCTAAAATGATTGATCTTGTTGATCTCATAAAGGGTTCTGTAAATGTTGATGATACTTTCAAGCGTATGTGGATTTTGCTTGCTGGGAATACAGCCATTGCCCCGACCACCTCCAACAAAGTCAGCCCTAGATGGTATGTTGTGTTGGTAAGTGGTTATGTAGTTCTGTCATTTTCTTTCTTGTGTGCCAGATAACTTTACTGTATGTTAGTGTGGTAACTTTCATAGTTTTTGTGTTCCATTTGGTGAACTTCAGTTTCTTTGTTTTCAACTTGCAGCGTGACATCAATGGTATTAAAAATCTCAATTGGTCCAAATTCATTGCTGACGAATTACACAAGGTGCTGCTGAAACGCAAGCCTACCAGGGGTTGCCTTCTCTTCTACAATGTAAGTGATGGTGCTTTCCTCTTACCTTCTTTTTCGTCATTTGTCATCTTTTTGTCATTTGTCTCTGATTTTGTTTGTGTTTACCATGATGCTTGTATTTTTATTATCAGCTATTGTACAGTCATGCGATTGATCTTTCTGGACTCGGCATCGTATTGCCTGATGGTCCTTTTCCTATCAATGTCTGGACGAAGAAGCTGATAACTCTTGTCCTCAACAAGGATGTTCAAGCTGACAAAGTTTCTTTCGGGAAACTACCGGTAATCTATATCTATTTTTTTAATTCACACACTGCTTGCAACTGCATTTTCTTTTCATTGATTTTTGTTGTTACTTATCTGACTTGTCACTACATTTTTTCCAGTTGAAGCCTGAGTTTGGCATGAATTTTTGTCTGTTTGGTGGTCTGGAAGGTCTTGATAAGTTTATGCGTGTTCATGCTGCCCCAAGCTGCAGCCAGGAGGTGTGCACGTAACCTCGTTTTTTTTGCTATTCTATGTTTTTTCATAGGCTGATAACTTATTTGTTGCACTCAATGTGGTAACTCTCTTTTGATGTCAACTTTACACTCTTTACTAATGCCATCAGATATTGTTCTTTGCTTCCAATGTGGCATATGCTCTATAAAGGATAATAATTTTGTTGCAACCTTGCGATAATTCTTATTATAATGCCTTGATAAGTTTGTGATGTGAAACTCATGCCATCATGTTTTTTTGTTTTTCATGTCAACATATGTTCTCACATATCTTGATAACTTGGTTGCATTCCTATGATGATTCTTATTATAAAGCCTTTGATAACTTAAGTTTTTGCTGATATCTAATTGTGCTATTTTAGCTTTCTTGTATATTGTTCTTCATTTTCATGGTGATTGAATGTTTGTTGAATCATTAATGCATTCATGTGTTTATTGCAACGACACCATACATTTGTTTGGTATTGTTCATGTGTGTGCTTTTTATGAACTCCTGATAACTTTTGTTGCATTTTGGTGATAACTTATTTTTATTTTTTTGCATTTTTTCTATTGAGTAGAAATTTGCCAAACCTACTTAGATAGTTGCTAGATTCACGTCCGCCATGGCCGGCATACTGGGTGATCTTGCACAATCATTCACCGCTTTGGATGATGAGGGCCATTCAGATGCCTCCCGTCAGCTAGATGCTCGATTGAATGTTCTTTCTTCTGTTGCTCGTACGATGGCAAGGACCACGCGCTCATTGCAAGGCAGGCGGCCAGAAATCCCTGGAAAGAACATTGCTGATGATTCTGATAGTGATGACGAGTACCATGGAGGCAATGACGCTGCTTCTGATTCTGATGCTGACTCTGATGATGATTATGATGATGGTGATGATATGGATTATCGAGTTGTTCGTCGTCGCAGTAAGGATCATTTTGTTGCTTCAGGCAGTGGTACCGCGAATGTAGCTATGGGCAGCGGGCTAGCTAATGATGACACCACACATCTGGATGATGCAACTGTCAAAGCTCATGAGAGCACAACACCAAATGTTGAAGGCACGCTTGTCCGCACTGTTGATGAGAACCTTAATGAGTCTCAGATCATGCTCACTGGCACCTCTCACGCAGCATCAGTCGGATCAGGTGAGTCACAGACACGCAAGCTGAGGCGGCCACTGAATCTTCTGTCAAGCGATGTGGTTCTCAGCTTCTAAAAAATTTGGCTTACCAGAGGCGCAAGAAACTGAGGCTACCATCACCCCCCCCCCCCCCCCCCGTCCAGCTTCACCAACTATGCTGCTCCGTCCAACTTCACCAGTTGTGCCCCCCAGCCCATCGCAAAGGCCATCTTCACCAAATGCACCGTCAGCAGCTAAAACTCATCTAGCTGTGAAGAAAGTTGTGGTTCAGGAGCTTGGTATACGTGTGGCTGAAAAGGGAACTGGTGTCGCCGTCCCACTATCCACCATGCAAAAGGAGGCTCCGCGCAGGTGAATGATTTTCCATGGTTTTTTATTAATGTTGTGCCTGATACAGTAGGGTAAATCCAATTGTTTGAGTATGATAGTTTAGGTAGTTTCATCCTGATAATTAACTTGCTCATATTTTTTAGCACCTTCTCTCCTTTTTTTGTTCTGATTAACCTTGTTTTCCCTTGCAGGGCACCTGGCAAACAAGCTGCTCCTGCTAAGGATTCAGCGATTGCACCAGTAAAAAATGTATTCACATTCTTTTCTACGCCTCTTACTTTCGTTTATGTTCAGTAGTTCTTTGCTGTTTTTGTGTACTATTTTCATGTGCACTGAAACTATAGTTAGGTTTACACCTACCAACACACTCGTAATTTTGTTCTTATTGTCTGATAACTTATCCGATGAACATTGATAACTCAATTAGGCCTCCCTGATAATTTACGCTTACCAAGCTTGGTAATTGTTTGTGCTTGTAACATTTGGTTATTTTTTTCATGCAGTGCACCTATGAAACAAGTTGTTACTGCTAAGGCTTCGCCAGGTGTATCAGGAAAAAGGTATTTATAGACCTTTCTTGTTTGCATTTCCTCCATACATTCTTATTCATTGCACCAACTTATTTTCTGTTAATATATATACAAAACAAAATGCTGGTTTTTTTGTTCATATCATCTGGTAACTTTATATTGCTAGTCCTTGATAATTTTGTAATTTTTTCTTGGAAGTTATTTACACCTGAAGTATGTGACAACTTTTTGTGTTGGTAACATGTGGTAACTTAAGTTTAACAACATGTGCAATCTCATTGCTACCCTTGTGTACCCATATTTCGGTCGTTCAAAAGATAAAACCGTTGTGGAAAAGGTGCAATTCGCCAAGACCAGATCTTCTCCATGACTAAGGGCAGCATTGTCGCAGACAACATCATCGCAAACAACAGAAGTTATCCATCTTGACGAATCGCCCACAGCGATATCTCCGTCCGCGGTCAAAGTACTTGATGCGATGGGTGGTTCGTTAGCTTCTAATAAAGCAGCAGCAACTAGCTTGGGTGCATTTGATGCTGTTGCGGCGACATCTGCTGGTGTTTTTGTTAACCCTGTAGTTCAACTCACTGCAGCGGCCACTATTACTGCTGTTGTTGAAGATATCGCCAGCGCAGCTGAGGCTATTGAAGGTGAAGATGAAGTCGTTGCCAATGTAGGGCATGATGAAGGTGAAGCTATAGGTTATTTCTGTCTCCCATCACCTTTTTTTCTTGTATGTAGTGATGATTTATGTTGACGATGTGTTCACTATTTTTCCGTTGCAGCCGTTCGTGTCATTGAAGAAGTTGTGGGAGGTACCCGAGTCAATATGCCTATTGATACGACAATAACTGAAGGTCAAGAGCATGATGCCCAGAATCCTGTGGTAACCAACAATGTCAATGAAGAGAAATTAGCCACAGGTTGGTAACTTCACTATTTTCTGTTGATAACTTGTCTATTTAAGCCTGATAACTCAGGTTACTGTTCTGACATTAACAAATACAATGTCCATTTCATGTTTTATCTGATGTATTTTTTCCATTTTGTGTGTTACTTTTGGTGTTTATTGCAGTAGTTAACCCTGTGTTGGAGTCGAGCACCCCTGGTGCTGGAGAAGACGCCGATGTGTATATAGCCTATGGTGATTTTACACCACCCAGCTGCTCTCTTGGGATTGATGCCATCTTTGGTGTGAGTCCACAAGTGCCAGCATCGACTGAAGCATCTCCAACGGTTCAAGCTGCACCAGCATTGGCTCCTACAGGTCAAGCTACACCTCCATCACCAGATGCTTCAGCGGCAGCAGCATCGGCTCAAGTACCACCTGTAGCACAAGAAGCATCGACGGCAACTCCATCGGCTCAAGTACCACCTGCAGCACCAGAAGCATCGGCAGCGTTCCATCGGCTCAAGTTCCACCTGCAGCACCAAAAGCATCGGCGCCAGTAGCATCGGCTCAAGATCCACCTGCAGCACCAGCTACTGGCCCTGTCGCGGTTCTCAGGCTTCCATCTCCTGTTGCTGCTGACTCCAAGGGAAAGAAAGGAGGGAAAATTATCGACGCGCAACCGGTTACTTGGGCTCAATCATGCAACTCTGGTAAGTGAAGACCTTGCGTCTTCACTTTCTGCAGCGAGAGTGATGGATTGATATATGTCAATGTTGGTTTCTGCAGCGTCGTACAACCTTTTGTTTGTGGTTGGGTGTGCTCCCGTTATTTATGTGTTTGGAATTTTCTATGCTTTTGTGTGTATGGATGAATGTAAGACTACTTCTATGCTTTGTGTGATGAAAGTGAACATTTGTGCTTTCAGTACCTGGAATATATTTTCTGTTGTGTTCCCTAAAATAATGTGTACGACGCTAGACTAGATGATAACCCCTCCTCCTGGTGACCCCTCCTCCTAGTGATATCACACCAACCATGGGCCTGGTAACTGAACCACTTTTATGTGTTACTAACTTTATTGAGCGCGTGAAACATACATCTCCTATCACTGCGTAGTTATATTCCTTAATTTTTGGCGTGCTTACCTAACATGACTGCACTGGTAGTAGTAGGTGTGTACTCCTATTCATCTGAATTCTTTTTATTCCCTCATTTTTAATTATCCTGATAAGTCTTTTGCCACTATATTGGTAACTCAAATGTTCAAATCCTGATAATTTTTGTTCCATGGACATGATAACTCCAGCCATATATATTAATTTCAAATTCTGGGCTATAAAGTTTTTTTGGTCTTTTTTTTAATACATGTTTTGATGTTATCACACCTACTCCTCATTATGCACCAATGCTATCTAATATGTTTTTTAAAAAAATCCCATACCAGTGTGCTGGTAATCCACATTCACATTACCTGGTATTTTTTGTAATGTGGGCCTGATAACTTAATGTATATTGACTCAATTTTTAATTCTTGTTTCTTTTCAATATATTATCTTGCTTATCACTATTGTTCATGTCCTCATCCCTCTTTTTTTATTTATGTAACACCGGAAGGTGGTCGTGTGCAAGTGTATGATGTCGAGATTGATGATGATGAGGTTCTCATGTGGTGGGAAGAGTTTGAACATGACAATCCAGCATTAAAAGGGAAATTGAATGTTCAAATAGGTGATTTTTTTTCTGCTCCCTGAACATTGCAACCCTTGCATAAATCCCTTTCTTTGTTTTTCAACTATGGAAAACATGTGACAGTTGATAAGTTATGACCCACCACTTGATAAGTCTTTCACCCTTCTGCTGATAACTTATGTTTTCAATTTTTTTTTACTTTTGCTTACTCATGTCCTTGTTACATTATACATCTTAGTTATGTTTTTTCTGTTTTTACCAGACCACCCTCAAAGTCCAACATTTGTTACACCAGAGTTACCACCTCGCACAGAGCATTTAGTACGCAGTGCAACCCCTAAATCCTTTATTCGGAAAATTAGGGTCACCCACCCGTCCAAATACCTGCTCCCCCCTTTTGCCACCCTCACACCGACCGAGGAGGAAGAGTTTGTTTACAATGAAGTTATCAAGCATACTACTGATTCTAACTCCAAGATTAAAGAGTTTGTTTCCCTCCTTTTCTCATTTTTAACATAAATCATTATTTGTGTGCCATCTTTTGAAATGTATTTTTTAAATCTTTTTGTATTGTAGTGTTAGGGTCATCGACATTGATGCTAGCTGGGTCACCCTCGGTGAGCTTGCCAATTGTGTGAAGGGAATAGGGCAACTATTAACCAGCATTGTTGAGTTACATGTTTGCATTCTTCAGCATAAGGAAACCCCAAACAGGCTCATCTTCCCTTGGCTGTTGTCTGTGTATCTGTTGATAGGAGACTTCAAATCTAAGTGTGTATTGAAGTATTTCCGATGGGACCAGTTTTACATTCTTAGGGCATCTCCAGCCGTGCCCCCAAGAAGGCCTTCCCAGGCGATTTTTTCGCGCCGGCGCCGAAAAAACGGCCCAGTCGCGCCCCCAGGACGCCGAAAATCGCCGGTTCTGGCCTTTTTTCCGCCCGGCGGTCACAGGCCAAACCCGGCGCGCCGGGGAGCCGTTGGGGGCTCCGACGCTAGTGAAAAGCGCGCCTGGCCCACACCGACAGGGGAAAAGTCAAGTTTTTCTTCCCCGACTCGCCTCGCACCCCCCGCGCCCTCGGCCACCACTAGCTGTATCCCGGCGATGGTCGCCGGCCTACTCCGCCTAGATAGCCATTCCCCGCCTGAAAATAGCAGCGCTTCGCCGCGGCAGCCCCTCCCCGCAGCACTAGGCGGTGCCAGCCGCCGTTTCCGGCCGCGGAGGCGCGGTTTAACGGCGGGTACACGCCCACGAGCGCAAGGTGTTCGGCGTTTTGACTGACTCGGCGATGGACTCCGATGAGGAGGAAGAGCTCGCCGCGCTGCTGGAGGAGGAAGCCGCGGCCGACGTCCAGGAAGAAGAGCATCTGATGGTGCTCGCCGCCCTCGCCCAGCTGCTGGCGAGCAGTGAAAAGCCGCGTCGAGGTGGCTCGGCGCCGGGGCGGGTGAAAGCAAAGAACCGGCATCGTCTGCAAGGCTACTGCATGCTCTACTCCGACTACTTCGCCGATGCTCCACTTCATGGCGAGAGAACATTTCGGCTGACGGCATCTATCCGAGATGGTCGACATTTGTGAAGACGATCTCAAACCCTGTGCCAGGAGGCAAGAACGCCTGGTTTGCGAAGGTTCAGGAGGCTTGCAGGAAGGATGTCGAGCGGGCATTTGGTGTGCTCCAATCTCGATTCGCTGTTGTTCGGTACCCCGCTCAGACATGGTCGAAAGATCAAATGTGGGAGATCATGACTTGCTGTGTCATCTTGCACAACATGATCATCGAGAGCGAGCAAGAAGACCCAGTGTTTGACACTGAACCATACTACAGGCAGGGTCCTCTAGCCGAAGTTGATCACCAGCTACCGGTAACTTGGACTGCCTATCTCAGTATGCGTCAAGAGATCCGAGACCCACAGGTGCATCATCAACTGCAGAAAGATCTGATTGAGCACCTATGGAGGCTCAAGGGGGACGCCGCGTGATGAAATACGAGTTTTTATTTGTTGAACTATATAATTTGTATTGAACTATTTGTTGTTGTACTATTTTGTTGAAGTATTTGATTTTTCTGTGATGAAATATGTGATAAGGAATAATTATGTTGATAAATGAACGCCGAGACAGGGCGAAACCACGCCGAATATGGGCCTATTCTCGCCCATATGGGCCGTTTATTCGTCGAAATTGGGCTGCAAAGTGGGCCAATTTCGGCGCCTGGGGGCGAGCTGGGGGCGGCGACCGGGCGAAAAACCGCCCCCAGCGCCGAGTGTCTCGCCGGCTCGCCCCCAGGGGGCGATTTTTGTGCGTCCTGGGGGGGCCAATGGCTGGAGATGCCCTTAGTCACCAGGATCAGGTATGTTATGTTTGCTGGATCTGGTATGCTATGTTTGCTGGTTCTGGTAACTTTACAGTTAGTGTCTTGGTAACATCCTGTTAATATCAGTAGTCTTATTTTTTACCCTGACATTGTTTGTTCTTCATGTCATGATAACCTCTTTCATGCATACTGGCAACTTTGACCTCTATGCCCTGATAATTTCTTCTAGTTGCCTCTAATGTGAATTTTAGTACCATTTTTATCTTGGTAATTTTGTTCTTTCTCCCCTACCAAGCTTACTGCCTTTTATTTTTGCAGCTGCTATTCCCTGCTTTGCAAAAGTTGGGTCTCCGTCCAAATGACGAGCATTGGTATGTGTTGTCACTAAATCTCAGGGCAAAGCGGTTCGAAGTTCTAGATTCATTGCGTGAACAAGATAGTCCTTCTCTTCTCGAGCATGCGACAAGATACATGAACGTTATAAAGAAGGCTTGATTGATAAATTACAAGGACTCACATAAGCAAATTCAGGACTATGAACTTGTGTACATTGATGTGTTGAAACAAGATAATGGGTTAGTTGTGGATTATTCACTCTCTTTTTAACACCCCACTATATGTTCTTATCCATGTTTATTGACATGGTCGCAAACTCCAATTAAACTGACAGTGGGTTGTTTTTTTCATCACAAATGTTTCAGCATTGATTGCGGATGTTTTGCCTGCACCGTATCTTGAGGTGTGGGATGGCAAAAATGTTCCGGCCTTAACTCATGAACAAATTCCAGCTCTCCGGAAAATTTTGACATTGAGGTGGTTAGATCACGATCAAAACAAATGCAAGTAGTGGCGTTATCATCTGTTTGGTAGTGAGTGATGAGGTGATATTTTGTTTACGATAGTGTGATAACTTCTACCAAACTTCCCTGATAACTTTTTACATGAATCTGTCATGACAATGTCATGGAGCAAAGTGTTGACATGTTGTTTTACTATAGTATACAAATTCCAAACTCACTGACCAGATGATAAATTAATTGTTCTCATTATAATTTGGATCACATTTTATTTGATAACTGCAATCATCTTCTGGTCGAAGACCAGGATTACTTTCTTCTAACTTTTGGAAGTCCAAGCAGGCGTAATTTTTTGTTCATAAGTAATACAATGCACTGTCGGTAGCCTACAAAAAATGTAGATATAAATTTGTTGGATTTACAAATCCATGACAACTTCATCATACAGTGTTGGTAACTGGCATAGTAGGGTAATGATAGCTTGCATAAAATATAGATATACACTTTTTTTGCATTACAAAGCCATGATAACTCCATGATACAATGTTGATAACTGGAATGGTATGGGGCTTGTAGCTTGCACATTATGGTCCATGAAAAGAATGTAGCCACCATCTTCCCTTTTCATAGCACCTTCTTCATTTATCTTGCTAGGGGAGATTTGCATTTGTGTTTGTCATAGTCGAAGCACCCGCACACACCACATTTCCTTTTTGGCTTGGGCTTTGCAATCTCAAAACCTGACTGCTTCCTTTTTGACTTTGGCCGCCCCTTCGTTGTAGTCTTGGGAGGGTCTAGTATCACCTTTGTGTTTGAGGATGGAGCTGCATCAGGATGTGGGGGCTGGATGACAAAAGCATGATTGTTTTTGCTAGCATGTATCGGCACACGCACACTTTCTTGTTGTGTGGCGGGGTTATCCTATTGCTGCACAGTAGTGGCACTTTCTTGTTGTGTGGTGGGGTTCTCCTATCGCTGCACATTAGTGGAACTTGTTTGCTGTGTGGCTGGGTTCTCCTATTGTTTTGCATCGGGGGTGTTTTGGTATTGTGTGGCGGAGTTGTCTTCATTCACCCGCCCCACAGGTATCGAGCAGGGATTCGGCTGTCCTTGAAATGATCCTTTTGCTTCTTCCTTTTCCTTTCTTGCTTTTCTAAGTTGATTGTTCTTCAGGGTTTCAAGATCCTCCTTGAAATTATACAGGTGTTTTCTTGCCAATCTGGTTTCATCATCTGTTAGGCAAGCGTCTTTGGCTGATGCCTTAAATTCTTTAAGAATTGACGTATATCGCATGACGCTTTTCCCCTCCTCTCGCATCGACTTCTTAACTATTGGCTGTTCGAAATCAGGTTGAATAAGATCCTCCTCTGGATCCCAAGTCTACCTCTTTAGGATGTACTTTTCAGGTATCTCGTAAACCCCAATCTGGTCCATAACTCGCAGTACGTGTGCGCACAGTAGTCCGTCACGATCAAACTTGCAGAAAGTACACGAGTATGTCTCTTCATCCATGTTTGCTTGCACATGGTAGTCCCTGTCCCCATATTTTGGTATTATCCCCCGCACTGAGCTGACCTTGACGGTACCATCATCCAATGAGTCGCATCTGTAGGCTGATTTCACCTTCAGATCCACCTGGAACTTACAAAATAGGTTATGCGTGTACAACCCCCGCACATGCATCTCCAGCGGGTTCATCGAGTACATTTCGGTTTCTTTGTACACTATTTCCAACTGCTCTTTTGACACGCTAGCCATCACCTTATCATGTATCACAGTGTACTGTTGTGCGAATTCGATTAGTGGGTTGTTTGGGTTGACATACTTCTTGAGCACAGAGTTAAAACCCTCGCTTCTTGCCGTGGTCTGCAAGAACGAAAAAAAATCGTGCATATAGTATGTCGGGACCCAACACTTCCTATTTTCCCATAGCCAATTGAAATGCTCGTTGTCGGTATGGCCATACGCTTCCATCATCACCCACCACTTGTGTTCAAACTCCTCAACTGCATTCATAACAGAAACATGGTAACATCAGTTATTGAATGGTGGTAACCTTAGTTCAGACATGTTGGTAACTAGACCACCATAGTTGTTGATAATCCTATCATACACACTTGGTTACTTTAGTTCAAGCATCATGGTAAGTACATTGCACATAGGATGATTTTTTGTCCACGACGAATATCGCTCAGTGTGTGTAGTACAAGCATCATTTTTAACTAGCAAAAATCAGTATTCCTATCAATCACCACTAGTTGGTGATTGAAAAGTTTTTTTGTAACTTGTGGGGCGTACAACCGAAAAGTGTGCAACAAACATGAACATGGTAGGTTCAGTACATAAAATAATGAATGGAGGTCATTTTGTTATAATCCTCTGGTAACCTGTCACCTTCTTACATGGTAACTGTTGATACCATGCATGTAAACCCATTTCTTGTGTTTAAGGTAGCGAGGGTGGGAAGTAAAATACCAGTCAAACTGTTGTCAACACAATCCTTGAATGCATTATTTAGTGGCTCATCGTCAGCCATCAGCTTCCCAAGCTTCTCCTGTGCTTTTTCCATTATATGCCATCGGCAATTCCTGTGTACTATCCTGATGAACACCTCATCAATAGCACTCCTCATTGCAAAATCTTGATCTGTTATTATGTTCTTTGGCGCAATTCCACCCATTGCATACAAGAATGCATTAAACAGCTACACAAAGTTACCAGATAGTTCGTTTTGAACAAATCCATAACCAAACTGTATTGACTACCCATGGTTATTAATGCCAATGAAGGGCGTACAGGGCATCTTGTATCATTGTATCTAGCATATGCCGTGCGCGACGCACCATCTATCCAGAACAAAATTTCCACTCTGTCCTCATCATCAAGCTTTATTCTCCAATAGAAATATGGATCTTGTGCCTTTATATCTTGGAAGTATGAGATTATGCTCCCCACATCAACATGTGGTACTCCATGCGGAATTTAGCTCGCTGGTTTGCGATGTCCTTTGTCGTGTATGGTACATCTTTAGGAGAGCCGTAGAACCATGACATTAGTTGCATCTGTCTTGCTATCTCTATGTTGCACAGTATCTTCAAGAAGTCCTGCTCATCCTTGGGAATGTTCCTATGTGGTGATAGGAACTTTGTCAAGGATAGCTTTCTTATTAGAGGGTGGTTGTGGTCGTCGTTGAAGCGTTTGACTCTCCACTATGCATCCGTGTGGGTGATATAAAGGTGGGCCAAACATCCCGACCTCACAACCTTCCCTCTTTTCCTCTTCTTCATGATGCCTTTTGGGTTCTGCACATCTTGTGTCTCCTCCTTGTTTTTTTGGCTTGCCGTATTTCCCACAAACCAAGAGGACTCTGCTTACAGTGTCGTATTTAATTGTTTTTCTGTATTTCAGCCTCATCCCAAACCCATGTCTGAGTGCATATTGCTTGTAGTGATCATAAGCTTCCTCATAAGTATCAAACTTCATCGTTTCATCAGGAGGCTTCGGTGTGGAGTATGCCTTGGTGTTTTTGTCTCCCTGATCAGCATTTTCTCCTCCTGTTTCTGGACTCGTTGGCTCGCTGACTGAATAATCAAAGAAGCTTTCTCTCCCCCCCTATGCTGCTAGTCGTCGGTTCTTTGCTTGTCTCTCGGACCATTGGGTTGCTTCTAGATGTAGCACCTATAATGTTTTTGAAGTTGTTAGTTTGTGTTATATTTCTGCATGCCAAAACTTGTGGTAACTGGTACTCCACTCGCCTAGTAAAGTTTGCATGCAGTAAGATGTTTTTATAGTTGTAAACTGAAAGCATGTAATTGTAATACAGATTGCATGATAATTCGTATGCAGTCAGTGTGGTAATTGTACCTAATTTCATGGTAACTTATGTGCATTAAGCTTGGTGATTGTGAACTGATGCATGGTGAATGTGGTAGTTGTACATAACATAGTTGGTAATTGCAATTCAAGTATGATGGTAACAAGTCTATGTATAAAAATGTGGTAGCATGGTAAATGTTTTACCTTTGTCTATTTTGTTGATGTTGGCAGAATCAAAGCTTGTTGTGTGTGCATATTCACACTGTTGGTTTGTCCCCACACCACTCATCGTGATATCCACATTACCCCCGTTGTCATTCATCATTTTTTTTGTGTTGCAGCACCTGCTAGCACATATAATTGCATCCATCAATTCCACACTTACAAGCAATTTTGATTAGTTTTTCACAACAACTATAGTTTTTTCTTTTTCTACACTGATTACTTCTTTTTTATAACAGGTATCATTTTGGGAGTAACCAACGTATGGGAGTACGACAGCGATAGTTCCTATCAACCTCATTTCATCAACATCCTTATCAAAAAATTCTGGTGGCAACAATATAAATCCACACATGGTATTCTTGTAGTGTTTTAGCACCTTTGGTTCTGAGTTTTCCTGGTAAATTGTAATGAATTAGCATGATAACTTGTTCTGGCATGGGTTTGTTCAATAAAAAAGGATCTTCTTTTATGTTGAATAAGTGTTAAAGGATGCTGATTACTCAATGCACACACTTTGGTATCTATATTGACGCAAAATGGTAACTCAGTTATTAATGAGAAATCTCATACATGTAGTTCTAACATGCTTCAAAAAAGATAGCTTAATAGAAGAATGATGATAATCTATATGAATTTATGATGGTAACTCAATGATGTAATCTGTAGGTAGGAACATGGATCAATTTTACCAACCTTTTGGCTTTAAAAAAGGCAAATTTATTCAACCTTTGTTGGTAACCTGACTGAATTTGAATGGCAACTCAATTACAACGGAGGTATTACACACATGCGGTAAAAGGGCCACCTTTTTCTGCATCTTTTTGGCTTTGTTCTTTAGTTCTTGTTGTTCTTTTCCCATGTATTTTTTGCCTTGATTTTGTTGTATGAAATGTAAATGCAGCATGTGTATAGAGGTTGAATCACTTACCTCCTTGATTTTTTGCCTGATTATGGCGAAATTCAGACGAACTGGGGTATTTGTTCCCGTAGCATGTGGTAACCCTTGTGATGTTGATGTGGTAAACCAGGCCCCTCTCTCAAATCCTTGTGTTTGGTAGTGTTTTTCGTGGGTTTTTTTGGTGGATCAGATCTGAAGCGCAGGTCATCGGCGATGGAGGCGGGTCGAGGAGAGAGGAGAACATGTCGGGGCAGGTGGTTGTTTCTTGCGATGGAGGTAAGAAACTAGGTTTTGGGTGGTAAGTCACGTGCGGGGGGAAGGTGTGCCAGAGGGCCTTTTCTTTGTCTTGGGCCTCATGCGCTGAGCGTGCTGGGCCTCGCAAAAGTAGGCTGGGTCATCGTGGGTGGCTCTGGCGAAGCGGGTCGCACGGGAGGGACGCGGGTGTACGATTGTGCGGATCTGAGGCGTAGCATTCAGTCGACTTGTCGTCGGTCGCGTCCTTTTGAATTTTCGCCGTGTAGCATCGGCCTAAAATAAATCATTTTATATAGGGTTGCGCTAATTGCCACACATGTGGCAGGAAGGGAGACGCACCACACGTCTCTAATGTAAACAGATTGTCACGTCATCGCATGCATGCATGCAGGAATCTTTTTGGATTTTCAGTTTTTAAAATGTTTTATCTCTTAAACGAAAAATCCGATTGAAAATCCATTTTCACCATTAAATTCCTCGCGATGAGATCTTCGAAACTAGATCCCATGTTGATATGTTTTGATGAAAAAAAATTGGATTAAAAGTTGCCATGTCTATTGCATATGAATTGCCATGATGTTTACACTGAAATTGTCATGATATGTTTCAGCTGTTTTTTTCTACATTTAAAAATAATTTTGACATTTATAAAATGGGGAATTAAGAAACTAGACTTGCCATGAACCATAAACTAAAATTGTCATGATACATGCACGTAAAATTGTCATGGTTCATACAAAAAATAATTTTCATGGTCAAAGTACTGGAGTTGCCATCATCAAATACTAAAATTGCCATGATCTACAAACTAGAATTGCCACATGGCAACTTTAGTTTAAGCCCTATGGCAACTGCAGTGTAAACATCGTGGCAACTTCTGGCAAAAAAAAATCGTTGAAACATATCAACATGGGGTCTAGTTTTGAAGATCTCGTCGAAACGGATTTAATGGTGAAAACGGATTTTTAGTTCGCTTTTTTATTTAGGAGATACAACATTTTTAAGCCGAAAACCAAAAAAAATTCTGCTGATGTTATCTATTCATACGTGGCAAAATAAATGGTGATGGAGGCATGTAGGCGATGTGCAAACGCCCACACGTGTGGGCGTTAACATTTCCGTTTATATAAGGCTGTCCGGCCGAGTACACACCGCTGCCACCGGGTCCCGCTCGTCAGACCTTTCCCTAACCTCTTGCTCCGCCTCTCCCTGCCGGCGCTGCCGCACCGCTCTCGCCTGCACCGCCGCGCGAAGAGAGACCGCGCTCTCCCCCGCCTCCCGTCGCTCAGACCCGCAGCGGACCGACTCCCGCTCGCGTCGCATCGACCTTAGCTTCCCGCGCGCTCCGGTGCCTCCGCCGCCGCGCTCGAGCCGCCTGCACGCGCTACCAAAGCCTTCCTCACACCTGCCCGCGTGATCTCGATATCTCGTCGCCTGCACGCGCGTTCCCGCGCAGCTCCCGCAGCCGAGCACCTGCCGCCCCCCCTCGCCCGTGACCCCCCCCCCCCCCCCCCCCCCCTCACAAAAGCAGAGGCCGAGCGACCCCCGGCGAGTTCGCCTCGCTCCCCTCACTCACTTTCACAGCGCGCCATTGGACTCATATCTAATTTTCCCCTGATTTAATTTTCCAGGTTCCCCGCACCCGAGATGGAGTTCGAGATCGTCCCCGTCTTTCCCAGTGCCGTGAAACACTGCCTGCAACCGCATCTCCCGTGCTCTGGTGAGTCTGTGTACAGCCTCTTCGCTCCAATATCACCGCCTTGACTTTATGTGCTCCCCTTTGAACCACATTGCCGTCCGGGTGCACCCCATTTTGCTATCATATTACCGAGCAAGGATTGCTGCCGCCTTTGGCTCGGCCTTGCAACGACACCAGCACACCACCCTATACTTGGTATGGGTGTCAACAACCCACATCTTCCTTGGCACGTGTATGCACTGGGGTTCCATTTCTTACATCCCCAAGCCACCTGCTTGCATCGCCGGCTGTCACACTATCAGAGTCATGGTCTCATAGTCACAGGTCATGGTCATGTGGCTCTGTTTCTCATGGAACCTGTCAACTCTTATCAAAAGATCAACATACATTGGCACTGGGAGACAAACAATTTTTTGAAGCACGTACAGAGCATAGCAAAGTCATTAGGGCTAACATTATAACACGTCGCAATTTTGGAAGTAACAAACTTACACAAATATATCTCCAGCCATATGCTATCACGTTTGCATAGTAAATACAACTCTTGTTTTAAATCTATAAACAGACGTATCATATCATTTAGGCATTCATCGAACTAGTTTCCCTTGAGAAATAGGTTATGCGCGCGTCGAATGCGAGCTTCCACCAATAGCTTGAAGTAGTCTTGGCATTGGGGGCATTCTGATGTCAACTAGACCCTCAAGAATCTGAACCACCTCCCCCATTGTTGGTCGACCGACCTCCTCATCTTGGATGCACCAGCATGCAACCTTGCAAACCAGCTCAGCCTCATCCAGATTGACATTACCATCTAACTTCTGATCCACCAAACTCTCGACGTCTCCTTCAAGAAGCTTATGTGTGGCATGCACGGGGAAATAAACATCAAGGTTGCCATCACTCGTACATGGTCCACACGAGTTCCTCCTTCCAGATATTATTTCCAGCAACACCATCCCGTAGCTATAAACATCAACTTTTGGTGTAATAGGAACACCAGTAATCCATTCAGGTGCAAGGTACCCTGCGGTTCCTCTGACTGTAGTCAAGACTCGGCTATGATCCCTTCCTAGAAGCTTTGCCATCCCAAAGTCTGCAATTTTTGGGAGGAATGAAGCATCAAGCAGTATGTTTTCTGGCTTAATATCACAGTGTATGATGCAGTCTCGACAGCTCTCATGCAAGTAGGCTAACCCTCTGGCAACTCCCAGGGCTATCTGATAACGAGCAGTCCAATTCAACATAATGGAATTGTTTTGAAATAGATGGACATCAAGAGAGAGGTTTGGCATGTATTCATAAACAAGCAATCTCCTAGAACCCTCACAACAAAATCCAACAAGCTTAACTAAATTGATGTGCTGAACAGCTCCAATCGAGCTCACTTCGGCTCTGAATTGCTTCTCTCCTTGATAAGCACCATCAAGCCTCTTCACTGCTATGGAAACTGAATCATTTATAAGCCCCTTGAACACAGAACCAAAGCTGCCTCTCCCCAACTTCTCTCTGAATTTTTTCGTTGCACGATGTAAATCAATGTATCTAAATGCAATGATTCCATTGCAACCATCATTCAGTATGCAGCCAGAGCTCTTCCTTTTGTTTCTCCAAATAATTACTAGGAGGCTGAGTCCGAATAAGCCCAGAACACAAGCACCTATACCAGTTGTGACTCCAATGACAATCCTTTTTTTGTTATTTTCCAAACTTTGGATATCTTTAGCAGAAAGGCGAAGGTAAAGAGTTTCTCCATTTGAATTGGTACTGCCACTACATTGTAGTTGTCTTATGTTGAGTAGTTCATTATGCCAGATAGAACATCCGCTATTGCTGAAGTAATACGCAGTGCAAGAGCAATTATTCAGGCAAAATTGTGCACACTCATTCACACTTTTAGCAGCTTCTACTTTTGGAGCATTCTGGGGCAACCCAACACATGGCACAGGGTGGAAGTTGTCTGTGGTATATGTTGTGTTTTTGTTGCTAATGCAGTCTAACGGAGTATTTCTCGAGCACCCACTGGTTCGATCTTCTACCTCCCAATCCTCTGGGGATGTGATGGTGAAGCTCTTCATACAGTTGCAATTTGGAACCGCATTATCATTGCAAATTGTGTAAGGTCCACAAATTGAATAGACATCACACGGACTTCTTGGTTGGGCGAAGATCATTTGCCAATACTGTGAGCGCTCGTTCCAAACGAACACCTTTACTTGGCCTGAGATGTCAATTACATGACGAGTAATCCTCTTTGCTTGCACTAAGCTATATGTGTAGTACTTCTCATGGCCAGTGTCGACGAATTTTGAGCTCCAAATAATGTTTCCTGCCATCTCTGGAACTGAGGCAAAGTATTTGCCATTCCATACACCACTGTACCAGTATGGTGCAGAGCTGCTAAGTGGTGCAATCAATAACTGGTTGACACCACTATGGTCCAACTCGTAACCATACAGACCAGTAGCTGGGTTGATTGAGTTCTTCCAAGAAATAATATGACGGTTCAGGCCGGTGAGCTTGTCCCATCCAAGTTTCGCCTCTGGGAAAAATGTATCTGTGGGGTGATCAAAGCTCTGCCACAAAACCTCTGCCGAGTTTGAAGAGTCTGTTAGGATGAGATTTCCACTATTCAACAGCATAGCAGTGGTCTTATTTCTTTTGACGTTTGCTTGTGTACTCCAGATTATGGACTTGGTGGACCGGTTCAAGATGACAAGGTTGCCATCCTGGGAGATTGTGAGCTCCAATGAGGTGATGTTCTTGATTGGCTTATCCCTATTTGCAACCCATGCAGAAGTGAATTTGGGGACCGTGTGGTACCATATTCCAAGGTACCAGTTGGTGGTGTCTTGGGAGGATTTGGTGCTGTTTGTTTCGAAGAAGCCAAGCGCGTACCTGCCGTTGTTGGAGACGAGCTTGTCGTTGACGGCGAGTGCTTGGCCGGCCAAGATGGTGTCCGTCGTCGCGGCAGAACATGCTGGGATGTGTAGGAAGAGGAGCAAGGCGATATCTATGAGGAGATGCATGATGAACTGAAGTGGATAGCCCGAGGTTGCGGAGGCAGAGGCTGCAAAAAGAGGATGATTGCTCAATGGTCTGGTCATAGAGCTGTAAATAACCGCGGTTTCAACAGTCAAACAAAACTGCCAGACTAGTTGAATGGACATTTATTCTGGCGGTGATTGTCAACCGCGCGCCATCCACTTGAAGGTGAGGTCTGACATATAACTGTCTTGCTCTGGGCTGAGTTTCTTTCATTCTTACTTTTTGACAGTGTGTTCTGTGGGCTGAGTTTGCATGGTGGTGAGGAGAGGAGTGAACGAGAAGGTGTGTACATGAGCTCCATGCATTTTGGGCTAGTTTGGTTGGCTACAGGTTCACGTCAAGGTATTTGCCATCACAACTGTTGCTATTAAGTTGCTGTTTGTTTTCAAGCTGGCTGGTATAGCTTATGACACCACATCAACTTACCAGCACTCTCTCTTTTGGAAGGCACCGTGTTATTGCTGCGAGATAGACTCAGATGAGAAAACAACCGTTTGGTGATGCAAAAACGTGTTAGGTTCCCCTCAGCATAACACTTTGTTGTAACTGGTTATATATTTTAGCCTCTTTTGGTATTTTGTTCTACAATTACGAGGGGACAGCAGGCCATCACGTATTTTAGTATAGCTATATGTACCAAACAATCTTGTACCTGTTATCACTTTCTTAGGGTCTCGAAATTCCAAAGGATTTTTATAATCCTCGGGACTTTTTTTCTCCTACATCACCTCTTTGATTTTGGTTTGTAGGATTGCAATATATGGAATTTTGTTTGTAAGGATCGATTCACAGTATTTTACGTTTACTCAAGTTGTTAACTTCTTCGGAAGGTTTATGTATTTTCTCTTTTAGCAACCAAACAACCTTTGTATATGATTTAAGTTGGCACGACATTACGAAGAGACTTTACTTCCCCTCTCGCAAGGCGACTAGGGTAAAGCCTTCCTCCTCTCGATCCCCGCTGGCAAGCCCGTGAATTCACCTCCCCTTTGTTTGCCGCTTCGGCGGCCGGTGGTGGGGAAGGAAATACTGGTGCCCTGACTCCGCCTAGTCGACATGTTAGGGTTTTACTCCTCGCAGGGTGGTGCTCGGACGAATGGCAACGCTTCTTCCTCAAGTTAATCTTCCGGGCTTCGATCTTCCTCAATTTCGTCTGGCGCAATATATTAGATGGAGCTCCCGCATAGATTCATTGCCATCTCCTCAGGGCAGCGAGGTTAGGGTTTGTCGCGTGCCCATCCACTTGAAGGTGGTGTTGGACATGTTGCCTTGTTCTGGGCTGAGTTTTTTTTTTTTTTTTGAAAGCGTACCCAGGAGGGGAGTGAACGAGAAGGTGTGGACATGAGCTCCATGCATCTGGTTAGCGGCTCACGTCAAAGGTATTTGCCATCACAAGTGTTGCTATTAAGTTGCTGCTTGTTTCCAAGCTGGCTGGCATAGTTTATGACACCACATCAACCTACCAGCACTTTTATCTTTTGGAAGGCAACGTGTTATTGCTGCGAGATAGACTCAGATGAGTAAAAACAGTCGTTTGTGGTGATACAAAACATGTTAGGTTGCCCTCAGCATAACACTTTGTTACAGGTTATACGTTCTAACCTCCTTTGGTATTTTGTTTTGCAAGCAAGAGGGGGACAGTTGGCCATCACGTGCTCATTTTAGTATGTACAGCTAAACCAAACAATCTTGTGGAGTACCTATTATCACTTTCTTAGGGTCTCGAAATTCCAAAGGATTTTTATTGGGACTTTTTTCTTTCTTTGACGTCACCTCTTTGATTTTGGTTTGTAGGATTGCATTATATGGAGTTTTGGTTGTAAGGATTCATTCACAGTATTTTATGTTTATTTAAGTTGGCTATTAGTAACTTTTTTTTGGAAGATTTATGTATTTTCTCTTTTAGCGATCAAACACCCTTTGCATATGATTTAAGTTGGCACGACGACATTATGAAGAGACTTTCCTTCCCCTCTCGCAAGGCGACTAGGGTAAAGCCTTCCTCCCCTCGATCTCAGCTAGCGAGCCCGTCGATTCACCTCTCCCACCGCTCTGGTGGCCGGTGGCGGGAGGAAAACCCTGTTGCCGATGTTTTGGGTTTTAGTCCTCGCAGGGCGGCACTCAGATGGATGACAGATGACGACGCTTCTTCTTCTTGTTAATCTTCCTGGTACTGATCCTCCGCAAGTTTGTCCGGCGGGACGGGCTAGACGGAGCTCCGGTGTAGATTCCTGCCAATTATTCGGGGTGGTGAGGTTAGAATTTCTCGCCGTGTGTATGTGACATCGAGATTTGGTGTCGGATTCTTCAGATCGATTCAAGGGTTCAATGACAATGATTGTGACCCTGGGGCATTGTTCCTTAGGGGCACTTGTACAAAGACTTTCTGGCTGCTATCGACAAAGTCAGGCCGGCTCTGGTATGGGAGCGGCGACAATGACACGTCATTCTGGTGGCCGTAGTAGTTGTTTGATGGTCCAGGGACCTTAATGCAATTTTTATTCTGTTGGAGTGCTTTTGTACTTCCGGTAAAATTTTATAATAGGTCTGAGTTCTTTTTGCAAAAAAAAAAGGTTGGCATGACATTTAAATCAAACTATGTACTTACCAAACTATCGGTAGGTATACTCCGAACATAAATCCTTTGTTGCCGTATCAAATCGCAAGGGAGGAGAGATCTAAGAGGAGGAAGGAGAAAGAAGAGGATGAGGAGACATGAGGAGGCCAACCTGGCCTCGATGGTGGTGATGGGAGGCAACGTGATGAGGCCACCAACACCGGATGGTAGGAGAATGAGATGAAGGAGGAGAGCGAGAAAGAAAGAAGAGTGTAATAGTTGACTTCAATGTGACGACGCCGGCAATGGGGCTAGTGGTGTAGGTCATTGTTGCTAGAATGGTAATGACCCCCGCCGAGCCTACAAGCGCGCTTATATGATTGGGATATGGCGACGCCTTGACTTGCCCTGCTTACGATGACGGCGGTGTAAAATCAAGGCATAGTACGGCGGAAGGAAGAAAAGGAGGCGACAAAAAAGGGTAAAGGGGCGGCACTACTAGAGGAACAAGATGGGGGGCTTTTCATGGTCTGAATTTCGATTTTGTACATCGCCATGCCCATGCACAACATTCGGTCCATGGGGAGCAACAGAGCGGAGGAGAGAGTGCTCCTAGGTCCGTGCTTTGGGGGCTCCTGATACCCCCAACCCGAAAACCACACATATAAGTTTCAAATGAAATTCTAAAATACTATGAATTGAGCTGAAATTCAACTCATTTTGTAAAGCGGGTGTGGTGTTTGCGCCGTGCTACCGGGAGGCCGAGGGAAGCCAAAGCGACCACGGAGTAAAGTCTATTTTCAACCCTGAATTCGTACGCCTCGTCGGTTTTAAACCCCGAACTCCAAATCCCTGAAATCCACACCCCCAACTCTCTAATCCCGGTCGTTTTCCACCTTAATGTCGTTTGAGGGGAGGATTAGGTGACATGGCACAGTGGGCGGCCAGGTTTGCCCCACTCTCTGTCTCTCGTTTCTGTTTTCACCGCGTGCAGCTGGGTGGGAACAAAGCTAGGGTTCGTCGAGCGAAAGAGAGAAGGCGGCGATTGGCAGTGTCGTCGACCATGTCGTTCTCCTCCGCGGCCTCATCTTCTTCGCGCGGCGGCGGGCTTAGCAGTAGAGGCGGGCAGCAAGCTGTGAGGTCGCCGGTGCCCTATAGGGAGCAACCAATGGAGTACGAGCCGGCTCGGATTTGCGGCCGCTGCGGGAAGAAAGCGCCACGATGGATCTCCTGGAGTCCGGCGAACCCTGGTCAGAGGTACTATTCGTGTGTGAATGCTCAGGTATGCTTGATTCCTTGGTTGTTGTTTTTTTGCCCCGCATCATTTTCTGAATCTCTGAAATTTGTTTGTGAAATAAATAGCATGGCTTCATTGATTGGCATGACGATCCAACGACGCCATTTCTACGTGGATTACTTGGAGATCTTCGGGATAAAGTATGGAGGCTGGAGGATGATTTGGCAGCTCAGTTAAGGGAGGGACAAGATGCTGGGGTCAGAGAAGAATTGGAGAAGAAGAATGAACTACTTGCAGAAGTCAGAGCAAGATTCGAGAAGAAAGAGGAGATGCAAATGTATAAATTCCTGTTCTATGGAATGATGGTTTTTGTTGCTGGTTTAGTTGCAGGGTTGCTGTTAAGTTAGATCATTTAGAATCTCATGTATTTCAGTGAAATGTAATGGATGCCCTGTTAAATTGCTATTCTATGGAGTTCAATTGGTGCAATGAGAATGGTTTTGTTGGCAACGAAATTGCACTGTATTCACTGCTATTTTGACAACAAATAGGATCACCTCTACTGTTTTATTGTGTGCACTTTTTTTTTGTGACAACAACAAGAGCAAAGTGAGTCAGTATGCAAAACATGACTATATGAAGAAAGGCATCAGTTTGACAGCAACATATAGAATAGAAATAATTGAAATTTTAACAGCAAACTGACATAAACATATAGAACAGAAATTTGGCAGCAAGTTGTCATGAACAGCCAGCTCTCAAATTTGACAGCAACATATATAACAGGAATTTGACAGCAAGTTGTCATCAACAGGAAGCTCCCAAATTTGACAACAACTTGAGAGCAACATATATAACAGAATTTTGAAAGCAAAAGGGCATAATTCAGTGCAATATTTCATTTCCACAAGTCACAAGTGCCTGGCAATACTTAACATACATAGTTCTTAATTGAAAGCAAAAGGCAACCACAGATTATGTTTTGCACCTCTACTGCCCTCTGATTTCTCCCCCTCTTTCCAAGATATGATTTAGTTTTTTGGGTCCTGTCTCCATTCTTTTTACAACCACTTTTGTTGTGTCCCTTATGCCCACAAGATCCACAAGTGATCTGTGTGCCATGCTTGCTCATCTTTTTACCCTTGGGTGCTTCACCCTCTTCTCTTCTCATGTCATTGTTCTTTTTCCTTGCTCTTGGCATGGCAATGTATCCAGGTGCCACTGGCCTAGGTTTTGGAGACACAGGCTAGCTTTCCTCTCCTAAAACAGGTTGCGGACAGTGCTCATAGATTTTGTTGAATGTTTCAACCCAGTAGCACTGGTCAATGTAGTCCTCTATCTTTCTTCCACTCTTGTAGATAGCTGCAATGGCATGACAACAAGGGAGGTCTGACAGCTGAAAGTATCCACATGTACAAATCCTTCTTTCAAGATGTACTGTGTACTTTTTTTTCCTGCCTTTCATGTGCCTCACCTCAAATCCCTCCTTGCCATTCCAGAGCACCTCAATGTACTGTGTCATTTTAATACTGACTTGCAGTTTCTTCAAAATACTTGGGCAAATTTTTCCCTTCCACTTTGCCCCTTTGGCTCTCTGCTCTTGCACTCTAACAAGCATCTTCTTCCTTATCATTTCCTGTTGTGTAATAATTGGATAGAACCTAGATTCTATGATGGCATTGTTAAATGACTCACATAGATTATTGTCAACTGATCACAGTTTGCTCTAGGTGGGAAAAAAGCCCTAGCCCAATGCCTTGGCTCTGTCCTCATGATATCCTTGGCACCTTCGGGAGTTAGTTGAGCAAGCTTGGCCTTGTTGTAATTAAAATCCTCTCTGTTACCAGCCTTAGCAACTGCCCAGAATCTCTTTTGGTATTCATGGTCCTTGTGTTTCTTCCTCCAGTTGGCATATATGTGCCTTGCACACATCCTGTGCTCAGCCTTAGGCAAATAGTCCATCATGCTATTGATCAAGCCCTAAAAAGAGTGAAAAGCTACATAAGTTTGCAAGTACTAGAAACTAAGTTTGCATTAGTAAACAAAAGTAAGTTAGGTTGCATTAGTAAAGAAAAGTCTTTTGTCTCGCTTCGACGATGTGACTACACTTTTTCACCTACCCTATCCTAGAGTGCCTTTTGTCTCGCTTCGACGATGTGACTACACTTTTTTCACCTACCCTATCCTAGGGTGTCTTTTGTCTCGCTTCGACGATGTGACTACACCAATTTCACCTACCCTATCCTAGGGTGTCTTTTGTCTCGCTTCGACGATGTGACTACACCAATTTCACCTACCCTATCCTAGAGGACCAATAAAATGCATGCAATAAATTAAATGTACCTTCTGTTGGTCAGAAATGAACACCCATCCTTCTCCTTGGTCATTGATATCCAAGTCTTTGATTAAGAGTGCAATGAACCACTTCCAACTCTCATTGGTCTCTTTCTCCACCACAACCCATGCTACTGGGTACATCTGATTGTTAGCATCCCTAGCAATGGCAGCCAACAGTTCACCTTGACATGCTCCCTTGAAAAAACATCCATCTAGTCCAATGACTCTCCTGCACCCTGCTTTGAACCCTTGCTTCATTGCATCAAAGCAAACATAGAATTGTTGGAATATGTTTAATTCCATTTCTGTTGGATCTAAGGTAATAGCCACTATGCTGCCAGGGTTGCTTCTAAGAAGTTCTAGTTGGTAATCAAAGACTTTTGTGTACTCACTTTTCATCCCACACAAGAGCTTATCCAGCACAATTTTCTTTGCTGCCTTGCATTTTGAAACTGACACATCAACAAACATGTCTTTGAGCACTGTGGCTTTAATGCTGTCAATTTTCCATAGTGGATTTGCTAGGATAATGTGCTCATATCTCTTTGCAATCACTTTTGCAGTAACAAGTCCGTTCTCTCTGTTCTGTGCACAGTTATGCTCATCTTCATAAGTGATGACCTGAAACCTAGAACATCTACTTGTCTTTGCAGCATACAACATCCATGGGCAACTAGGCCAGTCACATTTAGCTCTTACCCTTTGCTCTTCAGATTTTGGGAAAGATATGCTCCTTTTGGTTGCAAGCCCATATCTCTTCAGTGCTTTCACCAATTGCTTCTTGCTTTTGAAAACCATTCCCAAACTGAAATGTGGAATTTCTGAATCAGGGTTAAACCTAACAAATTGGCTCTTCCTCCTAACAAACTGGCCATCTTCATCTTCATCATAAGAGTAGTCCTCATCAGAGGACTCAAACTCCATGTCATGTACTGCTTCTTCCACATTTGCCACTAGCTCAATAGGTACTGGACCAGTAGACTCCTTTGCAAACCATATTTCTGAAGCTTTCATCTTCTTCTTGAATTTTTTGGCATGTTTTCTCAACTCCACTACTTCTGATTCCTCCCCACTATCATCAGTATGTGCCACATATTCAGGATCATCTGAATCTTCAGACTCTGAACAATTTCCTGTAGTTTCTGGAATTGAAGCTATGTTCTAGCTAGCAACAATTGGTTGAGATGGATTGACAACTTGAGAGCCTTGGGAAAGAGCATCAACTCTGATATTGTGCTTCAAAGGGCTGCTTATAATTTCAGTAACCACACCACCTTCATTAGGAACTAGGATATGTTCCAAAATGTCTTGCTCTGGTACTGCACTAACTGCCTGCACATTGCCTTGGACAATACCTTCTTCTTCTGCAGTGATAACAACATCTGGTTCATCATCATTGTTCATCAGATCATCCAGTTCATCTTCAAAATCAGAGCCACTAGCATCTTCCTCTGGCTCATCTTGCTCACCATTGTACTCAACATATATGTCAGCAACCCCTGCATCAGTAATGTGGTCTGACATTTGCATGCAACCTTCATCAGTATGCAGAAACACTAATCCATTAACTAACTGTCTCCCAGGGATGAGAAAATACATCTTCATACTCTCTTTCACAGTTAAATGATCAGCTAAAAATCCTTTTAGCTCTGGCATTGATAACTTATCCCTCTCAAGGACTGACATTGCAGTATCTTCCCCAACATAATCAAAGGATGGACCAATGCGGATGAACTCTCCCCCATAATGAAACCTGACATTCAGAACCTCTGCTGGATCCATGATTTCAGACAGCAAAGCCTACACAGTGCATTATTTACATTCAGTAAGTACACTTAAAATTCAAAAAAAATACATTCAGAAAGCTATTGTACAATAAACACACACATTCAGTGCAGTATTTAGTTTCAGAAAAATAAAGCTACTGCAGAACAAACCTACTACAGAGCATACATGATTTAGTTCTACTAAATTCAGATGCCCTAAGATGAATTGACACCTTCAGGCAACACAATAACAAAACTGTTAAAAAGGCTAGAAAATTGATGAAACCTACAATGCATATCATGTATCAGTCCATGTATAAGTCATAGCCCCAAAAACATGAGATTAAATGGGCAACAAAATCCCCGCCAAAACCCCACCTTTCACCTCCTGTAAAACCCTAAACCTAACTCGGGGAAGGAAGCAAAAAACACCACAGATGATTCACGTATGAACACGACGACGCACCTACTACTTTGCCGCTGGCGTGGTCGTCGGAGGTCGCCGCGATCATCCCCTCAGCGTCGCCGTTGCCGCCGCAGGAGAAGGCAATGCGTCTGGAGAGAAGGGGAATGAGAAGGGGCGAGTGCGCGAGGACCGCAAAGAGCTGGTCCGGCTCAACCACTTAGCATCTCCAGCGACCGAGCAGGACCCACAAGTCAGCAATCCCATCCTTCCCCCGTTTGGATACTGCAACAAGGGCGAAACGACCGGGATTAGAGAGTTGGGGGTGTGGATTTCAGGGATTTGGAGTTTGGGGTTTAAAACAGACGAACCGTACGAGTACAGGGTTTAAAATAGACTTTACTCCCGACCACGTACGAGTACAGGGTTTAAAATAGACTTTACTCCCGACCACGCCACACCTTGGGGCGCCCAGTCCGTGTGCTTCGCGGTTGCACGCGTGCGTGCACGCCTCGACAATTCAAGAAACGGCCGATCCGGGCCGTCCACGGGCGCCGCAGATCCCATCCGACGGCGCAGGCCCGTCCACCGAGCGTGACGGGGCGCCAGTGGACGACGACGTCGACGAGGCGGGCTCACGCCACTGTGCTCTGCACGCCGCCCTTTCCCCGTCCACTCGTTCGTCTTCCCTCTTTCCCCCCTCCCCTTCCGCCCCCCGACAGCGAGGCAGCAACCCGAGCCCCAGCCCACCACCTCCTCCCGTTTCCGCCTCCCCACCCCCAGAACCTCCCCCCACTCCTCGAGCCACCGAGCCCCAATCCGCGCGCCCACCCTCCCCACCACGCGCGGGCGGCCATGGGATGAGCCGCGGCGGCGGGGGAGCCCGGATCCGGACCTAGGGTTTTCGGCTGCCACGCGCGCGCGCAGCCATGGAGTGGGACAGCGAGTCCGACGGCGGCGGCAGCGCCGGGAGCGGGGACGAGATGGAGGAGGAGGGGGGAGAGATGGTTGTTGGGGGAGCCGGCGGGAGCGGGAGCGGGAGCGGGAGCGAGGGCGGAGGGGGAGGCGGCGACGGGGTCGGCGGGATGTTCACGTTCGCCATCGAGGGGATGCTCCGCGGGGCGGGGCCGTACGGGCTGGTCGTCACGGACGCGCTCGAGCCGGACTGCCCCATCATCTACGTGAACCGCGGCTTCGAGGAGGCCACCGGGTACCGCGCCGAGGAGGTGCTCGGCAGGAACTGGTTCGTCCCCCGTCCGTCCTCCTACTTTTGCTCTCCTTCGGTTCGATTCGTGCATGTATTGTTGGAATTGACGCCACTTAGGATCGATCAGAACTTAAATTTTATTTGTTTGGGTAATTGGGTTGTTACGTCCTGAGCTTCTATAGTGGTGACTTGTGGCAATAGAAGTGTGGCTAGATTGGGGAATTCTTCGGTTTACACTCTACTTGTTAACATGCTTCTTCTTTGGACCAAATATCAAGCTGTGACGTGGGTTCGTTATGGTGTAGGATTCCCTGTGCCTGTGTGCTTATTTGGCTGTGAGTACTCTCCAGTAGCATTGTTTGCTTTCTGTTAACAGTTGCTACAAATGCTCGTAGGACCTCCGATTATTTGTGTGCACCAAAATAGATTGAAGTTAGTAACTTAGCACCAAAAAGTGCCATGACGTCTTGTATCATCAGTCCCAGGAGAAGTTTTGCTACCTTAAATTGTTGAGTTTGGACCATATCTTGAGGCTTTATTTACTCTATATTGGAGCTGCTGAACAACATCTTGGCCTGATATGCTAGTTTTGGAACCATGTTGTTTGAATTCTCATTTGACAAACAAAAGCATGTTTGTATGTAGTTTAATCTTTTTTTCGTTTTAAGGTAATCATGTCTGATGTAGTATCCTTTGAGCAAACATAGTTGTTGGAACTTTGCAACTTCACATGAAAATGAACAAACATTTATCATGACAGTCTCTAGAAGACTAGAACAGAAAGGTGTGGACCTGATCAGTTAAAGAAGTATTTTCAATCAAAATTTGTTTGTCATGTCCAGTCTGCCGGAATCCCCCAGGTGTTTGATGATCTGATCATACTTGCTATTTTGCACTCTTCAATGAATCATGGAAATTATACCTGTAGAGTTAGAGCAGTTTGTGAAAAGGGACTTTAAGGTAGTTAGCCTTAATGAAAGATGAGCCATAAGTACATAACTCAAAATAGTGATGCCTTGAAATGGGTATTTTTTGTGTCAGTTATAAACTCCTTTTGGCATGATACTACATAAGTAATGAAAAACAAAAACATGTTTGTAAGTACTTTTAATCATTTTTTAAGGCACCAAGGTTGTATGTAGTATACTTTGAGGTTTGAGCAAACATACTTCTGTTGGAACTTAGCAACTTCACATGGAAATGAACATATATTTATCATGATCTCTATGGCAGAATGGGAGTGAACCTGCTCAGTTAAAAGTAGTATTCTAATCAAATTTTGTCTGTAATGTTAAGTATGCCGGAATCCCAGGTGTTTGATGATCTGACAGTTTGCAATGTTATTTTGCACTTTCCAGTAGTATCATGGAAAATAATGATACCTGTAGAGTTAGAGCAGGTTGAAAAATGGAACTTTTAAGGTATGTAGCCTTAATAAAAAATGAGCCATAGGCGCATAACACTAAAGGAAGAACACAAAAATAGTAATATCTGTAGCTGAAGGATCTAAGGTATACTTGGATAAGTGATAAATTGTGAGTTGTGACCAATTATGGTCTTGCAGAAATAGTAATAGTAATATTCTGAAGTTCTCTTAAGTACCATCTGCTCTGTGGAATGACCTCACATATGATTATCTTGTAATATTTTGTTACGGAGGGACCCATAGATATCTGTATACTACATCATAAGAAAAAATAAGGTCAATAGTATATTACTATGATGGTGACAGTAACTTGGACACCAAATTTAGTGCTACTGATTTATGTGATGGAACAACTGTTTTCCAAAGTTTGGAAGGCTTAATCAGTTATTGCATGCTTGTTATTTTGAGTTTCTGATAGAAAATGAATGGGGGGAGTACGCCTGCTCAGTTATCACGCTTCGCCATACATGTAATCTTAAGTAGTTTTCTGTTTGTATCAAAATATGTGCCAATCTTGCTGGGCACATGACAATTATTTATTCGATATCGACAGCATGCCTGTATAGATCCCCCCCCCCCCCCCCCCTCCTCTTTACAGACACTGACCCCACTACCTGAAGAGAGCAGTGCTCAATATCTGTTCTCTCATAATCATAAAACCTGCTTGCCTTGCATGTACAAATTTGGAGATCTAAATGTGCAATTTCCAAGTTCAATAGTCTATGTGATAACTCATGCAAACTTTTTGGACCTATAGTAGACTGTACTCCATTGATCTTGTGCTATATTGGCAGTCTAGCACTTATATACCTACTACTATTGATATCACAATTACCTCAGCCTGTAGATCTTTGTCCTAGGAAATAAATAATAGTCATTATTTACTGAAGCATATTCCAAGGCCCCAAGGGATGTTTGCTACAACATAAATAGTAAATTGAATTTGTGAAAACATGGTCTACAATGTTCTGCCGTACAACTGTTGTGCATCTTAACCATGAACATTGAATTTGTTAAAGTCGTTTGCTGTCTTTGGCTGGCATTCTACATCATTATGAACCTCAAAACACACATGATAGCCGATGAAAACTCCTGAGAAAACAGGACCCTACCACCAAGGGGTCCTTATGATACTACATGGCATTCCTGGGATATATAGATTCTTGCATGCTAATTAAGTTTGGAAATGGCATTTTGTAATTAATGGCAACAAAATATATCCTGTATGCAAGTGCTGCTCTTTGCTTGAACTATTTCTCCTTTTTTAGCTGTCCATGATGTAGCTTTGTGCGCAGTAGTTTACTGTTGAACTTACTATCCTTGATGTTCTTATACACTGCTGTTTGTCCCTCTTTCAGCCGGTTTCTGCAATGCAGAGGCCCATTTGCTCAGAGAAGGCACCCCTTGGTTGATGATGCAGTAGTTTCTGGGATTCAGAGATGCGTAGACAACGGTACTCAGTTCCGTGGTGATTTGTTGAATTTCAGAAAAGACGGATTTCCATTGATGAATAGGTTGCATCTGACTCCTATATATGGAGATGATGATATCATCACCCATTATATGGGCATTCAGTTCTTCACCAATGCTAATGTTGATTTGGGACCGGTACCTGGCTCAGTTACAAGGGAACCTGTGAGATCTACACGGTTTGCTCCGGATAACTTCTTCCGGCCCATAACCACCGGACTAGAGCAGGACAACTTCTGCCGGGAGTATTCCAGTCTCTTCCAGCTAACTGATGAAGTACTTTGCCAGAGTATTTTGTCAAGGTTGTCTCCAAGAGATGTCGCATCTGTGAGCTCTGTATGTCGACGGTTGTATGACTTAACAAAAAATGAAGATCTTTGGAGAATGGTTTGCCGTAATGCATGGGGTAGTGAGACTACTAGAGCTCTTGAGACTGTGCCTGCTGCGAAAAGATTGGGCTGGGGTCGGCTGGCCAGAGAACTAACCACCCTGGAAGCTGTTGCCTGGAGGAAATTGACTGTTGGAGGTGCAGTGGAGCCATCTCGATGCAACTTCAGTGCTTGTGCTGTAGGGAATCGTGTCGTTCTCTTTGGTGGGGAAGGTGTTAACATGCAGCCGATGAATGACACGTTTGTGTTGGATTTGAATGCTAGCAATCCGGAGTGGAGACATGTCAATGTAAGCTCAGCTCCTCCGGGCCGCTGGGGCCATACACTATCGTGCCTAAATGGATCTTGGTTAGTTGTGTTCGGGGGATGTGGAAGGCAGGGCCTTCTTAATGATGTATTCATGTTGGATTTGGATGCGAAACACCCAACTTGGCGGGAGATCCCTGGTGTTGCACCGCCGGTTCCGCGTTCATGGCACAGCTCCTGCACTTTGGATGGGAATAAGTTGGTGGTTTCTGGTGGCTGTGCGGACTCGGGTGTACTACTCAGTGATACGTTTCTTCTTGATGTGAGCATGGACAGACCTGTATGGAGGGAAGTACCTGCATCTTGGACACCACCTTCTAGATTGGGCCACTCAATGTCTGTGTATGATGGTAGGAAAATTCTGATGTTCGGTGGTCTTGCTAAGAGTGGTCCTCTCCGACTACGATCCAGTGATGTGTTCACAATGGACTTGAGCGAAGAAGAGCCCTGCTGGCGGTGCCTCACTGGGAGTGGAATGCCTGGGGCGGGAAATCCGGCTGGAGCTGGTCCACCTCCTCGTCTTGATCATGTTGCTGTGAGTTTGCCTGGGGGAAGAGTGTTGATATTTGGTGGATCAGTAGCAGGCCTCCACTCGGCGTCACAGCTGTATCTATTGGATCCGACTGAAGAGAAACCTACCTGGAGGATACTTAATGTTCCCGGGCGACCTCCACGGTTTGCGTGGGGCCACAGTACCTGTGTCGTTGGAGGTACAAAAGCGATAGTGCTTGGAGGACAAACTGGAGAAGAGTGGATGCTCACTGAAGTACATGAGCTCTCTCTGGCTAGTAGTAACTCTGTTTGAAGTCTATATAAAGGTCTTTCAACCAAGCTTCCATGAAAACAAATGAGACCTTTCAAGTGGCGTTAAGCTTGATTGTCTTCACCACAGGGCTCGGAATGGATGTATTTGCTTGGAAGTGAGATATGGTTGGGTCTCGAGTAAAGATTAAACCTCTTAAACCGGGGTTGCTCGCTTTATGTAGCTAATGCATAGTGATATACTTTTCTCTCTTGTTGCTGTTTGTTTGGTCTTTTACCAGATAAGTATAATTCATAAGCTACTCTCATGGAATGAGTATCAGTTTTATGTATTCTCAGACTATTCTGACACCCATTCTGTTAGGTTAAAAAAAAGGACTACTTTGTACAGATGAACCCTCTCTTGTATTCTGTGAAACTGTGGTAGTTATGAGATGTATGGATGGTCTTGGATCATTCCTCTTTTTTTGCAAGACATGTAACAGGCTGTAGCAAGTTTTCCTCTCAGGTAAGCTTATTAGTTCTGCGTGTGTTAACTTTTCTTTCCTCTTTTTCTCTCTCTTGTGGACAAATAATGTAGAGTTCTTTTTGTGTGTAACAATGCTGAGCTGTCATGTTGAAACATTTCTGTATGGAACTTCCAAGATTTCAGTACTTCTGTATTGATAGCACAGTAACAGGGAAATTGCTGTCAACATCCAAAATTACAATTCCATTACAGCAGCAAGCTTTGTACCCATTTCAAGCATGCTTACAAGGTGTTCACTGACAGTAAATTCGTCATCCATACAATGCAAATGCAAAACAAATCATATTTGCACCCTCGAGACAGGACCAAAAAAGCACTCCGAAGCGATGATGTAGAGCACGCATCCTACGCAGCAGACGCCGGGACGTCGGCGGTGCGAGTAAACCACGGGCACTGGAGCGCCGTGGCCGCGGGCAGACGCTCGCCGGGGTCGCTCCTGAGGAGCCCCTCTAAAACCTCGAACCCGTCGCGGGACAGGCGCTCCTCCGGGAACAACTCTCGCAGCCGGCTGTCGCCTCGGCGTGTCGGCGGCAACTGCCCCACGGCGGCGAACGCCGCGGACGCGCATTCTACACACGCGTCGCCGAGCACGCGGAAGATTCTGAAGAGCTGGTCGGTCGCGCTGTCGCCAGGGAATAGTGGTTCCCCGGCGAGCAGCTCCGCCATGACGCAGCCGAGCGACCAGGCGTCCACGAGCCAGTCGTATTCCGGCCTCCCCAGGAGCATCTCGGGAGCCATGTACCAGAGCGTGCCGGCCCGGCCCCACAGCGGCGGCGTGCTCGCCATGGACACGGCCAGCCCGAGGTCGCATATCTTCACCACGCCCTCGCCGCCGACGAGGACGTTCCAAGGCTTGATGTCCCGGTGGACGATGCCGCGCTCGTGCATCCTCCCGGCGCCGCTCAGGAGCTGCCGCATGACGCGGCGCGTCTCCTCCTCCGTGAACGGCCGGCGCCGAGCGCGCAGGACGTGGGCGAGGCTCGGGCCAACGTGCTCCAGGACGAGGCTGCACTGCCCGGTGCGGGGGTCCCGCGCGATGCCGTGCAAGCCGACGACCGAGGGGTGGCCGCGGCACGCCGCGAGGTAGCACGCCTCGCGCAGCAGGTCGCGGTGGAGCGCGTGTGCACGGTAGCGCCTCCTCTTGCCGCCGCCGCCGCCGCCGCCGCCGTCGGGTGAGCGGACCAGGAACTTGAGGGCGACGTCCTCTCCGGTGGCGCGGTGGCGCGCCTTGACGACGACGCCGAAGCCGCCTGCCCCGAGCACGCGCCTCAGCTCGTAGTCCTCGGTGCTCCCGATGCGCCGTCTCTTGCGGGAGCCCGCGGCGTGGTCGTCGATCATGGCGCCAATGGCGGCTTCAGCTGCGGCAGCTCGCGAGATGGTGGCCATGGATGTGGGTGCTACTTGCTGGTGCGTGTTGGAATATGTAGACTGTAGTTACGTACAGGAGGTGCGGCACATGCAAACCGATTGCCGGTCGACGATGTTTTCGTGGCGCGCGCGCAACGCTCGACGCGCTTCCGACTGCTGCTCTGATCGACGAATGTCACTCGGTTTGCTCACCGCCTCACCGGAAAATCTATATAAGCAGCTTGATGGGGCACCTCGTTGTACGCGATCGCTTCTTCCTCCCCCACCTCTCCAATCTCCATCCAAAGATCGATCACAGCTCGCCAGAAATCCGCTGCCATGGCCGCGCAGACCACCAGCCCGCTCCGCCGGTGGAAGCGCTTCTTCGGCGCCTTCGACTCCGTCGACGCCGCCATCGAGGGCGCCGACCCTGACATGTGCCGCGACGAGGTCCGGCGCGCCAGGGGCGACATCTTTGAAGGCCTCTGCAACACCGCGGACGACGGCATGGCGGAGAAGCTCTGCGGGGTTCTCGACGGCTTGATGGCAGAGTCCCTCAAGACGCTGCGGTTGACTCCGGTGACGCCGAAGGTGCTCGCCACCACGGACCTCGCCAGGGCCATCCGTGCGCTGCAGAAGCACGAGTCCGAGCGGGTCCGCATCCTCGCCAGTGGCATCGTGAGCGGGTGGAGGGCGTCCGCCCTGCACGACTTCGCCGGAGAGCCGGACAACTTCAACGGGCCTCAGCCCAAGGAGACCGTGGAGCAGCAGCGTGTCTGCGCAACGACGACGGAGCGGCCTTCCTCCAAAGAGATCGTCGGTCACGATCGGCAGCATGCCTCGGCCGATCTTGACTCGAAGAAGAAGAAGACGGCGGAGATCAGCAGCAAGGCGTCCGATCTCGTCGGCGGCATCAACACGGCGAAGCCCAAGGAGGTCACCGTCGGTCGGCATGTCATTGTCTCGGCCGATCCAGACGCGAAGGCAATGGAGGCCGCAAAGCGCAAACTCCATGAAAGGTACCAGCAAGCATCGGACGCGAAGCGGCAGCGCAGGGTGCAGGTGGTGGAGTCGCCGGAGATGCTCAAGCAGAGGCAGCGAAAGATGCACCCCATCCTGAGGGAGAGGAGCCTGGCTAGTTGCGCGAGCTCCATGGTCAAGAAAACGTTCTCGGTCACGAGGCAGATTCCCTTGGGCACTTGATCCATCACAACTGACTGCAACTGTAATTATTTGCTCCTCCGTAAGTGTGTGATGGTCTTACAGAATCTGCTGAAATCTGCAGACTTTGAGAAGAGCGATTGGTGAAGATTTAGTATTTGAAAGATGTTGCGTCCAGTAACCAGTGATACCTAGATCACCAATAAAGCTCTCTCCTTTTGCAGTTTGATCGAGTTCTTGTGTATGTTGTATTCCAACTTGAATTCTTCTCAAGAAACAGCTACGATTGGACTTCAAACGATTTATCTATATCTATATCTATATCTATTTATATCTATATCTATACACCTCTCTCTCTCTCTATATATATATATATATATGGGCTGATATCTGAACTTTGCATGGTGCATAATTAAAGGAACCCGAAATTGTGGGCTGATATGAAAGAATTAAAATACAAATCCGGAGGATTAAGTGCAGCTGCCATTGCATCCCTATAATAAGGAAGCTGCACCGTACCATCTATGGATAGGCGCACAAGTGTAGCATCTAAAGAATAAAAGGAGGACGTTGCACAATGATTGGGAATTGCATTAAACAAAAAGAAGGAATTTATAGGAAGGAGTCCCCGTAATCAAAGGAGAGGACGCACAATGATTTAATGCTTGGTAGATCGTTGCAATTGGAATTAATATTCCTAAATTTGTGCCAAATTTATTTTACATTGAAATACACGATGTAATTTTTACTACTTTTAATGTTCTTTATATTGTCATGATGCTATGAATAAAACAAAAGTCTTTTCATAACAAAATGTTGTCAATAAGATCAATTTACTTCAAATCGTACCCCATGTTCTAAGCTCCCTGTCGTGATCTTCAAATAATGCATCTTTTTTTTACATAAGCCTCCGTTGTCCCGTGACATAATTCCTGGACCCGGCCAACATGAACCAGTTTTTTTTCCCGAATGTTGCCATAGGTATTAATATTCCTTACTAAATTTGCATCAGTTTTATTTTCCATTGAAGCGCACAATGTTATTTTTATTACTTATTCAATTTCATTACTTTTGATTTTCTCTATATTGCCATGAAGTTATGAATCGATCAAAAGCTTTTCATAAGAAAACATTGTCAATCAGATCATTTACTACGAATCATACCACATGTCCTAAGCTCCGTGTCGTGAACTCGTGATCCTAAAATGATACATATTTTTTTCATAAGAAACTGGTGTCCCATTATGAATAGATCCAAATGTTTCCCATGACAAGTCGTGAAACAAAATTTTTTTTCCCGTTGCAACGCACGGGCATTTGTGCTAGTAAACTTATAAAATATATAGTATATGTGCAGCAAGCCCGTGGTATGCAAGCACGAGAAAGGTCAGGGGATTTAGGACTCTAGCTTAGGATTACAATGACCGTAAAAAATATATTCCGTGCGATACCTCACTGTAAGAATTGTTGGAGATGGCTGAGGAGATGCCTGTGGGTTTCATTACCAGTGCAAATTTGTTAACGATCAGCAGTTTACTCTATGAAATTCGACAGGTTTTTCATGCTTCAAGTTGACTGAACCCAACGCTGCAATGCAAGTTTGGCATCCTGCAAGTTGTGGTGTTGTTTGTTTCCTCATGCGAAAAAAAAAATCACACCGAAATTTGGGAGTGTTAGCATAATGTTTTGTTGTACGTACCTAGGTTCAGATGAACATCAGAATCTCATCACGCCTTTTTTTAATAAAAGAAGGGCTGATTTCTATTTAATTAATTATAAAATGACTGCATGCATGGCCTAGGTACAGAGGCCGGGGGTAATCCTCCTTTTCTAGAAAAAAAGAGAAACCATTTGGTTCCTCTCACCGCACACATGTATGTCTAAATGGAGTATAAACTCTCTCATTACAATTTTGTGAATGACATGTCTTTTCAAGCTAACAAATTTACAGGAAATTGGCTCGACGGATGCAGGGGAAAGAAATGGTTGTGCACATCGATCAATGTGGAAACAGCAAATTTACCCTCCTTTTCATTATAGAAGGATGTTTTCAATAATTATGGCAAAATTGTTAGGCCAAGCATTATTTTTCGTACTACCAAACTTTGAGCGTGGGAGTATAAAATTGCAGTTCAGCTCAAATCAAAGTACATACTTGACTCAAAATAGTACAACTCCCAATGTATACCAGTAGGCCACAAATCTCGACTCGAGAAACCTAAAGGCCCAAACAGCACCTCAGCCTCCTCCCGTTTCGCTTGAGACAGGCGACCCGGGATGCAGCAACCTCGTGTGATCCATGCACCACTGCCACCACACTACCGACATGTCTCCTTGGCTTTTTTTTAGGGTTGACATGTCTCCTTTATCCGCCATAAAACTTAGGGCATCTCCAACACAAGAATTTCCTATATGACCTTAGAAAAATTAATGAAATCTCTTCATGGATGGAGTCGGGTGTATATTGTGTATCTGCCTAAGAAACTTGAATGGGATCGTAAGAGACTAGGCATTTTGTTAAGAGACTGGGCATTTTGTTAAATAGAACTGATCATTCTGCTGTGTTGGAAAGAAAGAAAATTCTAAGGGAGATGGATGAACTTCTTATCAGGGAAGAAGTTTTGTGGAAGCAGAGATCTTGTCTGGACAAGATTAAAGGGGGAGATCATAATACAAAATATTTTCAGCGAAAAGCTTCCTGGAGAGCAAAAAAAAATTCTATTTCGGCTATTAGGAAGGATGATGGTTGTCTCACGGAAAATCTGGAGGAAATGAAAGGTATCACAAACTCGTTTTTTAAACAACTTTATTCGTGTGATGTTTCGGTCGATCCATCCCACATTATTTGATTAGTCAAGCCCCGTGTGACTGATGACATGAATGATGATTTATGCAAACCTTTTATGGAAAAAGAAATAAGTGATGCCCTTTTCCAAATGGGATCGTTAAAAGCGCCAGGGCCAGATGGCTTTCCTGCAAGGTTTTTTCAGCGGAACTGGGGTCTAATCAAAGATGATATTGTCAAGGCTGTGCAGCAATTTTTTTATTTCTGGAATTATGCTTGATGGTAAAAATAATACAACTATTGTTTTCATCTCGAAGATCAAGAATCCCCAAACAATCAAAGATTTCAGGCCGATCAGTTTGTGCAATGTTATCTACAAGATTATTTCCAAGTGTCTTGTTAACAGGTTGCGACCGCTCCTCGATGGTATGATTTCCCCTACCCAAAGTGTGTTTATTCCGGGAAGGTTAATTTCTGATAATGCTCTTCCAGCCTTTGAATGTATGCATTCGTTAAGTATGCTTAAGGATTTAAGAGGGGAATATTGTGCTTATAAGTTGGACCTAGCCAAAGCCTATGACCGTGTGGCTTGGCAATTTTTGCAAAGTATGATGGGTGCGTTTGGTTTTGCGCCGCAATGGATTAAATGGGTTATGACATGTGTTACTTCGGTGAAATTTGCGGTGCACTTTAGTGGTCAATTGCTGCAGTCGTTCTCACCTTCTCAGGGGCTCAGTCAGGGAGATCATTTATCTCCCTATTTGTTCTTATTTGTGGCCGAGGCGCTTTCTTTGTTGCTTAATGACGCATGTGCCAGGGGAGTTCTCCAGGAATTCAGACTGACTAGACGAGCGTCTAGTATTTCTCACTTGTTATTTGCAGATGATAGTCTGCTATTTTTCAAGGGATCTTTTGATCAAGCTTTAGCACTTAAAAATATTCTGACGGTGTATGAGAAGGGAACTGGACAGATGTTAAGCTTTGATAAGTGTTCCATAATGTTTGGGAAAAAATGCAGCTTGGAGAAACAAGTGACTATTATGGTTATCTTAAAAATTACTGTGGACGGGTTCGAGGATAAATATCTTGGATTACCAGTCCCAGAGGGTAGAATGAAGGCCGATATGTTTCAGTATACTAAAGATAAGTTTTTGAAAAGGCTTTCTGACTGGATTGAAAAATATGCTTCTTGTGGAGTCAAGGAAGATTTAATCAAAACAATAATTCAGGCTTTACCTGTGTACGCTATGGGGATTTTCAAATGTCCGGTTTCCCTTTGTGAGGAGTTATCCCAGATTATAAGGAAATTTTGGTGGGGAGAAGAAAAAGAAAGAAGAAAAACTCATTAGTTGGCGTGGGACAAACTAACAAGACCAAAAGGTAAGGGTGGCATGGGTTTCCGTGATCTCGGGCTTTTTAATCAAGCTCTTTTGGCCAAACAGGCATGTCGGTTGTTGGTTTACCCGGATTCACTATGTGCGAAGTTGATAAAGGCAAAGTATTATCCTCAGGGACATATTCTTGATACAGTGTTTCAGCATGCTAGTTCTGTGACTTGGCAAGGTATTTCACATGGTCTGGAACTTCTTAAGAGTGGTATCATTTGGCGGGTATGTGATGGATCTAGTATTAATATATGAAGGGATAATTGGATACCTAGGAGGCATGGCCTAAAAATCTCAGCTAGAAGGCATAATACCAGGTTGAAATTGGTATATAATTTATTCATGAGCGGCCGCAAGGGTTGGGATGAAAATTTGATTAAGTATCTATTCTATCCACATGATGCGGAGGAAATTCTTAAGATTTGTATTCAGACCTCTAGGGATGGGGATTTTGTTGCGTGGCACCATGAGAAGAATGCATATTTTCTGCTAAAGTGCGTACAATTTTACGCTTAATTTGAAGGATAGCCAGGATCCTGTTGGCCAATCTAGTGGCGAACCAGAGGGGGAAAGAGGGATTTGGGAGATAATATGGAAGGCTAATATACCTCAGAAAATCAAGATTTTTGCGTGGCGAGCTGCTACCAATAGCTTGGCGGTCCAGATGAATAGAGTTAAGCATCATCAGACTGATTCATGTATGTGTTCTATTTGTGGGGTTGAAGATGAAGACATCTTTCATGCTCTAGTGAGTTGTTCTAAAGCTCATGCTCTTCGAATGGCCGTGAGAGAGCGGTGGAATATTCGGGATGAGGAGTTCTTCAAGTGCACGGGACCAGATTGGTTATTGATTTTGCTGGCGCAATTGGGTTTGCGGCAGAGGGAGCAAATCCTGTTTCTTTTCTAGCGAGCTTGGCATTTGAGAAATGATTTAATTTTTGGGAAGGGGAAAGAATCCATTAATGCCTCTGCACATTTTGTGGACATTTTTTGGACCACTTTCACATCTAGTCATGACACTGCTCAATTGGACGCTAGCAACAAAGGTAATGAGAAGGTGAGCAGAGTTGTAGCGGATTATGCACCGTTAAAAGATCATGTGGTGTGGACTCCTCCCCCTAATGATCATATCAAGATCAATGTTGACGCCAGTTTTGTGGAGAGTTCTAATGCAGTCAGTGTGGGGTCGTAGCTCGTAATTCTTCTGGAGATATTATTGTTTCTTCGTGGGACTTTATTGATCGGTGTACCAGTGTGAATGAAGCTGAGCTCCGCGCCTGCCTCGCAGGACTTTATATAGGTATCACCCTTCACCAATCTATTATTTTAGAGACTGCTTGTGCTTTCGTACATTCGTTTCTTACAAATGAAAAGCTTGACAGGACCCCTCTGGCTGATTTCATGGATGAGGCTCTGAGTATATCTAGGATGATCCATAATTTTAATATTGCAAAGATAAGTCGGACTGCCAAGGGGGTGGCACATGAGATTGCTAAGTTTAGCTTAGTTCTAGGTCCGATGGGATTCTTTTTAATTCTGTTCTACTCTGCGTGGTGTATGTTGTAACGAATGATTGCAAGAACATTTCTTTGGCTTAATTAATATATGGGGTATTTTTCAAAAAAAACATGGAAAGGCGCACACATCGAACCAGTCAGGCCGGCCTAATTTCAGTTGTACACGATTTTGAGAACATTCTGGATGGTTTTAGTCGATTTTTGCCAGTTTTGAGAACCTTCTAAAATCTAGAGGGTTCCTGAGTCGAGTTTTTTTCCTTACTTTTAGACGTTCTCTCAATTTTTTCTTTCTTTGTCTTATTTTTAATTTCTATTTTACCTTTTTATTTTTTATAAATTCAAAATTTTCAAAAAAAGGGTTCAAATTTTCAAAAAAATATCCAAATTTGAGAAGTGTTCCCTTCTTTACAAAAAGTTTAGGAATTTCATAAAAATTATTCACATTTCATAAAAATGATCAGAATTACTAAAATTGTTCTCTGTTCTAAAAAAATGTTCAAATCTTCAAAATTGGTTCGAAAAATGACAAAACATTTCGGACTTACAAGTTTATGTTCACTTTTTAAAAAATTGTTAATTATTTCAAAAAAATCACTTTTGAAATTATGTTAAAATTTCGAATTTTGTTTGAAAAATGTTTGGAATTTTAGAAAACTTCAGGTTTACAAATTTTGCTTTTGTTTTCTTTAGAAAAATGTTTACATTTTATAGAAAAATTGTTTGAAATTATTAATTTTGTTCTTGTTTTTCAAAAACTATTTTCGAATTTCAAATTTTGTTCATATTTTCAAAAAGATGTTATTGTTCCAAAATGTGTTCAAATAATTCAAAAATCTATACGCCACAGTACATGGTATAGTAAATAGCGTGCTACAATAAATATTCCACTACTCTTTGCTATTTTAAATGTTCGCTCTTTTCATTTGTCACCAGGCAGTGGCAAACCTAGAAATAAAATGAAGGGTGTGCACGCTTCAAAAAAATTGAGGTCTATTTTTGTTGGCTTGGATGGGCCTTAAAAATCAGAAAATTATTACATGATAAAAAGTATTTTCCAAAATTTTGGATGTGCCATGGCACACTTGGCACCCCCCCTAGGTACACCAGTGTCACCTGGTATAAGGTCTAGTGGCTAGCAGCACGCTTCGAAGTGTTTGACGCCGCGAGTTCCTTGCAACAACACCCGTTTTGCGATTTTGCATGGGCTAGCTTGTGTTCCCTTCCCTATGTGGAAGGTCGACTGTATAGAAGCTCTCTCAAACACAGCCCGCAAATGTCCGGATTGGGCTGTTCGGACACACTTTGCCATCGAACGCGGATCTATATTTGTTCGCGGACGCGTCCGAGTGTCCGTTTTCTCGCAAACCAGACGCAGATTAGAGGGGGCTTTGTGGAAGTCCGGACCACTGCCACCACATAGGACGCCAACAACTCCGGCACACCTAAAACCAAGGTGGAGCCTGACAGTGTAGATTTCCCTTAGCATCCTGAGTAGGAATACCTAGTGTGGCTGCAAGTCACAGATTGAAGGCCGCACGGGGAATTTACACACGTTCAGGCCTCCATTGTGGAGTAAATATTTTGTACGGTGGTTGAATAACTAGTTGTAACATCCCAAATAGATTTAATTAAACATGCTTGTGTTTCTTGAGTTTAACTAATTTCACTAGGATTTGTAGGTTTTAATTGAATGTTTAAATTGACAAGGAATTACATCATTTCCCAAATATTCGTTTTGGATTTTAATTTGGATCATTAAAATATTCAAAGCAAAAATTTGACAAAAAAAACTTACTATTATTTGCCTATTTAAATTAATAGGTTGGAAATACTTTGAATGTTATTTAGTTATTTATTTGGAGTTCAAAAACATTTTGGAAATAATTTAGAATCCTAAATTAAATTTACGAAAATATGTATAATGGCCAACGTAGGGTCCATTAAATTATTATATGTATTTCAGTTAATATTTGGGCTGGAAATACTTTTCCCAGTCTCGAAATATTATATATTTGATATCTTTGAATTTTAATAATTATCCAAACTGAATTGGATTGATTCAAAAATCAAATTCAATTTCAAAACTGGAAAAATAAAATCATGGCCTAGGTTCTCTTATTCAACGGACCCATGCCTCAATAATTTCAAAGATCATCTCCGAGGACATTGTATTTAGATAATAGTTCTTCAACACTAAGATTGACATGGCCCGTTCTGAAGTGTGTGGTTGCAATCCCCTTTGCTACCAAACCTTCGCACAAAGATATTGTCGCATATGTCCTAGAACTTTGCATCGCGGTGCATGCTCCAAGACCTTGCATAGCCCTTTCGAGGGAACAAATGTTATGAGGCGCGGCGAGAACATGTGCCCATTTCTAGGATTTAGGGTGACCCTTCTCTGGATCCTCGAAGATCAACCCAGTTGTCTCATTTTCAATCAAATACGGACCCACAAGTCGAGCCAAGAGACTAATTGATTCGTCTGGTTGTTTTGCCTGGGAGTATCTCTAATCGACCCCTTATAATTCGTTAGAGGAGATTAAATTCACTTTTTCACCTCTAAACTGCACCTAGTTGAACCCTTAAAACCATTAGTTGAGGATATTTACTCCGCGGAGACCGCCCACCCATGGGGTAAAAATTCCCCACACCACACTTCCCCTCCTCTTCCATTTCGCTGCCGCACAAGCCCTGTCAGTGTGCCCCCATCCACTCTGCTGCTGCCAAAATGGCCGGTTTCAAACACTGCCGATCCGCAGCGCGGATCAACACTGCCACGAGTCGTCCCGAGCCGATGGTCGTGACAACACTTCCTCCACCCACAGTTGTGCTTCCAGCTTTCCCGTCCTCCCAGCGTCATCGCCGCCACATGGGAAATACCTCGACATGCTACATTCGTGGTGGGGGATGTGGTTCAGGGAGATCACAACCCGTGAAACACATAAGAATATTTGGATTTCATCTTTCCACTCGGTGGTCTAGGAGGCGCGAGAATACGACATAATTCGGTGTGCCTTCAAGGCACCAACACCGAGCGCTACTTCCCCGATGGCCTGCTATAGTTGGCGCCCGTCAAACCCTTGGTGGCCACCGCACGGGAGATGCGGGAAGACTTGCAGGCCTTCGACCGCCTCGAGGCATAGCAAGCCGGCGAGGCGTACATGGCGGAGCTCCACCACCTATACCTGGAGCATGTCTTATACGTCTCCAACGTATCTATAATTGTTAATTGTTTCATGCTATTATATTACCTGTTCTGGATGTTTTATATGCATTAATACGCTATTTTATATTATATTTTGGACTAACCTATTAACCTAGAGCCCAGTGCTAGTTTCTGTTTTTTCCTTGTTTTTAATTTTTACAGAAAAGGAATATCAAACGGAATGAAAGTTTACGATGATTTTTCTCGAACTAGAAGACATCCACGGAACTTGGAGTCCAAGTCAAAAGAGTCTCGAGGGCTCCACAAGCCCTCAGGGCGCGCCCTAGGGGGGTGGCTTGTGCGCTGATACGTCTCCAACGTATCTACTTTTCCAAACACTTTTGCCCTTGTTTTGGACTCTAACTTGCATGATTTGAATGAAACTAACCCGGACTGACGCTGTTTTCAGCAGAACTTCCATGATGTTGTTTTATGTGTAAAAAAGAAAAGTTTTCGGAATGTCCTGGAAATCCACAGAGGCACTTTTCAGATTTAATAAGAATTTTTGGCGAAAGAATTAATGCCAAGGGGCCCACGGCCTGTCCACGAGACAGGGGGGCTCCCCCCTAGGGCGCGGCCCCATATCTCGTGGGCCCCCTGGACCTCCTCCGACCTCAACTCCAACTCCATATATTCCGTCTCGGGGAGAAAAAAATCAGAGAGAAAGTTTCATCGCGTTTCACGACACAGAGCCGCCGCCAAGCCCGAATCTCTCTTGGGAGGGCTGATCTAGAGTCCGTCGGGGCTCCGAAGAGGGGGATTCGTCGCCGTCGTCATCATCAACCATCCTCCATCGCCAATTTCATGATGCTCACCGCCGTGCATGAGTAATTCCATCGTAGGCTTGCTGGACGGTGATGGGTTGGATGAGATTTACCATGTAATCAAGTTAGTTTTGTTAGGGTTTAATCCCTAGTATCCACTATGTTCTGAGATTGATGTTGCTATGACTTTGCTATGCTTAATGCTTGTCACTAGGGCCCGAGTGCCATGATTTTAGATCTGAACCTATTATGTTTTCATGAATATATGTGTGTTCTTGATCCTATCTTGCAGGTCTATAGTCACCTATTATGTGTTATGATCCGACAACCCCGAAGTGACAATAATCGGGATACTTCTCGGTGATGACCGTAGTTTGAGGAGTTCATGTATTCACTATGTGTTAATGCTTTGTTCTGGTTCTCTATTAAAAGGAGGCCTTAATATCCCATAGTTTCCGTAAGGACCCCGCTGCAACGGGAGGGTAGGACAAAAGACGTCCTACAAGTTCTTTTCCATAAGCACGTATGATTATTTACGGAATAAATGCCTACATTACATTGATGAATTGGAGCTAGTTCTATATCACCCTATGTTATAACTATTGCATGAGGAATCGCATCCGGCATAATTATCCATCACTGATCCATTGCCTACGAGCTTTTCATATATTATTCTTCGCTTATTTACTTTTTCGTTGCTACTGTTACAACTACTACAAAAACCCAAAAACATTTATCTTTACTTTTGCTACCGTTACCTTGATTATCATACCACTTTTGCTACTAAACACTTTGCTGCAGATACTAAGTTACCAGGTGTGGTTGAATTGACAACCCAACTGCTAATACTCAAGAATATTCTTTGGCTCCCCTTGTGTCGAATCAATAAATTTGGATTAAATACTCTACCCTCGAAAGCTGTTGCGATCCCCTATACTTGTGGGTTATCAAGACTAATTTCTGGCGCCGTTGCCTGGGAGCATAGCTCTATTCTCTGAGTCACTTGGGATTTATATCTGCTGATCACTATGAAGAACTTGAAAGACGATCGAACTACTATTTTGCCCTCAACTACGAGGGGAGGTAAGGAACTGCCATCTAGCTCTGCACTAGATTCTCCTTCCGTTATTAGTAGGCTTGCGACACCTAAACCTGCTACTGCTATGAATTCTGATATGTCGCATGTTATTGATGATGCCACTTCTGCTATGCATGATGAAACTACTTCTGTGCTTGATACTACTTTGCCATTAGGTGAATTTCTTGATGAACAACTTGCTAGAGTTAGGGGGAATGAAATTACTGAAGATCCTATTACTGATGATAGTGATGATGAAGGTCCCCCAATGATTATGTATTACCTGTTGTTCCTAAGGGTTATGTTATGAATGAAAAAGCAGCTATGGAAATTCTTGCTTGCAATGATAGAAATAATCTTAAGAAATTATTAGCTAAATGGAAGCAGCAGTCTCTTAATGCTAGAATGAAACCCGATCCTGCTTTTGCTACTTCACCTATCTGTGTTACTGATAAGGATTATGAATTCTCTGTTGATCCTGATATTATTACTTTAGTTGAATCTGATCCTTTTTATGGCCTTGAATCTGAAACTGTTGTGGCACATCTTACCAAGTTGAATGATATAGCCACCCAATTTACTCATGATGAGAAGTCTTGCTATTTATATATCCTTAAGATATTTCCGTTCTCATTAAAGGGTGATGCTAAGACTTGGTATAATTCTCTTGCTCCTAGTTGTGTGCGTAGTCCCCAGGATATGATTTATTACTTCTCTGCTAAATATTTCCCTGCTCATAAGAAACAAGCTGCCTTGCAGGAAATATATAATTTTGTGCAAATCAAAGAAGGGAGTCTCCCACAAGCTTGGGGGAGGCTTCTCCGGTTACTGAATGCTTTGCTTGATCATCCTCTTAAGAAAAATGAAATACTTGATATCTTTTATAATGGACTAACCGATGCTTCCAAGGACTACTTGGATAGTTGTGTTGGTTGTGTTTTTAGGGAAACAACAGTCGACGAAGCTGAAATACTATTGAATAATATGTTGACTAATGAAAATAATTGGACTCTTCCTGAGCCAATTCCTGAAGTAATTCCTGAACCAATTGAGCCAACTCCTGAGCCTATTCCTAAACCCACTCCGAAGAAGAGAGGTGTTTTATTTCTCAGTCCTGAAGACATGCAAGAGGCAGAGAAATCAATGAAAGAAAAAGGTATTAAAGCTGAAGATGTTAAGAATTTACCTCCTATTGAAGAAATACATGGTCTTAATTTACCGCCTGAAGAACCACATTGTCTTGATAACCCGACACAGGTAGTAAAGGTAAATTCTCTCTATAGATATGATAAAGTTGAAATACCCTCTACTAAATTTCATAGCCCATGCTTAGATGAATTTGATGTCTTTATGGCTAGACAAGAAAGTTTTAATGCTTATGTTGGTAGAGAGTTAAAGAATAATGATTTCGAGATAGGACGCGCAGGTGATAATCTGGCTAGAGTTAAAGATGAACTTCACCGCATTAGCAAATATGCTTCTATGGTTGCTACTCAAGCTGAGCAAGTACTTAAAGCTCAAAATGATTTGCTTGATGAATTGAATAATAAAAATGACTTTGCTATTAGAGTGGCTACTAGAACTGGTAGAATGACTCAGGAACCTTTGTATCCTGAAGGCCACCCTAAGAGAATCGAGCAAGATTCTTAGAGAAATAATTTAGAGGCACCTAGTTCTTCTAAAAAGAAGAAAAAGAAAAATGATAGGACTTTGCATGCTTCTAATGAACCTACTGTAGACACACCTGAGAATCCCAATGATATTTCTATTTCTGATGCTGAAACACAATCAGGTGATGAACATGAACCTAGTGATAATGTTAATGATAATGTTCATGTTGATGCTCAACCTAGCAATGACAATGATGTAGAGATTGAACCTGCTATTGATCTTGATAATCCACAATCAAAGAATCAACGTTATGATAAGAGAGATTTTGTTGCTAGGAAGCATGGTAAAGAAAGAGAACCATGGGTTCAGAAACCCGTGCCCTTTCCTCCTAAACCATCGAAGTCAAAGGATGATGAGGATTTTGAGCGCTTTGCTGAAATGATTAGACCTATTTTCTTACGTATGCGCTTAACTGATATGCTTAAAGTAAATCCTTATGCTAAGTATATGAAGGATATCATCACAAATAAAAGAAAGATACCGGAAGATGAAATTTCCACCATGCTTGCTAATTAAACTTTTAAGGGTGGAATACAAAAGAAACTTGGAGATCCGGGTGTTCCAACTATACCATGCTCTATTAAAAGAAATTATGTTAGAACTGCTTTATGTGATCTTGGAGCCAGTGTTAGTGTTATGCCTCTCTCTTTATATCGTAGACTTGAATTGAATAAGTTGACACCTAGTGAAATATCTTTGCAAATGGCTGATAAATCAACTGCTATACCTGTCGGTATTTGTGAGGATGTGCCTGTTGTGGTTGCAAATGTCACTATCTTAACGGACTTTGTTATTCTTGATATTCCCGAGGACGATAGTATGTCTATTATCCTTGGTAGACCTTTTCTCAATACTGCAGGGGCTGTTATTGATTGCAACAAAGGCAATGTCACTTTTCATGTTAATGGTAATGAGCATACGGTACACTTTCCGAGGAAACAATCTCAAGTTCATAGCATCAATTCTATTGAAAAAGTTCCAACTATCATTTTTGGAGGTTTTGAATTTCCTCTCCCTACTGTCAAGAAAAAGTATGATATTCTTATTGTTGGGGATTTTCATATCCCCGTTGAGGTAACTTAGTGTTATTCGAAATTTCTCCGGTTCCGTGTTATTCGGAATGAGTTTGTTAACAAGACTTGATCAACCTTGTTAGTGGATTTATTTTGATGATCATGGGATGGATGAAACTAGAAGGCACAACCTTCTGTACCCTCTTTTTACTTTCTGTTATTTAGATTAAATAAAGCAAAAATAGTATTATCCGTCTGTTTTCTGAATTATCCGTGCATTAAAAAATAGTCCAAAAATAAAAGTGCTCCAAATGCCCTGCAATTTTAGTATGATTTTTTCTAGAATATTTGAGGATTTGAGGCACTGAAAACACTGCAGGAGGGGCAAGCACCAGGCCACGAGAGAGGAGGGCCCCCCTGTAGGGCGCGCCCCCTGTCTCGTGGGCCCCTGGTGGCTCCCCTCCACTTATGTCAGCACCCACACACTTCATCTTCTACCCAAAAAAATCCCCATCCAGCTCAAGCATGAGTTCTAGCTCGTTTTGCTGCGATTTTCGATCTCTTAGCTCAAAGCTCCATTCACAAAACTGCTTTGGGAGATTGTTGCTTGGTATGTGACTCCTCCATTGGTCCAATTAGTTTTTGTTCTAGTGCTTTATTCATTGCAAATTTTTGCTGCATAGGTGACCATGTTCTTGAGCTTGCATGTTAAATTTTTGAGGTTCCGAGCAATTCCAATGCATGATATAGGCTCTAGGCACTTGTAGGAGTAGTTGCTATCAATCTTATTTAGTTTTATCCACTTTTATTTTGAAGTTACTAAAATTTCAGAAATTTTAAGAAAATGTTAAGGAGGTTCTTTAAAGGCTCTTCTACCCAAAGCTCTAAGGAAAAACAAGACAAAGAGAAGGAAAAACCCAAGTATAATCTTCCTCACTTAGCGGAAGTACGGTCATGTGAATGGCCGTGTGAGGATTTCTTGAAAGAAGCCGGAATTCATGAAGACTTTTATGTTTTAATCGGGACTGCAGGCCTCACCGGTTTCATGAACGACCGAATCAATCAGTATCTCTTACTTACCAATACTTTCATGCAAAACTTTCATTATTATCCTAAGAAGTCACCGCCTGCAGTATCATTTCATTTATATGATGAATTCAAGGAAATGTCTTTACGTCATTTTTGCGCGGTATGTAGGATACCTTATGAGGGAGAATTAGAGGAACCCCATCGTGAAGATGTGGATGGCTTCGTTAAAACTATTGTTGTAGAAGAGCCAAAGAAGGGCTCTGAGGCAAAAGTCTCTAGCATACACTTTCCTGTTTTATGCTACTTTGCCATATTTGCTAGTAGATGCTTGATTGGTCGTGGGAATAGTGGAAATTTGAGTGTTCCAGATATTATTATTCTTCAACATGCTTTGCTGGGAGACAATACTTTTAGTATGGGTGCCTTCGTTGCTAAACGGCTAGCCCCAAATCGTACAAAAGGCCCCATATTTGGAGGTATCTATGCTACACGTCTTGCTGAACATTTTCAAATACCCATTAGGCACCTTGAGGAGGAGGAGACCAAATTACCTCCTCACATTTTAGATTACAAGAGCATGGTAGCACACAAGTTTATTGTTGACAACGAAGAGAAGATGCTCCTGTATAGACTTAGATTCAATAAGAAACACTTTGAGTTCATTATTTTGCCTGCACCTCTGTTATTTGATTTGCTTGCAGAAAGTCGTCTTGTCACACCGGAGGCAGTGAACAACCATCTAGCCCAAGCTTTTACTACGGAACCTGAATCTGAGCCGGAACCTGAATTGGACCCTTATCGTGCATCATCTGTCCAGTGGGATCCGGAGATGACCAGCCAGTGGTATCCTGATTACACCTCCCACTACACCGGGGAGAGTAGCGGCGGTCCTTGGTATTAGACCAACTTAGGCCAAAAGCCTAAGCTTCGGGGAGTACGTATTTCTCACCGACTTTACATTCATGTTCAGACACTAGTCGTTGGTGTTCATACTCTTTCATTGTATTATCCATGTTAGTTTAAATTTCTTTTTCCAGTTTTCTTCTTGTGTGTTTGATAAACCTTAAGAAAAACCAAAAAAAATAGTTAGTTTAAATTCTATGCTTGTAGTAGAAATTAAAATGAAAACCCAAAAAGATTTCTAGTTCTTCTTCTTACTTGTTGGGAGCTTTCCCGTGTAAATAGTTTTATTTTCTTTTCTTTCTTTTTGGGGGTCGAGTAGACTATATTGAAAATGCTTAGTGGCTCTTATATGCATGATTGTTTATTTAACTTAGAGCCCATATTACTTGTCTTCTCTCTTGAGTTGAATGCTTGCAGATTCCAGCTTAGTCCAATGCACATGCACTCTTATTATTATACACATCGTTTGGTCGTGCAAGTGAAAGGCAATAATGATGATATATGATGGACTTATTGGGATGAGAAAAGCTGGTATGAACTCGACCTCTTTTGTTTTTGTAAATATGATGATTCATCACTCCTGAGTCAGCCATTATGAAGTAAACATATTTGCAATGACATTTAGAGATTATAGTTGCTTGTGCCATGCTTGATTAGCTATGAGTTATAATGGTTTACCTTGCGTGCCAACATGCTATTAGAATGATTATGATGTGGTACGATGGGATGGTATCCTCCTTTGAATGAATTAAGTGACTCGACTTGGCACATGTTCACGCATGTAGTTGAATCAAATCAACATAGCCTTCATGATATTTATGTTCATGGTAGATTATATCCTACTCATGCTTGTACTCGGTGTAAATTAATTTTAGTGCATGTTTACGACTGTTGTCGCTCTCTCAGTTGGTCGCTTCCCAATCTTTTGCTAGCCTTCACCTATACTAAGCGGGAATACTGCTTGTGCATCCAAACTCCTTAAACCCCAAAGTTGTTCCATATGAGTCCACTATACCTTCCTATATGCGGTATTTACCTGCCGTTCCAAGTAAATTTGTATGTGCCAAACTCCAAACCTTCAAATGAAATTCTGTTTTGTATGCTCGAGCAGCTCATGTTTCAACTAGGGCTGCCTATATCTTCCATGCTAGGTGGGTTATTCTCAAGAGGAGTGGATTCCGCTCCTCATTCACGAGAAAGGGTCGGTATCCGGGATGCCCAGTCCCATGATCCAAAAAGATCAAAGCAAATCAAAATAATTAAACAAAACTCCCCCAGGGCTGTTGTATGTTGGAGGCACTCATTGTTTCGAGCAAGCCATTGATTGATGCTTGTTGGTGGTTGGGGGAGTATAAACCTTTACCATTCTGTTTGGGAACTGCCTATAATGCATGTAGTATGGAAGATACAGCCATCTCATAGTTGTTGCATTGACATCAAAAGTATGCCGCTCAAAATGTTATTCAATCTTTATTTTAAAATCGAGCTCTTGCACCTCTACAAATCCCTGCTTCCCTCTGTGAAGGGTCTATCTATTTACTTTTATGTTGAGTCATCACCCTTCTTATTAAAAAGCACCCGCTGGAGAGCACACTGTCATTTGCATTCATTATTGTTGGTTTATATTGGGTATGACTTGACTGGATCTCTTTTACCATGAATTACAATGTTTAGTCAGTCCTCGATCTTTAAAGGTGCTGTGCATTTATGTTTTGCGGTCTCAGAAAGGGCTAGCGAGATACCATTTTGTTATATCATGTTATGATTATTTTGAGAAAGTGTTGTCATCCGAGTTTTATTATTATGGCTCGCTAGCTGATTATGTTATTGATATGAGTAATTGTGAGACCTATGTGTTATTGTTAGTATGGTTAGTTCATAATATTTGCTGAAACTTGAATGCTGGCTTTTCATGTTACAACAACAAGAGCAAACAGAGTTTGTAAAAGTTTTTCTTTATCACTTTCAGTTTATCAACTGAATTGCTTGAGGACAAGCAAAGGTTTAAGCTTGGGGGAGTTGATACGTCAACGTATCTACTTTTCCAAACACTTTTGCCCTTGTTTTGGACTCTAACTTGCATGATTTGAATGAAACTAACCCGTACTGATGTTGTTTTCAGCAGAACTGCCATGATGTTGTTTTATGTGTAGAAAAGAAAAGTTCTCGGAATGTCCTGGAAATCCACGGAGGCACTTTTCAGATTTAATAAGAATTTTGGCGAAAGAATTAATGCCAGGGGGCCCACTGCTTGTCCACGAGACAGGGGGCGCCCCCCTAGTGCACGGCCCCCTATCTCGTGGGCCCCCTGGACCTCCTCCGACCTCAACTCCGACTCCATATATTCCGTCTCGGGGAGAAAAAAAATCAGAGAGAAAGTTTCATCGCATTTCACGACACGGAGCCACCGCCAAGCCCTAATCTCTCTCGGGAGGGCTGATCTGGAGTCCGTTCGGGGTTCCGGAGAGGGGGATTCATCGCTGTCGTAATCATCAACCATCCTCCATCACCAATTTCATGATGCTCACCGCCGTGCGTGAGTAATTCCATCGTAGGCTTGCTGGACGGTGATGGGTTGGATGAGATTTACCATGTAATCAAGTTAGTTTTGTTAGGGTTTGATCCCTAGTATCCACTATGTTCTGAGATTGATGTTGCTATGACTTTGCTATGCTTAATGCTTGTCACTAGGGCCCGAGTGCCATGATTTCAGATCTGAACCTATTATGTTTTCATGAATATATGTGTGTTCTTGATCCTATCTTGCAAGTCTATAGTCACCTATTATGTGTTATGATCCGACAACCCCGAAGTGACAATAATTGGGATACTTCTCGGTGATGACCGTAGTTTGAGGAGTTCATGTATTCACTATGTGTTAATGCTTTGTTCCGGTTCTCTATTAAAAGGAGGCCTTAATATCCCTTAGTTTCCGTAAGGACCCCGCTGCAATGGGAGGGTAGGACAAAAGACGTCATACAAGTTCTTTTCCATAAGCACGTATGATTATTTATGGAATACATGCCTACATTACATTGATGAATTGGAGCTAGTTCTATATCACCCTATGTCATAACTATTGCATGAGGAATCGCATCCGGCATAATTATCCATCACTGATCCATTACCTATGAGCTTTTCATATATTGTTCTTCGCTTATTTACTTTTCCGTTGCTACTGTTACAACTACTACAAAAACCCCAAAACATTTATCTTTACTTTTGCTACCGTTACCTTTATTATCATACCACTTTTGCTACTAAACACTTTGCTGCAGATACTAAGTTATCCAGGTGTGGTTAAATTGACAACTCAACTGCTAATACTCAAGAATATTCTTTGGCTCCCCTTGTGTCGAATCAATAAATTTGGGTTCAATACTCTACTCTCGAAAGCTGTTGCGATCCCCTATACTTGTGGGTTATCATGCGCCCCCCGGGAGTCCACCGACCTCCCTCTGAGTTGTATAAGTCCCCAGATATTCCCAAACGACCAGAAGCTTCCACCAAAATACTTTTCCGGCAACTTGTATGAGTCCGCCGGAACCTTCTGTTCCCATAAGATCCCATCTTGGGGCCTTTTCCGGCAACCTACCAGAGGGGCACTCGATCACGGAGGGCATATACATCTACTCTATTGCCCTTCTGATGAAGCGTGTATAGTTTACCATAGACCTACAGGTCCATAGCTAGTAGCTAGATGGCTTCTTCTCTCTCTTGGATCTTCAATACAATGTTCTCGTCGATGTTCTTAGAGATCTATCCCATGTAATCTTCTTTTGCGATGTGTTTGTCGAGATCCGATGAATTGTGGATTTATGATCAGCTTATCTATGAATATTATTTGAATCTTCTCTGAATTCTTATATGCATGATTTGATATCTTTGTAATTCTCTTCGGATTATCAGTTTGGTTTGGCCAACTATATTGGTTCTTCTTGCAATGGGATAGGTGCTTAGTTTTGGGTTCAATCTTGCATGATTTCACCTGACAAAGTAGGGGTAGCGAGACACGTATTGTATTGTTGGCATCAAGGGTAAAAAGATGGGGTTTTCATCATATTGCTTGAGTTTATCCCTCTACATCATGTCATCTTACTTAAGGCGTTGCTCCGTTCTTTATGAACTTAATACATACTCTGGATGCATGTTGGATAGCGGTCGATGCGTGGAGTAATAGTAGTAGATGCAGGCAAGAGTCAGTCTACCTGACACAGACGTGATGCCTATATGCATGATTGTTGCCTTGGATATCGTCATAACTTTACACTTTTATATCAATTGCTCGACAATAATTTGTTCACCCACCGTATTATTTTCCTTCAAGAGGGAAGCCTCTAGTGAAACCTATGGCCCCCGGGTCTATTTTCTATCATATATTTTCAGATCTATAAACCGAAAACCCCAAAAATACCTTGCTGCAATTTATTTACTTTTATTTTGTTTTACATTTTAGTAATCTTTTATATCTATCTCTATCATATCTCACCTTTGCAAGTGACCATGAAGGTATTGACAACCCCTTTATCGGGTTGGGTGCAAGCTTTGATTGTTTGTGCTGGTGCATAGATCTTAACCGAGGGAAATACTTATCTCTACATTGCTGCATCACCCTTCCCCCTTCAAGGGAAAAACCAACGCAAGCTCAAGAAGTAGCAAGAAGAATTTCTCGCGCCGTTGATGAGGAGATCTACATCAAGCCTACCAAGTACCCCCATAAAATCTCATCTCTTGCATTACATTATTTGTCATTTGCCTCTCATTTTCCTATTCCCCACTTCTAAAACGTTTTCAGAAAAATACAAAAATATTTGCCTTTTTATTCCCCCTTCTTCCGTTCATCTTTTCATTTGCTTTTCGTTTGCTCGGTTACTAGATAGGTTTGTTGTTATCATGTCTCAATCTAGGGAGGTTATCGCTGAAACTTTTGAGGGTTTTGCTAGTATAAATCTTGACGAAAAACTTGGGTCTTGCTCTTTGGATCATGAAACTGAAACCCCACCTAATTATAAAGCAAAAAAATTCATGAGGGAGACGTAATATTATTGGGAAAAGTGTTATTTAGGATTGCACGTGAACAATGCCTATTAATAAGAGATCTATTCTTCTTGATACAAATTGCTATGCGGATGCTATTGTCATGCTTGTTGATAAATTAGAGAGAAAATTTGTGCACATCCATCCCACTTTGCAAAAGGTGTTTTATGAACTCCCCAATATTAATCATCCTAAGGCTAAAAAGATTGCTATTATCATCCTTATGTGGGTATTTGATTTTATAGTGCAAGAGGCTAGAGAAATTTTTGCTTTCTCAAATAAATATGTTGAACATCCTCCGATTGAAGAAATTATCCATGATAAAGAAACTTTGCATAGTTTGGAATCTAGAGATTATCAATCTTATAGCGACAACCTTAGGAGGAGAGTTCCCTACTCAGAAATTATTAAAACCTTGTACCTTGAGAATTATGACAAATTTGATTGGATAACAATGGCGATTTATGTAGGATTTAACGATGATTAGTTGGAAAAGATAACTAGGGAACCCGTTAAAAATGAAATACATATTTTATATGATGATATATATGGTGATGATCCAGATTACGAGTTTATGAATGTCAAAATCACTAATCAAGATTTTGAGCAAAGTTGAATGCCTTGGAGCTGAAAGAGATGTACTTGAATGGCCGGAGGTACACCTGGTCCAATGAGAGAACGGAGGTCACTTTGGAGAAGATCGATCATGTATTCAGCACGACGTCGTGGGAAGAGCTATACCCAACGTGTCACCTCACTGCCCTTGGATCAGCGGTGTCAGATAATTGCCCCCTGCTTCTTGACTTGACAGCAGACTTGGGCATGGAGAAACGCTTCAAGTTTGAAGCTTTTTGGACAAAGGCAGAAGGGTTTAAGAAAAAGGTGCTAGACGCGTGGAGCTCCATCCCGCACGATGGAAATCCATATGTGGTGTTGGACCACAAGTTGAGGGAAACAGCAAAAGGCTTACCAAAGTGGAGTGACAAGTGGATAGGAAATGTCAAGCTGCAAATTGGAATTGCAATGGAAGTCATATTTAGATTGGAAAAGGCAATGGACTCCAGAGACTTATCTCCTCAAGAGATCGGGCTACGCCGACTGCTTAAAAAGAAGTTGCTTGGATTGTGTTCACTCGAAAGATCAATCGCAAGACAGTGATCAATAATACTGGTTCTTCGGGAAGGAGACGCGAACACAAGTTTTTTCCATCAGCATGCATGTCACAGGCAAAGAAGGAACATGATCACCGCAATAAAGCATGGGAACACAATTGCCACTAATGAAGATGAGATCGCTGAAGAAGTGGATAGCTACAACTCGAATGTTCTCGGGACAGCACCAGCAAGGGCTCACTCCATTAACCTGGAAGCACTGCAGTTGCCAATGAGGAACCTAGAGCACTTGGAGGTCCCATTTTCAGAGGAGGAGGTGGAAAGGGTGATTAAAGCAATGCCCTTGACAAAGCACCCGGTCTGGACGGGCTTACGGGGCGATTCTACGCGTCATGTTGGCAGATCATCAAGCTTTCTACGAAGGTGATATGCGAGGCCTTCCAGCAATAAACAAGGCCATAGTCACACTCCTGCCCAAGAATGATGGGGCGGTGGACGTCAAGGATTTTCTACCGGTGAGTTTGGAGCATGGTATCATAAAAATCATTGACAAGATCCTGGCGGCAAGAATTGCAGTGGATCTGCCGGCTCTAGTGGGAAAGCATCAAAGTGCATTTGTGAAAGGGCGCTCGATCCATGTCAATTTTATGTTGGTGCAATGCACGGCGCGGAGGCTGCACGCGCTCAAAACCCCGACGGTAATGATCAAGTTGGATATCTCAAAGGCGTTCGATTCGGTCCAATGGCCCTTCCTCATAGAGATCCTACAAGCAATGGGTTTTGGGCGCCGATGGAGGGATTGGGTCTGTGGTATCTTGGCTACTTCCTCCACATGAATATTGGTCAATGGCACACCGGGAAGGCCGGTCCTAAACTGCATTGGGCTGAGGAAAGGAGACCCAATTTCCCCTATGCTCTTTATCATGGTCATGGAACCGCTGCAATGTATGTTCAAGCTGGCAACGGAGAGGGGACTGTTGACACCACTTGCGAGCGTGGGAATGAAGCACATGCTATCAATGTACGCGGATGACGTCATGCTGTTCGTTCGGCCATTGGAGGAAGATCTCCAGGCTTGTGTCTCGCTCTTAAATCTATTTGGAAAAGCATCGGGCATGCGTGTTAACATGGCCAAGAGTGCAGCTTATCCAATCCGTTGTACGACAGTTATTATGGACAGGGTGGAGAGGATTACAGGGTGTGGAGCGGGCACTTTTCCATGCAAATACTTAGGCTTGTCGCTCACCATACGGAAACAATCTGCGACACAGCTAGCCAGCCTCGTGGATCAACTGGCAAATGCACTTCCCAGATGGAAAGCTTCAAAAATGCCACGAAGTGGGAGGATGTTGTTGATCAAGTATGTGCTATGTGCGATTCCGCTACATGCAATGCTTACACTCGACTTGCCATAGAAGACGATCAAAGCCATGAACAAGATATGTCATGGTTTTCTCTGGTGTGTCGAGGCCCAGGCCAGTGGAGGGCACTGCGTTGTGGCATGGGAGCAGGTTTGCACGCCTATGTGGGCTGGTGGACTCGGGATCCCAAACTTAAAATGGATGAATGTGGCGATGCAGACCCGGTGGCCATGGTTACAGAAAGCTGACAGTTCGCGGTCGTGGGCGGAGTTCAAGATCAAGGTGCCCGAGGCTTCAAAGCAAATCTGTCGCGCGGCTATGTGGACGACAACAGGAAGCGGCACGGACGCTATTCTGGGAGGATAAATGGATAGATGGGGAGAGGATTCAGGATATCACCCCGCAGCTTTATGCCATGGTGAGAAACCGGACGGGGCTAAGCTGTACAGTAGCCCAAGCCTTGCATGGCCACAGGTGGGCGAGAGATGTCAGGCCGGAGATGTTCGCAGAGGTGCTAAACGAATACATGCAATTATGGACAAGGTTAGTGGAGGTGGAGCTGGATCCAGGCGAGCAGGACCTAGTGACGTGGTCTTGGAGCAGAAATGGGGAGTTCACTACAAAATCTGCCTACGATGCCAAATTTTGGGGACGGCAAGTTACGCCAACATAAATAAATTATTAAATAACTTTTATCAGAAATCACCTCAAATAAATACGCATATGCAATATTTGTGATCATATCCAAGGTAGCCATGTCCTCATCACATCCCTCTTGTGGAGGGTGTGTTGTACCAACATATATGACGGGTTCCTCACACACCATTAAGAGGTTGTGAAGAGGGCACATACATGTGCCTTGTGCTTCGTCTTGTGATCATGTACGAGAAAGGGGCGATGACATATTTGGGAAGTCGTGCACCCTTCTAGTAGGGATTGTGTTAGATCTACTAGCAGTATCAATCAAATATGAATATGATATGTGTTCTTTATGTTCTTGCTTGCATAAATGGTTCATGAAATTGTTACTTCATTCCATTATCATTTATAATATGATTACCATGTTTTTTCTACTATTTTAGGGTTAAACTTAGCGAAAAATTGTTCAATTATTCAATAAGTTTGAGGTCAATTTGACACGTGGTGGTAGTTAGGGGTAATCTCTTCACAAATTACAGCACCTTCCTTACATGAATGTACTGAGAAGGAAGGGGGGATTTGAGAAGAAACTGCTACGTGATAACACTGTGCGTGATGGCAATGGAGGGACGCGGCGATTTGGCTCCCAACCTTAAATGAGCCTGGGAGGGAAAAATAAAAATGCTAAATAAATTCAAAACATTCTAGCTTTTTGTGGGGAAAGATGCCCAAGTCCGTGATATACATGCCAAATTTCAGAGCATTTGGATGTCTGAGTAGATCTCAGCAAAGAAGACAAATTGGGGTCTACGAAGAAGTTTACCATTTGTGCACTGTTTGCACCCGATTTTTTTTTTGTTGAGAACTACTCATATGTCCAAGTGCTTTGAAATTTGGCACGCACCTCAGTGACTCAAACATCTTCTATGCAAAAAACCGTTTTTTTATTTCTAGTATTGTTTTTGAATTTAGTATTCACTAGGTGCAGATGAGTCTGGGCTCAGAACTGGATATTCGGCACTGGAGGGCATATTACTAGTCCATGTTTCATTCAGTCTAAAAATATCTATTTAATTTTTGTGGGGAGAAATATCTATTTAGTTACATTTAAATTTTATAGTCGATTAGTCTTGAACTCTAGACATACCTGACAATTTGCTACATCTGTATACTCTATAAACACTACCAATGCCATGTAATACATATAAGAAATACATTTATAATACATTAGTTAGCATAACTTAGTTGTTGGAATTATGTTTCTTATATTTATGGTGAAAACAATGTAACAGGTGATTTTTCTTCTTGAAAAGACCCCCCCCCCCCCTAAAAATAATATAAGCAAGTTTTACAACCAAACAAAGTATCAATTTAACGCTACAAATGTATTTTTTGTGATATGTATGGAAATTATATGAATTTTTTACCTAATCAGAAATGATGATTTTGAGTTGTTTAATATTGTTAATTATACGAAGAAAAACAAGTTCAATTAGGAGAAGGTAAAATAGTTTAGTATAAATAGAAAGATGTGTACGTTTGTGTGAAATGCGCTTCCTACATTGACTTGGAGTGGTGCTTGAGTATTTGTCGAAGAGACCAAGGTAGATAGAACAAGTCAAAATAGAGTAAAGGGGGACGAAAGAGCTGAAATCCATGAATGTGACCAGAAATGTCTACAGAGATTATGTAAACAGCAAAGTAATCCCAGCAATTCAAGATAAGTGGCCCGTCGGAGATGAGAAAACAACCATTTTCATCCAACTGAGTAATTCCAAACCACCAAAAATCAAGGAACAAACCGACCTTGAAATTTGATTGTTATAGCCACCAAACAACCCCGTGTTCAATGTTTTAGATCCCCATTTCCAAAACTCTCTTTAGTCCTTCATAGATTGTAGATCACCAAGAAATATACAGGAATTGCTCGAAGGAGTGGAAGAAGAGTTCGAGCACGACGAGGTTGATAAGTTGTTCAAAAGCTTTGTGACACTACAATCAGTTAACTTGAGGTTATGAAAGACATAGGAGGAAATAAGTATAAGATTCTGCCTTGCACAAGGATTGTCGACGGAATGATGGAAGGGGAAGAATTGGTCGATTTTGTGACGCTCAGTGTAATACCCCAACAATTATGCTACAATGATCTCCCCCTAATGGTGGCCATGTCATCATGATTACTATGCAAATTGCCACTTGCCCAAAAAATCAAAGTCAAATTCAAATTTGGTTTGCATGTCAAAATATCACATCTTCAACACATGCAAAGAAAATAGTTCATACTTTTGTAGATACTCCCCAAGTAATTTGTTAAGGGAAACAACATCACTAAAAGTCCCAAAATGCCCCTGGAAATTATTTAAGTTAACCAGCAGCAATTAACTTAGCCTTTCCAATTTCTATAAATACCTAAATGATTCTAAATGCATTGAGACTTTTTGTACAACCCTAAAATATTGCAATGGAATTATATGCCAAGTTTCAACCCTGGAAAAATTCATTTAGTACACAAACTAAATGCAAAACTGAGGCAAAATTGCAAAACAGGAAAATAGAAAAAAGAAAAAGAAAAGGGAAAAGACTACACTATGCACTTAGGCCTGCTGGCAACAGTTCACGGCCCAGCCCGGCGAGCCCCCATCTCCTTCCTACTATTCACCAGGGGCCGTGCGCGTGCGCCCTGGCCATCCACGCTCGATGTCGTCGGCAGATGACCGCCACTGCGACGCGACATGAGCCGCATGTGGATAAGACCTTCGGCCGGGTCCACCCAACGAAAACCTAGCCACTTTCCCCTCACCCCTCTCTCTCTCTCTCTCTCTTGCTCGATCCCGAGCTCTCACCCCACCGATGTGTTTGCAAGCATTGCCATCCTCATCTACGTCGTCTGATGCCAACCGTTGGAGCTGGGAGCCCCTACATCGACGCCATCTTCTTCCTCCTCTGGTGTCGCCGCCATCACCGTTGATCCGCCGCCTTGGTTGCTCCCGTTCACTCGCCGGGCCTTCGTGTGCTCCACGGTGAGCATGCGGTCATTTCCGCTCCGTTCCCCACCGTTTCCATGCCCGTAGCCATCGTTGCCACCATCGCCATAGCTCGTCGCCGCGGTTGAGCTCGCCGCTGTGGCCACAGCTCATGGAGCTCATATCCGAGCTTCGCATCAAGCTCCCAGGCCTCATCAGAGCATAACACAACCACCAGCTCCCCTTCCCGTGCTCTGCAGCCCTGATCCCGTTCTCGCCCGATTCCGACCGCCACTGCCATCGACGCGGCGCTCACCTCCGGCCATCCCCAGCTGCTCCCACCGCCACCACTGGACGCGGCTCGGGCGGGCTCCCGTGTCGCGCTACCACGGATTTGGTCACCGGCGTGCACCGATGTTTAAACGCTGGTGAGACCTACTCGTCAGGTCATTAGCGACTAATCGTTGTGCTAACAACCACCGACACGTGGGGCCAAAAAATGTAGCGATTAGACTAATTTAATTAACGCGGTTAATTTGTAAGACACTGACAGTGGCCCCTCTGCTAATTAAACTAATCTAATCAACATGTTAACCCATGTGTCAATGACATACTCGCCCCACCTGTCATAATTGACTAGTCAACAGTCCACATTGTTGACTACTTACCACGCTGCTGACTGTGCAGTGGACCCAGTCAACTGGGTGCACTGTCTGCCACGGATGCACACATCTGGGTACACTTTCAGTGTACCCGTACCATATATATTTAATATGATATCGAATTAAAATAAATCCAGTAAATTCCAAAATTTGTTTAAAACTTTGAAAAATCATATAAAATAATCCGCAACTCAGATGAAAATAATTTATATATGTAAAATGATCAGAAAAATGAGACGAATCTGTTTATGCCCTCCACATACCTGTCACATGCCTCTAAGACTGCAAACTTGGAACCTTCCCCTCTGGTTCGTTTGTCCGATAACTGCCTAAAGCTGGGAAAATATTCACAGATATTTTTCTGCTCTGTCTGTAACGTGTAGCACTGTATTAGGCCACCCCTGGCATAGCATGCTACCATGTCATGCAATGTGATGCATTTGTTTGCTTGGTATTTATTGTTTCTTCCCCCCTCTTCTCTCCAGTAGACCCCGAGATCGATGCTGCTCCCGAGTAAGACTACGCTCATGACGTCCAGCCCCTTTCAGCGGAGCTTCCACGCAAGAAAAACCCCCTTGATCATTCCTATATCACCCATTCTTTCTCTCTCATTATTGCATTATATTTAGCTACTATTGTTCCATAGATCCTATTCTGATGCATAGCCTACTTTTGTAATATGCTTAGTATAGTTTGGTTAGTGATCCATCAGTGGCCCGCAACCCTTGTCCGGGTTGCCATGCTTTGCTTCCGGACGAATCGATCAATGTGATCGAGGTGCAGAGGCCGACACATCACCGGCAACCCCCTTAGTTGTACGACTCTGCAGAGTTACTATCGAGTGACGAGGGTGATACCTCAAATCTCAGTCCTGATGATATCTCTATAGTATACTTAATCGGACGTGGATTATTGAGGGTGATTCCTCATTCACCACTCCTAATGATGACAGTCGTGCAGCACCTCAAGTGTGAACCCTTCGAGGGTGATTCCTCCAAGGTCACCTTGACGGTTATGTCGAGAAGGAATCCATGGAGGGTGATTCCTCATATTCCTCCTTGATGCTATGGACACACAGATACCTTGACCTTCACCTCAGTCCTTTGTTGAAGTCGGGTCGACCCAAGGGGTACCCGTGAGAGTTATTGAAGTCCGGTTGACCATGAGGGTACTCGCGAGATAATGACGCGGCACGACCGGGCAGACAGAGACCGCCGTAGAGAGGGATGAGCCTGACCCTTGTCGTCAGTTCGCGAGACGGGGCGACAAGATCACTGATCGTTTCTGTGAGCTACCTATACACTAACGGGTTTGGATATGTGATCTGAGTAGGCCTCTGGCCTTTTTGCACTAACCATGATGCGGGAATAAGTATGGGCACTGGGCTTCGTACAATTTCTCCCGAAAGCTTTGTCAGGCATCCGGTTCAACATTGCGACACGGCCGGGATGGTGCCATCCATGACATAGGTGGTGCTTGGACCCGACCCTACTCGCAATGACCTGGAGTGCTTAAGGGTGAGATGCCGAACAACCCCTTCACGCTTAGGATTTAGACTAGCGAGGACCTCTCTGCGGAGCCTAGGTAGGACTACAGTGTGTCGATCAGTCGAGGCCGGGCATAACCAGGAAAACTATGTCCGACCAGAGTTAATCGAGTGTGTTGGGTAAGTTGGTGCACCCCTGGAGGGAAGTAATATATTCGAATAGCTGTGTCCACGGTCGGACGCTCGGAGTTGTATCCCGATATACTACAACTAGAACTGGATACTTGTGACACTAAACTGACATGATGGCTCCGGGATCGCCTCCTCGCGGTGTAGACGAGGAAGGATCTCTAGGCGTTTCTATTATATACTTGTTACTCTACTCTCTTCTGTTGCTGCAAGATGCTGCAAGAGACTAGTCTTCGTTAGGCTAGGTCTTCCCTTCTATTCGGCATTTTTGTAGTATAGTCCTCAGACAAACCCTTCCCTTGATACTGATGCATACATAGCATAGATCTGATGTAAGTATTGTGAGTACTTTGGATGAGTACTCAAGGTTGCTTTGCTACCCCTTTTCCCCTTTACCTGATTGTTATAATCAGATGACGGATCTCGGGAGCCAGCTGATCCTGCCGAGGACTACTACTACACCAACGGAGCCTACTACTACATGAAGACCGACGACCAGGAGTAGATAGGAGGCCCCAGGCAAGAGGACCGCGCCTTTTCGATCTAGATGTTGTTGTTTTGCTCAGCCTTCCGAAGGCAAACTTGTCTAATTATGTATATAGTCAGATATTGTTACTTTCGTTGCCTTATGTATTCGAGCCTTCGTGGCCCTGGCTTGTAATATAAAGCTCTATGTTTGAATGTGTGTCTAGAGTTGTCTTGTGATATCTTCCACGAGTCTCTGATCTTGATCATGCGCATTTGCGTGTATGATTAGTGCATGATTGAGTCGGGGGCATCACACTCAACTAGTTAGTGAGACCATGACCATTATAAAAGAAGAGCAATTGAGTGAGCAAATAAAAGAAAAGGAGTAGCTGGAGAAAAGAAACTAAAGAAAAGGAAAGGAGTATGTCATGTGTATAGGATTATTGAATTATTTCGGAAACAATTGGATTTATTGGTTTATTGGAATAATTTGGAATTTATTGATTTTTGTTTAAATTATTTTGATTTACTGAATTTATTTGAATTTGTTGGTATTATTTGGAATTCATTTGAATTTATTCGAACTCTTAGTATAGCTACTACTAGTACTACATGGTCACTACACTACTACTCAAATATTCTAACTACATTTGGTTCTAAGGAGAGCAAACAATTCTCAATATTACATTAATTAAGAAACACTAGTATAAATATCTCGATAGTCCATGGCAATATATTTTTGGGATAATTAGATTTATGCCCCTAGTTGTGTCCCACTCGTCTGTTTTACCCCTAATTCCCAAAAGTCACCGGTTCTGTCCAAGTCACTTTGCTCCTCTTATGCTTTTGCCCTTTGACTGTTTGACCATCAGTTTGAAAACTTCATAACTAATTCATACTAAATCATAAAAATGCAAATAAGATACCAAAATGTTCAGACAAACATCACCTATATGTGAGTGTCATTTGCATTCATGAAAAAAGTGTTAGAAAGTGCCCATCCGAGTTTTAGCTCTTATGCTACCACCATGAATATTAAAATCTAAAAAAGTTCAAAAAAATTCAAAAAAAATTTGGTGGCAAAGAATGACAAATGTTTTAAGTGTCTGCCAAGTTTCATCAGGGAGTAACATTCGTGGGTGCCGTGGCAAAAAAAAACAACCAACACTCCAAAATAGATTTTTTTTTTGCCATGACTTCCACGAATGTCGTTCCCTAATGAAACTTGGCAAGCACTTAGAACATTTGTCGTTCTTTGCCACCATATTTGTTTTGAATTTTTTTGAATTTTTTTAGAGTTTACTATTCACGATGGTATCAAAAGAGCTAAAACTCAGATGTGCACTTTCCAACACTTTTTTTCATGAATGCAAATGACACTGACATATAGGTGATGTTTTTCTAAACATTTTGGTATCTTATTTGCATTTTTCTGATTTAGTATGAATTAGTTATGACGTTTTCAAACTGACGGTCAACCGGTCAAAGGGCAAAAGCATAAGAGGAGCAAAGTGACTTGGACAGAACTGGTGACTTTTGGGAATTAGGGGTAAAACAGACGAGTGGGACACAACTAGGGGCATAAATCTAATTGTCCCTATATTTTTCTTATAAAATCCAGAAACAGAAATTACTGCTCAAGGTTCTATAAATTACTTACTCCAAACTTATTGCGTTATGGCACTTGAAAAATTTGCAACAATTCATTTTACTCCAAGCATGAATTGAGACTATCTAGAAAGCTAGCACTACTCCAGCAATTCATTTCCAGTACTGAATTTTTAAAGTAGATTTTCTACTCCAAGCTCAAGGCCAGACATATGAATTTACACTGATTTTTAATTTACACTAATTAAAAGCACACATTCAGAAAGACACATCCACATAGGCCCACCAGTATCCATTCATTCAAGCAGAAAGAAAGAAAAAAAGGTCTAAAGAAAAATGAATCGCTTCTCCATTAATTTTATTCACACACGATAAATTCTGTACAATTTGACATAGAAAGTTGTCACGGGATTAAAGAGGACTAACATGGTTATTAAAGAAGAAGAAATAACATCCTTGGTTGTAAGGTAATGATAAAATACCTAGACTAAAATATGGCGATGAACACTGAATAATTATAGAGCATAATTCTAGGTTGTATGTAAGGTAACAATCCAGTCATCTTGGGCAAGGTGGCAAGATTTTGCCAAAAAGGAAAAGGCGCATCTAGTGAGGTGCCTGCAGGTTCGAATCGGACCAAACAAACAAAGGGATTAAGAGGTTTATTGGAAGTTCAAAGCATCTCACAACGTGAGTTAATCTTCTCCTAGCAAACATTGCAGAAAGTGAGAAGCAGAAAAAATGGGCTATAGCTCGACCAAAAGGCAAAACAGATCAATGATGTACAGAAGTGTTCTTCTGTCCATGAAAATTCTAAAGAAATGAAGTGCTCAACTTTATTTCTATAGCAATACAGATTAATGTTCTCAGTTGAAATATCTTTCAAGAAAAAAATGTTCTCAACAGAAATATCTTTCTATATGATTTTATTTAAATTATTTTGATTTACTGAATTTATTTGAATTTGTTGGAATTATTTGGATTAATTTGGAATTCATTTGAATTTCGTACCCCGATTTGTTAGGGTTGGCACGTACCGACCGACGGGGCCATAGAAGATGAAGGAGAGTGCCGAGAAGATTCCACTTATTCTAGGTTTAAAGCAGTTCAGGACCAGGTACGCCGACCACGATATTTGGAGTTTGCAGTAGGTGATTTTGAACTCTTAGTATAGCTACTCCTAGTACTACATGGTCACTATATGGCCACTACACTACTACTACGTTTGGTTCTAAGGAGAAGAAACAATTCTCAATATTATATTAATTAAGAAACACTAGTATAAATATCTCAATAGTCCATGGCAGTATATTTTTCTTCTAAAATCCAGAAACAGAAATTACTGCTCAAGGTTCTCTTAATTACTTACTCCAAACTTACTGTGTTATGGCACTTGAAAAATTTACAACAATTCATTTTACTCCAAGCATGAATTGAGACTATCAAGAAAGCTAGCACTACTCCAGCAATTCTTTTCCAGTACTGAATTTTTAAAGTAGATTTTCTACTCCAAGCTCAAGGCTAGACATCTGAATTTACACTATAGCAATACAGATTAATGTTTTTAGCAGAAATATCTTAAAAAATATTCTCAGCATAAATCACATTTCTATGCCAAAAGGCAAAGCAAAGATAAAACATTTCTGTGAATCTTATTTTGAGGAGTACAGTATCTTCGAATCTGAAACAAATTTGATAGTTAAGCTACCCTGAACCTAAAAGCTTGAACTTTACCAACAACAGATAAATGAGCTCCAGACGATGGCGGTCTTGAGTGGCTGGACGACAAGACGGGGTGGCTAAACAGGATTGGATGGCGAGACGGGGTGGACGGCGGCATCGACCTATGTTCTGTCCCGGAGAGCAGCTCCGCCATGACGCAGCCGAGCGACCAGGCGACCACGAGCATATCGGTAGCCATGTACCAGCGCGTGCCAGCCTGGCCGCACGGCGGCGGCGCGCTCGGCATGGACAGCCCGAGGTCACATATGGCATATCTTCACCACGCCCTCGCCGCCGAAGAGGACGTTCCCGGGCTTGATGTCCCGGTGGACGATGCCGCGCTCGTCATCCTATCGATACCGCTCAGGAGCTGCCGCATGACATCCTCTTCGGTGGCACGGTGGCGCGCCTGGACGACGACACCGAAGCCGCCCGTCCCGAACACGCACTCAGCTCGACCAGACCGTTCTCTGAGAAGGAGGTCAAGACAACCCTATTTTCAATGAATAGTAATAGAACCCTTGGACCTGATACATACCTGCTGAGTTTTATCAGCATTGCTAGAAGATAGTCAAAAAAAATATAATGGGATTATTTCTGGCCTTTTATGAGGGGAGGTTGGATGTGCATTGGTGGAACTATGGCATTACCACTCTGCTTCCTAAGATCAATGGAGCTAACAAGATACAGCCATTACGGCCAATTTGCCTGCTTAGGTGTCCTTACAAATTGATCACCAAAGTGCTTGACAGTAGAGCAGCCCCTTTTGCTGATGTACTGTTTAGTACAAAAATAGGCATATTATGGATGGAATTATGTCTCTTCATGAGATCCTACACTATACTCATATTAGGAAGGGAGAGGGGATTGTCGTTAAGTTAGATTTCGAAAAAGCTTATGACAAGGTGAATTGGGATTTTTTGATGAAAAGCTTAGAAGATAGAGGTTTTGGTAGTACTTGGTGTGGATGGATGAGGAAAATCATCCAAAATGGAACAGTCAGTGTTAAGTTGAATAACACGCTGGGGCCGTATTTCCAGAGCTTCAAAGGAGTGAGGCAAGGAGATTCTATCTCCCCGTTCCTATTCAATATAGTAGTCGAATGCCTGTGTAAAATGGTGTTTCAAGCACAAAAACATGGGTTGATAACTGGCTTAGCACCTGAACTAGTGGAAAATGGTGTGGCTATCCTGCATTATGCAGATGATACGGTGCTATGCATCGAGCATGACCCGGGAAAAGCCCTGAATCTGAAATTACTGTTATATATGTTTGAGCTAATGTCTGGGTTGAAAATTAATTTCCAGAAAAGTGAGATTTTGTGTGTTGGGGGGGGGATGACAATATTTTGACAACATATACGGATATGTTTAATTGCCAGATTGGGCACTTCCCCATGAAATATCTAGGTGTCCCAGTAAGTTACTCTTCTTTGAGAGGGGTGGATTGGGAATTTCTGGAAGAGAAATATATAAAAAGATGTGAATCTGGTTTAGGAAGCAATGCTTCTTCAGGAGGGAGATTGACCCTACTTAATGCTAACATTTCAAGCATTGCTTTCTACTACATGTCCATGTTCCTGCTCTCAAAAACCCTAATAGCAAGATTGGATAAGCATAGGAGAAGATTCTTCTGGTAAGTTACTAAGAATAGAAAAAGATACTATTTGGTTAAATGGACCAGAATCTGCCGATCCAAAAGTAAAGGGGGTTTGGGAGTTAAGGACCTCCGTAAGCAGAACTTGAGTTTACTTACTAAATGGTGGTGGAAACTTGAGACAAAAAGTGGGCCGTGGCAAGATATTGTTAAGGCCAAATGCTTTCGTAGAGATACTATTGCTTCGATAAAAGGGAAGATCAATGACTCCCCATGTTGGAAAGCAATAATGAAAGTTAAAGAGCTGTATATGGCTGGTAGGCGAGTGTCGATCCAATCTGGTAATATTGCCAGACTTTGGATGGATCCTATAGGGGACCAATTGCCGTTCAGCGAGCAATTCCCCAGGCTATTCTCTATTTGTAATTACCCTGACTGCACTGTTAAATCTGGTTTGGTGGCTGATCCATCTTCTTTCTTTCGAAGAAGATTAAATCATGAATTGGAAGATCAGTGACGACATATGATTGATGTTGCTAGTAGAGCATGTGTCTCTGATGATAGTGATAAGATCAAATGGGCGTTGGGTTCTAAAACCTACTTTACTACTAGGTCAGTTTATTCTTTCTTGGAAAGGAACATATCTGGATGTGACTATCGTTGGATATGGAAGGCATGTACACCTTTGAAGATACAAATTTTTTTGTGGCAGCTGTCACAGAACGCAATTTTGACCAGGGATGTAATGAAGCAAAGGGGGTGGAAAAAGAACCCTAGATGCTCCTTCTGTGCAGAGAAAGAAACATCTCAGCACCTGTTCTTTACTTGTCCAGTAGCCAGGGTGACTTGAAGGGTTGTGGCATGTATGTTTGGAAATGATCTATGCCCTAACAACATCAAGCAAGCTTATTCGTGGTGCCATTCCTTCTTCCCAGACGGAGAGGTGTTCCACATTGTTGGCATTGCAGCTATCTGCTGGGCTATTTGGACATGTCGCAATAGAGCTACATTTGAGTTTATACCTCTAAAAAATCCATCTGAATGCGCATTTTCCACTTGTGCTCTTCTATGTTATTGGGTAGGGCTGATGAAACAACAGAAGGATGTGGACGACCTGAGGACTGGAGCGGCTATGCTGAAGAACAACACTTCAAGGTTGATGCAGATATGTGCCACGGCGTACCAGGAAGGTGGAGCTCGCTGAAGTGAGGGATCAAAAAGAAGCTTCAAAAAAGATTGACTCAGGGAGTGATGTCTGCTGTTATATGGGAGAAAGATTTGTTCATTTTGGTGATCGGGTGTGGGCATTCTTATGCCTTTCGCTTGTGGTCTCATAAGATAGACAGTCCTGCAGTTTTTAGTGAATGTTGTTTTGGTGTAATGGTGTTGTCGGGTTTTCGCCCCACAGTGAGTAATCTTGATGGCGAGTGCTTATAGTTGGTTTCCTGGCGATGCTTGAACTCGCTTTCTTCTTTCCCGTCTTATTCTCTGGGCATTGACGTATTTTCGTTATGTCACACTAATGGAAAGGGGTTATGCCCGGTTAAAAAAAAAAGCTCCTAGTCCTCGGTGCTCCCGATGCGCCGTCTCTTGCGGGAGCCGGCGGCGTGGTCGTCCATCATGGCGCCAATGGCGGCTTCAGCTGCGGCAGCTGGCGACATGGTGGCCATGGATGTGGGTGCTACTTGCTGGTGCGTGTTGGAATATGTAGACAGTAGTTACGTACAGCAGGTGCGGCACATGCAAACCGATTGCCAGTCGACGATGTTTTCGTGGCGCGCGCGCAACGCTCAACGCGCTTCCGACTGCTGCTCTGATCGACGAATGTCACTCGGTTTGCTCACCGCCTCACCGGAAGATCTATATAAGCTTGATGGGACACCTCGTTGTACGCGATCGCTTCTTCCTCCCCCACCTCTCCAATCTCCATCCAAAGATCGATCACAGCTCGCTAGAAATTCGCTGCCATGGCCGCGCAGGCCAGCCCGCTCCGCCGCTGGAAGCGCTTCTTCGGCGCCTTCGACTCCGTCGACGCGGCCATCGAGGCCGCCGACCCTGACATGTGCCGCGACGAGGTCCGGCGCGCCAGGGGCGACATCTTTGAATGGCTCTGCAACACCGCGGACGACGGCATGGCGGAGAAGCTCTGCGGGGTTCTCGACGGCTTGATGGCAGAGTCCCTCGAGACGCTGCGGTTGACTCCGGTGACGCCAAAGGTGCTCGCCACCACGGACCTCGCCAGGGCCATCCATCCGCTGCAGAAGCACGAGTCCGAGCGGGTCCGCATCCTCGCCAGAGGCATCGTGAGCGGGTGGAGGGCGTCCGCCCTGCACGACTTCGCCGGAGAGGCCATGCACCAGCCGGATAACTTCAACGCGCCTCAGCCCAAGAAGACCGTCGAGCAGCAGCATGTCGGCGCAACGACGACGGGGCAGCTTTCCTCCATCGAGATCGTCGGTCATGATCAACAACATTCCTCGGCCGATCTTGACTCGAATAAGAAGAAGACGGTGGAAATCAGCAACAAGGCGTCCGATCTCGTCGGCGGCATCAACATGGCGAAGCCCAAGAAGGTCACCGTCGGTCGGCATGTCATTGTCTCGGCCGATCCAGACGCGAAGGCAATGGAGGCCGCAAAGCGCAAACTCCATGAGAGGTACCAGCAAGCATCGGACGCGAAACGGCAGCGCAGGGTGCAGGTGGTGGAGTCGCCGGAGATGCTGAAGCAGAGGCTGAGAAAGATGCACCCCATCCTGAGGGAGAGGAGCCTGGCGAGGTGCGCGAGCTCCATGGTCAAGAAGACGTTCTCGGTCACGAGGCAGATTCCCTTGGGCACTTGATCCATCACAACTGACTGCAATTGTAATTATTTGCTCCTCTGTAAGCGTGTGATGGTCTTACAGAATCTGCTGAAATCTGCAGAATACAAACTTTGTGAAGAGCGATTGGTGAGGATGTAGTAACTGACAGATGTTGCCTCCAGCAATTAGTGATACCTAGATCAGCAATAAAGCTCTCTCCTTTTGCAATTTGATCGAGTTCTTGTGTATGTTGTATTCCAACTTAATTGCAATTTGAGTTCTCAAGAAAATATTCAGAACTCCGCTATGCTTTGACTTCAAACGATTTGAACTTATAAAATATGTGTGCAGCAAAGCAAATCATGGTATACAACCACGAATAGGTCAGGGGGTTTAGGGCTCTAGCTAGGATTCAATTCGCCGTGTGAAGTATGAAATATTCGGCGTGATAATTCACTGTAAGAGTTGTTGGAGTTGGCTGAGGAGAAGCCTTTGCTGCTTTTGGAACAGAGGTGATGCCTGTGGCTTTCATTACCAGTGCAAATTTGGTATTGAGCAGCAATTTACTCTATGAAATTGGACAGATTTCATACTGGAGTTGACTGAACCCAACGCTGCAAATGCTGGCTTCGCAAGTGTGGCATCCTGCAAGTTGTGGTGTTAGAGCATCTACAACCGGACTTGAAAAATCTGGCCCCTCAAAAGCCCGCGGACGTGCCCGGCGTGGACAACGACCGGACACCCCTCGAATGTTGCGCCGTACATCCACATACCACAAATTCCGATTCTTAAATCTATATAATCCATGCACGTCGATCATACGGTACAAACTGTTCGAATGCCCAAGTTCAAAACTGTTAGAATAATTCGAGGCGCACCATCTTTCTACCGAGGACCAAGCAATCACGCGAGCACGGCACCGAGCTTTGTTAACGAGGTTCACCATCATGGCTACATCCCCGGGGCATAACTACGGGCGCTCCACCCCATGACACCGCTATAATACCGTACCCCGGCCGCCTAGGCGCCCGCACACGCCGCCGGCTCCCCTGCGTGTCCATGCTATTATGTTGGCATAGATTACATCGTGTGTCTATCCTTGCTATATATGAGATGTCTACGATACAAGTGTCCTACTTGGACACGACTTCATATCCTGTCTACACACCATACGACTCCAAGTCCATCTGTAACCTACCTTGTATCAATAATATTCGACACAACTCTAACGAACTCCACCTTTGCGAATATTCTCCACCACCTTGGATCCATCCATGCGTCAAACCTCCATGTACATTGGACTTGAGATGCGCCATGAGCACCGCTGCTATTCCCAGACTCCATGTGACTCCACCTGCAACTGTAGTCCCTTCTCGTCTTCCTCACAGTCAACACTCGAGCAAAAATTAAGTTCCTCATTACTCTACTTTATTCTCCCAACTTCCAAAGAATCCATTCAACCTCATCACACACCGACCACTGTTTGCGTGAAAGTGAACAATTCACATATTGGACGCCACATGTAAGAGTTACCTGAACTCAACGTCACCGCTCTTTCTTGACTGCTTGTCTAAAACTTGAAGAAATTTCACTGTCGCCTTGTGTCATCCTAAGTCAAATTTGCAGTTGTCTCGCCCTTCTTCCGAATAGTCTCTGGCAATGTCCCACAGCTATAGTACTCCGCCTCCTTCTGTACTTATCATCCACACTTTGCCATGTGCACTGAACACCACAAAATATACGGCCATGTACTCTCTCAGCTTTTGACAATTTCAGACTCTCCGCCACTTTCTCAGATTATCCGTGGTCAACTCCTGTCCATCTTCTGGCACCAATAGACCCAGTCACCAACTTGAATCCGGTACTCGTCAACACTGCTTCAGCATCCCCTGCACAATTTGTCTGACCACCATCGCCTTGTCCTGTCGTTGTGTCCCGTGCTTACCGCACGCCTCGCCGCTATCACCGCATCAAGCCTCTGCTGTCCCGGTCGAGTCTCCCGGGTAGCTAGCCCCCAGTGCCTCAACCCCCAATGCAGAGAACCACCAATCATCACCGACCGATGCCGAGTATCATGCCTCCATCAGACCACTGGGCCCAGTCCGATCCGCGTGTCTCTCGCTATCCCGCTGAAATAGTCTTCGACTCTCCATGCATTCACGCCGTAGCCCCTCCATCAGCACAGAGTGAAGTCGTCCATGAAACTCCAGCTCCACCTTCAACATGACTCCATGGTGGTTGTACGTGCCACCCCGCGCCACATCGACTCCAAGCTCTCTTGTGTACACCATCTTGAATCAACTCCGCGTCATAGTCTCGTCGAAGCCGCACAAGCCCTCAAGCCTGCACCACGTGTTTCCACGCCCCAGAAGGTGGCCACCATCAGCATCACGCTCATATGTCACCATCATTGAAATCATCACCATCTTCTATCCAACCGATATCCCTGTCGATCCATCAGACTGTCCAGTCCGACCCAACCGGATTATCCGACTGCAACCATGCTACATCCTACGTCGTGTCCGCCCACACATCTATCTGTGCATTGCTTAACGCCCTGTGTATGCATGACCTTGCCACGACATGATCCAGACTCCTCTGAGCCTTATACACATGTCGCCCGTCCTTTGTCGTACACACTCCGAGCACTTTCCGCAAACTTACCAAAGGAAAAATATCCTTGCAGACTTGACCCCAATATGGATACTTTCTGCGAATTCTCCTGTCTCTTTTGCTAGTACTTCCGTGTATGCTGCAGACCCCTTTTTCAGAATAAGTCCTTCCTGGGCACTGCGTCCAGCCATGTTGGATACTACAATCCTCACAGTACAGTCCTAAGGTGCCATCAGCAAACCGAACACAAAGATTTCCGTGCAAACCTCATGCACTACCATTCTTCTATTCAAGATTGCTCAAACCTTTAACCACTGCGTCTGCATGATCCAAATCCTGCATGCTTTTCCATCGAACTTGCTCCAATTGTCTATTAACAAATCTCACGCGAAACATGCACGCCTTGCCAGCTCATTACCCATCTTCAGCGATCCAGCACCTGGCCACCACGCGCGCAGCCGGCGTCGTTTAGGTCATCAGCCGCCACCCCAGCCATATCCTGTCTAAGATACACTTGTATCCTGGACACGACTTACTTGTATATGAGATGTCTAAGATACAAGTGTCCTATTTGGACACGACTTCATATCCTGTCTACACACCATACGACTTCAAATCCAACTGTAACCTACCTTGTACCAATAATATTCGACACAACTCTAACAGAAACAAAGCAAAGCAAATCATAGTTCAACAAACCAGACATTGCAAAATAAAATCAATGTCCGAGCGTGACGGATGGCCTTCGATCATCGGCTCGGCGCGTGCTCAGAGCGGAATGCATCCTGGTCGTCCTGCTCTGCCTGCATCCGGGCTGCCTGCTCCGATTGCATCCGGGCTGCCTACTTCGCCTGCATGCAGGTTGCCTGCTCTGCCTGCATCCGGGCCGCAGCCTCCCTCGCCGCCTCGTACTTCCTACGGTCGTTAATCTTCATCTTCTTGTCCACAAGCCACCTCTTTGAATGCTCATCATAGAGGGTCTCGTCCGCCAACATGATCCTGGCATCTTCCGCGTCCCGTGCGAGTTGCAACCTCGCCTTCTCAAGCTCTATCTCGCCAAATGTCTTGGCCTTCTCGAGCTCCCATTTGATCGCCGCTTGTTGCTTCTCCAACTCAATCTTCTCCCTCTCAATTTCCAACTTCTTCTCCGCCCGCTTCCGGTCTCACTCCATCCTTTCTTTTTGCACATCCAACATGAGCTTGTACCTCTCTTCCTTCTTGTTCTCCCTCACCGAAAAATGCCAGTCCATGTTGACGACATTTTGGTAGCTGCGGCATCACGGGCGGCGCATGCCTTCTCCCACTTGTTTCACATGGCTTGGCGGTTGTCCTTTGGCACAGTAGCTTTTCCATTCTCCACGACAACATCGTCCTCGCCATCGTCCAACCCAATTGATTGGTTGGAGCTTGAGCCATCATTCTTCTTCTTGCTGCTCGCCGCGGACGAAATCACGCCGCCGATGGACGAGGCGGACTTCATCTCCGTCCCAGCGGTGTGGGTCGGGCTGGACGACATCTCCGATGGTGGATCGGGACCGGAGGTGAGGATTGGGAGCAAGGAGGAGGAGGATGGCTCAAGAATGATTGGAGGGCGGTGGGAGGAGGAGGAGGAGGAAGGGTTTGGTGGATCTGGTGCAATTTGGGGTGGGGTGGGGTTGTCGGGTCCGACGTGGCGGGCGGCCCGAGCACGCCCGGGCGCCCCATATCCGCCCCATATTTGGGCTGGATATGAGGGGTGCCGGTCAACCCCGAGCGTTCGAGGGCCGTTTGAGGGGTCCGTCTGGGTCAAAAAATCATAACCGGGCAGTGACCGGACGGCTACCCGGGCGTATGAGGCGGATTTGAGAGGTCCGGTTGTAGATGGTCTTAGTTGTTTCCTCATGGGCAGTGTTAGCATAATGTTCTGTTGTACCTAGGTTCAGATGGACCTAAGAATCTCACTGTACATGTATGTCAAAATGGAGTATAAACATTTTTCTTTTGCCAATGGACTATAAACTCCACATTACAAATTTGTGAATGACATGTCTTTTTTCAAGCTAACAAATTTACAGGAAATTGGCTCGACGGATGCAGGGGAAAGAAATGAGACCACAGCAATGTGCGGGCATTGATCAATGTGGAAACGGGGAATGTATCCTCCTTTTCGGAATAGAAGGATGTGGTCAATAATGACGCAAAATGGTTAGGCCAAGCATTATTTTTGGTACCACCGAATTTTGAGCGTGAGAGTACAAAGTTGTACTTCAGCTCAAAGTACCTACTCGACTCAAAGCAGTACAACTCCCAAGGTATATAAATCTAAAGGCCTCAAATTTCGACTCGGGAAACCTAAAGGCCCAAACAGCACCGCTGCCTGCCTCCGCCTCCTCCAGTTTCGCTTGAGACGGGCGACCCGGGATGCAATTCATCGCCAGATGTTTGCAACCTCGTGTGATCCATGCACCACTGCCACCACTACCGACATGTCTCCTTGGCTGCCTAGCTCTGGCTGATCATCGAACTTAGGGCATCTCAAACACCAGAATTTCCTATACTAGTAAGTTTGCACGTGCAACACACGTCTGAAAAATTCAACTCATATGATTTTATTGCACGTGTTCACGTGTCTGGAAAATTACCTGCAAGGTATAGGTAATTACTGTGCAACAGTTGAAAGGGTCTAAGCTCGTTCACATGTAGGAACATATTTTCTTGTAAAGTAACAGTAGTAGAATGAAACATGATTCAAGTTCATATACATCAGTGCATTCTAGTGGGTTATCAAAGATTATAAGTTAGCTAGGGGTCTAAATATGCTATGTTGAAAGAGAATAGTATGCAAGAACATGTAAATAGCTAGGGGTAAGAAATGTTACAACTTCATAGTAGCACACCAAACCCCTGAAATTTAAGAACTTCAACTTTTATTGGTCATAGCAGTTTCGACAAAAACACAAAACATATAAACCTTTTTTTTTGCAAAAAACAAAACATAGAAACTGATGTGCAACAAGACAGCAAATGTCAGGTATGGTGCCAATAGATAGCACAGTAGCAGAAACATGCAGGGCACTGTCATGCGAAAAGGATCAAGAAGATTAGAACCAACATAAAAATAAGAATAGTAATACAATAGAGCACCCAGGGGACTCACATGTGCCCTATGGATGTCCGTTCCCTCACATCATAGATCCCACTGGCTAAAGTAATTGCAGTTCCTGCCTCAAACGTGAAGGAGATTTAAATAATATAAGAGGGGATTGAGTCGACAAGATGCATGCATATTGTAGGGATTCTTCCCATAAACATGGAGGCGGGGCCGTTGGGGACACGTGAGTGCAGCTGGGTAGGATTCCAGTGCAATGAAGGTGGAGAAGATGAAGAGGAAGAGTATAACCTGAAGGTGTTGTATCCGTCTTGACGACATGGACCTGGCAACCTGGCGAGCCTCCTGTCCACGAGGAAAAATTCTGAGTGCCCTCAAAGAAGCCGTACTCACCTACGTTTATGGTGATTCTAGCGGTGGTCTGAGTTCGTCTGACCATTCAGGTTCCTCTGCATGCGCGCCAACCGAGCGAGACCTACACTTTTTTTCGCCGGGTGGTCCGATTGGAACAAATCCTGCACGTTGGGAGATGGCGGCGGCGTCGTAGGGGTCGGAGGAGGAGAAGGGATCGCACGCATGTCCGGGTAGCTTGAAGACGCGCTCAGCAACGGCGGAGAGGTTCTTATCCGATTAGATGAAGAGATCGCTTTTGACGTCGTCGGCCGTGGAATACCATGTCGAGAAGGCGTGCCAGTAGCCCAAGCGGTCCGGGCTCCCGCTAGCGGCATGTGTGGACGTCGGTGGTGAGCACGTTCGCTGCGCCGGTGAGCGATGTGAAGAGCCGCTGGGCCACACGCCCACGCCTTTGTTCGTATTAATTTGCGGAATTTCTTTTAGAAGGATTTTTGGAAGGAATATCCAATATGGTCTTGCTTTATTTTTTTGGTTTTCTACATTGATTAGCGTACCTGATGCATGCAATTGCTCCTCCGGATGCATGTCCCGCGTGGTAAGCTTCCACCAATAGCTCCTCCGCTTGCATGTCAGTTACTTTCTCATTTTCAAAGGTCTAATTTATTCTCCCTGGAGTGTTTGTTTCCTAGTCTCTACTTCTAATGGACGACTTGGTGAATAGTCGTCCGGTCAATTTTTGCTGGTTTTTTTCGTCATACTTCCACTACCGGGTTTTTTTCGTCATCGTATACCGGTTTATTTTCGTCATCCTATTGAAAACACCTCGAGGGAACCACGCCACGCCAACGCCATCGCACTCGCATCCCGCCGCCGCCGCTCCCTGCGCTACCTCGACGGAAGCCATCTCAAATCCATCCCTTCGCCGCCGCCCTCGCGCTCACATCAAGGATCGAGGCCTCCAGAGTATCCTCGATCCCCGCATTACCCGTTCGCCGCCGCCGATCCCGCCGCCGCGGGAGAGGATGAGCTGATCTCCATGGCCAGATGAGGGAGGAATACGGGTGACGGGATGGATTTGGATCTCAAGGTGGGGAGGCCAACGTAGCCGCCCCTAGCAGAGGATTTGGATCTCATGGATTTGGCTGCGTCGACCAGCAGAGGACCGCCGCCGGCTCGGCTCCTCCACCACGAAGCAACCTCCTTCCACCCCGTAACCGCCGTCCGAAACCCTAGCAATCGAGCCCCACCCATGGCGCCCTAGGTCAGATCCCCTTCCTTCTTCTTCCTCTGGTTTTCTTCCTTGTTCCTGTGATGCGTGAGTGAGTGAGTGATGTGCAGGCGGCTTCTTCTTCCTCTGACCCCTGCGTGTGTCTCTCTTCACTTGTCTCTAGGTGGTACAGCGGCCAGAGGAGAGGAGGTGGAGCAGCCATCGCCTGGACGTGAGGAGAGCTTCCCCCATCCAATCTTATCTACCCCCACCCCCAGGTGGCTCACAATATCTATCACCTGCAGCAGCATCTTGTGCATGCATCCATTGAGGACGTGAGGTGCACACCACATTTTGGTTCAGTTTTTCCCTTCTTTATTATAATTATGCCAAGGAATACATCAAGGTGTTTTGGTTCTCCCCATTCTGTATGTTCGCAATGGAGTGTATATACTGTTGATTTATGTCATGGTGATTGATTTTGATTGCAAAGAGAAAGTGCAAAAGCTATGGGCAATCCTATATGACTGGCGCCATCAGTAAGGATTTCTTTTAAGCTAGCTTACTTTTGGGTCTAAGCCAAGTTTATTTCTTTCGCAGATTTATTCACCTTATTGGGACGGTGGGGTTAATATATATACATCAATTTTGAGCATCGGCAACGCATGAAGCTTGCTTCTGAGGCTGCAACATACTTTACAATCCCCCTGTGAAACATACTTTTGTCACTATGCACATATGGTTATTTGAACGAATTGATGTCGATTAGACTATCTTTTTCCTAATTACTTGTTATATGACATTCTTTACTATTCAGAGGTTGTTGAAAGGAGATGGGGCTCTTCAGGCCCCTTTGGTGCAAAAGCACAAGCAGCAGCATCTACAGCTGACCGCTCATAGCCTAGGATGTCCTGCAGATTTGATCTATTTTGGATAGAGCACATGGAATCAAACCACAGGTAATCAATTTGCTATATTCACGTGATTAGCTATAAGGAATTTATTACCTCTGTTTTATTTGCAGGATACCCAAGCAGTGCGTACAAATTGTAGTGGTGCTTGTAGCTTATCATCAACCTGCCATTATTATTTGTGTGTATGTGTTCCAAACGACCACTCTAGGGATTCTTGATTTGCTCCTAGCTGCACCGTTGGGTTTCTCGCAGCTTTGTTTTGTTTGAGTTCTGTTGTTCATACCAGTCTAATTCGCCAACATCAGATTTCTAATAATGCTTTCAACCTGGACAGTCTGATGTGAGCCAGTTTCTTGCCCTATCCATGCGTCAACCAGCAATTTCTTGATCCAGGTGCCCCATATAGGGAAGCAGAAGAGCGTCAACATCGGCGCCAGCCGCCCCAATGTGGGAGGAAACAGGCGGATGCACGCGAGTTGCTCGACGCCTTCTTCTTCTTGAATAGTTGGATGACCCGCCATTAGACCACTAATTTTGGCTTTGCTCGTTCTCTCCAAGCCCATTGACTAATTAATTTAGTTGATTGTCTGTAGAATTCATGGTGGTGATGGACCTTTATCTGCCCAATGTTCTCATGGAGTTTTCATGCAACTAGCAGGTCGTCCATGTTGTTCTTTATGCATTTAAAAAAATACTAATTAAAGGGAAAGGCATGAACGTGTAAGTTTTGCAGCAGTAGATTCAGAGTGGGTTAAAAATATTTATACAATTCTTCAACCTCTTAAGAATTATGCAATCATCTCCTCAGAGTAGTGAGGAGGGCATGCGTCAGAGGCCTGTCGACAGAGGGAGTGCATGTTTGTATTTCATCAGGGGGATAGTTGTGAGCAATGCATACATCTAGGTTTCCTATTTTTATTTTAGAGACAAACAACTTAGTTGTGGGATTGTCGTGTTAGTTTTTCAAAATGAAAATTTAGTGATGATCATGTTTTATCAGCACAGGTTCAGAGATAACTTTAATGAGTAAACAAATAATTTTCATGCAGGTCAGTTCTGATGTGTGTTGAATAGCTCAATTTTGTTTTGATCTGCTACGTTTAGTCATTGTTTGCTCTAGCATCAACACTAACTGTCACACGCACGCCGCCCCATGGACGCCCCTGACTGAGGTGCATATCGGTGCTTGCTGTCGGTCCATCCGCATCGGCGCAGTGGCATGTACCCCTTGAAAGCTTTGAAGCCTGAAAAAGCCGCAGGACCAGATCTTCCCATCAACCTGAAGATGTGAAGTACGCTGCGTCTCCCGGTATTTGTGTTGCTTCCGCTGGATGACGCTCTATTGTCGTTGTTGCCTCAGCCCTCCCAATTGTCGTGTTCTTCCCTTCTCTTGCTGCTCGATGAGGTTGGTCATGCTGCTAGCTTTGCATTCTATGGAGTCTCTATCTCTACCTATGATAAATTCAGTATCGTTCTACACACGTGTTTGTACCAATCCAAGCCCTGGCTGATGATATAGTTTTGACTTGTAATGATCTGACTATGTATTACCTTTTATGGGATGTATGTATGCCAGTATACATGATTAAGTTCTAGGCAAAAGAGGGTGTCATATTTTATCTCGGTGTGGAACATCATCTTTTAGTTGAACCTAGATGTTTATTCAATCTGAATTTAGATGTTTTATTTAGCATGTACTAGCTAGCTTGTGATTTCCTATGCTGCAAACTGTAACTAATTTTCTTTAGCTGCTGGCTTTGATACTATAGATGACTGGAGCACCTTGTGGTGACTTTGTTCTCTGGGCTGCTCGCGATGTAGTTCTAGAGCAGCTTCAGCGGCAAGGTAAAAATTCAATTTCGGAGAGTGGGATAACTCCCACTATTTTCACTCATTTTGAATTGACAGATCCTATAATAGCATGGATAATTGTGCAGATGCCATAGTTTCCTAATTACTATGATGATTTGCTGGATGAGGAGGTGGGTGAGATGATGCACAAGGAGGTTGCCGCCGGTCAGAGGAGGAGGGCGAGAAGGCTGGAGAGCCGAGGCAGAGGCTTACGGGGAAGAGAAGAAACGACACCTTATACATACAGGATACCCGCTCCCAGGTGCCAGGAGGACAGCCGGGGCTGACGGAGGTGTGGCTTTCTAAAAACTAAACCTTTCCTCTGTAATGCATAGCTTCTCTGTAGAACATCCAATTGTTCTTGGGTAGTATGACTGGATAACATCATTATTTTGGTCAAACTAAAATTTACAGAGGGAGGCCTAGGGGATAACGTTAGGTTAAGTAAGGTTGGTTTTGTATCTTCTGTATTTTATTGAAAATGAAGTGCTTCCACCAACATGAATATTCCACGAAAATCAGACTTCATATTTTGTAAAACATGAAGGTCCAGTCTCTATAGATATCCTCAGTAGGTCAAGGATATAAATTATTATCTGCATTTATCTCGTGTATTTTGATGGATGGTTGTGGCTGAACCAGCAAATGCTCATTGAGATTTAGATTACAGGATAAGAGTGTCGAGGAAGTTAACACATGAAGTAATCATATAATTCTACCATGACTTAGTGCTGCACATATGTTGAGGTAGTTACGCAGACATCTGTTCTACCAAGGTTCTTACTTATATGCACTTGTACATTCTGTTGTTATAGTTGATTGAAATGCTCTAACTTATGGTTTGCCATATGGCCATGGATTGTATATAGTTTGGTTTCGACACTCCCAAATAATAAATGGTTCCTTTTTTTGTTTTTGTGTTTCATAGCAAGGATTAAATAATTAGAACCCAAAAGTGAGTTTCAGGATTTGTAATGAAATCCTATTTGTCGCCTTATGTCGAGGCAGCCATGACGCTCTCTGTTGCAAATATACCACAACTAATTTTACAACTCACCCAGTCGTTATTCCTTATGAGCTGATTTATATAACTCGGGATATAATGTCCAAGATTTCTAACCAATGTACATTCTAGATTCTGTGAGGTTAGAAGGTACTTTTAAGAATATAGCTGAACTCTAGATTATCTTCCTTTTGATCAACGCTTCTACTAGAGTTCATTAACTATGTCAGATGTCTGTTGGTGTTGGCATCACATAGTCCCTGTCATGAGCATGCCATGTTCTCTGAAGTTTACCGAAACAACAAATATTTAGTTGAACATTGACAGCGTTTCTTGTTTTTTCTACTTAAGGAGTTCGAAAAATTACAGGGTTTTTAAGTTTTATCTATGCTTTGTTGGAAGGTATGCTCGGATCACTTCTAGAGATCTGGAGAGGAAAGTTTGTTCCTTCCTTACAAGAGCCATATAAACAATAAGGAAAAGCTCTTTCCTAGCATAAGGTGAATCTTGTATAGTTTAATTTGGGTATATTTTCTTATAAATGTGTATTGTTGCATACATAAATTGTCTCAGTTAGACGAACAATTTTTTATTTAGCGGTGACATACTTGGGACACCAGGAATAGGATTGCGGCAGGGTTGGCCAAAGGACTGCACTACTTGCACTTTTTGTACAGCCCAGGATACCATATTGCAACCTAAGGCCATTGGTAATTCAGTTAAATATATATATTCTCATTTTTCAGACTTCAGTCATCAATTTAGTTCAATCTGTTAGCTTACTGATTGCTGCATAACTACCATTTCTCAAATTTACAATGCGGTTTCTGTGTTGATTTCAAAATGGTGAGATATAATTAGTTATTCACATTTTAGCAGGGACAAATCTTGATTCTTAAATGCAGGCTAACTGTCAATTAATCTTTTATGTATAATACCAACATGTGTCGTGATAATATAAGAATGCAACATTGTAGTGGCATATAATCTATCATTTTTTTGGAACCACAAGCATGCAGCATGTACTGCCAAAACTATTTATCATATGCTGTCAGAGAGATCTAGCTCAATATGGGTTCAGAAGGAAATTGTCAAAGATGAAGTGGCACACATCTACAATTATAGTAAATTTTCTTTAGGGATTCTATTACCAAGAAGCACTTGAGTGGTTTGCTCCATGGTATAACTAACGAGCATTTACTTGGCTTCCTTCGTTAGTGTTTATTTGGCAACGGGCAAAGCCAAGGCATCGCCGGCGATGCGCTATCGTTCAGGCGCATCATCAAGGCCCATCTTGACGTGAGCATGAGGTTGCGCGCTGAATATCATCTCTGTCGGCTGCACCTTGATCGATAGGATGGAAGATGAGATGTGTGGACCACCGTTTATTGGTTGGAGAGAATTTTTTGTGGGGAGGTGAGACTATGTATGTGGGCTAGGAAAGTGCGTCGTCTGTTTCAGAAGCGGAAGAGCAAACAATTTCGAGCTAGACGGCTGGCGTTGAGTCTTGACTGTTAGGATTACGGAACTGCTGGATGAGAGTATAGTAGAGGCAAGCATAGCCCAGCGAACAAATAGGAAAAATAAAATAATTGATGATGGAGTTTATAGGTCAGACCCGAGGAGGTGGGCTTGAGTGGGACTGCATGAGATATGACGTGGCTCGATGTGATTAGATGCGGAGGTGTCTATGCTGCATGTTGAGATAAATCAAGTAGTAGGGTTGAACTTCTTAAGTAGCAACGCATGGGTATTACACCCAATGTAGTGCCATAAATCTCATCGTATTGTATAACCCTCATCTCATTGTATTGTATATATTCATATATTGGTGCATCAAGGGGTTGCTAATTGTTGCGAAGTGACATCTACATGGCCAACAGAGCAAATAAAGTTAGTGCGAAGAAGACACGCGTCAGGGAGGAAGTAGGGCATGCACAATAGAATGGGGATATATTTAGGATGTGATGAAAAACTGCATGCTATAGCAGAGAGACTTGGATTGGAGGCAAGTCGAGTTATGGGCGGAGATGAGATGACGAAGACAAGATGAAGACTTGTGGCCGGGAAAAAACACGACATGATTTAGACGACAAGGGTGCCATTCCTCCTCACTGCGCCACCCTGGTGTGCTCGATGTTGACGCTGAGGGTGCCGTCTCTCCACCTCGTTGTGCCACACCATTGTGCCTCATGTAAACGATGCGGGCGTCGTTCCTCCTCCTCGCCGCGTCACACCTTTGTGCCGGTTGTAGAGATGAGGGCGCCGTCAGCGGCGAGCCTTTCTGCACCGAACAATAGGATCCACCTGACCAGGATGCCTGATTGGCGAGCGCACGGGCTCCATGCCGATGTGGCAGGGATAGGATGGGTCGACCGGTGCCGTGAAAGGGTGAAGAGGATTTGCCACAGCAACGATGGAAGGGAGGCGGCGGGGAAAGGCGCGGACGCGCGGATGTGAGGGGAGAGAGTTCTGCGTGAAGCCAAATATTCAGATGTTGGCAACACTGTTTGATAGCATGCTTGGGGCGACTTGTTAAGTAAGGTCTCTTGTCCATTGTTTCATAATTTATGGTTTCTAATAGATACTACCACTTGTGGATTTATTTTCTATATGCATTCATCGATCGATACATATTGTACGTCAGCGACAAACTTGTACACCGTGTGTATATTTTAGATCCTATCCATACATCATAGTCGCCAGAGATTAAAACTCCGAGTCATTTAGTGAAATTACAAGATTTTGCGAGGCAATTCAACGATGCACTCAAAATTGCGCAACCCGGCTGAAATTCTGACATATCTAAATTACAAAGTATATTTCTGGTTGGTATTCCAATGAGCACGAATGGATAAATTTATATATTTTATTTATCATAACATGCAAGATACACGCATTTATTTTTGTATCACTACATTCAAGATAATATTAATTTAGGGAATTGCAAGGACGTGTCTGGCTATTTTGTTGTTGATTTTATGCCCTCATGAAATAATAAAGAATTGGTTCATCCGGTTTGCACGATGAGTATTCTCCGTTGCATATTTTTAGACCTTCCACATAAAGTATTCGTACTAGGTAGATATATTGCTTGTGCTGGATGGTTATGAGTTGAGGAAGAAGTTTTTATTATATTTGCTCAAATATCGCGCGAATGATGCTAAAAACAATATTCTGACATTGATCTTAATTTGTAACAGATTAATAGTTGGATCATTGATTTCTATGTATACATTGTCTATTTTTTTATCAAATTACATTGCAAGTAAAGTGGGCATCAATTATTATCCGATTGTTACTAGCTATCTTTTCTATACATGAAAATTTTAACATGCATTACGTTTATATAACTCCAGCAAAATATTTCAAAAGCCCGTAGCAACGCACGGGCATTCTACTAGTTTATTATAAGATACGAACGGGATGCGGGACGGGAACGTTTCCGGCAGAGTTTTCGTCCGCCCGGCAAATTGCTAAAGGCAGTTTTGACGAGGGTTAGTATATAATCAGAACACATCTATACTACTATACTACTATTAAACAAAAAAACATATTCATCGCTAAAATGTACCCAGCCTTAGGCACACATAACAACACAAACCAATTACATCCAGACGATCAGCGCCATTTAATTAATCTACGGAAATGTTAACATCCACACGTGTGGGCGTTTGCACATCGCCCACACGCCTCTATCACCACTCATTTTGCCACGTATGAATAGATGACATCAGCAGATTTTTTTTTTTTGGTTTTCGGCTTAAAAATGTTGTATCTCCTAAATAAAAAAGCGAACTAAAAATTCGTTTTCACCATTAAATCCGTCTCGACGAGATCTTCAAAACTAGACCCCATGTTGATATGTTTCGATGAATTTTTTTTTGCCAGAAGTTGCCACGATGTTTACACTGCAGTTGCCATAGGGCTTAAACTAAAGTTGCCATGTGGCAATTTTAGTTTGTAGATCATGGCAATTTTAGTATTTTAATGATGACAACTCCAGTACTTTGACCATGAAAATTATTTTTTGTATGAACCATGGCAATTTTACGTGCATGTATCATGGCAATTTTAGTTTATGGTTCATGACAAGTCTAATTTCTTAATTTCCTGTTTTATAAATGTCAAAATTTACTTTTAAATGTAGAAGAAAATAGCTGAAACATATCATGGCAACTTCAGTGTAAACATCATGGCAATTCATATGCAATAGACATGGCAACTTTTAATCCAAAAAAAATTTCATCAAAACATATCAACATGAGATCTAGTTTCGAAGATCTCATCGCGAGGGATTTAATGGTGAAAACGGATTTTCAATCGGATTTTTCGTTTAAAAGATAAAACATTTTAAAAACTGAAAATCCAAAAAGATTCCTGCATGCATGCATGCGATGACGTGGCAATCTGTTTACATTAGAGACGTGTAGTGCGTCTTCCTTCCCGCCACACGTGTGGCAGTTAGCGCGACCCTTAATCTAACTGTTCTGATTATATATTAACGCAGTTCCGAGTGGGTTTAATATGTTGTTATGTGTGTTAAATTGTCAGGGAAACGCACACACATCGACCGAGTGGGTCGGCCCATTTTCAGCTGTACGCGAAGCTTTCTCGTTCCGGATTCTGATCCTTCTGGAAGGTTTTGGTCGATTTTTACCTGTTTTCGGTACCTTCTAGACTTTTCTTGAGCCGAGTTTTTTTTCTTTTTAGATGTTTTCTGTTTTTCTGTCTCATTTTTATCTCTATTTACCTTTTATCTTTTCTTTTTTATAAATTCAAAATTTTCGAAAAAGGTTCAAATCTTCAAAAAAATGATCTGAATTTGAAAAGTGTTTCCTTCTTTAAAAGAAGTTTAGGAATTTCAAAAAATCATGTTTTGTAAAAATATCAGAATTACAAAAAAATTTATTTCTATTAAAAAAGTTCAAATATTCAAAATTTGTTCCAAAAAATCACAAAAATGTTCGCAATTACAAATTTTTGTTCACTTGTTATAAAAAATTAAAGTATTTCTATATTTTTTCACTTTTTAAAATATGTTTAGATTTTCAAATTTTGTTTGGAAAATTTCGGAATTTTAGAAAACTTTGTTTTTACTTTTTTCTAGTTTTTTTAAATGTTTAAATTTTATAAATCATTGTTGAAATTTATAAATTTTGTTCGTGTTTTTCAAAACTATTTTGGAATTTCAAATTTTGTTCACACTTTTCAAAAAGATGTTCTTGTTCCAATTTTTTTCCAAATAATTCAAAAATCGATATGCCATGGTACATGGAATAGTAAATAACATCCTACAATAAGTATTCCGCTACTCTTCGTTATTTTAAACGCTCGCTCTTTTCGTTTGTCACCAGGCATAAGGTCTAGTGGCTAGCACCATGCTTAGAAGAGTTTGACGTCGCGAGTTCATTGCAACAACACACCTTTTGCGATTTTTCTGTGCTATATATGGGCCAACCCAGTGGGGGCGCTCCCTTCCCTGTGCGGAAGGTCGATTGTTTGCTCTAGTGAGCAGTGTATAGGAGCTCCCTCCAACATGACCCGCAAACGTCTAGACCGAGTTGTTCGGACACACTTTTGCCACCCAACATGGAACAGTATTTGTTCGCGGACGTGTCCAAGTGTCAGTTTTCTAGCAAATCGGATGCAAACCAGAGGGGGCTTTGCGGGAGTCCGGACCTCTGCCATGTGGACGCCAACATCTCCGGACTCCGGTCCACCTTAAACTGAGATGGAGCCGGGCCATGCAGATTTCTATCAGTATCCTCAGTAGTACCTAGCATGGCTAGAAGTCACAAGGTTGTATAGGGAATGTACCCACATACAGGTCTCCATTGTGGAATAAATATTTTGTATGGTGGTTGGATAACTAGTTGTAACATCCCAAATAGAATTACTTAAAACATGTTTGTGTTTGCTGAGTTTAACTAATTTGACTAGGATTTGAAGATTTTAATTGAATATTTAAATTGAGAGGGAATAAGAGCACTTCCCAAATATTCATTTTGGATTTTAATTTGGATCATTAAAATTTCAAAGCAAAAAATGGCCAAAAAACTTGTTACTATTTATTTATGTAATTTAATAGGTTGGAAATACTATGAATGTTATTTATTTGGAGTTCAAAAAACATTTTGGGAATAATTTAGAACCCTAAATTAAAATTATGAAAATATTTCTAACGGCCAAAGTAGGGTTCATAAAATTATTATATGTATTTAAGTTAATATTTGGGCTGGAAATACTTTTCCCAAGCTCCAAATATTATATATTTGATTTCTCTGGATTTTTATATAATTTTCCAAATTGAACTGGATTGATTCCAAAATCAAATTCAAATTTCAAAACAGAAAAATAAAAGTGTCATGGCCTCGGTTCTTTTATCCAGCGGACCCATGCCTCAATTGTTTCAGAGTCATCTATGAGGGGCTCGTATTGCGATCATAATTCTTCAACATTAAGATTGACATGGCCCATTCTGAAGTGCAGGTTCCAATCACTAGCAAAGCTAGCAAAGGATCTGAGAGAGTTGGGGGGGGGGGGGGGGGGGGCACAAGAAGTGCATGGTTCCAAATGATTAAACTCTCCTTAATTTAACCCTCTAAAATAAATCCCCTCCAGTAATCAGTAATTAGGCTACGGCTGGGGGCAGTGGCCACCCTAGAACTGCACGTAGCTCTGCCGCTAGTTCCAATCCCCTTCGCTGCCAAACCTCTCCATGAAGATATTTTCTCCTATGTACCAGGACCTCACATCACGGTGCATGCCCCAAGCCCTTGCATAGCCCTTTTGAGGGAACACATGTTATGAGGGCGCAGCGAGAACACGTACCCAACCGCTGCCAACTTAAAGATTTAGGGCGACCCTTCTTTGGATCCTCGAAAATCAGCACAGTGGTCTCATTTTCAGTCAAAACCGGACCCAGAAGTCTAGCAAAGAGACTAGTTGATCGATCTAGTGGTTTTGCCTCACAACATCTCTAGTCAATCCCTTATAATTCGCTAGAGGAGGATAAGTTCACCTTTTATCCTTTAAAGTTCACCTAGTTTTTTTTTTATTAAAAATGGGAAGATTTTCACTTCCCGGCCTCTGCACCAACTAAGGATGCATACGGCCATTTTAGTATGAGTACCAAGATAAACATGGTCCTCAGAATTTTTTAAATGAGTATCAAGATATTTCTTGATGAGTGGTTCCACCACACATCAAGCTTGATCCTCAATAAACTGGGGAAAACCCCTGTGCATCACCTGTCAATTCTGGGAATTGAACTCGGGTCGTTGGGTTGCACAACCACATACCCAACCACTGAGCCAAGGCTCTCTCTGCTTTAAAATGGGGAGAGTTTCACTTCCCGGCCTCTGCACCAACTAAGGATGCATACGATGAACCCTCAAAAACCTTAGTGGAGGATGTTTTTTACTCCCCGGCCACCGTGACCCTTAGATATACTCGACCGCCCATCAGTGGAGTAAAATTTCCCCACACTACACTTCCCCTCCCCTTCCATTCTGCTACTGCACAAGATCTACCGGCACACCCCCATCCCCACACCCATCCACTCTGCCACCGCCCCGCTGCCAAAGTGGCCGGATCCAGCCACTGTCGCTCCCCACCACCCATCTGCGACACGGATCAACACTGTCACGAGTTGTCCCGAGCCTGTCATCGCGGCGACGCTTCCTCCTCCCATGGCGGCGCTTCCCGCTTCCCCGACCTCTCAACGTCATCGTCGCCGCATAGGAAATACCTAAACATGCGACATCGACGGTGGAGAATGTGGTTCGCGGAGGTCACCAACTATGAAACACATGAGAAGATTTGGATTTGACCTTTCCACTCGGCAGTGCAGGTTGCGCGGGAATACATATTTCGGTGCGCCTCCAAGGCGCCAATGCCCGGTGCAACTCCCCCGATGGCTTGCCGCAGTTGGCGCCCGTAAACCCTTGGTGGCCACCGCACAGGAGATGCGGGAAGATTGGGAGACCCGCGAGAGCCTGCCTCGAGGCAAGGCAAGCTGGTGAGGCATACATGGCAGAGCTCCACCACCTATACCCGGAGCGCGTCGAGCAGGTGCACCGGTTGTACGAGATGTACAAGTCCAGGGTGACAGAGGCCATCAACCTCTGCTCCAGCGATGGCTTTGGCTTGGCGACGGAACATGGCATGGTGGTGGTGGCAGTGGAGCGGGTGAGGAGCCCATGACCGAATCGGACTGGGAGAAGTTGATGAACGAGAGTGATAGCGAGTAGCTTTTTTAGTTTTTATGCAATATAATTTAAATTTTGTTTAAGTTATGTAAATGGTTTATGCAACTGGTTGAATTGAGTTTGAATCAAGTTTGATGAAGTTGTTTGGATCAAATTTGAACTGAATTTGTGTTCATTTTTTAATGAGTTAAGTTTAGGAATTCGATTATAAACGACACCTTTTTAGATGCTCTCACCCAGCCCAAGATTGGTCTCTAGTCGCCATACTCCACACCTACTACGAGCACATAATCACAGGCCAAGGGGAGAACACCAATCCAGTCCCTGGGGTTGTGTGCCAATCGCTTTCACAATCGCCTCTATAGTGAAACGCTCGCTTGTGGTAGACCCTCTGTGCTGGTTTGCTCAACATCCTTCTGGTGGCACTAGGAGTGTGTTTTTCCTTGTCTTGTAACTAAAACTTTTATCAGGTTTTTGCTCATTTTGCGTGCTTGTACATGTGCATCTTTGATGCAAAGGTGGAATTATTTTGTGTTTGTATCATATGTACATTTTTTTCGATAAAGGGCGATTTTATTATCTCAAATGTAGCATCAAGCAGATGCAAAGCATTATGAGTAACACCCGGCCTCTGCATAACTAGGATGCACACGGCCCAATATGAAGGTCTGACAAAAATTGGTGAAAAAAACCGACAAATCGGCAACAGTAGAGCCCTATAGACCGACACTATGCCTATATCGATGGAGGTGGTGGATCGATCCGAATGTTATGTTGCCACCCATGTTGGGAAAAAACCTCCATAGCCACTTGCTCCAATCGCATAGAGACCGCCTTGAACAGCGGTTGGTCCTCCGGTCGTTGTAACATAGACCACATACGTAGCAATTGCGTACACCGGAAAATAACCTGTAGAGGAGAAGCCATTCTTCCATTAAAAACAAAATCATTTCTACATAGCCAAAGCGACCAAATTAAGGCATACGCTCTCACCCTTATTAGCGTTTTGAACCTATTTGAAATATCGTTCAACCAATGACCAAAAATATTGGCAACAGTTGTGGGCGGATACAAATTTGACGCTATTTGGATGATTGACCACGTGGAATGTGCAAACTTGCATTGGAAAAGGAGGTGTTTGATTGTCTCGTCATGAGTACAAAGACAACACTTCTTACTCCCTTGCCAGTTGCATCGTGCGAAATTGTCTTTGGTTAACACAACCCTCCTACGAATATACCACATGAAAATTTTCACTTTTAGTGGAATCTTGGACTTTCAAATTTTCTTCTTATTACTCACTGGTACCTCCGAATGTGTGAGCGCACGATACATAGATTCTACAGCGAAAGACCCTGATGTAGTAAGGTTCCAGCGAAACACATCCCGGCCTTGTGTCAGGTTAATCGAATCCAGTCGGGATAAAAGATTATGCCATGACACAAGTCGAGGGCCAATCAAATCCCGCCTGAACGAAATATTCGGCGGGAATGAACTGAGCACTTTCGCAATAGTATTATTCTTATCGCGAACAATGTTGTATAAGCCTGGATATTGTTCTCGGAGACTGGCATTGCCTAGCCAGATGTCTTCCCAAAAACGAATCTCCGACCCATCCTTTATCATGAAAGACCCAAAGAGAAAGAGATGTTTCTTTGCCGCCATTAGGCCAGCCCAAAAGTGCGAATCGTCGGGTTTCCAAAATGCTTGGGACACCGCCTTTTGACCTAGATACTTGTTGCGCAGCATGGTTTGCCAAACACCATCCTCAGTAAGAAGTTTGAACAACCATTTTGCCTTATTTTTGACCTGCAAGTCATGAATTCCGAGCCCTCCTTGGTCTTTCGGCCTACAAACCACGCTCCATTTGGCCAGCCTGTATTTTTTCTTTTCACCATCTCCTTCCCAAAAGAATCTGGATCTAAAATAATCCAGTCTTTTTAGGACCCCTTTTGGGAGCTGGAAGAAAGAAAGCATATAGAGAACCATATTTGTGAGGACAGAGTAAATCAAAAACAACCGTCCTCCAACTAAGAGTAGTTTTCCTTTCCAACTACTCAACCGTTTCTCTAGACGCTCCTCTACATGCTTCCACTCCGCAATGGTGAGGCGTCGATAATGAATCGGTATTCCCAGATATTTAATCGGGAATTGGCCATGTGCGCAACCAAATAGGTCAGCATAATCGGCCGCCGCCTCAACGGCTTCTCCAAAGCAGAACAATTGGCTTTTATGGAAGTTTATTTTGAGACCCGACATTTGCTCAAACGCTGAAAGCAAGAGTTTCAGGTTTTGAGCCTTGTCCAGATCATGTTCCATAAAAAGAATTGTGTCATCGGCGTATTGTAAAATAGAGAGGTCACCATCCACAAGGTGTGGCACTACTCCTGCAATCTGGCCGTCCTGCTTGGCACGCTCAATCAGAATCGCCAACATGTCAGCGACAATGTTACATAACATTGAGGACATAGAGTCACCCTGCCGTAGTCCTTTTTTTGTCTGAAAGTAATGACCTACATGCCTCCTAAAAATTTGTACATGCCCAAGAATTTATAAAAGCTTCTTGCAGAAAAAAAAACTATAGTTCTCTCTGTAGGATTCTTATAGGAGTCCTAAGTGAAGCGTATAACAACTAAAAAAAATCCTCTTGTAAGAAGCAACATAGCTATAGCACATGGCCTGCAAAATATTCCAAACAAAAAAAAAACTCCAGGAGCAGTAAACCTTGCACGTACTACGAAGGTTCGGTTTGTTTATTCATACAGAAGTAGAAAACAAACGTCCTCTTTAAGCCCTGCCTTTTGAGCATCTACGTGTTGTGGAGGCATGTAATTTGTTATTGTTTCGCAGCCAGAATGGGTTTTCTTCTCTCTTAGGGGTAGTGATCCAGCAAATAGAGCTGGATATAGCTGATGCGGTGAATCACAATGCTGCATTTAGGTATCAGATAATAAATCTCACATATTAATTTGTCCAACCATCAATAGCGCATTCCTCTCCAGAAATTCTTCAGCTATATATGTACAGAGCTGGTATACCTTTCCAACCACGCATGTCCACACACATATTTACAGAGGTGAAGCATATCTATATGTACAGAGCTGGTATACCTTTCTACATATACGTTGACCACGTATGTCCACACACATATTTACACGGAAAATAAAGGAGGAGTCTAGGGAATTAACGAGGAATTACTAAGGCATCAACCTGTAGATATATGTCGCTGGTAAACTGAAATGATGAATGGATGATCAGAGGCTAAAACCAGAGCCTCAGCTCCAAGTCCACCTCGTCGTTGCTCTTGCCCCCGGGAGCTGTCTTCTGCGACCCACCGCCACCGGCGCGGCCACTGTCGACTTGAGCGCCTGCAGCCGGCGGTTCCTCGGCCTGGCGGCGGCGGTGGACGTTCATGTGCCCTCCGAGCGCCTGGGCGGTGGTGAAGCCCCTCTTGCAGATACGGCACAGGTGAGACTCCTGAGCCCGCCTCGCTGCACTGTCCTCCGGGGAGCCCACCTTGCCGGCGCCACCTCCCTCCATTGAACTCCAACCTAGCTAGCCGGAAGCTGATTGTGTGTGAGTAGCAAGTGTGGTGGATGGGACTTGTTGTGGTTGGATACTTGGATGGATCTTAGGAAAGCAACAATGGCGGTATATATAGCCGTAGAGGCTGTGTGGTGTATGTACTGCTGGGGGAGTGTGCATGCTGGTTGCTAGCTTCAGGGAGCGGAAGACTGCCGAGGCCGGTAGCCATTGCCGGCCTAGTTGGCAAATATAGCGTGGCGGTGAGGTGTGCCGGTGCTGATGGGCTGTGAGAGGCTGGTGTGTATATATAGCTCTACCGGCCACCTGGATTTGATCATAGCGTACTCTGTGTACGTACATGCATTGCTTCCCTGCATCCAATTCCTTTTCCAAGTAAAATCCTTTGTTCGACGCAGAAGAAAAGTAAAATCCTTTGAATACGTGACGAGGCACGCATGGATGCATTTTTATTTGTTATTTATTTGCGTTGTGATTCATGAATAAACAAAAAAGAATAAATTATTATTTGTGCAAGAAAAACAATTACCTAATTGCATGAACACGCACCGCCTAACCTATCCGTCGATCGAGATGAGTACGGAATTCTACGACTACCGACATTGTCTGCCGCATGCAAGGATGAAATGTGTTCTTTTCTTCTGGTGTTAGACTAAACTACAGAGAAATGCCACCGCCAAGTGACTCGATGGGTCATGTACTGGTTTGCTCACGCGGGTTGGCCCGCTGGGCCGTGCGAAGAGCTGGATCGAGCAAGCCGAACAATTTTCCATTGATCGTAACTCGTGGAAGAAGGTGGCATCGGGAAAAGTTCTCAAAAAAAAAATACTGGCATCGGGAAATAGAAACGAGATTTGCAGATCCAATGAAGCTGGAGGACATCCGAACATGCCCTAAGATACATATAGAAAAAATAAAGTGATATCCAAAGATTCACAACCCAAATAGAACAATGGTCATGTGGACAAAGAAAAAAAGAAATTAAAAGTACATCCAAGTCAATGGGGATGTCATTGTCTTCTTCCTTCTGCATCCACTAGCACCGTGCTATGCGTAGAACTCGGTTCCACCTATAGACATCTAGATCACCATTAGAGCCGGGATAACACTCTTGTAGCGGTCGGGGAGTCAACATACAAACCAGAATTCCATAGAGATCCTATATAACAGCCCAAGTCCGTCCAAGTGGAATTGGGGAACACAAACCTCACATGCCCCCCAAACAAGGCCGAGGATGGCAACCTTCGCCAATCGGAGCTGCAGTTTGAGGAGTAAGATGCCTTATTTCCTGCTCCACAAGACAACGCCTCCGAGCAAAACCTGCAAAAGGAAAATCCAGATTAAGGGATAGACCATGCCCACCCCCACCCCCCACCCCCTCCTCGTAGCAATGCCAATAAGCACCACTGGAACGACGACGAAGTCAGAATGACATATTCAATGACGACGGCGGCGCCATCGTCTCTCCATGGACCGCAGGAGGCCAAAATCTAAACTTAATCCTAACTCTACCACCATCGAATTAAAACAGCTAGCGGGGTCCTTGTCCACCTCCCCATAGCGCCAAAGTAGTGAGTGGTGGGAGAAGTGGGGAGAGGGTAGACCAGTGCTTCCACCCTGTCTTCTAGGGTATCACGGGAGTCGTTGTTTGGCCAAGCAGCCTGGGTTCATCCGCCGGACATGAACATAGCATGCAAGACATACATATTGTTGTAACAATTTAACAGCGCAACATAGCACACTAAGCTCAGTGAGATAATTCAACAGTACTCCGCCTATGAAAAATACAATAGAGAAATAAGAAACCAACCAAGTGTGTGGACAACAAGCAAACAACATAAACAAAATGACGTAGCAAGGCACATTTCAACTTTTAGTATAGTACTAAAAAGGGTCAACATAAATGTTCCCTAGAATTAGACACGAATGGGCTTAGGTTCACCCGCACGGAATTCAAATGGATGTGTTCAGGATTATCAAAGAAAGGAGTTGGTTACTGGACAAGGCTTGGGCTTTGGTGACCTACGTTTGAGTCTCATATATATCTCACAATAGAAAAATTGAGCCAAAAAATCGACACTACTCAATAGCCACAACATTTTTATGACATATGGGCCAAATACTATAAGTTGCTCATGAAGTTATGCCCACAACACCATGTGGCTGGGCCGGAGCCACTAAATTTGAGAGCAACGGCAGAGATTCCCAACCACTAGTGGTTATGCACTTAAGTTTAATGCAATTTGTGCAAACCATAATGTTGTCTGAAAATTGCTCTAATATATACTTATTTTGGCATATTGTCAAACAATGTTAATTTTGGGAAAACTGTGTGCACTTTTTAAATCGTTATTTTACTCTAATCTTATTTTTAGTACTTCTCTTCTTTAGTGCACTACCAATGCCCTTAATCCATTCTACCTTAGAAAATATGTTTGTTTTTGTTCTTTTTTTGTATACTAGTTAAATGTTGTGTGTTGCTATGGGAGAATGCCTGTAAAATAACCATACATATGATTAAGTGAATAATGGTTGATTTAGACACACACTTCACATCGCAAATTTATCATACATCAATCACATATTAGCCACTTGATCAAAAAATCAATGAACAATTATTTAATATCATAATGATATAATTTCTCCTTCACCTAAAGGTCCACGGGAAGAGGAACCACTGTCTCCTCTATCATTTTCTTGACAAAATCAATCAGATCTAACATTCCTAGAAAAGATGAATATGCATGAAAATCAAGGTGATTGTACAAATTTATCGCTTACTGGTGGCTTGACCCCTTTACCGCTAGACTGCCTCACTAGACATTGAGCTTCACAATTGCCCCAATGATCATCCTCAATGTGTTTGCCATGTTCCTTGACTATGATTGTGTGAAGCTTCTAGAACGTGGACTTTAAAAATGATGAACATGAGAATTGATGAAAGGGAACTGTTACAACAAGACATGCTCTAGACTTTGGACACAACTTTACTTTCTTCCCATGCCACCTCACTAGGTGTCTTCCCCTTTCTCTCAGCTCCATCACCTCCCCTTCCTTCCTCATCCTCCCTTCTTTATCCTTCCCACGTCGCATGTCCACCATGCATGCAGCTCTGTAGCCGTAATCAGTTCCCCACATGTGTGGAACTTAATTGCATAAACCAATGGTGGATTGGACGAAAAAACTTAAACATTAATTTTATGCTATATCTAACATAGGGACAAGGAAGTAGATTCAATCGACACACATGAAGGTTGCAACTGCACACAATATCTATGCAAATGCCTAATATGAATAAATGTCACTGCTCAAACGCAAACCAAAAACCACAACAGCCATCAAGCATCACCATAGAAGGGGGAAACACCTACACTTCAAGAGATAGATATATGCATCGCAAAAAGAATTTGGTAGAATTTGCCTACTCTTTTTTCTGTTTAAAGTTGGTAGAATTTGCAATTTTTATTACTCATTGATGTGATTAAATTTATAGAAGATATCATTGAATTACAGGGAAAGGTAGGATTTGATCCATAACAGCCGAATCATAACCATAGCCTAGTCTAAGATTCCTAATCGCATGAATCAAATGCATGCATGTAGACGTGTTGCACACCTAAGTCTTTGCATTTTAAAACTTGACAAAAAAGGCGCACCAAGAATAACCAAGTCTAATTTTGTAGTTTTTATGGTTTTTGGTTTTTGGTACGGTATGAAATCTAAAAACCATTTATTTCTAGGGCACGCAAACAACATACTTAGCTTTATAGAAGGCATAAGGTAAATATAAGAAATGCAGACAAACTTCCACCGCATCCCGGTGAGTAGCAAACCTCACTCGACGCACACAAAACAACACAACCCCAAAGGGTATGTCCTAAACTTAGTAAAAAAGTGTGTCTCGACCAACGCCGGTCACCTCCAAAGAAGAATAACTCCAACTAGACTTTCCTTGTCGATGCACCAACCAAAATTGGAGACCTAAATGAGTCGGTGAGTGGATGGCGGGACTTGGTCAGCCCCAAGAAAGTCGTCATCTTGGACTCACCCGTGATGGCTAAATTGCGCCCCTGAAGATCAATCCAGAACATCGTCAAACACCACACGACGCAACATAGAACCACCAAGTTGTGCCTCCAAACATGATGCTCCTAACAGAGGAACGACATTAAGAATGGCGCCACCGCCGGTCCGGATCCTAACCTAGGCTTTCGCCCAAAGACAACAATCCAAGTGAGAGAGAGCGAGATGCTGATACACCACAACGACGCCTCCAAGGAGGGGGGAAAACACCCATGGGCGCCATCGCCGCTAGGACCGACTAAATAAGGGTAAGACTTTCATCTGTGTTGTCGCATAGCTGCATCCATGTCCACCGAAATGTGACAACACTGTCCATGTTTGTCCACTTCGTTGCCGCTACAACACCTCCCGAACATTGTCCCACCGCACCAAGCACAGCCAGGAGTCAAAGGCTAGAGCAGCCATGCCGCCATCACGTGCACCATGCAGAGTTGATCAACCGAGCAGCCCAAACACCCGATGATCGACATTGATCCCTAGTCATCATCTCTCTTTCCTTCTACTCGGGGTCGCCATACTCCACACCTCCTATGAGCACATAATCATGCGACGAGGAGAGAACACCAATCCAGCCCCCGAGGAGGACCACGCCGTCAGAACCGCCACCACTGTCAGAAGATCAGACGCCCTCGAATGAAGAAACCCTAGACCATGGCATTGTCTGCCAATCGCTTTCACGATCACCTTTGTAGCGAAATGCTCGCTCATGGTAGACCCTCTGTGTTGGTTCACTCGGCATCCTTGTGGTGCACTAGGAGTGTTTTTTTATTCTTCCTTTTGTTACTAAATTCTTTTATTAGGTTTGTTCTCATTTTGCATGCTTGTACACGTGGGCTATATATGCATCTCTGAGGCGGAGGTGGGTTATTTTGTGCTTTTGTCATATATATACATGCCCCCTAAAATAAAAATATGTACAGACCCAAGAATTTATAAAAGCTTCTATGAGAAAAATCAATTATTTTTTCTGTAGGATTTTTATAGTAGTCCTATGTGAAGCATACCAACTAAAACAAAATCCTCTTGTATGGAAGCAGGCCGGCAAGCTATTCGATGACAAGGAACTCCGCGAGCACTAATGCTTGCACGCACTGCGAAGGTTTGGTTCGCTTAGACTAGTCATAGTGGGGAGTAACTTAGACTAGTGTCATGCATATGACACTAGTGTAAGTTACTACATAGTGCAAAGTAACACAGTAGTAGTAGTATCATAGATTGCTTCATTTATTATCTCATAGACTCATTTTGCCTCGGAAAGCGCTATGTTACAGTAACATATTATGTTACCACAAGCACCTCTTTCCTCATTAAATACTTGCCACATAAGCAAAATTGTCTTGGGATGTGTTAAGTTACTATCTAAGTTACTCCCACTATGGCTAGCCTTATAAATTACACAAAAGTAGAAAACAAACGTCGTCTGAAATTCATTCGTGATTTTTCACAATTAGTATGGGTTTCTTTTCTCTTAGGAATGGCGCTCCAGCAAGTGAGCCGAATATAGCCGATGCGGTGAATATATAACCATGCTGCATGTCGGAATCATAATTCCCACGTAGTATTAATTTGTCCAAGCATTAATAGCATTCCTCTGGAGAAATTCTTCAGCTATATATATAATATGTACCACACATGCTTGACAGATCCATATTACATATTGGAGAGGAGAGGAGAGGCATATCTATATGTACAGAGCAAGTATATATACCTTTCTACATGTATGTACACTACGTACGTTGACCACGTATGCCCACACACATATTTACACGAAAGACAAAGAAGAAGGATTGCTAAAAGGCATCAACCGGGAGAGACGCTGGTAAACGAAATGATCAGAGGCTAAACCTAGAGCCTCAGCTCCAAGTCCAGCTCGTCGTTGCCCACGGGAGCCGCTGCCTTCTGCGACCCACCGGCGCGGCCACCGTCGACTTGAGCGCCAGCCGGCGGCTCCTCGGCCTCGCGGCGGCGGCGGTGGACGTTCATGTGCCCTCCGAGCGCCTGGGCGGTGGTGAAGCCCCTGTTGCAGATGCGGCACATGTGCAACTCCCGAGCCCGCCTCGCAGCGCCGTCCTCCGGCGAGCCCGCCCTGCTGGCGCCACCTCCCTCCATTGAACTCCAAGCTAGCTAGCCGGAAGCTGATTGATTTGCGTGTGGTGTGAGTAGCAAGTGTGGTGGATGGGACTTGTTGTAGTTGGATGCTTGGATGGATCTTAGGAACGCAGCAATGGCGGTATATATAGCGGTAGAGGCCGTGTGTGTAGTGTGTGCTGCTGCAGGGGAGTGCGCATGCTGGTCGGCGGCCATTGCCTGGCTTCAGGGAGCGGAAGACTATCCAGGCCGGCGGCCATTGTTGCCGGCCTAGTTGGCAAATATAGCGTGGCGGTGCATGGGTGGGTATGCCGGTGCTGATGGGCTGTGAGAGGCTGGTTTACATATATAGCTCTACCGGCCACCTGGATTTGATCATAGCGTACGTCCGTGCATTGCTTGCGTGCATCCAATTTCTTTTCCAAGCACGCATGCACGCATTGTTTATGAGTATTTATTTGCGTTGTGAATTCTGATTCATGAATGTATGGTTTTACTTCTTTTTTTGCAAGAGAAAGAATTAACTAATTGCATGAACACGCGCAGTTAACCTATCACGTGGATCGACAAGCATGAGTGCGGCCTTCTATGACTTGCGACGTTCTCTGCCACGCCCAAGGAAGAAATGTGTCCTTTTCTTCTGGTCAATAATTGTTTTCCCTACTGTAATGTTAAGAATTTCATTTCCACATGGATAAGAAATTCAGAAAATGTATCTTCCGGTAAAGAAAGCGCTTATAGAGGATGGTAGAAGCACACAAGAGTTTAACCCCCGTGTTTGCATACAAGATTATGTATAAACAAAACAAAGTGATATCCAAAGGTTCAAAACACAAATATAAGTGGTCATATGGACAGAGGGAAAAGTAATTAAAAGTACATCCATGTTAATGGGGATGTCAATATCTTCTTCCTCTTGCATCCATCAGCACCGTGTTGTGGGTAGAACTTGGTGCCACCTATGGACATCCGGATCACCATCGGAGTCGGGATAACATTGTTGTAGCGGTCGAGATGTCGCTGATGTAAACCACTAGATGCCAATGGTCATGATCTGTTAAGAAAATCGCCATCCGAGAGATGGAAAATCTAGAGAGATCCTACAGAATGCGCAAGTTCGACCATACAGAGTCAGAACACGAACCTCGGACGCTCCCCAACAAGGCCGAGGCTAGCAACCTTCGTCTGTCACAACTGGAGCTGAAGGAGCAAGACACAGAATCATGTCGTTTGCTCTACAAGACAGCATCAACGAGACAAACATACAGAAGAAAAATCTAGATTTGGGGATAAACCACCCCCATCAACACGGCCGAATGACTTATTTCATGCCGGCGGGGATACCATTTTCTCGCCACCGACGACCAGAGGCCAAAAACTAAAATGAATCCTAACTCTACCACCATTGAACTGGGACAGTGGGGTCCCTGTCCCCTCCCGCTGACAAAGCGATGAGTGCACGGAGAGGGGGGGGGGGGGGGGGGGGGGCGGGGGAGAGGGGTAGATTAGTTGCTAAACTGGCTCCTAGGATACTGTGGGAGTCGATGTTTGGTCGAGCCAATGGCGTCCATCCGCTTCACATGACCACAACATGCAAGGCATACATATTATTGTACTATCTCTGTACGATAATATGTGTCGTTTTAGCAGTTCAATTGAACTGCTAAAACAACAAATATATTATGGTACGGAGGGAGTAACAATTTAACGGCACAACAACAATACAATACAGACACAAGAAACGCCCCAATTGTATGGCCAACAAATAAACGATATAAAGAAAACGGTGTTACAAAGCACGTCCCTACTTCTAGTGTAGTAGTAGAAAGGGTCAAACACAAGTACTTCCTTGATTCGACCACAAATGGGCTTAGGTTCACTCGCAGGGAATTCAAATAGATACGTTCAAAATCATCTGTTACTGGGCCAGGGTTGGGCTTAAACCTAGTGCTTTGGTGACCTAGGTTTGAATATCATTTCTCACCATAATTTTTCTCAAACCACCCCCACTTTGAGAGGTTTACATTAGTGGAATGAGACCGATTTTTCAAAGCCAAAAAATTGCCACAACTCTATTGCCTCAATTTTTGTGTGGCATATGGAACAAATCCTATATACCTAAGAGAGTGATCCCCACTATTTCTAATTATGTTAACATGCAACATTCATTAGTGCATAGTGGATTTTAAATCACATTCCATTTAATTGTGATATGCGCAATTTTTCATGTTTATATTTTTTGCTTATGCAGATATTTCACGCGTAATTGAAAATATAATAAGACTAAATTAATATTCTACACTATATTTAGAAAATACATAAATCAAGTTCCACGGCGACGCGCGAGGTATCATCTAGTTCTATATGTTGCTCATGACGCGATGCCACATCATCATGTAGCTGGGTAGGGCCCAATAAAATTGATAACTTTCTTTGTTCACTTTGTATTTCTTTTTACATTTTTATGTTTCGTTTTTGTTTTCTTTATTTATTTTATTTTTCAGCTATTTTCGTCTTTTATTGAGCCGGGGGGGCTGGGTTATGGTATGTAGATATATATTTTTCTTCAAAAATATATTAACATACATTGTAACCCACCACATGAGCAACTATTCTCAAATGCATGAACTTATTTTCTAGATTTTATGAATAATTGTCTATATGTAATGAAACTATTAAGGTACGAGATGAACATTTTTATCCAATATATGAACAGTCATTTTTAGACACATGAACATTTTTTTATAAATGCATTTTTATTGCTGAACTATTTTTTTTATAATACTTCAAAAATAGTTGAATAAAAAATTCAAATTATTTTCTATAAATAACATAAAAATATATAGACACAAGGAAAATGTGAGGATTATAGCTTCATAAAAAATGATTGTGCGGTGACTGGCCCATACCGCTCCATACAAAAATAACTCAACATTCTACTCGTTAGCAAGTGTTATGTTGTCAACAGAGTGCAAAATAGTTCATGAATAGTTCAATCGTGAATTATTTTGCACCCAGAAAAGAGTTCGTGAATAGCACTTTAAAAGAGTTCATGAATTCAAAAAATAATCATAAATTCCAAAATGTTTGGGGATTTTCTTCTAATTTCATAAAATACTATTTTTAAAATGTTGCTAACTTAAGGAAAGTTCATGGTCTATTTTTTTCGTGAGACAAATTCTTCCCTGGTTCGTTCGTACGTTTCGTCGTGGCTTGGCTGTTTTTTTCCTGCCGACGTTTCCTTTTTATTCTTTCTTTGTTTTTTTGGTTTCTTTGTTTTTTCTCAAGTTTTCTTTAGTTTTTCTGTTTTTATTTGTTTTTGTCGTTTTCTTGATTTTTTAATCTTTTTATTGGTTTTTTCTTTTCTTTCTTTATCGTTTTTCTTCATTTTTTTCACAATTCATGGGTTTTCCTTTTTTCTCAGGTTTTTTTTTGTGTTTTTGTCAGTTTACGACATTTTCTCTTAGTTTTCACAGGGCTTTTTCCTTTCCTTTCTTTTTTGTTGTGCTATTCCATTTCTTCCCGGTTTTCTTTTTTTCCTTGTTTCTTTGTTTCCTCTTATTATTTTTCCGTTTTTCTTGGTTTTCTATACACATTCAAAACAAAGGTATACATTATAAACATTTTTATATGCGTGTTTAATATTTTTAAATACACGATTTCTTAAAAAACTTCTTTTTATGTCTACTTTTTTCCATACGCATTTAATATTTTTAAAATAAATTTTTAAAATTTATTAATACATGGTGACCATTTTTATAGAAATATTTTGCATTTTTCAAACAGATGTTTAACATTGTTAAATATTTTGTTAAATGCTCGGGTTAATATTTTGAAATTAATGGTCAACATTTTTTCTATATACATTTCATGTTGTATATATTTTCTAATACGAAGATAAATATTTTTACTATACATATTTAACACTTTTAAAATGCTTGATTTTATTTTCCGAAAAAAATTATGTAATTTTTTTAATTTCAAAAAACTGGATATAACTAAAATAAAATAAAGAAACCTAAAAAAAGAACTAAAGAGAATATGGCATGTGGCCAGTGGCACGATGGTCGGCTGAATATGGAGCTCGCCTTCAGCGAGACTTTCCCTTGTCTTGCTATACGCGAGACATATCAACCCCAGGGAACCTTCCCAAACCGGCGTGAAAAGTTCCAGAAGCTTCTGAAAATTGGCCCGAAACCTCCGCCAGCCAACCCAAGAGATAGTTCCAAAAAAAAGTAGGAAAATCCTATTGGACACACATTGCGTCAAACTGCATGCGCTTCGCACAAGCGAGTGACCGAGAAGCGACGCGATGGGCTGGCCCAGTGCACCTACAACGCTAGCCGATTTTGAGAACCTTCTAGAAGGTTCCCTGAACCGGTATTTTGTTTCTTTTACCGCTTTTTCTGTTTCTTTTTCTAATTTCTTCCTTCTTTTCTTTTTTTCGTTTTTGTTTTCTAGTTCTTTTTTTCAATGTTATTTTATCTTTTTAAACGAAGTATAATTCAGATTTGTTCTTAATTTTGGAAAAATGTTCTTGCTTTTAAAAATGTTCTTTTTTTGAATTTTCAATTTTTTCTTCTTCTTTTCGTTTTTAGTTATTTCTGTTTCTTACTTCTTTTCTTCCCTTTTAGTTTTTTCTATTTGCTTTCTTTGTTTGGTTTGTTATTTCATTTTATTTTTATTTTCTCCTCTTTTTATAAAAATATTCAAATTTTGTTTGTGTTTCCATAAAATGTTCAGTTTTCAAAAAACATGTTCTCAGAATTCAAAAAACAATTCTCGTTACAAAAAAAGTTCAAAATCTCTAGATTCATATAATGTACAGATTTCGATTCTTTTCCTTCACGTTTTCAAAAAATGTTCGTGCTTCCAAATTTGTTCAGGATTTTTTTTCAAATTTGTTCTCCGTATCAAAATTTGCTCTCAATATTCAAAAAAGTTCATGCTTTAAGAAATTGTTCGCGCTTCCAAAGTTGTTCTCCGTTTCAAAATTTGTTCTCAAGATTTTAAAAAAATGTTCATGCTTTAAAAAATTGTCCGCACTTCCAAAGTTGTTCTCAGTTTCAAAGTTTGTTCTCAAGATTCAAAAAATGTTCGTTCTTCAAAAAATAATTCATGTTCAAATTTTGTTCTTGATTTCATAATTTTGTTCTCTAAATTCAAAAAATATTTGGGATTTTAAATCATAATTTTGAAAAAATTCTCTTTTTCAATTTTGTTCCATTTTTCACAACTGTTTGAGGTTCCCAAAAAAAATTCGTGTTTTCGGAAAATGTGCCGTATTTCAAATTTTGTGCACAATTTCAGGAAAAAAATAATAAATTCTCGCAAATTCAAAAAAAATTGCGCTTTTAGAAGTACTTAATTTATGAAAAATGTGCAGTTCTAAAATTTCTTTTAGCTTTTGAAAAAATGTTCCCATATTCAGAAAAGTACTTAGTTTTGTGAACTGATATTTTAAGCTTTCAAAAAGTACTTAGTTTTGTGAAGTGATATTTTAAGTTTTGTCGCTACTGTTAGTTTCATTTAGGTTTGCGCTGCCAATTTAGCATAAGAACTAGCTAGGCATAGTGGCTAGCTCAGCACATACGTCAATAGGATGACACGTGTTCGATTCGCAGCCGATGCAATCCTTTTCGCATACTTTTACCTCGCGAACGTCGCGCTCCCGCAAGATGGGCCGGCCCAGGTGAGCAGCTCATGTGCGAAGTGTCGACTTCTTGCCGCAACGAGCGGCGTATAGGAGGTCCCAAAAAAGTGGACACCGGCATCGATCTCGCAACCTCAACGAGGTAGGAAATAGCTCTAATCACTAAGCTATCCGCAAGCCTCGTGACACATGTGTAATTGGTTTGGGACTTTTTCTTTCTCTTACAGAAAATATCTTACTACACCCACGCATGCGTCCCCGTGTGCAACCAGCAACGACGCACCACATGCACAACTGCAAGTGTCGCAATATGAATGCAACTGGTGTTGGCCTAACTTTTTTCTTTTCAATTTGTTAAAAGAATTAAAAACATGGGTCGCAAGTGTAAATTTTCAAACAGAGTCGCAACTGCAAGTTTTCAACTTGAGTCGCAATTGCAGGTTTTCAAAAATGGATCGCAACTTTAAGTTTTCAAGTCGGGTCGCAACAGCAAGTTTTCAAATGAGGTCGCAACCATAAGTCTTAAACGGGGTCACTACTGTAATACTGCAAGTTTTCCGAAAGGGGGGAGGGGGCAACTTGAAGTTTTCAAATGGGATCGCAACAACAACTTTTAAGTCTTGCGAACCCCTTTTAAAACTTACCGTTGAAACCACATTTGAAACACATGCACTTGCTACCTGACTTATCCTACCACTGCCCGTTTCACCTTATCTCCTCCGAGCCCACCTCCTCCTACCTCCCCGATCCTGCCATTGCTCCCCCCTTATTCTACTTCCCTACCCAGCCATGGATCCCTTCTTCTCTTGCCTCCCAATCCCACCATCAATGTGCCTCCCTCAATGCACCCAAATCGACCGTGTCCATATGCACCCCAAGAGATAAAGCTTACCATTGCTTACTGCAAAGCTAGCGCGAGGTTGCTGCAAGACTACATCTCAACTCTGGCGTGATGCAAGGCCAGGAAGAGGTTGTTGCAAGTCTTTGCTTCAAGCCAGCATCCCAACTCCGGCGAGCTCCAGGTGGTGTGCTGCAAGGGCAGGGGCGTGGGCGGAGGTGGAGGGTTTCTATTGCAGACGAGTGTGTGCATGCGTGAGCGGTGTGGTCCGGCCAAAAACTCAGCTGGTCGACCGTGTATAAACATTTCCCATTCGCAACACACACACACACACACACACACACACACACACACACACACACACACACACACATCCACTACTTTTTTTTTCTGTCCTCCGGTTGTCAATATTCTCCGTGTGATGCTATGATTGACTTATATATTTTTCTAAACGTCATTTTTAGCATCAACCTTGTGGATTTTATTGTGTGATTGTCTTTTATTTCTGTCAGCCAATATTCTTTTTTTTTGCGGGAAAAAAAATCAAGTTGTCACACAATTCTAATAATATATAAATGGTGTGTATACTACTCCCTCCCTGACCCATCCCATATTAATTGTCGCTCAAACATGCGCTAGATACGTCCGTTTGAGCGACAATTAATATGGGCAGAGGGAGTACTATAGACAATCGTTTCCTTTTTTGCATGTCTAGCTGACCTTTGAGCAAGGCCTCGCCTTGAACCCTACGCTACACGGTTATTTTTTGCATCTATTCAGAAAACTAATAATTGGGTTGGATACAGGCGAGGCCCATATAAATGTGCACAACAATGAACAAGAAAATGGATGGGCTAGCCCAGAGATGTAAACCAGGTGGGTGGAGTGACAATAGTGTTACTACAAAACGGGTTGACATCAGTCGACTGAGAAATAATGAAAACGTTGGGAATCAACCGAGTGAAAACATCTCACACGTCCGCCACCTCCTCTACTTGCCACGTGCCCCATGGGCTCCGCACACCACTGTCTGGTTCACCTTATCTCCTCCGAGCCCTTCTCCTACCTCTTCAATCCTGCCATGGATCCCCCCTTATCCTACCTTCCCTATCCAGCCATGGATCCTCTCTTCTCCTACCTCCCAATCCCACCATCGATGTGCCTCCCTCGATACACCCAAATCGACGGTGTCCGTCCATATGCACCCCAAGATATCAAACTTAGGATGGCTTACTGCAAAGCTATCGCGAGGTTGCTGCAAGACTACATCTCAACTCTGGCGTGCTACAAGGCCAGGAAGAGACTGTTGCAAGTCTTTGCTTCAAGCCGGCATCCCAAATCCGGCGAGCTCTAGGTGGTGTGCTGCAAGGGTAGAGGTGTGGCTACTGCAGGCTGACATAGCAGCTCCAGCAAGCACCAGAACAGCATGCTGCAAGGAAGTGCGTAGCCGGCATCGCAACTCCAGCAGGCACCAAGATGGCGTGTTGCAAGACCGGGGCGTGGTTGCTGCAACTTCAGTGAGTTTCAGACGACATGCTAAAGGGGCGTGCTTGCTGCAACTTTGGTGAGTTTCGAAGGACATGTTGAATGCCAGTGTGTGGCAACATCTGCTATGTTCCCGAAAGATGAAGAATGTTTGCGGCAACATGACTTGTGTCGCGAAGGTGGGTACAACTGAAGAGAGCAGATCGGACGCGGCCGATTTTCTCGCCGCCTCAGCCGACTAACGAGTTACACGTAGCACGCGCCGAGGAATCGGCTGAGCTGGAGGTGCTCCCATGAAGGTGCAGTGACCGCGAGACTTGCTCTGTCTTGAAAAAAGAATCTCATAAACTTTAAACATTCTGAAACTGCTTTTATTTTCTAGTCTAGAACTACTCCCTCCGTTCTAGAACTACCACGACGAGTAACTTGGAATGGAGGGAGTAGATGCAAACTGCTTAGCGGTTCAGATATCGCCATCAGCCAAATATACCCCGACCTGGCGCTCCGCGGATCAGGATAAGATGAACCTTTCTTATGTTAATGCCAAGGAGGGGATGTTGCCATGTCATGTGACCACATAGGTAATCTAAAGAACTCCCAAGGTCGGTGTCGTGTGCATTACTCCAATCCTGGTCAGGCTCCAAAGTCAATCACAGAGCGTGTTTGCACCACGACGCAGCATGCACATCAGAGCTTGTACGGATAGACCCGGAGCCTGGAACCAACACGTGATCGAAGGTGGAGATTCCATCATCAGCAAACACACCGCCGACACGCACCTGTCCTCATCAGCGCCTTAAACCAGATGCGAGACGCAGCACCACACGACATGCAAATGAATTCAGGCAATCAAGCTGCCCCCCGTTGCTTACAGTGCCTGCAACACCACAGGCAAATGGCAATTTGTGTGGGTGCGGCACCAGCCAGCCAAGGCCATTGCGCACTTGCACCGCACCTGTGTGACCCTACGGTCACTTGCTCGAAGCTGGAAGCTTCTTCACCGGACAGAGATAACGCGCCCGGTGTCGTCTCAGAGATCACCGACCAAATTCAGAAACTGTAACCACGGCTGGGCCGGTGAGCCGGCTCCAGCATCACCTGACATTCATTTCCGAAAAAGAGAAAAAGGCTTTTCACCGGCATCACTGTATAAGATGGGTGCTAAATATATATAGAATGGAAGCTAGGGTAAATGAAAATCTATTGCAAACGAACAACGACGGCGGGGGAGTGTTTCTGTTGCTACTTTTTATGCACAGGAAGTCCGGGCTGGAGCGGCACCTAGCAACGACCGGGGCGGGAAAAGAAACGAAAATGGGAGGGGGTGGAGTTTCCTGAAGGCTGCGGCATCACATCGCGGCTGCAAATCCTTTTCTTTATCAGCTGGTTCTATTGGGTAGTAGTACGCCCGATCACCGACCATATCTTGTATCCCTGGAGAAAGCATCACACATCAGATAGAGTTGGAGTTGAGAAAAAGATGAGAGTTCGATTAAGGTTGACATACAACATAAAAACAAATTCTATAAATCAAAAGGCGACAATCATGCTGAATTGATGGGCAGTCTCAAAATGTTACTCCTTACAACATAAAATTCTCACAAGAGGTTGTGTTATTTGCACCTACACACATATAAACAGCCACTAGCTATGAATACAGAACAGGTAGGAGATGGTTAATAAGGAGAAGCAGTCGTATTGGCAAAAGTTTGGACTAGTACTCCTATCCGTGAAGGCTTGCAGTATGTGTTTATTATGTATTGATGTACTTTAGGACCATGTGGTTACAATATAAGCCCAACAACTATGGCATAGAATAGCAGATTTTCTATACTGACCTGTAATGGAAACTGGCCATTCTTCCTGGTGTTGCCATACTAGGTACCGCCCCTGTGACAATGTACTCATCATCGATTTCATCAAATCTGATCTCCCTCAGGTCAACAGCTTGTGTCGGAACCTCGAGATTGAAGTTCTCCAGATGAGCCTGATTGCTGTTCCTCCTTCCACTTCCTCTACTGTCCCTTCCTCTCCCTCTTCTTCGGCTTCTTTGATATCTACAAAAAGCCTTGCAACAAATGAAAGACCACCATTTCCTTCTAACCCTGCGGAGCACTTCATAGTCATCTCCAGTATCATCATCCCCATATTCAATGACATAGTCTCCGAGAACGATACCATTGGGAACTTGCGCATGTATCGTGCTCAAGACATCCACGATATCAGAAGATTGCTGGAAGTTGTCCCAATCAACTTGCCTGGCAGGGTCGATTTCTGAAGGGCGTGAATCTGGATGCTTTTGCTGTGTGTGCTTCTGAAGCTCATTGAAGTTACCAGTGAAGGAGCAGCAATCCTCTTCACAGCATCTCTTCTTCTGGTTAAGATGCAGACGAGCCTCGCTGATCACAATCCACCCAATAACATCACCTCTGCACAACGGGCAACTTGGGCGGTTGTTTGCGTGAGACGACACGATGTGGATGCTATCAAGAGGGGCCACAGCTATAGAGGAGACCTTGACATTGGCAGGCAGCTCATAAGCACCTTTGAACCTCTCAAGACAGTTTGAGCGGGACTGGTCGGTGTCGCATACAAATGGCCTGCAGCCCTTCTCGTATGACGTGCACCTCAGTAGGACTGCATTGTGAGGGTAGTCCAGACAGATTGGGCAGGTAACATCCTCCTTCCAGCTTTTATCAAGATGTATGTCGAGATCAAAAGAGCTGGGCCTCACCAACTTCTTCACCATCAGGCTTCCTGAACCCATGTCGAACTTGGTAGCAGAACAACTCCTGTCCCTTAACAGATGCAACTTCTCATCACAACCTGCATGGCATCAACAAGCAAAACAGATAATTAAGCCCTGAGTTCCTCCTTTCTAAACATAGCATACATTTTCTGTCCAACATGCTGTATTTAGCATTTCCATCAATACAGAACATGGTGGCTGATGGATGATGGCAGTCTATGTATGACAGAGTAAAGACATCTTCAGTACCCAATCAGTCCATGTAATCATTAAATTTTGGCCATAAGCTCTTTTGATTGATCCGCTAATGATTTGCTAAAAGTCCATTTCATTTATGCTAAAAACAAACAAAAAAAGAGGATCCCCGCTCAACCCCCTAACGCAAGTGCTGCCGGTTTTACTACCTTGGTCTGATTTCAACCCCCCAAAATCATCATAGGGCTCTGACCAAACCCAGCCATCTACCCAACCAATCAAACTAACAGGAGAAATCCTAACAGAAACGGAAAGCAGTAAAGCAAAATCCCAAACAGAAGTCGATCTGGGCGGGTCACTGGCCCAAAACCAACCAAAACTCCTGACCAGCCCCTTCAATCCGCATCTGAACAGGGCGCCCACCGGCCGCGTGGCGGAGGAGGGAGATCGGGGTAGAGCGCCGCGCCGCCCCCACCCCACCAAATCACGCCGCACGAGTTCCCTATATCCGCAGCAGCCTAAACCCTGAGCTCTAAGAATCACTCCAAAAGCGGCGGTGAGGGGGGGCTAAACAGACAGCCCCAAAATCCACCCGGACGAAATCCGCGGCATCCCCGCAAAATCTCTTCCGAAACCCAACAACCCGCAGGGGGAGAAGCGGGTCGACTGGCAGGAGCGCCGATCGACCCAAGGGGGCAGCAGAGGGCGTCAAAATCCAGCGGCGAAAAATGGGCGGAGGGAGGGCCGTACGTACCGTCGCCGCTGGCGCCGCCGCGGCGCGGGGTAGGTGGCGGTGGTGGGAGGGGAGAGGAGGGGAGACGGGAGGGGAGGGGAGAGGTGAGGGGGAGTTGAAAAAACCGTACCCTCCCACAGCTCGCACGCACGCTCGCGAAGGACTTCCGAGGTGGTGGTGGTGATGATGCAGCCACCCTCTCCCTATCTCTCTCTCCCTCTTCTCTTTTCTACTCGCGCATCGGAGTCGCCATCCATTTCGGCTCTTCCGTTCAGTTTTCTTATCCCGGGTCGCACTCCCCTTTCCTCTGCCTTTTTTCCGTTTCTTTTTCACGGGAAAATCGACCTTTTTGGATTTTCTGTTAGTATTATTTTAAGTTTCTCTCCTAGTAGTTATTACTCCCTCGGTTCATAAATATAAGATGTTTTGGATATTCAATATGGACTATGTGCGGATGAAATGAACAAACAAACACACTAAAACTTGTCTATAAACATCTGATTCAGAAAAAAAAAATGTTTGCCTCGCGAGGCGTTTGGACTCCTCGATTTCGATCCGGAGTGCCGTCGCATTTTCTGAGGCGGTGTCTGCACACGCGCACGTCCTTCTCCGCCAAGGCGGATGACATCGCGGATGATCTTGTCGTCTTCAGCGGTGGGCAAAAGCGGCTCCGACGCAGATCTGCAGGACCCGTAGGCGGACCGTTGGGAGGTTGGCAACCGCGGCCGCGGCTCAACAATGCAGGCATGAGTACCCAACGCTGGCAGGGAGGAGCAGGGCGTAGAGGTGCCGAGCAGCATCGGGCGCCCCGCTGACTAACTGGGGAGGGCGCGGATAGCTGCCCCTCCGGGCCACCCGGGGAGGCCATAGAGCTCGAGTTGTCGCCCATGTCCATCTGCGACCAAACGAGGGCAATGCGGAGTGCGAGTTCCTCGTCATCCAGGCGGACGACTTGGAATCCTCCTTAAGGAGCATCGCCCAGTCGATTGGATCGGACACGTTGTCGGAACCATTGCCGGAGCCGGCCATGGTGGAGGGGATGGGACGAGGACGGGCACTGAGACGACAGACAGTGTAAACAAAGCAGTTGAGAAGCGTGTGGACTTTGACTAGAGTTTGAACCAAAGTGGGGTATTTATGGGACACAGTGGAGACAGGGTAGCCCAACGTGGGCCAGATCCGACATGATGGACGTGTCCGGACCACCCCCACATATGGACTGGGTTTCGGGGTACCGAACAGCCCGGACATATATAGAGCTAGTGAGGTGCCCTGTCGGGTGATTTGGATGGTCTGGTTGTAGATGATGTGATAACATTACTGTTCAATTAAGGAGAGGGCCATGTTCGTGCAATTCATATTCGAAGGCACATTTGAAACATGCACTTACTTTAGAGAGACGGGAGTAAATTAACCTGCTCCGGGAATGTTCCCACGGAATCGTCAAATGCGTTTTGCGTAGGCAGTGAGATTGTGTGTGGGAGAATATGAAAGCGTTCTGCGCTCACAGAATAATAAGATGGGAAAGGGACGGCCAGACGGTTGACGTGTGGAGGAAGAACGTAGCATATGCCAATTGAAAAGAAAGCAAGACTCCGTTACAACTCAACCACAAACGCGAAATTCACACCTACTACTACCTCTTACTCTACTGCCATCGGGTATGAAATGTGGACGCAGGGGCAAGTTGAATTTAGTATGTGGAAGAAACGGTGTGGTAAAACTATACACGGCCCGGTCACCACTCCATAGTACCAGTGTTAGGTGAGAAGACCCTGACCTCTTGCTACATTTCATCTGCAAATGTCACGTTTGTGGGATCATACTGAAGCAACCTGTCGACCTCTCGGTCTACCTCAGCAAAGATCGTTCAAGCTCAAGACTCAAAACGGAATCCAGCAAGGCCATATATCATTTTTTCGACAAGTCATACGCTGCATACAATTTAGTCAGTCTCCCCACCACCACGAGACTAGTCATAGGTTCAACTGGGCTGAACGGTGCAAAAAGTAGTAGTGTCGATACCGGCAGCCACACAAAACTTCGACAAAGGATGCACCATTATTCTAGATAGATAGATATCATCGACAAAACACACCCATGGCGCAAGGGCAGTAGTGCTGGAGCTCCGCAGATTGCTGCTCCAACAGGAAGAGTGGGCGTCACGACTAGTATGGGACGTTCTTGGGGAGGTTGCGGATCACGTTGCTCTTCATCCCGATCTTGGTCCTCATCGTCTCCACCCCGCTCTTGTTCATCGCTCGGAGCACCTTCAGCCTCACCATCTGCTCCTTGGACTGGACCGTCACCAAACCCATGCTCTTGTAGCTGAAGAAGGGTAATACCATTAAGCCTACAGGTCTCGGCATTTTACAAATGCAACATGACAAAGATACTTGAATGGATAGGGCGAAGAATGCATGATCCATACCTGGAAGCCAGGGAAAGCGCAAGGGCACGGTCTGCTGCAACCGAAGGCCGTGGCTTCTGGCGGTAGTAGCGGATGAACTCCCGGGAACCAAGAGTCGTCACACGTCTCCCCTTCTCGCTCTTGCTTGTGATCACGAGCTCAGATCCACCACCTCCCAGTTCAATGCTGTTGTCCATGTCACCTGCAGCAACCAACTGCTTGCCCTCCACATCAACATAGCTGTAATGGAAACAGAACCATGTCATTAGGTGTTCGATGTGTGCAGACTCCATGCATTCACCATTAAAGGATACTTACTATCCAACACAGATAACTAGTCCCTCCATCCCGAATCAGTTGTCTTAGATTTGTCAAGATACGGATGTATCTACACACGTTTTAGTGTTAGGTACTCCCTCCGTAAAGAGGGAGTACCTAAGACAACTAATTTGGGACGGAGGGTAATACAATTCAGTGGACAGACGAAGAAACTATTTAAACCATTAAGCATTTCAGATTATATTTACTTTTGTCCACAAACCATCCCAACATAAATGGCTAATTAACATAATACAATTCTCAACAGCATTCCTGCTTCCAAGCATTCATGGAACAACAGAAATGCAAGAGCCAACGCAAAGAGCACAAATTATAGAATTTGAAGAACATATGCTAAGATGAGTAGGTCTCCAACAGGGTGTCTCAAAAAAGAGCCCTCAGAAGCCCAAACTGAAACCCTAATGTTATCAAAACTATGATCTTATTACAGGAAACAAGAAGGTTACTAACAATTTTGTAAGAACAGTACAAGTTTAGCACAGTACAAACCTGCTGCTGTAATCGTAGAAATCCTCAAGGTCAGCATCTTCATCCTCCCCACCATCTCCATAACGTAATTTGCAGTGACCTTTTGCATCCATATGCTTCCTGACAGCCTCAAGACTTTGAAAAGGCTGGCATCTGTCATTGCAGTAGAGGCACATAAAGTCACGCTTCACCTGCAGGCAGAATAACCAATACAAGATGATGTTAAAAAACATGCAACTAGCAAACATGAACCATTAGTACTGGTGGGAAAATGCCTACCTTCAGTCCGACATATATAAGAAGGCCATTGGGATCTTTCAAGTATTCACTGTCAGGTATGAAGAAACCATGCTTTTTGTGCATATGGATCATGCAGTCCTCTATGTTGTCATGCTTGAGATCACACATGAAGCAGACCGAGGGATCCAACATTTCAAGATCAGCCATCTCATCATCTGACTTAGAGTCCTCATCAACTTGCATGTTTGAGGTAGACTCCAGCTCACTTGGGTCCACTTCAACCCACTCTTCCTCCTCATCCTCATCCTCATCTTCATCTTCATCTTCTTCCATTGCAGAGGGGGCTCTACGGGGAACTCGCTCAGGAAGTGGCTTGACTACTGCAGCAGTGGAGGCATTGGGCTCCTGAGAAGCTCTCAAGAGATGCGATCGCGTGGTGAGATGTTGGGCATGAGCTTTTGCACTCCTGTAGCCTTTTCCACAAAGAGCACAGCTGTAAGACATCGGAGGAGCAACGGTAGAGTTGCTTCCCTCTGCTAAAACAGTTTGTCTAGCAATAAACAGAGCCTCGGTAACTCCAGGAACTCCAGCCACCTGACAAACACTGAATGTCAAAATGATGCGCAACAGAAATGCAGCACTGAGGTAAGCAACAAGCAACAAAATCAAACAGTTCCCAGGATAGTTCAAAAAAGCGCTAGGCATTAAGGGAATGTACAATGCATAGCCTCAAGGTGATGCCTCGCATGCCATGTAGGATCGGATATGACGTAAAGTAGGTTCGGATAGGGAAGCGGGATCCTCTCCAGGAGGCGGGTGCTTGAAGAGAAAAAGTGTGGTCCGGCGACAAAAGATAAAAAGGTTGGAGTGAAAAGTAGAGATGCATGTGTACTAGAATCTTTATTTTCTATTTTTTAATGAGGCTCACTAGTGGTAGCTTGCATTGGGGAGAAAAAATAAATGTAGATGCCTCAAACTATTTTTTGTCATGGGGCATATGTATCCATATGCCACCATTGTACATGCCCTAATTGTGCGTTTTGCCACCGCCTTGTGCTTTTCTGACCAAAGCACATGCTTATGCGCAATTATGCATAAATTAAGCGCAGTTATGCACTAGGCATTTTGCTAGCGCCTAGAGCCTAGGCGCACTTAAGCGCTCGCTTAGGCGCGGCTTTTTTAGCTATTGACTTCCCAGGAATGTGCTACAAGTACAGTTGCCAAGTTGATTATATAGAAATACAACAGCAAGTTTCCCTCTGTGTAGGGTTTAATCGTCAGCTAACGGAGTATCTGGAAACAGATAATTAAATTGACTTGCCTTCATTTTTGTTCAACTAAACTTGCCTACCACAAGGTCCTCTACAGATAACGGATACAGTTTCTTCTCCAATGAGTAAGATAATTCTCCCTTGTCCTCTTACAAAATACCAGGTGTGTAATCTACAGCAGGGACAAGCTGCAGGGCATCGTCTCATGAACAAAGCAGGCCTGTATAACATTTCTTCTAGGAACAGATCGGCGCATTCCAAAAGACAAATCACAGCTGCGATCTTAAGCAAAGCAGAGTGGGAAGCTTGCACATAGCCTCCTTTCTTAAGTTGATAGTGTAGAGTATACCTAAAATTACTAATTAAAATGCTCGCCCTGCAATCTAGTGCCTCCAGTTAACTCAAAACAATGAGCAAAAAAAAATACTCGTCCTGATCATCCATGAGCACTAACACGAGCCAGCTGACTAAACCTAACAAAACAAGCAATAAAAATTCGCAGGGGAAGCGTTTGGGTAGGCCTACTGGGCATCATAATCTCCGCCCCAGAAGCGCGCAACGCATCAGATACCCATTCATATCGCCTGCGGAACGCACCATCTGCTACTACCTAACACGAACCCTAACAGCACATAAACAACCAATCGCGCGGGACCGGCGCGGGGAAGACGGTGGCAAGCATACTACCTTGCGCTTGAGGTTGTAGCGGTGCCACTCGGAGCGGTAGTGGAGGCGCTGCTCCTCCTCCTCCTCGAACGCCGCGTTGCAGGCGTTGCAGGTGACCGTCGGCATCTTGGCCGCGCTTCCTGTCCCCTCGGGTACGGCTCGGACCAAGCTTCGGCGGGCGGGCGGCGGCGGCGGGGTGGTGGCTGCGGCGGTGGCGGGGAGTCCTCGGCTTGGAGTTGCGTTTCTCTCTTTTGCGGTGTGGTTTGGAGTGGTGGCGGCGGGGGCGGCTGGAGGAGAGGAAGCCAAGTAGGCGAGGGCGAGGGAGGACGCGCTCGGCGGTGACGTGGGCGCTTGGGTCAGGCCTCTACCCGCCTCTAGGTTTGGGCCTTTATTGGGCTCTTGGTCGTTCGCGCTTAGGCAGGCTTTAGCCGCGTCGTTAAAAGCAAAGCCCATTCGTCGGTAGTATCGATTCTCAGAAAAATAAGAAAAGTAGAGGTTTGGTGAAATGAACTCTCAAATCGAAATCCTGTCGATGACACCCTAAACTATGCAATCCCCGTCTAAATCAAATCTTCAGATCATTTGCCAAACAAGGATTGTCCATGTGGCAAAGGATGGCCGGGATTAGTTGTTGGAATATGCCCACGCATGCTACTGCTCCTAGCTAACTTCCCACAACCGGATAGCTCGGCGTCTAACTGCACAGGCACTCCGTGCGCCTTACGTGCGCATGCACGTCCTGCATGCAAGGGATAACTCCAGCCATGCCGTTGTACTCTCACCGGACTCTGCGTAGTCTCTCCCCTTGTAACCTGTACTTATAGCCCTTGAGGCAGATCAATACAAACACGGTGAGATTTACAGTACTCAATTTGGTATCAGACTTCTTCCTCGATCCTTCTGCTTCCTCCATGGATCGTCTCCTCCGGCGCTCCCGCTCGGCCGACCTCGACTCCCCGACTCCGCGGCAAGGAGCCCCTCAACGTTCCCGTGCCGGCTGGCCCCTCCTCCTCTCAGGCCGGCCCCGTGCGCCCTGCCGCGCCTGCTGCGCCAACCACGACGCCGGCCGCGACCATCCTGCGCACTGCCGGCAGCACGCCGGTTCTTCCTCCTCATCTGGGAGGTGGTGGCGGCCCCATGATCCCTCGTCTCGGCGGCGACGCCGGGCCCTCCTCCTCGACCAGGCTGCCTCCCTCGATTGCGCACTACTTCTCGTCGAAGCTCGAGCTCGAATCTGGTTCGTATTCCAAGTGGCATCAGCTCTTTTATTTCATCTGTTGCAAGTATGACGTCCAGCACCACCTCGACGACGCCGCCGAGCCCCTCCATGAGAGCGCTGTTTGGCGCAATGGCGATCTCACGATCGTCTTGTGGATGTACGGCGTGATCTCGGAGGAACTCCAGGAGGTGGTTGTGTCGCCCACAAGCACGGCCTACGACGTCTGGACGCAGCTGCACTTGCTGTTCCGCGACAACCAGCCCGACCGGGCGATCATCCTCGGTGCCGAATTTGGCAACACCGTGCAGGGCGATCTCTCCATCGCAGAGTACTCGCGCCGGCTCAAGGGGCTCGCCGATGCCCTCAGCGACGTCGGCGAACGCGTCTCCGACCAGAGCCTCACCCTGCAGCTCATCCGGGGGCTCAATCGGCGCTTCCAGTCATGGCCACTATCCTCCCCATGCAGGAGCCCTTCCTGATGTTCGTCCAAGCCCGCTAATGCCTCCTCCTAGTGGAGATCTCCGCCAACGAGCGCTCCCGCATCGACGGCCGCCTCGAGTCTTCTCCGACCGCCCTCTCCATCGGGCACCTCCACGACCGCGGGACTGCGCTAGACCGCGCCAACGGCAGCAACGACAAGGGCAAGAGCCCCGTCGCCTCGCCCACCAGCGACAAGGGCGGGCGTGGGCGTGGCCGCGGCCGCGGCCGTGGGTGTGGCGCCTCTGCCAACGACTCGTCGTGGCGCGGCTCTGCTCCAACACCTGCTGCACCGGCTACAGGCTACTTCGCCCCCTACGGGGCCCTGATTCCCGCGCCCTCCGGCGCCCGCGCAGGCTGGGCCGCCCCCAACGCGGCTGGCGTCCTCGGGCCCAGGCCTTCCACGTCGCCCCGCCTACACCCGGCAGCGCCCCCACCTGGGAGCAGTACAACCAACTCTACGCTGTGCTGCAGAACCTCTCCATGCAGCAGCAGCAAGCGGGCGGGCGGCCAGGAGTGGTTCCTCGACACCGGGGCGACTTTGCACGTGGCTGGTAAGACCGACCTACTCACTAAGTTTTGTTCTCCATCATGGCATCACTCTCGCGGTATCGTAGTTGGCGACGGTTCTCGTCTCCCCGTCACCGCTGTCGGCTCTACCTCCCTCTCTTCCTTCTCCCTTAATGATGTCCTCATATCTCCTACCATCATCAAAAACTTGATCTCCGTTCGTCGTTTTACTATAGATAATTCTTGCAGTATTGAGTTTGACCCATTTGGTTTCACCGTGAAGGACCTAGCAACTCGACGGATCATCATGAGGTCCAGTAGCCACGGCGAGCTTTACCCCTTCTTCACCAACTCCACGGTCCAAGCAGCGCTCTCCGTCACCGGCGATGTGTGGCATCAACGCCTTGGGCACCCCAGCAATAAAACCACTTCCATTTTAGCTCGTGATTTCCTTCCTGCATGTATTAATAATGGCACGCCAAAAACTCATGTATGCCCGTCGTGCCAAATAGGCAAGCAACCACGGTTGCCCTTTTCTAGTTCAAACTCTTTTACTACTGCACCGTTTGAATTAATCCATTGCGACATTTGGACATCACCTGTGTGTAGCTTTACCGGTTTTCAATATTACTTAGTGATTCTTGATGACTTCTCTCACTTTTCTTGGACGTTCCCCTTGCGCCAAAAATCCGACACCGCGGATACTATACACCGTTTTCATACATATGTACGTACCCAGTTTCATGTCTCCATCAAGTGCATGCAATGCGACAACGGGGGCGAATTTCTCACCACCTTCCTCCGTGACCTCTTCTCTCACTACGGTGCTTCCTTCCGCCTCTTCTGCCCATACACGTCCGCTCAGAACGGCAAGGCCGAACGCCATCTACGCACCACAAACGACGTTCTACGTGTCCTCCTTCTCCACGCAAATCTGCCTCCCCAATTCTGGGTTGAGGCTTTACATACTGCCACCTACATCATCAAGCGGCGTCCCTCTACCACCATTGCGTCTCACACACCATACTTTCGCCTCTTAGGTCACCACCCAACCTACGATCACATGCGCGTGTTTGGCTGCCTTTGTTTTCCCAATTCCATCGCCACAAGCCCGCACAAACTTGCCCCACGCTCTTCACGTTGTGTTTTCTTAGGATACCCTCTGGAACACAAAGGCTATAGATGCCTCGACCTGCAGTCTCGCAAGGTTATCATCTCCCGTCACGTTACGTTCGACGAGACTCAGTTCCCCTATTCCCCCCCCCCCCCCCCCCCCAGCGCTGCATCTACCAAAACAACAGCCACAAAAAATCCCGGACTGGAGATCCTCCCCGAGCCGCGCGCCCCACCTACCTCGTACCGATCTGCTGCGGGATCGCCACCCCTCGGATCGCCTGCCAGCCCCACCAGTCCACCCGGTTCCTCCTCTGGATCCACCCCGCGCCCCACAGATGCCGCGCGTCATTCGCCACCAACCTGCATGCCAGGTTCCCGCGGGCCCGCGTTGTCTCTCCCTCTCACGCATGCAACTCCCAGCCGAGTCGTTCCGTCTCCCTCTCCCTAGGCATCCGCGCATGCAGATCCCGCGCGCCCCGAGCACGGGCCACCACCCTTGCATGCCTCGCCACCGCCCATGCATGCATCGTCACAGCCAAACCCGCCCAATCCTACGCCTCTCCCTCCTCGCGCCGTGGCCATCCAACCCCCTCAAAACATGCACGCAATGCGGACGCGCGGCAAGACTGGCTTTGCCCAACCTAAAGTGCTTGCCTCCGCTCACACGCCGCCTCCCTCCATCAGCCCTATCCCATCTTCTTATCGGGTAGCACTCAAGGACCCCAACTGGCTCAATGCGATGCGCGAGGAGTATGATGCACTGATGCAGAATAACACTTGGTGTTTAGTGTCTCGTCCTGCAGGTGCTAACGAGGTCACCAAGAAGTGGATATTCCGGCACAAGTTCAACCCCGACGGTTCTCTTTCCCGGTACAAGGCGCGGTGGGTTCTCCGCGGCTTCACGCAGCAGGCCGGTGTCGACTACGGCGAGACTTTCAGCCCAGTGGTGAAGCCGGCCACTATTCATACCGTGTTGAGCATCGCTGCCAGGCGGTCTTGGCCTATCCATCAGCTGGATGTCAAGAACGCTTTCCTCCACGGGCACCTCACGGAGACGGTCTACAGCACGCAACCGTCCGGCTTCGTCGACGCCACCTCGCCCTATCACGTGTGCCGGCTGAACCGTTCTCTTTACGGTCTCAAGCAGGCACCGCGGGCGTGGTTCTCACGCTTCACCACCTACTTACGGACGCTTGGCTTCCGTGCGTCTCGTTCGGACACGTCCCTCTTCATCCTTCGGCGAGGCGATCACCTCGCCTACATGTTGCTCTACGTGGACGACATCATCCTCACCGCCAGCTCCGCCACCGTCCTCGACTCCGTCATCCGGGCGCTCCATCGTGAGTTCTCGATGACGGACCTCGGCGCCCTGCATCACTTCCTCGGCATCAACGTCACCACGACTGCACGTGGACTGTTTCTCTCTCAGGAACAGTACGCGTTGGAGATCCTCGACCACGCCGGGATGCTGAACTGCAAGCCCATCTCCACGCCCGTCGACACGCTCGCCAAGCTCTCCACAGACTCTGGACCGGTCTTCCACGACCCGTCGTTGTACTGCAGCTTGGCTGGGGCGCTCCAGTACATCACGTTGACTCGCCCCGACCTCTCCTACGTCGTTCAGCAGTGTTGTCTCTTCATGCATGCACCGCGGGATTGCCACTTCCAGCTCGTGAAGCGCATCCTTCGGTATCTGCGTGGGACGACACACCTTGGGCTTCGGATCCATCAAGACGCCTCCACGGAGCTTGTTGCCTACTCCGACGCCGACTGGGCTGGCTGCCTCGACACGCGCAAGTCCACCTCGGGCTTCTGCATCTTCCTCGGGGGCAACCTACTCACGTGGTCGTCCAAGCGACAGACTACCGTTTCACGATCCAGCGCCGAGGCGGAATACAGGGCGGTTGCCAACGCCGTCGCCGAGACGGTCTGGCTACGCCAGCTTCTCGGCGAGCTTCACCAACCCCCCACACGCGCCACAGTGGTCTACTGCCACAACGTCAGCGCGCCATGTACATGTCGAGCAACCCGTGCAGCACCAACGCACAAAGCACATCGAGATCGATCTCCACTTTGTGCGTGAGCGTGTTGCGCTTGGCGAGATACGGGTGCTTCACGTACCTACGAGCTTGCAGTTTGCTGACATATTCACCAAGGGTCTGCCGACAAGCGTCTTCAACGACTTCCGGTCCAGCCTCAACGTCGGGAAGCCCCACGTTTCGGCTGCGGGGGGGGGGGGGGGGGGGTTGGAATATGCCCATGCATGGCACTGCTCCTAGCTAACTTCCCACGACCGGATAGCTCGGCGTCTAACTGCACATGCACTCCGTGCGCCTTACGTGCGCATGCACGTCCTGCATGCAAGGGATAACTCCCAGCCATGCCGTTGTACTCTCACCGGACTCTGCGTAGTCTCTCCCCTTGTAACCTGTACTTATAGCCCTTGAGGCAGATTAATACAAACACGGTGAGATTTACAGTACTCAACTTTAGTGACATTTTGCAAAGGGAAAACACCTACTCCCCGCTGGGCCGGCCCGCTTTAGTTTTTTTCGTAAAGAAAGCAAGCAGTTAGCTTTCCTCTAGAAGTCATGGAAGTGTGGATAAATCGTCCTGGTCCGGCCCGCTTTAACTTTTTCTTTCAGAAAAAAAAGCGCGCAGCACGGCTAGAACCCGAGACCCCTTGATATTGATCGACCCAAACTAACCACCAGGACAAGACCTACATTGCGTTAAGTTTCTCCCTTTTTATTCTTTTCATCTTTTTCTTAAATTCGTGATTCTTTTTTGAAATCGACGAACTTAATGTTTAGTGTGTATTTATACAATAATGTTCAGTGTTTATTTAAATAAATACCGCATAATATAAAAAGTGCAATATGTATTAAAAAAACTTCATTGTATATTTAAAAAAATCATCATATGATTATGCAGTAATGTTGAGTGTGTATTTTCAAAAAATATTGCATAATATAAAATTATGCAGTAATATTAAAAAATGCTCACCATATATAAAAGAACTTGTTCATATATTATACAATAATGTTAAGTTTGTATTTACAAAAAATCTTACATAATGAAAATTCAGTATAAATTAAAAATATATTGACAATAGTGAAAAGACATACACTCATTGTTACAAAACCTATATAACAAAGAAATATGCAATAGTTAAAAACCCGAAGAATACCCAACATCTGAAAAAAGATAAAAGAAGTCGAAAAATAAAAACACATACAAAAAAACGAAACAGTCAACAAAGCTCTGGACTTGTCTATAGTTTATCTCGACTAATTAAAAAAATGTAAGGTTCCTATTTTACCTTTCTTCTCACCACCTCTTCGTCCAACCTTCCTTGTATGATAATAAATCAACTTAATTTACTTACCTTCTGAACCAATGCCACTTTAATTTACAATTTTACTTACCAAACTTCGGATCGAAATATAAGGTAATTCATAGGCAGAATTTGATGATCATTCATTTACACAATCGCATTATTATAGACAGGTAAATCACAAGCCGACGTACTAGAAGATTTATATCCCGTTGCAACGCACGGGCATTGTTCTAGTAGAGTATAAACGATAGTAAGACAGTAATTAGCTCGAACAGACCGATTGGCATAATGGTTTGTGCACGCGCTGCGAATTTCGCGGGACCCAGATTCGAATCCTGGCGGGCGGCAAACTTTTCACTTGCGGGAAGAAAGATCGAACATGTCCAAATTATTGTATAGAAAGAGATAGGCCTATACGATCAACTAAGCCAATGAGTGGCGTAGTCGTCTGCGGGCGTGCCGTATTGCCGCGACCCAGGTTCGATTTGTGGGCGAGGCTCGGTTTTTTCTGTAGGAAAAACAATGTCAGACTTCTTTTGCAAACAAGGACTTTTGCTTGATTACATATAAAGCAAGGCTTTTTTTGTGAAAGAACACCCATCGGTTTGGGGAATCCTTCCTGGTTTCTGAGGCGGTTTTTCTGGGCGAGTTTTTAGCCAATTTCTTCCACTGAATCCGAATTCATCATGCCTAGCGGGAGATTGTATACCGAGACCAGATCAGTATGTTATTGAGCTCATGCTCCTCCATCGTGGCGTAGTCCTCCGTCACCACCAGCTCTTTATAAAACATCCATGATCCGTTTCAAGTGTCTTCCTCTTCCCAAATTCAACGTGGAACGTGAACATGAACGAGTTCTTCATGACCTCCTTGCAATCTACCCCCTTGATCGGGCACCAAACTGTAAGAGTACTCTTATGGATTCACTCCTTATGAACACCAATTCAAGTTACAAGACAAAATACAAGAAGAATTGCTGAAGAAGAAGGAGGAAGAAGCCAGAGGTAGGAGGAGAAGAGAAAGCCATTGTGCCGATAGCCGTGATCCACTGGATACTTCATCCCGTGCCTTGGTCCTGGTACTTGTAGTCGCTGCGGCTGTAGCTCTTGCGGTAGCGAGGCCGTTGGGCCTAGCCCATAGCCATCGGCCCATGATATGAAGGGCACTGACATCCCCTCCCCCTTAACAACCGGCTTGTCCCAAGCCGGTGACTCCACTTCGCCGGTCCATAGGAGAGTTGCATAGTAAATAGTAGCCCGAACATATGTAGAGAGCCATCACCAAGCCAAGGCATAGAACCGCCCAGATCCCATTGCAGTTGATGTTGCTTAACTTGGTCGAAGTTATGGCGGTAGCCAAAGTCCGCTCGGACTTCAGCAAAGTAGGAGCAATAGTTGTGGTTGATGAGAGCCCCACCAAGAAGGCGTCGAAGATGTAGCCATTGTCAGCACTACCATACTCAATTCTGCAGAGATATCAAACATCCAGTGTTGGACTAAATCATGTATATGCACAATGTGTTGACACAGACTAATTGAACTGGAGTTCACCATTTCCAAATATGCAAGGGAGGGCTGCCGATTTAGATTGAGCATCAACGACTCTGCACGTGACACAAGCAGAGCAACAGCAATTGACGCCAGACTGCCAGGCCAAGTATCCACATTGAGAAATTCCAATTCAAGCGACCCAATAGCAGAATGAGTAGGTACACAAGTAATTGCAGGAAAACAACTCAAGGATTCTCTAGGAAAATTCAAATCACCATAGAAATGCTTCATCATATAAGTAACTTGTGACAACATTCCAATATGCTCCCGATGCAATATATATGAGAGAAAGCTAATGATGGCCACGGCATGGGCCGTGTTGTGTTTCCGTCTGCACGATCTCTCCAAAACGATGGCCACGACTTTGGTCGTAGCACCAACCACGAGGGGTCTTGCAACTGGGTGGAGCACATACCTCAGTAGTTGGTGGAGCAGTTTGTCGAAAACATTACCAGCGCCGGTGCAGCAAAGCCAATGGTGCCAACAATGTGGTGCGCCTCGCTTGACAGCGGGGAAACCCGCTGGGAGAGGGCATCCGCGATCACCTCCACCCAAGTGAGGGCCTCGGGTTCCTCCTTGTTGTAGAGGTCGAGGGACTCAGCGTTCCCGGCAGAGTTAGTGAACTGCTCAACCTCATTGTCTTTGAGGTCGACGGCGGGCTCGGAGAATACAACAGTAATAGTTAAAAACCCGAAGAATACCCAACATCTGAAAAAAGATAAAAGAAATCTGAAAATAAAAACACATACAAAAAAAGAAACAGTCAACAAAGCTCTGGACGTGTCTATAGTTTATCTCGACTAATTAAAAAAATGTAAGGTTCCTATTTCACCTTTCTTCTCACCACCTCTTCGTCCAACCTTCCTTGTATGATAATAAATCAACTTAATTTACTTACCTTCTGAACCAATTCCACTTTAATTTACAATTTTACTTACCAAACTTCGGATCGAAATATAAGGTAATTCATAGGTAGAATTTGATGATCATTCATTTACACAATCGCATTATTATAGACAGGTAAATCACAAGCCGACGTACTAGAAAATTTATATCCCGTTGCAACGCACGGGCATTGTTCTAGTAGACTATAAACGAGAGTAAGACAGTAATTAGCTCGAACAGACCGATTGGCATAATGGTTTGTGCACGCGCTGCGAATTTCGCGGGACCCAGATTCGAATCCTGGCGGGCGGCGAACTTTTCACTTGCGGGAAGAAAGATCAAACATGTCCAAATTATTATATAGAAAGAGATAGGCCTATACGATCAACTAAGCCAATGAGTGGCGTAGTCGTCTGCGCGCGTGCCGTATTGCCGCGACCCAGGTTCGATTTGTGGGCGAGGCTCGGTTTTTTCTGTAGGAAAAACAATGTCAGACTTCTTTTGCAAACAAGGACTTTTGCTTGATTACATATAAAGCAAGGCTTTTTTTGTGAAAGAACACCCATTAGTTTGGGGAATCCTTCCTGGTTTCTGAAGCAGTTTTTCTGGGCGAGTTTTTAGCCAATTTCTTCCATTGAATCCGAATTCATCATGCCTAGCGGGAGATTGTATACCGAGACCAGATCGGTATGTTATTGAGCTCATGCTCCTCCATCGTGGCGTAGTCCTCCGTCACCACCAGCACTTTATCAAACATCCATGATCCGTTTCAAGTGTCTTCCTCTTCCCAAATTCAACGTGGAACGTGAATATGAACGAGTTCTTCACGACCTCCTTGCAATCTACCTCCTTGATCGGGCACCAAACTGTAAGAGTACTCTTATGGATTCACTCCTTATGAACACCAATTCAAGTTACAAGACAAAATACAAGAAGAAGTGCTGAAGAAGAAGGAGGAAGAAGCCAGAGGTAGGAGGAGAAGAGAAAGCCATTGTGCCGATAGCCGTGATCCACTGGATACCTCATCCCGTGCCTTGGTCCTGGTACTTGTAGTCGCTGCGGCTGTAGCTCTTGCGGTAGCGAGGCCGTTGGGCCTAGCCCATAGCCATCGGCCCATGATATGAAGGGCACTGACATCCCCTCCCCCTTAACAACCCGCTTGTCCCAAGCCGGTGACTCCACTTCGCCGGTCCATAGGAGAGTTGCATAGTAAATAGGAGCCCGAGCATATGTAGAGAGCCATCACCAAGCCAAGGCATAGAACCGCCCAGATCCCATTGCAGTTGATGTTGCTTAACTTGGTCGAAGTTATGGCGGTAGCCAAAGTCTGGTCGGACTTCAGCAAAGTAGGAGAAATAGTTGTGGTTGATGAGAGCCCCACCAAGAAGGCGTCGAAGATGTTGCCATTGTCAGCACTACCATTCTCAAATCTGCAGAGATATCAAACATCCAGTGTTGGACTAAATCATGTATATGCACAATGTGTTGACACAGACTAATTGAACTGGAGTTCACCATTTCCAAATATGCAAGGGAGGGCTGCCGATTTAGATTGAGCATCAACGACTCTGCACGTGACATAAGCAAAGCAACAGCAATTGACGCCAGACTGCCGGGCCAAGTATCCACATTGAGAAATTCCAATTCAAGCGATCCAATAGCAAACTGAGTAGGTACACAAGTAATTGCAGGAAAACAACTCAAGGATTCTCTAGGAAAATTCAAATCACCATAGAAATGCTTCATCATATAAGTAACTTGTGACGACATTCCAATATGCTCCCGATGCAATATATATGAGAGAAAGCTAATGATGGCCACGGCATGGGCCGTGTTGTGTTTCCGTCTGCACGATCTCTCCAAAACGATGGCCACGACTTTCGTCGTAGCACCAACCACGAGGGGTCTTGCAACTGGGTGGAGCACATACCTCAGTAGTTGGTGGAGCAGTTTGTCAAAAACATTACCAGCGCCGGTGCAGCAAAGCCGATGGTGTCAACAATGTGGTGCGCCTCGCTTGACAGCGGGGAAACCCGCTAGGAGAGGGCATCCGCGATCACCTCCACCCATGTGAGGGCCTCGGGTTCCTCCTTGTTGTAGAGGTCGAGGGACTCAGCGCTCCCGGTAGAGTTAGTGAACTGCTCAACCTCATTGTCTTTGAGGTCGACGGCGGGCTCGGAGAATACAACAGTAATAGTTAAAAACCCGAAGAATACCCAACATCTGAAAAAACATAAAAGAAATCTGAAAATAAAACCACATACAAAAAAACGAAACAGTCAACAAAGCTCTGGACGTGTCTATAGTTTATCTCGACTAATTAAAAAAAGTAAGGTTCCTATTTCACCTTTCTTCTCACCACCTCTTCGTCCAACCTTCCTTACATGATAATAAATCAACTTAATTTACTTACCTTCTGAACCAATTCCACTTTAATTTACAATTTTACTTACCAAACTTCGGATCGAAATATAAGGTAATTCATAGGCAGAATTTGATGATCATTCATTTACACAATCGCATTATTATAGACAGGTAAATCACAAGGTGACGCACTAGAATATTTATATCCCGTTGCAACACACGGGCATTGTTCTAGTAGAGTATAAACGAGAGTAAGACAGTAATTAGCTCGAACAGACTGATTGGCATAATGGTTTGTGCATGCGCTGCGAATTTCGCTAGACCCAGATTTGAATCCTGGCGGGTGGCGAACTTTTCACTTGCGGGAAGAAAGATCGAACATGTCCAAATTATTGTATAGAAAGAGATAGGCCTATACGATCAACTAAGCCAATGAGTGGTGTAGTCGTCTGCGTGCGTGCCGTATTGCCGCGACCCAGGTTCGATTTGTGGGCGAGGCTCGGTTTTTTCTGTAGGAAAAACAATGTCAGACTTCTTTTGCAAACAAGGACTTTTGCTTGATTACATATAAAGCAAGGCTTTTTTTGTGAAAGAACACCCATCGGTTTGGGGAATCCTTCCTGGTTTCTGAGGCGGTTTTTCTGGGCGAGTTTTTAGCCAATTTCTTCCACTGAATCCGAATTCATCATGCCTAGCGGGAGATTGTATACCGAGACCAGATCGGTATGTTATTGAGCTCATGCTCCTCCATCGTGGCGTAGTCCTCCGTCACCACCAGCCCTTTATCAAACATCCATGATCTGTTTCAAGTGTCTTCCTCTTCCCAAATTCAATGTGGAACGTGAACATGAACGAGTTCTTCACGACCTCCTTGCAATCTACCCCCTTGATCGGGCACCAAACTGTAAGAGTACTCTTATGGATTCACTCCTTATGAACACCAATTCAAGTTACAAGACAAAATACAAGAAGAATTGCTGAAGAAGAAGGAGGAAGAAGCCAGAGGTAGGAGGAGAAGAGAAAGCCATTGTGCCGATAACCGTGATCCACTGGATACCTCATCCCGTGCCTTGGTCCTGGTACTTGTAGTCGCTGCGGCTGTAGCTCTTGCGGTAGCGAGGCCGTTGGGCCTAGCCCATAGCCATTGGCCCATGATATGAAGGGCACTGACATCCCCTCCCCCTTAACAACCGGCTTGTCCCAAGCCGGTGACTCCACTTCGCCGGTCCATAGGAGAGTTGCATAGTAAATAGTAGCCCGAACATATGTAGAGAGCCATCACCAAGCCAAGGCATAGAACCGCCCAGATCCCATTGCAGTTGATGTTGCTTAACGTGGTCGAAGTTATGGCGGTAGCCAAAGTCCGGTCGGACTTCAGCAAAGTAGGAGAAATAGTTGTGGTTGATGAGAGCCCCACCAAGAAGGCGTCGAAGATGTTGCCATTGTCAGCACTACCATACTCAAATCTGAAGGAAATATGCCCTAGAGGCAATAATAAAGTTATTATTTGTTTCCTTATTTCATGATAATTGTTTATTATTCATGCTAGAATTGTATTAACCGGAAACATAATACATGTGTGAATATATAGACAAACAGAGTGTCACTAGTATGCCTCTACCTGACTAGCTTGTTAATCAAAGATGGTTATGTTTCCTAACCATGGACAAAGAGTTGTTATTTGATTAACGGGATCACATCATTAGTTGAATGATCTGATTGACATGACCCATTCCGTTAGCTTAGCACCCGATCGTTTAGTATGTTGCTATTGCTTTCTTCATGACTTATACATGTTCCTATGACTATGAGATTATGCAACTCCCGTTTACCGGAGGAACACTTTGTGTGCTACCAAACGTCACAACGTAACTGGGTGATTATAAAGGTGCTCTACAGGTGTCTCCAAAGGTACTTGTTGGGTTGGCGTATTTCGAGATTAGGATTTGTCACTCCGAATGTCGGAGAGGTATCTCTGGGCCCTCTCGGTAATGCACATCACATAAGCTTTGCAAGCATTGCAACTAATGAGTTAGTTGCGAGATGATGTATTACGGAACGAGTAAAGAGACTTGCCGGTAACGAGATTGAACTAGGTATTGGATACCGACGATCGAATCTCGGGCAAGTAACATACCGATGACAAAGGGAACAACGTATGTTGTTATGCGGTCTGACCGATAAAGATCTTCGTAGAATATGTAGGAACCAATATGGGCATCCAGGTCCCGCTATTGGTTATTGACCGGAGACGTGTCTCGGTCATGTCTACATTATTCTCGAACCATAGGGTCCGCACGCTTAAGGTTTCGATGACAGTTATATTATGAGTTTATGAGTTTTGATGTACCGAAAGAGTTCGGAGTCCCGGATGAGATCGGGGACATGACGAGGAGTCTCAAAATGGTCGAGACGTAAAGATCGATATATTGGACGACTATATTTGGAGTTCGGAAAGGTTCCGAGTGATTCGGGTATTTATCGGAGTACCGGAGAGTTACGGGAATTCGCCGGGGAGAAGTATTGGGCCTTATTGGGCCCTGCGGGAAAGAGAGAGGGGCTGCCTAGGGCAGGCCGCGCCCCCCCCATGGCCTAGTCCGAATTGGACTAGGGGGCGGGGCCGCACCCCCTCCTTCCTTCCCTTCTCTCTTCCCCTTCCTTGTCTCCTACTCCTAATACATGGAAGGTCTCCTAGTTGGACTAGGAAAGGGGGAATCCTACTCCCGATGGGAGTAGGACTCCCCTAGGGCGCGCCATAGAAGAGGGTCGGCCCTCCCCTCCTCCACTCCTTTATATACGGGGGTAGGGGGCACCCCATAGACACACAAGTTGATCTTCGTGATCGTTCCTTAGCCGTGTGCGGTGCCCCCTCCACGATATTACACCTCGGTCATATTGTAGCGGTGCTTAGGCGAAGCCCTGCGACAGTTTAACATCAAGATCGTCACCACGCCGTCGTGCTGACGGAACTCCTCCCCGAAGCTTTGCTGGATCGGAGCCCGGGGTGTGTCATCGAGCTGTACGTGTGTCAAGAACTCGGAGGTGCCGGAGTAACGGTGCTTGGATCGGTTGGACCGGGAAGACGTACGACTACTTCCTCTACGTTGTGTTAAAGCTTCCGCTTCAGTCTACGAGGGTACGTAGACAAGACTCTCCCCTCTCGTTGCTATGCATCACCATGATCTTGCGTGTGCGTAGGAAATTTTTTGAAATTACTACGTTCCCCAACAGTGGCATCCGAGCCTAGGTTTTATGGTTTGATGTTATATGCACGAGTAGAACACAAGTGAGTTGTGGGTGATATAAGTCATACTGCTTACCAGCATGTCATACTTTGGTTCGGCGGTATTGTTGGATGAAGCGGCCTGGACCGACATTACGCATACGCTTACGCGAGACTGGTTTTACCGCCGTGCTTTGCACACAGGTGACTAGCGGGTGTTAGTTTCTCCAACTTTAGTTGAACCAAGTGTGGCTACGCCCGGTCCTTGCGAAGGTTAAAACAGCATCAACTTGACAAACTATCATTGTGGTTTTGATGCGTAGGTGAGATTGGTTCTTGCTTAAGCCCGTAGCAGCCACGTAAAACTTGCAACAACAAAGTAGAGGACGTCTAACTTGTTTTTGCAGGGCATGTTGTGATGTGATATGGCCAAGACATGATGCTATATTTTATTGTATGAGATGATCATGTTTTGTAACCGAAGTTATCGGCAACCGGCAGGAGCCATATGGTTGTCGCTTTATTGTATGAAATGCAAACGCCCTGTAATTGCTTTACTTTATCACTAAGCGGTAGCGATAGTCGTAGAAGCAATAGATGGCGTAAACGACAACGATGCTACGATGGAGATCAAGGTGTCGCGCCGGTGACGATGGTGATCATGATGGTGCTTCGGAGATGGAGATCACAAGCACAAGATGATGATGGCCATATCATATCACTTATATTGATTGCATGTGATGTTTATCCTTTATGCATCTTATCTTGCTTTGATTGACGGTAGCATTTTAAGATGATCTCTCACTAAAATTATCAAGAAGTGTTCTCCCTGAGTATGCACCGTTGCCAAAGTTCATCGTGCCCAGACACCACGTGATGATCGGGTGTGATAAGCTCTACGTCCATCTACAACGGGTGCAAGCCAGTTTTGCACACGCGGAATACTCAGGTTAAACTTGACGAGCCTAGCATATGCAGATATGTCCTCGGAGCACGGAGACCGAAAGGTCGAGCGTGAATCATATAGTAGATATGATCAACATAGTGATGTTCACCATTGAAAACTACTCCATCTCACGTGATGATCGGTTATGGTTTAGTTGATTTGGATCACGTGATCACTTAGATGACTAGAGAGATGTCTGTCTAAGTGGGAGTTCTTAAGTAATATGATTAATTGAATTTAAATTTATCATGAACTTAGTCCTGTTAGTATTTTGCAAATTATGTTGTAAGATCAATAGCTTGCGTTATTGCTTTCATATGTTTATTTTGATATGTTCCTAGAGAAAATTGTGTTGAAAATGTTAGTAGCAATGATGCGGATTGGATCCGCGATCTGAGGTTTATCCTCATTGCTGCACAGAAAAATTATGTTCTTAATGCACCGCTAGGTGACAGACCTATTGCAGGAGCAGATGCAGACGTTGTGAACGTTTGGCTAGCTCAATATGATGACTACTTGATAGTTTTGTGCACCATGCTTTATGGCTTAGAATTGGGACTTCAAAGATGTTTTGAACATCATGGACCATATGAGATGTTCCAGGAATTGAAGTTTCAAGCAAATACCCGAGTTGAGAGATATGAAGTCTCCAACAAGTTCTATAGCTAAAAGATGGAGGAGAACGCTCAACTAGTGAGCATGTGCTCAGATTGTTTGGGTACTACAATCGCTTGAATCAAGTGGGAGTTAATCTTCCAGATAAGATAGTGATTGACAGAATTCTCTAGTCACCATCACTAAGTTAGTAGAACATCATGATGAACTATAGTATGCAAGGGATGATGAAAATGATTCCCGAGTTTTTCATGATGATGAAATCGATGAAGGTAGAAATCAAGAAAGAACATCAAGTGTTGATGGTTAACAAGACCACTAGTTTCAAGAAAAGGGCAAAGGGATAGAAGGGAACTTCAAGAAGAACGGCAAGCAAGTCGCTGCTCAAGTGAAGAAGCCCAAGTCTGGACCTAAGCCTGAGACTAAGTGCTTCTACTGCAAAGGGACTAGTCACTGGAAGCAGAACTACCCCAAGTATTTGGCGGATAAGAAGGATGGCAAAGTGAACAAAGGTATATTTGATATACATGTTATTGATGTGTACTTTACTAGTGTTTATAGCAACCCCTCGGTATTTGGTACTGATTCAGTTGCTAAGAGTAGTAACTCGAAACGGGAGTTGCAGAATAAACAGAAACTAGTTAAGGGTGAAGTGACGATGTGTGTTGAAAGTAGTTTCAAGATTGATATGATCATCATCGCACACTCCCTATACTTTCGGGATTAGTGTTAAACCTAAATAAATGTTATTTGGTGTTTGTGTTGAGCATGAATATGATTTGATCGTGTTTATTGCAATACGGTTATTCATTTAAGTAAGAGAATAAACTGTTGTTCTGTTTACATGAATAAAACCTTATATGGTTACACACCCAATGAAAATGGTTCATTGGATCTCGATCGTAGTGATACACATATTCATAATATTGAAACCAAAAGATGCAAAGTTAATAATGACAGTGCAACTTATTTGTGGCACTGCCGTTTAGGTCATATTGGTGTAAAGCGCATGAAGAAACTCCATGCTGATGGGATTTTGGAATCACTTGATTATGAATCACTTGATGCTTGCGAACCATGCCTTTTTGGCAAGATGACTAAAACTCCGTTCTCCGGAACAGTGGAGCGAGCAACTAACTTATTGGAAATAATATATACTGATGTATGCGATCCGACGAGTGTTAAGGCTCGCGGCGGGTATCGTTATTTTCTGACCTTCACAGATGATTTGAGCAGATATGGGTATATCTACTTGATGAAACATAAGTCTGAAACATTTGAAAAGTTCAAAGAATTTCAGAGTGAAGTGGAACATCATCGTGACAAGAAAATAAGGTTTCTACGATCTGATTGCGGAGACAAATATTTGAGTTACGAGTTTGGTCTTCAATTAAAACAATGTGGAATAGTTTCACAAATTCATGCCACCTGGAACACCACATCATAATGGTGTGTCCGAACGTCATAACCGTACTTTATTGGATATAGTACAATCTATGATGTTTCTTACCGATCTACCAATATCGTTTTGGGATCATGCATTAGAGACAGCTGCATTCACGTTAAATAGGGCACCATCTAAATCCATTGAGACGACACTATATGAACTGTGGTTTAGCAAGAAACCAAAGTGGTTGTTTCTTAAAGTTTGGGGCTGCAATGCTTATGTGAAAAAGTTTCATCCTGATAAGCTCGAACCCAAATCGGAGAAGTGCGTCTTCATAGAGTACCCAAAGGAAATTGTTGGGTACACCTTCTATCACAGATCCGAAGGCAAAACATTCGTTGCTAATAATGGATCCTTTCTAGAGAAGGAGTTTCTCTCGAAAGAAGTGAGTGGGAGGAAAGTAGAACTTGATGAGGTAACTGTACCTGCCCTTATTGGAAAGTAGTTCATCATAGAAATCTGTTCTTGTGACTACTATACCAATTAGTGAGGAAGCTAATGATGATGATCATGTAACTTCAGATCAAGTTGCTACCGAACCTCGTAGGTAAAACAGAGTGATATCCGCACCAGAGTGGTATGGTAATCCTGTTCTGGAGGTCATGTTACTTGACCATGACAAACCTACGAACTATGAGGAAGCGATGATGAGACCAGATTTCGCAAAATGGCTTAAGGCCATGAAATCTGAGATGGGATCCATGTATGAGAACAAAGTGTGGACTTTGGTGGAGTTGCCCGATGATCGACAAGCCATATTGTATAAATGGATCTTCAAGAGGAAGACGGGCGTTGATAGTAGTGTTACTATCTACAAAGCTGGAATTGTCGCAAAAGGTTTTCGACAAGTTCAAGGTGTTGACTACGATGAGAGTTTCTCACTCGTATCTATGCTTAAGTCTGTCCGAATCATGTTAGCAATTGCCGCATTTTATGAAATCTGGCAAATGGATAAACAAAGCTGCATTCCTTAATGGATTTATTAAAGAAGAGTTGTATATGATGCAACCAGAAGGTTTTGTCAATCCTAAAGGTGTTAACAAAATGTGCAAGCTCCAGCGATCCATCTATGGACTGGTGCAAGCATCTCGGAGTTGGAATATACGCTTTGATAAGTTGATCAAAGCATATAGTTTTATACAGACTTGCGGTGAAGCCTGTATTTACAATAAAGTGAGTGGGAGCATTACAGCATTTCTGATAAGTATATGTGAATGACATATTGTTGATCGGAAATAATGTAGAATTATTCTGTAAAGCATAAAGGAGTGTTTGAAAGGAGTTTTTCAAATAAAGACCTCGGTGAAGCTGCTTACATATTGAGCATCAAGATCTATAGAGATAGATCAAGACGCTTGATAAGATTTTTTCAATGAGTACATACCTTGACAAGATTTTGAAGTAGTTCAAAATGGAACAGTCAAAGAAGGAGTTCTTGCCTGTGTTGCAAGGTGTGAAGTTGAGTAAGACTCAAGACCCGACCATGGCAGAAGATAGAAAGAGAATGAAAAGTCATTCCCTATGCCTTGGCCATAGGTTCTATAAAGTATGCCATACTGTGTACCAGATCTATTGTATACCCTGCACTGAGTTTGGCAAGGGAGTACAATAGTGATCTAGGAGTAGATCACTGGACATTGGTCAAAATTATCCTTAGTGGAATAAGGATATGTTTCTCGATTATGGAGGTGACAAAAGGTTCGTCATAAAGGGTTACGTCGATGCAAGTTTTGACACCGGTCTGGATGACTCTAAGTCTCGATCTAGATACATATTGAAAGTGGGAGCAATTAGCTAGAGTAGCTTCGTGCAGAGCATTGTAGACATAGAAAATTGCAAAATACATAACGGATCTGAATGTGAAAGACCCATTGACTAAGATTCTTTCACAAGCAAAACATGATCACACCTTAGTACTCTTTGGGTGTTAGTCACATAGCGATGTGAACTAGATTACTGAATCTAGTAAACCCTTTGGGTGTTGGTCACATGGCGATGTGAACTATGGGTGTTAATCACATGATGATGTGAACTATCGATGTTAATCACATGGTGATGTGATCTAGATTATTGACTCTAGTGCAAGTGGGAGACTGAAGGAAATATGCCCTAGAGGCAATAATAAAGTTATTATTTATTTCCTTATTTCATGATAATTGTTTATTATTCATGCTAGAATTGTATTAATCGGAAACATAATACATGTGTGAATATATAGACAAACAGAGTGTCACTAGTATGCCTCTACCTGACTAGCTTGTTAATCAAAGATGGTTATGTTTCCTAACCATGGACAAAGAGTTGTTATTTGATTAACGGGATCACATCATTAGTTGAATGATCTGATTGACATGACCCATTCCGTTAGCTTAGCACCCGATCGTTTAGTATGTTGCTATTGCTTTCTTCATGACTTATACATGTTCCTATGACTATGAGATTATGCAACTCCCGTTTACCGGAGGAACACTTTGTGTGCTACCAAACGTCACAACGTAACTGGGTGATTATAAAGGTGCTCTACAGGTGTCTCCAAAGGTACTTGTTGGGTTGGCGTATTTCGAGATTAGGATTTGTCACTCCGAATGTCGGAGAGGTATCTCTGGGCCCTCTCGGTAATGCACATCACATAAGCTTTGCAAGCATTGCAACTAATGAGTTAGTTGCGAGATGATGTATTACGGAACGAGTAAAGAGACTTGCCGGTAACGAGATTGAACTAGGTATTGGATACCGACGATCGAATCTCGGGCAAGTAACATACCGATGACAAAGGGAACAACGTATGTTGTTATGCGGTCTGACCGATAAAGATCTTCGTAGAATATGTAGGAACCAATATGGGCATCCAGGTCCCGCTATTGGTTATTGACCGGAGACGTGTCTCGGTCATGTCTACATTATTCTCGAACCATAGGGTCCGCACGCTTAAGGTTTCGATGACAGTTATATTATGAGTTTATGAGTTTTGATGTACCGAAAGAGTTCGGAGTCCCGGATGAGATCGGGGACATGACGAGGAGTCTAAAAATGGTCGAGACGTAAAGATCGATATATTGGACGACTATATTTGGAGTTCGGAAAGGTTCCGAGTGATTCGGGTATTTATCGGAGTACCGGAGAGTTACGGGAATTCGCCGGGGAGAAGTATTGGGCCTTATTGGGCCCTGCGGGAAAGAGAGAGGGGCTGCCTAGGGCAGGCCGCGCGCCCCCCCATGGCCTAGTCCGAATTGGACTAGGAGGAGGGGCCGCACGCCCTCCTTCCTTCCCTTCTCTCTTCCCCTTCCTTGTCTCCTACTCCTAATACATGGAAGGACTCCTAGTTGGACTAGGAAAGGAGGAATCCTACTCCCGGTGGGAGTAGGACTCCCCTAGGGCGCGCCATAGAAGAGGGCCGGCCCTCCCCTCCTCCACTCCTTTATATACGGGGGTAGGGGGCACCCCATAGACACACAAGTTGATCTTCGTGATCGTTCCTTAGCCGTGTGCGGTGCCCCCTCCACGATATTACACCTCGGTCATATTGTAGCGGTGCTTAGGCGAAGCCCTGTGACAGTTTAACATCAAGATCGTCACCATGCCGTCGTGCTGACGGAACTCCTCCCCGAAGCTTTGCTGGATCGGAGCCCGGGGTGCGTCATCGAGCTGTACGTGTGTCAAGAACTCGGAGGTGCCGGAGTAACGGTGCTTGGATCGGTTGGACCGGGAAGACGTACAACTACTTCCCCTACGTTGTGTTAACGCTTCCGCTTCAGTCTACGAGGGTACGTAGACAATAGTCTCCCCTCTCGTTGCTATGCATCACCATGATCTTGCGTGTGCGTAGGAATTTTTTTGAAATTAGTACGTTCCCCAACAAAATCTGCAGAGATATCAAACATCCAGTGTTGGACTAAATCATGTATATGCACAATGTGTTGACACAGACTAATTGAACTGGAGTTCACCATTTCCAAATATGCAAGGGAGGGCTGCCGATTTAGATTGAGCATCAACGACTCTGCACGTGACACAAGCAGAGCAACAGCAATTGACGCCAGACTGCCAGGCCAAGTATCCACATTGAGAAATTCCAATTCAAGCGATCCAATAGCAGACTGAGTAGGTACACAAGTAATTGCAGGAAAACAACTCAAGGATTCTCTAGGAAAATTCAAATCACCATAGAAATGCTTCATCATATAAGTAACTTGTGACAACATTCCAATATGCTCCCGATGCAATATATATGAGAGAAAGCTAATGATGGCCACGGCATGGGCCGTGTTGTGTTTCCGTCTGCACGATCTCTCCAAAACGATGGCCACGACTTTGGTCGTAGCACCAACCACGAGGGGTGTTGCAACTGGGTGGAGCACATACCTCAGTAGTTGGTGGAGCAGTTTGTCGAATTTACCAGCGCCGGTGCAGCAAAGCCGATGGTGTCAACAATGTGGTGCGCCTCGCTTGACAGCAGGGAAACCCGCTGGGAGAGGGCATCCGCGATCACCTCCACCCATGTGAGGGCCTCGGGTTCCTCCTTGTTGTAGAGGTCGAGGGACTCAGCGCTCCCGGCAGAGTTAGTGAACTGCTCAACCTCATTGTCTTTGAGGTCGACGGCGGGCTCGGAGAATACAACAGTGGTAGTGTTGAGGTCGATGGAAAGGTCGGGGCAGATGGTGGTGACCTTGTTGACGTTGTTGATGATGACAACTTGGTTCAAGCCATCTGTCGAACAGGTGATGTGCGCCATCACGATGCAGGTAGGAGGCGCGTCGTGGCTGACCTCGAGCACTTAATGTGCCTTGGTGGTGGAGCCGGAGACGTCGGGGACAGGCGCCGATGAGGCGTGCTTCGTGGTTGAGGCTGCCGGATTGAGCGGGGTAACCACGGGAAGGGTACCTGCGCTTGCAATACCCAAAACTGAGCTTATCTCATCTGCCTGAGCGCATAACCCCTCGAGATACCACAACAACTGCTCCTTGGTAGACATGGCATCCCACCCTGGTGGTTCGACAGCGAGCGTCGTGTCGTTGCCGGTGGAATTATAGGAATTGGGAGAAAATTTGAAGGGGAAGGGTGGTTCCTGGCTCTGTATACAAGATGTAAGAGTATTGATATGGATTTACTCCTCACGAACACCAATTCGAGTTACAAGACCAGATACAAGATGAATTGCTCAAGAAGGAGGAAGAAGCCATAGGTAGGAGGAGAAGAGAAAGCCGCCGTGGCGATAGCCGTGATCCACTGGATACCTCAGCACGTGCCTTGGTCCTGGTACTTGTAGTCATTGCGGCTGTAGCTCTTGCGATAGCGAGGCCGTTGGGCCTAGCCCATAGCTATCGGCCCATGATATGAAGGGCACTAACACAAACCATACCGAGAGACAGAGACATATTGCATCTGAATGAGCAAGGTTCTCTGACATTACCTTCCCCACTGCTTGTGCTTCGACATACGTGCCCTTCTATGTCTCGCAATCCTTATATTCACCATTTTCTTTTCTCCCCCGACAACTTCAACCCTTTCATCTAAAGGAAATATGCCCTATAGGCAATATTAAAGTTATTATTTATTTCCCCGAGCCCGCCTAGATAGATCTTGCGTGATCGTAGGATTTTTTTTGAAATATATCTAGCAATATGAACACCAGCACTAATTTAAAAATGACTAGTTAAGTTTTGGGCAGAATTTTATTGGTGAAAAGGTGAAAAGAAAATCCAATCAAGAATGAAATAGAAAAAAACATGTAAGTATGATGCACCTGTAGACGGCTGTGCGGTGCCATGATGCACCCACTTGTCACCATTGCAAGTTGGACAGTGCATGACACTGCAGGGGCATCGGTGCTTCCATGCAGCGCTCGTCGGCGTTGACGGTGTTGCGATATAGCACACTTTAGCGTTGGCGGCGTGGCGAGTCAAGGCGGCGACGCTGCATTGAAGCGCCAACCGTGTTGTAGCCGACACTTCGCCGGTAGAGCTGCTCTGAGGACGCGACGAGTCAAGGTGGCGACGCTGCATTGAAGCACCGACCGTATTGTCGCCGGCACTTTGTCGGCAGGCTGCTTTGAGGGCACGACGAGTCAAGGCAACAACGCTGCAGGCCGACACTTCGCCGGTAGCGCTGCTCGGAGGACGCGGCGAAGCTGCATTGAAGCGCCAGCCGCACAACTCTGGGGGCTCGATGAGTCGAAGCGACGGCGACGCTGCATTGAAGCGTCAACCATGTCGTGGCCAGCGTTTCGCTGGCAGTGCTGCGAGAAGGGCGCTCCGAGTCGAGGCGGCGATGCTGCACTGAAGCATCGACCATGTCGTGGACGAAGCTTCTCCGACGGTGCTTTGAGGAGGGCGCTGCTATAGGTGTGACGAGTCGAGGCGATGATGCTGCATTGAAGTGTCGACCATGTTGTGGCTGGCGCTTCAGCGGCAGTGCTGCGAGGAGGGCACTGTCGTGGCGAGTCGCGGTGGCGACGCTCCAATAAAGCTTTGACCATATTATGGCTAGCGCGGCTCCGGCAATGCGTGCAGCGAGGCGGTGTTGTGCCTCCGTCTAGTAGACGTATAAGTCACATTAGAAAGAGCAGTGCGACCTAAGTGGATTGAAATTGGACGAGAAGCACGACAACCAGGGAAACTTCCAATCACAGCGCTGGTTTAAAACGGAAATAAAATCAGCATTGAATACGTGGGTGCATGCAAAACAACCATCAATCTCTTGCCTAATCAAAGTCCTGCAGCGATGCATGCACTGGCCGGCGCCTCCTCTTCCCCCTGCACATATTTTACTCCCTTCATTATTTAATTACCCTGCATATTAGAGTTGACTCAAGTCAAACTTCGTACAATATTTTTTTTTTGCGGGAACAAACTTCATAAAGTTTGACCAAGTTTATAGAAAAGAATAGAAGTATTTACCATAAAAAATTGATATGATGCAAAAATATATTCAATAATGAATCTAATGGTATTGATTTGTTATTGTACATGTTACCGTTTTTGTCTATAAACTTCGTCAAAGTTTGCAAAGCTTGACTTTAACCCAAATTAATATGCGAAGTAAGTAAAAACGGAGGGAGTACGCAAGCAGGAGTACAAGGCTGGGAGGGGAACAAAGACGAAATTTAATGCAATGCGCCTAGGACTTTTGGGAATATCTGATTTTCGGAAGATGACTTATACACCTAGAGAAGAGAATACCTCCGTGCTCGTGCGTTGCGGCTAGGGCTGGACAAAAAGCTCGAAGCTCGATGAGTCTAATGAGCGCTCGGCTGCTCGACTCGTTTGAGCTCAGCTCGTTTTCTTAATGAAACGAGCCGAGAAGCAATTTTTGCTCGTTAACACTAACGAGTTAAGCGATCTGAGTTTTGTGAGCTACTCGTTAAGCTCGGTAGTAGCATGATTTTGTTCATTATAGAGAATTCTTCAGTGACTTCGATCACTCCTAAGCCTATGGACGGGCTATTTGCCATATTTATATCTTTCTCGTCTTCTCATATTCTTGATTTATTGAATCCTACTAGCCGGACCTATGTATATTTGTAAATATATGCATGTGATTTATCTTGTTTACTGATGCATTTTTCTAACGAGCTGCTCGCGAGCGCTCGCGAACATATAACGAACCAAGCCTATCTTTATATCTAGCTCGTTATCCTTAACGAGCTTAACAATCCGAGTTTTAACGATCACGAGCCTTAACGAGCCGAGTCTTAATGAGCCAAGTAGCTCGTTAGTCCAGGGCTAGTTGCGGTGCATTTACCAAATCCAATGAACACACTGCATGCAAATCATCAAAATCGGACGGTCATTGACCCGACTGATTTTCCGAGAAATCACTCGGTTGATCTGTAGCACGCTCCTTTCATAAAAAAAACATATAGTGAAAAAGAAAATTATCTGTCGGTGTGTATGTCTAAAGACACGCTCGTTCGCTTGTTTTTCTCTTCGCTCGGGGAGGGGATCGGTTGTGCGTGTTGTTTTTTCCCGAGAAATTGGTTTACCTTTTTTCTTTGAGAAAAGAAATCGGTTTACTAGTTCTGCCTTTTCCTTGATATTATGATAGTGATACAAGACCAGCATACCGGGACGAAAGTGAAAAATAATAATCCATTTGCCATGTTATTTTTCAACTCACGAGTTGCCAATCCAATGGCGGCCCGACACATCAGTCGTGGTGACCATGCGAGCGACGTCGGCTCAGAAATAATTTATCCGCTGACTGCTTTGCTACTGGACCGCCTATAAAACTGAAATTTTGTCACGGCGATTGGCGGCTTTCGCTTGTACATGGCATCGTGGTTGGCTCTTCTAGCGAGTGACAGTATCTAGTTACAAGAATATGAAGCTAAGGACGGCTATAAAAGTCCAAAAATGCTCACTCTTACAAAAACTTTTAAAAGTCGATCCAAAGCGCAATAAACTACTACTCCTACGTACTCCTACTATGCGGGCAGACACCTGTACGTAGTAGCACCCGTCACATCCTCCGTTGGATCACGCGCGCTTGGCATTGTAAATTCGCGTGGGATCGCACGCAACGGTCCAGATCAAGCGCGCCGTCTCTTTCTTTTTCCCAACTGCTCCACACCCCCAGCGAATTAAGCATGCTCCGTGTCTACGAGTGACACGGGTACCTAACTCATTTTGTCTAGCGTGATCCACTGTAAAATCTCGTGTACTCTGGACCGCTTTCTCGGAGAAAGTTTGTAGCCGGGCCGGCGAGCATTCCGATCGAGCCGACGACTAGGTAAATATAAACATTCGCCGTGCAGATCCAGTTCCGAAGCCACGCCTCGGCACAAGCGCAGCAGGTCTACCGCCACTCCCACGTCCTCCACACTATCTTCCGAGGTGCGCACATGGTTGCATGCTGCATAAACATTCTCCACCGCTTTGGTCGACGGTAGGTACTACGACTTATATATGGGCTCACTGCAGCGTGCCAGCAGCGGCGGCGACATGGCGACGGAGCTGGGGAAGCAAGACGGCGAGGGCGAGACGTCATCGTCGTCGGCGCGGGTGCGGCTTCTGGAGCGAGAGGTGGCGGTGGCGAAGCAGACGGAGGCGAGGATGCTGGAGTCCCTGATCCATCGGACCAAGGAGCTGGAGCAAGCCAAGATCGCGCTCGAGGAGGCCAAGCTCGAGGCCGCCACGCTGCGGCAGGGCGCCGGGCCCGCGCAGGGGCAGTGGAGCGTCATGGACCTCATGTTCGGCGGCGTCGACGAGGAGATCAACGGGCTGAGGGGAAGCCTCCGGTCGGCGCTGGTCGCCGAGGAGAGGAGCCGGACGGCGGCGGACGATCTCACCGCCGCGCTCTCCGTCGTCACCATGGAGGCCAAGCAGGTGAAGGCGTGGCTGTCCGACGCGCAGGCCGAGCTCGAGCGCGCCAACTCCGAGGTCGGCCGCCTCGAGGGCCTGCTGCGCACCGCCGAGGCGGACCTGGGGTCGACGACCGAGCAGCTCGACGGCGTCATGTCCGAGTGGAAGGAGGCCGCGGCCGCGTGGCGCGCCAGGGAGAAGGCGCTGCTCGGACGCGCCCACGCGGCCGAGGAGGACGCCGACGGCGCCCGGCGTGACAACGCCGAGCTCGCCGAGCTGCACCGGGCGGTCAACCACGAGAACGGCGGCCTAGGGCGCGCGCTGGAGCGAGCGGTGGAGGAGGCCAACGCGGCCAACGAGTCCCTCGAGTTCGCGGGCAGCGAGAACTCGAAGCTACGCGACGCCATCGCCGAGAAAGAGCGCGCCATGGAGTCCCTGAGGCTGGAGAACGAGTCGCTCAAGGCCAGCGAGGCTGCCGCGCAGGGGCGGGCCGTGGATCTAAGCAACCAGCTCACGGCAGCAACCCAAAAGTCCACTGCCGCCGATGGAGGCGCCGGCGGTGGAGAGAAGGCGGCGGGGCTGCTCTTGGAGAAGTGGAAAGCCGATGCGGAGGGAAAGCTCAGTGCGGCGGCGTTCCTGGACTCCGGCAGGGTGATGGCCGCAAGCCGGAAGGATCGGATGTTCGCGTCCATCAGCAACATCGCGGAGCTGAGGTCCGCGGCGGCGGCGGCGGCCATGGACGACTACGACTACGAGTTCGACCACTTCGATGACGGAAGACAGTACGGCGGCTTGGAGCATGCCATGAAGCACAAGAAGAGGAAGTCTGTTCTACGCAAATTCGGGGATTTCTTTAGGAGGAGAAGCCTGCATAAGTCAGACTTTGCGCCGGTTCTAGCTAGGTAGATATTTGTGTGATGCGCATTGCGTGTTTGCATGATACCCCTACTATGAGATACACGCGTAATAAATGCTATTACAAAAATGCTAGACATACAAAGATTTGTAAAAACCTGTAAACTGTTTCCATCTAACAACCAATCATAAACCTTCCCACCCCCTGATTTTTAAGGGGTGGGTCGTCCCGCTCACCTGTTTGCCAATGAAAACTAACCCACCCTGTAAAAGCCTGTAAACTGTTTGTATGTGTAGCATTGCCGATGCTATTATGTTTATAATGGACGCTGATAACACCCACACGTAGGGGTCTGCCCATACAGTTTTTGTGGTGTTTAAAAGGATCAGCCCACACGCCTACGTGGGGGCAAAACAAGTAATGCCCACACGCTTTTTTTCCTCGCGGTCCCTCTCACATGTCTACGTGTGGGCAAAATAGATAACGCCCATACGCTCGTACGTCAGGCCTCCTACCTTATGGTCCGGCACGCCCCGCTTGACAGTCACCAGCGTCCCCGCAGTTGCCATGGTCTGGACCATCTTCCATGTTCATTTAACTGCAGTTGCCATGTCGGACAACTACAGTTGCCATGGTTGCTCAATTGCAGTTGCCATGTATGGTCTGGTCTACTGTAGTTGCCATGATTTCAAAACTTTAAAAGTTGCCACCTACTAACACTAGACAGTTGAGAGAGTTGCCATCTGCTTACAAGCACGCTAGGGCAGTTGCCATGTACACTGCAAAACACATGGCATCTGGCAGATTGGGTGTGGGAGAGGAGACGGGTGTGTGGGCGAGATGGCAAATGCCCACATACCAGCCCTTATGCGTGAGTGAAAACTGGCGTGTGGGCGAACTGCTAAACGCCTGCACACCGGCCCCTCCGTGTGGTGAAACGGACGTGTGGGCGACCGTGTGAATGCCCACACACCAGCCTAGTCCTATGTGGCACCACAAACATGCCAAGATTCGTGCACCGGCAAACGGACGCGGATCCACGCGTGTGGGCGAGATGGAAACGCCCACACGTGTGGGTGTTAGTGTTTTCGTTATAAATAGTATAAGATGTTCAAGCTTTTTTATGAAATAAATTGAATGTATATAAAGTTATGAACATGTTCTAGTGTGTTTTGTTTCATTCATTTCATTCCGTATATAGTCCATATTAAAATATCCAAATCTTATATTTGTGAATGAAAGAGACTAGCAAATATGACTGACACAAAAATCAGGTCCCTAGCCCAACAGCTTAAGACTCCCCACCACCACCCCCATCCTATACTCGACGACATCAGCAAACTCCTGAAATCCTTCATGCTGCCACACCAGAAACAACATGATTAGTGGTAATTGCGCAAAACATAAAACATGGCAGGATTTCATCATAGTGTAGCAAAGGTGCGTGCAATTTAGACCATAGAAATACTTATATGGTTGCGTGCATTTGTCGGCATTCCTCACGGATGCCCAACTGTTATCACATTAGACTGGAAACATCAAAGTCCATTTTAGTACAATGTATGTGCTTCAGGCAACACTGATGCCATTGTCCAGGTTGAGGGACTGGGTCACGGAGCGCTGTTCGTGTCCAACGACATCAGGAACATTGTAAAAAGATCCTCACTAGTAGAAAATGGGCCATTTGTCCTGGTTCCAGAGGCCCATTAGCCCCGGTTCTGGAACCGGGACTAAAGGATCGGGACTAAAGCCCAAAACCTTTAGTCCCGATCTGCTCATGAACCGGGACAAAAAGGGCTCCTCGTGGCCGCTGTGGGGCGCCCAGGCAGGAGGATCTTTAGTCCCGGTTGATAATGCCAACCGGGACCAAAAGGCATCCACGTGTCAGCATATGGCAGGAGCTGGGGTTTTTGTTTTTTTTGAGGGGGGGGGGGGGGGGGTTAGGGGGCTTTGGAGGGTTAATTTAGGGGTTTCATATATTGTGTTAGCTAGCTAATAGAGAGAAGTGACCTCTCTTACCTCCGTGCTTGGTCGGAGCTAGCTAGCTACTATACCTATAGAGAGAACTCGACACGCTAGCTAGTAAGCAAATGAAGGAACCATTAAGTACACAAGATTGTCATGAACATATACAGAGAGAAGTAACCTCTCTTTCTCCGAGAGATTGGTCGAATAACAAGTTTTCGTATATCTATCCGACGCTACTAGCTACATATATACAATATAAGATCTGTTACAAACCCTAACATCTAAGGTCTATTTCAACTTCCACATGGTATTCTCTGGCTTTATGTATGACATGGTCAAGAAAGAATCCCGCCAATTCCTCTTGAATAGCTCGTATGTGATCATGTCGTCGGAGTTCATCCCGCATCTGCCACATCTAATTTAAAGAAGTGGGTCAGTACATTTATATGAATGAAACTCGACACAAATGATGGTAATAAAATAAAATTATGAATTATTTTGTTTACGTACCTCATATTGTTTTCAGAGTAGCCCCACTTAGAGGTTGTCGAGTTGTAGATGAACTCGCAAACGTAGTACCTACAAAAATCATTCCCGGCTTCCTGCCACAAGCACTTTACGAGAAATAGAGTTCAATCAAACTGATAATCAAGCATGCTAAATGGTATTGACGAAACTAGCTAGAATCAATGGGATATGCACGGAACTAGCTAGTAGTACTTACTTTCGGGTATTTAAATTGCAGCTGCGTCGGCAGTCCCGGTGTAATTACGGCGAACTCTTTCCAAACCTTGCCAAACAAAGAGAATAATTACTTGATATCCAAGAAATGAACAAAGTTGCCGATATGGTGCGATAATGATCAATTGAACTTACTTCTGGAGCATATCAGTCATGTCTGCATACTCCTGGGGATCTTTTCTTCTCGAGTTTAAGATAGTTACTATTACAGCTTCAAGCTTAATCTCTAGCAAAATAAAGTGGAATCCGCACACGCATGCATAACTCATCAATTACATTACTATAATTAACCTCGAGTGAGGGAAACCGAATATGCACAAGACATTAACACTCACTTGAAGTTGTAAGGAAAGAGTATTTTATCTTTGTTTTGATTTTTAAGCAATGATTATAGCAAGTTGTCCTCGGTTTCAGAGACATTGTGTTTGACCGTTCATTCATGTATGACATTTGGGTCAATGAACCCAATGTCATAGATATCTGCTTTTCTGCATTTGACGATCTTCAACCTGCATAATATAGTGAGGATAATTATATATACATGCAAATGAAAGAGCTGAGCTATATATAGAGACTTAATTATTACAGAAGTAGTACTTACAGACAGTAGCAAGTCACGAGTGTTTTGTCGAGGGCCTTTTGATTGTATAACTGGAATAACTCGTCAAATTCAATATTCAAAATATCCATTCCAACGAGGTCGCGCTCCTCTTTAATTCTCATGGTCAAAGTATGCTTCCCAGATTGGTGGCATCTTTCCATGTACCATTCATGGAGTCTTCGCATCATCGTCGTTAGAGGAGGAGGATGATCAGGTTTGACGACGGGCTACCCGTGCTGGAATTTGAATTCGTCCACCTCCATTGTTTCAAACTCTATATCATCGGTCAGGTAACAACATGAGTGATACCGGGCACCATCCCCGGATGATTAGCGACGATATCTCTAGACACCTTGAGCGGGGGGCACGTTTGCTTTGCCTATTCGCCGAGCTGGGGAATTTTTTCCCACTTCTTCATTCTGCTAACCTTGCATCACTGCAAGTACTTCCCGACCGCTCCGCTTCCTTATATGCCTTTTTAATAGTGCGCACATAGTTGGAATCCGGCGGAGGCGGTGGTGGTCGCTTCAGGGCATCGATAGTCCGCTTCACTTTCACCGGATCTATCATTTCCTTCGGAGGTGGAGGTTTTCATGCAAAAAAGTCCCTCACTTGGGCACGACTGATGTCCTCATTTTCCTTGTCGGTCCTCTCATATGGTAACTTTCCCGGAGCCTTGAGAGATGGACCGTACTTGAGTTGCTTCCCTCCTCTACTTGTACTGCTAGCCGCCGAAGCGGCGGCCTCTCTCTTTCGCCGTTGCTGATGCGGCGGATTCCGCTGACACGCCGAAGGAGGCGGAGTGCTCTAACGCGCCGGAGGAGGCGGAGGAGGAGCCGTAGTGCTCTCATGCACCGAAGGAGGCAGAGTGCTCGTTGGAGGAGGCGAATAAGGAGCCAGAGTGCCGTCACGCGTCGGAGGAGGCATATGAGGAGGTGGAGTGCCCTGATCACTCGCCAGAGGAGGAGGCGGAGGAGGAGATGGAGTGCCTTGACTCGCCGGAGGTGGAGGAGGAGGCGGTGGCATCCAGTTTGGAAGCTTGATGTACTCCTTCCGCCATAGACATGGAGTCTTCAGAGCAAGACCTAGCTGAATCTCCCCTTCACCTGTAGGGTGGTCAAGCTCGAGCTCCTCAAATCCCTCCATTACTTCATCCGCCATCGCAACAGCATTGCTCTGTGGAATCGGACGGCAATGAAAAGTTTTTTCGGGTTGAGAAGGTGGAACAGTGCCGACAACTGCCTTCAAGGTGATGTTTTGCCATTTCATCATAAGCTGGCAATGTTGATCCTCAGTGATAGCATCCACGGGGTAGCTAGGAGCTGTGAAGTCAGGCTATTGAACGAACTCCATGGAAGCCATGCTGCTTCTCCGCTGAGGTGGCGGGGTAGCTTCTAGGGTAGCTTTAACTTGTTCCTCTAGCTTCAGTACTCTTGCATTGAGCTTATGTATATCACTCAGCTCCTGTTTCCTCTTCCTCTCCCGAGTTCTGTAACCGCCTGCATTGGGAAACCCAATCTTCCATGCAACAAAGCCTGACGTGCCTCGTGTTTGTCCAGGGTGCTCAGGATTCCCGAGGGCCTCAGTCAGCTCGTCATTTTCTCTGTCGAGAATGAACGTCCCTTCCTGCACTGCCTTGATTGCTTCTTGAAGCTTCGTGACGGTTATTGCAAGTTGCTCGTCCGTCCAACGACACTTCCCTGTTTCAGGGTCCAAAGTTCCCCCAACCCCAAAGAACCAAGTCCTTGAACGGTCTGGCCAATTCAATGTCTCTGGTTCGACCCCTTTAGCAATCAGGCCAGTCTCAGCTTTGTCCCACAATGGCCGGGCTCTTAAGTAGCCGCCTGACCCCGTGCGATGGTGATACAGCTTCTTTGCAGCATTTATCTTGTTTATCTCTGACATTTTCTTACTCTTGTCTGATGTCTTGTAGGCCACAAATGCGGGCCAGTGATCTCTTATCTTCTCAAATCGGTCGATGAATTCTGGAGTCTTCCCTTTGTCTACATACATTGATTTCAACTCTTTCTTCCACCTCCTGAATAGATCTGCCATCTTCTTAAGAGCACACGCCTTGACCAGTGGCTCTATAACTGGCTTATTCGGATCCTCCTCTGGCGGTAGGGTGAAATTTACCCTCAGCGAGGTCTGAAGATCATCTTTCTCTCTATCAGTGACATAAGAAACTTGAGGGTCTTCTTTCTTAGGCTTATTCCATAGCTGGATGCTGATCGGGATGCTGTCCCTAACAATAGCTCCGCACTGAGCAAAAAATGCATCCTTGGTCCGCCTGGGTTCAATCGGTTGGCCATTGTCCGCGATTGCTGCGATCACGAACCTTTCATCCGGGCACAACCTTTTCTTTGGGTCTCATCTCGTTACCGAAGTTTGGCTCGAACCAGGGGGCTATGAAATAAGAAAAAGAGTTAATATATGTACATACGAAAACAATTAATGCATCAATTAGCTAGTCAGCACATGCTTAATTAATATATATACCTCGCTGGACTTTGCAACAGCTGATCCCGACTCCGTTCGGTCACCGGAGCCGTCATCACGGTCTCCTTCTTCCACCGGCATTCGGCCGCCAGAGCCATCATGATCATGACTTTCCTCCTCCATTGTTCGATCACCAGTGCCTGCTTCATTCTCTCCTTCCAGACCATCGGTGTCGTTGAGAAACGACAAGACATCACCTCCGCCGAAGATTATAGCCCCCAACAACTATTCTTTTTCCAAGTCTCTTTGATCCATAGTTTCTGCAAATATTACAACATGGCAATTAATATACAAACATGAGAGATGGATATATTAGTGGAAAACATAGACCTAGCTAGCTAATCACAACAAGGAATATTAATTAGTGGCCTCGACGCTTCTATGGTTTGGGGTGGCCTCGACAACGCTTCTAGGGTTTGGGGTGGCCTCGACGACAACACTCTTTTAACTCGGTAAATGTGGGTGGCCTCGACACTTCTAGGGTTTGGGATGGCCTCTGTCGGTGTCAAAACCGGCGGATCTCGGGTAGGGGGTCCCGATCTGTGCGTCTAGGCTGATGGTAACAGGAAGCAATGGACACAATGTTTACCCAGGTTTGGGCCCTCTCAATGGAGGTAAAACCCTACTTCCTGCTTGATTAATATTGATGATATGGGTAGTACAAGAGTAGATGTACCACGAGATCGTAGAGGCTAAACCCTAAGAGCTAGCCTATGATGATATGATTGTAATTGTGATCGGCCTTCTAAGGACCAACCTCTCCGGTTTATATAGACACCGGAGAGAGCTAGGGTTTACATGGAGTCAGTTACAAGGAAGGAAACACAATATCCGGATCGCCAAGCTAGCCTTCCATGCAAAGGAGAGTCCCATCCGGACACGGGCCGAAGTCTTGAGTCTTGTATATTCACGCTTCAATAGTACGGACGTTGTACACAGTCCGGCTGTCTGGATACCCCCTAATCCAGGACTCCCTCAGTAGCCCCTGAACCAGGCTTCAATGATGATGAGTCCGGCGCGCAGTCTTGTCTTCGGCATTGCAAGGCGGGTTCCTTCTCCGAATACTCCAAAGTAATTATCGAACACTTGAATCGTGTCCGGATCCACAAAATGATCTTCACGTGCAACCGTAGAGAGAATGATATTTCACAAATGCAATCTACTGACAATTTTTTAGACAACACGACGTGTCATTATGGTCGGGTCATTATTCGAACCGTTTTCCTACAACCAGCCACAGCGCATATTGCGAGGCGGTTTCCTTGACACGTCTTGTCAAAGCAGAGATCGTGTCCCCTTATCACGGGATTCTCATCAATACGGGTATGGGTAATCCCACCATGCCATTGATACGTCTCCAACGTATCTATAATTTTTGATTGCTCCATGCTACTTTATCTACTGTTTTGGACTATATTGGGCTTTATTTTCCACTTTTATATTATTTTTGGGACTAACCTATTAACCGGAGGCCCAGCCCAGAATTGCTGTTTTTTGCCTATTTTAGTGTTTCGCAGAAACGGAATATCAAACGGAGTCCAAACGGAATGAAACCTTCGGGAACGTGATTTTCTCACCGAACGTGATCCAGGAGACTTGGACCCTACTCCAAGATGTAATAGAGGCGGTCACGAGGGTGGGGGGGCGCCCCCCCTAGGGCGCGCCCCTTGCCTCGTGGCCCCCTATTGCTCCACCGACGTACTCCTTCCTCCTATATATACCTACGTATCCCCAAACGATCAGAGGAGGAGCCAAAAACCTAATTCCACTGCCGAAACCTTCTGTATCCACGAGATCCCATCTTGGGGCATGTTCCGGAGCTCCGCCGGAGGGGGCATCCACCATGGAGGGCTTCTACATCAACACCATAGCCCCTCCGATGAAGTGTGAGTAGTTTACTTCAGACCTTCGGGTCCATAGTTAGTAGCTAGATGGCTTCTTCTCTCTTTTTGGATCTCAATACAATGTTCTCCCCCTCTCTCGTGGAGATCTATTCGATGTGATCTTCTTTTTGCGGTGTGTTTGTTGAGACCGATAAATTGTGGGTTTATGATCTAGTTTATCTATGAACAATATTTGAATCTTCTCTGAATTCTTTTATGTATGATTGAGTTATCTTTGCAAGTCTCTTCGAATTATCCTTTTGGTTTATTCAACTAGATTGGTAGTTCTTGCAATGGGAGAAGTGCTTAGCTTTGGGTTCAATCTTGCGGTGTCCTTTCCCAGTGACAAAAGGGGCAGCAAGGCACGTATTGTATTGTTGCCATCGAGGATAACAAGATGTTTTTTATCATATTGCATGAATTTATCCCTCTACATCATGTCATCTTGCTTAAGGCGTTACTCTGTTTTTAACTTAATACTCTAGATGCATGCTGGATAGCGGTTGATGAGTGGAGTAATAGTAGTAGATGCAAAATCGTTTCGATCTACATGTCTCGGACGTGATGCCTATATACATGATCATACCTAGATATACTCATAACTATGCTCAATTCTGTCAATTGCTCAACAGTAATTTGTTCACTCACCGTAGAATATCTATGCTCTTGAGAGAAGCCACTAGTGAAACCTATGGCCCCGGGTCTATTCTCATCATATCAATCTCCATTACTTTATTACTTGCTTTGTTTTTTACTTTGCCTTTTACTTTTCACTTTGCATCTCTATACCAAAAATACCAAAAATATTGTTTATCATATCTATCAGATCTCACTCTCGTAAGTGACCGTGAAGGGATTGACAACCCCTAATCGTGTTGGTTGCGAGGAGCTATCATTTTGTGTAGGTATGAGGGACTTGTGCGTGGTCTCCTACTGGATTGATACCTTGGTTTTCAAAAACTGAGGGAAATACTTATGCTACTTTACTGCATCATCCTCTCCTCTTCGGGGAAATCCAACGCAGTGCTCAAGAGGTAGCAAGAAGAATTCCTGGCACCGTTGCCGGGGAGGCTCACGCAAGCAAGTCAACCATACCAAGTACCCATCACAATCCCTATCTCTCGCATTACATTATTTGCCATTTGCCTCTCGTTTTCCTCTCCCCGACTTCACGCTTGCCGTTTTATTCGCCCTCTCTTCCCCAATCTCCTCCTCTTTTTCCCGTTTGCCTTTTCCCCGTTGCCTTTTTGTTTGCTCGTGTGTTAGTTTGCTTGCTTGTCGTCATGACTAGTTCCTTATCCACTCCTATGTCTCCCGAGATTGAAGTTCTTCACTTCAAGCAAAGGCAAGGAGAAAACTTAAAATATGCTTGGTATAGGATGATGGAATCTTATCGTAAGTGCACCCTAGAGGTGAACTATAGAATTCTTCTTCGTAATTTTTATGTTGGGTTAAATATGACGTATAGACAACTCTTGGATTGCATGGCCAAGGGAAATTTCATTGAGATTGATCCCAGTATTGTGCATGAAATTATAGAGGCAATAGTGGGAACACCACCCCAAAAGGGAGTGTCGGTGTCAAAACCGGCGGATCTCGGGTAGGGGGTCCCGAACTGTGCGTCTAAGCGGATGGTAACAGGAGACAAGGGACACAATGTTTTTACCCAGGTTCATGCCCTCTCGATGGAGGTAAAACCCTACTCCTGCTTGATTGATATTGATGATATCGGTAGTACAAGAGTAGATCTACCACGAGATCAGAGAGGCTAAACCCTAGAAGCTAGCCTATGGTATGATTGTTGTTCTGTCCTACGGACTAAAACCCTCCAGTTTATATAGGCACCGAAGAGGGTTAGGGTTACACAGAGTCGGTTACAATGGTAGGAGATCTACATATCCGTATCGCCAAGCTTGCCTTCCATGCCAAGGAAAGTCCCATCCGGACATGGGACGAAGTCTTCAATCTTGTATCTTCATAGTCCAGGAGTCCGGCCAAAGGCTATAGTCCGGCCATCCGGACACCCCCTAATCCAGGACTCCCTCAGTAGCCCTTGAACCAGGCTTCAATGACGACGAGTCCGGCGCGCATATTGTCTTCGGCATTGCAAGGCGGGTTCCTCCTCCGAATACTTCATAGAAGATTTTGAACACAAGGATAGTGTCTGGCTCTGTAAAATAAGTTCCACATACCACCGTAGAGAGAATAATATTTACACAAATTCAATCTGATGACATATTTCGTGGCGTGACATCACACCACAGCTAAGCCTTTATTCGAATCATTTTTACTGTCCCACCTCAGTGCGTTTAGCGAGGCGGTTTCCTTGGCACGTCTTGTCAAAGCAGAGATCGTGTCCCCTTATTCCGGGATTCTCATTAATACGGGCGTGGGTAATCCAATCGTGCCCGTTGGCATGTCTTCTCTATCGAATGCGAGTCCCGAACGGTCACGGGGAAGGCTCTTGGTATTCAACCTCTTTATAAAGAGACCAAGGCTCCACTCCTTCCTTTCAATCTCAATCGAATCCGCCCCTCGCCTCGAGTTCCAACACCCAAAGCTCTAGATTCAGGCGCTTCGGACCTTCGATGATGTCCGGCTCCGACCTGCAAGGCCGGTGGATGCCCTCCTCCATTACGGAAGAAGACGTGCTAAAGCTAAGAGATGCCAGGTATCCAACCGGCGAAATTTCGCATAGGCTGCCTGCCCAAGGGCAGGTTATTCCCACTCCCAAGCCTGGCGAAAGCGTAGTGTTCGCGTCTCACTTTCTTCGGGGGCTAGGCTTCCCGACGGACCTCTTCGTGAGGGGGCTCATGTTTTATTATGGGTTGGAATTTCATGACTTGGATCCAGAGTCCATCCTCCACATCTCATCGTTCATTGTCGTATGCGAAGCCTTCCTCCGCATTACCCCTCACTTTGGGTTGTGGCTCAAGACCTTCAAAGTGGAGCCGAAGATGATCAAGGGGCAGCAGGAAGAGTGCGGAGGGGCTGTTAGCAAGAATGCTGATGCTCCATGGCCCGAGGGCTCTTTTCAAGAGGAGCTCAGCCTATGGCAACAAGAGTGGTTTATATCACAACTCCCAGGGGCACCAAATGGGTGGCGCCACCTACCTTTCGCTCGGGTCCTCCATCGCGGCTGGCGTCATGGGTCAATAAAGGACTTGACTGGGGGCCGTCCAAGGATGTGCCCTTGCTGCAGGGCCGCATTCAAGATCTCCTAGAGAGAGAGATCACTCTGGTCGTAGTAGCGCAGGTCATGTTGATTCGTCACATCCTGCCCTACAGACGTCGCCCCCTCCGCCTGTGGGAATTTAACCCGAAGGGACCACGAGCTCTCCAACATTTTATGGGCGCGACGCCCGTGGAGATGTACAATCTTTTCTTCAGATCACAAGCGATGTGTCTGGACTTGACCGAGGACGCAGGTCTGAGCTGCAATCGCCCGGATACTCAAGTAAGTAGCCCTGCACCCGGACACGCTATCTCATGTTTATCATGAATTTGCCATCAAAAGAGCTGTCCCTTGAACAGGAGTGGATAGCGAAAGCAAAGCTAATCAGGTGTCCTGCCCCCCTCCCTGAGACCACGCCGGATCCCGTATTAACCAGGATGCTGGAGGTTGCGCCTTCGGAAGGAGGTGAAGGGGGGACAAGGAAGCTACCGTCTCCGCGAAGGAGGTTGTCAGGAAAGGAGGGATCGAGAATCCCTCCATCTAGGGGAAGAAGAGGACCGCCTCTAAAGACCCGGAGACCATGGTCTCAAAGCGGGGGAAGAAATCTTTGTCAGAGGGTCCTGCGCCGAGGGATGCCTCGGCCGCATTGTGCCCCCAAGGGGATCAGCCCTCCACCGAGCCGTAAGTAAAAAGGGGAGTTCTTTTTAAAATAAAGGATATCCCTACCCTATTTCTGATGAAGATAACCGAAATTTTACCTTGTAGTTCGGATCTCAGCCCTTCTCAGTAGAGCTCATCTTCGGGGGATCTTCATCCAGAGATGATAGAGAGCGAAACACCTCCCCCTGCCGTACCGTCTTGCGAGGTGGGCGACCCTGAGGTGTCGTCGCGGAGGGTTTCTTCGAGTCCGGCGGGGCCGGAAGGTAGTCGTATGTCCCCTCAAAGCCCTCCACGTCCGGCCTTCGAAAAAGGCCATCGGACGAGTCCGGCACCACATGGTTCACGGTCGGAGGAGCTGAAGGATTTGCTCGGGCGAGCGTCTATCTCAGAAGATCACCGTGCGTTAATGGGTACGGTGATTGAAAGGATTTCATCCGCTGAGAGCGGATTACATGAAGCCGTCAGAAGTTTACTGACAGGTTTTGAGGTACGCAAAATGATGTACCTTCTGACAGTTCCGCATAAAAAATGCGCCCTGTGTAGATAGTAGCCCCTGAGGCTCGATGTGTTGTCAAAAAATGATAGCGCACCGAGGATCATAATCCCAGGTATAATTGTCGCCCTTCCTATGTAGGTGGCGAAGGGTCCGGTGGCTGGCCGGACTGATGAATTTGCCGAACTAAAGCGGCAACTTGACGTGGCGGATGCCGACATCACGCTTGTCAATAAGCGACTTGACGAGTCGCAAGGTATGCAATTTCTCCACGGACACCTGGTAAGGGAGCTTGATGACCGTGCCTTACAACATGTATGCTTGATGCAGATGGTGCTGCTTCCATGGAGAACCTTCGGGCGGAGCTTGCCCGAGCTAAGGAGCAGGCCAAAAAGAGTGATGCGGCTGCCTTAAAGGTGGCCGAAGAGCTAAAAGTAGAACAGGCTGCTCACTGCCGAAGCAAGAAGGAAGTGGCCGAGATGGCCGTGAAGTTGAAGAATGCTGCCGACCGCTGCAAGCTTCTTGAAAAAGAAGATCTAGCGGTACAAGAGGACATGAAGAAGGCCACTACCGAGGCCAAGGATGCTCGCTCTGTGATGAGAGCTATGAAGGAGGAGTTGCGTCAGGCCGTAGATATCGCGGCTGGAAAGCCCTTTCTGCTACATAGGAAATTGATGGATCCTAAATATGCTTAGTTGGACCGGCTGTGGAGTACGGGGGATGCTTATCTGGACTTGGCGGCAAGTGCCGCGGATGCGGCCGAACACTTCCGAGATCAAACGGATCACGAAATGGAAAAGGTTTTTTGGTCGCAGTTCCATAATCTAGAGCGCCCACTTCCATTAACCGATCGCTTGACCAAATGGGCGGAGCTGAATAGGTTATCTGGACTTGCCATGAAGGATGTTGTGAGTCTTTTTTGGCCGGAGAGGCCCGAGCCGAAGAGTTATTTTGGCTTGGTGCAACAGTTCCTTGGTGCGGTGCCGCATATCAATGCAATGCGGAGGTCGGCATGCATAGAGGGTGCACGGATGGCTCTTGCCCGTGTCAAGACATACTGGGCGGAGATGAGGGCCACCGATGTTGAATCCCAAGATTCGGACAGAAGCCGAGTTCCTGTCGAGCACTATTTTCAGGAAGTTCTACAGGGCGCTTGTTTAATAGAGACGCAGTGCTCGAAGGATATTATGTTCGAATAACATGTATTATTGTAAAACAATGTTTCGATGAAATATAAAAGCTTTTTATACTTGTGCCTTCAAGAATTAAAATACCTCCTATGCGGCCATTGATGTATATGTGTATATAACCTGAAAGATGGCAGTCTTCGGCTTCAGCCCCCACGCATATGATGCGGGGGTGTTTGCAAAAGGCGCATTTTCACACTTGATCCAACGTCTTGGTCCTATAAAGGAGGTGGTAGCGCAACAAACTAGGCAACCGGACTATAATGCTTTATCACTTTCACTTAGCCATAGGAGTTTGACAGTGGGGCTACTATATAGCCCCTAGGGGCACCGCACTCACCAGAATTCAGGGCGCATATGTGCCTGACTGGGAAACGGCCCTTCGTCAATGCGGAGGAATCCTATAGATTCCGGCGGGTCATCGAGTGGTTGACCAGTCTCACGCTATATCATGACAGTCAGTTTTCGGCTTTCTCGACTGAGTTGCTCGCCTGGCCGAACCGGGGCACAATCGTAGTAGTTCTCCTGCTGCCGCGTTAGCTGATAGAGCGGAACATAAGGCAGCAAAACACAGTAGCCGGGCAAACCCAACATTTGACCAAAGACATGATTCGGAGCTGATGCATATAAGGCCTAACTCGAGATGCCGAACACTCCCTAAGGTATTCAGTCTTTATGAAAACGGGCCGAACAATGCCCTTGGTAATAAGCCCCTGGTGTCCAGGTACGCGCAAAATTCTAACGTGGCCCATGCCAAAACGCCAGCCTCCTCCTTGGTTATAGCAAGAAACCAGGGGATGTATATCAACAAGAGACAGTAAAAAAGGTTTACGCAGGGTCTTAACCTGAAAAGAATCCTTGCAACGGGTCCCTGCTGCATGTCTGCGCCTGTGTCTCCATTGTGCCGTATCCTGGACGGGTGTAGCACGGTGTACATTTGTAAAAGAGAGGAACTTAGTTGAAAAAGATCGTGCGAAAATGTACGTTATATTAAATAAACAAAGTACGATTCAAAAAAAATGAATAAAATTGAGCTTTATTGTCTCTTGTTGTATATGCACGGAGCCCCTTGTGCGGGGGTATGCGGCTGGTAAGCCCTTGTATGTTTACGCCGGACTCGTCTAACCGTGTCCGGGGTCTGAACGACCTGTTTAGGTGCTCGGATTAGTGAAGCCGGTTTAGTGTGTGGCTGTCAAGGCAGTCACACAATCTTCCGCGCTCGAAGAACACTTGATATTTCCCTTTAAGGAGATGATGCCTCGTGGACCGGGCATTTTAAGTGTGAGGAATGCATAATGCGGTATTGCGTTAAAGCAGGCGAAAGCTTCACGTCCCAGTAGTGCTTGGTAGCTACTTGTAAATGGGGCAAGGTGGAAGGTTAACCTTTCGCGGCGGAAGTTGTCGGGTGAGCCGAACACAACTTCTAGCAGTAGAGAGCCCGTACAATGGGCATATGGGCCTGGCATTACCCCTTGAAAGGAAGTGTTGCTATGGCGAATTTTGGTTGGGTCTATCCCCATTTTGCGGAATGTGTCCTGATATAGCAGGTTTAGCTCACTGCCGCCGTCCATTAGGACTTGTGTGAATTGGAGTCCGTCGATTATCGGATCTAGTATCAAGGTAGTCCATCCTGCATTCCGGATACTTCTAGAGTAATCTTGATGGTCGAAGGTGATTGGTTTTAACAACCAGTGGCGGGACTCCTTTGGGATAGGCCGTATGGCGCGTATCTCTATGGGCGTCATTCTGTTTTTCCCTTTTGTCACGTAAAGTGAGTTTACTGTTTTGACTTCTTGTGGGAAATTCTTTTGTTTTCCGGTGCTCTGCTTGTGGGGTTCGTCATCGTCTTCGCTTGGTGAGTCGAGCCCCTTGTGTTCAGCGTTGAGTTTGCCAAACTGCTTGAAGACCCAACAATCTCTGTGGGTATGGTTTGCAGGCTTCTCGGGAGTACTGTGGATTTGGCATATCTTGTCCAAGATTTTGTTTAAGTTAGATAGCTCGTCCCTATTATCCTTAGGGGGCAGTTTTTTATGATTCTGCCGTGAGCTTTTGAATCCGGCGTTGACTGCCGTGCTCTTCGGGCTGTTTCCCTTGGTCCGGCACTGGTCCTTCCTGCGTCGCGGTTTCCCGTTTCCATTCCTGACTTCGGATGTACTTGGGTTGCTGGTACTGCATCTTGCCAGCCAGCTATCCTCTCCCGTGCAAAAGCGGGTCATGAGGCTTGTTAATGCGTCCATTGTTCTTGGCTTTTCTTGGCCGAGGTGTCTGGCGAGCCATTCATCTCGGACGTTGTGTTTGAAAGCTGCTAAGGCTTCGATGTCCGGACAATCGACTATTTGGTTCTTTTTAGTAAGGAATCTGTTCCAGAATTTTCGGGCTGACTCTCCGGGTTGTTGAGTTATGTGACTTAAATCGTCTGCATCCGGAGGTCGGACATAGGTTCCTTGAAAATTTGCCCGAAAAGCATCCTCGAGCTCTTCCCAACTTCCAATGGTGTTTTCGGGGAGGATTTTGAGCCAATGCCGGGCTGGCCCTTTGAGCTTGAGGGGTAAGTATTTTATGGCGTGGAGGTCATCTCCTCTAGCCATGTGTATGTGGAGGATGTAATCCTCGATCCAGACTCCAGGGTCTATTGTTCCGTCGTATGCCTCTATGTTTACGGGTTTGAATCCCGCTGGAAATTCATAATCCAGAACCTCATCGGTGAAACATAGGGGGTGTGCCGCACCCCTATATTTAGGTGTACCGTAATATTCGGATACTTGATGTGTTGCATTGCTTACTAGAGCTTGCTTTCTTGGCTCGTAGATAGATCTAACTAGGCCATCTTTTTGATGCGTATCCGTGTGCGGATCGCGTGCCGGCTTGTGTGCGGCGCCGTTTGCCGCTCTATGTTTGCCATGGGGTCGTCTATCCGACCGGGTGGTCTCCTTGTTTTTTGATTGTGGGGGCTCTACGGCCTCCTCATCAAATTCGGGCAGTAGTTTTCGCTTCGGGTAGCTCTTTGTTCGGCGACTATCGCCGTATTTGTCTGCGGTGTTGAGTACTTTGCTCCATCTGATTCTGAGCCCATCTTCCGCTGTTTTGAGCTTCTGCTTCTGCTTTTTCAAGCTACGCGCAGTGGCGACGAGCCTTTTGTGGAGGTTCTTCTGCTCCAGTAACTTGTCCGGCGTTAGATCGTCCGGACTGTTATCTTCGCCGGGGACGGGTTGTTTATCCGGATTATCCTGTTCGGACGGTTGCTCGATAGCATGTTCGTCGTCCACCGGTTTGGCCTGCTCTATGGCTGGGTCTGTATGGCTGTTGTCTTTGTCGATGCGGGACCTTGAGCGTCCCTTACGCCGCCGTTTTGACTGCTTTTCAAGGGAATGATCCTTCATGGCGTCCCGTTGTTCCTCGTCGTCGCTTCCTTTAGGTGTGTCCACCATGTATACATTGTGAGATGAGGTGGCTGTCCAGTGCCCTATAGGTGCTGGTTCATGTTTGTCTCCTACATCCTCGTCCATACCATCGATGTCTTCGGAGTCGAAGTCGAGCACGTCGTTTAAACTTTCGACAATGGCTACAAAGTGGGTGGTGGGTGGGAGTCGAATTTCTTCGTCGTCCGCATCCCAACCTTGCTGACCATAGTCCGGCCATGGATCTCCTGATAGAGAGAGAGACTTTAGTAAATCCAGGATGTCGCCAAAGGGCGAGTGCTGAAAGATGTCTGCGGCAGTGAACTCCATGATCGGCGCCCAATCGGATTCGATTGGCAGGGGCACGGAGGGTTCGGAGTCCGGAGAGGAGTCTGGCACCTTGGAGTCACGAGCTTTGCAAAGGACAGGTGTTCAGCTCAATCGCCGTAGAGGTAACAGCCCCCGAGGCGGTGTCCAGCCACCCGTCCTCGATCGGCGCAGTCGGCTCCGAGATAAGGGTCGGAGCGGACACTTGTGCGGCCTCCAGGGCACTTTTCGGCGGCAGAGCTAGATCGTGCTCATCGTGACAGTGCGGCGCGCTTGGCTGTGGCTTAAACCCGTCGAAGATCAAGTCTCCACGGACGTCAGCCGTATAGTTCAAACTTCCAAATCTGACCTGATGGCCAGGGGCGTAGCTTTCAATCTGCTCCAGATGGCCAAGCGAATTGGCCCGCAGTGCAAAGCCGCCGAATACGAAGATCTGTCCGGGGAGAAAAGTCTCACCTTGGACCGCATCGTTGTTGATGATCGGAGGAGCCATCGGGCCTAAAGATGACGGCACAGAGGAACTCTCAATGAAAGCACCAATGTCGGTGTCAAAACCGGCGGATCTCGGGTAGGGGGTCCCGAACTGTGCATCTAGGCGGATGGTAACATGAGACAAGGGACACAATGTTTTTACCCAGGTTCGGGCCCTCTCGATGGAGGTAAAACTCTACTCCTGCTTGATTGATATTGATGATATGGGTAGTACAAGAGTAGATCTACCATGAGATCAGAGAGGCTAAACCCTAGAAGCTAGCCTATGGTATGATTGTTGTTCTGTCCTACGGACTAAAACCCTCCCGTTTATATAGGCACCGAAGAGGGTTAGGGTTACACAGAGTCGGTTACAATGGTAGGATATCTACATATCCGTATCGCCAAGCTTGCCTTCCACGCCAAGGAAAATCCCATCCGGACACGGGACGAAGTCTTCAATCTTGTAGCTTCATAGTCCAGGAGTCCGGCCAAAGGCTATAGTCCGGCCATCCGGACACCCCCTAATCCAGGACTCCCTCAGGGAGGATCTCATCCTACCCAGGAAGAAATCCAAGTGTTTGAGAAGATTTGCGAAGTAACAAAGATTTTACAAAAGTCTCTTGAGCCTCTTAAAAATGTTAGCGGAAATCTTAACCGTATGAATATGTTGATTACTCTTTGTAATAAGCGGTTGGATTCTTTAGATCTAAAAATTTCCGAGTATGAAGGGAAGCGGGAAGAACCCCCCGGATTCGAGCATGACTCTGCTAAAAAACTGAAAATTAAAGATGGCAATACCTAGATCTATCCTCGCTTTTATGCCTAGCTAGGGGCGTTAAACGATAGCGCTTGTTGGGAGGCAACCCAATTTTATTTTTGTTTTTTTTGTTTTTTGCTTCTGTTTAGGAATAAATAATCCATCTAGCTTCTGTTTGGATGTGGTTTTATATTTTAATTAGTGTTTGTGCCAAGTAGAACCTATAGGATAACCTACGATGATAGTTGATTTGATTCTGCTGAAAAACAGAAACTTTGCGCGCACGAATATAATTTTGTTAAATCACAGAAACGTGATTTTGTGTTGATTCTTTCTTCTGCTGTTCAATAGAGAAATTTTCCAGGACTTCCTATTTTGGTAGAAGTTTTAGAGTTCCAGAAGTTTGCGTTAGTTACAGATTGCTACAGACTGTTCTGTTTTTGACAGATTCTGTTTTGCGTGTGTTGTTTGCTTATTTTGATGAATCTATGGCTAGTAAAATAGTTTATAATCCATAGAGAAGTTGGAATACAGTAGGTTTAACACCAATATAAATAAAGAATGAGTTCATTACAGTACTTTGAAGTAGTCTTTTGTTTTCTTTCTCTAACGGAGCTCACGAGATTTCTATTGAGTTTTGTGTTCTGAAGTTTTCAAGTTTTGGGTGAATTCTTTTGATGGATTATGGAACAAGGAGTGGCAAGAGCCTAAGCTTGGGGATGCCCATGGTACCCCCAAGATAATCCAAGGACACCAAAAAGTCAAAGCTTGGGGATGCCCCGGAAGGCATCCCCTCTTTCGTCCACTTCCATCGGTAATTTACTTGGAGCTATATTTTTATTCACCACATGATATGTGTTTTGCTTGGAGCGTCTTGTATTATTTGCGTCTTTGCTTGTTAGTTTACCACAATCATCCTTGCCGTACACACCTTTTGAGAGAGCCATACATGAATTGGAATTTGTTAGAATACTCTATGTGCTTCACTTATATCTTTTGAGCTTGATAGTTTTGCTCATAGTACTTCACTTATATCTTTTGAGCGTGATAATTTTTGCTCTAGTGCTTCACTTATATATTTTAGAGCACGGTGGTGGATTTGTTTTAAATAAACTATTGATCTCTCATGCTTCACTTAGATTATTTTGAGAGTCATTAATAGCATGGTAATTTGCTTAATGTTAATATACTTGGTGTTCAAGATATGTGAAACTTTCTTTTGAGTGAATTGAATACTAAGATAAGTTTGATGCTTGATAATTGTTTTGAGATATGGAGGTGATAATATCAAAGTCATGCTAGTTGGGTAATTGTGAATTTGAGAAATGCTTGTGTTGAAGTTTGCAAGTCCCGTAGCATGCACGTATGGTTACAGTTGTGTAACAAATTTGAAACATGAAGTGTACCTGGCTTGTGCATCCTTATGAGTGGCGGTCGAGGACGAGCGATGGTCTTTTCCTACCAATCTACCCCCCTAGGAGCATGCACGTAGTACTTGATTTTTGATGGCTTCTAAATTTTTGCAATAAGTATATGAGTTCTTTTGACTAATGTTGAGTCCATGGATTATACGCACTCTCACCTTTCTGCCTTTTGCTAGCCTCTTCGGTACCGTGCATTGCCTTTTCTCACCTTGAGAGTTGGTGAAAACTTCGCCGGTGCATCCAAACCCCGTGATATGATACGCTCTATCACACATAAACCTCCTTATATCTTCCTCAAAACAGCCACCATACCTATCTATCATGGCATTTCCATAGCCATTCCGAGATATATTGCCATGCAACTTCCATCATCCTCATCATGACATACATTACTTTTGTCATATTGCCATTGCATGATCATGTAGTTGACATCGTATTTGTGGCAAAGTCACCATGCATTATTTATCATACGTGTCACTCTTGATTGATTGCACCATCCCGGTACACCGCCGGAGGCATTCATATAGAGTCATATCTTGTTCTAAGTTTCGAGTTGTAATCCTTATGTTGTAATCAATAGAAGTGTGATGATCATCATTGTTAGAGCATTGCCCAAAGAAAAAAAAGAAAGGCCAAAAGAAAAAAAAGGAGAAAGGCCCAAAAGAAAAAAAAAGAGAAAAAAAGAAAAGAAAAGAAAAGAAAGGGCAATGCTACTATCTCTTTTTCCACACTTGTGCTTCAAAGTAGCACCTTGTTCTTCATGTAGTGAGTCTCATATATTGTGCTTCAAAGTAGCACCTTGTTCTTCATGTAGTGAGTCTCATAAGTTGTCTTTTCATGCTAGTGGGAATTTTTCATTATAGGACTTGGCTTGTATATTCCTATGATGGGCTTCCTCAAATGCCCTAGGTCTTCATGAGCAAGTGAGTTGGATGCACACCCACTAGTTTTCTTTTGTTGAGCATTCGTAGCTCTAGTGCATCCGTTGCATGGCAATCCCTACTCCTCATGTTGACATCAATTAATGGGCATCTCCATAGCCCGTTGATTATCCTCGTCAATGTGAGACTTTCTCCTTTTTCGTCTTCTCCACACAATCCCCATCATCATATTCTATTCCACCCATAGTGATATATCCATGGCTCGCGCTCATGTATTGCGTGAAGGTTGAAAAAGTTTGAGATTATTTAAGTATGAAACAATTGCTTGGCTTGTCATCGGGGGTATAGAAGTTGGGAACATCTTTGTGTGACGAAAATGAAGCATAGCCTAACTATATGATTTTGTAGGGATAAACTTACTTTTGCCATGTTATTTTGAGAAGACATATTTGCTTTGATTAGTATGCTTGAAGTATTATTATTTTTATGTCAATATGAACTTTTGTCTTGAATCTTTCGGATCTGAATATTCATATCACAATTAAGAAGATTTACATTGAAATTATGCCAAAGTATCACTCCGCATCCAAAATTCTTTTTTTTATCATTTACCTACTCGAGGACGAGCAGGAATTAAGCTTGGGGATGCCTGATACATCTCCAACGTATCTATAATTTTTGATTGCTCCATGCTACTTTATCTACTGTTTTGGACTATATTGGGCTTTATTTTCCACTTTTATATTATTTTTGGGACTAACCTATTAACCGGAGGCCCAGCCCAGAATTGCTGTTTTTGCCTATTTTAGTGTTTCGCAGAAACGGAATATCAAACGGAGTCCAAACGGAATGAAACCTGCGGGAACGTGATCCAGGAGACTTGGACCCTACTCCAAGATGTGACAGAGGCGGTCACGAGGGTGGGGGCGCGCCCCCCCCCCTAGGGCGCGCCCCCTGCCTCGTGCCCCCCTTGTTGCTCCACCGACGTACTCCTTCCTCCTATATATACCTACGTATCCCCAAACAATCAGAGGAGGAGCCAAAAACCTAATTCCACCGCCGCAACCTTCTGTATCCACGAGATCCCATCTTGGGGCCTGTTCCGGAGCTCTGCCGGAGGGGGCATCCACCACGGAGGGCTTCTACATCAACACCATAGCCCCTCCGATGAAGTGTGAGTAGTTTACTTCAGACCTTCGGGTCCATAGCTAGTAGCTAGATGGCTTCTTCTCTATTTTTGGATCTCAATACAATGTTCCCCCCCTCTCTCGTGGAGATCTATTTGATGTAATCTTCTTTTTCTGGTGTGTTTGTTGAGACCGATGAATTGTGGGTTTATGATCCAGTTTATCTATGAACATTATTTGAATCTTCTCTGAATTCTTTTACGTCTGATTGAGTTATCTTTGCAAGTCTCTTCGAATTATCCTTTTGGTTTGGCCAACTAGATTGGTAGTTCTTGCAATGGTAGAAGTGCTTAGCTTTGGGTTCAATCTTGCGGTGTCCTTTCCCAGTGACAGAAGGGGCAGCAAGGCACGTATTGTATTGTTGCCATCGAGGATAACAAGATGGGTTTTTTTTATCATATTGCATGAATTTATCCCTCTACATCATGTCATCTTGCTTAAGGCGTTACTCTGTTTTTAACTTAATACTCTAGATGCATGCTGGATAGCGGTCGATGAGTGGATAATAGTAGTAGATGCAGAATCATTTCGATCTACTTGTCTCAGACGTGATGCCTATATACATGATCATACCTAGATATACTCATAACTATGCTCAATTCTGTCAATTGCTCAACAGTAATTTGTTCACCCACCGTAGAATATCTATGCTCTTGAGAGAAGCCACTAGTGAAACCTATGGCCCCCGGGTCTATTCTCATCATATCAATCTCCATTACTTTATTACTTGCTTTGTTTTTACTTTGCCTTTTACTTTTCACTTTGCATCTCTATACCAAAAATACCAAAAATATTATTTATCATCACTATCAGATCTCACTCTTGTAAGTGACCGTGAAGGGATTGACAACCCCTAATCGCGTTGGCCGCGAGGAGCTATCGTTTTGTGTAGGTATGAGGGACTTGTGCATGGTCTCCTACTGGATTGATACCTTGGTTCTCAAAAACTGAGGGAAATACTTACGCTACTTTACTGCATCATCCTCTCCTCTTCGGGGAAATCCAACGCAGTGCTCAAGAGGTAGCAGCCATCAATCGTGGTGCTTGGGAAGCAAGCGATTCCCAACGGGCAAGTGGGGAGGCGCGCCGCTTTCGTCGCCTCTATAAAGGGATAAGATTTCCCCATTTTTACCCACACCTTCTTCCTCCTTTGCCCACTCTTGCCCCCTAGAGCCCCAGCGCCCAAGCCCAAGTCTTCTCCGCACAACTAAACATGTACGGAGCGGGAGGCAAGTGGGTGGCTTCCACCGTCAAGGAGAAGCATATCGCAAATCTTCGAGCGGTCAGATACTTGGCCGCAGATATAGCGAACCGGCTACCAGACGACGGGCAGGTCATTCCGACCCCAAGACCCCACGAGAGGGTCGTGTTTGTTGCCCACTTCGTCCATGGACTGGGATTTCCACTTCATCCCTTCATCCGCGGGCTCATGTTCAACTACGGGCTAGATTTCCATGATCTAGCCCCGAACTTCGTCCTCAACATGTCGGTGTTCATCATCATATGCGAGGCCTTCCTCCGCATCCGGCCTCACTTCGGCCTGTGGCTGCAAATCTTCTGCGTGAAGCCGAAGATTGTAAGCGGCCAGCAAGCGGAGTGCGGAGGGGCCATGGTGGGCAAGATGCCTAACGTCACCTGGCTGGACGGTTCCTTTGCGAAGACCGTAAAAGGGTGGCAATCGGGGTGGTTCTACATCACCGAGCCGCGCGTCGCCAACTGGGCGGTGGCCCCCGAGTTCCGATCCGGAGCCCCCATGCGGCTCACCTCCTGGGAAAAGAAGGGCCTGGCCTGGGGCGAACCTACAGAGCTGACCGGACTCCAAACCTGCACTAAGAGCATGAAGGACAAGAACATCAAGCTTGTCAATGTGATCCAGGTCATGCTCGTTTGCCGGATTCTACCGTGCCAAAGGCGGGCATTCAATTTGTGGGAGTTCGTCCCGGCCAAACACCACACGCTTCAGAGGCTCTACGACATGAAGCACAAAGACGCATGGAAGGTGTTGTTCAAGGCTTCCGAAGTACCTCCTCCCACATCCGAGGACCGCGGGCTTCATGCTGCGCGGCCTCCTAGTCAGGTGAGTTTCCAGACTACCACTGGGTTCAGTTCTTCCCAATATATTTATGGGGGAGTCCTAAGTGATTGTGCATATTTGTTCAGGATTATGTGGAGACAGCGGAGCAGATTGACTGTCCGGCTCTGCTGCTAGAAGGGCAAGCCAATGCTCTCCTGACGGAGATGCTAGTCCCGGCGCCCTACAAGGTGTCGGAGAAGAAGGCCGAAAAGAAGGCCCCGGGGATCCGAAAGGGTCTCCAGCGTAAGGTTGCGCCAGAAGCCTCGTCCGAAGATGACGAGGCTCACTCCTCCCACGAAGGGGAGGAAGAAGAAGAAGAAGCCGCCCCATCCGGAAAGGATGAGAGGCCTGGGGAGGCGGACCAGGGGGCCGGAAAAGGCCCTCGGTGCAAGGCCATCATACCCACGTCGTCTGATGACGACGAGACAGATTCCTCCCGTGAAGGCAGGGGGAAGCAAGAAGAAACTCTACCTCCCCGCACTGGGGAGGAGAGAAAGAGGAAAGCCGCCCCGGAGGGGGAGGCCGGGACGTCCAAGAAGGGAAAGGTGTCCCTTCCGGACTACTCCGCCACGGCCGCTCTCAGTGTGGAGGGGTGGCTGCCTAGGGGGAAGCCCCTAGCGCGATCGTAAGTATCCGCACTTTATCATGACTTTACTTCATAGCCTTTTTTTAACGCCGAACATATATGCAGTCCGGCCAGGGCTATCCTCGAGGTATCTTCTTCCGGGTCCCTGAGCGATTCGGAGATGAACTCGCTCCCGACGGCCACTACTCCTCAGCCCGCGGATGACACGGAGGTGTTGTCCCGAAGGCTCCCGGAGCGGGGGGAGGTGACTCTGGAGACGCCCCGAGGCGGAGCTCCAGATGTCGGACACGTGGGGTTCAAGATCCCCGCGGATCGGGTCGATGAGAGCCGCAGCAGGGTGGGCTCTCCATCGAACACCGTTCCGGAACCTTCGATGGTTCCGGACTTGGGCGGGCAGCCCCTCGTTAGGGAGGGCGAACCGTCCGTGCCGAGGACGTCCGACGCGCCAGCAGCGCCGGATAGTCTGGTGGAAGCGCTTCAAGGCGCTTCCATGGATGACGATCACCGTACTCTTATGAGTGCGGTGATTCAAAAGGTTCTGTCCGCCAAAAGCGGGCTAACCGAAGCATGTACCAGTCTCCTGACGGGCTTTGAGGTAAGTAATAAAAATGTATGAAATTACCACCCGATAGGTAGTAGCCCCTGATACTCTGTTTGGTGTTCGGAAGGAAAAGCCAAACAGAGGGTAAATTATAATCCGCATGAGTCTAATGATAAATATTCATGTGAATAAGTAGGATGTGCTGCTTGCCGCTGCTGCTCGCACAACCGAGGTTGCCAAACTAAAGCGGGACCTAGAGCAGGCGCAGGGAGAGCTCGACCTCACGAAGAGGCAGCTCGAAGAGAACAAGGGTAAGTGATTCCCCACTCTTATGTATTTAAGGATAGACAAAAGTGGTTGGTCTAACGCCAAAACACCGTGACTGTGTAACAGGGGCCACCGCTGAAGTGGCGTCCCTGTAGAAAGCACTGTCCGAGGCCAAAGACAAGGTGGCCTTGGAATGCAAGGAGCGCGAAAAGCAGAGTGCTAGAGTGGGCGAGGTACAGCAAGAGCTCGAGGACCTCGGGAAGAAGTTCGAGTCCCTAGAGCATGATCTGAAGATGAAAGAGGACGAGCTTGCGAAGGCCCTTGTGAGTATGAAAGATGCCAAGGCCGAAGCCGAGAAGGCACAACAGGAAATCCAGGAGGCCAAAAAGATAGCGGCAGGTAAGAAATTCTTTATGCAAAGCAAACATGTGGAGGAGGTGTTTCTTTTACTTACTCGAATTCGGCGCTCTCCAGGGGCATTCACAGATCTGCCATGCAGCGTATCAGATGCCGCGGAGTTCTACCGTGCCCAGGAGGGGAGCTCAACGGAGAAGCTGTTCTGGTCCTAGTATGCTGGGGCCGAACACCGAATGCCTCTGAGTGACCAACTGAAGCAGTTGGTCGAACTCCACAGGGCGGCCGAAGTGGCTATGAAAGATTTCATAGTCCGGATGTGGCCTGGTGAGACCCTGCCCACTAGCTACTTCGGCCTGATCAAGTGGATGGTGAATGCTTGTCCGCGGCTCGAAGTCATCAAGCGATCTGTTTGCATTGAGGGTGCCCGCCGGGCCTTTGCCCGCGCGAAGGTGCACTGGGGCAAGCTGGATGCTAAGAAGCTGGTGAAGGACGGTCTGCCAGAGGGCAAGGAGCATCGCCATCCCGAAAAGTACTATGATGGCGTTATGAAGGGCGCTCGTCTCGTGGCCGATGAGTGTACCAAGGACAAGATCTTTGACTAAATGTACCTCTGCCGCTGTTTGTAATTTAAAGACAAAGTTACTTGTGCTATGTAGCACTGTTTTGATTTAAAATATTACCTTCTGTGCGGATGTTTATAAAATTCTGAAAGTAGGCCAGTCGTCGGCTTCTGCCCCCTCGTAACTAGTACTGAGGTGTTCGTGGAAAACCCGGACACTCTTTATCCAAATGTTTGGTCCCTTAAGGAGGTGTCCGGCACAGCGAACAAGGCAATCGGACTATGCGGCTTGAAAACTTTCACTTAGCCATAGAAGTCTATAATTTTAAATTTTGGCGAAGCCCCTAGAATTCGGAGGGCCGAATTGGGGCGCTATATATGCCTAGATCGGACAAGGCCGATTCATAGCCCAAAGCGGAAAAAATCTTTAAGGATTTTAAGACCTCTCGAACAGCGACCAGCTCTCGCCGCATCATGCCGGTCAGTTTTCGGCTTTCTCTACTGAGGTGCTCGTCCGGAAGAACCGGGACACAATTGTAGTAGTTCTCCCTGCGCTACCTTAGCCGATATAATGGAACGTAAGGTACCAAAACAAGGGAGCCGGGCTATCCCAACTGTAGACCCAAGACATGATTCGGAGTTGATGCATATAGTGCTATAAGTTTGGGGTGCCGCACTGTTGAAAGTGTTCGGACTTTACTTGCCGTATTACGGTGCGCCATGAGAAGCCCCCGGCAAACTTTCCGTACCAAGGTGTACGGATGCAAATATCAAATAAACATTTATAAGAAAAAAATGCTCAAATGAGAGTAGTAAGATGGCGCTATATATGATCTCCCATTGATGAATAATACGTTTAAGCGTATGTTTACAATGAATGCATTAAGTGGAGATAAATAGGACTATTTTACATGTCCTATCCAGGGGCAGGCCGCGTACAGATAGATAAAGCAGGTATAATGATCGTAAATAGATTCCACCTGGGTATTTTCTTCTGTGCGCAAAGCCTGTTGCCTCCTTGGTTTTCTCCCCTGTGTAAGTCCAACAATCCGGCTCTTCTAAAGAGGCTGCCCTAAAGCAATGTCCTGAAAAATAAAAAGGGAGATTTATGAAGGTGTGTTGCGGTGATACCGCACTGTTGACCGAGTCGTTGTTGCGCCTCCGCCTACGCCCATGGTATCTTGAGTGCGTAATTGTGTTCGCGTGGCACGAATGCTGCTTTGATGGGGCTTGAGCGGAGGCCGAACTGCTAGTCGCGCTCTTGGCGTGCCTGATGATCCTGTTGCGGGGTGCTCCGGACTCGCTTGACGGTGCTCGAAGTTTGTTCCGGATTGGTTTGTCGGAGGAGGCTGCATTGTACTTCCACCGCGAGGGTTGCAGTATGCTCTTCTATTCAGAGAGAGTGGTCCATGTTTCTGTTGACAGTTATGACCCCGCGCGGTCCTGACATCTTGAGCTTGAGGTATGCGTAATGCGGTACCACATTGAATCTAGCGAATGCGGTTTGTTCCAGTAGTGCGTGATAACCACTGCGGAAGGGGATGATATCGAAGATTAACTCTTCGCTTCGGATGTTATCCAGAGATCCGAAGACCAGTTCCAATGTTATAGAGCCCGTACTGCGGGCTTCTACCCCAGGAATTACACCTTTAAAGGTGGTTTTGGTGGGCCTGATCCTTGAAGGGTCAATGCCCATTTTGCGCACTGTGTCCTGATAAAGCAGGTTCAGGCCGCCGCCGCCGTCCATGAGGACTCGCATGAGGTGGAATCCGTCGATGATTGGGTCTAGGACCAATGCGGCTGAGCCGCCATGACGGATGCTAGTAGGGTGATCCCTACGATCAAAGGTGATCGGACAAGCTGACCATGGGTTGAATTTGGGGGCGACTGGCTCCATCGCATAGACGTCCCGTAGTGCCCGCTTCCGCTCCCGCTTGGGGATGTGCTTGGCGTAGATCATGTTGACCGTTTTCACCTGGGGGGAAAATTTCTTCTATCCCCCGGTGTTCGGACGCCGGGGCTCCTCGTCATTGTTGCTGTGCAGCCCCTTGTCCTTGTTTTCGGTGTTTATTTTGCCGGCCTGTTTGAATACCTAGCAGTCTCTGTTGGTGTGGTTGGCTGGCTTGTCCGGGGTGCCATGAATTTGGCACGAGCGCTCCAGTATACGGTCCAGACTGGATGGTCCCTGATTGTTTCTTTTGAACGGCTTCTTCTGCTGACCGGACTTGGATCCGCTGAATCCGGCGTTTACTGCCGTGTCTTCAGTGTTGTCTCCGTTGTTCCGTCGCTTATGTCTGTTGCGTCGTGGCTTGCCGTTGTTGTCGCGGACATCCGAAGTGCCGGAATGTGGCGCGGTGCCACTGCGGGCCAACCAGTTGTCCTCGTCCGCGCAAAAGCGGTTCATTAGTGTTGTGAGAGCTGCCATGGACTTGGGTTTTTCCTGGCCGAGGTGTCGAGCAAGCCATTCGCCACGGATATCATGCTTAAAAGCTGCCAGGGCTTCGGTGTCCGGACAGTCGACTATTTGGTTCTTTTCAGTTAGGAACCGAGTCCAGAATTTCTTGGATGACTCTCCGGGCTGTTGAATAATGTGGCTCAGGTCATCAGCGTCCGGTGGTCGCACATATGTGCCCTGGAAGTTGTCGAGGAATGCGTCTTCCAGGTTTTCCCAACTGCCAATGGAATTTGCTGGCAGGCTGTTTAGCCATTGCTGGGCTGGTCCTTTGAGCTTAAGGGGAAGATACTTGATGGCATGTAGATCGTCTCCGCGGGCCATGTGGATGGGGAGACGGAAATCTTCGATCCATACTGCGGGGTCTGTTGTGCCATCGTATGATTCGATGTTTACGGGTTTGAACCCTTCTGGGAATTCATGATCCATCACTTCATCAGTGAAGCAGAGGGGGTACACGGTGCCTCTGTGCCGAGCTATGTGGCTACGCAGTTCGAATTGGTCTGGGTTGCTGTGTTCGGCCTGGCTGGACTTGTTGATGTGTCCGGCGTGACGGTCATCATCGCGCACTGGGGCGCGCCCCCGCGATCCATAGATCGATCTTGGTTTTCCTGCTTTGTTTTCTAGAATATCTTGCAGGTCTTGCCTATTGCCACGGGCCGTAGTGTGTTGGCGTGGGGGTGCGGGCTGGTATTCGGGCTGATATCCCGTTTTGTCTTGGCCACGGGGTGGCCAGTCAGCCGTTTGGCGCTCGAGTCTGTATTCCTTGGCTGCCAGGACTTCAGTCCATCTGTCTGTGAGCAGGTCTTGATCAGCTTGGAGTTGCTGCTGCTTCTTCTTCAGGCTCCTCGCAGTGGCTATAAGCCGACGCTTGAAGCGCTCCTGCTCCACGGGATCCTCAGGCATGCCGAACTCATCGTCGCCGAGGCTAATCTCGTCTTCGGAGGGGGGCATGTAGTTGTCCTCCTCCGGATATCCGTCCGTCGCCTGTTCTTCTGGGCTGACCTGCTCATCTTCTTGTTCGGCCTGTTCGAAGGCGGGCTGATCAGGGTTGTATTCTTCTTCGGCGCCATCTAGATTGTTTTCCTCTTCGGGTCCGGTATGGCTGTGGCGGAGCTTGGAGCGGCGCCGACGCCGCCCATGCTTTGCTTTTCTCCCTGAGGGGTTGTCCTCCGTTGCCTCGTCGCCAATGGTTTCCTTCGGAGTGTCCACTATATATATATATATCGTATGAGGAGGTGGCCGTCCACCGCCCTGTGAGCAGTGGCTCCTGTAATTCTCTTGCATCGTCGTCCATACCGTCGATGTCTTCGGAGTCGAAGTCAAGCACGTCGGTTAAATCATCGACCGTGGCAATGAAGTGGGTGGTGGGTGGGCAGCGAATTCCTTCGTCGCCTGCTTCCCACTCAAGCCGGACATAGTTCAGCCTAGAGCCCCCTGACAAAGAGAGAGACTTTAATGAGTTCAGCATGTCGCCAAAGGGCGAGTGCTGAAAGATGTCCGCAGCGGTGAACTCCATTACCGGAGCCCAACCAGGCTCGGCGGGCTCGGAACACGCGAATTGGAACCTACAACCGGATACGAATCTGGGGGTCCGGAGTCACAGGCTTCCTCAGAAGTGAGGCCTGTGTTCGGCTCCACCGCCGATGAGGGTACGGCCTGCAGGGCGGGGTCCATCCCTCCGTCCTTAGGCAACGGAGCCTGCTCCGGATTTGAGTCCGGGGCTACTGCAGAGGTGATATCCCGAGTGTTGTCCGACAGCAGGTCCAAGCCATGCTCGTCGTGACTGTTCGGTGCTCCTGGTGCGGGTCCGAATCCATCGAAGATCAAGTCTCCACGGATATCCGCCGTGTAGTTCAGGTTTTCGAACCTGATTTGGTGGCCAGGGGCGTAGCTGTTGACCTGCTCCAGATGGCCAAGCGAATTGGCCCGCAGTGCGAAGCCGCCGAACATGAAGATCTGTATGGGGAGGAAAGTCTCACCCTGGACCGTGTCGTTGACGATGATTGAAGGAGCTATCAAGCCTGGCAACGAGGACACAGAGGAACTCTCAATGAAAGCACCAATGTCGGTGTCAAAACCGGCAGATCTCGGGTAGGGGGTCCCGATCTGTGCGTCTAGGCTGATGGTAACAGGAAGCAAGGGACACAATTTTTACCCAGGTTCGGGCTCTCTCGATGGAGGTAAAACCCTACTTCCTGCTTGATTAATATTGATGATATGGGTAGTACAAGAGTAGATCTACCACGAGATCGTAGAGGCTAAACCCTAAGAGCTAGCCTATGATGGTATGATTGTAATTGTGATCGGCCTTCTAAAGACCAACCTCTCCGGTTTATATAGACACCAGAGAGAGCTATGGTTTACATGGAGTCGGTTACAAGGAAGGAAACACAATATCCGGATTGCCAAGCTTGCCTTCCACGCAAAGGAGAGTCCCATCCGGACACGGGCCGAAGTCTTGAGTCTTGTATCTTCACGCTTCAATAGTTCGGATGTTGTACACAGTCCGGCTGTCCGGATACCCCCTAATCCAGAACTCCCTCAGCCTCGGCAATGCTTCTAGGGTTTGGGGTGGCCTCAACACTCCTAGGGTTTGGTCGGGTAAGAGGGGGTTGATTGATGCCCCCCCTTCATGTTGAAGAGTTATCGGAGTTCTCTCATGAATGTCTGATGTCCGGACCACCTCTCTCATGAATCTCAAGCAAGGGATTTAACAAAATGGCGCCATTCTGGATGTGCTAAAAATGGTCCATATTTTTCCTGATCTCATCTACCCTTCTATATGTCATGTTGTTTAGTGTCAAAGGATTCAAGAAAACCATGGCTTCATCATTAGCCGAAAGTAACAGGCACATGATGGTACGAAGCTCTCCAAAGTTGTTTTAGAATGGAGTCCCAGATAGGACAATTCACTTTTTGATATGAAGTTCAGCAAGAGCCTTCCGAATATCGCTATTTGGAAGGCCTTTGCTGAACTTCGTAGCAAAAAGCGAATTATCCTATCTGGGACTCCGTTCCAAAATAACTTTGGAGAGCTTCGTAGCATCATGCGCCTGTTACTTCCGGCTAATGATGAAGTGATAAATTTCTTCAATACTTTGACACAAGACAACATGACATATAGAACGTTACGTAGATGAGATCAGAAAAAATGGATCAACTTGTGCAGATCCATAATGGGGGTGTCGGTGTCAAAACCGGCGGATCTCGGGTAGGGGGTCCCGATCTGTGCGTCAGGGCTGATGGTAACAAGAAGTAAGGGACACAGATGTTTACCCAGGTTCGGGCCCTCTCGATGGAGGTAAAACCCTACTTCCTGCTTGATTAATATTGATGATATGGGTAGTACAAGAGTAGATCTACCATGAGATCGTAGAGGCTAAACCCTAAGAGCTAGCCTATGATGGTATGATTGTAATTGTGATCGTCCTTCTAAGGACCAACCTCTCTGGTTTATATAAACACCGGAGAGGGCTAGGGTTTACATGGAGTCGGTTACAAGGAAAGAAATATAATATCCGGATCGCCAAGTTTGCCTTCCACGCCAAGGAAAGTCCCATCCGGACACGGGCCGAAGTCTTGAGTCTTGTATCTTCACGCTTCAATAGTCCAGACGTTGTACACAGTCCGGCAGTCCGGATACCCCCTAATCCAGGACTTCCTCAGTAGCCCCTGAACCAGGCTTCAATGACGATGAGTCCGGCGCGCAGTATTGTCTTCGGCATTGCAAGGCGGGTTCCTCCACCGAATACTCCAAAGTACCTGTTACGACGAATAGTGTCCAACCTCCGATCCATGTTGTGCTCCTCGGCTTCAGCGCCTCAGTAATGACCATCTCCACGTGTCGAGCGAATGTGAGGAGTCAAGGTATTTTTGCATTTGCCACCCTCGATCCTCTGGGCCAACCGTCTATTTGAAGGGACAGGGATTCTCAGATCCAAACCTCACTCTCCTCCTTTGAGCTAGCATCCTAGAGCGCTTCGCGAAAAGCCATTCCAACATGGCCGGCCGTCGCAACTCTTCTGCTTGCCCTCCTTGCTCTAAGTCGGGGGGTTGGGGAGAGTGCTCAGTTCCTCACAGCCGTTTGGTGAAGTTACAAACCCAAGGGTTTCTCCCACCGGCATTCATGGTCCCTGTCCAAGCTGGAATAGCCACTTACGACGGAGGGGAACAAGCTGAGGGATCTCCTAACCCGTCTCCGGAGGAGCGGATATGCCTCATCTCGCATCTGCTGAGGGGCGTCAGGTTTCCTATCCACCCGTTTCTCCGTGGACTCCTAGAGTTCTATGGCCTCCAGTTACACAATCTTACCCCAGCCTCCATTCTGCACATAGCGGGGTATGTCGCACTTTGCGAGCTGTTTTTAGGCTGCGAACCACACTTCGGGTTATGGAGGAAGCTGTTCTGCCTTGTCCCCCGCACCCAGGCAGAGTCCCTATATCAAGTGGCGGGGCCGAAGTATGGCGCATTGCCGAGATCGGATATCTGTCTGGCACTCCTGAGAAGGCACCAGAAAATTGGCCTTCAGAGTGGTTCTATATAAATGACGTTCCCCTTCCGGATCCAGTCCGGATAGGTCTCCCCAAGTTCAGCAACACCCCGCTGAAGGCACGCTTAAGCTGGCGTCCCCGGGGCCCTCAAGAAGAGGACACAAGGGAAATATACCTCCTGATGAACAGGATAAAGTTGCTGGCCAAATCCGGACTGACGATAGTCGAGGTCATGGCGATATGCATAAAGCGGGGAGTGCAACCACTCCAATATCGGGGGAAGCCCATGTGGCATTTCAATGAGGAAGATGATGCCAACCGCTGCGGTCGTAAGGGTCCGGACTCCGCTACTGCTTTGGCAAGGATATTGTCCGATTTGTACAAAGGGGAAGAGGAGGAATTCCTTCGCATAAAAACGCGAGACGGATTCTCCATGAACAACCCCCAAGTGTGGGTAAGTTGCCGTTCCTTTCCCTGCTTCACTTACTCTAGCGTCCTTCTGCTAAGATTACCTGCATCACTGCTTCTGAGCAGGAACTGAGGAGGGCCGTAGAAGGAATCTTCAACCCCTCCCCGCAACCAGAGAACCCTGGAAGGGCCCTAGATCCGGGACTCAAAGTAGATCCGGATATTACTGTGGAGCTTGTCAACGGGGTATTTTATCAGGCAAGCTAGGATGGCGCCCTGGTGGCCATTACGGCCGACTACCCTGGACTGCTCCCCGCGTCACATGTAAGCTGAGTTAAAAAGCCCTATCCTCCGAAGAGGACTTTCCCCAGGTATTATAATTTATCCTTGAGGCGTCGATCTATTTGCAGAAACGACGGCCGGAGCAAGGGGCCGAGCCCCTAGGGACTCGTCAACCATGGGCGTCCGGATCGGGCAGGCTCAAGAGGAAGGCGGTGAGGGCTGACACACCGCTACAGAGGTAAAGTCATAACCTGTCCTGCTATTATAGAATTTGAAATATGACAGCACCCTTTGTGTCTGGCAGGAAGAGGAATAACCGGGCTATATCCGGAGACCCCACCAACCACGCCTCCACCAGCCGGGTTCCAGAACCGGCTTCGGGGGCGGAGGCGGACACAGGTCCAGCACCGCATAGCTCCCGACGGAGGGTGCGGATATGTGTTCGACCACGAACTCCGAAGTGGAGAGCGCCATGAACCACCGGCGCCGGAGGGCCGTGCTCCGGAACAACATCTTTTCCGAAGAGGCTTTTAACGCCTTCAATTCGGCGAACGCATATGTCCGAGCCGCTCGAGGCGGGCTTGCCCAAGCGACAAGCCAGTATACCAAAGACATACGGGTAAGAAATTTTGATAAGTATGCCTAGTAGTAGCCCCTGAGACTTAGAATAGTTGGGACAACTGTTTGAAGGATCAATATATCCACAGGTCCTTGTGGACAAGAATGAACAATTGGCCGGGAGCTGGAGGCATGCAAGGCCCAATTATCATATGCGGTAGCCAAGTTAGAGGGATCCCGAAAGGCCCCCTCTGGTAATATTTGTCTCCATTATACGCAGATGTACTAGTTAATAAATGGCTGGTGCGGTTAGTCTAACAGTAAATTCTGCAGACAATCCCGGGGTGAGTCCGGAGGGCGTAGTGGGTGACGACTCGCATCTCCAACGGCAACTAAAGGCCGGCGAGCGCATCCTTATGCAGGTGACGCAAGAGAAGAACAAGCTTCACGATGCCAATATTCGTCTGGACGTGGAATTAAAGGACGTTCGCGCTCAACTGGTGGACTCCATGAAGGAGAACAAAAAGCTTCGACGCGGCATTTATGGTAAGAGCTCAAGCGAACTGTTTGATAGTTCGGCGAGGAAGTTTATTGAAAAGATTTTTCCTTGCAGGAATGTTAACGGGTCGCCCTGAAGAGGAGATTCCCTCATCTGTAGGTGACTTGCTGCAAGAACTGTCGCAGATGCACGAACGTGCTCGGCAGGTGATGCACGGCGTTGCTCAGGCCTTGTGGCCATCAAGCCTTCTGCCGAATGGCATGGGGGAGCTTGCGGACCTGCTTCAAGGAGCCCGGCGGCGCTTCCGTCTGTGGAAGATATCCGCCTGCTGGCAAGGAGCAAGAGAAGTCTGGGCAATGGTGAAGACGCACTACACCAAGCTGGACCCGAACCATATGGCCGAAGTGGGACCGGCGGGGCCCGATGGGCAAGAAATTCCCGTGAGCCTGGTATATGACCAGGTAGCGTTAGCCGCTAAGTGTTCTCAGCAAGATTGTATGCTAGATAGCCTGTTAGATGGTATAGAGGAGGAATATAGCCAGTCTCAGTGATTGTGTAATTTAATTGGCATAAGTAGCCTCTAGCCGGATTGAAATCATTTGTCATAGCGGACCTTTTCGCTTCAGCCCTCGGATCCTATAGTCCGGGATGTGTCCGAATACCCGCTCGGTTATACAAAAACCGGGGTATGCGTGGATACCAGGCGTAGGGGTCATAGGTGCTTGAACAGACAAGTACCCAACTAGTTATGTTATATTGCATGGATAGCAAGAAACATCTTACAGGGAGAATAGTTCCGTTAGGGGTTCCTTTCCCTAGGTATCCATGTGTCGATGGACATGTCCGGACTGCGTGCGATGGCGCATGATACAAAGCTTCTGGGGTTCTTTATTGTAACCAACAAATACATCGTTTGTTCACCAATCGAATATTCTCTTAAGGAAACTAGCTTTCGGCTTCACCCAGTCTGAGGTACACATCCGGCTCAATCGGCAGTAACAATCGCAGAGGTGCTCCCCTTATGCCCTAGCCGAAATAACGGGAACGTAGGGCATAAACACAAGAGCCAGGCAACCCAGCTTGGCCACATCTTAAGTCATATCGATGCATATAATGGTGAAGAAAAGGCACATATGGAAAAAGAACGCATATGCGATGGGCAAAAAGCCATTAAAGTAGTTATGTCTAGCTTCCGAATAGGAAGCCCCCAGGTACAGCTTGCACACATAGTACGGCAGGGATGATCTGTGAATCCGCACTGTATTAAATACTTTGTGTGAAGAGAAAAAGGGGCGAGAAAGGAGGGAAACAGAGGTGGAGCATAATTAAAAAGGAGGGGGTGAGGAGACGAACACTGCGTTCCGCGTTAGGCGTAGAATCTCCGGAGTCTAGCCGCGTTCCATGGGTTCGGCTCGAGTCTATTATCAGATGCATTACGTAGACGGTACGCTCCTCCGGTAAGAACTTTGTCAATGATAAAGGGACCTTCCCACCTGGGTTTGAGTTTGTCATTCTTCTTCTCCGGTAGGCGTAGAACGAGCTCGCAAATATTGTAAGTTTTGGCCCACACTTCTCTGCTTTGATATCGCCGAGCCTGCTGCTGATAGAATCTGGAATGGGCTTTTGCGACATCGCGTTCCTCCTCCAGGGCATCCAAGTTATCCTGCCGATCTAACTCGACTTCCTTCTCTTCATACATGCGTACGCGTGGTGAATCATGTATTATGTCGCAGGGTAGTACTGCTTCCGCGCCGTACACCATAAAAACTGGTGTATATCCAGTGGTTCAATTCGTTGTGGTCTGCAGCCCCCAGTGTACAAAGTCGAGCTCCTCTACCCAGTGTGTATCCGATTCTGTTAAAGATCGCACTAGTCTGGGTTTGATGCCGATCATAATGAGACCATTTGCCCGTTCGACCTGGCCGTTTTTTGAGGGTGGTAGACGGAAGCGTAGTCGAGCTTAATGCCCATTTTCCCGCACCAAGTTTTCACTTCATCGACTGTGAAATTTGAGCCATTATCAGTGATGATGCTGTGGGGGACACCATATCGGTGTACGACCCCGGATAAGAAGTCTATTACTGGTCCGGATTCGGCCGTTTTAACTGGTTTGGCTTCGATCCATTTGGTGAATTTGTCCACCATGACCAATAAGTATTTTTTCTTATGGCTTCCCTCTTTAAGAGGTCCGACCATATCCAGCCCCCAGACCGTGAAGGGCCAAGTTATGGGGATTGTTTGGACAGCGGTAGGGGGCATATGACTCTGATTGGCGAAGAGCTGGCAGCCGACGCAATGTTGGACAAGGTCCTGTGCGTCTGCTCGGGCTGTCGGCCAATAGAAGCCTATACGGAAGGCTTTGCTGACTAGCGCTCGAGCTACGGCGTGGTGTCCACCCAGTCCGGTATGGATTTCAGCCAGGAGTTGCCGCCCTTCCTCTTCGGAGATGCACCTTTGGAGCATTCCGGTCGCACTTTTCTTGTAGAGTTCCCCTTCGTGGACTTTGTAAGCTTTAGAGCGCCGAACTATGCAGCGTGCTTCATTTTGGTCTTCGGGGAGCTCCTGCCTATTTAGGTAGGCCAAGAAAGGTTTGGTCCACGGGGCGATTACGGCCATGATCTCGTGGGCCGAAGAAGTTATTTCGGTGGCAGAGCCTCCGATTGTGTCTGATGGTTCGGAGTCTGGGGGTGTATTCGGGTCCGTGCTGGTATTGCTGGACTCCCCTTCCCATACCACAGATGGCTTGAACAGCCTTTCCAGGAATATATTAGGTGGGACAGGGTTGCATTTGGCGCTGATGCGGGCAAGGACGTCCGCCGCTTGATTGTTTTCTCGAGCCACATGGTGGAATTCGAGCCCCTCAAACCGAGCTGACATTTTGAGGACAGCGTTACGATAGGCCGCCATTTTCGGATCCTTGGCATCAAAGTCTCCATTTATTTGTGATATTGCAAGGTTCGAATCCCCACGCACTTCCAGGCGTTGGATACCCATTGAGACCGCCATTCGAAGACCATGCAACAGAGCCTCATATTCGGCTGCATTGTTGGAGTCTGTGTATAATATTCGTAGGACATACTGGACCGTGTCCCCGGTGGGAGACGTCAGGACTACCCCTGCTCCCAGTCCGGCCAGCATTTTGGAGCCGTCAAAGTGCATGATCCAGTTGGAGTACGCGCCGTACTCTTTAGGGAATTCGGCTTCTATCCATTCGGCGACAAAGTCAGCAGTACTTGCGACTTAATGGCCCGTCATGGTTTGTATATTATGTCGAACGGGAGGAGCTCGATAGCCCATTTAGCAATCCGGCCCGTAGCGTTGCGGTTGTTAATTATGTCGTTGAGTGGTACTTCAGAGGCGACAGTAATCGAACATTCTTGAAAGTAGTGTCTTAGCTTCCGGGATGCCATGAAGACCGCATATGCTATTTTTTGATAGTGTGGGTATCGAGATTTGCATGGGGTGAGGACCGTGGATACATAATAAATCGGCTTTTGAAGCGGGAATTTGTGTCCGTCCACCTCTCGTTCGACGACGAGCACTGCGCTTACCACTTGATGTGTTGCAGCTATGTATAGTAGCATAGGTTCGCCGATGTTTGGCGCTGTTAGGACTGGATTACTGGCCAATAAGGTCTTTATCTCATCGAGTCCAGCCGCGGCTGCATCCGTCCATACAAAGTGTTCGGTGCGCCGAGGTAGGCGGTAAAGAGGCAATGCCTTCTCTCCTAGCCTGGATATAAAGCGGCTCAAAGCGTCCACGCATCCAGCTAGCTTCTGGATGTGCTTGAGGTCTCTTGGTATAGCCAACTGCGACAGAGCTCGGATTTTTGCTGGATTCGCTTCGATTCCTCTATTGGAAACAATGAAGCCCAGCAGCTTCCCCAAGGGGACACCGAATACGCATTTTTCCGGATTCAACTTGATGTCGTATGTCCGGAGGTTATCGAATGTGAGCCTTAAGTCATCTATTAGGGTTTCGATGTGTCTAGTCTTTATGACCACGTCGTCCACATATGCTTCCACTGTTTTGCCGATTTGTTTTTCCAGGCATGTTTGAATCATGCGTTGATAGGTTGCATTGGCATTCTTGAGCCCGAAGAGCATAGTGTTGAAGCAAAAAGGGCCATATGGCATTATAAAAGCTGTTGCAGCTTGGTCAGACTCTGTCATCTTTATTTGATGGTATCCGGAGTATGCGTCGAGAAAACACAGCGAGTCGTGTCCAGCTGTGGCATCGATGATTTGATCGATGCGAGGGAGGGGAAAGGGATCCTTGGGGCAAGCCTTGTTGAGGTCTTTGAAGTCGACGCATAAGCACCAAGATTTGTCCTTTTTTGGTACCATTACCAAATTTGCCAGCCAATCCGGATGTTTAATATCTCTGATGAATCCAGCCTCAAGTAGCTTGGCTAGCTCTTCCCCCATGGCTTGCCATTTGGGTTCTAAAAACCGCCTTAGGGTCTGTATGACCGGTTTGTATCCCTTTAGTATATTGAGGCTGTGTTCGGCCAGCCGGCGTGGGATGCCTGGCATGTCCGAAGGGTACCAGGCAAAAATGTCCCAATTCTCGCGTAAGAAATCTCGCAGTGCGGCGTCCATCACGGGGCTCAACTATGTCCCAATGGATGCCGTCTTCGTGGGATCCGTTGGATGGACCTGGAATTTGACTATCTCGTCTGCAGGTTTAAATGAGGTGGACTTGGGTCGTTTGTCGAGTATCAGGTCGTCCCTGTCCATGGTGGCCCGCAATGTTGTTAACTCTTCGGCTGCTAGGGCTTCAGATAAGGCTTCTAGGGCTAGTGCTGCGGTTTTGTTTTCAGCGTGAAGTGCGACGTCTGGATCACTGGCTAGAGTGATGATTCCGTTGGGCCTGGGCATTTTAAGCTTCATGTACCCGTAATGGGGTACATCTTGAAAGCTTGTAAACGCGTCCCGCCCTAGAAGGGCGTGGTATCCGCTGCTAAAGGGAGCCACATGGAATGTGATTTCTTCGGACGTATAATTCTTCGGGGTGCCGAATACCACATCTAATGTGATTTTTCCCGCGCACCTCGCTTCCGAGTAGGGATGATTCCCCTGAAGGTGGTGCCGCTTTGCTCCATGCAGCCTTTATCAATTTCCATTTTGTTGAGTGTTTCTTCATATATCAAGTTTAACCTGCTCCCGCCATCCATATGTACTTTGGTGAGCCGAAAACCGTCCACGATTGGGCTAAGGACCAGAGCGGCCGGTGCCCGGACAGTTTGGAATCGAGGCTCATCACTGGCATTGAAAGTTATAGCAGTGTCGTTCTAGGGGTTTATCTTTGCCACATGGCAAATTTCTAGAGCTTCGTTGAGCTCGCTTGCGCCTGTTGTTCGAGGCGAAAGTCTCGAAGACTGTTAGTACCGTATTGTGTCCGCTGGCAGGAGGTTGTTCCGCTTTACGGCATACAAGAAGATCCTCGCCACTTTTTGCCACCTGCCGGAGTATCCAACATGCCCTAAGGCTATGAGTTGGCATCGTATCCAGCGTACTGTGGAGCTTACATGGCCCGTCGAGCCATTCTTCCAATACGGATCCCTGCCCTGGGGTGGGCTTCGATTTCTTGGGGATTGGATCGGACGACTTACGAGAGTTCGTACGTTTAGTTCGGACAGAGGTCTTGGTGAGAGCGGTACTATCCCAAAATTTTGTTTGGGTCTTCCAAGCGCTCTCCATTGCACAGTACTTCTGTACTATGATTGTCAAGTCCACGAAGCATACTATGTCTTGGCGGCTTATAGCATTGAGGAGCCCTTCATCCGTGCAGTTTTTGTAGAAGAGCGAAACCATGTTCTCCTCGCGGCAGTGCTTGACCTTGCTAAGCGCAAGGAGGAATCTGGCCCAGTAATGATGTACCATTTCCTGGGGCTCTTGACTGATCCGGGAGAGGCAGTTTAAGTCCAGATAGGTGTTGTTAGAAGAATCCAGGTTTTGATCTGATCCAATACCCAAGGGCGTGGGCGGTTCCGAGCTTAATAGCTCAGAATCCGGAATATCACCCAATTTATTTGGCCCAATGCCCGATTCTAAGCCCGGGGCTTGGGTCATGTTTTCCTTCGAGCAGGTTTTCGGCTCAAGGAGTTTGGCAATCCGAACATAATTCATCCTCAAAGTTGAGGGACAATCCGCGCGTGGTTCCTCCACTATCGCTACCTCATGGGTGGCCGGCGGGGACCTGATGTCCCTTCGGTCGGGTTTAAGCCCAATCCGGTCATAGTTCGTAGCGACTCCCAGAGCGGTGATGCAATCCAAGAGTTCATTAAGGGAGGAGAGCTCCATTGGGTCCACCTGTTCGGCAAGTTCCAAACTGATGCGAAGGTTATGATTGATGACCCGAGAGGCCATCCTAGGCGCCTCCACCGATGGGGCGGCCATGATAAAGCCGCCGAGTCGGAGCGTCTGGCCTACAGCTAGAGCCCCCTCCGAGGTAATGTCGTCCTTGATGATGAGACGAGCCATCGAGCCTTGCAGCGACGTCACAGAGGAACTCTCAATGAAAGCACCAATGTCGGTGTCAAAACCAGCGGATCTCGAGTAGGGGGTCCCGATCTGTGCGTCAAGGCTGATGGTAACAAGAAGTAAGGGACACAGATGTTTACCCAGGTTCGGGCCCTCTCGATGGAGGTAAAACCCTACTTCCTGCTTGATTAATATTGATGATATGGGTAGTACAAGAGTAGATCTACCACGAGATCGTAGAGGCTAAACCCTAAGAGCTAGCCTATGATGGTATGATTGTAATTGTGATCGGCCTTCTAAGGACCAACCTCTCCGGTTTATATAGACACCGGAGAGGGCTAGGGTTTACATGGAGTCAGTTACAAGGAAAGAAATATAATATCCGGATCGCCAAGCTTGCGTTCCACGCCAAGGAAAGTCCCATCCGGACACGGGCCAAAGTCTTGAGTCTTGTATCTTCATGATTCTATAGTCCGGACGTTGTACACAGTCCGGCTGTCCGGATACCCCTAATCCAGGACTCCCTCAGGGGGCATTCTTGATAAATCTCGACCCTCGACCCCTCGATGACCCTCGACCCCTCGGCAATCCTCGAACCTCAACCCCTTAGCGATCATCGACCCTTGACCCCTCAGCGATCCTCGAACCTCGACCCCTCAGCGACCCTCGACCCTCTACCCTAGTTCCCGACCCTCGACCACTCGACGACCCTCGACCCCTCGGCGATCCTCGAACCTCGACCCCCCGGTGACCCTCGACCCTCTACCCTAGTTCCCGACCCTTGACCCCTCGGCGACCCTTGACCCTCTACCCTAGTTCCCGACCCTCGACCGCTCGGCGACCCTTGACCCCGCAGCGACCCTTGACCCTCTACCATAGTTCCCGACCCTTGACCGCTCGGTGATCCTCGACACCCTTGTTCCCAATAAAAAATAAGAAGAGGAACAAGAAGAAGAAAAAGAGAAGAAGAGGGAGGAATAGAGGAGAAGAAGAAAAAATAGAAGAAAAAAAGGAGAAAAAGAAGGAATAGAGGAGAAGAAGAAAAAATAGAATAATGTATATTCTTCTCCTCTTTTTTTTTCTTTTTCCACTTCTTCCTCTCTTCTTCTTCTCCTTCTTCTTCTCCTTCTTCCTCTTCTTATTTTCCTAATAGTACAAACTAACCTAAAATGCACTAAATCAACTAACCTAAATTGCACTAACCTAAAATCGATATCTACTAACAACCTAAGTAATTTTTTAATACATATATGAAAAAAACATATATGAACAAAAATGATATGAACAAAAAAAATTACATATAGCCACATCCATTCATCATATAGCTACCACATACATATATACATTATATATATGAAAAAAACTATGAACAAAAAAATTAATACATATATGAACAAAAAAATACATATATAAAAAAATTGCTCTGATCGAAGAGAGACGGGTGGCAGCGGCTCACAGCGGCGGCAGCCGGCAAGGGCGACGACTGGGGCGGCGAGGGCGACGGTGGGGGCGCGCGGGTCGGGGAAGGGGCCTGGCCGGGCGTCCTCGGAGGTGGCGGACGACATCGGCTAGCGAGGGCGATGGCGGGAAAGACGTGCGAGGGAGCGAGTGACGACATCGGCTGGCAAGGGCGATGACGGGGGGGGGGGGGGAGGGGCGGGCCGGGGCACGGACGAGCGCGCTCGAGGGCGGCGGACGGCGTCGGCGTGGGCTCGGGGGCGGGGCAGGGGCATGGGCGACGGCGATGGTGTCGGGGCAGCCTGGCGGCGTCGAGGAGGTCGGCGTCGTCGGGGGGGGGGGGGGGAACTGCGAGATGAAAATGAAAATTTTCACAAGTGTTTCTTATATACATGAAGCATTGGTCCCAGTTCGTGGCACCAGCCGGGACCAATGCCCACCTTTGGTCCTGGTTCATGCCACCAACCGGGACCAAATGTCTCTTTTCAGCAGCCCAAAGGGCGGGAAGCAAAGATCTTTGGTCCCAGTTGGTGGCACGGACCGGGACCAAAGGTGGTCATTGGTCCCGGTTAGTGCCACGAACGGGACCAAAGGGATTGGTCCCGGTTCATGGCACCAACCGGGACCAATGGCCTACGCCTCGCACACCCGCGATGCAGTGGGATGTTTAGTCCCACCTCGCTAGCTGAGACGCGTCCAAAGTGGTTTATAAGCTCTTTCGAACTCCTCTGAACTGCAGGGCTACGGGCGTAATCTCACACTACTATGCATGTGGGCCTGCTGGGCCTTCTGCGGGCCTGAATCCTGGCCCAAATAGTTGGTTTCTAGTCATATTCAGGCCGTGGTGGCCTAGTAGGCGGCATTTTTTTCATCTATTTTTGTTTTCTTCTTTGCTTTATTTTTTGTTTCTACTTACAACTAAATACTTACAATTTTTCAGTGATTCTTTTTGCTGTTAGGTCATAAAAATTATACAGTTTCTGTTAGTGCCATTAATTAACAAATTTGAATAGTTTAAATTTGAATTCTTTTAAATGTGTGTGAATCACTAGTTTGTGAATAACTTTACTAAAAAATAGATTTTTGAGTGATTCTTTTTCCTGCTATTCAATTTGATTGTGTTTTATCATTATATTCAATTTGGTAATTTTTAGGTATTTTAAATGTCTGTTTTAATCAAAAACAGATTTTGTTATTTTAGTTTGCTATTAAAGTTTTTAGCAAAAAAATTCTTTATGAAAAATCTTTTTGCCATTAATGTTTTGAACTGAAAATACTTTGATAAGTTTAGTTGCATCAATTTTACATAATTTTAGTTTAAAAAATACTAGAGGGTTATAAAAGCTTTTTAGTTGATTCCTTTTGCTATTAGAGTTTTATAAAAGCTTTTTAGTTGGTTCTTTTTGCTATTGAAGAATATTATAGTTTTGCTTTAGTTGATCATAACAGAATATTTTAATTGATTATTTTTAATTTATTCTTTTTGCTATTAATTCATTCTTTTTGCTATTAGTTCATTCTTTGAGCTAAATGACCCTTGATTTGAAAAGCACTACAAATGAACTCTGAAAAGGTTGAAAATTGGCTTGGTATCATCATTTCATCCACATAGCATGTGCTAAAAAGTTGAGAGGGTTACGGCAAAAACTGGATGCACTTCATGTACAAATTGGACAATCTCTTTCGAAATATCAGCGTTTCAGACGAAAACTCATCTGTTACAAAGGCATTTCATTTTCTTGAACTTGTTTGAACTCCGAACTTTTTGTGTTCAAAATGCACCATTCAAAGCCACATCATCAATTTTCAACCCTTTCTGACTTCATTTGGTATTTTTCATGCATTTACTGATTTTTTGAGCTAAATGATCCTAAAATTGAAAAGCACTACAAATGAACTCTGAAAAGGTTGAAAGTTGGCATGGTATCATCATTTAACCCACATAGCATGCGCTAAAAAGTTGAGAGGGTTACGGCGAAAACTGGATGTACTTCATGTACAAAATGGACAATCTCTTTCGAGTATCGGGGTTTTGGACGAAAACTCATCTCTTACAAAAGGGATTTCATTTTTTCTAACTTATTTGAACTCCAGACTTTTTGTGTGTTCAAAATGCACCATTCAAAGCCACATCATCAATTTTCAACCCTTTTTGACTTCATTTGGTATTTTTCATGCATTTTTGAGCTAAATGACCATGATATTGAAAAGCACTACAAATGAACCCTGAAAAGGTTCAAAGTTGGCATGGTATCATCATTTCACCCACATAGCATGTGCTAAAAACTTGAGAGGGTTTCGGCAAAAACTAGATGCACTTCGTGTGCAAAATGGAGAATCTCTATCGAAGTATCGGGGTTTCGGACGAAAACTCATCTGTTACAAAGGGATTTCATTTTTTGAACTTATTTGAACTCCAGACTTTTTGTGTGTTCAAAATGCACCATTCGAAGCGACATCATCAATTTTCAACCCTTTCTGACTTCATTTGGTATTTTTCATGCATTTACTTATTTTTTGAGCTAAATGACCTTGAAATTGAAAGCACTACAAATGAACTCTGAAAAGGTTGAAAGTTGGCATGGTATCATCATTTCACCCACATAGCATGTGCTAAAAACTTGAGAGGGTTACAACAAAAACTAGATGCACTTCATGTACAAAACAGACAATCTCTTTCGAAGTATCAGGGTTTCGGACGGAAACTCATCTGTTACAAAAGGCATTTCATCTTCACATGTAACTGCAGTGATATTCTAGATCAAAGGCATCATCATAATAGTTGTGGAGAGAAAGTCTTCACTTTTTCTTTGCTTGTTGATACGTCTCCAACATATCTATAATTTTTGATGTATTAATGCCATTTTTGCAATATTTTTACATGATTTTGGTATGATTTGATTAGAACTAACCCGGACGGATGCTGTTTTCAGCAGAACTACCATGGTGTTGTTTTTGTGCAGAAATAAAAGTTCTCGGAATGCGCTGAAAATCAATGGAGATTTTTTCTGGAAAATATAAAAAATACTAGAAGGAAGAGTTATCGGAGGGGAGTCTCGTGGGGCCCATGAGGGTGGAGGGCGCCCCCACCCCCCTGGGGCATGCCCCTATGCCTCGTGGACTCTCCGTGGAGCCCCCTAACTTGTTCCCGACGCCAACCTCTCCCATAAATCCCCAAATCTCCAGAACATAACCGAGATCAGGAGTTTCGCCACCGCAAGCCTCTGTAGCCACCAAAAACCAATCGGGATCCTGTTCCGGCACCCTGCCGGAGGGGGAAATCATCACCAGTTGCCATCTTCATCATCCCGGCGCTCTCCATTAATTACGAGGAGGGAGTAGTTCACCCTTGGGGCTGAGGGTATGTACCAGTAGCTATGTGTTTGATCTTTCTCTCTCTCTCTCTCCCTCTCTCTCTCTCTCATGTTCTTGATATGGCACGATCTTGATGTACCGCGAGCTTTGCTATTATAGTTGGATCTTATGATGTTTCTCCCCCTCTACCTCTTGTAATGGATTGAGTTTTCCCTTTGAAGTTATCTTATCGGATTGAGTCTTTAAGGATTTGAGAACACTTGATGTATGTCTTGCATGGGATACCCGTGGTGATAATGGGGTATTCTATTGATTCACTTGATGTATGTTTTGGTGATCAACTTGCGGGTTCCGTGACCTTGGGAATCTATGCATAGGGGTTGGCACACATTTTTGTCTTGACTCTCCGGTAGAAACTTTGGGGCACTCTTTGAAGTTCTTTGTGTTGGTTTGAATAGACAAATCTGAGATTGTGTGATGCATATCGTATAATCAAACCCGCGGATACTTGAGTGACATTGGAGTATCTAGGTGACATTAGGGTTTTGGTTGATTTGTGTCTTAAGGTGTTATTTTACTACGAACTCTAGGGCTGTTTGTGAAACTTATAGGAATAGCCCAATGTATTGATCGGAAAGAATAACTTTGAGGTGGTTTCGTACCCTACAATAACCTCTTCGTTTGTTCTCCGCTATTAACGACTTTGGAGTGACTCTTTGTTGCATGTTGAGGGATTGTTATATGATCTAATATGTTATTATTGTTGAGAGAACTTGCATTAGTGAAAGTATGAACCCTAGGCCTTGTTTCGAAGCATTGCAATACCATTTTTGCTCACATTTACCACTAGTTACCTTGCTGTTTTTATATTTTCAAATTACAAAAACCTATATCTACCATCCATATTGCACTTGTATCACCATCTCTTTGCCGAACTAGTGCACCTATACAGTTTACCATTGTATTGGGTGTGTTGGGGACACATGAGACTCTTTGTTATTTGGTTGCAGGGTTGTTTGAGAGAGACCATCTTCATCCTAAACCTCCCACGGATTGATAAACCTTAGGTCATCCACTTGAGGGAAATTTGCTACTGTCCTACAAACCTCTGCACTTGGAGGCCCAACAACGTCTACAAGAAGAAGGTTGCGTAGTAGACATCAAGCTCTTTTCTGGCGCCGTTGCCGGGGAGGTTAGTGCTTGAAGGTATATTGATAACCCACAAGTGTAGGGGATCGCAACAGTTTTCGATAAGTAAGAGTGTCGAACCCAACGAGGAGCTAAAGGTAGAACAAATACTCTCTCAAGTCCTATCGGCCACTGATACGACTCTACGCACGCTTGACATTCGCTTTACCTAGAACAAGTATGAAACTAGAAGTACTTTGTAGGTGTGATAGGATAGGTTTGCAAGATAATAAAGAACACGTAAATATAAACTAGGGGCTGTTTAGATAAAGATGCAATAAAGTAAATATAGCGAGTGTGGAAAAGTGGTGGTAGGAGTTGTGAAATTGTCCCTAAGCAATTGACTACGTTACTAGACCGGTAATCACTATTGCAATTCTATTTGAGGGAGAGGCATAAGCTAACATACTTTCTCTTCTAGGATCATATGCACTTATGATTGGAACTCTAGCAAGCATACGCAAATACTAAAGATTCATTAAGGTAAAACCCAACCATCGCATTAAAGTATCAAGTCCCCTTTATCCCATATGCAAACAACCTACTTACTCGGGTCTGTGCTTCTGTCACTCACGCCACCCACCATAAGAAAATCATAAACATATTGCAAACCCTACAGCAGGAATCCCTCACGCTTGTGCGACATGGAGGGCACAATAAGACAGCACCAATAATAAAACATGCAAATCAAACCAATCATAGCAATCATCAATCACCGATAGGACAACGAAAATCTACTCAGACATCATAGGATGGCAACACATCATTGGAAAATAATATGAAGCATAAAGCACCATGTTCAAGTAGAGGGTACAGCGGATTGCGGGAAAGTGGACTGCTGGATATAGATGGGGGAAGGTGATGGAGATGTTGGTGAAGAAGACAGCGGTGTTGGTGAAGATCGCGGTGATGATGATGGCCCCTGGCAGCGTTCCGGCGCCACCGAAAGCAAGGGGGAGAGAGCCCCCCTTCTTCTTCTTCCTTGACCTTCTCCCTAGATGGGAGAAGGGTTTCCCCTCTGGTCCTTGGCTCCCATGGCGTGGGAGGGGTGAGAGCCCCTCCGAGATTGGATCTATCTCTCTGTTTCTAAGTTCTCAGATTCTACCCCTTCACCGTTTCTTTAATATACGGAGATCCGTAACTCCGATTGGGGTGAATCTTTCGCCCAGATTTTTCTCGTAAAATTAGCTTTCTTGCGGCAAAAGAAGTGTGTGAACCGCCTTACGGGGGGCCCATGAGAGTCTAGGGCGTGCCCCCTATCTCCTGCCCCCCTGGGCGCCGTCTCGCGGTTGATTTTACTTCCCAAAAATCATAAATATTCTAAAATAATTCTCCATCCGTTTTTATCCCGTTTGGACTCCGTTTGATATGGGGTTTCTGCGAAACATAAAACATGCATAGATAGGAACTGGCACTGGGCACTGGATCAATATGTTAGTCCCAAAAATAGTATAAAATTTTGCCAAAAGTATATGAAAGTTGAAGAATATTGGCATGGAACAATCAAAAATTATAGATACGACGGAGACGTATCAGCATCCCCAAGCTTAATTCCTGCTCGTCCTCGAGTAGGTAAATGATAAAAAGGATAATTTTTGATGTGGAATGCTACCTGGCATAATCTTGATCATATGTCTAATCATGGCATGAATATTAAGACACGAGTGATTCAAAGCAATAGTTTATCATTTGACATAAAAATAATAATACTTCGAGCGTACCAATAAAGCAATCATGTCTTTTCAAAACAACAAGGCAAAAGCAAGCTTATCCCTACAAAATCTTATAGTTTGGCCATGCTTCATTTTCGTCACACAAAATGCCCCCATCATGCACAACCCCGATGACAAGCCGAGCAATTGGTTCATACTTTTTAACGCGCTTCAGCTTTTTCAACCCTCACGCAATACATGAGCGCAAGCCATGGATATAGCACTATAGGTGGAATAGAATATAATGATGGAGGTTATGTGGAGAAGACAAAAAGGGAGAAAGTCTCACATCGATGCGGCTAATCAATGGGCTATGGAGATGCCCATCAATTGATGTCAATGCGAGGAGTAGGGATTGCCATGCAACGGATGCACTAAGAGCTATAAGTGTATGAAAGCTCAACAAAAGAAACTAAGTGGGTGTGCATCCAACTTGCTTGCTCATGAAGACCTAGGGCATTTGAGGAAGCCCATCGTTGGAATATACAAGCCAAGTTCTATAATGAAAATTCCCACTAGTATATGAAAGTGGTAACATAGGAGACTCTCTATATGAAGAACATGGTGCTACTCTGAAGCACAAGTGTGGAAAAAGGATAGTAACATTGCCCCTTTTTATTTATTTTCTTTTTATTTTATTTTTCTTTTTTTCTTTTTTTTCTTTTTCGGTGGGCTTCTTTGGCCCCCTTTTTTATTTAGGCTTCTTTGGCCTTTCCTTTTTTTTCTTCTTTTTTTCTTTTTTTCATGGGGCAATGCTCTATAATGATGACCATCACACTTTTATTTACTTACAACTCGATATTACAACTCGATACTGGAACAAAGATATGACTCTATATGAATGCTTCCGGCGGTGTACCGGGATGTGCAATGATCTAGCGTAGCAATGACATCAAAAAATGGACAAGCCATGAAAACATCATGCTAGCTATCTTACGATCATGCAAAGCAATATGACAATGAATGCTCAAGTCATGTATATGATGATGATGGAAGTTGCATGGCAATATATCTCAGAATGGCTATGGAAATGCCATGATAGGTAGGTATGGTGGCTGTTTGAGGAAGATATAATGAGGCTTATGTGTGATAGAGCGTATCATATCACGGGGTTTGGATGCATCGGCGAAGTTTGCACCAACTCTCGAGGTGAGAAAGGGCAATGCACGGTACCGAAGAGGCTAGCAATGATGGAAAGGTAAGAGTGTGTGAAAGAACATGCGGTGCCCCCATGTTTGGTTTTGGTAATTGATGACAATCTCTATGGACTAATGGTTGTCTTGAGTTATATTTGAAGGATTTGTCCATAGGCTTTTCTTGAAGTCCATGTGTTGGTTTCAAGGAGTTTATGAGTTGACCAAGGTGCTATTAAGGAATTATCCAAAGATTGGTCATGTGAGTCTTGAGCTTATTGCAAGCATGTCTTGAAGAAGAAGATTGTGTGATCATTCATGTTTAACTTCAAGACATCATCCAAATGAAGAGAGTTGGAAAGATTCAAGGTTAATCAAAACTAAGTCAATAGTGAATCAAGTTGATCAAGACTAAGTCAAGAGTGAATCAAGTTGATCAACTCACAAAGCGTAGAAGATGTACCGAGAGGGATCAAGCGATCCCATGGTATGGTAAGCATTGTCCAGTACACTTTGTGTACTAACCCATGGTCTATGTGAGAGTTCTATGTGGGGTTAGGTATGTGTCCATGGGCTTGTGTCAAGAGGAAGGTATCATACAACCCACGGAAAGGATGACATCAAGTGGTGATCGTCATCAAGATTGCCATGTGCAAGTTCAAGTGGAGCATCGCGAAGAGATCAAGTGCTTGAATCTTGCCATCCATTATGGTGTCAATGGACTTGTGAAGATGTGCCGAAGAGTGGCTCACCCATAGTGAACTATGGGGGAGCAATCATCTAGTCTTCATCAAGCCAACGCAATCAAGAAAGGTGGTCCATCTTGAGGGAGTCAAGATCGTCATCATCTAGCTCAAGTGGACCATGTGCAAGGCAAATGTTTGGCCTTGATAGGTTTTCTATTTTACCGGTCTCATGGTGGTAGTTGGGAGACCGGGTTATAGGATTGTTTGCCGTACTATCAAGGGGGGATCTCAAGTTGGTAGCTTGATCGTGTCGGTAGTAGAGAGCTCAAACCATTGCATACTTGCATCATGTTTCTTGGTTCTTCTTTGGTTATCTTTGTGAGTCTTAGAGCTTATGGTCATCTTGATGACAATCTTGAGTTCATCGAAAACGGAGTTCGCATGCGTCTTCTATGATGTTTTCGGTGTTGGAGGTTTTACCGGTCTTTTCCGAGGAAGGGTTCTCACCTTTTTCTTATGGGCCTTTTATATTTTGCTTCTTATTGATATTTCTTTCAATATTGTGTTAGCCCTTGTCGCTAGCTTTCCAACAAACTTGGTTTCATCAAATTCGGAGTCCGTTTGCAAAAGTTGTGGCAGTTTTGGTGTTCTGAATAGGCTGCAGCGGTACTACCGTGAATTGGAGCGGATGTAATTTTTTACTACCGCTCCAGAGCGGTACTACCGCGGCTCCTACAGTGGTAGTACCGCTCCGGACCAAAAAACTCGTCCCAAGTCCTGCGGAGGTAGGTATGTAAGTATTTTTTTTGTACCGCAAGCAGTAGTACCGCGATCCCTAGCGGTAGTACCATGAGGACGAGCGGTAGTACCGCTCTGTGCGGGTTGTGAGCATAACGGTTGGATTTTCCCCCACCTATAAAAGGGGGTCTTCTTCCCCATTGAACCTTATCCTTTGAGCTCGTGTTCTTCTCCCATTGTTGACCTTCTTCGAGCTTGCTAACTCTCAATCCTTCCATGGATTCTTGCTAGTTTTTGAGGGAAAAGAGAGAGGAGATCTAGATCCACATTTCAACCAATCACTTTCTCCTTTTTGTGAGGGGAACCCTTTGGATCTAGATCTTGGAGTTCTTCATGTTCTTCTTTCGTTCTTCTTCTCATTTTCCTCCCTAGCAATAGTTGCTTTGGTGGGATTTGGGAGAGAAGGACTTGGGCACTCCATGTGCCCTTGCCATTGCATTTGGTGCATCGGTTTGAGTTCTCCACGGTGATACGTGGAAGTGAAGTTTGAGAAGCTTATTACTCTTGGTGTTGGGGCACCCTAGAGCTTGTTCCTCTTGGGTGCCTTGGCGCCCTAGACGGTTGGTGGTGTTCGGAGCTCAATTATTGTGGTGTAAAGCTTCGGGCAAGCGTCGGGGTCTCCAATTAGGTTGTGGAGATCGCCCCGAGCAATTTGACGGGTACCGGTGACCGCCCCAAGGGTTGCCAAAGTGTACGGGTTCGGTGACCGCCCCCAAGGGTCGCCATTTGTACGGGTTCGGTGACCGCCCTCAAGCGTCCCTTAGTGGAATCACGACATCTTGCATTGTGCGAGGGCGTGAGGAGATTATGGTGGCCCTAGTGGCTTCTTGGGGAGCATTGTGCCTCCACACCGCTCCAAACGGAGATTAGCATCCGCAAGGGTGTGAACTTCGGGATACATCGTCGTATCCGCATGCCTCGGTTATCTCTTACCCGAACCCTTTACTTATGCACTTTACTTTGTGATAGCCATATTGTTCTTTGTCATATATCTTGCTATCACATAGTTTCTTATCTTGCTTAGCATAAGTTGTTGGTGCACATAGGTGAGCCTAGTTGTTTTAGGTTTTGTGCTTGACAAATTAACTGTTAGGTTTATTCCGCATTTGTTCAATCCTAAACCGTAATTATTTTAAAGCGCCTATTCACCCCCCCCTCTAGGCGACATCCTCGATCTTTCAGTGTGTATAATCCATGGACTCACATTAGTCATAAAGAACTCATATACTTATTGCAAAAGTTTATTAGCCTTCGAAGCAAAGTACTACTACGCATGCCCCTAGGGGGATAGATTGGTAGGAAAAGACCATCGCTCGTCCCCGACCGCCACTCATAAGGAAGACAATCAAAGAAACACCCCATGCTTCAAATTTGTCACACAACGGTTACCATATGTGCATGCTATGGGACTTGCAAACCTCAACACAAGTGTCTCTACAATCCACAACCGCCCACTAGCATGACTCTAATATCACCATCTTTATATCGCAAAACTATTGCAAGGAATCAAACATATCATATTCAGCGATCTACAAGTTTATGTAGGATTTTATGACTAACCATGTGAATGACCAATTCCTGTAATCTCTCTAAATAGATATAAGTGAAGCAAGAGAGTTTAATTCTTTCTAAAAAAGATATGCCCATGCTCTAACAATTATAAGTGAAGCGAAAGAGCACTCTACAAATGGCGGTTTTCTATGTAAAGGGAAACATGCAATCCAAACTTCAAATGATATAAGTGAAGCACATGAAGCATTCTATAAAGCCACACTCAAAAGATATAAGTGAAGTGCAATGAGCATTCTATAAATCAACCAAGGACTATCTCATACCAGCATGGTGCATAAAAGAAAAGTGAAAACTAAATGCAACAGACGCTCCAAGACTTGCACATAATGCATAAATGAAACGAATATGAAAACATACCGATACTTGTTGAAGAAAGAGAGGATGCCTTCCGGGGCATCCCCAAGATTAGACGCTTGAGTATCCTTGAATATTTACTTGGGGTGCCTTGGTCATCCCCAAGCTTGAGCTCTTGCCTCTCTTCCTTTTCCTCATATTGAGACCTCCTCGTTTAGACACTTCATCCACACAAAACTTCAACAGAAAACTCGGTAAGATCCGTTAGTATAATAAAGCAAATCACCACTCTAAGTACTATTGCAAACCAATTCATATTTGTTTTTGCATTGTTTCTACTATAATATTAACTTTTCCATGGCTTAATCCACTAATATAAATTGATAGATTCATCAAAACAAGCAAACTATGCATCAAAAACAGAATCTGTCAAAAACAGAACAGTCTGTAGCAATCTGAACAATCACAATACTTCTGGTACACCAAAAATTCTACCAAAATTATAAAAAATAAAAAAGTTGTATAGCAAGACACTGCAAAAGGAATCATAACCAATTTACTTTCCAGTTAAAAATGTAAAATCGCGCACTACAGCCAAAGTTTCTGTCCTGCACCGTACAAACCAACAAGCATTGTAAACATCCTAAAGGCAAACCTTAGCACATTATTTTTATAATACAATGGAATTATACAAGGGGATAATTATTTTTGATGAAATTTTTCTATAATCAAGATTCACAAAGTTTCTGTGAGCATGAACAAAGTTCAAGGAGCTCTCCCACTTCAACAATGTTTGTCTCTCTCACTTTTACTTTCCTTTTTGAAAAGTTATGGGTTCCCCTCTTTATTTTTTTGTTTTAAACTAAATAAAAGCACTCAACAGAATAAATGACTCTCTAAAACTTCCGGCTTGTCTCCCTGACAGCGCTTTCTCTAAAGCCATTAAGCTAGGCATTTAGTGCTCAAGTAATGAATCCACCCGGATCCCAAGGTATATCAAAGCCAATTTTAATTAACAATGATTTGTAATTTAGTAGTGAGCACAAAGTAACATATATCAAGCAACAACGAAGTCTAAATCTCTTCCTATGCATCGGCATGTCATAAGAGAACAATTCATGCACACATAGTAAAGGCCAATGCATAGTATAAACAGTTTCTTGCAATTCTATCGTGTTGGAAACATAAAGAGGCGGAGATATAGTTCCTCTTTCATAATAATTGCAAGTAGGAGCAGCAAGCACATGCATATTACATCTATCAAAATCATCATGTGCAATGGTAAAAGGCAACCCATCAATATAATCCTTAATAAGCACAAACTTCTCCGATATAGTGTAGTCAGAAGAATTCAAAAAGATAATAGGACTATCATGCGTGGTTGCAATAGCAACAATTTCATGTTTAACATAAGGAACTATAGCAAGTTCATCTCCATAAGCATAATTCATATTGGCATCTTGGCCACAAGCATAGCAAGCATCATCAAAAAGGGATATTTCAAGAGAATCAACGGGATCATAGCAATCATCATAGCAATCATTATAGCAATCATCCTTTGGTAAGCACGAAGGGGAATTAAACAATGTATGAGTTGAAGAGTTACTCTCATTAGAAGGTGGGCACGGGTGATCAATCTGCTCTTCCTCCTTTTGTTCTTCCCTCTCCTCATCATCTTTTTCATCCAATGAGCTCACAGTTTCATCAATTTCTTCTACCATAGCTTCCTGCAAAATATTAGTCTCTTCTTGGACAGCGGATAATTTCTCAACAAATGCATTAATATAGTAATTGTATTCATAATTTTCATAGCAATATCTAAGTATAGCAAGTTTTTAGGCCTATAAACATCATCATCTAAAGCTTCATACTTTTCAAACAAAGATTCAATTTCATAAGCAGCCGTAAAAGCAATAAATTCTTCAATTTGTTCAACATCATAGTAATCATATATACCATTAGCATAAGAAGCTAAGGTTTCATTATCATTAAATTTGCAGGAAAAGGGAAGGTGTGGAGCCTTCATCCTAGAGCAACAAGTAATATCATATCTCAAGCATAGTTGACGAGCATACCAATGCAACATATTAATTTGATCTCATAATAGTTTCCCTTTTTGTGTAAAGCGATAATCCCTAAAGTATTCACGTTGATCCAACATGTCTCCCATTATAAAGTTGAATGGGGTTTTCTCGGGATAATCAAAGTAGTATAATATCTCTCACATAATGAGAATCGAGGGTATTAGGAGTTACCCCATCTCCATGAGTAGCAAGTACACCTAATTTTTTTGGTATTTCGTGTTCCATATCCATAACAAAAGATGGAGAACAACTTAGAACAGCAAATAAAAACTACTTAGTGATAAAGCAAACAAGCACACACGAGAATATTCACCCCACGCTATGACTCCCCGGCAACGGCGCCAGAAAAAGGTCTTGATAACCCACAAGTGTAGCGGATCGCAACAGTTTTCGATAAGAAAGAGTGTCAAACCCAACGAGGAGATAAAGGTAGAACAAATACTCTCTCAAGTCCTATCAGCCACTGATACGACTCTACGCACGCTTGACGTTCGCTTTACCTAGAGCAAGTATGAAACTAGAAGTACTTTGTAGGTGTGATAGGATAGGTTTGCAAGATAATAAAGAACACGTAAATATAAACTAGGGGCTGTTTAGATAAAGATGCAATAAAGTAAATATAGCGAGTGTGGAAAAGTGGTGGTAGGAGTTGTGAAATTGTCCCTAAGCAATTGACTACGTTACTAGATCGGTAATCACTATTGCAATTCTATTTGAGGGAGAGGCATAAGCTAACATACTTTCTCTTCTTGGATCATATGCACTTATGATTGGAACTCTAGCAAGCATCTGCAAATACTAAAGATTCATTAAGGTAAAACCCAACCATAGCACTAAAGTATCAAGTCCCCTTTATCCCATACGCAAACAACCTACTTACTCGGGTCTGTGCTTCTGTCACTCACGCCACCCACCATAAGAAAATCATAAACATATTGCAAACCCTACAGCGGGAATCCCTCACGCTTGCGCGACACGGAGGGCACAATAGGACAGCACCAATAATAAAACATGCAACTCAAACCAATCATAGCAATTCATCAATCACCGATAGGACAACGAAAATCTACTCAGACATCATAGGATGGCAACACATCATTAGAAAATAATATGAAGCATAAAGCACCATGTTCAAGTAGAGGGTACAGCGGGTCGCGGGAGAGTGGACTGCTGGATATAGATGGGGGAAGGTGATGGAGATGTTGGTGAAGATGACGACGGTGTTGGTGAAGATCGCGGTGATGATGATGGCCCCCGGCGGCGTTCCGACGCCACCGGAAGCAAGGGGGAGAGAGCCCCCCTTCTTCTTCTTCTTCCTTAAGCTTCTCCCTAGATGGGAGAAGGGTTTCCCCTCTGGTACTTGGCTCCCATGGCGTGGGAGGGGCGAGAGCCCCTCCGAGATTGGATCTATCTTTCTGTTTTTGCGTTCTCAGATTCTACCCCTTCACCGTTTCTTTAATATCGGGAGATCCGTAACTCCGATTGGGGTGAATCTTTCGCCCAGATTTTTCTCGTAAAATTAGCTTTCTTGTGGTAAAAGAAGAGCGTCAACCGCCTTACAGGGGCCCCAGGAGAGTCCAGGGCGCGCCTGCCTCCCTGGGGCGCGCCCCCTATCTCCTGGCCCCCTCGGGCACCGTCTCGCGTTGATTTTACTTCCCAAAAATCATAAATATTCCAAAATAATTCTCCGTCCGTTTTTATCCCGTTTGGACTCCGTTTGATATGGGGTTTCTGCGAAATAGAAAACATGCAACAGATGGGAACTGGAACTGGGCACTGGATCAATATGTTAGTCCCAAAAATAGTATAAAATTTTGCCAAAAGTATATGAAAGTTGAAGAATATTGGCATGGAACAATTAAAAATTATAGATACGACGGAGACGTATCATATATCTTTAGATCTTGCAATGGAATCTTTTAGTTTCTTGTTTTAGCACTAGTTAGTCTATAAAAATAAAACTACATAAAAATGGAATTGAGGTTGCCTCATATGCTTCATCTTTTTAATGTCTATTGTGAAAATAAGGATTCCGAAAATTGTGCCCAAGTGTTAGAAGAAGAATGCATTAAAATGTTTGGCACTAAATATTTGAATGATGAGCATGATTGCAATGTTGTTAGTATGAATTCTTTGAGTATCCATGATGCTAATGATATGCAAAGCCACAAGCTTGGGGATGCTATGTTTGATGAATATGATATTTTTAGTCCCCCAAGTTTTGATGAGAATATTTATTATGATGAAAGCATGCCTCCTATTTATGATGATGATATTGATGAAAGTGGGTTTGGAAGAGTGTAAACTTTAGGAAGTAATGATCCCACTATTTTGGACGGTGTTGAATCTTATTGTGATAATTATGAAAGTGGATTTGGAGAGATCATGACTTTATTTAGTGATGAATCCACTATTTTAGAAGAGGTTCCAATTAATTATGAGAATAAAGTTGCTATATATGATGGTTATTGTGATGACATTTATGCTATAAAGAATAATGATAACCATGTAACTTGTCATCATGATTTTAATTTTCAATTGGATCATGCCTCACATGATAGTTATTTTGTTGAGTTTGCTCCCACTACTATTGATAAGAATAAATTTGCTTATGTGGTGAGTAGTTAAATTTCTATGCTTGTAGATCATGAAAAGAATGCTTTATGTGAGAAGTATATTGTTGAATTCATTCATGATGCTACTGAAAATTATTATGAGGGAGGAATATATGCTTGTATGAATTGCAATAATATCAAGTTTCCTCTCTATATGTTGAAAATCTTGAAGTTATGCTTGTTTTGCTTTCCTATGCTAGTTGATTCTTGTTCCCATAAGTTGTTTGCTCACAAAATCCCTATGCATAGGAAGTGGGTTAGACTTAAATGTTCTAGTCATAGTCTTCATGATGCTCTCTTTGTGTTTCAATTCTTATCTTTTATGTGAGCATCATTGAAATCATCATGCCTAGCTTAAAAGGCATTAAAGAAAAACGCTTGTTGGGAGACAACCCAATATTTACCCTTACTGTTTTTGTGTGTCCACATGATTATTATACTGTATTAATCATGTTTTATATCTTTTGTTTCAATAAAGTGCCCAAGTAGAACCTTTGGGAAGACTTGGGTGAAAGTTAATGCGATCTTGCTGTAAAAAATAGAAACTTTGTGCTCACGAGAATAATTTTCATTTTTAACAGAAGAGCGATTTTAAGTTGATTCTTTTTATAGAAGATTAATAGACAAATTCCTCACGTCCACCAAATTATTTTAGAATTTTTGGAGTGACAGAAGTATTCGAGAGTTACAAATTACTACAGACTGTTCTGTTTTTGACAGATTCTATTTTCTATGTGTTGTTTGCTTATTTTGATGAATCTATGAGTAGTATCGGAGGGTATGAAACATAGAGTAGTTTGAATATAGTAGATATTACACCAATATAAATAAAGAATGAGTTCACAACAGTATCAAAAGTGGTGATTTATTTTCTTATACTAACGGAGCTTACGAGTTTTCCTTTGAGTTTTGTGTTGTGAAGTTTTCAAGTTTTGGGTAAAGATTCGATGGACTATGGAATAAGAAGTGGCCGGAGCCTAAGCTTGGCGATGCCCAAGGCACCCCAAGGTAATATTCAAGGACAACCAAGAACCTAAGCTTGGGGATGCCCCGGATGACATCCCCTCTTTCGTCTTCGTTCATCGGTAACTTTACTTGGAGCTATATTTTTATTCACCACATGATATGTGTTTTGCTTGGAGCGTCATGTCATTTTATTTTGGTTTGCTTGCTGTTTGAATAATATCCCAAGATCTTAAATTCTTAAATGTTAGAGAGTCTTCACATAGTTGCACAATTATTTGACTACTCATTGATCTTCACTTATATATTTTGGAGTAGTTTGTCATTTGCTCTAGTGCTTCACTTATATCTTTTTAGAGCACGATGGTGGTTTTATTTTGAAGAAATAGATGAACTCTCATGCTTCATTTTATTATTTTGAGATTCTTAAACAACATGGTAATTTGCTTTGGTTATGAATTTAGTCCTAATATGATGGGCATCCAGGATGGATATAATAAAAACTTTCATATAAAGTGCATTGAATACTATGAGAAGTTTGATTCTTTATGATTGTTTTGAGATATGAAGATGGTGATATTAGAGTCATGCTAGTGGAGTAGTTGTGAATTTGCAAGATACTTGTGTTAAAGTTTGTGATTCCCGTGCATGCACGTATGGTGAACCATTATGTGACGAAGTCGGAGCATGATTTATTGATTGATTGTCTTCCTTATGAGTGAAGGTCGGGGACGAGCGATGGTCTTTTCCTACCAATCTATCCCCCTAGGAGCATACACGTAGTACTTTGTTTCGATAACTAATAGATTTTTGCAATAAGTATGTGAGTTCTTTATGACTAATGTTGAGTCCATGGATTATACGCACTCTCACCCTTCCACCATTGCTAGCCTCTCTTGTGCCATGCAAATTTTGCCGGTACCATACACCCACCATATACCTTCCTCAAAAAAGCCACTATACCTACCTATTATGGCATTTCCATAGCCATTCCGAGATATATTGCCATGCAACTTTCCACCATTCCGATTATTATGACACGCTTCATCATTGTCATATTGCTTTGCATGAACATGTAGTCGACATCGTATTTGTGGCAAAGCCACCGTTCATAATTCTTTCATACATGTCACTCTTGAATCATTGTAGATCCCGGTACACCGCCGTAGGCATTCATATAAATTCATATCTTGTTCTAAGTATCGAGTTGTAATTCTTGAGTTGTAAGTAAATAAAAGTGTGATGATCATCATTATTAGAGCATTGTCCCAGTGAGGAAAGGATGATGGAGATTGTGATTCCCCCACAAGTCAGGATGAGACTCCGAACAAAAAAAGGAGGCCAAAAAATGGAGAAGGCCCAAAAAACAAAAAAAACAAAAAAATGAGAGAAAAAGAGAGAAGGGGAAATGTTACTATCCTTTTTCCACACTTGTGCTTAAAAGTAGCACCATGATCTTCATGATAGGGAGTTTCATATGTTGTCACTTTCATATACTAGTGGGAATTTTCATTATAGAACTTGGCTTGTATATTCCAATGATGGGCTTCCTCAAAATGCCCTAGGTCTTCTTGAGCAAGCAAGTTGGATGCACACCCACTTAGTTTCTTTTTGAGCTTTCATACACTTATAGCTCTAGTGCATTCGTTGCATGGCAATCCCTACTCACTCACATTGATATCTATTGATGGGCATCTCCATAGCCCGTTGATGGGTCCATGACCCTACCTGTAATAGGTGACTGAAGGAAATATGCCCTAGAGGCAATAATAAAGTTGTTATTTATATTTCCTTATATCATGATAAATTTTTATTATTCATGCTAGAATTGTATTTACCGGAAACTTAGTACATCTGTGAATACATAGACAAAACATAGTGTCCCTAGTATGCCTCTACTTGACTAGCTCATTAATCAAAGATGGTCATGTTTCCTAACCATAGACATGTGTTGTCATTTGATGAACGGAATCACATCATTAGGAGAATTATGTGATGGGCAAGACCCATCCGTTAGCTTAGCATTATTATCGTTACCGTTTCATTGCTACGGCTTTCTTCACGACTTATACATGTTCCTCAGACTATGAGATTATGCAACTCCAGAATACCAGAGGAATACCTTGTGTGCTATCAAACTTCACAATGTAACTGGGTGATTATAAATATGCTCTACAGGTGTCTCCGGAGGTGTTTGTTGGGTTTGCATAGATCGATATTAGGATTTGTCATTCCGTGTTTCGGAGAGGTATCTCTAGACCCTCTCGGTAATGCTCATCACTATAAGCCTTGCAAGAAATATGACTAATGAGTTAGTTACGGGATGAAGCATTACAACACGAGTAAAGAGACTTGCTGGTAACGAGATTGAACTAGGTATAATGATACCGACGATCGAATCTCGGGCAAGTAACATACCGATGACAAAGGGAACAACCTATATTGTTATGCGGTTTGACCGATAAAAATCTTCATAGAATATGTAGGAGCTAATATGAGCATACAGGTTCCGTTATTGGTTATTGACCGGAGGTGTGTCTCGATCATGTGTACATAGTTCTCGAACCCGTAGGCTCCGCACGCTTAACGTTCGATGATGATTTGTATTATGAGTTATGTGTTTTTGATGACCGAAGTTTGTTCGAAGTCTCGGATGAGATCACAGACTTAACGAGGAGTGTCGAAATGGTCGAGACATAAAGATTGATATATTGGAAGGTTATGTTCGGACATCGGAAAGGTTTCGGAACGGTTCGGGCATTTTTTGGAGTACAGGGAGGTTACCGGAACCCCCCGGGAGAAGTAGTGGGCCTTAATGGGCTTTAGTGGAAAGGAGAGGAGGGCTGCAGGGTGTCCTTGCACCCCCATGGCAGGTCTGAATTGGACTAGGAGAGGGCGGCACCCCCCCTCTTTCCTTCTCCCTCTCCTACTCCTTCCCTCTCTCCTCCTCTTGGAAAGGAAGGGGACTCCAACTAGGATTGGGAATCCTAGTTGGACTCCCCATGGCGCGCGCCCCTCCTAGCCATCGGCCTCCTTCCTCCCTCCTTTATATACGGGGGCAGGGGGCACCCCAAGACACAACACTTATTCTGTTAGCCGTGTGTGGTGCCCCCTCCATAGTTGAACACCTCGGTCATATCGTCGTAGTGCTTAGGCAAAGCCCTGCGCCGGTAACATCATCAACACCATCGCCATGTGTTGTGCTGATGGAACTCTCCCTCGACCCTCTACTAGATCAAGAGCTCGAGGGATATCATCGTGCTGAACGTGTGCTGAACACGAATGTGCCATATGTTCGGTACTTGGATCGATTGGATCGTGAAGACGTTCAACTACATCAACCGCGTTACTAAACGCTTCCGCTTTCGGTCTATGAGGGTATATGGACACACTCTCCCTTCTTGTTGTTATGCTTCTCCTAGATAGACCTTGCGTGATCATACATTTTTTTGAATTACTACGTTCCCCAACAGTGGTATCAGAGCCAGGTCTATGCGTAGATGTTATTTGCATGATTAGAACACAAAGAGTTGTGGGCGATAATAGTCATACTTCTTACCACCAACGTCTTACTTTGATTCGGCGGTATTGTTGGATGAAGCGGCCCGGACCGACATTACATGACCGCGTTCATGAGACTGATTCTACCGAACTGCTTTGCACATAGGTGGCTGGCGGGTGTCTGTTTCTTCAACTTTAATTGAATCGAGTTTGACTACAGCCGGTCCTTGTTGAAGGTTAAAACGACACACTTGACAAAAAATCATTGTGGTTTTGATGCGTAGGTAAGAACAGTTCTTGCTAGAAGCCCGTAGCAGCCACGTAAAACTTGCAACAACAAAGTGAGGACATCTAACTTGTTTTTGCAGGGCTTGTTGTGATGTGATATGGTCAAGACATGATGTGATATAAATTTATGTATGAGATGATCATGTTTTGTAACAGAGTTATCGGCAACTAGCAGGAGCCATATGGTTGTCGCTTTATTGTATGAAATGCAATCGCCATGTAATTGCTTTACTTTATCACTAAGTGGTAGCGATAGTCGTAGTAGCAATAGTTGGCGAGACAACAACGATGCTATGATGGAGACCCATGTGTCAAGCCGGTGACGATGGAGATCATGACGATGCTTCGCTGATGGAGATCATGAGCACAAGATGATGATGGCCATATCATGTCACATATTTTGATTGCATGTAATGTTTATCCTTTATGCATCTTATTTTGCTTAGTACGGCGGTAGCATTATATGATGATCCCTTACTAAATTTCAAGGTATAAGTGTTCTCCCTGAGTATGTACCGTTGCTATAGTTCGTCGTGCCGAGACACCATGTGATGATCGGGTGTGATAAGCTCTACGTTCACATACAACGGGTGCAAGCCAGTTTTGCACGTGCAGAATACTCGGGTTAAACTTGACGAGCCTAGCTTATGCAGATATGGCCTCGGAACACTGAGATCGAAAGGTCGAACATGAATTATATAGTAGATATGATCAACATAGTGATGTTCACCATTGAAAACTACTCCATCTCACGTGATGATTGGACATGGTTTAGTTGATTTGGATCACGTGATCATTTAGATGACTAGAGGGATGTCTATCTAAGTGGGAGTTCTTAAGTAATATGATTAATTGAACTTTAATTTATCATGAACTTAGTCCTGATGGTTTTTTGCATGTCTATGTTGTTGTAGATCAATGGCCCGTGCTACCATTCCCTTGAATTTTAATGCGTTCCTAGAGAAATCTAAGTTGGAAGATGATGGTAGCAATTACACGGACTAGGTCCGTAACTTGAGGTTATCCTCATTGCTGCACAGAAGAATTACATTCTGGAAGCACCGCTAGGTGTACCACCTGCGCCAGCAACTGCAGAATTGTGAATGCCTGGCAGACGCGTGTTGATGACTACTCGATAGTTTAGTGTGCCATGCTTTACGGCTTAGAATCGAGACTTCAAAGATGTTTTGAACGTCATGGAGCATATGCGATGTTCCAAGAGTTGAAGTTAATATTTCAAGCAAATTCCCAAGTTGAGAGATATGAAGTCTCCAACAAGTTCTATAGCTGCAAAATGGAGGAGAATAGTTCTGTCAGTGAACACATGCTCGGAATGTCTGGGTACCATAACCACTTGACTCGGCTGGGAGTTAATATTCTTGATGATAGTGTCATTGACAGAGTTCTTTAATCACTACCACCAAGCTATAAAGGCTTTGTGATGAACTATAATATGCAAGGGATGACAAAAACGATTCCCGAGCTCTTCGCAATGCTAAAGGCTGGGGAGGTAGAAATCAAGAAGGAGCATCAAGTGTTGATGGTCAACAAGACCACTAGTTTCAAGAAAAAGGGCAAAGGGAAGAAGGGGAACTTCAAGAAGAATAGCAAGCAAGTTGCTACTCCCGGGAAGAAGCCCAAGTCTGCACCTAAGCCTGAAACTGAGTGCTTCTACTGCAAAGCGATGGGTCACTGGAAGCGGAACTGCCCCAAGTATTTGGCGGATAAGAAGGATGGCAAAGTGAAAGGTATATTTGATATACATGTTATTGATGTGTACCTTACTAATGCTCGTAGTAGCACCTGGGTATTTGATACTGGTTCTGTTGCTCATATTTGAAACTCAAAATAGGGGCTACGGATTAAACAAAGATTGGCAAAGGGCGAGGTGACAATGCGCATCGGAAATGGTTCCAAGGTCGATGTGATCGCCGTCGGCACGCTACCTCTACATCTACCTTCGGGATTAGTTTTAGACCTGAATAATTATTATTTGGTGCCAGCGTTGAGCATGAAAATTATATCTGGATCTTGTTTAATGTGAGGCGGTTATTCATTTAAATCGAAGAATAATGGTTGTTCTATTTATATGAGTAGTATCTTTTATGGTCATGCACCCTTGTTGAGTGGTTTATTTTTGTTGAATTTCGATCGTGTAGATACACATGTTCATAATATTGAAGGCAAAAGATGCAAAGTTGATAATTACAGTGCAACTTATTTGTGGCACTGCCGTTTAGGTCATATTGGTGTAAAGCGCATGAAGAAACTCCATGTTGATGGGCTTTTCGGATTACTTGATTATGAATCACTTGGTGCTTGCAAACCACGCCTCATGGGCAAGATGACTAAAACTCCGTTCTCCAGAACAATGGAACGAGCTACTGACTTATTGGAAATAATACATACTGATTTATGCGGTTCAATGAGTGTAGAGGCTCGTGGCGGGTATCGTTATTTTCTTACCTTCACAGATGATTTGAGCAGGTATGGGTATATCTACTTAATGAAACATAAGTCTGAAATGTTTGAAAAGTTCAAAGAATTTCAAAGTGAAGTGGAAAATCATCGCAACAAGAAAATAAAGTTTCTACGATCTGATCGTGGAGGCGAATATCTGAGTTACGAGATTGGTCTTCATTTGAAACAATGTGGAATAGTTTTGCAACTCACGCCACCTGGAACACCACAACGTAATGGTGTGTCCAAACGTCGTAACCATACTTTATTGGATATGGTGCAATCTATGATGTCTCTTACTGATTTGTCGCTATCATTTTGGGGTTATGCTTTAGAGACGGCTGTATTCACTTTAAGTAGGGCACCATCAAAATCCATTGAGACGACGCCTTATGAACCATGGTTTGGCAAGAAACCAAAGTTGTCGTTTCTTAAAGTTTGGGGCTGCGATGCTTATGTGAAAAAGCTTCAACCGGATAAGCTCGAACCCAAATTGGAGAAATGCATCTTCATAGGATACCCAAAGAAAACTGTTGGGCACACCTTCTATCATAGATCCCAAGGCAAGATATTCGTTTCTAATAATGGATCCTTTCTAGAGGAGTTTCTCTCGAAAGAAGTGAGTGGGAGGAATGCAGAACTTGATGAGGTAATTGTACCTTCTCCCGAATTGGAAAGTAGTTTATCAAAGAAATAAGTTCCAGTGATTCCTACACCAATTATTGAGGAAGCTAATGATGATGATCATGAAACTTCAGATCAACTTACTACCAAACCTCGTAGGTCTTCCAGAGTATGGTTCGCACCAGAGTGGTACGGTAATCCTATTCTAGAAGTCATGTTACTAGACCATGATGAACCTACGAACTATGAGGAAGTGATGATGATCCCAAATTCCATGAAATGGCTTGAGGCCATGAAATCTGAGATGGAATCCATGTATGAGAACAAAGTATGGACTTTGGTGGATTTGCCCGATGATCGACAAGCCATAGAAAATAAATGGATCTTTGAGAAGAAGACTGACGCTGACGGTAATGTTACTGTTTACAAAGCTTGACTTGTTGTGAAAGGTTTTCGACAAGTTCAAGGAGTTGACTATGATGAGACTTTCTCATCCGTAGCGATGCTTAAGTCTGTCTGAATCATGTTAGCAATTGCCGCATTTTATGATTATGAAATTTGACAGATGGATGTCAAAACTGCATTCCTTAATGGATTTCTTGAGGATGAGCTGTATATGATGCAACCAGAAGGTTGTGTCGATCCAAAGGGTGCTAACAAAGTGTGCAAGCTCCAGCGATCCATTTATGGACTCGTGAAGCCTCTCGAAGTTGGAATAAACGCTTTGATAGTGTGATCAAAGCATATGGTTTTATACAGACTTTTGGAGAAGCCTGTTATCGGTGTCAAAACCGGCGGATCTCGAGTAGGGGGTCCCGAACTGTGCGTCTAGGCGGATGGTAACATGAGACAAGGGACACGATGTTTTTACCCAGGTTCGGGCCCTCTCGATGGAGGTAAAACCCTACTCCTGCTTGATTAATATTGATGATATGGGTAGTACAAGAGTAGATCTACCACGAGATCAAGGAGGCCAAACCCTAGAAGCTAGCCTATGGTATGATTGTTGTTCGTCCTACGGACTAAAACCCTCCGGTTTATATAGACACCGGAGAGGGCTAGGGTTACACAGAGTCGGTTACAATGGTAGGAGATCTACATATCCGTATCGCCAAGCTTGCCTTCCACGCCAAGGAAAGTCCCATCCGGACACGGGACGAAGTCTTCAATCTTGTATCTTCATAGTCTTGGAGTCCGGCCGACGGTGATAGTTCGGCTATCCGGACACCCCGTAGTCCAGGACTCCCTCAGTAGCCCCTGAACCAGGCTTCAATGACGACGAGTCCGGCGCGCATATTGTCTTCGGCATTGCAAGGCGGGTTCCTCCTCCGAATAATTCATAGAAGATTTTGAACACCAGGATAGTGTCCCGCTCTGCAAAATAAATTCCACATACCACCATAGAGAGAATGATATTTACACAAGTTCAATCTGCTGACGTATCTCGTGGGATGATGTCACGAGATACGTCAGCAGATTGAACTTGTGTAAATATCATTCTCTTTACGGTGGTATGTGGAATTTATTTTGCAGAGCGGGACACTATCCTGGTGTTCAGAATCTTCTATGAATTATTCGGAGGAGGAACCCGCCTTGCAATGCCGAAGACAATATGCGCGCCGGACTCATCGTCATTGAAGCCTGGTTCAGCGGCTACTGAGGGAGTCCTGGACTACAGGGTGTCCGGATAGCCGAACTATCACCGTCGGCCGGACTCCAAGACTATGAAGATACAAGATTGAATACTTTGTTCCATGTCCGGATGGGACTTTCCTTGGCGTGGAAGGCAAGCTTGGCGATACGGATATGTAGATCTCCTACCATTGTAACCGACTCTGTGTAACCCTAGCCCTCTCCGGTGTATATATAAACCAGAGGGTTTTAGTCCGTAGGATGAACAACAATCATACCATAGGCTAGCTTCTAGGGTTTAGCCTCCCTGATCTCGTGGTAGATCTACTCTTGTACTACCCATATCATCAATATTAATCAAGCAGGAGTAGGGTTTTACCTCCACCGAGAGGGCCCGAACCTGGGTAAAAACATCGTGTCCCTTGTCTCCTGTTACCATCCGCCTAGACGCACAGTTCGGGACCTCCTACCCGAGATCCGCCGGTTTTGACACCGACACCTGTATTTACAAGAAAGTGAGTGGTACCTCTGTAGCATTTCTAATATTATATGTGGATGACATATTGTTGATTGGAAATAATACAAAATTTCTGGATAGCATAAAAGGGTACTTGAATAAGAGTTTTTCAATGAAAGACCTCGGTGAAGCTGCTTACATATTGGGCATCAAGATCTATAGAGATAGATCAAGACGCTTAATTGGACTTTCACAAAGCACATACCTTGATAAAGTTTTGAAAATTTTCAAGATGGATCAGTCAAAGAAAGGGTTCTTGCCTGTGTTACAAGGTGTGAAGTTGAGTCAGACTCAATTCCCGACCACTTCAAAAGATAGAGAGAAAATGATAGGCATTCCCTATGCTTCAACCATCGGTTCTATCATGTATGCAATGTTGTGTACCAGACCTAATGTGTGCCTTGCTATAAGTATATTAGGGAGGTACCAAAGTAATGCAGGAGTGGAGCACTGGACAACGATCAAGAACATCCTGAAATACCTAAAAGGACTAAGGATATGTTTCTCATTTAGAGAGGTGACAAAGAGCTCGTCGTAAATGGTTTCGTCGATGCAAGCTTTGACACTGATCCGAATGACTCTAAGTCGCAATCTGGATATGTATTTATATTGAATGCTGGAGCTGTCAGTTGGTGCAGTTCCAAGCAGAGCGTCGTGGCGGGATCTACGTGTGAAGCGGAGTACATAGCTGCTTCGGAAGCAGCAAATGAAGGAGTCTGGATGAAGGAGTTCATATCCGATCTAGGTGTTATACCTAGTGCATCGGGTCCAATGAATATCTTTTGTGACAATACTGGTGTAATTGCCTTCGCAAAGGAATCCAGATTTCACAAGAGAACCAAACACATCAAAAGACACGTCAATTCCATCCGGCATCAAGTCACGGAGGGAGACATAGAGATTTGCAAAATACATACGGATCTGAATGTTGCAGACCCGTTGAGTAAGCCTCTTCCACGAGCAAAACATGATCAGCACCAAGACTCCATGGGTGTTAGAATCATTACTGTGTAATCTAGATTATTGACTCTAGTGCAAGTGGGAGACTGAAGGAAATATGCCCTAGAGGCAATAATAAAGTTGTTATTTATATTTCCTTATATCATGATAAATGTTTATTATTCATGATAGAATTGTATTAACTGGAAACTTAGTACATGTGTGAATACATAGACAAAACATAGTGTCCCTAGTATGCCTCTACTTGACTAGCTCGTTAATCAAAGATGGTTATGTTTCCTAACCATAGACATGTGTTGTCATTTGATGAACATGATCACATCATTAGGAGAATGATGTGATGGACAAGACCCATCCGTTAGCTTAGCATTATGATCGTTATAGTTTCATTGCTACTGCTTTCTTCATGACTTATACATGTTCCTCAGACTATGAGATTATGCAACTCCCCGAATACCAGAGGAACACCTTGTGTGCTATAAAAAATCACAACGTAACTGGGTGATTATAAAGATGCTCTACAGGTGTTTCCGAAGGTGTTTGTTGGGTTGGCATAGATCGAGATTAGGATTTGTCACTCCGTGTTTCGGAGAGGTATCTCTGGGCCCTCTCGGTAATGCTCATCACTATAAGCCTTGCAAGCAATATGATTAATGAGTTAGTTACAGGATGAAGCATTACAGAACAAGTAAAGAGACTTGCCGGTAACAAGATTGAACTAGGTATGATGATACCGATGATCGAATCTCGGGCAAGTAACATACCAATTACAAAGGGAACAACGTATATTATTATGCGTTTTGACCGATAAAGATCTTCGTAGAATATGTAGGAGCCAATATGAGCATTCAGGTTCCACTATTGGTTATTGATCAAAGATGTGTATCGATCATGTGTACATAGTTCTCGAACCCGTAGGGTCTGCACGCTTAACGTTCGATGATGATTTGTATTATGAGTTATGTGTTTTTGATGACCGAAGTTTGTTCGAAGTCCCGTATGAGATCACAGACGCGACGAGGAGTCTCGAAATGGTCAAGACATAAAAATTGATATATTGGAAGGTTATGTTCGGACACCGGTAAGGTTTCGAAAAGGTTCAGGCATTTTTCAGAGTACCAAGAGGTTGCCGGAACCCCCTGGGAGAAGTAGTGGGCCTTAATGGGCTTTAGTGGAAAGGAGAGGAGGGCCGCAGGGTTGCCGCGCGCCCCCCTCCACGGCAGGTCCGAATTGGACTAGGAGGGGGCGGCGCCCCCCTGTTTCCTTCTCCCTCTCCTACTCCTTTCCTCTCTCCCCGTCTTTGAAAGGAAGGGGACTCCAACTAGGATTGGGAATCCTAGTTGGACTCCCCATGGCGCACGCCCCTCCTGGCCGCCGGCCTCCTCCCTCCCTCCTTTATATACGGGGGCGGGGGCACCCCAAGACACAATATTATTCTCTTAGCCGTGTGCGGTGTCCCCCTCCAAAGTTGAACACCTCGGTCATATCGTCGTAGTGCTTAGGCAAAGCCTTGTGCCGGTAACATCATCAACATCGTCGCCACACCGTCGTGCTGACAAAATTCTTCCTTGACCCTCTATTGGATCAAGAGCCCGAGGGACACCATCGTGCTGAAAGTGTGCTGAACACGGAGGTGCCGTATGTTGGGTACTTGGATCGGTTGGGTCGTGAAGACGTTCGACTACATTAACCGTGTTACTAAACGCTTCCACTTTCGGTCTACGAGGGTACGTGGACACACTCTCCCGTCTCATTGCTGTTCTTCTCCTAGATAGATCTTCCGTGATGGTAGGACGTTTTTTGAATTACTACGTTCCCCAACAGTGACCACATCGTTAGCCCCCGAATCGGTTGGTATTCCGTGGAATAAACGAATCGGTCCTTCAGTTAAGCCCGAGTGTTGCAGGCACTCGGAATATGCTTTTGAGTCATGACTTGTTATTCCTAGGAAGGAAACGCAACGGTTCTGGACCTTACTTTTACCTAGATGACTGGATGTTGTTGATCGTCGAGAAAACCCTGGTGGCATTCGTTTGTATCACGAAAGATATAGACTAGGGGGGCGAGTGAGGGCATGCCATGACAACTCGAGGGGCGGCGCCGGTGCGTGGTCTAACTCTTTAGAGAGGAACCACTCTTTATCCTAGGGGAATGCCAGCACAGGCCTTCTACAAGTCCAGGTTTACGAGTCATGCGCCTTGGATCCTACCGAGAGGGCCAAGTGAACCCGCGGAGGGGCTTCAAGATCATCACATAATGATCCTGAAGAAGACTTCAGTCGGGTGTTTAACATGGCCGAGTGCACAGCTCCCCGCGGAGGGTGGGCAGTCGGACTGACGTGCGTCCTTTAGGAAAGGAATCGCTGGTAATCAATCGGATTGATGTGTCTCGGAAATCTCGGGATTTGAATTCGTGCGTTCGCGCGCTGAAGCAGTAATTTCATACGTTGGAGGGAAAGTGGGGGCATGGATCCTCGATTTGCATGCATGATCTCCGCCATGTGTCGCGGTTGTCCTACGCAATGCCCTGCCTTGCGGGCCATTGATCCAGGAATTGGCGGTGAGAGATTTGTCCTGCGATTTGGTCTGTTGATATAAAAGGTTTAGTGGCAGAGCTCCAGTCCCAGATCCCCTTTCTCTCCTCTCGACTCCTCCGCTTCTTCTCCCCACCGGAGTGCACGGTGAGGGCGAAGGGTTCCACAATAAAGGCAGAGAAGGTGAAGAAGGCAGGGTAGGCGACCTCCTCTAGTTTGGGTGTTGCTGCAGCCAGTGGTGCGGGGGGAATGGCTCCCGCGCATTTCCGCTCGGTGACTGGAGGATTTGGTGGAGGAGGGACTGATCCCACATGATGGGTGGCTTCGCTCGGGCACGGGAGAGATCGAGCCAGCGCCTGAGGCAGACGAGCGAGTCATGCTCGTCACCCATGTCGAGCGAGGTTTCTCGATTCCCCCGCACCCTTTTTTTCCAAACATTCCTTAATTTCTTCGGCGCTCAACTCCACCATCTTCCCCCAAATTCCATTATTTATCTTTCGGCTTTCATCTCCCTCTGTGAGAACTTCCTGGGTTGCCATCCCCACTCAGGCTCTTCAAATACATCTTCACTTGCCGGTCGATGTCGGTGAAGAAGGATTCACCGACTGGTGAGAAAACCCAGTCACCCAGCTATGCTGGGGGTCTGGGCATCCAGGTCTGTGGGGGGAGTTCGTTTCCCAAGATGAGTTTTCCTGACTATGTTAAGGGGTGGCAGGGAACTTGGTTCTACTGCAAAGATGTCCCTAGCACCAACGTCCAGTCGGGTCTTCCACCGTACTTGACCGAGAGGGTATGGGCTCCGCCGACCCTCACCATAGAGAAGAAGGAGAAGGTGGGTGTCGACATCCTGTCCAGCATGTTAATAGGCTTTGTGAACGGTGGGGTGAATGGCATGGACTTGCTAGAGACTTTCTTCAGTCGGCGCATCCAGCCGCTGCAGGCCAGGGCCCACCCCATGTGGCTATATGAGGGATTGGCTGACTCCACTCGGGTGCATCCAGAAGACCTCACCGAGAAGGAGGAGGGCGCCAAGATCAAGGCCATCACTTGTGCCCGTGATAATTCGTGGGGGGCACAGTTGGTGCCAGCCTTTCACAAGGACCTGCCGCCCATCGAGGTACTTGTTTGTGATTCAGTCAGCTCAATGGCGGGTTGTCTTTCGTATGGTAGATCTTCACATTTGCGTGTTTGTTTCTCAGGACTTCCAGAACCTGATCTCCAGGATCCCCATGGTGGACCACTCACCCCAGGACATGATGAGTGACATCAAGCAGGAGTACTCGGAGAGGTCCGATGTTGATGAGAGTGACGACAACGTTGATGGCGATGAATAAGAGAGTTCAGAGGAGGGGGAAGAGGCAATGCACGTATGATAACACACAAGTCAAAAGTAGGTTCAACAAGTTACTTAAATCCATCATGTCACGACATATGTATATATTGATTTTTAAATGTAGAAAAATATTGAGATAAATAGGTGCTCACGTTGGGGTTATTGGCGTCGAGGTGGGAGGGGTGGTCGGCTGACAACAAATTCTGTCGATGACGAGGTTGTGGTGGCACTTGGCAGCGAGCTTGGGATCGGAGCCGTGTGGCAAGGAGGGTGCAAGCAGCCTCACACTACTGCAGGAATGTCTAATAGTGGCAGGCGCCAAATGGTCAGCAGTGGTGGGCCAGGCTCCCAGGGGTGCCCGCCACTGATCTTCTACAACTGTTATAATGCCATCAGTGGCAGGTGGGTAGCCCGCCACTGGTATAGCGCAACAGTGGCGGGCAAGCAAACTTGCACACCACTGGTTATCTTCCTGCAGTGGCAGGCAAACAAAAAAAATTGGATGACCTCTACATAAAAATGGACACATTAAGAGCTAGAAATTTGGCGAAACGGAAATAAATCAACGTTTCGCCAAAACTTTAGTGATTATAGTACGAATCACTATAAAGAAATAAAGACATCTACTATAGCACATTATCAATAAATAAGGGAATTTGGCATGACCTATTCATAAAAATGGACACATTAAATGCTAGAAATCTGGTGAAACAGAAATGAATCAACGCTTCACCAAAACTTTAGCACTTATAGCATGTATACCTGTAATTAACTGAGGGCATCTACCGCAGCATATTATTGAACTCGATATGAATAGAAATAGTGTAAAGAATAATAGAATATATACGCGAGACTTTGTAATTGACCTCTAATATAAACTATTTGCGTTTCCTCCTTGATGGTTACGTATGTGGCTACTGTAACTATAATAGTTTTGATGTGTGCCTTCAAAACTATAGAACTATGAAGTACAACTATATTTGAACTCTTGTATGAATAAACTGAACTCATTAACGATTATGAACACATAATAATGAAACTATATACCCTAACCCTAACCCTAGTCGAATGCCCGTGTGCATCTGTCTGGCTGCTGCCGCGGCTGCCGTGTGCGTGGCGACCGCGGCCGCGGGTGGCGAGGAGCAAAACCGGAGAGAGAGGCGGGGACGGTGATGTATTACTGAGTGGAGGGCGATGGGCCGGATCATCGGCGAGGGTGACGGATGCAGCGGACGGATGGCGAGGGCGGCGGCGGAAGGCGAGGGCGACGGTGGATGGATGGCGATGGCGGTACTGGACGGTGATGGCGGCAGCGTGGATGAGTCGACCGATAGAGGGAGAGTGAGAGTGAGGGAGTGAAGTGAGTTGGGGAGGGGGCCAGGTGCGTGTGTGTATGGGCGGTTGAGTTCGCCGAATGCAGCGGACGCTTCAGATTGCTTGCCACCGCTACTTTGGGGTGGCGGATGGCACAATTGATTTGATTTGGGGCTGACCGCATAGCTAACTTAGTTGTGGCGGTTGCGGGCAGCTGCCCGCCATAGGTAAGATGTGCATAAATATTTTTTTTGGTACCAGTTGCAGCCACTAAACTGTAGTGAGTAGTATTTTACGCTCACCACTGGTGCCTCGCAGAGCAGTGGCAAGCAGTTCTACACAACCACCACTGATCACATTCATCACGTGTCCACCCTCAGCAGTGCTTGTTTGTGGCGGGTCATGTGCGACACTCGCTACTACTAGCCCAGTACCTCTGGTGGTCCTGTTCTAGAACACGCCACCGTTACTTTTGCTAACTAGCAGTAGCGGGTGCCGCACCGCGCCCGCCACTCATTGGGGTTCGCCTCTAAGCCCTTTGTAAGTAGTGTCGTTCGACGCCGGATTCGATGATTGACTAGCACGGCGGTGACTAGTGGGTATGTATAGGGACGGCGGTGGCGACAGAACCACACCGGGATGAGCGGTGGCCTGCCCTCGATCAAGAATAGAATGGGAGCGGGCGCGAGGATTTGGCCGATTTAAATACTACATAGATTGCCGATGTCCGCATTCTAGGAACCAGGGTATCCAGACTTGCTTGCCTGCAGCCCACAACATGGCTCCATCAACGGCCTGGTATGGTCCATCTACAACACCAACAATACAAGACCCTCGTGAGGTGGATGACATCAAGACCTCCGGAGGGAGCAGCCCCCCAGCCTGCCTCCTGAGGAGCGGAGATTTCTATGCAGGTGCTCAACCTCATGAGGTTGTGGTGACGCAAGCCATGACGACCAAGGCCAGGCGGGCACCAGCAGGCGCAGAGCAGCATATTTCCTCTTTGGTGCTAAGGAGGCAAGCGCAGGCGCGGGGTCTCGAGGAATCGACCAAAGGTTTCCATTCCCGTGCAACAAGACCAAGACCGCCAGGACAGCAGGACGGATGTCATCGCCGAGCCCACCACAACATCTCGACCAGGAGCTTTGCAGGAGAAGACCACCTTTTGTTAGGATAAGATGTACTACTTGTCCCCTTTCAAATTGGCCACTGTGGGATCCCTTCCCGCCTACGTTCTGGGGGAAGAGGACCAAGGCCACTATAAATATAGGCTAGCCACCACCATAGCAGGGGCCGGTCGAACGGGAGATCAGTCGAATCCCTTCAACTCACATCCATGCTAGAGCAGACCTCACGAGGTTCTCCTTCCCTTGTACTAGTTCATCCTCAGCCCCTCGTGAGGCTAATCCACCCCAAAGTAGGAGTAGGGTTTTACACCGCAAGGTGGCCGAAACCTGGGTAAACTGCCATGTCCATCTTCTTGTTTGTTCGTCGAGCTAGGCCGTGGGGTGACGAATCGGTTGGTTGGAGAGGTTGAGTTCTTTGCACACGCCCCAGAGTTCAAACCTCTTCTTGGGTCTACAGAGCCCTGAATCCGACATTTGGCGTGCCAGGTAGGTGCGTGTCGAAGCCTCTCTTCCACCATTCACTCCGCTCCCAGTCCGTTGTTCCGATGGCTGATGCTCACCGTGTTCGTGCCGAGCGCCGGGTAGCTCTCGCCACTCGCGCCCGCAGGCAATGGCGCCCCTTGCCGCTCCCCTTCTCCAGTGGCCGATGCTGCCACCGGTCCCACGGCCCACGAGCAGGACTCACCGATGCCACCTTCTGTGCAGCGTGATGGTTGCATTGCAACTCTGTCGCTTACCCCCGCCGTTGCGTCGTCTTCTCATGCTGGTTGTGGGCCGGCGAATGCACAGGTAGCACTGCTCATAGGGCGCAAGCTTCTGCGCTATCACCCGCTGACGACCTCTATGAGGATTGACTTAACTGCATCGCCGAGCTTGTCAGCGCCGCTGGAGAGGCCCTACGCCATCTCGCTCACTGCCTCACCCATTCCAGGCGAGCGAGGTGGCCCATGGCGCACCTCCTCCGCCTCCTCGGTGCGAAGTCATCCCCGAGCCCCAGCATGAAGCACCCCAGCGCGACCCGCCACACAGGGCGCCGGCGCGTGATGAGGCAAGCTGCCAGGTGGTGCAGCGACCCCAAGGAGGAGCGTGTGTGCTTCCAACGCCATCGCGTCAAGATCGTGTGCCGCCCTGCGTCAAGATCGCGTGCCGCCGCGTCAAGATTAGGCTCCCCCTACGGTGGGCTCCAGTGAGTGCGGCAGGTTGCCACGCTTTCACCCCAGAGCTGTGCAGCATCGTCTGTCCCGGCAAGTTCAAGCCGGATCTGCCCCCGCTCTACGACGGCACCTCCGACCCTGCAGAGTTCCTCCATCTCTACGAGTTGAGTATCGAGGTGGCAAACGGCAATGACAAAGTCATGGCGAACTGGTTCCCATGGCCCTCAAGGACGACGCACGCTCCTGGCTCCTGAACCTTCCGGTGGGGTCAATCTCCTCTTGGGACGAGATCCGCGAGCGCTTCATCGCCAACTTCCAGGGCACTCGTGACCGCGCTCCTGGGGCAGTTGACCTGCCATGCATCAAGTAGCAGCCAGCCGAAACCTTGCACAAGTACATACAATGCTTCACCAATGTTCTCCTCAAGAGCCCAAAGGTGTCAGACGAGGCCATCATTACGGTGTTCTCTAAGGGCGTTCGGGATGTCAAGAGGAAGGAAGAGTGTCGGTGTCAAAACCGGCGGATCTCGGGTAGGGGGTCCCGAACTGTGCGTCTAGGCGGATGGTAACAGGAGACAAGGGACACGATGTTTTACCCAGGTTCGGGCCCTCTTGATGGAGGTAAAACCCTACATCCTGCTTGATTAATATTGATGATATGGGTAGTACAAGAGTAGATCTACCACGAGATCAAGGAGGCTAAACCCTAAAGCTAGCCTATGGTATGATTGTTGTAATGTATGTTGTGTCCTACGGACTAAAGCCCTCCGGTTTATATAGACACCGGAGAAGGCTAGGGTTACACAGAGTCGGTTACAATGGTAGGAGATCTACATATCCGTATTGCCAAGCTTGCCTTCCACGCCAAGGAAAGTCCCATCCGGACACGGGGCGGAGTCTTCAATCTTGTAGCTTCGTAGTCTTGGAGTCCGGCGGACGATGATAGTCCGGCTGTCTGGACACCCCCTAGTCCAGGACTCCCTCAGTAGCCCCTGAACCAGGCTTCAATGACGATAAGTCCGGCGCACATAATGTTCGGCATTGCAAGGCGGGTTCCTCCCTTGAATAATCCGGAGAAGATCATGAACACCAGGATAGTGTCCAGCTCTGCAAAATAAATTCCACATTCTACCGTAGAGAGAATAAAATGCACATAAGTCCAATCTGCTGACGTATTTTGCGGCATGACATCACACCGCTACCAAGCCTTTACTTGAATCATTTTTTATTATACCACCTCAGCACATTTAGCGAAGCGGTTTCCTTGGCACGTCCTGTCGAAGCAGAGATCGTGCTCCCCTTATTCCGGGATTCTCATCAATACGAGCGTGGGTAACCCAACCGTACCCGTCGCCATGCCTCCTCTATCGAAGGTGAATCCCGAACGGTCACGGAGACGGCTCTTGGTATTTTCCCCCTTTATAAGAGGACCAAGGTTCATTTCTTTTCTTCAATCTTCCATCGAATCCTCTCCTTGCTCCAAGTTCCAACACCCAGAGCCCCAGATTCGTGCGCTTCGGATCTTCAACAATGTCCGGCTTCGACCTTCAGGGCCGGTGGATGCCCTCCTCCGTCACGGAGGAGGACGTGCTAAAGCTGCGTGAGGCCAAGTACCTGTCCTACGAGATTTCGCACAGGTTGCCCGCCCAAGGGCAGGCCGTACCCACTCCCGAGCCCGGTGAGTACGTCGTCTTTGTATCCCACCTCCGTCGGGGTTTAGGCTTCTCGACGGACCCCTTCATGAGGGCTCATGTTCTACTACGGGCTGGATTTTCACGACTTGGCTCCGGAGTCCATCCTCCATATTTCCGCATTCATTATTGTCTGCGAAGCCTTCCCCCACGTCACCCCCCACTTCAGCCTGTGGCTGAAGACCTTCAATGTGGAACCGAAGATGATCGGGGGGCATCAAGCGGAGTGCGGCGGGGCGGCTATAAGCAGGAGGGCCGATGCCCCGTGGCCCGAGGGCTCCTTCCAAGAGGAGCTCGGCTTGTGGCGGCAGGAGTGGTTCTATATCACCGCTCCGAAGGGCTGCAAGCAAAAGCCGCCGCCTTCATTCCGCCCGGGACCTCCACGCCGATTGATGTCGTAGGTCAACCAAGGGCTCAATTGGGGGCCGTCTGAAGACGTGCCTTTATTACAGGGCCGGATTCGAGACCTCCAAGCGAGGGAGATCAATCTGGTGGTGGTGATGCAGGTCATGCTAATCAGGCGTCTTCTGCCCTGCAAACGCCGTCCTCTCCGGTTATGGGAGTTCAATCCGGAGGGACCACGAACTCTCCAACACTTCATGGGTATGACGCCCGTGGAGATGTACAAGTTGTTCTTCGGACCGCAGGCGGCGTGTCCGGAATTGACCGAGGACGCAGGCCTAAGCTGCAATCGCCCGGATACACAGTTAAGTAGCTCAGAGTCCGGACGTTCTGTTTGTTTGCTTTTCTGAAATTCGCCTTCTAACCCATTATTCTTCATCAGGAGTGGGTAGCGCGATCGAAGCTGATAAGGTGTCCGGCCCCCCTCCCAGAGACCGCATCGGAGCCCGTGCTGGTCAGAATGTTGGAGGTCGCGCCCGTAGAAGGGGGCGATGGGGAAAATAGAAGAGCTATCGCCTCGCCCAAGGGGGCGCCTGAGGAGGGGGGGATCGAAAATCCCTCCTTGCAGGGGGAGAAGAGGACCGCCTCCGAAGACCCGGAGGCCAAAGCCCCTAAGCGGGGAAAGAAATCTTTACCGGAGGGTCCTGCGTCCAGGGAGAACCCGGACGTACAATCGTCTCTAAAGGATCAGCCCTCCAGCGAGCCGTGAGTAGGAGAAGGGGGGTTCATAAATAAGAAAATACCCCTATTTGTGCTTCTGTGGATAACCGAAATTTTTACCTTACAGTTCGGATCTGCGGCCTTCTCAGATGAGTTCGTCTTCGGGGGATCTTCGTCCGGAGATGATGGAGAGCAAAATGCCTCCGTCTGCTGCGCCGTCGGACAGGGCAGACGAGCCTGAAGTATCGTCACGGAGGGTATCCTAGAGTCCGGTGGGGCCGGAGAGTGCGGCGCCAACTAGTGTCCGGCCGGGGGAGCTGAAGGATCTGCTTGAGAGGGCGTCCATCTCAGAAGATCACCGTGCTTTGATGAGTATGGTGATTGGAAGAATTTCGTCCGCCGAAAGTGGATTGCATAGTGCCGTCAGGAGTTTGCTCGCGGGATTTGAGGTACGTAAGAACGACGCACCTTTTTGACAGTTTGGCACATAGAAGTGCGCCCTGTATAGATAGTAGCCCCTGAGACTCGGTAGGTTGTCGAGAGCTACAGCGTGCCGAGGATCAAAATCGCAGGTAATGAATGTCGCCATTCCTATGCAGGTGGCGGATAGTCCGGGGGCTAGCCGGACTAGTGGAGTTGTCGAGTTAATGCGGCAACTCGATGTGGTGGATGCGGACATTGCGCTTGTCAACCGGCGACTTGACGAGTCGCAAGGTAAATGAATTCTCCGCAGTCACTTATTTAAGGGAGTCAAAGCCCGCTTCTGACAATATATATTGTGTGATACAGACGGTGCTGCTGCTGTGGAGAGCCTTCGGGCCGAGCTTGCTCAAGCTAAGGAGCAAGCCCGAAGGAGTGATGCGGCTGCCTCGAGGGCGGCCGAGGAGTTGAAAGCCGAGAGGGCTGCACACTGCCTAAGCAGGGAAAAGATGGCCGAATTGGCCATGAAATTGAAGGATGCTGCCGACCGCAATGAGGCTCTTGAAAAGGAGCGCCTATCGGAGCGGGAAGACCTGGGGAAGGCCACCGCCGAAGCCAAGGATGCCCGTTCTGCAATGCAGGCTATGAAGGAGGAGCTGCGCCAGGCCGGAGATATTGTGGCTGGCAGGCCTTTTCTACTGCGTCGCCGGTTTACGGATCCAAAGTATGCCCAACTTGGCCAGCTGTGGGGTCCGGAGGATCCATATATGGACTTAGCGGCAAGTGTGGCTGATGCCGTTGTGCACTTCCGGAGCCAGAAGGATCACAAGATAGAAGAGCTATTTTGGTCTCAATTCCATAGTCCGGATCGTTCGCTTCCGCTGACCGATCGGTTGGCCGAATGGGCTGAGCTGAACAGGTTGTCCGGACTTGCCATGACTGATATCGTGGCTCATGTCTGGCCAGAGAGGCCCAAGGCGACGAGCTATTTCGGCTTATTGCAGCAATTTCTTGGAGCGGTGCCGCATATCAAGGAGATGAAGCGGTCGGCCTGCATAGAAGGTGCGCGGATGGCCCTTGCCCGTGTGAAGACACATTGGACAGAGATGGATGCCACCGCTATTGCAGCCCAGGGTTCGGACGAAAGCCGGTTACCCGCCGAGCACTATTTTGGGGAAGTTATGCGTGGCGCTCGTGTAATAGAGTCGCAGTGCTCGAAAAATGTCACGTTCAAATGAACGTTTTATCTTGTAAAACAATGATTATGTTGTAACTGCTTTTTATACTTGTGCGTTCCAAGTATTAAAATATCTCCTATGCGGCCGTTTATGTATACAGTTTGTATAACCTGAAAGATTGCAGTCTTCGGCTTCAGCCCCCACGCACAAGGTGCGGGGGTGTTCGCAAAAAATAGCGCGTTTTCACACTTAATCCGACGTCTCGGTCCTGTTAAGGAGGTGGTAGCGTAGCAAACGAGGCAATCCAGACTATGATGCTTTATCAATTTCACTTAGCCATTGGAGTTCGAGGGTGGGGCTACGATATAGCCCCTTGGGGCACCGCGCTTCTCCGAATTCGGGGCGCGTGTGTGCCTGACCGGGAAGCGGTCCTTCGTCAAAGCGGGGAATTCTAAACATTCCGGTAGTCGATCGGGTGGTTGACCAGTCTCTCGCTGTATCATGACAATCAGTTTTCGGCTTTCTCTACTGAGGTGCTCGCCCAGCCGAACTGGGGCACAATCGCAGTAGTTCTCCTGGTGTCGCGTTAGCCGATGATACGGAACGTAAGGCAGCAAAACACAGGAGCCGGGCAAACCCAACATTTGACCAAACACATGATTCGGAGCTGATGCATATAAGGCCTAGCTCGAGATGCCGAACACTCCCTAAGGTGTTCGGTCTTTATAATAGTGGGCAGAACAATGCCCTAAGCCCCTAGTGTCCAGGTACGGGCATGGTCTTCTAACGCGGCCGATGCCAAAACGTCAGGCTCCGCTTTGGTTATAATGAGAAACCAAGGGATTATAACAACAAGAGACAGTAAAAAACGTTTACGCAGGGTCTTAATCTGAAAAGAATCCTCGCGACGGGTCCCTACTGCACGTCTGCGCCTGTGTCTCCGTTGTGCCGTTATCCTGGACGGGTGTGCACGTTGTTCATCTGTAAAAGGAGAGGAACTTAGTTTGAAAACAACTCGTGCGAAAAAATATATACGAAAGAAGAAATATAAATAAGTAAAGCGGAGTCTGTATGAGCTCGCTGTTGCTTGTGCGCGCAGCCCCTTGTGAAGGGATGTGCGGCTAGGGAGCCCCTAGCTTATTTATACCGGACTCGTCTGACCGTGTCCGGGGTCTTTAAATGACCCTCGCACTGAAATGATGCCGCGTGGACCGGGCATCTTAAGTGTAAGAGACGCGTAATGTGGTATGGCATTGAAGCGGACAAAAGCTTCTCGTCCCAAGAGTGCTTGATAGCTACTTTTAAATGGGACGATATGAAAGATTAGTTTTTCGCGTCGAAAGTTGTTCGGTGATCCGAACACAACTTCTAGTAGTGAGGAGCCTGTGCACTTGGCGTAAGGGCCGGGCGTCACTCCTTTAAAGGAAGTGCGGCTGTGTCGAATTGTAGTAAGGTCTATCCCCAACTTGCGGATTGTGTTTGGATACAACAGGTTTAAGTCACTGCCTCCGTCCATCAGGACTTGTGTAAATTGCAGTCCGTCGATTATAGGATCCAATATCAGGGCAGTCCATCCTGCATTTCGAACGCTTCTGGAATAATCCAGGTGGTCAAAAGTGATTGGTTTTGATGTGCAATCTCTATGTTCCGCTGGGTTGGACCGTGCGAGACCCATTTTAACGGGTGCCGCACTGTTTTTCCGTATTATCACATGAAGTGAATTTACTGCTTTGACCTCTTGTGGGAAATTCTTTTGTTTTCCGGTGCTCTGCTGGTGGGGTTTATCATCTTCGCTTGATGCGTCGAGCCCCTTGTGTTCGGCGTTTAGTAGGCCGGACTGTTTGAAAACCCAACAATCTCGGTGGGTGTGGTTTGCAGGCCTTCCGGGGGTACTGTGGATTTGACATATCCAACCCAAAATCTTGTGTAAGTTGGATGGCTCATCGCTGTTATCCTTAAGAGGCGGTGTTTTGTTTTTTGGCCGCGAGCTTTTGAATCCGGCGTTGACTGCCGTGCTCTTTGGGCTTTTCTCTTTATTCCGGCGCTGCTCTTTTCTGCGCCGTGATTTTCTGTTTCCATCTCTGATCTCGGATGTACTTGGGTCGCTGGTGCTGCATCTTGCTAGCCAGCTATACTCTCTCGCACAAAAGCGGGTCATGAGGCTTGTTAGCGCGGACATTGTCCTCGGCTTCTCTTGGCCGAGGTGTCTGGCGAGCCATTCGTCTCGAACGTTGCGTTTAAAAGCTGCTAAGGCTTCAGCGTCCGGACAGTCGACTATTTGGTTCTTTTTGGTGAGGAACCTGTTCTAGAATTTGCGCGCTGACTCTCCGGGCTGTTGAGTTATATGACTTAGATCATCTGCATCCGGAGGGCGGACATAAGTTCCTTGAAAGTTTGCTCTAAACGCATCCTCGAGCTCTTCCCAACTTCCAACAGTATTTTCTGGGAGGCTTTTGAGCCAATGACGGGCTGGCCCTTTGAGCTTGAGGGGTAAGTATTTTATGGCGTGGAGATCATCTCCTCTAGCCATGTGTATGTGTAGTATGTAATCCTCTATCCAGACTCCGGGGTCTGTTGTTCCGTCGTAGGCCTCTATGTTTATGGGTTTAAACCCTGCTGGGAATTCGTGATCCAGCACCTCGTTGGTGAAACATAGTGGGTGTGCGGCGCCCCTGTATTTGGGTGCACCGATGTCTTCTGACACTTGGCGTGTTGTATTGCTTCCTGGGCCCCTCTTTTTTGGCCCGTAAATGGACCTGGCTGGGCCATCTGTCTTTCCAGGGTCATTAGTCTGCTTATGTGCGGTGCCGCTTTCAGATTTTGGCCTATCATTCGGCCGTCTATCCGACCAGGCGGCCTCTTTGTTTTTTGACTGTGGGGGCTCTATGGCCTCCTCGTCAAATTCTGGCAGCAGCTTGCGCTTCGGATAGCTCTTTGATTGATGGCCATTGACGTATTTGTCTGCGGTTTTGAGCACTTTGCTCCACCTCATTCTGAGTGTATTTTCCGCTGTTTTGAGCTTCCGTTTTTCCTTCTTCAAGCTTCTTGCGGTGGCGACGAGTCTTTTCCGAAGGTTTTTATTCTCCGGCGGTGTGTCCGGCGTGAGGTCGTCTAGACTATTGTTTTCGCCGGGCCTGGACTGATTATCTGACTCGTCCTGTTCGGACGGTTGCTTGTGTGTGTGTTCGTCGTCCACTGGTTTGCCCTGCTGTATTGCTGGGTCATTAAGAGCGCTGTTGTTGTCGAGGCGGGACTTAGGGCGGCGTCTGCGTCGCCGTTTTGGTTGTTTGTCAGCGGGATTATCTTATGCCGCGCCCCATTGGTCCTCGTTGTCGCTTCCTTTTGGGGTATCCACCATGTATACGTCGTATGACGAGGCGGTCTTCACGTGCCCTGTAGGCGCTGGTTCTTGTTCGTCTCCGGCATCGTCGTCTATGCCGTTGATGTCTTCGGAGTCATAGTTTAGCATGCCGGTTAGATCGTCGACAGTGGCTACAAAGTGGGTGGTGGGTGGGCTTTGAATTTCTTCGTCTCCCGAATCCCAACCATCCTGGCCGTAATCCGGCCGGGCCTCTCCAGATAGTGAGAGGTGTTTTAACGAATTTAGGATGTCACCAAAGGGCGAGTGTTGCAAGATGTCTGCGGCGGTGAATTCCATAACCGGCGCCCAATCAGATTCGATTGGTAGGGGCGTGGGAGGTCCGGAGTCCGGCAAGGAGTCCGGCACCTCGGAGTCACGAGCTTCGCGGGGGATAAGGTTAGTTTTCGGCTCCATCGCCATAGAAGTTGCAGCCCCCGAGGCGGTGTCCATCCACCGGTCCTTGATCTGGGAAATCAGCTCCGGACTAAGGGCCGGAGCGGATTCGTGTGCGGCCACCAAGGCACTGTTTGGCGGCAGAGCTAGATCATGCCCATCGTAACAGTGCGGCGCGCTTGGCTGTGGCTCGAGCCCATCGAAGATCAAGTCCCCGCGGATGTCGGCCGTGAAGTTTAGGCTTCCGAATCTGACCTGATGGCCAGGGGCGTAGCTTTCGATCTGCTCCAGATGTCCAAGAGAATTAGCCCGCAGTGCGAAGCCGCCGAATACGAAGATCTGTCCGGGGAGAAAAGTCTCACCCTGGACAGTGTCATTGATTGAAGATGCCATCGAGCCTATCGGTGACGACACAGAGGAACTCTCAATGAAAGCACCAATGTCGGTGTCAAAACCGTCGGATCTTGGGTAGGGGGTCCCGAACTGTGCGTCTAGGCGGATGGTAACAGGAGACAAGGGACATGATGTTTTACCCAGGTTCGGGCCCTCTTGATGGAGGTAAAACCCTACGTCCTGCTTGATTAATATTGATGATATGGGTAGTACAAGAGTAGATCTACCACGAGATCAAGGAGGCTAAACCCTAAAGCTAGCCTATGGTATGATTGTTGTAATGTATGTTGTGTCCTACGGACTAAAGCCCTCTGGTTTATATAGACACCGGAGAAGGCTAGGGTTACACAGAGTCGGTTACAATGGTAGGAGATCTACATATCCATATTTCCAAGCTTGCCTTCCACGCCAAGGAAAGTCCCATCCGGACACGGGGCGGAGTCTTCAATCTTGTAGCTTCGTAGTCTTGGAGTCCGGCGGACGATGATAGTCCGGCTGTCCGGACACCCCCTAGTCCAGGACTCCCTCAAAGAGCTTGCCATGTACGAGGTTTTGTGTTTGGCTCTGGAGATGTTTAACATGGCCACCCGATGCGCGAGGGCAGAGGAAGGCCGCCTCTCCGTCCTGGAGCTTTTGGAGGTCGATCCTAAAGACAAGAAGGCCAAAGCCAAGGACGTAAAGCGCAAGGGTCCAGTTGTGCTCGTGGCTGAACCTAAGATGAAGCGCGACTGCAACCACCCTGAGTCCTCCAAGGGCAGCCGCCCATTCTGCGTCTTCCACAATGTCCACAGCCACAACACCAACGACTCCCAAGAGCTCAGGGCGATCCGTGATGGGCGCTTTGGCCGCTGTTCCGAGTGCAATGACCGTGGCTACGGCCGTACAGGAGGTCGCGGTGGTGGCCGCTAGGACAACTGGGAGCCCCGCCAGGACTGGCGCGACCAGCCCCGTGAGGACCGCTGGCAGGGCCAGCCTCGCGATGGCCCTTGGAGAGACCAGCCTCGCGAGGACCATCCTTAGGGTAACGCCGGCCTCCCTACGCTGCTGGTGCCGCCAAGGAGGAATGAAGACCACCACCAAAACGATGGGGTTAGGGGCTTCCAGGAGCCCCGCGCCATTGCCTTCATCCGAAGTGGCGCTTAGGCCCCCGCCTCTCATCGCATCTTCAAGCAGTTCACTCGTGAGGTGAACGCGGCCCTACCCAAGCTCGAGGCGACGCGTCCCCTCAAGTAGTCCTAGTACGCCATCACTTTCGACTCTACAGACCAGCTCAAGTGTTCAGCCACCGCTGGTGTGCTCCTGATGTTCTGCTTGCTGACCATCAACAACGTCCTCGCCACCAAGACTCTCATCGACGACCGAGGTGTGGGGCTCAACGTCCTCTCCGTCGAGACATTTGACACGCTCCAGGTGCCCTACAACCAGCTGCTCCCCACCAAGCCCTTCTTAGGAGTGACCGATGGCTCCACCATCCCCATAGGACAGATCCGCCTTCCCATCACCTTCGGCAAGCACAACAACTACCACACCAAGCTCATCGATTTCAATGTTTCCCACATTCACCTCCCATATAACGCCATCCTCGGGTATCCGGCCCTTGCCAAGTTCATGGTGGCGACTCACCACGGCTACAACATCCTCAAGATGCCAGGAAGCAGCGGCATCATCACAGTCGCCTACGATGAGAAGGATGCGGTGTGCTCCCTCGAGCGCGTCTACCAGGCCGCATCAGTCGAGAACTCAAATGACGAGGGTGCCATCCGTCCTCCTGAGGCCGTCCCCAAGAAGAAGAAGAAGAAGCAACTTCTCCTTAGGGGCCTTCAGGAGGCTAAGGTGTCTGACGATCGTGCCTCAGGCCCTGCACCTAGTGCTGGGGCACCTTCCTCTCTCGCATAGGAAGGCGCGCCCAGTGGCCCTCTCAGGACGGCTCAGGGGCTCTCGTCTGGGAGGCCTCTGACCTAGCCAGCGTCACGAGGGAGGCGTTCAGACACCATGTGGAGGCGTGCTTCAATGCACGCTTCCTTGAGCAAGGCGCAAGGCGCGAGGCGCTAGGCACCCATGAGTTCATCACCAAGGCAATCAAGGAGCTTCAGGAGGCGCGAGCCATGCATGCGAGCGTCGCCCCGCACCATCCAGTGCAGCCACCGCCCCCGACATGGGTGGCAAGTTGTGCGTCTGCGTTAACATCCCAGGCCTCAACAAGGCTGCTTCTCAGGAGCTCTTCTGGCCATCCCGCATTGGTCGGTGTGAAGCCCACCCCCACAGCTACGTTCGCATGCCATTTGGCCTGCCAAACGCGACTGCCTTGACCAGCGCTACGTGCACGCCGTTCTGGCAGCCCACGAAGCCAGGCGCCAGGCAATCCTGACGGAGGAGGTGCCAAAACCTCGCGAGCCCCCCGGACCTCCGAAGCCCCCCGTGACTCAGGAGTCGGCCGGCTCATGAGGAGCCATTTCTGCAACACGCATCTTCGGCTTCTCCTCATCTTCAGCTTCTCCAACGCCTCTACAATAACGGTGCCAGGTGACTTTTTGGTTTATTCAGTTGAGGGTGCCCCTCGGGCTGCATTATCCTCAAGCTGCTGGGGCCTGTCCCTGCAGTCACACCATTTTGATTCATGTACTCCGAACCAGTAATGCATGCTTGAGCTGTCATGGTTGTCGACCTTACTCTCGCTGTCTTATTATCTCTAGAGCTGCCCCTCGCGGCCTCCGCGCATTGCTAAACCTGCCTCTTGCTCATCCCGTAACGGGGGCTACTGGCACGGTGCCCGTTCTTGGGTCCGTCTCTGCAGCGCTGATAAACCTAAGAGACTGAGCTCTGGCTTGCGGCCGGCCCCGCGCACGTCACCTCACTGTGTCCTTAGTGCCTTTGTCTTCTTGCGGAAAGATCATCGGCAGGGTAGCAAGCACGACTGCATCTTGTGTTTTCCTTTTTTCGGCTAACTCACAGGAACTGCTGGAGCGAGGACCACCAGCGGCTTCGCCCGTTCCTTGAGACGCAACCCCTCCTGGGCACCCCCTCAGTGCCAGCCACTCTTCTCTCATGAAAGTCGCTTGCACGTTAAAGGGGGGCCCTGAGCACCGTGCCTCAGGGGCGCCTACTAGCTCTCGGGCCCTCACCCCCTGGCCTTGACCATGGCATCGTGACCTGGCATACCAGCGCGGCTGAGCCTCGCTCGAGAGCCGGGACCCGAGGACGTAGAGCACCTGGACAAGCGAGAAGGATGTGGACGGCACGGGCCTAGCCCAGGAGCACCATTGGGAGAAGGGCACAACTTAACGTCACGAAGGAAGCTCATCGTTGCCGCTAAAGAATCATCATGGGCTCGCCTAGATAAGTTACCCCACACTCGCATGATGGCACAAACCCTACAATCAGCGCTCTATCTCTAGCGATCTCGCTTGGGCAAGGATGTTTCCCTTTCAGTCTTTCAGGAGCCGCTTGAGTGCAAAAGGGGACCCCCTGAGCATCATGCCTCAATGGCTCTTACCGGACCTCGGGCCACTCACCTCTTGGCCTTGACCACGGCATCGCGACCTGGCATACCAGCGATGACTGAAGCTTGCCTGGGGACTGGGTCTTGTCGGCTTAGAGCACTAAGCTGTCATAGGAATGAAAGGGGGAACCATGCCAAGGCGAGAGACGCAAACGCGACATCGAATCAGAAATGATAACGTTAAAATGTGAGCAGCGCAATTTTTTACATACCCCCACGGGGCTCGTCATGGTTTTGTGCAGAAATGAAGCAAAAGGAAAAAATCTAAGAGCCACGGCCTTGGCGACATCACTAACGACGTCGGGATCACGCTGCCGCTGCGGTCCGGGGGTAGCGGCTCGTAGCTATCCTCATCGCTTGAGTCTAACGAGGCGCTACTGTTGTCGGAGAGTAGCGGACAAGGCCAAGGAAAAGTTCACCACAGGTGGCCTCGCTGCCTCGTCGACCAGAAGAGGGGTTGTCGTCCTGTTCGTCTCCCCTGGGGCAACACTTCAGGCACCGGCCGTCCTCGCCGAAGACCTTGAAGGAAAGCATCGAAGCTCCATCATACTTGAAGTGGATGGCATGACCTCCCTTCGAGCGGCAGGCGCGGGTGATCTCACCCCATCCCCGGGTCATGAAGACATCGCCATCATCAACGACCTCAACTTCCGCTTCTGAAGCCTAGCCGCAGCATCCATCGTGCTGCAACCACAACTCGACGGGCCCCCTCGACAGTATCGCCCTTGCGAGGGACCGCGGGAGCCAGACCCATGTGCGTGGCGGCATTGCCGCCCACACCACAAATTCGCGGGCCGTGCCTTCGGCATGGGTCCGCGGGTTGGGTGGCCGTACGGCCACTGCTTGTTCTTCTCCGCGGCTCCGCTCCTCACGGCGTCCGCCGCCACTCCTATGGGTGGGGCCCTGCGCGCGAGCGTACAATGTGCATCGGGAAGCCCGGCGGAGTGCGTTTGTGCCAAGGTCGCGTCTCCACGGGCACCGCGATGGCGTCGCGGGAGCGATCGGTCCTCTTCTTCGGTGGGAGCAACTCAGGTTCCACCTGAGGAGTCTTTCCCTTCTCTGCGGCGGAGAACCTCCTTACTGGCGCCATGGATACTCTGGCGAGATGACGAGACGAAGAAGAATGAGAAGCAGGGGCATGAAGATTAAGATAGGCTGGAGGAAGGCCAACCGCCGGCCCCTCACGATTCCAGGTAATGATGGTTTTTCTGCATGCAACAGGAAGTTGACAAATCAGGCAGTCGCTGAGGCAGCGTGGGAAAGTGGAGACACCCACGCCCATCAAGCGCCACGCGTCGTCCCGGTTCGCAGGTGATTGGGGCCCGCGGCACTTTGCCCTTGCCGTTTGGCTTCGCCTCGAAGCCAAGTCCGAGCATGCCTTGGGCCCGAGGGCTACTGTCGGCGTTCTAGGAATTAGGGTACCCAGACTTGCCTGCATGCGGCCCATAGCGTGGCTCCGTCAATGGCTTGGTACGGCCCATCTACAGTACCAACAAGACAAGACCTTCGTGAGGGGGCCAATCCTCACGAGGCGGGCGACATCAAGACCTCCGAAGGGAGCGCCCCCCAGGCTGCCTCCTGAGGAGCGGAGATTTCTATGCGGGTGCTCAACCTCATGAGGTTGCGGTGCAAGCCATGACGACCAAGGCTAGGCAGGCGCCAGCGGGCGCAGCGCAGCAGATTTCCTCTTTGGTGCTAAGGAGACAAGTGCAGGCGCGGGGTCCCGAGGAATCAACCAAAGGTTTCCATTCCCGTGCAACAAGACCAAGACCGCCAGGACAGCGGGATGGATGTCATCGCCGAGCCCACCACAGCGTCACGACCAGGAGCTTGTCAGGAGAGGACCACCTTTTGTCAGATAAGATGTACTACTTGTCCCCTTTCAAATTGGCCACTGTGGGATCCCTTCCCGCCTATGTTTTGGGGGAAGAGGACCAAGGCTACTATAAATATAGGCTAGCCGCCACCATAGCAGGGGCCGGTCGAACGGGAGAGCAGTCGAATCCCTTTAGCTCACATCCACGCTAGAGCAGACCTCGCGAAGTTGTTCTTCCCTTGTACTAGTTCATCCTCAGCCCCTCGTGAGGCTAATCCACCCCAAAGCAGGAGTAGGATTTTAGACCGCAAGGTGGCCCGAACCTGGGTAAACTGTCGTGTCCATCTTCTTGTTTGTTCATCGAGTTAGTGTTGGAAATATTCCCTAGAGGCAATAATAAAAGTATTATTATTATATTTCCTTGTTCATGATAATTGTCTTTTATTCATGCTATAACTGTATTATCCGGAAATCGTAATACACGTGTGAATACATAGACCACAATATGTCCCTAGTGAGCCTCTAGTTGACTAGCTCGTTGTGATCAACAGATAGTCATGGTTTCCTGGCTATGGACATTGGATGTCGTTGATAACGGGATCACATCATTAGGAGAATTATGTGATGGACAAGACCCAATCCTAAGCCTAGCATAGAGATCGTGTAGTTCATATGCTAAAGCTTTTATAATGTCAAGTATCTTTTCCTTAGACCATGAGATTGTGCAACTCCCAGATACCGTAGGAGTGCTTTGGGTGTACCAAACGTCACAACGTAACTGGGTGATTATAAAGGTGCACTACAGGTATCTCCGAAAGTGTCTGTTGGGTTGGCACGAATCGAGACTGGGATTTGTCACTCCGTGTAAGCGGAGAGGTATCTCTGGACCCACTCGGTAGGACATCATCATATGCGCAATGTGACCAAGGAGTTGATCACGGGATGATGTGTTACGGAACGAGTAAAGAGACTTGCCGGTAACGAGATTGAACAAGGTATAAGATACCGACGATCGAATCTCGGGCAAGTACAATACCGCTAGACAAAGGGAATTGTATACGGGATTGATTAAGTCCTTGACATCGTGGTTCATCCGATGAGATCATCGTGGAACATGTGGGAGCCATCATGGGTATCCAGATCCCGCTGTTGGTTATTGATCGGAGAACGTCTCGATCATGTCTACATGTCTCCCGAACCCGTAGGGTCTACACACTTAAGGTTCGATGACGCTAGGGTTATAAAGGAAGTTTGTATGTGGTTACCGAATGTTGTTCGGAGTCCCGGATGAGATCCCGGACGTCACGAGGAGTTCCGGAATGGTCCGGAGGTAAAGATTTATATATGGGAAGTCCTATTTTGACCACCAGAAAATGTTCGGGATTTTTCGGTATTGTACCGGGAAGGTTCTAGAAGGTTCCGGAGTGGGTCCCACCTGCATGGGGGGACCCACATGAACGTGGGTAGTGGGGGCAAGGCCCCACACCCCTGGTCAAGGCGCACCAAGATCCCCCTTTAGAAGGAATAAGATCATATCCCGAAGGGATAAGATCAAGATCCCTAAAAGGGGGGGATAACAATCGGTGGGGAAGGAAATGATGGGATTTCTTTCCTCCCACCTTGGCCAACGCCCCAATGGACTTGGAGGGCAAGTAACCAGCCCCTCCACCCCTATATAAAGTGGGGAGACGCATGGGAGCTTGACACGAAGTTCTGGCGCAGCCCTCCCCCTCTCCCAAGTCCTCCTCCTCTCCCGCGGTGCTTGGCGAAGCCCTGCAGGATTGCCACGCTCCTCCACCACCACCACGCCGTTGTGCTGCTGCTGGATGGAGTCTTCCTCAACCTCTCCCTCTCTCCTTGCTGGATCAAGGCTTGGGAGACGTCACCGGGCTGTACGTGTGTTGAACGCGGAGGTGTCGTGCGTTCGGCACTTGATCATCGGTGATTTGAATCACGACGAGTACGACTCCATCAACCCCGTTCACTTGAACGCTTCCGCTTAGCGATCTACAAGGGTATGTAGATGCACTCTCTTTCTACTCGTTGCTGGTCTCTCCATAGATAGATCTTGGTGATTCGTAGGAAAAATTCTTGAATTTCTGCTACGTTCCCCTATAGTGGTATCAGAGCTAGGTCTATTGCGTAGATTCTTTGCACGAGTAGAACACAAAGTAGTTGTGGGCGTTGATTTTGTTCAATCTGCTTACCGTTACTAGTCCAATCTTGTTTCGACGGTATTGTGGGATGAAGCGGCCCGGACCGACCTTACACGTACTCTTACGTGAGACAGGTTCCACCGATTGACATGCACTTGGTGCATAAGGTGGCTAGCGGGTGCCAGTCTCTCCCACTTTAGTCGGAACGGATTCGATGAGAAGGGTCCTTATGAAGGGTAAATAGCAATTGGCATATCACGTTGTGGTTTTGCGTAGGTAAGAAACGTTCTTGCTAGAAACCCATAGCAGCCACGTAAAACATGCAACAACAATTAGAGGACGTCTAACTTCTTTTTGCAGGGTATGCTTTGTGATGTGATATGGCCAAGAAGAATGTGATGAATGATATGTGATGTATGAGATTGATCATGTTCTTGTAATAAGATTCATGACTTGCATGTCGATGAGTATGACAACCGGCAGGAGCCATAGGAGTTGTCTTAAATTTATTGTATGACCTGCGTGTCATTGAACAACGCCATGTAATTACTTTACTTTATTGCTAACAAGTAGCCATAGTAGTAGAAGTAATAAGTTGGCAAGACGACTTCATGGAGACACGATGATGGAGATCATGATGATGGAGATCATGGTGTCATGCCGGTGACGATGATGATCATGGAGCCCCGAAGATGGAGATCAAAAGGAGCAAAATAATATTGGCATATCATGTCACTATTTGATTGCATGTGATGTTTATCATGTTTATGCATCTTGTTTACTTAGGACGACGGTAGTAAATAAGATGATCCCTTACAACAATTTCAAGAAGTGTTCTCCCCTAACTGTGCACCGTTGCTACAGTTCGTCGTTTTAAGCACCACGTGATGATCGGGTGTGATGGATCCTTACGTTCACATACAACGGGTGTAAGACAGATTTACACAGCGAAAACACTTAGGGTTAACTTGACGAGCCTAGCATGTACAGACATGGCCTCGGAACACGGAGACCGAAAGGTCGAGCATGAGTCGTATAGTAGATACGATCAACATAAAGATGTTCACCGACGTTGGCTAGTCCGTCTCACGTGATGATCGGACACGGCCTAGTTGACTCGGATCATGTGATCACTTAGATGACCAGAGGGATGTCTATCTGAGTGGGAGTTCATAAGATGAACTTAATTATCTTGAACATAGTCAAAAGACCTTTTGAAAATTATGTCGTAAGCTCGTGCTTTAGTTCTACTGTTTAGTTATGTTCCTAGAGAAAATATAGTTGAAAGTTGACAGTAGCTTTATGCGGACAGTAGAAAGCTTATGTCCTTAATGCACCGCTCAGTGTGCTGAACCCCAAACGTCGTTTGTGGATGTTGCGAACATCGAACATACACGTTTTGATAACTACGTGATAGTTCAGATAAACAGTTTAGAGTTGAGGCACCAAAGATGTTTTCGAAACGTCACGAAACATATGAAATGTTTCGAGGGCTGAAATTGGGATTTCAGGCTCGTGCCCACGTCAAGAGGTATAAGACCTCCAACGATTTTCTTAACCTGCAAACTAACGGAGAAAAGCTCAATCGTTGAGCTTGTGCTCAGATTGTCTGAGTGCAACAATCACTTGAATCGAGTGGGAGTTGATCTTCTAGATGAGATAGTGATGTTTCCCCAAAGTCTTTGCCACCAAGCTGCTAGAGCTTCGTGATGAACTATAACATATCAGGGATAGATATGATGATCCTTGAAATATTCGCGATGTTTGACACCGCGAAAGTAGAAATCAAGAAGGAGCATCAATTGTTGATGGTTGGTGAAACCACTAGTTTCAAGAAGGGCAAGGGCAAAAAGGGATACTTCATGAAACGGCAAAACAGCTGCTGCTCTAGTGAAGAAACCCAAGATTGAACCCAAACCCGAAACTAAGTGCTTCTGTAATAAGGGAACAGCCACTGGAGCAGCATTACCCTAGATACTTGGTAGATGAGAAGGCTGGCAAGGTCGATAGAAGTATATTGGATATACATTATGTTAATGTGTACTTTACTAGTACTCCTAGTAGCACCAGGGTATAAGATACCGGTTCGGTTGCTAAGTGTTAGTAACTCGAAATAAAAGCTACGGAATAAACGGAGACTAGCTAAAGGTGAGCTGACGATATGTGTTGGAAGTGTTTCCAATGTTGATATGATCAAGCATCGCACGCTCCCTCTACCATCGAGATTGGTGTTTGCGTTGAGCATAGACATGATTGGATTATGTCTATCGCAATACGGTTATTCATTTAAGGAGAATAATGGTTACTCTGTTTATTTGAATAATGCCTTCAATGGTCTTACACCTAAAATGAATAGTTTATTGAATCTCGATCGTAGTGATACACATTTTCATGCCAAAAGATATAAGATAGTAATGATAGTACCACTTACTTGTGGCACTGCCATGTAAGTCATAATGGTATAAAACGCATGAAGAAGCTCCATGTTGATGGATCTTTGGACTCACTCATTTTTGAAAAGTTTGAGACATGCGAACCATGTCTATTGGTGTATGTGCATGAAGAAACTCCATACATATGGATCGTTTGGACTCACTTGATTTTGAATCACTTGAGACATGCAAATCATACCACATGGGCAAGATGACTGAAAGCCTCGGTTTCAGTAAAATGGAACTAGAAAGCAACTCGCTAGAAGTAACACATTTTGATGTGTGCAGTCCAATGAGTGCTGGGGCATGCAGTGAATATCGTTATGTTCTTACTTCACAGATGATTCGAGTAGATGTTGAATATATTTACTTGATGAAACACAAGTCTGAATTATTGAATGGTTCAAGTAATTTCAGAGTGAAGTAGAAGATCATTGTGACAAGAGGATAAAATGTCTATGATATGATCATAGAGATGAATATCTGAGTTACGAGTGTTGGCACACAATTAAGACATTGTGGAAATTGTTTCGCAATTAATACCGCCTGGAACACCATAATGTGATGGTGTCTCCGAACATCATAGTTGCACCCTATTGGATATGGTGCGTACCATGATGTCTCTTATCGAATTACCACTATCGTTCATGGGTTAGGCATTAGAGACAACCACATTCACTTTAAATAGGGCACCACGTAATTCCGTTGAGATGACACCGTATGAACTATGGTTTAGAGAAACCTAAGCTGTCATTTCTTAAAAGTTTGGGGCTGCGACGCTTATATGAAAAAATTTCAGGCTGATAAGCTCGAACCCAAAGCGGATAAAATGCATCTTCATAGGACACCCAAAACAGTTGGGTAAACCTCCTAATTCAGATCCGAAAGCAATATGGATTGTTTCTTGAATCGGGTCCTTTCTCGAGGAAAGGTTTCTCTCGAAAGAATTGAGTGGGAGGATGGTGGAGACTTGATGAGGTTATTGAACCATCACTTCAACCAATGTGTAGCAGGGCACAGGAAGTTGTTCCTGTGGCACCTACACCAATTGAAGTGGAAGCTTATGATATTGATCATGAGACTTCGGATCAAGTCACTGCCGTACCTCGTAGGGTGACAAGGATACGTACTACTTCAGAGTGGTACAGTAATCCTGTCTTGAAGGTCATGTTGCTAGACAACAATGAACCTACGAGCTATGGAGAATCGATGGTAGGCCCACATTCCGACAAATGGTTAAGAAACCATGAAATCCGAGATAGGATCCATGTATCATAACAAAGCATGGACTTTGGTGGACTTGCCCGATGATCGGCAAGCCATTGAGATAAATGGATCTTTAAGAAGAAGACGGACGTGGATGGTAATGTCACCATCTATGAAGCTCGACTTGTGGCGAAGAGTTTTTCACAAGTTCAAGGAGTTGACTACGATGAGATTTTCTCATCCGTAGCGATGCTTAAGTTCGTCAGATTCATGTTAGCATTAGCTGCATTTATGAAATCTGGCAGATGGATGTCAAAACGAGTTTCCTTACCAGTTTTCGTAAGGAAAGGTTGTATGTAATGCAATCAGAAAGGTTTTGTCGATCCTAAGGATGCTAAAAGGTATGCTACCACCAGCGATCCTTCTAAGGACTGGAGTAAGCATCTCGGAGTTGGAATGTGCACTTTGATAAGATGATCAAAGATTTTGGGTTTATACAAAGTTTATGAGAAACTTGTATTTCCAAAGAAGTGAGTGGGAGCACTATAGAATTTCTGATGAGTATATGTTGTTGACATATTGATGATCAGAAATGATGTAGAATTTCTAGAAAGCATATAGGGTTATTTGAAAGGTGTTTTTCAATAGAAAACCTGGATTAAGCTGCTTGAACATTGAGCATCAAGATCTATGAGGATAGATCAAAATGCTTAATGGTATTTTCAAATGAGCACATACCTTAACATGATCTTGAAGGTGTTCAAGATTGATCAGTCAAAGAAGGAGTTCTTGCCTGAGTTGTAGTTAAGACTTAAAGCTCGACCACAGCAGAAATGAGAGGAAGGACGAAGGTCGTCCCCTATGCTAAGACGTAGGCTCTACAGTATGCTATGCTGTGTACCGCACCTGAAGGGTGCCTTGCCATGAGTCAGTCAAGGGGTACAAGAGTGATCCAAGAATGGATCACAGGACAGCGGTCAAAGTTATCCTTAGTAACTAGTGGACTAAGAAATTTTCTCAATTATGGAGGTGGTAAAAGAGTTCGTCGTAAAGGGTTACGTCGATGCAAGCTTAACACCTATCCGGATAGCTCTGAGTAGAGATATCGGATACATATAGTGGAGCAACAATTTAGAATAGCTCCAAGTAGAACAGTTATTTGGAATAGCTCCAAATAGAGCGTGGTAACTACATCTAGGAGATGACATAGAGATTTGTAAAGCACACACGGATCTGAAAGGTTCGGACCCGTTGACTAAAACCTCTCTCACAAGCAACATGATCAAACCTAAAACTCATTGAGTGTTAATCACATAGTGATGTGAAGTAGACTACTGACTCTAGTAAGCTCTTGGGTGTTAGTCACATGGCGATGTGACCTGTGAATGTTAATCACATGGCGATGTGAACTAGATTATTGACTCTAGTGCAAGTGGGAGACTGTTGGAAATATGCCCTAGAGGCAATAATAAAAGTATTATTATTATATTTCCTTGTTCATGATAATTGTCTTTTATTCATGCTATAACTGTATTATCCGGAAATCGTAATACACATGTGAATACATAGACCACAATATGTCCCTAGTGAGCCTCTAGTTGACTAGCTCGTTGTGATTAACAGATAGTCATGGTTTCCTGGCTATGGACATTGGATGTCGTTGATAACGGGATCACATCATTAGGAGAATGATGTGATGGACAAGACCCAATCCTAAGCCTAGCATAGAGATCGTGTAGTTCATATGCTAAAGATTTTCTAATGTCAAGTATCTTTTCCTTAGACCATGAGATTGTGCAACTCCCGGATACCGTAGGAGTGCTTTGGTTGTACCAAACGTCACAACGTAACTGGGTGATTATAAAGGTGCACTACAGGTATCTCCGAAAGTGTCTGTTGGGTTGGCACGAATCGAGACTGGGATTTGTCACTCCGTGTAAGCGGAGAGGTATCTCTGGACCCACTCGGTAGGACATCATCATATGCGCAATGTGACCAAGGAGTTGATCACGGGATGATGTGTTATGGAACGAGTAAAGAGACTTGCCGGTAATGAGATTGAACAAGGTATAAGATACCGACGATCGAATCTCGGGCAAGTACAATACCGCTAGACAAAGGGAATTGTATACGGGATTGATTAAGTCCTTGACATCGTGGTTCATCCGATGAGATCATCGTGGAACATGTGGGAGCCATCATGGGTATCCAGATCCCGCTGTTGGTTATTGATCGGAGAACGTCTCGATCATGTCTACATGTCTCCCGAACCCGTAGGGTCTACACACTTAAGGTTCGATGACGCTAGGGTTATAAAGGAAGTTTTTATGTGGTTACCGAATGTTGTTCGGAGTCCCGGATGAGATCCCGGACGTCACGAGGAGTTCCGGAATGGTCCGGAGGTAAAGATTTATATATGGGAAGTCCTATTTTGGCCACCAGAAAATGTTCGGGATTTTTCGGTATTGTACCGGGAAGGTTCTAGAAGGTTCCGGAGTGGGTCCCACCTGCATGGGGGGACCCACATGAACGTGGGTAGTGGGGGCAAGGCCCCACACCCCTGGTCAAGGCGCACCAAGATCCCCCTTTAGAAGGAATAAGATCATATCCCGAAGGGATAAGATCAAGATCCCTAAAAGGGGGGGATAACAATCGGTGGGGAAGGAAATGATGGGATTTCTTTCCTCCCACCTTGGCCAACGCCCCAATGGACTTGGAGGGCAAGTAACCAGCCCCTCCACCCCTATATAAAGTGGGGAGACGCATGGGAGCTTGACACGAAGTTCTGGCGCAGCCCTCCCCCTCTCCCAAGTCCTCCTCCTCTCCCGCGGTGCTTGGCGAAGCCCTGCAGGATTGCCACGCTCCTCCACCACCACCACGCCGTTGTGCTGCTGCTGGATGGAGTCTTCCTCAACCTCTCCCTCTCTCCTTGCTGGATCAAGGCTTGGGAGACGTCACCGGGCTGTACGTGTGTTGAACGCGGAGGTGCCATGCGTTCGGCACTTGATCATCGGTGATTTGAATCACGACGAGTACGACTCCATCAACCCCGTTCACTTGAACGCTTCCGCTTAGCGATCTACAAGGGTATGTAGATGCACTCTCTTTCTACTCGTTGCTGGTCTCTCCATAGATAGATCTTGGTGATTCGTAGGAAAAATTCTTGAATTTCTGCTACGTTCCCCTACAGTTAGGCCGTGGGGGTGACCAATTGGTTGGCTGGAGCGGCTGAGTTCTTCACACACACCCTAGAGTTCGAACTCTTCTTGGGTCCGCGGAGCCCTGAATCCGACAGCCGAGTACCTTTCATCGGGGATGTCGGCAAAGGCTGCCCACCATCACGGGGCCATCAGCTGCAAGCGGCCATGCCACGTGGCTCCTATTTGCCGGATGCCTTCTGCCGGGCACTCGGCATATTGTGTAGAAGCCGAGTGCCTTTATGTTTGCCGAGTGTCTTACAGGTGGGGCTCGGCAGAGCTACCCATATGTCGTGTCCTAGTGTGTGCCGAGACCCGTACTCGTTTAGATGTCTTTTGCCATGATCCCGTGTTCTCGTACTCAGCAAAGATAAAAGAACTCGGTAAAGGCGATTTTTCCAATAGCGTATTATACACTATTATCATATGCATGATACTATTATACGATTCTCCCCACTATGAGTAGCCTAAGGGATCGATCAGAAATATGCGAAATCACTGGAAGTCAGGCGTAAAGTTTTTAGAGGGTCAAATCAAACGCAATCGAACCAGCCATCTCGTCCTATAGAGCACGAACCTCAACCAGCTGGCCTACCGAGTTTATCTGATTAGGCAGCAGTGAAAAGAACTAAAGAAACAATAGGCAGTGCAGATCTGAATTATTTTCAGGAATTTGAAAGCATTTTTTAAAAGAAACCTGAGTGCTTTCTGAAACACAAACACTGTTCAAATTTGCTAATTGTTTTACAAAACTGACACATTTTTTTCTAAATCACATTTTTCGAAATCATGAATGCTTTCTCTGAATTCGGGAACATTTTTTGAAATTCCAATTGAAAATTAAGCAAAGACGAACATTTTTTAAACTCTCGACCAAAAATTGAAAAAACACAAACACTTTTGCAAAAAGTTGAACAATTTTGAAGAGGGAATATATTTTGAAACTCCAAAAATTTGAAAAAATGAATATTTTTAAAAATTTGAGAACAATTTTCTAAAATGGGAACATTTTTAGAAATGCTGAATATTTTTAGAAAGTTGTGAAATTTTTGGGCAGAAACATTCCGAACATTTTTTGAAAAATAAGAACATTTTATAATATGTGAATATTTTTTGTATTCATGAACAAAATTTGAAAACATAACCTCTTTTGGAATTTGATCGATATTTAGAAAACCTTTTGAAATTTCTAAACATTTTTATAAATAAAATAATTTCGAAAATTATAAAAACAAATAGGACATGAACAATTTTTAAAAGTGTGAACATTTTATTAATTTATGAACAAATTTGAAACATAACCTTTTTTAATTTGGATCATTTTAATTAAATTACTATTTGTTTTTTGAAATTTTAGAACATTTTTTGAAAAAGCTGAACAAAGTTAGAACTTTCTGAACTTTTATGAATTTCTGAATTTTACAATACTGGAACATTTTATGAAAAAACGAACAAATTTTGGAAAAGGCGACATGTTTTTAATTCTCGAACATTTTTTGAGCAAGAAAAACGAAAATGAAATAGGAATGGAAAATAAAAGAGGAATCTGAAAAAACATACAAAGGAAAAAACGAATATAAAAAGGAAAAAAATGAAACTCGGTTCTGGGTCTTCTAGAAGGTTCCCAAAATCGGAATAAACCGACTGAAAACCCGTGGAACATTCCCAAAACCGGACACAGAAAGTTTTGCGTGCACTCACAAAATGGGCCGGGCCAAATCGATCGATGTCTTGCTATGCAACGTGCGCAAATAGGAAATTCCGCACATACGAGCTGCCCGAAAAAGAACCTCCGCTTGCACCTCGCTTATAATGTGCGGTGGGCCTGGGCCTAACAACACACTCGTTTGCTTGTTTTTCTCTTCGCTTAGCTTCCGGGATTCACTCGGAAAATAAGTTGGTGTTCTATGTTGTTCATGATAAGAAAAATTGTGGAAAAGGTTGGCTACTCGAAAATACCGAACTGATGTTTTATATATTATTAAGAATATATTATCAAAAGTTAGTTAAACAATATATGTGGAAAAAAATAAAAATATATAATGTATTTTAAAAAGGTATTCATGTCGTTGCAAAAAAAATGTTTGCGAGTTTAGCAAAATGTTCCTAGATTCTGAAAAAAAATCTTCATGAGTTAAAGATGTGTTTACGGATTCTTTTTAAATGCTCATGGTTTTTCTATAAAAATAGGACTGTTGGATAAAAGTGTTCAAAATATTCTTTTTAGAAAGTTGATCATACTTTTAGAAAGATGCTTGCAAAATTTAAAAGTTTTCAAGAATCTAAAAAATGTTCATTAATTTATAAAAACACTATTCAAAAATCAAAATGTTTTTGAAAGTTTGCAAAGTCATTTTTTGTGATTTTTAGAAATATTCACAAACTTAAAAATCATTCATGGATTTTTTTCGAAGAAAAGAAGTGAAAAACAAATGGAAGGGGAAGACCGAGAAAAGAAAACTGATAGTGAAAACAAAGAAAAAATTGAAGTAATAAACTAGAAGAGAAACCGAATGAAGCTGTTAGAGGAAAGGGAGAAAAGGACAATAAAAATCTGAAGCACTGGAAAAAACCTTGGAAAATGTTAGTAAGGGTAGTAGAAATGAATAGATGAGACAGTTTGAACAAAAAACTATCTAAGGAAAAGGTGATAGTTGGTTGGCCCGTGTTCTGGTTCTGGTTACTTGTTTCATATCTTTCGTTCTGGATCGGGTTTTGTTTTCACCTTCTCACCAATAAATTTCTGCCCACCAATTCAAGATAAATAATTCCGCCCACAACTTAACTAGTCATTTTTGGATTAGTGTTGGTGTTACATATTTCAACAATGTATTACATATATGTATTGGGCTCTTATGAAAGATGTGCCCTAGGCCTAGGACCAATCCTTAATTCTAGCATCTCAATAGGTTAGCAAGTTTGGAAAAAACAGTTGGGGATGCATGTTTTTTGTTTGAAATTCAGTTGTGTATGCATGTTGTCAATAAAAATGAAAATGCAATAAAAATAGATGATATCCGTCAGAACAAATTATAATCATTATTCTACAACATAGACGTAAGAGGCGATTGCTTATGCTCACACAATTCTGCAGTAATTGGGAGGTACTTGTATATCTCAATGGCATTTATGATAGACCCCTTTGAATTATCATGCGACTTATCCCACTTAAAAGGAGAAGAGGAGGAATTGACTACTATTGGTCATGTTGTATTATCTGAATAATTCTTGAATGTAGAAATCAAGGAGATCATTATGCACTCCTCTAGAGTGGAGGGGGGGGGCATATGCCCCCCTTTGGTCATGAAGAGGTTTCGCCCTTGTTTAGCAATATTTGGAATGCATGCATGGCTTCCTCCAACATTCTATGCTCAATTCTAAGCAATGGCGGAGCCATGGTGACCAGCAGGGGCAACGACTCCCCCTTTACTCAATTCAAAGGTGGGTACTGGTCATTGCTATAATCAAAACGGATATGTAACAAGTGTCCATGGATGCGTAGAAGTATTTAATCATATGTATATACAGAAGTGCTAATGGCTTGGTCACCGTGACCAAGTCTACATAAGAAAGTGTCTTTTTAAAAATTGATTGAACTTAAAAAAATTTGATTTGATCACATCTCCTCAAGCTTTAGCAGTACAGTTAATTTTCTAACTCGACTGATACATCGGTACAAGATATGGCATGACGATTCATAGCATTCAATAGTACTACACGGTCCCCTTTGTAAATATACTAGCAGCGCACCTTTTAGATGGATCATGTCCCTCCCATTCCAATACGACGGCTCATGTGCAGCTGATGCATCCGGTGCACGAGTTGGCTCGTTGCACTGGATACGTTCTCTTTGGTCATAGCATTGGCCGCGGAGAGCAATTTGTACATGGCACCCCAACCTATATATTTACATCACCGGTCCCTGATGATTACATCCGTCATCCCTCTACCTTCATCTTTTTTTGAGGGAAAGCCACCTAGCGCCTTTTATTAATTGTGAACCAGAGATACATCGGATACAAGCAAGGGCAAGAGAAAACTACACTACTAGGGAAAACCCTAGCAGTAGCGCTGGTTTTGTGCTCACTAGTAGCGCGGGTAGGCGCGCTACTAATAAGGCGCTACAGCTATTGCTTAGCAGTAACGCGTGCCCGCACGCGCTACTGCTAGGACAAATAGCTGCAGCGTTTGTTTACTCCCACGCTACTGCTAATGTAACTACTGGCAGCGTGTTTTCTCTCCATCGCTACTAGTATTTTTTTATTTTTTATTTATTTTTAGTGTATTTATGCGCCATTGTACAAATATTGGTACAATACCAGTTATGAGGTTTACATCATTATGTCCATAACAGTGTGTCAAATGAAGGTGGATTAGGTTCAAGTGGAGGCAATATGCGGTGCATGTCAAAAGTATACTACTAATCCAAACTTGATCTAGTTTGGACTAGTAGTACTTTCGATGTTCACCACATGTTGCCTCCAGTTGAATCTAATCCGCCAGCACAAGCTATTTAATCATCATCATAGTCATTACCACCAACAGTATTTATTTAATCACCACTAACACTAGCTAATAATAATCATCATAGTCATTACCACCAACACTAGCTATTTTATCATCATAGTAATCGTGTAGCACATCATCATCCTCAAACTCATTTCTAGCTAGCTAATCACTCCTGCTGCTCTCTCTTAGGTAAAATAACATAAAACATGTATAGCTCTCCTCCTTGATCAAGTTAGAGCATGCAGATGAACATGTCTCCTAATCATGGGTAGCGCATCTGTTTGTTGCCCCCTAGTACTTCTCTGCGCTCCCCCATCACATATTTGGTCCAGTCTTACACTATTAAGCATCCGTCGCTAATCTTGAATGCACTAAAGTAATCTGTAGGATATCTTGGCCGTAAGCTGATAATACTCATGGTACCTTTAGTCTCGATCACATAAGGCACAACATTCATCTGGAGTCCCTGTTGAAAAACGTCGTATGGTAACATACTTAGCAATGAAGTTTAGCTTCAAAAATAATGTATGAAAAAGATGCACTGAGGACAAATAGTAAAAATCTTACCATCCTTCCTAAATAGATGTGACCGTAGTTCATTACGAACACTATTGGTCGCACATTTTCAGTACTAACATTTCTAAATGCAGGAAGAAAATTTGTCTTGACAGTATCAAGATCCTCAAGCCATGAAACATAATGACTGAGCTCCTCGCAGTTGAGTTCAGCCCCGGGACAGTATACGGTCATGTTTATCAAGCAATGGACATGTTTGCTTGCACCGAAATAAGCTGACAATACAAATTAGTTGTCAACTATTTTTGAATAAACAATATCAAAGACATAAATATGGTTGAGAAACTTACATAATGGTATAACTGGAGGCGTCTGCACATCGACCCAGATGTCGGTATTACCTTCAATATCATCTTCCGGACGAATATCAAAGGTGATAACCATATCAGGCTCAAATGCATAAGTCTTGCATAGTGCTCGCCATGTTTTGCATCCAAAATAGGTGTAGTCGTCTGAATTGTATAATTTTACGTTGAAAATATAACCATGCTCGGTCTTCAAGTAAAATTTCTTTTCCTCCATAGTACGACTGAAACCTATCTTATGCAATACAAAAACTCTTGCATGGCAGGGGGTACGCTAGTAGAATAGTAAAAAAAGACTTGTCATGCTTAATGTCATGCTTAAATTATAAGTTGAAACAAATGAAGCAAATGTCATGCTTAATTACGAAAAAAGACTTGTCGTTGTGACTTACTGTATCCACTTCGAAGTTCTCGTCCAGCTTGATGCTGAAGCGCCTATCATCATCTAGGAAGATTCCGTCGCACAGGCCGCGCTCGTCTTCGCAGTATTTGCAAATACCGAAATCCTTTTCATCGTCAGACATTTCCTATGTTCACAGTTAAAACATTAATTGAAAATCGATCAAAGACAACTACCAGGATACTCAACACACAAATCCGGGGCACTCGATATTTCCTACTCCCTCCTTCCATCTATATAGGGCCTAATGCGTTTTTTAAGACCGCGTTTGACTATTGACAAGATTAATAGTAGATGACATGCATAATGTGAAAATTATATCATTGAAAGCTCCTTTCGCATACGAATTTGACGATGTGCTTTGTGTAACTTGCATGTCATATATTATTGCTCTAACATTTGGTCAAACTTAGCCTCGAAAAATGTATTAGGCCCTATATAGATGGAAGGAGGGAGTACATATTCTGACACAAGTCATGCCAAAATTCACGGAAAAATCCGGCATGACCTTTGCTAAAATAGGACATATCGAGCGCTTGAAATTTGACGGAACGGAAATGAATCAACACTCCGGCAAAATATAGGCCACTCGGAGGTGTAACCTGCAAACATGACCGGCCACTTGGATATTGAGCAACACAAGATGTACATTTCAAAATATCTTATAGGACTCAAATTAGCATGCATTCAATAAGCAAAAGTAAATCATCTCATGCATCCATACATCGTCGAATATTATCACTAATACATCACGAATAGTGTCATACATATAACATCACTAATACAACTAAAACCCTAGCACACGACGGGTATCAGCGCGGGCGGTGGACACCCACAAAGAAGGAATCATCACGGGATCATAGCTCCAGTGAGATCCCTGGAGAACCTGCCAGGTATTGGAGAACATATGCTCCAACGCAAACAAGTAGCGACGGACGTGCGCGTCCTCCTCACTGACACGGTGACGTACCATCTCCGCGGAGTCCTCGAGCCTCTTGACCGTCACTGGCCCACGTGACCGCCACCAAAGAAGGTTCGGGTCAACGACAGGCTGGCTCCTCACCAACCTGCGCTCCCCGGTAAGTAGCGCCTCCCAGTACCACCCCGACGGAGCCCGGTCCCGGACATGGCCCACCTGGTCAAGCAGGTGTCGTCCTCCGCCAACTCGACGACGAGGATGCGGGATAGGCATCGTCCACGTCGAGGCGGGAAAACTAAAAAATAGCAACAAGTCTTACTAACTAGTTCTATTAATTCAACTAGTTCTTACTAAAAATAAACTTACTATAAATAAAAATATTCTAGTACCTAATTAGTACCTAGTTCTTACTAAGTAATTAGTACCTAGGAACTACTTCCCTAATTACCATCTAATTTGATGAACCTATAGGGGTGAAAAGTGGTAGCGGATATTCCAATTATCCAACTATAAAGTGAAATAAGTGGTCAAATTTTACTCGTTTTATGATTCATCTTAGAAATTTGATTCGTTTCCACCCTTACATGAACCCTAACTCATTTGAGCCGCATCCGCATCCGATTTGTTTCCACTCTTACATGAACCCTAACTAATTTGATGCAACTAAAGTATAAAGAAACCCTAGGCAGAGGTAGGGGAGAGGGAGGAGCAGGCGTGCTCACCTCGGGTGCCTGCGACGAGGGAGGGGCAGGGCGGCATCAAGGTCAGGGTCGGGGCTCGGGCGCGCGACGAATGGGGGCGTCGAGGTCAGGGTCGAGGGCGGCGTCCGGGGCGGCGTTGAGGTCGGCGGCGGGGGCGGCGTTGAATCTGGGGTCGGGACGGCGTAGAGGGTGTGCGAAGAGCGCGCGGCGGCCGATGGGCGACGGCGGCGGCGAGAGTAGAGAGTTGGATTTGGGGGAAGTGGCCGTGGGGAAGGACGAACCCCATGGTTAAGTCAGAAGTAGCAGTAGCGCATTCCAGGAAGAACGCTGGTGCTACGTTAGCTACAGCGCGTTCTGGGATACACGCTGCTGTTACTCCTTTCTCTTTTTTTCCCTTTTCATTTAGTTTTCTTCAAATTTTATTTTTTTTTCTTTCATCTTATTCTATTTCTTTCATTTTCAATTACCTTTCTATTTTCTTTCCATTTAATTTTATATCCTTTAGCCGTAGCGAGTTTAGATTAAAACGCGCTGCTACAAATAAAGTAGCGGTAGCGCGGTTCGTTATAGGTCGCACTACTATGTGTAGCCTATCGGCTAAGCCGTGGGAATTTTAGTAGTGATGTGTTTAGAGCAAGACGCACTACTGCTAGAACTTTATCTGCAGCGCGGTTTTCTCAGGCGCGCTACTGCTACTTAGCACCAACGTGCTTTTTTGACCCTCGCTACTGCTAAAGTTCTGTGTATAAGGTTTTCCCTAGTAGTGCTAGGGGGTTCATCAACACATGTATAAGCTTCAGAAGATAAAGGAACATATCTAGCTACATCATGCGCTGCCATATTGACTTCCCTTGGACAATGAGCAAATTTCACTTCATTGAACTTGTTCTGAACTATTTGGTCCAGAAAACCCTCCTTCCATCATAGTTGGATTACCACCTCGTTATCTGACTGAAGAACAACCCTATTCAGGCCTATATGTTCGGCAAACCATATACCATCTCTAGTTGCCATTGTTTCAGCCATTAAAACATCATCTGCATAATCAATTTTAAAACTTCTCGCAGCAACAAAACCACTAGTTGTATCTCTAATAACAATGCCAGAAGAGCCTTGTTTAGTATCACAGTTAAAAGCTGCATCTACATTGACTGCATAAACCCCTTTAGGAGGACAACTCCAAGTAGGACCTGTGGTAGTAGCTATTCTTTTCTTTACCCTTGAAAAGTTCAGTGGTAGAGCAAAAATAGACATCACCGATCTACCAATCGACTGGATTTGCTCTCCATGCGTAACTTGTCTCCGCTGCCACCATAGAAACCAGCTCGCCGTAAGAACAAGATCCCCAACATGCAAGAACTATAGTGAGTATTTGTTCGTTCTTATCATCTCGTCCAGCACCAATAGATTCCGAGCGATCTAAATAAATGGACAGCACCTCCTTAAGCCTAAGTTCTTTCCACACTGGCTTGCTCTTTCTCACATTGGGAAAAACTGTTTTGCTAAGTCTCAGTCGACTTAGACTTCGTTATGTCTGAGTCGGTGTTATATTTCTTTGATCTTGCAAGGAGATTCGTAAAAAAAATCTTTACGGTTTTTTTTCTCCTTATACTATATCACTTGACTAAAACATGGTTAAGTCTCAGTCGACTAAGACCTAACCACACCCGTTGAAAAATCATGTGTTTGAGGTCCTCATAAGTCATAACCCACTTGGCATAGGGAGTGGCTATAGATCAATCGACTGACTCAAAAAGTGGTCAGTCGAATGTTAACAAAGGGAAAAGATTGCAACCCAGAAAGAAAGCTGACTGACCCAAAACTATTGTCAGTCAGTCAGCCCAACAGAAAGAAAGCCTCAGAACATTCTGTTTCTTTCTTCTGTTCTTTCTTTAGCCCAGAGAGAAAACGGGCCTGAATCCGCTAAGCTAAAGATCCAGTCATCGTATAGCTCACTAGCAGGGCCGGTCCTGAGATTTTCGGGGCCCGGGGCGAGACAACACGGAGGGGCCCTAAAGCCACATAAACATGTGCATATTTTTATGTCTATTTCAACTGCAAATAAATATTTAGCAAACTATAATTTATGGTGCCTTGTCTTCTTGACTATTAAGAAACTGGGGTCATAAACATTCACAGTAAAAGTGGATCTCCACCCTTATACTGTATATATTTGTATTATTAGGTGAGTTAGTAGCACTATCATGCCTACTAATTTTTTTATCTTCCTATAGTTTTCACTAGTTGTTCTTGAACAACAACTAAAGCTAACTCCTTGGAGTTCCTAGCAGTAGAAATATTGTTTCTTTTTGCAGGAATCCGTAGAGCACTTGTATCTGCTCTAAAAAAAATGTCAACACCTCATGTGAGACTCAATTAACTCATATGCATGTGTTTCCTCAATTATCAGATGGATTTTTTCTGGATAGCATCTTGCTAAATGAATGGCAATCTTGCTAATCAGCACACAACATATGATACAAGAAATTAAGAGTACTGCTAATTAAATAAAAGTGCTAAGTAAGGCATGGAACAAGTTACCTGGATGGCTAGAAAAATTGAAGTCGCATAATTTTGCTGTTGCGTCACGGACAGAAGTCAGAGTTTTTGTTTTCTAATCCGAATCAATACAAGAAACTAGAGTATATGAGAAAAAGAGACGTACGAGGATAATCTTCAGGAAACGAACGACCAACAAGAATAGAAAGAAAAAATTTGCATTGAAGAGAAGATTGTTGAGAATCTGGAAACCACATTACCTTCTTCCACTAATGGCGCCTAGCAGCCAAAAATTACAATTAGACGAGTGGGAGGGGCGCCGTCATTCATGGCATGGCTGATTTGTTGCCAATTGGGGAGGAAGAGTATTAAGCCGAGAAGACTGCACGGCGTGTTAATCCATTAATTATTTTTTGTTTCCTTTTGGAGAATCAATCAACCGGCAAAACAATCACACGTATACAGGGAAACCAAATCAATCGGGGGGCCCTTCCTACTCGTGGGCCCGGGGCGCCCGCCCCCCCTGCCCCCCTCCCCCCCCCCCCCCCCCCCCCCCCCCTCTCAGGGCCGGCCCTGCTCACTAGGTCTTCTCCCTTGCCTCCTCTTCTTTCTTGCTCAACACCCACACAGCCGCCACCATGGGAGAAGAAAGAAAGCTCAGATCTCCCCTTGCCTTCTGATGTTTCTGAACAACTTGTCCAGACGATTCTTGCAGGCAGCTACCTTCTCCTTCGATCCACCAAACCAACAGCAGCAGATCTGCTAGAAAAATGGATAATCCTCAATTTCATACCCAGATCACAGATCTGTCAGCAGGAAAAGCAAAACGAAGAAGAAAGAAACCTGGGGATCAAACTGGTTCTGTAGTGTTCACTAGAGGTATATACATAAATTTGTACAAAAGGAATTTAACGTACATGGATTACAGGGTAGCTGATTGAATTCATAACACTAGCCTTGTAGCCTCAAAATACTAGACTTGGACACACTTTATAAAGAGCAAAAACTGATATATAATCTAAATGCTAAACTTGCATGCTCAAAAATGCTAAAAGTGCACATTCATCATAGTAAAATATAACTACAGCAAAGAAAACTAATCCACAAAAAAAGAACTTGCATCATCATCATGCTATACTTGCGCACACTTTATCAGAGCAAAAAATATAAAAAAACACTTGAAACAAAAATGATAATACGAAAAATGGAAACTACTGTATGAAAGAATCCAATACTAAATTTACATGTGTACAAAATGATAACCTAGTTTCAGGTTAACTGCATGTATAAACATTCATAAAATTCATAATTTACAAGTAAAACTTGCACCCTCAAGATAATAGACTTGCACGTACTTTGTAAGAGCAAAAATTCATAGAGTCCAATACTAAACTTGCATGCTCCTCATAGTACACTTGCACACCTTTTACAACAACAAGACTGATATTAACATTCTGATATCATAATTTAGGGGTTACTGGATTTAACCTACATGGATAACTGGAGGTAGATACATGGAGGTAGCAAAACTCAATTCACAAAAATATAACTACAACAACAAAACTAATACACAAAACCCAAAATTTTCCAAAAAAGGAACTTGCATCCTCATCATACTAGACTTGCACACGCTTCATCAAATCAAAAAAAAAATCACAAAACCTTGAAACAAAAATGATAACATGAAAGATGGAAACTTGTAAAGTTAAATGTGTACAAAATGATAACCTAGTTTGAGGTTAACTGCAATTTGAGTGGTTATACTAAATATTGAGTGGTTATACTAAAGCAAACAAAATGATAAAATGCAGACATTTTATGAGAACTATAACTACAGCAAACATAACTGCATACACACACTGAAAAAAAAAACATTTGAGTGGTTATACTAAATCTTAGCACACTATTAACAACAACAAGCAATACAAATTGTATGAGTTGATCCACAAAATTCAAAATTTACAAGTAAAACTTGTATCCTCATAATACTAGACTTTCACACACTTTATAAGAGCAACCTTCATATAAAATCCAAAAACTAAACTTGCACATTCATTACAGTAAAATTGCACACATTTTACTACAGCAAGACTGACATAAACCTTGTTGATATCGTAATTTAGAGTTTTCTGGAGGGAGATACATTGATTTATACAAACAGCATGTAACCTACATGGATTACAGGGAAGCTAACTCAATTGACAACTATAACTACAGCAACAGAACTAATTCATAAAATTCAAAATTTACAAATGAAACTTGTATCCTCATAAATAGTAGAGTTGCACTTATTAAAAAGAGTAAATTTATATAGAAAAACCAGCAAAAGTACATGACAAAACAAAATCACAAAAATCAATGTTCCATAAAAAATGCACATTCATCATACTAAACTTGCACACATTTTACAACAGCAAAAAAACTGGGGTTTACTGGTGGTAGATACAATTATTTGAACAAAAATGTATTTAAACTACATGGATTACTGGAGTTAGATACACTGACGTAGCTAACTAATTTACAAATATAACTACAACAACAAAACTAATTCATAAAACTCAAAATTTGGAAAATAAAATTTGCATCCTCACGATAAATTTGCACACACTATATGAGAGCAAACAAATCACAAAAACCTTGCAAAGAATCCAATACTAAAATTAAATGTGTGCAAAAATAATATCCTAGTTTGAGGTTTACTGCATGTATAAACATTGAATTCAACAAAAGGAATTACATTAACTACACAACACCTAGATGAATTGACAAAAATATAAAATCATTAAACTACTAAAACTAAAAAATTTGCAACCTCATACAAGGGGATAAGAAAACTAAAGAATGTAAATGGATAAGAAACTCACCATCCTCCTAAAGCAATATTCATCAAGGACGACATCGAAAACTTCAAGGACTTCATCGGCTGGCACAAACAGAAAGCATGGATCATCAGGACAAAGACAAACAGGGCAAACCATACCTACACTAAAAAAACATAGGGTTATTCTACATGTATAACTTAAAAAAAGATCTAAAATGAACAAGCTCCCTAAAAAAATTAAATCTAAACAACTTGCATCTCTAAGCAACTAGACTTGCATAAACTATTCAGATATTAATGGGGAACCATACATAAACTAGACTTGCATAAACTATTCAGATATCAAAGAGGGAGGGGGAGCATTGTGGTTACAAACTGTAACCTGCATTTGACTTAACGAATGAACATACTAACCATTCTGCAAATTTCCCTAAAAAATATAACATTTACTTAATAACCCTAAAAAATTGACTACCAAGCTCAAACACTAGGGGTGCAAGGCAGCACCCTGAGCCATTCTGCTCCGAATTGAAGATGATGCAGGCTCAGATGTAGCCAGCCTGATGTGGTTCTAGGTTAATTTCGGCTAACTCAACACTATGGCAGACTCTGAAAAGACACCACTCCACACCCATATTAAGATTAATGAGTTCTAAATCAACAAAAGAACATATATCACCCACAAAAAAAAAGAACATATATAAAACCTAGAAGCACATGACCTTCAATCTGCATCAGAAAATAACAAATGTACACAAAAAAGGTAGGATCTTTGAAGAGGTAGAAGACTCGCTCCACATCTAAAAGATCCCTAAAACTAGGTACTCGCACTACCACCAAACAAACAAAAAATATAGCAAACCTGAAGACTACAAAACCACCTACAGAAGCATCAAATCAAAAACACGTACGATTTGAATCCAACCTAAACAATAGAAAAAACCCTAATTAAATCACAATATAACAAAGAACCCTAGAAAACTACTCTCACTGCCACCGTAAACATTACAGTAATGAGATCAAGCAAAAGAAAAAACCTAGAGGAAGAAGTATAAGCAGAAGCAGCAGATCTAGCAAGAACATCCACAAACCCTGGCTCTCGCAGGCGCAGCAATACACACTGCGCAAAAAATTACAACAGAGAAATTAAGTAAAAGAAAATACCTGAAGAAGGGGATAGATGCAGCAAACTAATCCCTCTGCCAAGAATCCCCTGATTCCCAAATCCTGTGAACAGAAAAAAGCACAAAAAAGCACCTTATAAAAGCATAAGAACAACCACAGGGATAAGAATAAGGAGAGGGAGCAGATCTAGCAAGAACATCCATTAACCCCAACTATCGGCAGGGAGAGGAGAAGACACACTGGACTGAAGCAGAGGCGCAAGTACTGATAGGAAGCGAGGGGGAAGGGGATAAGACGAGGAGAGCAGCGACGGTCGGCGTTCCAGAAGACGGGTTGGGCCTCTTAACGGGCACAAACGGGTGCCCCGCGTCGGCAACGAGCCCAGGAAAAAGCGATTCGACTGAACAAAACAAAGGGTCAGTCGATAACACTCGGCCCAACTCAGCAAACAGAAGCAACCCGGGGAAAAAAACCAGCATGCATCTTAGCGCAACATCCGACGGTCAAAAAATCGACTGACGTGAAACTGAAAAATCAGCTGACTGAAATGCAGCTAAATCGCTTGGCATAAGGGGCATTGTCCAGTCGTCTTGATGTGTTGACTTGCTAAAATACCCAAGCACCGAACAATGGCATGAAGCGTCCACGTTAATTTTCAGAATCCGCTCGGCCGACAAGGCACACCATCCTTTTCTCATCAACGAGTCTCCCATGTAGTAGTGTTTGTGACATGGTACAGAGAGGTATCCTGGGTTTTAATTCAAAAAAAAAAAGAGGTATCCTGGGACTACTCGCGCAAGGGGTGTGTGCTCCACTGCTCCATGTCGATGAGCTTGGAACCGTCTCCTTGCCACCGCATCCTGCAGCTAGAACCGAACCATTGCCACCCAAGCACCTGCAACCATCTTCTGAAGATGAAATATTGCCTCTAAGCCACCTGGACGAGTATTTAATAAAAAAACTACCATATTTCATGAAACCGTGCCTATAAACTACCATTTTATAAATTTGTGCCAAAAACTACCACTTTTTGTTTAATCTTTGACTAAAAACTATCATGTCGGGAAAGTGCCCGATTCGCCTCTTCTAAACACCTTTCTGACACCTGTCAGCACCAATCTTCTTCCTCCTCTCTCTCTAGCATTTCCTCGAACACCTCATGTGCACTCCTTCGCTCTGCCACTCTGCCCCCGCCGGCTGGCGAGCCCTGCCACCTGCGTCGCCCTCCTTCCTAGCCAAGCCGCCTGCTAGTGTACAAGGTACATACAGTCTTTCTTTTTCATACAGTCGATCTTTTTTCGTGTACAAGGTAAATACTCATGGAGATGCCACGGGTGCGTCTCGCTCTTGTTGTTGAGCGCGTCGGAGTTCTGCAGCACCACGTCCATGACGGAGCCGAGCGCCAGCCAATACACCGGGCTGCCCACGGTCCCGTTCGTCGGCGCCGGCTCGGAGATGTCGTGGCTCATGTTGTCGTACATGTCGGGCGGGGGGCGCTGTTCGTACGCGTCTTTCATGCCGCGCTTCATCGCCAGCAGGTATGGCGTGGCCGGGAACATGAGGGAGAGGGACATGCCATTGATGGTCCACTTGATGTGGCCATCAATCCTGTTCTAGGTGTTGAGGAGGAGCAGCATGCGGTCGGCCCTCGCCGGCATGGGCACGACGTGGCCTGGGTGCGCGATGATGGCCTTGCTCTGCTCCACCCTGATCACCTTGTTGTTCCATGCCGGGCCAGCCGGTGGCGTCGTGGGCGGACGCATCCACGGGTTGTTTCCGTTGAAGGCGTAGCTCACGACGGCGGGCGGAGCCAGAAAATTTAGCCAATGGGTTCATTAGTTAGCTCATTCCGAGGATTGGGTAAAGCCATTGTAACAAATAGAAATATGATACTCCGTATCAACTATTACATATAGTACATTACATTAAAAACTGAGGATTGGTTGAAATTATAAAACCACTTGTTTAAATTTTGTAAATGGAGTTACCAAAATAACTCTCTAGCATTGGGACCAACTTCTCACCTTCGAAAGAAGATAAAGAAAACGCATTTGTTTGACAAGTTTCACGTAAAGTACCATGAAGCGAAAGATGCATGTAAATTCACTCACATTTCAGAGTGTACCGTTTCGATCTTTCATCATCTGAAAAAAATAGTTTATCTATGCATAAAAGGCTTTGGGAGATCATATAAATTAATTTCTCTGAATAGCTATCAGCGACATTTAACGCATCTACATCTAGTGGGTAGGCTTGAAGTCCCTATACATCATTATCCGAATCTGATGATCGATTTCTATTTGATAAATATCACACAATAGCCTAGTTAGGTCAATCTCAAAGTTCAGAGGAAATACAGAGCATAATTGGTTTGATGCCAAAAATTGGCATGCCAAATATTGGCTAGAGGTTGATTGCTTGCCAATTCTCGTTCTCAATCTCACAAAAAGTTACCAAATGTTGGCAACTTTTGATTTTGCCAAATATTGGCTTGCCAAATATTGACAATGCCAAATGTTGGTAGCAAACCAATTATGCTCATAATTACAAAACTAAGGCAAAGGTTAATTTCGTGCTAGGATACAAGACCTGCACAAGAAGGACGATCTGATCTCATTACTTTAGTTTGGACTTCAATTGCCAGCCGCTGCCGACGGCCGACCTGTTGTTGTCAGCTGCTCGGCTTGCCTCTGGGCTCTGGCCTTTGGCGATCCTGATCCGCCGCCGCCATGGGCGAACATAGAGGGGAGGCGAGGAAGATGTTAATCGGAAAACATACTGGGAAAACGAGAGGCGTGTCGTGTGTTGCGTACATGAGGTAGCCCGTCAAGCCTGCTTCGTGGATGGTACACATTTACTCATGGGCTTTTTTTTTTGTTTCTATAAGGAAAACAGTTGTGAGCTTCTGGTTGGGCTATTGTTATGATAATAAAACATTAATGGGCTTAGAGGCTTCTCGCTCGCGTGTTCCAGGTTTGATGGGTTCAACTATACGTTTGTATTGGGTTCATACACGGGACCGCATCTATAAATGTACATTTACCTAAAAAAAAATCTATAAATGTACATCGCTGGAACAGATAGTTGGGTTCAGATGAACCCAACGCCTAGACGCTGGCTCCGCCGCTGCTTGCCGGTCGGCGTCTGGCTGGGGTTGCGGCCAACGACGTGGGACGCAGCCCAGTAGTTTCGCCGCGGGTCCTGGTCGGCCTTGACCAGCACGGAGTATGTCTCGCCAGAGTAGATGAAGAGGCCCCTCACGGCGAATGGCCGCACGTAGTGCCCGTCGGCCTCCACGACCATCATCGGGTGGCCCTCGATCTCGAAGTAGAGCGAGGAGATCGAGGTGAGGCTGCGGATGCGGAGGAGGTATGTCTTCCCCGGCACGGCGGCGAAGAGAGTCGGCAGAGCGCAGTCGGGGCGGGAGGCGTTGCACGTTCCACTGGGAGCGAGCGAGCAATTGAACATTCCTCTGCCGTTGATGAGAGGAGACTGGGCTCGGTGACAAAGACGAAGGGGTTGGAGGAGAGGCCCGTGGCCTGTTTGTAGACGCTCTTGTGCCACCAGTCGCCGAGGAGGACGGTGTGCTCCTCGGCTAGGAGGGAGGGCGGCGCAGGTGGCGGGCTTGCCAACCGGCGGGGGCAGAGCGGCAGAGCGAAGGAGTGCACATGAGGTGTTCGAGGAAATGACAGAGAGAGAGGAGGAAGAAGATTGATGCTGACAGATGGGCCCATCATGTCAGAAAGGTGTTTAGAAGAGGCGAATCGGGCACTTTCCCGACATGGTAGTTTTTGTCAAAGATTAGACAAAAAGTGATAGTTTTCGGCACAAATTTATAAAGTGATAGTTTGTAGGCATGGTTCCATGAAATGTGGTAGTTTTTTTGTTAAATACTCCACATGGAAACATCATGTCCCATCCTGTGTGGCGAGGACTTCGTTTGCCTCTTCTCCAAGAGGGACGATGGCGATCATGATGCCTGGATTGTCACTGTTGACATGAGGAAGAAAGCAGTGAGAAGGATGCTGCCATGTTATGACGAGCATCCAACCATGGTTTTGAATCCAGCCTACATATCCTGTGGGCTGAAAAAATATCTTACGAGTGAATCAGATGGAGGTGGTTCACTCACGGAAGATACTCGTTCTCATGGCAAACGTCGTCGTTCGTTTCTCGAAGACCCGATGTTGAGGGGTTCAACGTTGGAAGAGAGCAAACAAAATGGTTGAGTCATGCCCTCCGCCATAAAAGCATTCATCTGAAGCATTCATTGTTTGAGTTGGATGTTAATTAGTCAGTTATATGGTTTAAGATCTATCGTACTTCGGTGGTGTAACTTTGCACTGAAATTGCATTTTTTTAATCTAAATATGTGAAGGATAAGCATATAATTGTGTGCCTTTCGAACTCTATTATTCTCTTCGTCCTAAAATAAGTGTCGCGGACTTAGTACGATTTTGTATTAACGTTGAACTAAGTTTGCACTTATTTTGGAACAAAGGGAATATAACTTACATGCATATTGTATAGCTCTTGTGTGTATACTTACACATATAAAAATAGAAATTGATATTTGCAAAGGGAAGAGTGAATTAGTGACGTTGGTATTACCCTTAAGAAGAAAGAAACTAAAATAAAACTAAAACAAAATAACAAAATTGATTTTTTCTAAGGAATCATGAATTGGTGGCATTGCATTACACTTTAAGAAGAAAGAAAAATAAGAAAGTTGAAGCAAATAATAATAGAATTTGCACATAATCTACACATAATTTTTGTTTTTTATAAACATATATTAGTAGATTTTCTGAAAAAAGAAGTTTCCTAAGGAGTGAATTTGTCGCATTGTATTGCCCCTATAGAAGAAATAAAATAAAATAAAAACTAAAAAAATCAAAAAATAAAACTTCATAAGAAAGATTGAATTAGTGAATTTACACTCTAAAATATTTTATATACATCTGTATGTAGTTCGTATTGAAATCGTTAAAAGGGCTTATTTTAGAAACAGAGGGAGTACATTTTGAGAACAAAGAAAAAAACATTAAAAGGGATATTATTGAACGGAATTCCTGGCTCTACCTATAGCTAAAGTGGTTTAATTGCTACCAAGTCAGCATACAGATTTTTTTTTTAAACAAGTCAGCATGCAGATTTCATGTCAAGTAAGAATTCACACGCCAAGATCTTTTGACAGAACCGCCATTTGTAATTATCGCCTTATACCGATCGAGCCGGTAATCTTAAATCAATGAAATCTCAATCAGTTTAGAATCCCCAGATCTCATCACCTCTAGATCCACGATGAACCGCCGCCACCGCGCCGCCTCCAGTTCCGATCGTCACGACCACGTCCTCCTCTTCACGCACGGGCACAGCGAACTGGCCGAAGACAACAGCACCACCGCGTACACCTTCACGGAAGCAACGAAGACCATGAAGGTGACCGTCTCGATCGCCGACCTGCCGTCGATCTCCTACTTCCACGTCAGCTGCCCCTTCAGACAGAGGTCGGAGATCCTCTGGTCGTCGGAGGACCTCGTCCTCTTCACGGTCTTCCTCGCCCATCCCGCTCCAATGGAGTACTTCATCTACAGGGCCGGGCGCGAGCCGTCGCTCGATCTGCTATCTGGCGCTGGAGAGTATTTCATGAGGGAGAAGGTAGATCCATCCCAACTCGCCGTCGTCCCCGACGGCGCCGGCGGGAACTCGCCGCCTTCGACTGGGACTGGCTGTCGGCGCGGTGCTACCTCCACGTCTTCAGGTCCAAGCGCCGTTCCTGGGCCAAGGAGCACCTCGCCCCAGATTTTCCATCCTGGATGTTCACCAACCGTCCGGGGTTTTGCCCCCAGAATGTGATCGTGGTACGCGGAGGAGCGCTGGGCTACGTCGACCTCTGGAAGGGGATCCTGCTCTGCAACGTACTCGAGGAGCCGGTGACGACGCACTTCATCCCGTTGCCCAACCCGCTGCCCGGCAACCGGAGAGGCTACAACAATGGGATGTCGGAACGGGCGTCGTGGGTACGGTTGATACGCGACGTCGCCTGCACAGACGGCCTGACGATCACATGCGTCGAGATGGAAGACCTATACCGTTTCGTAGCGAGAACACCTGACGGCGATGTGCTCCATGACTCCGACATTGATCCGTCCGAGGAGGCGGGGGAACGCAGATGGGTTGGCTGGAGGCTCGTGGCATGGCATAGGGAGGTCTCCTGGGACTACTGGCGCAAGGGGTGTGTGCTCCATGTCGATGAACTTGGAACCGTCTCCTTGCCCCGTCATCCTGCTAGAACCGAGCCATTGCCACCCAACGGCCGGAAGCCGTCATCATCATCATCTCGACCTACAAAATTGCCTCTAAGCCACGTGCTGGTATTCTGTCCCATCCTGTGTGGTGAGGGTGTCGTTTGCTTCCTCTCCAAGAGGGACAGCTACCGCGATCATCGTGCATGGATCATCACTGTTGACATGAGGAAGAAAGCTGTGAGAGGATTGACGCCGTACTATGACGAGACACCCATGACTTTCAATCTAACCTACTTATCCTGCGCGCTGAAGAAATATCTCAAGAGTGAATCAGATGGAGGTCGTTCTCTTGTTGTGGAAGATACTCGTTCTCATGGCAAACGCCATCGGTTGTCCCTGGAAAACACTAGTAGTCACAGTTCCCAGCCAAAGAGGACTTTGAGAGGCTCGACGATGGAACAGAGAAAACGATATGGTTGAGTCATCCTGTCCGAGTCCGACACAGAAGAGACACCATATATTAGTAGCTCATACAATCCTTGGCCGCCCAAATCTTAAAATGAAATGTAATCCTCTTCATTCATCTGAAGCAATTGATATTTTAAGTTAGCATCTGAAGCAATTGATAATTTAAGTTAGATTTGAGTGAGTTATATAGTTTAAAACACATAGTACTTGTTCGGTGGTGTAATACTATTTCCTAATGCATTTTGTGCGTTCTTGTTGTTCATCATGCCATGCTTGCGTTTAAAAGTATATCTTTCCTATGGTGTAGTAGCATCCCATATGTTGCACGCAATTCATCTAGACAAATACTACATAGCCAATATTCCATATATTTTTTTGTCATATTTCACTTAGTTGGAAACTTAGAATAACAACAAACACTCCTTCACCGTTGTCAGGGCCTAGAATATGAAGTGATCTGGGCTGGGTCACAATCATTGAGCAAGGGAGAATAGTTTCAGAAGGACAGTTTATGGTCAATTTTTATCTCTCCGACAGTATGAGGTAACACAATCATCATTTCAGCTTGAGACTTACTTTCATGTCTATGTTTCCAAGTGATGAAAAAGTTGTTGAAAATCATTTAGCTTTAATATTAATGTCATATTTATAGTGCTTTTAGTGAACTGGCTTGTGCAAAAATTATGTCACAAAACATCATAAAACCATCGTTTACATTGTGTAGTTTGCAGTTTTTTTCTGAACCACACTTTGTCCATTGAAGCTCAAGGCCCATGATTTCATCTAGAACTGCTATAAATTACATTATGCTCTACCAAAATGTTTCCATTCTCATTTTAATAAAAAATCGAGGAGATTCCAATGTCTCCTGATCGTTGAGCTCTGCTGGTTATTGATCACTTTGGTGTTCCTTTTTTATCTATACAACTTTGATGGTACAACCAGTGCTTATGTGTCTACTTCATTTCCAGTCATGTAATTCACTTCACACCCAGATGTGTGTTGTAACAAATTCTCCTCTCCTTCTTTAATATATGAGGCAAATCTTTTGCCTCCGTTTCAAAAAAAAAACCTGGAGAGGAACTCTAGTAGAGTCGCCATCGCCATGCGGGAATTGAACTCACCACCTCAGCCTTCAAATTTCTAGCTACCAATGCGACACTAGCGAATTTCTAGCTAATATGAGTACGATACATATCTATACACAAATAATTTGAATTCGAAATTCATTTGAAAACTTTGATGCACTCGGTATTTTTCGGTAACTGTGTTTCTCGCCTTCCAGCATTATTTTCCTTGATTCGGTAGGCAAAATATTGGTTGGCGGTGACGGTGAACCGCAACGGAGCATACAGTTCGCGCGGGGAGGAGGAAACTCTTCTTGGGTGGAGTGGAGCATAGAGCTTGAGCAGATGAGAGATGGAAACACATTCGATGGATACAGATCGCTCGCTGAAATCAGCATGCCGACAGCTAGTGCGAATAATATGTAATCACAATTTTGGCTAAAAGTGAAGCACGATGTACAGATGAGAAAAGAGATTCTCCCGTGAATGTCTTAGCCATCCACTTGTTTGGACATCCGCATGCATGCATGCTTATCTTTTTTATCTGCATGGTTTAGCCATTAATTAATTTTAGAGGACCCACGCGTGCACGCTTTTGTCAGAGTTGCATGCGCCATCCATCCCACCTCCCTTGTCTTTTTCTTTATTTCATCTTTTAATTTTAATTTACTATATCTTTTGAAACCAAAATTCAAATTAAGTTTCACATATTTGTGTTGTCACGATGAGAACTTTCTAACGAGACCAAATCTAAGTTTCAACTATTGAAACTTGATTTTTCGATAAAGGAATATATTAATATCGCGAATATATCAATTACACCCAGTCTCTGCACCAACAAGATATCGGAGACATCAAGGATGCACACAACCAAGAACAAAAATAAAAAAGAGAAAAAAATAAAAACAAAAACCCCATTGCAGTGATGAAACACTCACAACAGCAACACTCTAAACATTACCAAAGTCAACACCCGGACGACAGAAGTGGTTCTCCAAAAGCGACGCCTTCAAGAAGGAAACAATGCACAAGCGTTGTCGTCGCCCGATCAAAGGATCTTGAGTCTTCATCCTGGCGAGAGTCCGAGATCCTAAAAACAATGCCTTCGCAAGACCATTGCCAGGTACAACCAATGAAGGCCATACCTTGGATATTTCACCCTGGAGATCGCGGCTCGGTACTCGAGAAGCAAACCAAAAAATGTTGTCCACCTGTGTTGCCGCCCCCTCCTGCCAAGGCCGCCGTTGCAAATGCTCAACACCCAACACACGGGAAAACAAACATGTGCCACCATTCTTCAGCGCAACCAAAACTCCTCTCCGCCATTACAAGTCTCTGATCGCATCCATCATGACTTTCTTCATCATTGTCAACGCCGTGGAAATCTATACTTAGACATTTTCCATGGCACCGGCAAGACAGCGAAGCTTCACGCCATGCCCTCATAAAGCATCTCTGGCTGAAGGTGAGGGCGCGCCTGACCAAATCAATTCCAATCTAGATATTGAGTGACGCCGTGCGCCACAAGCTGAGATCTCCGATAGTCGTAACATTAATTTTTACCAAGTTTTACCAACGTTTTTTGGGTTTAGGGGTCTAGGCTAGGGCTTAGGGCTTAGGGCTTAGTGTTTAGGGACTAGGGTTTAGGGTGCAAGTTTTAGTTTTGAAAATTGCTAAATTTATAATTGTTTCTAATTTATAATTGTTTCTATTGAGTTTTAGTAGTTGAAATTTTTCTCGACCACCCGATTTACCTCGTTGGATTTCGCACGAGTCCACGCCAAGTTTAAAGTTTCAGTTTCTGAAACTTGCGACTTTCTGTTCGCGTGTACCAAGTTTCAACAATTGAAACTTAATGATTTAAAAACCCGTCAAAACATATGCAAAATTGGTTTTATTTGAAAGTCTTCGTCACAAGCAACACAAATTTGAAAATCAAAATTAAATTGGACTGTGGTTCAAAATATATAGAAGACTGAAAATTGAGCGTCAAAAGAAAATGGATGGGAGATGGGATGGGTGAAGCTGCAAAAGGCCGCGTACCTGTGCCCGTCCAAGTGATCTATGCACGGGACCTCCGGTGCGCGCGAGAAGAAAATCCAATCTCATATACAGACTGCTCTTGCTGCACGAGGCCATGCTTGAATACCTGAAAACCACGATGTTAATCAGCCAACCGTCATTAGCTAGCGGTTGGGTGATCGAGGGTATAAATACCCCGATCTTCAGGCAATGAAATTAGTTCATCCTCGATCAATTATTTTACACTTACCAGAACCCATAGATCGCGAGAGACACCCCAGAAGCCACGATGAACCGAAGCCACGCCGGCACCAGCTCCGGCTCCGTCGGCCGTCCCGACTACGTCCTCCTCTCCACGTATGGGCACAGCGAACTGGCCGAAGACAACAGCACCACCGCGTACACCTTCACGGAAGCAACGAGGACCATCAAGGTGACCGTCTCGGTCGCCGACCTGCCGTCGCTCTCCTACTTCCACGTCAGCTGCCCCGACCTCCGGTACAACCCCTTCAGCAAGAGGCCGGAGATCCTCTGGTCGTCGGAGGACCTCGTCCTCTTCCGCGTCGACCTCGCCGGCCCCGAGCCACGCCGACGGGAGTTCTTCATCTACAGGGCCGGGCGCGAGCCGTCGCTCGATCTGCTCCCCGACGTCAGCGCGTATTTCTTCAGGGAGGGACTCAATCCAGCCCTCGCCGGCGTCATACCCGACGATGACGGCGACGGCGACGGCAGGGGCTTTGTCCTGGCCGCCTTCAAGAGGGACTGGGCTGCTCCGACCCGAGGACTGGGACTGGGCGGACGCGGAGGGGAGGGGCGGAGCCGGAGGCCGAGGGAGGGAAGGAGAGGGCCGGTCGGACCTGGAATCGCCGCCGCCCACCGCCGCTAGGTTTGGTATTGGGAATCGGGGGAGGAAGATTGGGAAGTGGGAACTGCTGGGGCTGGGAGAGGACGAGAGGCACTCGCCTGCTTGGCTCCTCGCCCGCATGAGTCGCGCTACCAACCAGACACCGTTCGGTCGTCTGTCTGGCTCGCTGCGTGGTTCGCTTTGTCCTCTGGTTGGACTGGGCCAATACTAACATATGTATATTGAAAAAAAATTGGGCCTAAATCTTGGGTATTCTAGGGAATACCCAGGAAGACCCCCAGCGCCGCCGCTGGTTGAGCCCACACAGAAGAGCCAGTCCTCATCAGCAACGCTGCCTTTTACTCCCTCCGTAAACTAATATAAAAGCGTTTGGAATACTAAAGTAGTAATCTAAATGCTCTTATATTAGTTTAAAGAGGGAGTAGGTTTTACTCCTTCATCCTATAATATAAGAGTGTTTTTGCTCTTAAGGATCTGCATTCTTATGAAGTTTTGATGATTTCAGTTAGACTATATATGGTTTAAAATCTATCGTACTACTCCCTCCGCTCCAAAATACTTGTCGTGGTTTTAGTACACGACAATTATTTTGGGACGGAGGGAGTACTACTTATTCCGTGGTGTATGACCGCTTCCTAATGCATTTTTGCGCCTTTTGGTTGTTCTCTGCAGCTATTCCATATTTGTGTTTACAACTATATACTTTTTCTGTTTAAATAATTGAAGTTTTAGGATTGTCGTAAGTCAAACTTTATTAAGCTTGACCAAGTTTGTATAAAAACATATCGACATCTACACCAAATTTACTTCATTAGATTCGTTATGAAATGATTTTTCATATTATATACTATGTATATACATTTGATATCGTAGATCTTTGTGGGTTTTCTATAGACTAGATCAAACTTAATAACGTTTGACTTGGGAAAATCTTAGAACATCAATTATTTTGAAACAGAGGGAATCATCTTTCCTATCCGATGGCGTAGTAGCGATGCATCATTCGCCATTCGGTACATTGCACCTTCTAGTTGTCTGATGGTCGGTGAATTTAAGCACAATACTCCTTGGTACTGTGAACTGTGATATGCAAAACACACGCATAGCCACTCCCGCATGACAGAGTTCACACATAGGAAACGGAAGAACCCAACTACATGTTTAGGGTTTTTTGAATGATTCTTGCGGAATAAATTTTGGGGATTGCCCTTATTAGCTCTGGCAATGGCGAAATTGTTTTTATTTTTAACTGTCGCCGGGGGGAGAGTTTCCCCACCTGAATATAATATCACCAGCCAAACGACATTCTTGTTATATTACAACAGAGGATCAAGTCGAGAGAAGAGGTAAAGTTGCGAGACCCGGCAGCATCACATGACACATTGTCTTTAAACCTAAAAATCCAAAGGGAAAAATAAAAAACAATATTCCTGATTGTGATCCTTGGTAGATGTTGGTCTTCGCGGAAGATGAGAGTATGAAGAGAGACCCATATTTTCCAGAGGATGGTCAGCGCAACAGAAGGTCAGATGTTGGGTTCGAATCCAGGAGGCGATGCAGTCTCCCAAAGACGGACGAGAGAGATAGGCATCATGATCCCCACGTGAATCTGCACCAGAGCGGCGGCGTACATTGAAGAGATATGTGGGCAGCATTTTCATAAGGGGCATCACACCTAGGGTAGGCAGAAGAGTCGATGATGTGCATGTGATGCAAATTTTCCTTGGAGTTGAGCATGTCCCTGAAAAGTAGCCATCCAAAGATCTTGACCTTGACGGGAACTTTGGATGACCAAATGTAATCATAGTTGGTGTAGATGTGAAGCTCGTGGATGATGTCATTGTAGGCGTTCTTCAATAGGAAAGGCAATCCATGGATGAGAGGCCGCTCGCCGTTCAGCTTGCTAGATTGGAAATCATGCATGAGAGACAACAGAATAGCCAACTCGTGAGAAGCAGGAAAAGTAAAAAGGTTCTGAAGGTTAGTCAGCAAGCCAAATTGCAAAATAGTAGCTGCTAGAACCTTGTCATTTTTGGAGTGTGAAAAGAGGTGTGGGAAGGCTTTATGTAGTGGCGTGTTTAGCAACCAACAATCTAGCCGGAAAATGGTTGAAAGGCCATTATTATTTATTTCTAATAATGTTGTAATGTCGAGTAAGGTGGATAGTTGTTGATTGACAGTCTTCAAATGATGGATGGTTTGAAAATTTATCAACAATATTTATCGAGTAGTTATGGTGGTAGGTTGTTGCAAACACTTTTCATGCAATAAAACATTTTGCTCCTGTGCAAGTTTCATCGTTAGACCAGAAAAAATGCCTGTGCAAAGCGTCTAAAGTTTTGAAACCCTTTTTGGGAAGATGAAAAGCAGACATAAAAAACTCTAGAGCGTCAAGAATTGAAGAGCCAAATGTGCCCCCCCTCCCCCATGATTGCAATCTAGTAACCCAACCAAGGAGATATCTTCGGAAGTTGTATATGATGGGGACAAAGGCAGAGGTTGGTAGTTTTATGGGCGACAGAGGCAAACCTAAGTATAGTAGAGGAAAGGCTTCATGTTAGCATGTAACGACCGTGGCAATTAGCGCGGTCAATGCATGTTCTGAGTGGATTGGAAGATATGCGGTTTTACGGAAGTTTATTGAGAGGATAGTTTTTTTTGCGAAATAATTCATGTATTAGTCAATGAAGGTTACATCACCCTCGACAGCATCCAAAACATCCTTTGGTCCAGACCCAAGCCACACCATAGTTCTACCCGGAGTCCTACCAAAGTTTGCCAAAGCATGACTAGAGAAATTACAATTTCGACGTATATAAGTAACACAAGAGATTGAGAGGATAGTTACGAGGGCAAAGTCATCAAGGAACACTTTAGGGTGAGTGCGGCAATAATGAGTGTATCGTTCACGTATTGTAGGGTGAGCAGAGGTTTTGTAGCGGTGTGTGACAAAAGATTTGAGGTACGAATGCTTATTCCACCATACATTGCAGCAGGTCGACAACAATAATGAAAAGATAAGGGGCGAGGTGGTGCAATGTTTATTTGTTTATTTAAGAAATAATGTTTTGAGGTCGGGTGGAAGGATCGTAAATGTTGGTAATCATTAAGTCTGATTGTGAGGCCAGGTAGGAGAGCATAAGAGATGAAAACAATTGGTGATGTGTGCGGCTGGTTAGGAAAAAGGACTTGAATTTACAATGAAAAGTAACCCACCAATGGTGTCGATGGCTCAGAGGTAATCGTGAGAATCCTAGAAGCCTAAAAAATGATCTAATTTCGGCTACAAAAGAATCTAGCAGTTTGGTTTCTTGAAAGAGCACAATCGAGAGGCGTTGAGCCGAAAAGATGTCAGCGCGTTTGTCATTTTCACCGAGGCCTAGTACATTCCAGGATATAATCGGCCGACTAACACAAATAAGTAGCACTAAGAATTCGAGATTACAATAATTAAAAGTTGTGAGGAAATGAAACCTTAAGCTTAAAAAAGTAGATCGTCAGGGTGGACACCATCCAAAAGCGAGGTGCATATGCCGATTTGTTCCGCTGGGCCGAGAGACGAAGCAAGAAGCCAAAACACCCCTCTTAGGGGTGGCCTCCATAGTGACACGGGAGGCATGGTATGACTAAGCATGAGGCAGACACAAGATCGGTAATGTGTCCGGGTGTCGCGCCGCACACCTTGGCGATGGCCGATGGCAGCAAAGGCAGTTGGAGATGAAAGGGTCTTCGATATCGACGAAGCCATCCTTGTTGTAGAGTTTTGCATTGACGATAGCGTCCGCCAGATGCTTGGATTTCTTGGCCTTGGCTTGCATGGCCTTCATATGGTCATGAAAACGTAGAATAGTTTGCGCAAGATGGGTCTTGCCTTGATGCCCGAGTCAGAAGCCATCTTGGCACGCCGACCGTTGCTTCGCCTGACACATTTGTGTGATGGCTCCCTGGGCTCATGCTCTAGGGTAGGATCGGCAGGCGGAGGCGGCGCATGCAGTGGTGGGTCTAGGTGGGTGACAGCTGCATCCGCGACCACCATTGGTTGGGCAATCGATTTCACCGGTGGAGCAGGCAGAGCAAGATGGCAAAGGGAAATGGAGTGACAGAGATGTCGAAGGGTCAGAGATGGGCTCAAAGTTGGTGGCGCCCATGGGATCAGCACCAGCATGACCACTGGTGCGTTGCTAGCCATGATCGCCATGAGAGGCACGTCGAGCAATGTGTTAGTGTCATGGCATCGGCCAGTAAAAGATGAAGGCGGCCCAGGTGGCACTTCAGGGGTGAAAGTGAAGGATGATTCCCGAGCCACGCCACCATTTTGTGAGAATTTTCATGTGTCTTTTAAATGATATTTTTAAAATTTTAAGAAAGATGTGCATTTTCGTGGGATATGCCCTTAGATATGGCGGGGGTTAAGATGATTTATCATATAAATTATGTGTTAAAAAAAGCATGTCAATTATGTTGTCTGTCCTGTGTGAATCTTTGAAACCACACATATGCATTTCTTTTATGTTAGGCTAGCCTTTTTGCTTATTCCTTTTTTTAGCTTTGCCTGTCTTATCTTTTTGGTTAGAGTCATTAGATTTGTTCCTCTGTTTTTTAGGGTGTTTCAATTTTACAATTTTGCCCTTCTTCGCCTTCTTCTAATACTTCCTCCGGTCCTTTTTACTTCGCATATTAGAATTGGGTCAAGTCAAACATTAAAAAGTTTGACCAAATCTATATTTAAAACTATCAACATTTACAATTGCAAATATATACTATGAAACTACATTTCATAATGAACCTAACAATATTGATTTGTCATTGTGAATGTTGATACTTTTTTCTATAAATTTTGTCCAAGTAGAGATAATTTGACTTCATACAAAAGTTATATGCAGACTAAAAATGACCGGAGGGAGTACAATATGACACGCATTTTGATGCTCTTCGAAGAAAAAAAGAGTGCAAATTTCAACCCAGGTCCTTTGATATTTGTCAGGCTTTTTCTATTTTGAATTTATTATGGATAAAACATCTTCTTCAGTTGTTCTAATGTACAAGTACAATTTTCTCTTGAATTCCCCCTCCCCCCGCCACCCCACTTTTTCCCACCTACTCGCTTTAGCACCACCAGAGGCGTCCGTCAACAAAGCCCATTCAGCCCCAAGGACGGTGGTGGCAGAGCACTTTTGGTGCGAGACGCCCTACTGTCATCACCATGGACTTGACTTCATCGCCAAGAGACACACGCATATCAATGCCGAAAGAGAGAAGCGACACCCCTAGGTGACGCTGCTGCCTGTGCCGGAGTGCTTGACCCACACAACTGCCACCAGTGGACTCTTGACCAACACGCGAGCGGGGTGCGATCATCCGTGCAAGGCCTTCAAATCTAGACCAGGAGGTCGCCACCGCCGAAGCCACGATGACATCAGATTCACCCTTCACCCCTCCCTTTGCTACAACAAAGCCAAGAGGAGCCACCACCGCTGCCTGCCGTAAAGCTAAACGTGCAGCCTCACCACCCAGGGTCGTCGCCTTGGCTTCCAAAGCCGACTCTTCGCCACAGTAAGAACACACGACAAACATGGACATGCAACATTTAAGACGGACCACACACGAAAACCTCCAGCACTGGGTCAGATTCTGACTGGATCCAACCCCTTACCGGTGGCACTGGTCGGGAACGGGGATCACCGGCGTCCACAAATCACCCGCCCGCCCCATCGGGACAACGCCAACACATGCTAAGCGGTTAGGGTAGCAGGCCTCTAATGCCAACCAGGCCATCGGCACAGCACGACCCCGCTGTAAAAGGGCTGTGTTGTGCCGGCCTGAAGGCCTGGCCACAGGGATCGGTCCAGCACGCTAGTTATAAAAGGCCACCTGAGTTGCTTTTTGGCCTTTCGGGCCTTTTATTTTCTAAAACTTCAGAAAAATACAGGAAATGTAAAATTTAACAAAAATATTGAAAAATCTAAAAAAAATAGAGAAAAAAACATAGTTACAAGTCGGATGGGCCATTGTGTCGCGTCGAGTCATTCCAACACGAAAATTAAAGGGGCGTGCCATGCCCGGCCTTGCTTTGAAGGTCCGCTTTGTTCCATGGCGGGTCGAAGGCTGGCCCGGTCCTTTTCAATCGCGTGTTGCTGATGGGCCCGCTTTGTTCCATCAGGTCAGACAGTTGCTTTTTTTTTGAGGGATTCAGACAGTTGCTGTTGGGCTCGGGCATGTGTACCGGGCCAAAATTCCGTGTCTGCGGGCCGGCCCGCGTGGCAACAGAGGACACACCCAGAGACCCCGCCACCCATGGCAAATCCTAAACGGCGCCCGTTGCGCCCGTTTCTTCGCTGCACGCAAACGGGCGCATACCCCCCGCGCCAGACTGGGCCGGTCCATTTCTTCTTTTCTGTTAAAACTGCATCAATCAAAAAAGCGTGAGTGCAGTGGTTCGAACTTGGGATGTTTAGTTTAGACATCAGCGCAGTTACCACTAGGCAAAGAACCACTTGCTGTTTGCAAACCTCTTTTCCCTCTTTTATTGTTTCTCCAGGTCGCGAGATTTTTTCTCCTTTTCCCTGCTCTTTTCTCATTTCTCTTTTCTTTATTCCTTTTTCTTTTTTTTCGTAGATGTGCAATTTCTTTTTCAAATTTGATGAACCTTTATCAAATCGATGAAATTTTTTTAAAATTCGATGAAAATTTTCAAATTCCATGATTTTTTAAAAACGTCAACAATAATTGAGAACCTGAACAAAAAACTATATACGATGAGCGATTTTCAAATATACACTGAACATTTTTTCGGTGTACGATGAACAATTTTTAACTACACAGCGAACATTTTTGTGATATACATTGAAATAATTTAAAACATATTTATACATTTTTTTGATATAAGATGAACAACTTTTATACATTGAACATTTTTGTAATATAATCTGAACAATTTTTAACTACACAGTGAACAAATTTGTGATATGCACTGAAAAACCATTTAAATACCCATTGAACATTTTTTATGTACACTGAACAATTTAAAATAGTGAACAAAATTTGAAAAAGTGAACAAATTTGGAAAACTATGAACACATTTTGAAATCACGAAAAAAACGAAAAATACATTTTTTAAATTTCCATGAACTTTTTTCAATTTCAATGAACTTTTTCTAGATTTCGATGAACCTTTTCTAGATTTTGAAGAACTTTTTTCAAATTCGATTATTTTCTAAAAATTTGATGAAGTTTTTCCAATTTTGATGAACTTATTTTCAAATTTGATGAACATTTTTCAAATTCGTTGAATTTTTTTAAAATTTGAACACATTTTTTTGATATTGATGAACTATTTTACAAAATTGATGAACTTTTTAAAATCAATGATTGTTTTAGTTCGTTAACCTTTTCAATTCGTGATTTTTTTGAAATCTGTGAATTTTCAAATTTCGTCCCGAAAAAATTACGTTTGCCAAAATCTGTGCGCAATAAATAGCGCGACTTTAATTATTCTTAATTTATGCGCGCTGAAAATATACGCGATCGATTGGTTGCACTAGTGGTTAGTCGACTGGAACATGTACTGGAGGTCGCGTGGTCGAATCCTCACGGGAGCAACACTTTTTAGGGTATTTTTTTTGTGGTATAGAAGCCGTGTCGTGGGCCGGCCCAGCAGGGGCGGCTGTGAGCGCCAGCTTCCTGAACCGGCGCTTAAGGCGCCGGTTAGGAGCTCCCGCCACCCATCCCCAAATCCAAGCACAATCACCATTACCGCCGGTCGCCGGAGCCCTGCACAGCCGTACCTGCGCCGCCGGCCGGCCTGGGCCAGCCCCATAGAAGGGCCTCGCGCAACGAAGAACCAGCACCACGAGCTCGGGGCGGGCCGGACCTGACCTCCCACGTCACCAGGGCGAGCCCGCCGCCGCCGCAACGCCGCAGATCGCCACACGCCACCACCGGATCCCGCCCACGGCCGCGCGCGGGAGACGATCCCCTCCGCTACCTTTCCCGCCCGCCGCGGCTTCTCCGGCGGCACCTCAGGTGGCGGGAGCGCGAGAGGAGGAGAGAGGAGGGCCGGCAGCGAGGGTTTTCCCGGTGTCTCCCGAGGGAAGGGACGAAGGGGTGGTTGATTTGCAGCTCCGGCCGCCCGCGTGATTGGAGTCGACTTACTCTGAAGCTGTGGTATTTGTCTCTGTCTATCCACAATGGAAGCTCCAGCTCCAGATTGGTCCGGGTTACCAGCGGACATATTGATCAGCATATTCCAGTTGCTGGACTGCCCGGACCTCCTCCGATCCGCCGCCGTCTGCACATTCTGGCAGAAGGCATACTCCACGGTCCGCCGCAGCGGCGTCTGCCCCAGTCGCCAGACCCCCTGCCTACTCTATTGCATCGAGGCCGCCGGTGCGAAGGCTCTTGGCATGTACAGTCTCTCCGAACGGAAGGCCTACTCCATGCCCCTCCCTGAACCTCCCATCAGCAACTGGATTGGTTCATCACATGGATGGCTAGTCACCATCGATGAGAAGTCTGACCTGATGCTTCTCAACCCTATCACCGGTGACAAGATTACACTCCCTCCTGTGACAACCATGGAGCATGTTAAACCTATCATAAACGAAGACGGGATTCTTGAAAAGTACAAGCTGTCTTTCTATGACGGAGAGCTTCCGAGGGTGGAGGATACACCCTATGCATGCCCTTTGGATAGGTATGGAGATCTGGTCTATCTGAAGGCGACTTTGTCGTCCGATCCATCGGCAGGGCAATGCACTATCATGCTCATCCATCAGCCGTACGCGCAGCTCTCGTTTGCCAAAGTGGGAGATGCTCACTGGAACTGGCTCCACATGCATAGTTTCTACGCAGATTGCATACACCATGATGGCTGTTTCTACGCAATGACTGCGGCAGGTGCAATTGATGTGTTTGATTTGAACGGACCATCTGTCGTCCACAGAAGGATTTTACCAAATCTAGTTCGGATGGTCCAGAAGTGCTACGTTGTTCAGGCACCATGGGGAGATGTCCTCCAAATCATGAAGGAGGAGAGTTTGGATCCTGAACAACCAGATGGTGAGACGTATGTCACTGCTTATGAAGTGTACAAGGTTGATTTTGTTGAGCTGAAGCGTGTCAAGATGAGAGGGATAGGTGAATATGCATTGTTTACTGGGAAAAGCACAACATCTTGCTTTAGCGCAAAGGATCATCCAGGCTTGATGGCAAACCATCTATATTTTACTCATGATGATCACGATGAATTACTCAGCGGCAAAGATGATCCACGTGACATAGGAGTGTACGACTTGGAAAATGATACCAGAACCAATTTGGTTGATCCTGAACCCTGGCGGACGTGGTTCCCTCCCATATGGTTCACACCCAATCTTGCAAAAGCAGGTATATTTCATTTTCAAACAGTACTTTTCCTGATATTATTTTTAGTATTTTGAAATCTGCTTCTCACAGAATAAGAGAATTGCACTTCTAACCTTAAGTGTGTTCCCCTTGTCTGGGTCTGTATTGGATGTTCAGAATAGCTTCAACATTTGGTTATGTTGAATTTCTTAAACCCCTTTGGCTAAGATTACCATGTTAGTCATGTGTTGTTTTTGCTAAATGACATGAAACGTGATGAGGTTTATAGGTTGGCTTTGATACATTTTTTATGATGTTGTGCTTGTCTGGCCAAGTGTTATAGAAGAAATGTTGCATTCTCACCTAACAAATAGGCTATCATGAAGCAGCCAACTCATATTGGGGAAATAGGAAACTATAAAGTGTGAATAGTCTCCAGGCAGATGCAAGATAATCTAGATCTAATTGACAATATCAGTGTTATATTTCCGAATATGTATGGAGTAAATAATACTTATATGGATGGCAGATAATCCAGAATTCTGGATACAATGGACAAATGTGCGTTAACCCTTTACAGTACTGCCATGATCACACACAAACTCCATACGATAACTATAAAACAAACTAGGAAGAATATAAAGATGGTGGTACGTATCCTGTGAAAATGGGCATGTTTTGATAATGTGAAAATACAATAAGAAAAGCACACGTGCAAGTATCTTAAAATTCTCAAAATAACTCTCATACTTTGTAAGGGCGTTTTGTACATTCATGCCAATTTGAAACTTCAAATCCAGTGTACTTTGTGTGCTACAGAAAAGAAAACCGAATGTGAATAGTGTACTAAAATTAAAACTATGCTTTGACACTATTGGCCTATTTTGTCTTGTTTTGTTTTCGTAAAAGGATTTCTCTTTCGAGAAAGTTTGCACGGAGGTGCTATATGCTCTTCCACAATAGTACACTTTTGTGAGAATTTGTATGTGCTTTTTAAATGGTATTTCAAATTTTAGGAAAGATGTGCATTTTCGCAGGATATGTCCCACTAAATACATTGGGGGTTAAGATGATTTAGCATACCATTTATGTTGTCTGGCCGGGTAAGAAATTCATGTAACAAAATAACATTTTTTTAATGTTAAGCTAGCCTTTTTTGTTTCTTCTTATTTTGAGTTTTGTTTTCCTTTTCCATTTGCTTAGAGTTTCTAGATTTGTGCCCCTTCGTTCTTTTTTGCTGTTTCAATTTGTGCAGTTTTGTGCCTTCTTGCCGTTCTTATTCTAATACTGGACAATATTATAAGCATTTTGGTGTTGTTCGAGAAAAGAGTGCAAATTTCAGCCGATGGTACCTTTAATATTTGTCTTTCCTTTTATATCCAGTTGTTCAAATGTGCACCTCACTGTTATTTGCATTTTAAGTTTTCTTTGATATTTGTTCTGATTATTATCTTTGTTTTCATTGGAGAAGTGGTTTACTAATAAGTACAAAAATTGCAACCGATTGTACAACAACATTTGACATAAATCACACATCTCATTCTTTAATCTTTATATATTCTGTTCTCATAGAAGTTACGTTAATTCTTGTGAACTGCTAAGCTGATCATTTGTTGACTATTAACTTAATTAGGCTTAGTAGCCTATCAGGGTTTATAAATGCACTTGCACGGTTACACCACATGTGATTGACTGATCGTGTACCTGTTTACTCTGATAAAATCTCCTTGTCAGTTTTTTCTTCTGTTTAACATGGTACTGAATTATCGCCTGGATCCGAAAAGAACCACCTACTGCCGTAGATTAAAAAATTGTAGGAATGCTTGCAATCATTGTAACGATGGAAATATGTTTATTGTCGTGTTATGTGTTACTTTGCATAGTCCATGTCTTCATGCTTGCTTGAAACAATGCAACCTTTTGCCACGTTCTACTTTACAATAAATACAATTTGCATGGAAAATTCCAAAAAAAAAGTTAACACTAGAATTTGAGAGAAGTGCTCATATATCATATTATTATATTCTGGTTAGTTGCTAGCTCATTTCCCTGTCAGACTGTCACCTAAAGGTAGGCCATTATGAATCAGTTGTTTTTACTATTTTCTCCCGTGGCAAATTTTAGCATGGTCCCTCTTACCTGGCGCAGTGGTAAAGCTGCTGCCTTGTGACCATGAGGTCACGGGTTCAAGTCCTGGAAACAGCCTCTTACAAAAATGTAGGGAAAGGCTGCGTACTATAGACCCAAAGTGGTCGGACCCTTCCCCGACCCTGCGCAAGCGGGAGCTACATGCACCGGGCTGCCTCTTACCTCCCCTTTTCACATGAGAGGTAAAAGTACATAATAGATCTGAGCCATTGATTTGATTAAATAGTGGTCTGATTTACTCTTACCTTCTTACCTCATGTGAAAAGAGGGGGTAAGAGGGAGCATGTTAAAATTACTCTTCTCATGTTACATATATGACCCTCTCTCATTTTTGCGATTTAGCCACACGTTCTGTTAGTACTTCATTAACCTCTTATTCTGCGAGTGTCGGTCCTTAACCCAATGCGTAATCTCTTACATATTCTGCCTTTATTTGAATGTATGATTTTATATCAAACACAAAGAAATTATGTTAGCTCTTTTACGGTACCCTGATACTCCGAAAGCATGCATTGGAGTACCAGGCAGATTTGGCAGTCACACGGAAGGGCAACCCCATCATTTCCCAAATGGTACAAAAGGGTATTTTTGGACTTCTTCTCTGCCATTTTGATAGAGCCCACAACCCCCTGGTCCTGCCCTTGCTGTGCCGTCGTGCCCCAGCACGCGCCGCAGGTTATCCAAGTTCGAGTGGCGGCGCCCCAGTCCCCAGGTCCTGCCCTCTCTGTGCCGTTGTGCCTCAGCACGCGCTGCCACCATCCCTGTCAAGCGTCTTCGGTCAATCTGCCACCCGACAATAGGTTCCCCCCTGTCGAGCAAGTTCCCCAGATGAAGAACTCTTAGGAATCTTAGAAATTATATATGAACTACATGCCAAATTGGCGTCAAAATTGCCATCGTTTAAGCTGTCAGCTTGCTTTGTGCACAAATTGTTGAAGAGAACAGATGTGCTTCAGCTTGTGCAGAAACTATCAGCTGCGGCATATCAGATTAAGACGCAGCAGTGGTTGTTTTAACACTTACCGTGATGCTCTGACACCGTCCCTAGCAGACGTGCGCTCATTCAGAATGCAGAATTGTCTTTGTTTTGCCATCAATCTTACCAACAAAGGTTAATCCAATATGACAACTCTGTTTTTTTATATGATTAAGCCAAGCTGCTGCGAATGAATTGCAGATTCCGAGCTTTGATACCTTTTCATAGAAGAAAAGAAGTCAACTTATAAGACTATACTGACTACAACATTTCTTACATGGTGTGTTCATAAGAATAAGAATGAAAATTTGGCCTTCACTGTGAGCCTCCCATGGAATCCTTCCTTGTTCCATGCTGAATTCTGATTGCATTTTTCTGTTTTGTCAGGGCTGTTGGCCTTTTTGTTTGCCCTATGGATTTTTTTAATTCTTTTGGTTATTCTACAATATCTACTGCAATACATGGAATCCTTGATCGCCTCTTATGATGATTTAAGTCATTTACAATTTAACCCTGTGAGTCTAATAACACTGATCTTACACATTCTAATATTTTTACTTACCTACAGATGCCATGTGCGCCTGCACCCAAGGGGTGTCAACTTCTGCAAGTACAAGCGTGGTAACAGCAAGCAGATGAGGCCAGAGAAGAAGATCAACAACTAGAGTGCCACCAGTCAGTTTAATGGACCTGTTAAAATCCATCGTCGTGTCAGTGTTTATGCTTGGTTATCGTCTCTGGTTGTCGTTGAACCTTATTTACTTTGCTTTCAGCCTCATATTGCTTTGGTGATCTTTGAAAGAAAATTTGTATCATGAGTATGATAAAGGTAGATGATGTTGCTCCATAAATTGTGGTCATTTTCATCCTGCTACAGTCTACTCTTATAAAATATGTTGAACCGGTATGGGCCCAAGCCGAACTTCTTATCTCTTAGGGCCCAAGCCCATGTGGAGGTGCTGACCTAGAATGGGGCATCCAGCCCTCCCATTCCCAGAAGAGCCACCACACACGAGTGACACCTCGCGCGAGTCACCAGACACCATGAGCTCTCCTATCTGAAGGTACTCCCCCTCTCATCTCAACATGGTATCTGAGCCCAGCGATCGTGGGGCCTAAGGAGACAGCAGCGATGCCCGGCGAGGCGGTGGCAGATCCGGGAGGCGCAGCATGGCTGCGCAAGAGGTGCTCTGCGTGGCAGAAGAAGGAGAGGTGGAGCTGATGTGCTGCGCGGCAGGAGGAGGCAGCTGAGGAGCGGCTTTGGTCTCCTCAAGAGTGGGCTGTGCTGCGGCTGCTGCTTGCTGTGTTGCTGTGCGTGTGTGTGCAGGGGACGGGAGCTGGAGAACTGCCGTGGGTGTTGGCTGCTGTTGGAGGCCAAGATCATCTGGAACTGCTGTTGTTTGCAGAGGAAGGAGAAGAGGCTGTTGTTGCTGCTGGAGCTGCTGCTGGGCATCTGAGTTGCTGGGCGCTGCTGCTAGCCTGGGGGTGTGAGCTGCTGCTAATTGCTGAAGAGAAAAGGGGAAAGTGCAGCTGTAAGGCTGTGTTGCTGAGGGTTGCTGTTGTTGATTACCGGATCGGACATGAGTGAACCAACTGGTCTTGCTGAGGCTTTCGAGGCTTGCTAAGATCCTCGCTAAGTCCAACTCTAGGGCCATCGTTCCTCGACAGGAAGTGGCTCGGAAGCTCAAAATGTCACCCTGGACATGAAGCGGGAGGGGGCCACAAATTATTTGAGTTGGTCTAGGAGGGCATTGCTGGCTGTGGAACAGAAGGAACTTGATGGGCACTTATTGGGTGCGGTTGATGAACCAGGAGACAAGACTACCGCGGAGGGAAAGAGGTGGAAGGTCATAAACTCCGTGCTCGTTGGCTGGTTGTTGAACTCAGTGGTGCCCCCCATTGGACGCTCTGTGGAGGGACTATCCACGTCTGCCGAGATATAGAGACTTTATCCGCCCAATACTCAGGCAAGGGTAATTTCATGCTAATTGCTCAGATTGAGGGGAAGATCAGTTGGCTGCACCAAGGTGACGACATGTCAGTAGTGGCATATGTGGTAGAGCTGCAGGCTTTGTGGGCGGAGTAGGATAACTGCGATCCTCTGGAACTCTATGATGCCGCTAGCATCGAGTCAGGGTGCAAGTGGATAGCACGCATGCGTGTGTTGAAACTATTGGAAGGGCTCAGAGGTTGCTTTAATGGAAGGGGGCATCCCTGTTGCACCAGCCTCTCCTGACAACTATTGAGGAGACTATTGCAGCAATGTCTCAAGAGGAGGTGAGGCTATCTCTTGAGCATGCAAACATGAAGGCTGTGCCGGCTTCGACATTTGCTGTCACTCAGCGCATGGAGTGGGGAGATCCCAACAAATGTTATGTTTGTGGGGAGATAGGTCACTGGAAGAGGGAATGTCCAACTCATGGCAGAGGCAGGGGATACACACAGAGGGGGGGACTGGCAGAGGTAGGCATGCTAGAGGCAGATGTGGATACCTAGGGAACTCAGGGGGGTCAACTTTCTAGGGGTAGAGGTGGTTACTCAGGAAACTCAGGGGGGGTGAGAGGGCACATATGGTAGTTGAAGGGGACACTGGGACGTCAAAGGGCAAGGAAGTTGACAAGGCTGCCTATGGAGACTTTGCTCATTGGGCCTCCACTGATGAAGGTAATCCGACAAAGGCACCTCTTACTCCTAATGAGAATGCTTCAGAGTGGGTCCTAGAATCTGGAGCATCTAAGCACGGGTAATTCCTGTGTGTTTGAGTCTTATAGTCACTACTGCAGGATGCTGCTAACGCGACACTGCGATCAGAGACCCTTCGAGAAACTGTATGCGATGCAAGGTGGTGTTAGAGAACCATCAAAAATGTGCAAAACGTTTGCGATGATGGATGCATCAAACACGGTTTAGATTTTAATTGCATGTGCGATGCAGGGCATACCGTTCAGTTCAATTAACTGTTTGCGATGAGGAGTAACAAAAGAAACGGGCAACCAGATGAAGGCGTGTGCGATAAACGGCATATGGTTCACTCAGATGAACTGTTTGTGATTAGGCAACACAAAAGAAACGGTCAACCAGATCAAGGTGTGTGCGATATACAACATGCGGTTCACTCGGATGAACTATTTGTGTTGAGACAAGAGAACAGAAACGGTTCAATATAACAAGATGTGTGTGATACGCGGCAAACAGGTCTGTAATCAGAATGTGTGGGAAGACCGATAATAACACACGATTCCTGTTAAGAAACCGTGTGTGTTGTGAGCAAACGATTGCTGGTATACAATTGTCAGTGATTGATGAAATCATCACCGACGGGTTCCCTTGTTTAGTCCGCGTGCGATGTGATTTGCTCTGTCTACAGAGTATCAACATATATACTTAAAAAGACAGCATTGCATAACCAAATTAAGCATACAATTAGACAAGTGACTACATAGATAACATTTTCACACAACAAAGTAAGCAATTACATGCATACTAAACTAGGAGAAACAAGGATCTAATCAGCTACTTCTTGTTGCGACGATGCTTGCCATTGCTCTGCTTCCGGCTGGATCTCTAGCCGTTTTGGGGGAGACACTTCCTCATGTCAACGATCCTCCTGTACATGTCGTAGCACGTGTACGCCTCCTTGGCTGCGTGCCGACATGAGCTTTGTCGAGTTTCTCCATCCAGGCCGAGTGCCAGGCACGCTTGTCATTGTTGCAGGAATCCTTTATGTCTCTGTAGTAGGAGTCGCTGATGGCCTCGACGAGGTGAACTGGTGAGTCCTTCTCATGCTCCTTGTTGCCCCAGATCTTGTATTGGCCCTGGGTGTCGACAAGATTCTAGCAGGCAATGCCCAAATTCTTGAGCACCTTGACATTGTTGGTGATGTCGACCGTAGCAAACATGTAGTGGGGGCTGTTGACAAACCTGGCAAAACGCTCGCAAGGCCTTGTGGCCAGGCAGTAGTGGTAGACGAGGACGTGGTGGCCCACACACATCTGGGCAACCGCGACCTTAGGATGAGACCCGGCACGAGCGCGGGTGTGCTCGATGTCGAACCCGACCACCTTGTACTTCTCATCGGCAAGCAACAACTCCATGATGCGGATGGAGTGCTCCACCCAGACCGGGTGGTTGGTGTACACCACCGAGAGCTCCTCGAACCTTCGGTGGGTGTCCACCATGGCATGGATGGTGAACTGCTGCTCGTCGTCGGCAACCGCTCGGAGCGCCGTTGGAGCCGCGCAGGATACTATCTAAGAATTTGTCATGGTGGGTGTGCTTCTTGCAATGGTAGGGCGCGATCGAAAGGTTGAAGAGAAATAAGGGTTAAATAGCCGCTGTAACAAATTGGGGCCAGCAGGCCTGTAATCATCACGTCTTGTCACGGCGTTCATAGCGAAGGATTTCAGTGCACGCTTGACAACACCGCACCGCAATGAGGATTCCAGTGCACGCTTGACAACACTGCACCGCAGTTTGACCACACGTGGGCTCAAAGAGGCGCCAAATGTATCATCGGTGAGCCTGTTCCCGCGCTACCGCGCAAGCTTCCCGCCCGGCTTGGTTTGCCACGCGTAGGCTAGAAGAGGGACAAATCGTGGGTGTTTATTGGCAAAAGGCTTTGTAAAAACAAAGTGTGTGGAATGACTTCGGTCGTAAGTTTACCCGTGGGTGATGAGATCAAAGTTACACAGAAGGGTGATGATGGACACTCGAGTGCAATAATTAATTCTGCGCTCTATAGGGCACACGGTGGAAGAAACCAACTGTGTGCAATAATGTCCAAGATCGCAGTCGAGATAGCTATACAGATCGTGTGCTGTGAGATCGACAAGGTAAACAGATTCGAGAATGGTTAATAAAATCAAATCTAAGACCATTGCATATTAAGTTTAAAATAGTGCTACCAATATACAAGTCTCATATGATGCCATTTCAACGATTGTACCACAAAGGCTCAAAATACTACAAGGTTCAAATTCCAGAGTTATATGTCTCAAATTCGAAGATTACAAGGTCCAAACTGATATTAGGAATGAAATTCAGCTCATCAGCTGCAAACGCTCGCGTTGATCCGCTGAACATGGATATCAGAGAGGTTCAAACTAATGTTACCACTTCTAAGTCTGGTATCAAAACCTCAGAACTTTTGCAAATGGGTCAGCCACTGAGAAGTCATGTATGGGGTTGACACGATGAGTTCCGATTACTCTATCATCAGAAGTTCCAAAATGAAATTCAGCATTTTTGGAGCCTATTCCATTCTGCCGCAGGCGCCGGCGCTGATCAACAAACCATTCATTTTTCCGAAATAAATGTAGGGCAAACCTCATTACCTTCAGCACCCTTGCTCTGACAACAAAGAACCTGGCGAATATAATCTCCGGTAAGGTCCCTCAATAAGAGTTCAAAGTAATTTCGGAGAGATGCAGATCTAGGCATTCGACGTGATTGTTATATTATATCACATTATCCACCACCGGGCCTAATCTTATCTGCAAAAGAAGAAAACATGTTAGTGCCTAGATGCAGTTTTAAACACTACTACAGGCCTATTTGGTTTGCAGGATTTGTAAAATGCACTAATATGCCATCTTCAATCTGACATGATTAACATGGGCATTAACATGCCATCTTCGATCTTCACAAGATGTTGGAGTGGATGAAAAGTTCCCTAAGAAAACTAGTACCGATGAATCCAAAGGAGAAATGCATATGGATTGTAACCATATGGATCAACCATTGTCATTGTAAACTTGGAAAAGGAGACATGTATGTACTGAAATCCTCCAAAAGAATCCTTCAGAAATCGTAGTACATTGTCATTGTAAACTTGGAAAAAGGTGTCACAAATTGAACTCACTTATGGTTACATTTAACAGGAAAGGAACATCACCTCGATATTTAGGTTCTCCAGGCACGGAAAGCATCTCAGGAAAGTGACAACTTGCTCCAGGTTGGGCCGATAGATTCTAGTGACAAGACCTTCACTATGCGCAGTTTCGTGGTCAGGCTTGTCGGAATCATTTTCTGAATGACAGATGAACAAACATCTTCAAAATTAGAAATAATGTTAATTTGTAGAAGGATAGGTAGAAGGCAGCTGTTGTACCTAAATGGGTGTGGATCCAATAACAAGTTCGGAGTATTTGTGAGACGAGTAGCCCAGCACTGTCAATTTCAGCGCAGAAATGGCATTGATTCTTGTTGGACCTACTTGATCAAGTACAAGTAATCTCTCAAGTGCATGTGTGTCCTCAATGACCATACCGTGGTACACATCTTGTGATGTCTTCCTGCCGAACCAGCAACACACATAAATAGTCCGGAGAGTCATGGAGGTGATGTGGAATGTACTCAACCCATTGATCGCCTGAAGACGAAGGTACCCGAGTGCAGTACAACCATGGAGCAGGCGCTCCATGTCACCATTTGAGAGGCAGACGGTGACGAGCTCGAGCTGCTTCAGTCGTGGTAGAATAAGAGCGGGTGCGTCATTAAGGGGGGGAATATTTAGTTAAAGCAGGGCAATAGAAAAGTGTATTGGTAACTAAAAGTTATTAGGTAGGAATATAGTAAGAAAAGGGAATAACAGTTGGTTGCTTAAATACTACACAATTCATTTAACATTGCCGGGTAAGTCAACATGCAGATAGTTGAAAAGAAAACTTACTTCAAACAAACTCAGGACAGATGATTTTGTCGGGGAAGTTAGCATATATCTCATGACCATGCCCTTTTATGTGCAGTCCAATTTTAGTGCCAGCTTTCAGTACATAAAACTTAGAAATTTCTTTCCAAAAGCCAGTGCCAAAATAGGAGTCACCACGTTCATCAAGTCTTACAATAGCAACGATTGTAAATCCATGGTTTGTGTGCAGTATGACATCTGTGCAACCTTGATATATGTAAAGGGAAAAATTGTGCACTACATAATCTGTTGCATAGCAAGGGATGCGCTACAGAAAATGGTAGGATTGTTAAAGAAAATATGGTAACATGCAAATATGGGCCCAAATTGAAAGAACTATACATCAGTTGAAATCAAAGGACAAAAATCTATAATTAAACAGATAGGATAAACACGATGTCATGGAAATATGAGATTAATCAAAAGAACAATACATCATTAGTTTGCCTAATATAGAAAGAAGAGGGTAAAAAATCCCCTTTGACGTATATGGTGCATGTGGCACCTTTTATCCAAATGTAGCAATATTTAGAATATCTTCAGGAAAGTAGGCCATGCCAACCGATTTAGGGTGAGGTTGAACATACCGCGCACATGCTCAAGTCATGTGGTACGGTGAGATGGAATCTCTGGCGGAGGTCGCAAGGTCCTGATGTGTCGGCGTGCTGTACAATCTATGAATGAAAGAAAACCCTCAAATAAACACGAACAAAAATGAATTCACGGCGATTTCCGCCAGGTGATTAAAGGAGGCAAATGAACTGGGATGAGAGAAGAGATAATATCTCATTAGATTAGTTACCTTGTCGTCCATGAGAAAAAAACCCTCAGTACGTCAGATTCCCCAACCAAGCGGAGCTGGGTCGACCGCGAGCGGTGTCGAGAAAGTCGATGGCGATAGGCGGCGGCAAGCGGAAGTGTCGAAATGCGGTGGGTTTGCCGGCAGCCTGGCGGCGGCGGCAGGCATCGAGCTAAGTGGTTACCGCCGTGATAGGCAGTGCCATGCATAGACGCGGAGGAGCTTCTGCAAGTGTGAATGGGGACCGGAGGCATGAGGTGGCGGGCGGGGGTGAGGGTTTTTGTGACGTGGGATGGCGAGGGTTTTCTTTTTTCTTTTTTGAATTGGGTGGTGAGGGTTTTCTGTCCCACAAAGAATTTCGGAGGCAACTGTTTGCTAGGAAAACCGTGTGTGATTGACGCAAGAAGCAAAACGAAAGTCATTGCACACGGTTCCAATTTTGGCAACCGTGTGTGATTGAAGCAATAGGCAAAATGAAAGTCATTACACACGGTTCCAATTTTGGGAACCATGTGTGATTGACGTACTACCTTCGTCCTGGTTTATTGGTCCCCTCTATAATTTGTACCAAATTTTAACCAAATATTTGACTAAGAAATGTTTATGCATGTCACCAAAAATTATATCATTAAACACTATGTTCAAATACGCATCCAACGATATAGTTTTTGCTGACCTGCACTAACATTTTGTCAGTTAAATCTTTGGTCAACATTTAACACAAATTACAAAGGGGACCAATAAACAAGGACGGAGGTAGATTCCATCAACCGAACTGATTGCATCCATATCCCACAGTTAGACATAAGTAAACATAGATTAAACATACTCAGACATAGATAATAAGCGTACACGTACACAAGCATAGTTCAACCATCATTAAGCATGCTCAAGCGTACATAGTTCGATCCCACATCTCATCTCACAAGCCTGCACAATCCCGAAGCTTCTCCATGTACTCGGCGTACGCGCCGTGCTCAACCCTGGAGCATACTTCTGCTTGAAGGAGCCAACGTCCCATCCTCTTGCATGCGCCAGAACACTTTGATACGCATCATGAAGCTTGTGGTTGCACAATGGGCATCGATAGCCGCCGTTCCAGGTCCTAATACGCCTGTTATGCATTCCTGCATAAAGCTCCCTTGGGATTTGCCTCTTGTACCTCCTCTGGACATCATCATCCTTGCTGTCCACATCGTCAGACACCACCTATACAAATAGTAAAAAAAATATGGCCCCAAATTAATGGTTACAAACTAATCTCTAGCGAACATTTGGCAGTTGCAAAAAATTAGCATCAAATCAACAATTACATGCCGTGAAGTAGGATTAGGAATTTATGGCTATTTATTTGTACATATCCAGATATTATGGTTCTATTTTTAAGCACATTCGTCTATGTACAGACCAATCTTGAAGAAAATAATGGCACAAACATATGTAGGTCATTCAAAATCAATTGTCAAGTCCTGGCTAGGAATTATTAGCATGAACACTAACCCTAGTCGGATTACTAGCAGAAATCATTTCCACAGATGAAACAACTAATCACTTATCACTTGTACCATTCAAACAATCAATACACTACACGGATCTACCAAAACTTACTCAGATTTCATGGATTGGGAGAACATAACCATACGATTTCTATTCCAAAAAGGGGGAGGCAGGAGTAACCAGAGAAACCACTGGGATCTATTTGACACATAAATGGGTATAGATGACTAACCAGTTGTCCGTCGTTGTCGGAGTCGTCGCCCGAGTCGTCACCAAAGTCGGTGTGGAACTTCACCTCCTGCTGTGGAAGCTCGACACCGTCGACGACGTCAGGTTGCATCGATAACTCGCCGGCGGTGACGGCAACCCTGTCTCCATCTCCACGCCGTGCTCCGGTGCTTTAGCAGCCCCGACGTCGCCACTCCCTCCGATGGGGCGCTTCGGAGGCATCCTCATACACTTTCGGCTTTGGTGACTGAGAGCGGCGTCCAGGATGCAAGCAGAGAGAGGGGATTGTGTGTGTGGCGAGGATGGGGGGTGTCGGTGTCAAAACCGGCGGATCTCGGGTAGGGGTCCCGAACTGTGCGTCTAGGCGGATGGTAACAGGAGACAAGGGACACGATGTTTTTACCCAGGTTCGGGCCCTCTCGATGGAGGTACAACCCTACTCCTGCTTGATTGATATTGATGATATGAGTAGTACAAGAGTGGATCTACCACGAGATCAAGGAGGCTAAACCCTAGAAGCTAGCCTATGGTATGATTGTTGTAATGGTTGTTCGTCCTACGGACTAAAACCCTCCGGTTTATATAGACACCGGAGAGGGCTAGGGTTACACAGAGTCGGTTACAATGGTAGGAGATCTACATATCCGTATTGCCAAGCTTGCCTTCCACGCCAAGGAAAGTCCCATCCGGACACGGGACGAAGTCTTCAATCTTGTATCTTCATAGTCTTGGAGTCCGACCGATGATGATAGTCCGGCTATCCGGACACCCCCTAGTCCAGGACTCCCTCAGTAGCCCCTGAACCAGGCTTCAATGACGACGAGTCCGGCGTGCATATTGTCTTCGGCATTGCAAGGCGGGTTCTTCCTCCGAATAATTCATAGAAGATTGTGAACACCAGGATAGTGTCCGGCTCTGTAAAATAAATTCCACATACCACCGTAGAGAGAATAATATGTACACAAGTTCAATCTGCTGACGTATTTTGTGGCGTGACGTCACACCACTACCAAGCCTTTACTTGAATCATTTTTATTATGCCACCTCAGCGCGTTTAGCGAAGCAGTTTCCTTGGCACGTCTTGTCGAAGCAGAGATCGTGTTCCCCTTATTCCAGGATTCCCATCAATACGAACATGGGTAACCCAACCGCGCCATTGATTGTGGCGCTCGGGAGATAAGCGAGTTTTTACCAGGCCGGTGGGGACGCATAGTCTTCGTCCGCCCATATATAAGGGGATAAGGATCCACCTTTTTTACCTACGCCTTCTTCCTCCTTTGCCTATCCATCTTCGTGCACTCGAGCTCCAGCGCCCAAGTCCGCACATCTCGCCTCAACCTTCTCCAGCCATGTCTGGAGCGGGAGGCAAGTGGATGGCCTCCTCCATTACGGAGGGGCACATCGAGAAACTGCGCGGCGCCGGATACCTGTCCAGCGACATCGCGCACCGGCTGCCCGACGAGGGGCAGCTCATCCCCACCCCCAGGCCCCATGAGAGGGTCGTTTTTCTTCCCCGCTTCCTCCGTGGACTGGGCTTCCCACTTCATCCCTTCGTCCGGGGGCTCATGTACTACTACGGCCTAGACTTCCACGATCTGGCGCCAAACTTCATCGTCAACATCTCAGCGTTTATCGTCGTGTGCGAGGCCTTCCTCTGCATCCAGCTTCACTTCGGCTTGTGGCTAAAGACCTTCAACGTCAAGTCGAAGGTGGTGAAGGGCGTTCAAGCGGAGTGCGGAGGTGCCATGGTGGGCAAAATGCCCAACGTCATCTGGCTCGAGTGTGCCTTCGTGGAGTCCATCAAAGGGTGGCAATCGGGGTGGTTCTACATCACCGAGCCGTGTGACCCTAAATGGGCAGCGGCCCCCGAGTTCAGATCTGGTACCCCCATGCAGCTCACCTCCTGGAAAGAGAAGGGATTGCTATGGGGCAGTTCGGAAGAGCTGACCGGACTCCAGTCCTGTCTCCAGACCCTGGTGAACAAGAAGCTTAAGCTTGTCAACGTGATCCAGGTCTTGCTTGTCCGCCGGATTCTCCCCTGCCAACAACGGGCTTTCAATTTGTGGGAGTTTGATCCGGCACAGCACCGGACCCTTAGCGGGCTCTTCGACACAACGTACGAAGCTGCCTGGAGGGTGCTGTTCAAGGGCGGAGAAGCCCCCGCATCCGCGACTGAAGATCGCGGATTCAGCACGCAGCGCCCGGCCGACGCAGTAAGCTATGTTATCCTTTATGGGACATTCATTTCTTTCATAGTTTGACTCTATGTGGGATTTAAAATTCCCCATGCCTTTAACAGGACTGGCAGAGGACGTCCGGACAGGTTAACTGTCCGGCTCCCCTCCCCGAAGACCCAGCGGATACCCGTTTGACAGGGCTGCTAGTCCCGGCACTTTATGTGGTGCCGGAGAAGAAGGCCAAGAAGAAGGCCACGGGAACCCGAAGAAGTTCCCGGTGCCAGGTGGTATTGGACTCGTCGTTTGATGGCTCCGAGGCGGACTCCTCCCCCGAAGACGAGGAGGAGAAAGAGGCCTCTCCCCAAGAGGGGGGAGAGAAGAAGAGGAAGGCTTCCCCAACGGGGGAGGCCGAAGGGTCCAAGAAGGGAAGGACCCTTCCTCCGGACTGCTCCACCAACACTGGCGATGGCGACGGGGAGTGGCCCTCAAGGGCCAAGCCCCCAGCAAGATCGTAAGTATCCGGATTCCTGAATGATTTATAATTTCTCTTTGTGCCACGTAGTGTCCTTCTAATGCCGCATACTACCTGTAGTCCGGCCGAGGATGATCTTCCCGCTTCATCGAGCGGGTCCTTGGCTCCGTCGGATGTGGATTCCCTTCCGACCGCCTCAACTCCCCGTGACGCTGACGACGCTGAGGTGGGATCCCAGGAGGGGATCCATCAGTAGGAGGTGGCTCCAGAGGTGCCGCAAGGCAGCCTCCCGAACTTTGCGCCGGACTCCGCACCGGAACCTGTAGTGGTTCTGGAGTCCGGCAGGCGGCCCCTTCGTAAGAAGGGCAAGACTGTGACACTGGCGGCCTCCATCCAACCGGAGGCGCCGGATAGCTTGTTGGAGGCGCTCAACAGCGCTTCCATTGAGGAAGAACACCGCACTATCATGAGTGTGGTGATTCAGAAGGTTCAGCTCGCCAAGAGCGGGCTGACCGAAGCCTGCAGCAGCCTTCTAACGGGCTTTGAGGTAAGGAATTTAAAATATGTGATGTAATACCGCATAGACAGTAGCTTCTGATGCTCGGTTCGGTGTTCGGAAAGAAAAGCCGGACTGAGGATCTAAAAAGATATACGCAGGAGGTCTAAAAAATATGTCAATATGGGATTGCAGGCTGCGCTGCTGACCTCCGCCGCACTGACTGCGGAGGTCGATGCTTTGAAGTAGAACCTCGAGCGCTCCGAGAGTGAGCTCGGCCGTGCCAAGAAGCAGCTCGAGGACAGGGAAGGCGAGTAACACCGTATTAAATTTGTACCTTACAGAAAAGGATTTTGGTTGCAAGAGAAATAACAAGGATAACATGGGTACTCCAGGGGCCACGAATGAGGTGGCGACCCTGAAGGAGGCGGTGTCTGCGGCCAAACGCAATGCGGCCGCGGAGCGAGCCGAGCGGGAGAAGCAGGAGGCGAGGGTGGCGGAGGTGCAGCAAGAGCTCCAGGCTCTCATGAAAAAACATGAGGGTTTGGAGCGCGACTCGAGGACTCGAGAGTCCGAGCTTGCATCGGCTCCTGAGAGCGCAAAAACCGCTAAGGCCGAAGCCCACAAGGCCCTCCAGGAGGTCGAGGATTTGAAGAAAATAGCAGCGGGTAAGGCTTTTTTCATGCAAAGCAAGCATGTGAAAGTGAATTACCTGTTACTTACCCAAATTCGGAGCTCTCCAGGAGCGTTTGCAGATCTGCCTCGCAGCATGTCCGATGCCGCCGCATTCTACCGGGCCGAGGAGGGGAGCTCGACGGAGAAGGTCTTCTGGTCTCAATATGCTGAGGCCGGACATCCGGTGCCCCTTAGCGACCAGCTGAAGCAGCTGGTCGAGCTCCACAAGGTAGCCGAACAGGCCATGAAGGGCCTCATAGTTCGGCTATGGCCCAAGGAGGCCATGCCTGGGAGCTACTTCGGCCTGGTGCGGCGGCTGGTGGATGCATGTCCCTGGGTGGAAGTCGTCAAGCGCTCTGCCTGCATTGAAGGTTCCCGTCGGGCCCTTGCCCATGCAAAAGTGCACTGGGGCAGGCTGGATGCTTTGAAGCTTCTGACGGACGCGCCGCCGGCGGGCAAGGAGTATCGCACGCCCGAAATGTATTATAAGAGTGTCCTGAAGGGTGCCCGCAAGATTGCGGATGAGTGCTCCAAAGATGTAATATTTGATTAGACTCGCAATGTGTTATCCTGTGCGCTGAAAACTTTGTTCATATGCGCTAAGCAACGCTTATTGATTTAAAATATTACCTTCTGTGCGGCTGTTTATCAAATCTGAGAGATGGCAAGTTGTCGGCTTCAGCCCCCATGCCACGAGTGCTGGGGTGTTCGGGATAAACTTGAGCGCTCTTGTTCCCATTTTTGGGTCCATCTAGGGAGGCGCTCAACACGACGAACAAGGCAACCGGACTTATAATGCTTGAACACTCTCACTTAGCCATAGAATTCTATAATTTTAAATTTCGGTGAAGCCCCTAGTATTTGGAAGACCGAGTTCGGGGCACTATCCACGCCTGGGCTGGACAAAGCCGGTTCCTTGCTCTAAGCGGCATAAGTCTTTAGGGACTCGAAAAGACCTCTCGAACAGCGACCAGCTCTCGCCTTATCATGACGGTCAGTTTTAGCTTTCTCCACTAAGGCGCTCGCCCAGCTCAACCGGGGCGCAATCGCAGTGGTTCTCCCAGTGCTACCTTAGCCGATAAAACGGAACGTAAGGTACCAAAACATGGGAGCCGGGCAAACCCAACTATTGACCCAAGACATGATTCGGAGCCGATGCATATAATGCTATAAGTTCGGGGTGCCGCACTTGGGAAAGTGTTCGGACTTATCACACCATAATGCGGGGAACTTAAGCCCCTGGTGTATTCGGCCGTACCAAAGTGTACAGATGCAGGATGTCGTAAATGAACATATATAAGAAAAAAAAGAAATGCGGCTATAAGAAAAAAGCGATGCATTGTTTATTCAGAAATACTACCATGAATGCAGAGCGATACAAATAGTGCGGTAAGCAAGGGATTGGACTATTTAAACATGTCCCCCTCCAGGGGTAGGCTGCGGAATGGTGTATTAAACAGATTTAATGCTCGTAATGGAGACCACCTTAGTGTTCGTCGTAGCCTTTCTCCTTCCCTGGCTGTTGCATCGTGAGTTCGACAGGTCTACTGCCGGACAAGGCCTCTAGTGAACGGAGTCCTGTGGATAAGAAAAAAGAAAAAGACCGACGTACTTGGGAGCCCCTGGTGTGGTTAAACTGTACTTTGGGCCCGTCGTGGTCGTGCCCCTCCCCCTATGCCCATGGTATCTCTAGAGCGTAATGATGTACGCGAAGGACTGGTCTTGCAATTATGCGAGGGCTGGGGTTGGGGCCGCATTGCTATGCGTGCTCAGAACGTGCCAGGTGGTCTTGTTGTATGTTACTCCGGGCGCGTTTGGCCGTGTCCGGTCGCTTAACGACCGGACTCGAAAATTGCCTTAAGAGGCTGCTCTGTACTTCTGCCGCAAGAGCCGCTGTGTGTTCCTCCGTTCGGAGGGAGCGTTCAGTGTTTCCGTTGACCGTGATGACTCCTCGAGGGCCTGGCATCTTGAGCTTGAGGTATGCGTAATGCGGCACCGCGTTGAACTTTGCAAACGCGGTCCGTCCGAGCAGAGCGTGATAGCCACTTCGGAACGGGACTATGTCGAAGATTAACTCCTCGCTTCGGAAGTTATCCGGGGATCCGAAGACCACTTCCAGTGTGACTGTGCCTGTACAATTGGCCTCTACACCTGGTATGATGCCTTTGAAGGTCGTCTTTGTAGGTTTAATCCTTGAGGGGTCTATGCCCATTTTGCGCATGGTATCCTGATAAAGCAGGTTCAGGCTGCTGCCGCCGTCCATCAGGACTCTGGTAAGGTGAAATCCATCGACGATTGGGTCTAAAACCAATGCGGCGAATCCGCCATGGCGGATACTGGTGGGGTGATCCCTTCGATCAAAAGTGATCGGGCAAGAGGACCATGGATTGAACTTCGGGGCGACTGGCTCCATCGCATATACATCCCTAAGTGCATGCTTCCGCTCCCTCTTGGGTATGTGGGTTGCGTATATCATGTTTACCGTCCGTACTTGTGGGGGGGAAGCCCTTCTGTCCTCTACTGTTCGGCAGCCGGGTCTCTTCCTCGTCATCGCTATGCAGCCCCTTGTCATTGTTTTCGGCAATTAGCTTGCCTGCCTGCTTAAATACCCAACAATCCCTGTTGGTGTGATTAGCTGGCTTTTCAGGGGTGCCATGTATCTGGCAAGAGCGGTCGAGTATTCGTTCCAAATTGGACGGACCCGGAGTAGTACTTTTGAATGGCTTTTTCTGCTGACCGGGTTTAGAGCCTCTGAATCCGGTGTTGACTGCCGTATCCTCAGTGTTATCGCCGTTAACGCGGCGTTTGTTTTTGTTTCGGCGCGACCTGCCATTGCGGTCCTTGGTATCCGGACTGCCAGAATTTTTGCTGAGGTTGTTACTGCGGGCTAGCCAGCTGTCCTCCCCCGCACAGAAGCGGGTCATGAGTGATGTGAGGGCTGCCATGGATTTCGGCTTTTCCTGTCCTAGGTGCCGGGCCAGCCACTCGTCGCGGATGTTATGTTTGAAGGCTGCGAGGGCCTCTGCATCCGGACAGTCGTCGATTTGATTTTTCTTTGTTAAGAACCGTGTCCAGAACTGTCTGGCCGATTCGTCTGGCTGCTGAATTATGTGGCTTAGGTCATCGGTGTCTGGTGGTCGCACATATGTGCCCTGGAAGTTGTCAAGGAATGCTGCTTCCAGGTCCTCCCAACACCCAATTGACTCTGCTGGCAAGCTGTTAAGCCAATGCCGAGCTGGTCCTTTAAGCTTGAGTGGGAGATATTTGATGGCGTGAAGATCGTTGCCGCGGGCCATGTGGATATGAAGGAGATAGTCTTCGATCCAAACCGCGGGGTCTGTTGTGCCATCGTAGGATTCAATGTTCACGGGTTTAAACCCTTCAGGGATTTGATGATCCATTACTTCGTCTGTGAAGCATAGTGGATGTGCGGCGCCTCTATATTGGGCAATATCACGACGTAGCTCCAGCGAGCTTTGTCTACTGTGTTTGGCCCGGCTGGAGTTGCTGTATCCGGCGCGACGGTAGTCGTCTCGCATTGTGGGGCGCCCACGTGATCCGTAGATCGATCTTGATTGTCTTGCCTTGTCCTCCAATATGTCTTGCAAGTCCGGCGCATTCCCCCGTGGTTTCATACTTTTCGAGCGATGCCGGGGTACGGTCCTGATGGAGGGCCTAGAGGCCTCTTTGTCGCGGCCACGAGGTGGTCGGTCTGCCGTATTGTGCGCTGGTGATGAAGGTTTATATGCCTCCTCCTCTAATCGGGGGAGCAACTTGCATTTTGGGTAGCTTTTGGAGGGGCGTTCGAGTTTGTACTGTTCGGCCGCAAGGACCTCAGTCCATCTGTCGGCTAGAAGATCTTGATCAGCTTGAAGCTGTTGCTGCTTTTTCTTTAGGCTATTTGCCGTGGCCATAAGCCTGCGTTTAAAACACTCTTGTTCGACGGGATCCTCGGGTACGACGAATTCGTCATCGTTGAGGCTTGCCTCGTCTCCGGAGGGAGGCATGTAATTATCATCCTCTACCTCTACCGCTCTCTCGTGAGGGCTGGCTTCTCCGTCCTCCTGGGCTGAATCTTGCTGGAGGGGGTTATCTTCGGCACTCTCTGGGGTATTATTATCTCCGGTGCCGGAATCTCCATTCTTGCTATGGTGGGATTTAGAGCGGCGCCGCTGACGCTGGCGCTTGGGCTGTTTCTTGGGGGAATCTGCCTCCGCTGCTTCTTCGTCATTCCCGTCCTTTGGGATGTCCACCATGTATATGTCGTATGACGAGGTGGTCTTCCAGTGCCCTGTAGGCGCTGGTTCTTGGTTGTCTCCGGCATCGTCGTCCATACCGTCGATGTCTTCGGACTCGTAGTCTAGCATGTCGGTGAGATCGTCGACAGTGGCTACACAATGGGTGGTGGGTGGGCTTTGAATTTCTTCATCGTCCGCATCCCTACCGTCCTGACCGCAGTCTGGCCAGGGCTCTCCTGATAACGAGAGATACTTTAGCGAATTCAGGATGTCACCAAAGGGTGAGTGCTGAAAGATGTCCGCGGCCGTGAACTCCATAATCAGCGCCCAATTGGATTCGATTGGCAGGGGCGCAGGAGGTTCAGAGTCCGGCGAGGAGTCTGGCACCTCGGAGTCACGAGCTTTACAAGGGACAAGGTCAGTATTCGGCTCCATCGCCGTAGAGGTTGCAGCCCCCGAGGTGGCGTCTAGCCATCCGTCCTTGATCTGCGTGGTCGGCTCCGAATTAAGGGTCGGAGTGGACTTATGTGCGGCCTCCAAGGCACTGTCAGTAGAGCTAAATCATGCCCATTGTGACAGTGCGGCATGCTCGGCTGTGGCTCAAATCCGTCGAAGATCAAGTCTCCGTGGATGTCAGCCGTAAAGTTTAGGCTTCAAAATCTGACCTGATGGCCAGGGGCGTAGCTTTCGATCTGCTCCAGACGGCCAAGCGAATTGGCCCGCAGTGCAAAGCCGCCGAATACGAAGATCTGTCCGGGGAGAAAAGTCTCACCCTTGACTGCCCCGTTGTTGTTGATGATCGAAGGAGCCATCGAGCCCATCGGTGACGACATAGAGGAACTCTCAATGAAAGCACCAATGTCGGTGTCAAAACCGGCGGATCTCGGGTAGGGGGTCCCGAACTGTGCGTCTAGGCGGATGGTAACAGGAGACAAGGGACACGATGTTTTTACCCAGGTTCGGGCCCTCTCGATGGAGGTAAAACCCTACTTCTGCTTGATTGATATTGATGATATGAGTAGTACAAGAGTGGATCTACCACGAGATCAAGGAGGCTAAACCCTAGAAGCTAGCCTATGGTATGATTGTTGTAATGGTTGTTCGTCCTACGGACTAAAACCCTCCGGTTTATATAGACACCGGAGAGGTCTAGGGTTACACAGAGTCGGTTACAATGGTAGGAGATCTACATATCCGTATTGCCAAGCTTGCCTTCCATGCCAAGGAAAGTCCCAACCGGACACGGGTCGAAGTCTTCAATCTTGTATCTTCATAGTCTTGGAGTCCGGAAGATGATGATAGTCCGGCTATCCGGACACCCCCTAGTCCAGGACTCCCTTAGGGGGTGCGGCCGCTCGGGCGCACCATTAATATGTTAGGGAACATAGCAACAATTCAAAATTTTCTAAGCATCACTAAGATCCATCTATGGAGATTGTAGCAACAAGAGAGGGAGAGGATGAGCATCTTCATACCTTTGAAGATCGCTAAGCGGAAGCGTCACTAGAACACGGATGAGGGAGTCGTACTCGCGGCGATTCAAATTGCAGAAGATCCGATCTAATGCCAAACGGATGGTGCCTCCGCGTTAAACACATGTACAGCCTGGGGATGTCTCCTCCTTCTTGATCCAGCAAGGGGAGAGGAGAAGTTGAGGGAAAGCTCCGGCAGCACGACAGCGTGGTGGAGGAGCTTGCAGTTCTCCGGCAGGGCTTCGCCAAGCACTAGGGAGGAGGAGGTGGAGTTGGAGAGGGGGAGGGCTGCGTCAGGGGAAGGGTATGGCAGCCCTCCCACCCCCACTATTTATAGGGGGAAGGGGAGAGGGAGCCGACCCCCTTAGATCTCATCCAAGGGGGGGGGGGGGCGGCCAAGGGGGGAGCTTGCCCCACAAGTTGGTGGGAGGCGCCCCCGCCCCCTAGGGTTTTCTACCCTAGGCGCCTTGGGCCCTTGGGGGGTGCACCAGCCCACTAGGGGGCTGGTTCCCACCCTTGTTCAGCCCATTTAGTCCCCCGTGGCAGGTGGACCCACCCGGTGGACCCCTGGACACCTTTCGGTGGTCCCGGTACAATACCGGTAACCCCCGAAATTATTTCGGTGACTGAAACTGGACTTCCCATATATAAATCTTTACCTCCGGACCATTTCGTAACTCCTCATGATGTCCGGGATCTCATCTGGGACTCCGAACAACATTTGGTAACCGCATACTAATTCCCATAACAACTCTAGCACCACCGAACCTTAAGTGTGTAGACCCTATGGGTTCGGGAATCATGCAGACATGACCGAGACAGCTCTCCGGCCAATAACTAACAGCGGGATCTAGATACCCATGTTGGCTCCCACATGTTCCACAATGATCTCATCATATGAACCATGATGTCGGGGATTCAATCAATCCCGTATACAATTCCCTTTGTCAAGCGGTATGTTACTTGCCCGAGATTTGATCGTCGGTATCCCAATACCTCGTTCAATCTCGTTACCAGCAAGTCACTTTACTCGTTCCATAATGCATGATCCCGTGACTGAATACTTAGTCACATTGAGCTCATTATGATGATGCATTACCGAGTGGTCCCAGAGATACCTCTCCGCCATACGGAGTGACAGATCCCAGTCTCGATTCGTGCCAACCCAACAGAAACTTTCGAAGATACCTGTAGTGTACCTTTATAGCCACCCAGTTACGTTGTGACGTTTGGTACACCCAAAGCATTCCAACGGTATCTGGGAGTTGCACAATCTCATGGTCTAAGGAAATGATACTTGACATTAGAAAAGCTTTTAGCAAACGAACTACACGATCTTGTGCTATGCTTAGCATTGGGTCTTGTCCATCACATCATTCTCCTAATGATGTGATCCCGTTATAATTGACATCCAATGTCCATGGTCAGGAAACCATGACCATTTATTGATCAACGAGCTAGTCAACTAGAGGCTCACTGGGGACATGTTGTGGTCTATGTATTCACACATGTATTACGGTTTCCGGTCAATATAATTATAGCATGAACAATAGACAATTATCATGAACAAGAAATATAATAATAACCATTTTATTATTGCCTCTAGGGCATATTTCAGACATAATATGGAGTAGTGGGAGCGAGGCGGGTGGCGGTAAAACTGCTGGCTCGCCTCTCGGTGAGCCTGCGCACCGGACTGCTGACATGCCTAACGTCATTTCACACAGCTACTAGCACGCCTCCCGATGACACTGTGCAGCAAGCACGCCTCCGTCAATTCACACACCGGCATGCACGCCTCCCGTGTTGGGGAACGCGGTAATTTCAAAAAAATCCTATGATCACGCAAGATCTATCTATGTGATGCATAGCAACGAGAGGGAAGAGTGTGTCCACGTACCCTCATAGACCGAAAGCGGAAGCGTTTAGTTAACGCGGTTGATGTAGTCAAACGTCTTCGCGATCCAACCGATCCAAGCATCGAACATACGGCACCTCCGCGTTCAGCACACGTTCAGATCGGAGACGTCCCTCGTAGTCTTGATCCAGTTGAGGCCGAGGGAGAGTTTCGTCAGCACGACGGCATGGTGATGGTGATGATGAAGTTACCGGTGCAGGGCTTCGCCTAAGAACTACGATGATATGACCGAGGTGTGTAACTGTGGAGGGGGCACCGCACACGGCTAAAATAATTGTCAACTTGTGTGTTCTAGGGTGCCCCCTGCCCCCGTATATAAAGGATCAAGGGGGAAGGCCGGCCGGCCCCTGTAGGGCGCGCCCCAAGTAGGATTCCTACTAGGAATCCTATTCCTAGTAGGTTTCCAACTTGGGGAAGGGAGGGGGAAGGAAGGAGAGGGAGAGAGGGAAGGCAAGGGGGACGGCCCCCCCTTTCCTTGTCCGATTTGGACTCAGGGGGAGGGGGTGCGCAGCTTGCCCTGGCCGGTCCCTCTCTCTCTCTCGACTAGGGCCCATCGAGGCCCATTAGTTCCCTGGGGTGTTCCAGTAACCCTCCGGCACTCCGGTTTTATCTGAAACTTCTCGAGAACACTTCCAGTGTGCGAATATAGTCTTCCATTATATGAATCTTTATATCTCGACCATTTCGAGACTCCTCGTCATGTCCGTGATCACATCTTGGACTTCGAACAATCTTCGGTACATCATATCACATCAACTCATAATACCAATCATCATCGAACGTTAAGCATGCGGACCCTACGGGTTCAAGAACTATGTAGACATGACCGAGACACGTCTCTGGTCAATAACCAATAGCGGAAAATGGATGCTCATATTAGTTCCTACATATTCTACGAAGATCGTTATCGGTCAAACCGCATAACAACATACGTTGTTTCTTTTGTCATCGGTATGTTACTTGCCCGAGATTCGATCATCGGTATCTCAATACCTAGTTCAATCTCGTTACCGACAAGTCTCTTTACTCGATCCGTAATACTTCATCTTGCAACTAACTCATTAGTCACAATGCTTGCAAGGCTTATAGTGATGAATATTACCGAGAGGGCCCAGAGATACCTCTCCAAAGCATGGAGTGACAAATCCTAATCTCGATCTATGACACCCCAACAAACACCTTTGGAGACACCTGTAGAGCACCTTTATAATCACCCATTTATGTTGTGACGTTTGGTAGCACACAAAGTGTTCCTCCGGTATTCGGGAGTTGCATAATCTCATAGTCTAATGAACTTGTATATGTCATGAAGAAAGCAGTAGCAATGAAACTAACACGATCATAATGCTAAGCTAACAGATGGGTCATGTCCATCACATCATTCTCCTAATGATGTGATCCCGTTCATCAAATGACAACACATGTCTATGGTTAGGAAACATAACCATCTTTGATTAACGAGCTAGTCAAGTAGAGGCATACTAGGGACTATATGTTTTATCTATGTATTCACACATGTACTAAGTTTCTGGTTAATACAATTCTAGCATGAATAATAAACATTTATCATGAATTAAGGAAATAAATAATAACTTTATTATTGCCTTTAGGACATATTTCCTTCAGTCTCCCAATTGCACTAGAGTCAATGATCTAGATTACATAGTAATGATTCTAACAGCCATGGAGCTTTGGTGCTGATCATGCTTTGCTCGTGGAAGAGGCTTAGTCAATGGGTCTGCAACATTCAGATCCGTGTGTATCTTGCAAATCTCTATGTCTCCTTTCGACACTTGACGACGAATGGAATTGAAGCGTCTCTTGATGTGCTTGGTTCTCTTGTGAAATCTGGATTCCTTTGCTAAGGCAATTGCACGAGTATTGTCACAAAAGATTTTCATTGGACCCGATGCACTAGGTATGACACCTAGATCGGATATGAACTCCTTCATCCAAACTCCTTCATTTGCTGCTTCTGAAGCAGCAATGTACTCCGCTTCACACGTAGATCCCTCCATGACGCTCTGCTTGGAACTGCCCCAACTGACAGCTCCTCCATTCAATAAAAATACGTATCCGGTTTGCAACTTAGAGTCATCCGGATCAGTGTCAAAGCTTGCATCGACGTAACCGTTTACGACGAGTTCTTTTTCACCTCCATAAACGAGAAACATATCCTTAGTCCTTTTTAGGTATTTTAGGATGTTCTTGACCGTTGTCAAGTGCTCAACTCTGGGATTACATTGGTACCTCCCTGATATGCTTATAGCAAGACATACATCAGGTCTGGTACACAACATTGCATACATGATAGAACCTATGGCTATAGCATAGGGAATGACTTTCATTTTCTCTCTATCTTCTGCGGTGGTTGGGCTTTGAGTCTGACTCAACTTCACACCTTGTAACACAGGCAAGAACCCTTTCTTTGACTGGTCCATTTTGAACTTCTTCAAAACTTTATCAAGGTATGTGCTTTGTGAAAGTCTAATTAAGCATCTTGATCTATCTCTATAGATCTTGATGCCCAATATGTAAGCAGCTTCTCCGAGGTCTTCCATAGAAAAACTCTTATTTAGGTATCCCTTTATGCTATCAAGAAATTTTATATCATTTCCAATCAACAATATGTCATCTACATATAAGATTAGAAATGCTACAGAGCTCCCACTCACTTTCTTGTAAATACAGGCTTCTCCAAAAGTTTGTATAAAACCATATGCTTTGATCACAATATGAAAGCATTTATTCCAACTCTGAGAGGCTTGCACCAGTCCATAAATGGATCGCTGGAGTTTGCACACTTTGTTAGCACCCTTTGGATTGACAAAACCTTCCGGTTGCATCATATACAACTCTTCTTCCAGAAATCCATTCAAGAGTGCAGTTTTGACATCCATTTGCCAAATTTCATAATCATAAAATGCAGCAATTGCTAACATGGTTTGGACAGACTTAAGCATCGCTACGGGTGAGAAAGTCTCATCGTAGTCAACTCCTTGAACTTGTCGAAAACCTTTCGCAACAAGTCGAGATTTCTAAATAGTAACATTACCGTCTGCGTCGGTCTTCTTCTTAAAGATCCATTTATTTTCTATGGCTTGCCGATCATCGGGCAAGTCCACCAAAGTCCATACTTTGTTCTCATACATGGATCACATCTCAGATTTCATGGCCTCAAGCCATTTCACGGAATCTGGGCTCATCATCTCTTCCTTATAGTTCGTAGGTTCATCATGGTCTAGTAACATGACTTCCAGAACAGGACTACCGTACCACTCTGGTGCAGATCTTACTCTAGAAGACCTATGAGGTTCGGTAGTAACTTGATTTGAAGCTTCATGATCATCATCATTAGCTTCCTCACTAATTGGTGTAGGAATGACGGGAAGTAATTTTTGTGATGAACTACTTTCCAATAAGGGAGAAGTTACAGTTACCTCATCAAGTTCTACTTTCCTCCCACTCACTTCTTTCGAGAGAAACTCCTTCTCTAGAAAGGATCCATTCTTAGCAACAAAGATTTTGCCTTCGGATCTGTGATAGAAGGTGTACCCAACAATTTCCTTTGGGTATCCTATGAATATGCACTTCTCCGATTTGGGTCCGAGCTTATTAGGTTGAAGCTTTTTCACATAAGCATCGCAACCCCAAACTTTAAGAAACAACAACTTTGGTTTCCTGCCAAACCACAGTTCATAAGGTGTCGTCTCAACAGATTTTGATGGTGCCCTATTTAAAGTGAATGCAGCCGTCCGTAAAGCATAATCCCAAAACAATAGCGGTAAATTAGCAAGAGACATCATAGATCGCACCATATCTAATAAAGTATGGTTACGACGTTCGGACACACCATTTAGCTGTGGTGTTCCAGGTGGCATAATTGTGAAACTATCCCATGTTGTTTCAAATGAAGACCAAACTCGTAACATCAAATATTCTCCTCCATGATCAGATTGTAGAAACTTTATTTTCTTGTTACGATGATTTTCCACTTCACTCTGAAATTCTTTGAACTTTTCAAATGTTTCAGACTTGTGCTTCATTAAGTCATTGGACCGCATACATCGGTATGTATTATATACAACAAGTCAGTAGCTCATTCCATTGTTCCGGAGAACGGAGTTTTAGTCATCTTGCCCATAAGGCATGGTTCGCAAGCACCAAGTGATTCATAATAAAGTGATTCCAAAAGTCCATCAGCATGGAGTTTCATCATGCGCTTTATACTGATATGACCCAAACGACAGTGCCACAAATAAATTGCACTATCATTATTAAACTTCAATCTTTTGTCTTCAACACTATGAATATGTGTATCACTACTATCAAGATTCAAAAAAAATAGACCACTCAGCAGGGGTGCATGACCATAGAAGATATTACTCATATAAATAGAACAACCATTATTCTCTGATTTAAATGAATAACCGTCTTGCATCAAACAAGATCCAGATATAATGTTCATGCTCAGCGCTGGCACCAAATAACAATTATTCAGGTTAAAACTAATCCCGATGGTAGATGTAGAGGTAGCGGGCCGACCGCGATCACGTCGACTTTGGAACCATTTCCCACGCGCATCATCACGTCGTCCTTAGCCAATCTTCGCTTAATCCGTAGCCCCTGTTTCGAGTTGCAAATATGAGCAACATAACTAGTATCTAATACCCAGGCGCTACTGCGAGCATTAGTTAAGTACACATCAATAACATGTATATCAAATATACCTTTCACTTTGCCATCCTTCTTATCCGCCAAATACTTGGGGCAGTTCCGCTTCCAGTGACCAGTCCCTTTGCAGTAGAAGCACTCAGTTTCAGGCTTAGGTCCAGACTTGGGTTTCTTCTCTTGAGCAGCAACCTTTTTGCCGTTCTTCTTGAAGTTCCCTTTCTTCCCTTTGCCCTTTTTCTTAAAACTAGTGGTCTTATCGACCATCAACACTTGATGCTCCTTTTTTATTTCTACCTCCGCGGCCTTTAGCATCGCGAAGAGCTCGGGAATTGTCTTGTTCATCCCTTGCATATTATGGTTCATCACGAAGCCTCTGTGGCAGTGATTGAAGAACTCTGTCAATGACACAATCAACTGGAAGATCAACTCCCAGCTGAGTCAAGTGATTATGATACCCAGACATTTTGAGTATGTGTTCACTGACAGAACTATTCTCCTCCATTTTGCAGCTGTAGAACTTGTTGGAGACTTCATATCTCTCAACTCGGGCATTTGCTTGAAATATTAACTTCAACTCTTGGAACATCTTATATGCTCCATGACGTTCAAAATGTCTTTGAAGTCCAGATTCTAAGCCGTAAAGCATGGCACACTGAACTATCAAGTAGTCATCAGCTTTGCTTTGCCAGACGTTCTTAACGTCATCAGTAGCATCTGCAGCAGGCCTGGCACCTAGCGGTGCTTCCAGGACGTAATTCTTCTGTGCAGCAATGAGGATAATCCTTAAGTTACGGACCCAGTCTATGTAGTTGCTGCCATCATCTTTCAACTTAGCTTTCTCTAGGAACGCATTAAAATTCAAAGGAACGGTAGCACATGCCATTGATCTACAACAACATAGACATGCAAAATACTATCAGGTACTAAGTTCATGATAAATTAAAGTTCAATTAATCATATTACTTAAGAACTCCCACTTAGATGGACATCCCTCTAATCATCTAAGTGATCACGTGATCCAAATCAACTAAACCATGTCCGATCATCACGTGAGATGGAGTAGTTTTCAATGGTGAACATCACTATGTTGATCATATCTACTATATGATTCACGCTCGACCTTTCGGTCTCAGTGTTCCGAGGCCATATTTGCATATGCTAGGTTCGTCAAGTTTAACCCGAGTATTCTGCGTGTGCAAAACTGGCTTGCACCCTTTGTATGTGAACGTAGAGCTTATCACACCCGATCATCACGTGGTGTCTCGGCACGACGAACTGTAGCAACGGTGCATACTCAAGGAGAACACTTGTACCTTGAAATTTAGTAAGGGATCATCTTATAATGCTACCGACATTCTAAGCAAAATAAGATGCATAAAGGATAAACATCACATGCAATCAAAATCCCCAAAAACCTAACAGAAAAAAAGTTATGGGGCTTTCAAGATCTTGAGGCAAAAAAATTCAAAAAAATTCAAAAAAAATTGGTTTTGAAAAAAAATTGAATTGTTTTTCAAAATATGATACGTAATATGACCGGGAAGTATTTTTCAAAATTTCATCATAGTCATGAACATGAACAAAGTCCTAGACATCAACAAGGTATAATAGGATTGATATGCTAGATATATCAACAAGTGCGTGTGAAGTGAGCTGTTGCTGGGGTTGGATAGAACTCTGAAGTTAAGCGTGATTGGGCTGGAGTAGTGTGAGGATGGGTGACCTTTCGGGAAGTTTGACCACGGAGTGCGATTTGACCTGAGATTAAGCATATTGACCCGAGATTAAGCCAGAGTGACCTGAGATTAAGAAAAAAACGAAAAAAATTGAATTTTTTTTTTGAAAAATTCTAAATTTTTTTTTGAAAAAAATTGTTACTAATGGCGCACTTCTATGTGGTGCACCATTACCCTGGGAGGAATTCTAATGGTGCACTATTGGCAATACTAATGGCGCACTACGTGGTGCGCCATTAAAACACCAGATACTAATGGCGCACCAGTGGTGCGCCATTAGAATTTAATTCTAATGGCGTGATGCTAGTGGCGCACCAGTAGTGCACCATTAGAAGGCAAAACTGGTGCGCCACTAGCATGCCTTTTCCTAGTAGTGCCCGCCGGCCGCCGTCGCCTACCACTCCTCCCTCTGCGCCGCCGTCGCCTCCTCCTCCTCGCTGGACTCGGTACCGCCCTCCTCCTCCGTCCTTCCTCGACTTGCCGCGCCGGCCAGCCCCTCCTCGCTCCGCCCTTCCTACTCCATCCTACTCTCTCCTCCCTCCTCCAGTCGCCCCTCCTTCTCCCTCCTCCCTCCTCCATCCACAACCCCTCCTCCCTACTTCATTTTGATTTACTAGGCTAGTTCATATGCAACATTTTGATTTAGTTCATATGATTTAGTTGATTTAGTAGGCTAGTTAATTTAGTTGATTTAGAACATTTTGATTTTGTTGATTTAGTAGGCAAGTTGATCTAGTAGGCTAGTTGATTTAGTTGATTTAGAACATTTTGATTTTGTTGATTTATATGCAGCGGAAGGTAGACTACACTAGGCAAGCCATAGTCAAGTATTCAATGAAGTGAAAGCACGAAGAGTATTAGCAGCTAGGTAGTAAGGATCAGGATGGAAGATAGTATGAAGCCAATCAGAACAAGTAGTCACTCGGTGAAGTCAAACAGATAATGCAAGCAGGCAATGAATTCACGAAGACAAACTGTAAGTAAAGAGAAGTAAGAGATAGAACCAGTAGCTTAAGAGGAAAGTGATTTGTTTGACCAGATCCATTTGCTGTGAGAACTGTACGTCTGGTTAGGGAGGCTGAGATTTAACTCAGAAGACCGCGTCTTCATCTTATTCCCCTTGAGCTAAGGACACTTAGTCCTCGCCCAATCACTCTGGTAAGTCTTTAAGGTAGACTTCCAAACCTTCACAGGCTTCATTCATCGGCAATCCACAATGACTCTTGGATGCTCAGAACGCGACGCCTAACCGGCTGGAGGATTCACAGTACTCAAGTGTAACAAGTCTTCAGATCATGCGGACAGAAAGACTTCAGTGATGCCAAACACTCTTTGGGCTCTGGGTGGTTTGGGCTTTGTCCTTGCAAGGATTCTCTCTCAAAGTGTTCGGAGGTGGGTTGCTCTCAAAAGACAAAAGCCGTGCACTAACTCTGAGCAGCCACCAACTTATGGTGTAGGGGGTGGGCTATTTATAGCCACTAGGAAACCTGACCTGATTTGTCCGAAATGATCCTGGGTCACTAAGGAACTGACAGGTGTTCCAACGGTCAGATTTCAAACACACGCGACAGCTTGACTTGGTCTACAAGTAAAGCTGACTTATCCGACTCTGGATAAAATTTGCACTCATTGTCTTCGCTCGAAGACATAGGATTTGGTTGAGCATCACTTTAGTCACTCTAACTTTATTCACTCGGACCCCACTTAACAGTGCGGTGGTTCCTACGACTCAACAAAGAAGAAAAGGAAACAATGAAACAACTAAGTCTTCGCGCTCCATAGTCTTCATGCAATGTCTTCTGATGTCATAGACTTCACCGTGAATAGCTTCATAGACCACCATTGTCTTCAATGTCTTCACACATTTTTAGGGGTCATCTCCGGTAGGTAAACTGAATCAATGAGGGACTACTACCTGTGTTATCCTGCAATTCTCACAAACACATTAGTCCCTCAACCAGGTTTGTCGTCAATACTCCAAAACCAACTAGGGTGGCACTAGATGCACTTACAATCTCCCCCTTTTTGGTGATTGATGACAAACTGGTTGAAATTTTCAACGAGGATAAAAGTATGTGAAATTGTAAAGGATTAAGATATTGTCTTCATAGGTGACAAAAGGCTCCCCCTGAAGATGTGCATATAAATGTTTTGCTTTGGATTGCAAATGCACATGGCAGGTTGTACTTGTGGAGATCCTCTTCAACTTATGAAGACAATGCATCATGCATAAAAAATATAACTAGGATAATGACATGCATAATGAAAAATGGACGTCTGCAAGATGACTTCATGCGGGATTTATCATTGCACATGCGGAATTTATCGCCGCATCACAAAATAGCAGAAAAAGTAGCAGACGACCATCAATTTTAAGTGTTACAACTCAAAGAACCAAATGTTTCAAAAGCGAGAGTTGTAAGCACTTGGCAAAAGTATAGCAACCACCCATATGGACACTACAAAAAAAAGACACATCCGTGACATTTTGGGCCGAACGAATTTTTTTCCTGTCATACTTACGACACTTCTATGACGATAATTGTGACAAAACCCGGTATCATCGTAGATGTGGTGGGCTCCTACTTCTATGACAAAAAATCATGACAGAAAATGGGATTTTCGTCCTGGGCGGGTCGGAGACGCACCTGCATGACATTCTTTGGGCCGTCCATGACAGAAAGAACCATGGTAGAAGTGAGGGCGAGGAAAATTTAGGCGAGTTCTCGGTTACGGTGGGTGGTCGGGGGCCGAGCGATGCGCGTTTCTCTCGTACACGTACGCGCGTGTGCGAGGCATTGGGCTCTAACTGAACCCGAGCGAGGCGTTGGGCTCTAACTGAACTTGAGCGATTGCACTGCAGGCTACGTGTTACTGAACCCGAGCGATCGATCGATGGCTGTTAACTGAACCCGATCGAGCAATTCCTTCGCTACTGTTGCTAACTGAAGCAGATCGATGCTGCCTCTGGATGAACAGTGATTGTTGCAGGGGGGTTTGGATGAACAGTGAGCGGTGGGGGTGGATGAACAGGACCCCGTGGTGTTGCCTCTGGATGAACAGGACCTCGATCGATCAAGACGGTTGGGGCTGGATGAACAGGACCCCGTGGAGGGCTGGATGAACAGGACGACCCCGTGAAGGGCTGGATGAATAGTAGACGGTGGAGGGGTGGATGAACAGTAGCCCGTGGAGGGGTGGTTGAACAGGAGCCCGTGGAGAGGGGTGGTTGAACAGTAGCCGGTGGAGTAGCACGCGGTGGAGGCTAGATGAATATGAGCCCGTGGATGAACAATCGCAGGTGGAGGCTGGAGGAGGTCGACGGTGGATGAACAGTAGCCCGTGGAGGCTGGAGGAGGTCGATGGTGGAGATGAACAGTATCCTGTGGAGTCCCGTTTTGCGGTATGCCACACCCCTCCCGATGAACAGGACCCTTGTTTTGACCATAGCGATCCAACACAAGTTCGTTTCCTCCGTTTTGCGGTACGCCACACCCCTCCCGATCAACAGGACTCCGTTTCGACCATAGGAGGTCCAACAGAAGTCCGTTTCCTCCGTTTTGCGGTACGCCAGACCCATCTGGATGAACAAGATCCCGTTTCGAATGTGGCCGGTCGAACACAAGGCTGTTTCCTCTGTTCTGCGGTAGGCCAAGCCTTGTTTCCATCGCCTGTTCCGTCCAAGCCGGTTGGCTCCCACGCGTTCCGTTGCCTCCCGATGAACACGACGCATTTTGTTGCCTCCCCATGAACATGACGACGATGCAGTTTCTCCGTTCCAACCTAGCCATGTACACGAGCCCTGGCCATACGTATGCGCGAGTAGGCGTTCGAGACCCCGCCCGTATGTACGTACGTGGCCGTATTTTCTTTCTTGCACACTGTCTGTTGTACGTACGTGTACATGCTACGTGCGCGCCTCTACTACGACAGGTGCGCGCCTCTACATCCACCAGTATGTACATACACGTTCGCGACCAGAATGACAACGCTACGTACGCTTCGACCAAGTGGGTCCCGACTGTCAGGCACTTCCTTGCGTGCGAAGATGTAGATGGTGGGTCCCAGCAGTCAGGGGGGCGAATTGTTTTTTCATATTTTGCCCGGACGGACTTCCTTGCGTGTGAAGATGTAGCTGGTGGGTCCCAGCAGTCAGGGGGGTGAATCGTTTTTTCGGACGCACTTGTTTGTGTGCGAAGATGTAGCTTGTGGGTCCGAACAGTCAGGAGGGAAACGTTTTTTTGCGAAATAAGGTGGCCCATCTGGTGGGTCCCTGCTGTCAGGTGGAGGAATAATTATTTTGAGCATAATAAGGAGGCACTTCCTTGCGGCCGTTGTGGACCCAGCTGTCAGCCTCTCCACGTACAATACTCTTCTGATGGAAGTTGTTCCTTGACCACGTTGACCACGCCGCCCCGAGAGCACCGGGGTGGTGGATGCCGGCGAGGCCTAGGAAGGGGACGACGCGGAGCCGGGGAAGACGCGGTAGTGGATGCCCACGCGTCGAGGAGTATCAGGGTTCACTCGTTCGACTGTGGTGTGAGGCTGCCGTCGCCGTAGAATAACAGGGGGTGTGGGTGAGTAGAGGGATGCCCTGGCCAGCGGCGGGAGTAGTAGGGGGCGGTGATGTTGGAAATATGCCCTAGAGGCAATAATAAAAGGATTATTATATTTCAATGTTCATGATAATTGTCTTTTGTTCATGCTATAACTGTATTATCCGGAAATCGTAATACACGTGTGAACACTTAGACCCAATGAGTCCCTAGTGAGCCTCTAGTTGACTAGCTCGTTATGATCAATAGATAGTCATGGTTTCCTGACTATGGACATAGGATGTCGTTGATAACGGGATCACATCATTAGGAGAATGATGTGATGGACAAGACCCAATCATAAGCATAGCATAAAAGATCGTATAGTTCGTTTGCTAGAAGCTTTGCCAATGTCAAGTATCTATTCCTTCGACCATGAGATCGTGTAACTCCCGGTTACCGTAGGAGTGCCTTGGGTGTATCAAACGTCACAACGTAACTGGGTGACTATAAAGGTGCATTACAGGTATCTCCGAAAGTATCTGTTGGGTTGACACGGATCGAGACTGGGATTTGTCACTCCGTATAACGGAGAGGTATCTCTGGGCCCACTCGGTAATGCATCATCATAATGAGCTCAATGTGACCAAGGTGTTGGCCACGGGATCATGCATTACGGTACGAGTAAAGTGACTTGCCGGGTAACGAGACTGAACAAGGTATTGGGATACCGACGATCGAGTCTCGGGCAAGTAACGTACCGATTGACAAAGGGAATTGTATACATGGTTTGATCGAATCCTCGACATCGTGGTTCAACCGATGAAATCATCGAGGAGCATGTGGGAGCCAACATGGATATCCAGACCCCGCTGTTGGTTATTGCCCGAGAGTCGTCTCGGTCATGTCTGCGTGTCTCCCGAACCCGTAGGGTCTACACACTTAAGGTTCGGTGACGCTAGGGTTAGTAGGAAGTCAAGTATGTGACTACCGAATGATGTTCGGAGTCCCGGATGAGATCCCGGACGTCACGAGGAGTTCCGGAATGGTCCGGAGGTAAAGATTTATATATGGGAAGTCCTGTTTCGGGCATCGGGACAAGTTTCGGGGTTATCGGTATTGTACCGGGACCACCGGAGGGGTCCCGGGGGCCCACCGGGTGGGGCCACCTGCCCCGGGGGGCCACATGGGCTGTAGGGGGTGCGCCTTGGCCTGCATGGGCCAAGGGCACCAGCCCCACATAGGCCCATGCGCCTAGGGTTCAAGGGGGCAAGAGTCCTAGGAGGGGAAAGCACCTCCTAGGTGCCTTGGGGGGGAGGGAAACCCCCCTTGGCCGCCGGCCCCCTAGGAGATTGGATCTCCTAGGGCCGGCCACCCCCCCCTTGGCCCTCCTATATATAGTGGGGGAGAGGAGGGACTTCAAACCTTGAGTCCTTGGCCTTTGGTTGCCTCCTTCTCCCTCCCCAACACCTCTCCTCCTTCGTTGTGTGCTCAGCGAAGCCCTGTCGGAGTACTGCTTCTCCACCATCACCACGCCGTCGTGCTGCCGGTGGAGCTGTCTTCCTCAACCTCTCCTTCCCCCTTGCTGGATCAAGAAGGAGGAGACGTCGCTCGTCCCGTACGTGTGTTGAACACGGAGGTGCTGTCCGTTCAGCACTTGGCATCGGTGATCTGAATCACGTTCGAGTACGACTACATCATCACCTTGCAAGCTTCCGCACGCGATCTACAAGTGGTATGTAGATGCAAACTCTCTCCCATGACTCGTTGCTTAGATGAACTCATAGATGGATCTTGGTGAAGCCGTAGGAAAATTTTAATTTTCTGCAACGTTCCCCAACAGTGGCATCATGAGCTAGGTCTATGCGTAGTTCTCTAATGCACGAGTAGAACACAATTTGTTGTGGGCGTTGATCTTGTCATCTTACTTGCCTCTACTAGTCTTTTCTTGCTCAACGGTATTGTGGGATGAAGCGGCCCGGACCAACCTTACACGTACGCTTACGTGAGACCGGTTCCACCGACTGACATGCACTAGTTGCATAAGGTGGCTGGCGGGTGTCTGTCTCTCCCACTTTAGTTGGAGCGGAATCGATGAACAAGGCCCTTATGAAGGGTAAATAGAAGTTGACAAAATCACGTTGTGGTGATTCGTAGGTAAGAAAACGTTCTTGCTAGAACCCAATCGCAGCCACGTAAAAGATGCAACAACAACTAGAGAACGTCTAACTTGTTTTTGCAGCGATTGATCATGTGATGTGATATGGCCAGAAGTTGTGATGAATGTTGAATTGTGATGTATGAGATCATGTTCTTGTAATAGGATTCACGACTTGCATGTCGATGAGTATGACAACCGGCAGGAGCCATAGGAGTTGTCTTTATTTTTTTGTATGACCTGCGTGTCATTGAAGAACGCCATGTAAACTACTTTACTTCATTACTAAACGCGTTAGTCATAGAAGTAGAAGTAGTCGTTGGCGTGACAACTTCATGAAGACACGATGATGGAGATCATGATGATGGAGATCATGGTGTCAAGCCGGTGACAAGATGATCATGGAGCCCCGAAGATGGAGATCAATGGAGCTTGATGATATTGGCCATATCATGTCACAACCATATAATTGCATGTGATGTTTATTATGTTTATGCATCTTGTTTACTTAGGACGACGGTAGTAAATAAGATGATCCCTTACAAAATTTCAAGAAGTGTTCTCCCCTAACTGTGCACCGTTGCTACAGTTCGTCGTTTCTAAGCACCACGTGATGATCGGGTGTGATGGATCCTTACGTTCACATACAACGGGTGTAAGACAGTTTTACACAGCGAAAACACTTAGGGTTAACTTGACGAGCCTAGCATGTGCAGACATGGCCTCGGAACACGGAGACCGAAAGGTCGAACACGAGTCGTATGGAAGATACGATCAACATAAAGATGTTCACCGACGATGACTAGTCCGTCTCACGTGATGATCGGACACGGGCTAGTCGACTCGGATCGTGTAACACTTAGATGACTAGAGGGATGTCTAATCTAAGTGGGAGTTCATAATTTTGATTAAGAACTTTATTATCATGAACTTAGTCTAAAACCTTTGCAAATATGTATTGTAGATCAATGGCCAACGCTCATGTCAACATGAACTTCAACGCGTTCCTAGAGAAAACCAAGCTGAAAGATGATGGCAGCAACTATACGGACTGGGTCCGAAACCTGAGGATCATCCTCATAGCTGCCAGGAAGCAATATGTCCTAGAAGGACCGCTAGGTGCCGCTCCCGTCCCAGAGAACCAAGACGTTATGAACGCTTGGCAAACTCGTGCTGATGATTACTCCCTCGTTCAGTGCGGCATGCTTTACAGCTTAGAACCGGGGCTCCAAAAGCGTTTTGAGCATCACGGAGCATATGAGATGTTCGAAGAGCTGAAACTAGTTTTCCAAGCTCATGCCCGGGTCGAGAGATATGATGTCTCCGACAAGTTCTACAGTTGTAAGATGGAGGAGAACAGTTCTGTCAGTGAACACATCCTGAAGATGTCTGGGTTGCACGCACGTATGACCCAGTTGAACATTAACCTCCCAGATGAGGCGGTCATTGACAGAATCCTCCAGTCGCTCCCACCAAGCTACAAGAGCTTTGTGATGAACTACAACATGCAGGGGATGGTAAAGACCATTCCTGAAGTGTTCTCGATGCTGAAGTCAGCAGAGGCTGAAATCAAGAAAGAACATCAAGTGTTGATGGTCAATAAGACCACTAAGTTCAAGAAGGGCAAGGGTAAGAAGAACTTCAAGAAGGACGGCAAAGATGTTGCCGCGCCCGGTAAGCCTGTTGCCGGGAAGAAGTCAAAGAATGGACCCAAGCCTGAGACTGAGTGCTTTTATTGCAAGGGGAAGGGGCACTGGAAGCGGAACTGCCCCAAATACTTAGCGGATAAGAAGGCCGGCAACACCAAAGGTATATTTGATATACATGTAATTGATGTGTACCTTACCAGTACTCGAAGTAACTCCTGGGTATTTGATACCGGTGCCGTTGCTCACATATGTAACTCACAGCAGGAGCTGCGGAATAAACGGAGACTGGCGAAGGACGAGGTGACGATGCGCGTCGGGAATGGCTCCAGGGTCGATGTGATCGCCGTCGGCACGCTGCCTCTACATTTACCTACGGGATTAGTTTTAAACCTCAATAATTGTTATTTAGTGCCAAGTTTGAGCATGAACATTGTATCTGGATCTCGTTTAATACGAGATGGCTACTCATTTAAGTCTGAGAATAATGGTTGTTCGATTTATATGAGAGATATGTTTTATGGTCATGCTCCGATGGTCAATGGTTTATTCTTGATGAATCTCGAGCGTAATATTACACATGTTCATAGTGTGGATGCCAAAAGATGTAAAGTTGATAACGATAGTCCCACATACTTGTGGCACTGCCGCCTTGGTCACATTGGTGTCAAGCGCATGAAGAAGCTCCATGCTGATGGACTTTTAGAGTCTCTTGATTATGAATCATTTGACACATGCGAACCTTGCCTCTTAGGCAAAATGACCAAGACTCCGTTCTCCGGAACAATGGAGCGAGCAACCAACTTGTTGGAAATCATACATACCGATGTGTGCGGTCCAATGAGCGTTGAGGCTCGCGGAGGATATCGTTATGTTCTCACTCTCACTAACGACTTGAGTAGATATGGGTATGTCTACTTAATGAAACACAAGTCTGAGACCTTTGAAAAGTTCAAGGAATTTCAGAGTGAGGTAGAGAATCAACATGACCGTAAGATAAAGTTCCTACGATCAGATCGTGGGGGCGAATACTTAAGTCACGAATTTGGTACACACTTAAGAAAATGTGGAATCGTTTCACAACTCACGCCGCCTGGAACACCTCAGCGAAACGGTGTGTCCGAACGTCGTAATCGCACTCTATTGGATATGGTGCGGTCTATGATGTCTCTTACCGATTTACCGCTATCATTTTGGGGATACGCTCTAGAGACAGCTACATTCACTTTAAATAGGGCACCGTCTAAATCCGTTGAGACGACACCGTATGAATTATGGTTTGGGAAGAAACCTAAGCTGTCGTTTCTAAAAGTTTGGGGATGCGATGCTTATGTCAAGAAACTTCAACCTGAAAAGCTCGAACCCAAGTCGGAAAAATGCGTATTCATAGGATACCCTAAGGAAACTGTCGGGTATACCTTCTACTTAAGATCCGAAGGCAAGATCTTTGTTGCCAAGAACGGATGCTTTCTGGAGAAAGAGTTTCTCTCGAAAGAAGTAAGTGGGAGGAAAGTAGAACTCGATGAAGTACTACCTCTCGAACGGGAAAGTGGTGCAGCGCAGGAAACCATTCCTGTAATGCCCACACCAACTGAAGAGGAAAATGTTGATGATGATCAAGGTACTTCAGATCTAGTTGCTACTGAATTTCGAAGGTCCACAAGGACACGTTCTGCACCAGAGTGGTACGGCAACCCTGTCATGGAAATCATGTTGCTGGACAACAATGAACCTTCGAACTATGAAGAAGCAATGGCGGGCCCGGATTCCAACAAATGGCTTGAGGCCATGAAATCCGAGATAGGATCCATGTATGAAAACAAAGTATGGACTTTGACAGACTTGCCCGATGATCGGCGAGCGATAGAAAATAAATGGATTTTTAAGAAGAAGACGGACGCGGATGGTAATGTTACCATCTATAAAGCTCGACTTGTCGCTAAGGGTTATCGACAAGTTCAAGGGATTGACTACGACGAGACATTCTCTCCCGTGGCGAAGCTTAAGTCCGTCCGAATCATGTTAGCAATTGCCGCATACTATGATTATGAGATATGGCAGATGGACGTCAAAACGGCATTCCTTAATGGACATCTTAAGGAAGAGCTGTATATGATGCAGCCGGAAGGTTTTGTCGTTCCTCAGAACGCTAACAAAGTATGCAAGCTCCAGCGATCCATTTATGGACTGGTGCAAGCATCTCGGAGTTGGAACATTCGCTTTGATGAGATGATCAAAGCGTTTGGGTTTACGCAGACTTATGGAGAAGCCTGCGTTTACAAGAAAGTGAGTGGGAGCTCTGTAGCATTTCTCCTATTATATGTAGATGACATACTCTTGATGGGAAATGATACGAAACTCCTGGACAGCATTAAGGCCTACTTGAACAAGTGTTTTTCAATGAAGGACCTTGGAGAAGCTGCTTATATATTAGGCATCAAGATCTATAGAGATAGATCGAGACGCCTCATAGGTCTTTCACAAAGCACATACCTTGATAAGATTTTGAAGAGGTTCAAAATGGATCAGTCCAAGAAGGGGTTCTTGCCTATGTTACAAGGTGTGAGATTGAGCTTGGCTCAGTCACCGACCACGGCAAAAGATAAAGAAGAGATGAGTGTCATCCCCTATGCTTCAGCCATAGGGTCTATTATGTATGCCATGCTGTGTACCAGACCCGATGTAAACCTTGCCGTAAGTTTGGTTGCAAGATACCAAAGTAACCCCGGCAAGGAACACTGGACAGCGGTCAAGAATATCCTGAAGTACCTGAAAAGGACAAAGGACATGTTTCTCGTTTATGGAGGAGATGAAGAGCTCGTCGTAAAGGGTTACGTCGACGCTAGCTTCGACTCAGATCTGGATGACTCTAAGTCACAAACCGGATACGTGTATATGTTGAATGGTGGAGCAGTAAGCTGGTGCAGCTGCAAGCAGAGCGTCGTGGCGGGATCTACATGTGAAGCGGAGTACATGGCAGCCTCGGAGGCAGCGCATGAAGCGATTTGGATGAAGGAGTTCATCACCGACCTAGGAGTCATACCCAATGCGTCGGGGCCGATCAAACTCTTCTGTGACAACACTGGAGCTATTGCCCTTGCCAAGGAGCCCAGGTTTCACAAGAAGACCAGGCACATCAAGCGTCGTTTCAACTCCATCCGTGAAAATGTTCAAGATGGAGACATAGAGATTTGCAAAGTGCACACGGATCTGAATGTCGCAGATCCGTTGACTAAACCTCTCTCGCGTGCAAAACATGATCAACACCAGAACTCTATGGGTGTTCGATTCATCACAATGTAACTAGATTGGTGACTCTAGTGCAAGTGGGAGACTGTTGGAAATATGCCCTAGAGGCAATAATAAAAGGATTATTATATTTCAATGTTCATGATAATTGTCTTTTGTTCATGCTATAACTGTATTATCCGGAAATCGTAATACACGTGTGAACACTTAGACCCAATGAGTCCCTAGTGAGCCTCTAGTTGACTAGCTCGTTATGATCAATAGATAGTCATGGTTTCCTGACTATGGACATAGGATGTCGTTGATAACGGGATCACATCATTAGGAGAATGATGTGATGGACAAGACCCAATCATAAGCATAGCATAAAAGATCGTATAGTTCGTTTGCTAGAAGCTTTGCCAATGTCAAGTATCTATTCCTTCGACCATGAGATCGTGTAACTCCCGGTTACCGTAGGAGTGCCTTGGGTGTATCAAACGTCACAACGTAACTGGGTGACTATAAAGGTGCATTACAGGTATCTCCGAAAGTATCTGTTGGGTTGACACGGATCGAGACTGGGATTTGTCACTCCGTATAACGGAGAGGTATCTCTGGGCCCACTCGGTAATGCATCATCATAATGAGCTCAATGTGACCAAGGTGTTGGCCACGGGATCATGCATTACGGTACGAGTAAAGTGACTTGCCGGGTAACGAGACTGAACAAGGTATTGGGATACCGACGATCGAGTCTCGGGCAAGTAACGTACCGATTGACAAAGGGAATTGTATACATGGTTTGATCGAATCCTCGACATCGTGGTTCAACCGATGAAATCATCGAGGAGCATGTGGGAGCCAACATGGATATCCAGACCCCGCTGTTGGTTATTGCCCGAGAGTCGTCTCGGTCATGTCTGCGTGTCTCCCGAACCCATAGGGTCTACACACTTAAGGTTCGGTGACGCTAGGGTTAGTAGGAAGTCAAGTATGTGACTACCGAATGATGTTCGGAGTCCCGGATGAGATCCCGGACGTCACGAGGAGTTCCGGAATGGTCCGGAGGTAAAGATTTATATATGGGAAGTCCTGTTTCGGGCATCGGGACAAGTTTCGGGGTTATCGGTATTGTACCGGGACCACCGGAGGGGTCCCGGGGGCCCACCGGGTGGGGCCACCTGCCCCGGGGGGCCACATGGGCTGTAGGGGGTGCGCCTTGGCCTGCATGGGCCAAGGGCACCAGCCCCACATAGGCCCATGCGCCTAGGGTTCAAGGGGGCAAGAGTCCTAGGAGGGGAAAGCACCTCCTAGGTGCCTTGGGGGGGAGGGAAACCCCCCTTGGCCGCCGGCCCCCTAGGAGATTGGATCTCCTAGGGCCGGCCACCCCCCCCTTGGCCCTCCTATATATAGTGGGGGAGAGGAGGGACTTCAAACCTTGAGTCCTTGGCCTTTGGTTGCCTCCTTCTCCCTCCCCAACACCTCTCCTCCTTCGTTGTGTGCTCAGCGAAGCCCTGTCGGAGTACTGCTTCTCCACCATCACCACGCCGTCGTGCTGCCGGTGGAGCTGTCTTCCTCAACCTCTCCTTCCCCCTTGCTGGATCAAGAAGGAGGAGACGTCGCTCGTCCCGTACGTGTGTTGAACACGGAGGTGCTGTCCGTTCAGCACTTGGCATCGGTGATCTGAATCACGTTCGAGTACGACTACATCATCACCTTGCAAGCTTCCGCACGCGATCTACAAGTGGTATGTAGATGCAAACTCTCTCCCATGACTCGTTGCTTAGATGAACTCATAGATGGATCTTGGTGAAGCCGTAGGAAAATTTTAATTTTCTGCAACGTTCCCCAACAGGTGAGGCCTCCGCGGCATCACAGCCGGCCACGGGAGGCAGGAGCACGCGACACGACCAACGCTGCTTTGGGCGGCTGGAGCAAGAAGACCAGAGGTTGAAGAAGCACTACGGCCGTTGGATGGACATCGTACGGTCACTGGAGCTAGAATTGTTCATATTGACTAAGTTGACAAAACCCTCCGTCCCCATCAACTTAGTAGGCCCACAAGTCAGCCTCCCACCAAGGTGGGTCCCAGCTAGCAGGGGAGTATTCATTTTTTTCTGCTTAATAAGGAGGCACTTCCGGTGGGTCCGAGCTGACAGCGGGGGGAACTTTTTTTCGCAAAATATGGTGGCCCGTCAGGTGGGTCCCAGCAGTCAGGGGGGAAACATTTTTTTCGCAAAATACAGTGGCCCATCCAGTGGGTCCCTGCTGTCAGGTGGAGGAATCATTATTTTCCGTGTAATAAGGAGGCACTTCCTTGCTGCGGCCGTGGACCCAACTGTCAGCCTCTCCATGTATAGTACACTTCCGATGGAAGTCATTCCTTGACCATGTTGACCATGTCGCGTTCCGTTGCATGCATACGTCCATGGGCGTGGTCCGTCCCCACTGTCAGCCTCTCACGAACAGTCATCTTCCGATGACTCTCGGTTGTTGACCACGTTGACCACACCGTGTCGAGCGCACCAAGGCCGGTGGACGACGGCAAGGCCCCAGACTGGAACGACCCGGAGATGGGGAAGACGGGGCAGTGGAGTCGCAGATGGAGAGGAGTGGGAAACTTGACTGGTTCAGGTGCGCGGCAGCACAGCCACGGTGCCGCCCACAGGAGACAGGAGCAAGAACAAAGGTTGAAGAAGGAGCACGGTTGTTGGATTAACATCCAACGGTCCAGCTGCTAGAATCATTTTGTTGATTAAGTTGACAAAGCCCTGCGTACATGTCCTATTAGTAGGCCAACAAGTCAGCCACCAAATCTGACAGGTCCCAGCTGTCAACGGGATGAATAATTTTTTTCACAAAACAAGGAGGCACTTCCTTCTGTGCGAAGATACAACTTGTGGGTCCCAGCTGCCAGGTGGAGGAAACATTTTTTTAGCTTAATAAGGAGGAACTTTCCTTGCGTGCGACCATGGACCTCGTGGATCCTAGCCGTTAGGCTCTCCACGTACAGTCCTCTTCCGATGACTCTCGTTTGTTGACCACGCCGCACTGAGCGCAGCGAGGCGGTGGACGACGGCGAGGCCCGGACGGGAACGACTCGGAGATGGGAAGACGCGACAGTGGAGTCACATATTGAGAGGAGGAGAAGGGTTATAACTGGTTCTTGTGCGGCGTGGGGCTGCAGTTGGTGGAGAATAACAGGAGGTGTGGAGGGGTGGAGGGATAGCCTGGCCGGCAGTGGGGTAGCGCTTCACAGTGATGCGTGCTAAGCAGAGCCGCTAGCCGCCGGAGGCCGGACCAAGCGGTCTAGGCGATGCTGGAGGAAGAAGACGAGAGATTGAAGGTACATGCCGGCCATTGGATATAAATCCAATGGCTGTGGATGTCATAATCATTTGTTGACCAAGTTGACAACGCCCTGCATAGGCTTTGACCTATTGGCCCACATGTCAGCCTGCAAAAATGTGGCATATATTTAACCCATGTTTTCTAGAATGTACAGTCCATTTGCTGGGCTGGGTGAACAAATAATTTCGCGTCAATCAGGCCCATTTATATTTTCTAAGAAATCCCAGCCCATTTGCACTTCCTTGAAATACACGAATTAGCTGGGCTCATTACATATATAATGTTATGTTAGAAGGAGCATTTAATATCAAAAAATAAACCAGAGAGGCACATTTTTACATATATAATTAACAAATTTGCGAGTTATTGCTCAAAATAAAAATGAGCGCGTTATTATTAAATTGGTCCTTAAAATCTTCGCAAGCTTTTGTACGCAATCACCAGGACTTTCCTTACATGTGAGTCAAAAACAACCAGGATTTTCCTTGCCAACTTCTGTTAAACATTTACTTTTATAAGTTAATAACACGTGGTATGCTTTTATAATGTATATATAAGTCTCTATAAAATATACGATAATAGTAATAATATAAATATATATAATGTGGTTAGAAGGGAAAACATAAATTGGACACATCATTATTATTCTTATATATAGATAAATAGAACAGAGACCTATGTTTTATTAAAAAAATACATTGGGCTGCCGATCTTTAAGAAAAAGCCCATAGGCCGGTATGGACCTCAAAAAATAAGTTGAAACCACTGTCTCCGTATGTCGTGGGCTACGCATGTTAAAATACAAAACCTAGGCCTAGCTGATACTTGTTCGCCCTCTGGAAAAAAATGATACCAGATCCCCGAGCGAACTGGATTAAAGAGGGGGCCGACAGCACGACTGAAGAAGCACATCAGGAGCGATTTTTTTCTTCAATGGATGGCTCTCGATAGCGTTTTTTACTTGCCTCTACACCATACAACTTGTATTTTTAGCCTCCCAGTCTGTCGTGGTGGACCAGCAGCCCATTTGCTTGGCGTGCCAACCTACAGAAACCAGCACTCGATTTTTCATCAAGCACCAAAAACAACGCAGTACTATGTTTGTTTTGAGGCCGAAAACATTACGATAGGGGTTGAGCGGGGGAGAGGGGAAGACAAAGTAATAAAAAGATTAAAAAGAGCTGATGCGCCGTTGCTACCCTAACAAAGCAGGTGCAATTCTTCTCGGGAAGAAGGTGTGCCGTTGACACCCACACGTCACATACCCCACAGTAGGCATACTAAAAAGTTCACACACAAATACAACAGAAAAGGTAAACATTCGTATCAAACTCAGGTTCACAGGACACGTTCATATTCATAGCCAACATTCACTATCAACAACTCAAAAGATTCATATGTACACAAGCTCAACATATCTATGCATCCAAATGATTGATAGATCACATGACAATATTCATACATAATTCACAAAAAGATTCAGATATACACATGTTCAGTATGTTTATGCATCCAAATGATTGAGATCACAGCCAATATGATCCATGGACGCACTTTAATTACCTAGGGCATAGACTGGTAAATGGTGTTCAGTTAGAGGTACTTCTTGCTAAAATTAATTCTTGTACGAGTAAACTTTCGAGTACATAAGAGCCAACACAGACAATCTGAACTTTGCTTGTAGGTTTATCCTCAAATAGTGGCCTCGTGCCAAGCGAGGTTTGAGAAACTTGGCCACTACTTTCATTGAACCAGTTTACTGGCTCATCTTGGTCCTGTAGCTTGCCAAAATTCTACATTGCATACATGAAAGGAGGCGGTTGAGAAAATGAACCACCCAAATTTTTTGTGCAGTTCAACTGAAATGGAGCATCCCTGGTGTGCAGACTGATTAAGTGCGAGATGAATATACGCGTCAACCAACTTGTCTGGAATCTTTGGACTCCATGCCATACAGTTCGCTACCATATCTGTTGATAACCAAAAGGCACAAGTTGGGACCAAAGACTGGACTGTGTTCTTCTGGGCTATGCGGCAAGCAATATTTTTGGTGTTCACTCTCCTAATACTTGGGAGTTTGACAACTGGTTGACGTTGGTTGATACTCGAATGAATATAGGCACTTCTTGTCAACATCGATGCTTGTCTGAGTGAACTTTGGAGTACATAGCAGCAGCATAAGTATCTGTCCATCCGATCATTTTGTGCAGTTCTACTGAAATCACCCAATGCAATGATTTGCCTGCGAGTTCAGGCTCCAAGTTACTCCTTTTCAAAATCGGCAAACAGTAGCACAATACCAAATTACCAATACATGACAAGCACAATAATCAGGATAAAGACCAGTACCAACCTGTGTGAGGTAGCATATCAATTACTATTTCCTTTGACTGGAAGATGAGATAAGTGAAGCGACTGACAGCAAGCCGAGATTAGCGACTGATAGGAAAGGACGGAAGCTGTCGAGGCAATGAAGCACCCAAAGTTTTTGTGCAATTCCACCAAAATCGAGCATCCCTGTTGGCACATATATTGAGAGAGTGAGATTACTGTAATAGTGGGACTAGTTGATGAAACATACACTAACAAATAGAAGCACCCTCATTATCTTAACGGGTAAAGTTAGCAACATAGTAGTCTTGCTTAAAGAGAGGTATTAGTTTATTTAATCAGTGCCAATTAGCTCAACACTCAAAGCATTGCCATTTATCATAGGTTGCAAAACTTTAACATGCAAAGATAAAGGAGTTTCTCACGACAGTAGCATGATACAAATAGACATGACAACAAACTAATATGGATGAAGGCCTTAGGCCCGTACCAACCTGAGAAAAAAAGCTTATTCATGTAGTCCCATAAGAGATGATAAAGCACTCACTGGAATCACTCAATAGTATATTTTTTTGTGCACTCCAAATGTATGGTTGAAATCACTCTTGTTTACCAGTGCTGAGATTATATCGAAAGATTATCAAGAACTTTCAGCAGAGTTAAAGCACTGGCTGGGATACAGTTCATTGTATTGTCTTGTGTAGTTCCACTAAAATGTATGATTGGCACAACATGATCCTTGTTTGCACAAGTAGGAACAAGGTGAAACCTTCATTAGCTTAGTGAGAAAGGATAGGAAGACATTAGCATATTACTCTAACAGTAGCATCAAATTCATGATGGACAATACGCAAAACATTGCCTCATTGAACCAATGGCAATAAATTGACATGCAAAACAAGAGCACTATTATCTCATGACACTAATGATATTCCCTCCCTACTCCACCACATGATTCACCTCCATAGACAAACATACACATGTACATGATTCAGCATAGGGTCCTACTAAAGATTTGTTTAACTCCGACAGGAAAATTAGGCGGCAATAAATTAGTGGTACTTAAGTACTCCTAATTAATTAAGTGAGACAACAGAAGTGGAAGGGCTCCCTGGAGGATCGTCTCACATGTAAGGTAGTCGTTGCCAGAGCCCTTGAATGGCCTCGACTGAGGCCTCTGGCTTCAGCAAGATCGCCTTGGCACTGTTTATTCGTCTTCTTCCTCCTCTTCATGCTCTGTTTCTCTTTCTCCTCACCAGTTGGTGAAACCAAGTACATGATTGGCCTTCTATTTCAGAATTGGTTTTGTCAGTGAGGGAGTACAAGTGTACTAGTAAAAATAGCATTATTTTCTCAAGGCAGTCGGAAAATAGAGATGAACACATGCATTAAATATCACTCTTACCTAAAGGAAGGTTATGGCGCCAATAATGAGGATTGGAACATAGATCTCCCTTTGTGCAGTTCCACCGAAATGAACCAACTGTTCCATTCTGACATTCCAGTTAAACAACACAAAATTCACTTCTTTTAAGAAGAGTTTTGTGCAGTGCACCAAAAGGTCACAACAGCAACCAGGTGAATTGGATATCCATGTTTGCACAAAAAGGTACAGAGGAAATAGTCAGAGTCTCAAACAATTATAGGCAAAAACATTTGGCTAAACTTGTCATGGCTTATAACAGTGGCAGGGCTTCATTTTTACCAGGGACATTAGATTAAGAACAACTAAATATTTGGTATAAGGGCATGGGACAGTGGGTGCACCAGCAGTCGAGCACCATGTATGTAAACAGGGGCATAAAGTGGTGATTCATAGTTTGTTGCCCCGAGAAACAAACATCCAAGAAACATATCTGGGTTGGTCCCATTTTTGTTCACTCTAGCCACCTACTCCTATGTGTGGATAGCAAATCTAGTCCTTGTCATACCACTGTGTACAACGTTACCCCTATATTTCCCTTTTCAACCAAGAGACCGGTTGGATGACCAGTATGTACTACTTTCACCCCCTTTCCTTCCTGTTTGTACCAAGTTAGATGTACATACTAAATTCCCCCACCCCCACTTTATTTCTTGTTTGAACCAAGTACTCCCTCCGTCCGGAATTACTTGTCATCAAAATGGATGTGTCTAGAACTAAAATACATCTAGATACATCCATTTCAAGGACAAGTATTTCTGGATGGAGGGAGTACAAGATTCGACTCCATGAAGTTGCTTTACCTCTAACAATAGAAGAAAAAAATAGGTGATGTTGGACCATCCGATCGAGAGGGGCTGAGAGGTAGAAAATGATGCACATGCAGTGACGTAGCAAGCTGGGGAAGTAGAGCTAAGGCGGTTTCGAACGAAGATATACCTGAAGGTCGTCGGGATGTGGATAGGTGGGCGGCGGGTGGCCGGATCTGCCCACAGGCAATGACGAAGGGATTAGAGGACCTCCCGCGATGGCGCTCGGCCAGAGATAATGGTGTGGCCGGCAGTGGGTCTTCTCCCTTGCTATCGACGACGGTCTAAACGCTGCCCCTCCTCCCCCTCACCGGTGGAGGGGGATACGTCCGGATCTGTATCCAGCGGTGAGGATAGAAAGACAGTGTTACCACCCCTATGTTGTTTAGATCTGGAGAGGATGAGAGTGTGTGAATAGAGCAATCCTAGCAAGCAAGCGCGGAGGCTCCGGCCTATATATATGTAGTGGGGTAGTTTTCCTTTTTCACTCCATCAAAACAATCATTTAAAATTGTGTACTACATGCCAGGTCGCGGTTTTTTTAGTTGTTGGTTGTTTTTTGAGATAGCTACCCGCTTGTTCCTAGTGGTGTTACGGTGTGCCAGGTTGCACTTTGTATCATTCAAGTCTGGTACTACAAGTCCCTCCATTAAATGAACAACCACCCCCTTGTAAAAATTGTGAACAAGCCCACGGCGAAAATTAGCGGAAACGTGGGTTGCCCAAACATGCATTATTATTTATATTTTCTGCTCCCTCTGTTCCTAAATATAAGTCTTTTTTATTAGCCACACCTAAGACAATAATTTTTTATTAGCAGTGAACCCCACATGTCATAGACACAAAAATTGTAGCAAGATTCCCTTACGCAAGCCAAAGTGTGTCTAACAATTTGAGCAACTCAAGTTAGGCAAGTGTGGCAAGTGTGGGAAAAATAATGCGGCAACATAAGACAAACATAGTCACAATCCAAATAGCCCCGTAATTTTGTGTGACATGCATGAAAATTTGGTTAGTTAAATTTATAGTCAAAATTTGGCAAGGTGCATCAAATCAACACATGCAAGTATCAAAAGGAAAGTCACGGAATACATGCATGTGTCGTTGTACTCCCTCCGTTTCCAAATATAAGTCTTTTTAGAGATTGCAACAAGTGACTACATACAAAGCAGAATATGTCTACATACATCCTTATGTTGTAGTCCATTTGAAATGTGTAAAAAGACTTATATTGAGTGCAGTGCTTTGATGTGTCGCGTCAACTCGTACAAGACCGAGAAGTTTGATTACTACAACACTCTCTCCCTCACGGACTGAGCTCCAGTGCCTTAATTGCACCTGCCTTTGGCCACATGACAGGAGGACCAACCACCTGTTGGGCCCACCTTTCATAGACGCAAAGGTAGGAGCAGTAAGTAGAAGCTTTCGCTACACGCTATCCCTCCCGCATGAGGTGGATGGACATGCAACAGTGGATTCGATACTGTAGAAGTAGGAGTAACATCATTGTTCGTCTTCTCGGAGAGGCAAAGAGCCAAGCGCAACCCGAACATGGCAGTTGCGAACGCTCACGTGGTGTGGTGCCTTGGAGCACGCATATAGTAGCCATGCTCTTGCATGAGACAAAATTGCTATTTGAGCCCACTATTGTAGTAGTACTAGTACTTGCTACTCCCTCCGTCTAGGTGAGTAAGTCATTGAATTTGTAGCTAAGCTTCCCTCATTGAATTGTTTAACAATTAAACTCCATCATCCATTGGTTGATACTCATTCTGCATAGGTCCATGCGCTTAGCACCGTTTCCTCCTGGGGTCACCAATGTTTATTTGCTCATTAATAGCATTGCATACAATGAACTAGCCACTGCATGTCGTGTTTGGTAGTCTCAAGTCATTAAAAGCATGCACACATCTCATCTCTTATTCGTTGATATGTCAAGAAACAAGAAACAAGGTAGAAGTTAATGCACCGCGCCTAAGTGTTTTGGGACTATTTGGTTTTCATAAGATGACTTACATAGCTAGACAGAGGGAGTAGTATATCCCTATAAACTGGAAAGGAGTATTTGCCTTTCTAGAGATTTCAACAAGTGACTAGACTACACCGCATGCAGTACTCCCTCCCTTCCGATTTATAGGGCTCAAGTCTAAAATCTCATGAACCAAGGCATTTTGCGATTGGAGGAATGTATCCCGTACTTTACAAAACTACCCTAATTAAACTCATGCATTAATTACATTCTTCTCTCGTTTTCCTCTCCGCCTTGGTCGCAGTGCACAATATTGAGCACTCCTATATGACTAGCCGCTCTATCTACATGCGGGATATCAAAGCATCCGGGCCCGCATGCCATCCACCAAATCACAGCGAGGTGCTACAGTCGAGACTCATCTGTCACCCCAGTGTGGCTCTCATGACCCGTCATATCACAAAACCCACACCTTTACCAGCAGTGGTAAGGTGGCCTCCAAGTTGGACTAGACGAAGCAACCATCATTTCACTGGAACGCTCGTTGAAGCCCTTTCTTCCCTTTCTTGAAGAAAACCTCACTCCAGGCTACTCACTTCTGCCATTTTTCTTCTGTACCAATGAAGGAAAGGTGGGTGAATCAGTTATGCTGCTACATTTTCATTCCAAGAATCTTCTTTTTGCGAAGCACCGACCGATTCTCACAGCCTATTCTTTTCCCGTTTTCATTGCGATTGTGGTTTCCTTTCGATTGCTTTTTGTTTGTTAGTTCATTGATGGATCCTGGAGCACTAGGCAAAGAGTTGCCGGCGGACAACCCACTGGAGACAGCGATCTCTAGGAAGCGAGCACCGACTAACGAGTTGACCATGTTGGCGGGCCAACCCATGGAGATGAAGAACTCCAAGAAACAAGCACTGGCCAAAGAGTTGACGACGTTGGCGGATGAACTCCTCAAAGAAAGTTGGAAGAATAGCAAGGGCCCCATCGTGCCTACCCCAGAAAGTCTGATGGCCACCTATGCGAGGCTCAAGGCCGAGTTTGAGGAGATAGTCACTGTTGAGAAGCAGTATTCCCCTGGCAAGGTGATGGCCCCCATCGAGGACGAGGAGATGGCCCCCGGAGGGATGAGATCCCCCGGTGAGCTGCACAAGGTAAAAAGTAATGGCTTATTACCATAGTTGTGGTTTTTGATTATTTGCAATGTGCTTGCTAATATGTTAGGGTTGTGCAGGTGCCGGTGGATGTCCTTGATGATTCCGATGTCGCGGCCCATCCTATGGACAACGCCCCAGAGATCGTTTTTGATGTCGTGGTCCGTCCTGTTGGCATCGCCCCGGAGATCGATTCCAATGCCGCTGTCCATCCTGTGAACATTGCCCTAGAGATTGATTCTGATGTCGCGGTCAGTCCTGTGGACATCGCCCCAGAGATCGATTCCCATGCCGCTGTCCATGCTGTGGTCATTGCCCGAGAGATCGATGACAAGAAATAGTAGGTCACGCTAATCCTTCAAGGTAGTTTGCATTTCCCTGTGTTTAATTACCAGAACAATGCGTGCTATCAAACCATCTTATGGCTAGTGCACTGTCTTGTGTGGGCAGTACTTGCTACTTTTGTTTGATAGTGAATCATGCGAACCCTCTCTGAGTTATGGAAACAGATGTATCCTCACCAGCTTTTGATGTAATATATGGCATGCTTAGATGTAAGTTTGAACTGTTTATCATATCAGCAGGGCTTGTTTGATGATTCTTGGTGTTAGTAGGCTAGCTACTGTGCGAGCTATAGTACTTGCAAAACACTCACCGAAGAGAAACGTTGGGGCTGATGAGCTCGTGGTACGCTTATACTTATCCGTTGTTGATCGACCAATAGCCCTAGCTCCTAAAATTGTAGGCTTAGCGATCGATCAGACAATAGTTGACACGGATACATTCAGGCCTCATTTGGTTCATAGGGTAGGAAAATCGTAGCAAAAGTACAGAGACGTACAACACAAAATCATTGCAGTGCAGAGACGTACTCCCTCCGTTTCAAAATAGATGACCTAGGTAGGCTAGTTTGGCCTAGTGGGTTTCAGTGATATGACGTGGTACAGTGCTGTCCAGTCTTCGCGTGTGGTAGTAGTATTGCGGGTACAGTAAGTTTTCTTGAAGAAGCGGAATTCAACGAAGTCATGATGGTTCCTTCGTCCGAACAACTTACAGTGGGAAAGGTTGGGCCTGCGATACGACCGGGTAGACCAGGATAATTTTGTGCATGGCAGGTGGACCAGGATGGTCGATGTCCCACATGTCGGCGAATGAAAGTATTCTTTCTGATATAGAGGACGAGCAACAAGTATTCATTGTTTATTTTTGACGAAAGCTATTGTCTCCACTGTTACGACGGAGGAGTGTGAAACACGGCAGCCCTGTGAACTTGGCATGTGCACCACTCCCTCCTTCCTCATGTAATGCTACCATACTGTTGACTATAAGGTTGGCTATAAGGTTACAACTTTTCTCACTTTCTCTCTATCTATTTCCTCTCAAATGTTTTTTAGAAACAATTGTTTTTTATGCCTTTTTTAGAATTATTTTTTTATACCTAGGAGCACGTGTAGAGACGGGCTCTTGTAGAGCCCACTCCTTGAATTTCTCAATGCCTCTCTCTCCTCCACATAAGCGGGCTTATAGCCTAGTATTTTAGTACTTGCTATGCATGCATGCGGCGGGCAGCTGGCGTCTTGAGGGGCCAGGGCGGTCAGAGCGGGCTCCGGAAGCGGTCCGGACTCTAGCATGGCCCACCTCACATTATCACCATATATTTCTTGGAGTCCGTGCGCAGCGGGCAGGCGATCTCTTCTCCCTCCCCCGTTTCTCTCTTCTCGGCCAATGCCCGCCGAGCGATTAGATTTCGGCTATCGACGGTTTATTCAATTACAGTCCCACATGTTAGTGAAATTGCAAGACAACGCGTGTCCCCTCTAGTGAGCAGCATGCGAGCCGGACTGTCGGGGGTGCGACGCGTACGAGTCGTAAGTGTGCTGCCTTTTCCTTTAGAACTTGCGAAGCATAACATTTTTGCGCAATCAATCGATAGAAATCCAGAACAAAATGATGAGGGCGGTGCTTTCCCGCTCGTTAGGCGAGCTAGTTTAAGTGATATGACGTGCTACAGTGCCGTCCACTTGCTCCATTTTTATGTAAGCAAGAGTTTACACTCTTACGCGGGAGGAGTGTGAAACACCGTGGATCTGATTTTGATCGAGGGATAACTGTTCCTTGCCAAATAATGGAGTTAGGGCATCTCCAGTGCTGGCCCACACATTTACACCGGCATCTGTCCGAGGACACTGATGGATGCCATCCGATGCTGCCCGCATACCTTTCAACAACTATATGAACTAACCGAACGAAATTCGTGCAAACAAAGCAAATTTCAAATTAACCGGATGAAATTCATTACATTTCGAAAACTTTTCCTACAAACTGGACGAAATTCATCACATATTTCGCACAAACCTTACTAAAACCTACTGTAAACCTAATCTAAATGATCGTCGGCGCCCGACCACCATGTCCGGCCATGAACCCGAGAAAGCCGGCCATTGCCTTTGCCTCCTCCTCATCCGCCTCGATAACCTCCTCCTTCGGAGCACAAGGTTCTGAAGATTTCCACCTCCACGTCGCCGTCAAGCAGCTAATCGGCCGCTGATGTTTACCCCACCAAGCTTGGCATCGACTGAGTGGAGTAGCGGTGGCCTTCCTGGGACCAGAGCGGTGGCGACCTACCATGTACTACTCTTCCTCGCTATCGGCTGCGCCCGCACACGCGCGCCGGCTTCGTGGTTGTGGTGGTGGAGGGCGGCCGGGGGGGTGCCGGCGATCTCCTTCGTTTGCTCCTGTGACAGTACGTTGAAGAGAGCTTTGGAGCGCACCCGGAGCAGAGCCGCCGATGTCCCTTGTCTGCTCCTATTACAGTACGTCAAAGAGAGCTTCGGAGCGCCAGGAGGCCATGGTTGGAGTGGTGCCGACAGAAGGAAGGGGCCGAAGGAGAATAAGTGTGGGTCTTTAGCTATGGCTGGGAGCTAGGGCTCAAGTTAATATAGCGGGTGAATGGCAATGAGCCGCGGCAGACGGATGGACAACTGGCGCTGGAGTAGATTAGTCGGGCGTGAATGTGGACGCTGCTTTAGTGACTTAACTGCAGATGCATTGGGTTACTGACATGTGGGCCCAACGGGCATCTGGTCCGCATGTCAGTGACACACCAATTGCACCTGCAGTTAAGTCCGATGAATGCGGCATTGATGTTCTGGAGAGACGGTGACTGTTTCAGGCGGGAAGCGCGCGCTAGCGATGGAAGGGGTTTCGGTAGGCCAGGGCGGTCAGACGCTGGCGTGGTGGTAATGTGTGAACTCATGGATGACGAGCCTTTGAAGCATATGCGGCACGTATTGACAACCTCTCTTGTCGCCAGTTAGCCTTCGACGACCACCATTAGACACCACACAAACATGCATAACTTACGAATAATGGACGAATCAATCAGACACACACTCGTGTGCAGTGCCACTAAGATCGGTCGCTCACGATAGTACATACTCCGTACCATAGTACCCTCTCTAGCTAGGCTGTTTTATAGATTGTCATTGTGATGGACGATATACATGAGCAAGGCGCTCCGAGTATGACTGTTGGTGTTGAGCCAGGTGAATACATGCTCGGCGTTCGCGTAGGCCTCCATCAAACGTCTAAACAATAATGCCAGGCACCGCCGGGGCGTGCAGGTGATGGGCTCGCCGTTTGCGTTGCGCCATGAGCAGGACTTTGATTTAGAGGGTGACGTGCATGCATTAGCATGCTTTGACAGCGTGAGCGTGAGTGTCTGACGAAGTATTTCATTTTCATTTGGCTGACGAGAGTGCGTTGCAGCGACGAGTCTGTGGTTTGATTCCCCACATACACATAATTTTGGTTTTTACAGTATTTCTTTCTCCATTGACAGGTAGGCCCGCGTAGATAGATAAAGAATACGAGCTGATGAGGCGCATGCGGACTGTTTGACTGGTCAACCAGACAAATACGGAGCTATACGTTGAGCCAGTGACCGTATAATCACCATATCTCATATACAATGATCAAAGTGAGCTATCAAGACAAGTTCGATGACCGCCAATGCATTTTACTCAGTAATAAATGACCATGATTGAAGGGGAATCCAAATTTCCTTCGTATTCTATCCTTGAGCTCTTGACAAACCAATGCACTATACGGTTGTCATTGCAATGCCTTGCTCTAACAACTCCTATTCCCACGGCATTACCACAAGGATTTCCTGTTTCCCCGATCCACCAGCTATGTTTGCACACTTCCAAATAGTAAATGCTCCCGCGGTTGGAGTTGAGACTTTCTTATCCCTCTTGTTACGACGGATCGAGCATATGATTCTTTTCTTGATTGAAATCATTCACTTTTCCTTGAAATCGTCACAAAGTCGGATTTGGCCCGAACTGTTCGGCAGATTCCTACGCGTTATGCACCCGTTCGCCACTTTGTTCTCAACTATTCTTTCCAGCAAACGGCTTGTAGAAAATCCTCAATATCTATATCGGAGTCAGCATCCGTTTTTGTTTGAGTTTTGCTGTTAGCTTACGTCCTTTTAGCTAGTTCGACGTGTTTTCATTAGTCCTCCGGCCACTCCACCCCAGAGCTCTCACCAAGTGCATTCATGCAACCGCGTCGCACACTAACTAGTAAGGCAGCGATGGCATCCCGCCGCCCGAGTTCCTCGCCGCCCATGACCGCACACAAAATGGTAGGGAAGCGATGGCATCCCGCCGTGCCGAGTTCATCGCCACTCGCAACCTCACACCTATGTGGGAGGAATTTGAAGATGCCAAGGCCGAATGGGCGGTAGAGCAAGAGGTGGCCAAAGCCGCACAGAGAGAGCGGAAAAGTGAGAAAGCACTCAAGAAAAGAGAGGCCCGCTGCCGCAAGAAAGAAGAGGATGCACGCGCTGCTGCGGAGAGGTCGGCGGAGATCCAAGCACGGTGGGGTGTTGCCGACAAAGCCGGGAAGTAGAATGACGGCGTCTGGCCAACATGTGAGTAGTAGTACTAGTAGTTAGTGTGTGTGTCTGTGTTTGAGTATGAGCATGTACCAGTACTACTAGTTACTACTGTAGTTTTTAGAGCAAATTACCAGTACATTAGCCTAGACCAAATGGAAAAATTCCTATCCTATGCATCAAATGGCATCTCTTTCTCTATAGGAATTGAGATGCATGTCATCTCACTTCCTATGATTTTCATATTCCTATAAAATTCCTATCCTATGAACGAAAGGAGGCCTCTGTTGGAGTAACTACTGTAGCTAGCAGTACTGCTGGTACAGTAGTTTTCTTCAAGAAGCAGAATTCAACGAAGTCATGATGGTTCCTTCGTCTGAGCAACTTCAAAGTGGGAAGTGGGCCTGTGATTTGACGACTCATTAGTCATTGTTACTATGGCGCGATGACCGGGGTGACTCTCCCTTGGAGTTTTGCGTGCATGGCAAGTGGACCAGGATGGTTGACGTCCCAAATGTTGGCGAATGGAAGTATTCTTTCCGATATCGAGGAGCAAGGAAACCGCGTGGTATAGTATCACTGTTGATTGGTTCTCAAAAAAATAGTATCACTACTGATTTATAATTATTTTTATTTCTGATGAATGCTAGCGTTTCAACTCTTACGACAAAGAGTGCCAAACACGGCACGTGTTGGATGTCCCACACGTCAGCAAAAGGAGTGGGACATGAACAACGTGGTAGAGCCCAGCGCAAAAAATGATACAAAGTGCGACCTGGAGAGAAAGACACGTCTAGTTGGAAGGTCTCGGGGCATACACGTAAACAAATATAAAAGTTAATATGTGCCTCCAATTAATATAGTAGTAGAGTACTTAGGCACGTACTCCATAACATCATCGTGCATTGCACATACAACATTTAGTGGTAGTACATAGTAAGAGACAAATGCCGCCCAAGAGTTCCCTTCTCGACCCACTTTTGGGTGTTTGGTAGAGTGTATGGAGGGTGCATGAGTCCACACTAGTTTAGCACAAATACACTAGAAGCATGCATCAAGAGAGCATGCATGAAGAGGGGTGTTGAGTTGAGCATGCATGAAGAGGGAACAACTGTGCTGAGACGAGAATGCAACCAAACACACCCTATATGCCACGCATGTTCATACCATTTGTGCCTTTCTACTTCACTTACTGCGCTACATTACTCAGGTTCATATGTCCACTCCTGGGTACATGTCCGTCTCGTAGTTCCAGTCCCACGTATTCTTCATATAGATGGAACGATCCTTGCATAACACGTGCACCTTGATGCTAGATGTCTCGCGTGTTGGCAAAAGGATGAACAAAGCTCACGTAAAAAATAGAGTGGAAGAACATAGATTCTTGACGACCGAGAAGGAGCAAGGAACCTCGTGGTGGAGCGTCTGCACTCATAATATTTAGTATTATTCAGCGATATAAAATCAACCAATCATCTCCACAGTGGACTGGAAGAGTATGAAACACGGCAGCCCAGTGTAGTTACATCATACTAGTACATGGCTAACCCACGCTATCACCATAGTTCTTGGCTTCCGTGCGACACCTATCTCTAGTAATCCAACAGCCTGTATTGCTTCTCCCTCCTCGTCTCTTTCAAAGTGCGACGGGTTGGCGTTTTTGTTGTCTATTGAGATCGGTTAACTCATCACATGTTAGCGACATGCCAAGAGCGTTCTAAAAAAATTCCTTTCACGTTCAGTTTTCAAAAAGAAAAAAATCCTTTCATGTACGAATTTGACTGTATGCTTTGAGCAACTTGCATGTCCTATACTGCTCCTGTTTGGATACTCTAACTTAGCTAGAGGTTAGGCTAACTCATGACTAACCCTGAACTAACTGTAGACAAAGAGGTGTTTTGGTGACAGGGTTAGATTGACAATAAATGCACTTGATGGAGAGATAAAAGTGATTTTTTAGTGGTCCCAAATGAGAACTATCTCCAGTTAGCACCTCTTGGGTGGGATAGATTTTTTGGTGGGTTCGGTGCAACTTGCTCCAATTTAAACCCTCATGCTTGGATACTTTAGGGCTATTTGAGCCCCAACTAGCTCATACTACTAACTCTACCCATGGATCCAAACAGGGCCTATGGCCAGTCTCGACGCGAAGCAGTCACGTGCACCGGGAAGTGGCGCTCTCTCGGCCGTCGCGCCACTTCAAAGCCGGCGCCAGTGAGAGGCGCCTCCGCTCTAGCCAGGCATTAATGTGGCACTGACGCTCCAGGGCGACGCTGACCGTTTCACGCGGGAAGCGCGCGCTGGCAAGGGAGTATTGGTTTTGAACCGTTTCAGGTGTAGTACTTGTAGTTTGCAAAACTACCCAATTATTGCACTCAGTTTCCTAAGAAATTGTGGTAAAAAATGTTACTCAACAACCCACTTCCCTTCTCCTTCCTCTTCCACCGCCCGCGCACGTCCGCGGGAAGCGACTGCTCAACCCTTATATAGGAGTGCTAGCACAAAAAGATGCATGCATGACCACTAAAATTTCCATATTAAAGCGCCGCTCCGGCGCGAGTATGGCGTACGTTGTTACCTTCGGCCGGGCCATGGCTACCGGTCGACGGTGACCAGAGAAGAGGCGGCGGGAGGGGAATGAATGCAGCTGCTATTTGGGTTTGCCGTCCGGCTTAAATAAATGCGCAGCATCACGTGTACCCGCGGGTGCACAAATTGTAACATACGTGTCTGCTTAAGTGGGCGTCACGTAACTGGTGTGTGTGTGTGTGTGAGAGAGAGAGAGAGATTCTTAGAGACAGAGTGTGTGTGTGTGTGACTCTACTCTTCGGACATGTACTCAACCTTTTGCATCGGGATATAAATGTAATGGTATTTACTTTAGCTAGTGATTTACGTGGCCATGTTAACATGGTTGCGTAAAAAAATGTCACTTCCTGCTCGTGATTTGCGTTATATAATTACAAACAAGATGCTCGTGCATTGCATAGAACATCAATATGCATTTTTTACAAAACGCCTGTTGTGATTGACCCATGCAGGAGTAATCCCATGTGTAAAAAGTAATGATATCTCGAGAATTTTATCGGAAAACTGGTATCTCGAGAATGTCATCAAAAAAAATGAAAGATGAGAGATAAGGTGAGGAGGAATGGAGCGTCTTTGTTCGAGAGACACCGAGGAAGACTACTATATATCGATGGTGCATGTAGGCGGGAATTAAACAAAGGGATGGTCTTATTGGTTTCGGGGATATAGGGGAAGAGTGAGAGGGGGTAGCTAGAAGGAGATTGTTAAGTGTGAATGTGTGATTTACCCATCCAGGCGGAAGTTATGTGCACACAAGAGAAGAACGATTCGATGTGGCGTTAGGGTTGAGGGTAATTAACTACGTATGGAGACATAGACACCTTGAACATGCATGTGTGAGAGGTATACATGTATACGTGGGATGTGTGTGTGTGTGTGCGCGTGCATGATCGAGATAAAAGAAAGAAGACATAAGTCATAAGATCAACGACATGGGAGAGATGGATCGGTATGACAATATGCATGCATGTGAAAATGCAGGGAAGAAGGCCCGACAATTGAGCATGTGTTTTTGTCTTTGAGAGATAGTGGCGTGGGCTGGAGCATGCATCTATGGCGAGCACAGGGAGTGAGGCACTATGATTGTGGAAAAGAGATCAACCTATAAATGCATATGTATGGAGAGACATATATAGTGTGGGTGATAGGAAGCAAGACTCTGTGCGAGAAAGAAATGTTGACAGAGAAACTACATATAGATACAGAGTTGGAGATGCTAGCTAGAGGGACATCCGCTAGTTTGAGTGTTGGAGATGATCGCCGGGTGGTTCAGAGGGTGAAGTTATATATGTGTGTGTGAGACAAAGATAAAAAGAGGGCACTTAACTGCATGTAGAGAGAAACATATGTAGTGTGCGTGATAGGAAGCAAGAGTGAGGGCGAGAAAGAAGGTTGATGGAGAAATAGATAAATAGAAAGATAAAGACGCTAGCTAGTGTGCGTTAGAGATGGGAGTCGAGTGGATCAGAAGGCTGAGTTATGTGTGTGGGTGTGAGAGAGATAGAGAGAGGGTGCATGTGAGTCACATACAAACAGATATCAGAGAGAAATGAGATCCCGAGAGATGGAGTTTTGTGTCTGCGAGAGAGAAAGATGTTTCACAACGAGAGTGATAGCTTGAGAGACATATGAGTGAATGCAAGATATCTCTAGGGAGAGAGAGAGTGTGTGAGCGACATACAAGAGAACAGTGGAGAAATATGAGACCCTGGGAGACAGAGTTTGTGTTTGTGTGTGAGAAAGAGATATTTAAGAGGAAGAGTTGTAGGTTCTCATATCTAAGGAGCGAAAGACATCTCCGTATGAGGGGTGTGCAAGTGGCACACATGGGAATAGTAGAGAGAAATGAGACCCCGGGAGACAAAGTTTTGTGTCTGTGTGAGAGAAAGAGATTCCACATGGAGAATCATAGTTAGAGACACATAGCAGGGAGCGAGATATACTTAGAGAGATAGAGTGATGAAGGTCGAGGGAGAGAGTACCGTCAGTGTGTTACGAAGATAAAAGATCATTATCGACATACAGGTAGCACGAGAGATACCTGAGAGACGATGAACGCGTATAGGTCCAGAGAGATAGTCCTATATAAGCATGAGTGATAGCTATATGAGACGAATATCTGGATTAAAGGGGATTTAAATATTTAAACTGGAGATCATGACATCGATAATATCATAACGCAAATTGGTGTATCAAACATGCATATTCATTTGAATTTGGGCACACGTGTAATGTTATATAGTTTATCAATATTGGTGATCCATAGATTCTTTAATTACAAACAATGCATGGTTTATATGCAATTAATGTCTAAACGGGATTACACTATATGTTGCGCGTGTGAAACACATTATACATGTTTGAGAAGTAAAAAAACCCGCATGAAGCACACATTAACTGGAGACAGTTAGCGAGGAATGCATACATTGGATTTCAACATAAAGTGGTTTCAAATATTTGAGAATCCAAATTGATGGATACAACCTTATGAATCTGAGATCATGCCATTTGTAAACCATATTTATGTATAAATGGTATTGTGCTTTTGAAAGTATATATAAAAAATGATGTATATAGAATTTAATTACAACTGAAAATGGATCCCGCCCGAAAAAAATAGAATACAAATGGGATTGGAACGGTAAGCGTGCACTCTGCAAAATTTGAACAAAGCGGGGAATGTCGCAGTAACCGCCCGAAACCAAAATCTGCGACATGGAAATTACTACTGCCTATCCCTGCCACGCAAAGCCTATCTGCTGGATTTCTATAGGTTTCGATAGGGGTAGGTTTGTAATTTCACCCAAACGTAACGTAACCGCCTCTCACACGGATTCATACACGGTGGGTGCCAAAACACAGTGTGTCCTCGGCCGAAATCGACTCCCTCCCTGATTCATATTCATACATGGTGGGCGCCAAAAACAAACTCTCGTCGGCAAATATTCGGTGTATGCGAGATTACCGTCCTATCCCCAACCGACTAATATTGCTGTGATGTAGGAAATTTGAAACAGGGGCTAAGTTTGTAAATTTCCTTGCATTTAAGACAAGCGCGCCCTGAATACATGGTTCCCCCCTTCCTCTCTACCTCCCTTTTCCCCATTCGTACTCTGTGGGCGCCAAAACACCCTCTCCACCCCAGCCTCCTCCGTCCACCGCCGTTCGCCACCCCATCCACCGTCCTCCTCCTCCCCCATGTCGGAGCTAATACCCCGATGCCGCCGTCCATTACAAGAGATCGACCTCTCTCATCCACGGCTTCGGACCGGGATCCTTGCATCCCATCCTCTCGCTTCATCCCCGCCATCGTCCACCTTGCCGGTGCCGCTCCTACGACCGTCTCGTCCACTGTGCCCCGCCGGCACCGTCTACCCTCCTAGATCTTCTTCCACGCCGCCGACAGCCATCGCTACCGCAGCACCGTCAAATTCTCAGCAGATGCATACACGGCGCCACACCAGAGGCGGTAATCTTTCGTATCTGCTCAACTTATTTATCGCAGCAAGAAAATTGATCGCCACTGCTTTACTCTGATTTCTTGTCTTGGTTGCGAAGTTGCCTTTGTCCGGTTTGCACCTTCAGATCCGCCATGGCACACTCAACACTATATTCCCAATGCTTATGGTTTTCCCCTTTTATATTCCACTCCAGTTAAATCATAGTAGACTAAATTTCAAAATTGGGTCAGTCGATTTTTCAGAGCTCGCGGGAGTTCGCCGGTGCGAATGAAGGGGCTCGGGTGGTTGTGGGGCCTTGTCGAACGAAGAAAACTCGACGCGAGTGGGGGCGGGGGTGGGGGTGGGGGTGGCGGAGGAACACGGGAGGTGGGGGCCGGTGGTCCGGCCGGCGGCCCGTGCGGTGTTCTGTATGGGAAGAATCAGAGACGAGGAAGAAGAAGGGTTAGGACACGTAGGATCTTCATCCAACCGCCTGAAATGGTTGAGAGACAGCTGGGAGTTGCATTCTTAATACGCTCTGGTTCATCATGTGTGGGCATTGTGCAACCAACACTTTATTATCCAAAATCTGCTTGCTCTTCTTTACCATGTTCCTCTTCCATTCTTCTTTAATATGTACTCTCTTCGTTCCTAAATACAAGTCTTTGTATAGATTCCACCATGGACTACATATGGAGAAAAATGAGTGAATCTACACTCTAAAATGTATCTGGATACATCTGTATGTGATCCATAGTGGAAATATCTACCAAGACTTATATTTTGGAACAGAGGGAGTATGATAGTAGTATAGTATGTTCCTTGTACCGAAGATGAGCAGGGACATTTGTAGTGTAGAGGTCTATACGGTCGATTGTGATGGACACTTTGAGCCTCTTTGATTCGTAGCATTTTGTAAACATAGGAATAGGATTTGTTGTGGCCTGCCCACTTGAGTCCTATAAGAATAGAAAGGAAATGCGGGGAGCTGTGTCGCCTTTGAGAGTTACACTGATATTAACAGTACCGCACCTTCACTTGAAGAGAGCTGGTATCCGAAGCCTTTCTAGCCGCACCGGCAATACTAGCACATATATTCTAGCAAGTTCCACTTTGCTGATTTTACTCTGATGCTTAAGGTTTTCCCGTTATATCTACACCATGATCTGTGTAGCTGCTTTGTGTCACACTAGCAGCAGTCCACTCTTGAAGCTAAACACTGCAATGACTTACAGAATTGGCACCAAGGCATTGAGTGCCACTGGATGCAATGAAACTCATACGCTCCCCACCTGTTAACTCTTGTTCAGAATATGATCCTAATGACTCTTGTTCAAAATTGCCACATATAGAGAGATAGCATGGAATTGCATTTCTTTGGGCGTTGTGATTCATCATGAGTGGGCAACCAACATTGTATGCAATGAAGCGGAACCTCAAGAATATGCTTCCTCTTCTGTTCTTTAACATGTTCCTCTTTGTTTATCTGTATTTAGTACGTACAGTATGTTCCTTATCAAGAAGGGGCGCAGGGACATCTGCAGTCAACAACTGATAGAGCTGGCTTGTACGTGATCGATAGGCTTTCAATTACTAGCGGCAATACAACACCGTATTTTTAAGCCAGTTCCACTTTCCCGACTTATATATCATGGTTATGGTGTACCCCTATTATGTACACTATGATCTGCCTAGTTGCTGTGTGCTCTTGTTATCATGGTTTGGCAATAAACTCTCTATACAGTATATTATGAACCTATCATCTGCCAACTATCCTTACTTCTGGAGCCTATTTTTTGTGTACTTGTGCTAGATTATATAAATGCACGCACCATATTACAGCACACATGAGCTCTCTCATCAGAATCCAGTGATAGCACACAAGTGTTTACAGGGGCGCCCCTAAATTAGAATATCATCTGCATTACAAATATAATCTCACAACTATTTATGTTTTCATGGTTCTCAGATATTATACATAATTACAGTGAATATCAAAATCCACGCATCAGAAGAATATTGTGGAACACTGCAATGACTTACAAAATTGGCACCAAGGCATTGAGTGCCATTCTGGATGCAATGAAACTCATACGCTCCCCACATGTAGATTCTTGTTCAGAATATGATCCTAATGACTATTCTAACCTCGATGAGTCAAAGGCAGATGGCCTGTCATGTTCACCCATCAAGGTGCCTGTTATAATTTGGCAAGGTTTTATTGATTGCGCGTATCTTGCATATGTTGTCTTGCATTTATTCTACTTTGTTGCACCGCCATCTGCTTAGTTTACTCATCATATATGTCGAGATGCCATGCCCATCCATTATCAATACATATTCCATCTGTCATCATACCATGTTTTTCCAGACAAATGTTGTTCTTGTGCATCAGACATCAAAAAGGAAGAGGGTGATTGCCGAACCTGAAGGAGCACCGGCAAAGTCCTTGAAAAAAACGTGGTTGTGCCGGAGAAATCAGACAGCATCCTGATACATCTCCAACGTATCTATAATTTTTTATTGTTCCATGCTATTATATTACCCCTTTTGGATGTTTATGGGCTTTATTTTACACATTTATATCATTTTTGGGACTAACCTACTAACCGGAGGCCCAACCCATATTGCTGTTTTTTTTGCCTATTTCAGTATTTCGAAGAAAAGGAATATCAAACGGAGTCCAAACGGAATGAAACCTTCGGGAGCGTTATTTTTGGAACAAATCTGATCCGGAGAGCCTGGAGTGCAAGTCAAGAAAGCTCCGAGGGCCCCACGAGATAGGAGGGCGCGCCCCCCTGTCTCGTGGGCCCCTTGGGCAGCCACCGACGTACTTCTTCCTCCTATAGATACCTACGTACCCCAAAAACATCCAGGAGCACCACGAAACACAATTTCCACTGCCGTAACCTTCTGTATCCACGAGATCCCATCTTGGAGTCCTTGCCGGCACTCTGCCGGAGGGGGAAGCAACCACGGAGGGCCTCTACATCAACATCCTTGCCCCTCCAATGAGTTGTGAGTAGTTTACCATAGACCTACGGGTCCATAGTTATTAGCTAGATGGCTTCTTCTCTCTTTTTGGATCTCAATACAATGTTCTCCCCCTCTCTTGTGGAGATCTATTCAATGTAAACTCTTTTTGCGGTGTGTTTGTCGAGATCCGTTGAATTGTGGGTTTATGATCAAGTTTATCTATGAATAATATTTGAATCTTCTCTGAATTCTTTTATGTATGATTGAGTTATCTTTGCAAGTCTCTTCGAATTATCAGTTTGGTTTGGCCTACTAGATTGATCTTTCTTGCCATGGGAGAAGTGCTTAGCTTTGGGTTCAATCTTGCAGTGTTCTTACTCAGTGACAAAAAGGGTTGCAAGACACGTATTGTATTGTTGCCATCGAGGATAACAAGATGGGGTTTATATCATATTGCATGTGTTTATCCCTCTACATCATGTCATCTTGCTTAATGCGTTGCTCTGTTCTTATGAACTTAATACTCTAGATGCATGCTGGATAGCGGTCGATGTGTGGAGTAATAGTAGTAGATGCAGGCAGGAGTCGGTCTACTTGTTATGGACGTGATGCCTATATACATGATCATGCCTAGATAATCTCATAACTATGCGCTTTTCTATCAATTGCTCGACAGTAATTTGTTCACCCACCGTAATACTTATGCTATCTTAAGAGAAGCCTCTAGTGAAACCTATGGCCCCCGGGTCTATCTCTTATCATATTTGCTTTCAGTCTACTTTATTTGCATCTTTACTTTTTGCATCTATCTTATAAAATACCAAAAATATATTTATCTTATCATACTATCTTTATTAGATCTCACTTTCGCAAGTGGCCGTGAAGGGATTGGCAACCCCTTCATTGCGTTGGTTGCGAGTTCTCAATTTGTTTGTGTAGGTGCATGGGACTTTTGAGGAGCCTCCTACTGGATTGATACCTTGGTTCTCAAAACTGAGGGAAATACTTACGCTACACTTTGCTGCATCACCCTCTCCTCTTCGAGGAAAACCAACGCAAGCTCAAGACGTAGCACACCCCACTTATATTGGTTGTACAACCAGTGACACAAAACGTAGGACCGACTCCAGCAGACTGTACCCATACTTCACTGGCCACACCACTAGCCCCACCACATAGGACCTGCACTCCGGCAAAAGGTATGCCGATTTCAGTTGCCATAGCACCAGCCGTACTGATACGTCTCCAACGTATCTATAATTTATGAAGCATTCATGCTATATTACTATGTGTTTTGAATGATTACGAGCTTTATTATACACTTTTATATTACTTTTCGGACTAACCTATTAACCAGAGGCCCAACCCATATTGCTGTTTTATTGCCTGTTTCAGTATTTCCAAGAAAAGGAATATCAAACGGAGTCCAAACATAATGAAACCTTCGGCAACGTGATTTTTTGGAAGATTATCATCCTGGACACTTGGAGGTCAAGTCAGAAGATACTCGAGGAGCCTAGGAGATAGGCCCCCCCTACAGGGCACGCCCCCTGTCTCGTGGACCCCTCGAGCACCCCCCGACCGACTTGTTTCGCCTATATAACCCTACGTACCCTAAAACCATCGAATATCAAGATAGATCGGGCGTTCCGCCGCGCAAGTCTCTGTAGCCACCAAAAACCTCTCGGGAGTCTGTTCCGGCACCCTGCCGGAGGGGGAATCCATCATCGGTGGCCATCGTCATCATGTCGGCGCTCTCCATGACAAGGAGGGAGTAGTTCACCCTCGGGGCTGAGGGTATGTACCAGTAGCTATGTGCTTGATCTCTCTCTCTCTCTCTCTCTCGTGTTCTCTCTATGGCACGATCTTGATGTATCGCAAGCTTTGCTATTATAGTTGGATCTTATGATGTTTCTCCCCCCCCCTCTACTCTCTTGTGATGAATTGAGTTTCCCTCTTGAAGTTATCTTATTGGATTGAGTCTTTATTTGAGAACACTTGATGTATGTCTTGCCGTGTTTATTTGTGGGGATAATGGGATATCACGTGCCACTTGATGTATGTTTTGGTGACCAACTTGCGGGTTCAACCCATGAACCTATGCATAGGGGTTGGCACATGTTTTCTTGACTCTCCGATAGAAACTTTGGGGCACTCTTTGAAGTACTTTGTGTTGGTTGGATGAATTTGAGATTGTGTGATGCATATCGTATAATCATGCCCACGGATACTTGAGGTGACAATGGAGTATCTAGGTGACATTAGGGTTTTGGTTGATTTGTGTCATAAGGTGTTATTCTAGTACGAACTCTTTTATAGATTGATCCGAAAGAATAACTTTGAGGTGGTTTCGTACCCTACCATAATCTCTACGTTTGTTCTCCGCTATTAGTGGCTTTGGAGTGACTCTTTGTTGCATGTTGAGGGCTTGTTATATGATCTATCTATGTTATTATTGTTGAGAGAACTTGCACTAGTGAAAGTATGAACCCTAGGCCTTGTTTCCTATCATTGCAATACCATTTACGCTCACATTTATCATTAGTTACCTTGCTGTTTTTATTATTTCACATTACAAAAACCTATATCTACTATCCATATTGCACTTGTATCACCATCTCTTCGCCAAACTAGTGCACCTATACAATTTACCATTGTATTGAGTGTGTTGGGGACACAAGAGACTCTTTGTTATTCGGTTGCAGGTTGTTTGAGAGAGACCATCTTCATCCTACGCCTCCCATGGATTGATAAACCTTAGGTCATCCACTTGAGGGAAATTTGCCACTGTCCTACAAACCTGTGCACTTGCAGGCCCAACAACGTCTACAAGAAGAAGGTTGTGTAGTAGAAATCAAGCTCTTTTCTGGCGCCGTTGCCGGGGAGGTGAGTGCTTGAAGGTATATCTTTATATCTTGCAATTGAATCTTTTTGTTTCTTGTTTTATCACTAGTTTAGTTTACAAAAGAAAACTACAAAAAAAATGGAGTTAAGTTTGTCTCATACGCTTCGTCTTTTTAATATCTTTCGTGAGTATGATGGAAAGGAAAAGTGTGCTCAAGTGCTAGAAGAAGAATACATTAAAATGCTTGGTACTAAATCTTTGAATGATGAGAATGATTGCAATGTTGTTAGTATGAACTCTTTGAATATCCTTAGTACTAATGATGATTGCACTACTTATGATGAAAATGTCTCCTATAAGCATGTTGATTTTTGTGGAGTGCATGTCTGCATGAACACACCAAATAGAGAAGATATATATTGCAAGAGGCATAAGCATTTAGAAACTAAATGGTTGCAAGAAAGGCTAGATGTGAGTGCTGAAATATTAAAATTCCTTTGTCGTACTTGTGAACTTTGCAATGAACGTGGTCATTTACATCTCCAATGCAAATTGTTTTATGACCGAATCGTGTCCAAAAATTGTGATGATTTGATTTCCCTTGCACATTATAATGAACTTAGTTTGGTTTTGGGTTATGAAGAATTGAAACGTTTACTTAAGGACCTTCCAGAATTTGCCCAAAAGAAATTCCTTGATATTGATCTAGAGAAGATTTATATGTTTTGTGCGGAGAATTGCATTGAAAATCCTTATATTGCCAATTACCTAAAGAAAAGAAAGCAAATAGAAGATGAAGAGAATAATAATGAAAGGGAAGAGACTTCCCAATCTCCTCCTATTATTTCTTATGATGAATCAGGTAACGAGGAGGAGCTTTCTATTCAACCAATCTCATCAATAAGGAGCTCAAAGAGGAAGGTTGAACCCACACATAATATGAAGAAGAAAAAGAAAAGAAGGAGTAACAAAGGTAGAAAGGTATCCCTCCCAAATGATGTTGCTCCTACTACTCATTGTGATGATAATTGCTTTACTATTGGTGCTATCCATATTTTTAACGATGAGAGTGATTATGTTTATGATATGAAAGGGCCCAAGCTTGGGGAAGCTATGTTTGATGAGGATGACATATTTGAGAATATATTTGCTGAAATTAATGTTTGCCCCAAGCTGGGGGATGCTACGTTTAGTGAATATGATATTTTTAGCATCCCAAGTTTTGATATGCAAAGTTGTTATGATGATAGCATGCCTCCTACGTATGATGATTATATTGATGAAAGTGGGTTCGGAAGAGTGTCAACTTTAGGAAGTAGTGTAAGTGCATCTAGTGCCCCTTAGTGATTTTCGTGTATTGAAGACTTATAGGTTAAGTGACTGATGCGTTTGTGAGTGTACACAGGTCTATAAGTCTATGAGGATTTTGATATTTACAGAGAAAGTCGACCCCTAAAAATGAAGTTCTTCAACTGAAGACTTTGATATTCTGAAGACTTTCTGAAGACTTTGAAAGTGAAGAAATTGGTGTGACCTTGAAGACTTGGTATTCATTCGAGGAATATGGAGCGTGAAGACTTTTGTTTTCGTAGTTTCATTTTCTCTTTCTTTGAGTCATAGGAAACACCGTACTGTTAAAGGGGGTCGAGGAAATACTAAGGAAAAATTTCCATGTGATGCTCAACTCAAAATCCTACACCTACCAATCCCTTCGAGTGAAGCCATTGGAAATCTCATACAGTTCAGTCAATTTCTTCAATGATAGAGACGCAATTCTTATGGTCACTGAGGACTTTGCTCTGACTGAGGAGTTAGGAATTCGCCAGTGCGAATTGCCTACACAGTGAGGAACATGATAGCCCTGAGGAATTTGAGAGTCAAATTTCCGACCGTTGCTGTGCTGCGCGCCGGCTGTCTAAAATATCTTATCTACCTAACGGTCATATCATTGAAGGGCATTTATGTCTTATCATGTCGGGCTGCTCCCTAGGCTATAAATAGCCGCCCCCTACAACCACTAGTTGGTTGGCTGCTCCGAGAGAACTTGACACTTGTCATTTGAGAGCAACCCATCCTCCGAGGACTTTGAGCGAAAATCATCAAGTGAGGAAAATCCCAAAACCAAACCCCCACAAACCCAAAGTGATTGAGCATCACTGAAGAAATTGATCCTGCGTGGATCCGACGCTTGTTACCTTTGAAGACTGTGCTTCTTCCAGACGGTTAGGCGTCAAGGTCTAGAGCATCCAAGAGGAATTGTGGATCGCCGAGTGACCAAGTCTGTGAAGGTTTGGAAGTCACCTGAAGACTTACCACGAGTGTTTGGACGAGGCCTGCATGGTCTTAGTTCAAGGAGAATACGGTGAGGACTGGGTGTCCTGAGTTGCGGCTCAGAGACTGGGTGTCCGGGACTGCGTGTCCTCGAGTTTAAATACTCGGCCGCTCCAACCAGACGTACAACTGAGACAGCAGTTGGAACTGGTTTACCAAATCATTGTCTTCACCAACTAACTGGTTCTATTTCCTCAACTCTTTCATTTCCTCATTACTGTGTTGTATGTTGTTCATATCTGTGCTTGAAGACTTTGACTGAAGACTTTCACAAAATCCTCAGTTCAATTTCTTCAGTCTGTCCGTCTTCATCTTGTTATCCTGTGTTTATGCTTTTTGTACTCTGTGCTAGTCTTCATTTCATCATGATGACTATGTTTGTATCCTGTTATGTTTACTTCTGAGTACTCATTCCGCTGCAAGTAGTTCTTCGCTAAGGAATTTCCTCACCAGCAAATTCCTCAGTGAAGAATTCATAAAAATCGCCTATTCACCCCCCCTCTAGTCGATATAACGCACTTTCAATTGGTATCAGAGCAAGGTACCCCCTTGTTCTGTGTGATTTTGGTTTAACCGCCTGGAGTTTTAGTTATGTCGACCGCAGGTATGATCAAGGTCTCGGCTGGGTGTCCTACCTTTGATGGAACGGACTACCCCTACTGGAAGAACAAGATGCGAATGCATCTTGAGGCAATTGATAATGATCTCTGGTATGTTGTGGAAAATGGTGTCCCCTCTGTCACTCCCACACTGAACGCTACCGATGTGAAGAGATTCAAACAACTCGATTCTCAAGCGAAGAATATCATATGTGGTCATCTGAGCAAAGGACAGTATGGAAGAGTGAGTGCTTTGGAAACTGCTAAGCTTATCTGGGATAGGCTATCGAAAGTAAATGAAGGAGTTTCAACTCAGCGTGACTCTCGAGTCGATGTTCTTCGGAATCTCTTCAACTGCTTCAAAAGATTCGACAATGAGAATGTCCAACAAACCTTTGATCGCCTCACTGACATCTCAAATGAGCTTCAAGCCCTCGGTGCCACTGACATCACTGATCATGAAGTTGTGAAGAAACTGTCGTGGAATTGTCACGTCAGATGTCCTAGTGTAAGGACTTAGTCGCGAGGCCAACGCATCTATGTGGTAGCTTGAGAGGAGTTGAGCGGAATCGAGAGACGCAACACAAGACAGGGATTTAGACAGCTTCGGGCCCCGGGAAACATCATCCGGTAAAAACCCTACATGCTGTTTGAGGCTAGGTCTCATTATCATCATGAGGGAGTCGCCGTAAACCGGCTCTCCTCTTTGTGTCTAGCCCTAGGATTGTTTCTTCTTGCTTGTAACTTGTCTAACTTCTAACTTCTAACTTGTCCCTCTTTGGGGAGCCCTGCCCCTCCTTATATATGTTGAAGGGGCGGGTTACATGTGGAGTCCTATTAGGATTAGGACTAGTCTATCTCTAATACAAACCGGATACAAGTCCTGGTCTTAACTCCTTGTAAGGTAAATATTCCTCATGCCTTTCCTCTTAAACCGGCCCACAATAGTTGAACCGGCCTTCATGAACCGCCAGACGGGCCATCGGGTCTTGTTGCTCCTCTGGCCCACCTGCCAGATTCCCAATGAGCTGTAAACCGTCTGGTCTGTGCAGGTCGCCGGTGAATCGCCAAGTCCGGCCGGTTTATCCTTTCGGCCGGTTTAGGCCGCGGGGCATATCCCCGACATTAGCCCCCAAGTTTAGCTTGGATTTATCCATGGTAAACTTATGTTGCAAATAAACACCAGAACAAATTTGACAGGTTGTGCTCCGGGTTAAGAATTGTTGTAGACCGGCACCTGATCGTCCTTAAGTCCTTGTCATTTCTTCCTCCTAGAAAATCCGGGTCAATAACCAGCTTCATACTCAAATTGCTGATGTTGGCTTCTTTATAGAAAAAATATTGCGAAGAATAATCCACTTGAGTCGGCTTCCAAAGCACCAGCTTAAGAAATATTGGTCTTGAAATACTCATCTGATATTCAACCGGTTTGAAGATGCAGAACTTGCCGGTTTTATCATTGCCAAAGACTGTCGGGTTATAAAAACTGATAATTCCAGGTCATGATTGTTGCAAACACCGGTTCATGATTGTTGCCAACACCGGTTTATGATTATTGATGACACCGGGTTGCAGCCACAGGGTCATAATGATTGGTGACGCCGGGTCAATCTAGTTTGCTCAAACAGAGAATTTGAAAATATTTCCTTGATAATAATATAATACCTGTAGCCCCCAAGTCTTGAGTAGAACAAAGTGATGGCTTAAGACTTGCTTCAATATAAATACTGTCACTTATCGAAGAAATCCATGTTGTTCATCCCAGTCACTAGCAAAAACTGAATACTTCATATTATGTAGCCCCCAAGTGCCGGGTTGTCCTGCTTGCAGCGACCTGGGACTTGTAATTTCCTGATGCTCATAAAAACTTCAACCAGTGTAGCCCCCAAGGGCCAGCTCATTATAATGTGATGAGCCGGGTTTTCAATAATATGAGCAAAAAATGACTTTGCATTAGCCCCCAAGTGTCATGGTGCATGCTTGCAGCGACATGAGACTTGCATATTTAATATAACCTCAATTTTGAATAATGTAGCCCCCAAGTGCCGGGTTGTAAGCCTGCAGCGACTCGGGACTATTCCTTCAATTGTAAAATAAGTCATATCCATTGATAAAATAATAACCGTTGCGCTAAAGCGACTTTGAAAACCTCAATCATAATACTAGTTATTGATAACCATAATAAAAATCCAGCCATGTTGGCTATTCAAGATAATATAATCCGGTATGAAAACCTTATTCAGTATCATAATGAAAATTCAGCCAAATTTGGCTATTTGAATAATATAACCTAGTGATTTATAAGCGCATGATTCCAATGGCGCAATCCAAATATACACTGGCGACGTATAGTCCAAAGCCAGGCCGGTTTAATAAACACCGGATAATTTCCCATCATATACTGGCAACTTATCGTTTTAAAGCCAGGCCGGTTTAATAAACACCGGATAATTTATAATCATGCTTTATTCAACCTGTTTCTGCATACAACAAGTTAAAGTGTCCTGGCGGTTTACCGTCGGACGGGTCATAATGCCCAACACATAACCCAGGTTTATAACCAAGGCTGCATTTAAGAATAATCAAATATAAAATATATCATACCTGTGACATTGAATAACATCATTGGTTTACCAACTTTTTGTAGTAAGGGCGATAACCCCAATCTTGAGTAATGATAACTCCTTTCACACTGTGCCGGTTTATGATAAAACCGTACCGGGTTTATGATAAACACCGGATTAACCATATATAATACTGGTGACTTGTAGTCAAACCAGACAGGGCTGATAGTCTCCAGATTATAACTTGATTGTGTACTGACAACTTGTAGTTGAAAGCCGAGCCGGGTTGATAAACACCGGTTTACTCCATAATAGGATGGTAACAGAAAATCAAACCGGGTAGATAGCCTCCGGATTAAAAATGAACCAAATCCGTCAGCTGAACCGGTAAAAAGGTGTTTGTTGACATAAAAGAAATCCAACAAAAACAAAGAACAAAACAAGCCATGAAAATAACATGGAAGCAAAGGCAATGATAAAAACCGTTTACAAAAATATGCTATACTGAGCTGATCAGATGGTGTTACCATGGTCGGACAGGACCAAGCCCCCAATAGGAGTGACAATGATTCAAGTCAGCCAGGTCCCCAAATGATTCGTGGCATATATGCCAAATCAAGAGGCGTGGCAATGGTTCGGGTTCGACCAAGCCCCCAAGTGATTTTGTGGCCTTAGGCCGATCAAGAGGCGTGACTAGTTCAGACTTGACCATGTCCCCAAGTGATCTGGTGGCTTTCGCCTATCAAAAGGTGTCGCGTTGGTTCGGACACGACCAAGGCCCCAAGTGATATAAAAAGCAAATTTCAAGGGGTAAACCGGAGGCCGCTTTAAAACAGAACCACTCCATGTAACCACACATGATATAAAAAGAACAGAGACCCCGCTTTATGAAGCAGAAGCCCCCATGTGATCAATAATATGTCAGGCCAATAAAGGCAGGATACCCATGTTTGAACCGCGCATCATGGCAGCAGGTCCTCTTCGGCAATTTTTAACTTTTTGCAAGAGATAAATTCTTCTTGAACCGGGATCTTGAACCGGATATTGAGAGCTTCAAAGCTTTGTGGGAGACATTTTCCCCTTGAGCCGGATATTGAACCGGAATCCTTCTTTTTAAGCCGGAAATTTTTCTGACGGCCTTTCAACTCGAACTTGCGAGAAGTTAATTCCTTTTTGAACCGGACATTGTTAAACCGGATTTGAGCGCTTCAGAGCTTTGTGGGAGAATAGATTTCCCTTGAACCGGATATTAAACCAGCATTCTTCATTTTGAACCGGAAATTTTCTGACGGCCCTTAAATTTTCCTCCATATAGTAGTAGCTTCCGGGACCGGGTTATCTTTCTCTCCAGCATCCTGGGGTTCTTGACTTCACTAACAAACCAGCAATCTTTGCTGAGTCATATCATTGTAGCCCCCGAGTCTCAAGGTGACTCGAAGAGTTGGCTTGAGATTCTCCATATTTGACCGTCATATAAACCGGCATAACTTGTATATCATTGGTGTTGATAGCATGATGTGAATCCACAGAAGGTTGAGGTGACTACGGCGGGTTATAAATGATCCCGTATGAGCCGTGTCAGCAACTCGGCCAATGGTTCCTTCCAACTGGTGATTTGAAGTTAACCAAACTGTAATGGCGGCGACTTGTGCGCCTGCCCATTGAACCACCCAGTGCAGACTGCGGTTGATAGCATATGATAATTTGCCTCCATTTTGCTTGAAAGAAAACCGGGCTACCCAAGCAGTGACTTGCTCATACTCAATAAATAGCTCATGCAGACCGGTGCGGCCCGGCATGTTGATGTAGACCAGGCCGCGAGAGACGGACGGAAAATACGACCGCAGCATCAGAGATGGCACAAACAGATGAGTCGGCCGCGGCGTTGTAAACCGCCACGGACGGGGAAGATCAGCACCGGTGTCGTAAACCGGCACGGACGGGCGAGTGAACCACATCATATTGAACAATGCGGTATGGTTGGATGCTGGTGCTTCATAATATTGGCGCGAGCTTTATATCCGTGACATAATAATCATTTTTGCAGCGAATAATTGTCCTGCATAAACAATACTGCAGACCAAGTCAAAGATAAACTGTTCTTTGATAAAACAATAAGTGTTAATAAAATAATTTTAGATGGATATCACCTGATATTTGGGAATGATAGATGATAGTAATGCTCTATATGGTCGAGCGAGTTAATTGCAGGCGCGGTAAACCGCGCGGACGGCGAGTCAATCACGGGCGCGGTCCCGGCAAGTGTATGTAAACCGGCATGGACGGGGGGAATCGGCAGCGGCGTTGTAAGCCGGCGCAGACGCATAAACCGGCCGCGAGGGCAGACGGGTGAGTCGTCTTCCATGTTGTAAGCTGGCGCAGACACGTGAACCGGCCGCGAGGGCGGACAGGCGAGTCATCCGTGACCTGTATATACCAACACTATGGGGCAGAGTAGTTGTTTTTGTTGGGGAACATAGCAGAAATTCAAAAAATTTCCTACGTATCACCAAGATCTATCTATGGAGAGACCAGCAACGAGTAGAAAGGAGAGTGCATCTACATACCCTTGTAGATCGCTAAGCGGAAGCGTTCAAGTGAACGGGGTTGATGGAGTCGTACTCGTCGTGATCCAAATCACCGATGACCAAGTGCCGAACGCACGGCACCTCCGCGTTCAACACACGTACAGCCCGGTGACGTCTCCCACGCCTTGATCCAGCAAGGAGAGAGGGAGAGGTTGAGGAAGACTCCATCCAGCAGCAGCACAACGGCATGGTGGTGGTGGAGGAGCGTGGCAATCCTGCAGGACTTCGCCAAGCACCGCGGGAGAGGAGGAGGACTTGGGAGAGGGGGAGGGCTGCGCCAGAACTTCGTATTCAGCTCCTATGCGTCTCCCCACTTTATATAGGGGTGGAGGGGCTGGTTTCTTGCCCTCCAAGTCCATTGGGGCGTTGGCCAAGGTGGGAGGAAAGAAATCCCATCATTTCCTTCCCCACCGATTGCTATCCCCCCTTTTTAGGGATCTTGATCTTATCCCTTTGGGATATGATCTTATTCCTTCTAAGGGGGGATCTTGGTGCGCCTTGACCAGGGGTGTGGGGCCTTGCCCCACTACCCACGTTCATGTGGGTCCCCCCATGCAGGTGGGCCCCACTCCGGAACCTTCTAGAACCTTCCCGGTACAATACCGAAAAATCCCGAACATTTTCCGGTGGCCAAAATAGGACTTCCCATATATAAATCTTTACCTCCGGACCATTCCGGAACTCCTCGTGATGTCCGGGATCTCATCCGGGACTCCGAACAACATTCGGTAACCACATGCAAACTTCCTTTATAACCCTAGCGTCATCGAACCTTAAGTGTGTAGACCCTACGGGTTCGGGAGACATGCAGACATGACCGAGACGTTCTCCGGTCAATAACCAACAGCGGGATCTGGATACCCATGTTGGCTCCCACATGTTCCACGATGATCTCATCGGATGAACCATGATGTCAAGGACTCAGTCGATCCCGTATACAATTCCCTTTGTCTAGCGGTATTGTACTTGCCCGAGATTCGATCGTCGGTATCCTTATACCTTGTTCAATCTCGTTACCGGCAAGTCTCTTTACTCGTTCCGTAACACATCATCCCGTGATCAACTCCTTGGTCACATTGCGCATATGATGATGTCCTACCGAGTGGGCCCAGAGATACCTCTCCGCTTACACGGAGTGACAAATCCCAGTCTCGATTCGTGCCAACCCAACAGACACTTTCGGAGATACCTGTAATGCACCTTTATAGCCACCCAGTTACGTTGTGACGTTTGGTACACCCAAAGCACTCCTACGGTATCCGGGAGTTGCACAATCTCATGGTCTAAGGAAAAGATACTTGACATTAGAAAAGCTCTAGCAAACGAACTACACGATCTTTGTGCTAGGCTTAGGATTGGGTCTTGTCCATCACATCATTCTCCTAATGATGTGATCCCGTTATCAACGACATCCAATGTCCATAGCCAGGAAACCATGACTATCTGTTGATCACAACGAGCTAGTCAACTAGAGGCTCACTAGGGACATATTGTGGTCTATGTATTCACACATGTATTACGATTTCCGGATAATACAGTTATAGCATGAATAAAAGACAATTATCATGAACAAGGAAATATAATAATAACACTTTTATTATTGCCTCTAGGGCATATTTCCAACAGTTTTCACAAAAAATTAACAAGTACCAATAAAAAGTAAGCTGGATGGATATCACCTGATTTTCTTCAGGCGTCTTGTCGCATCTGCTGAGAAGCAGACAGAAGCAGAGACCAGCATACGCGTGTTGGTTGCAACTGGGGTGGGTCAACTAAGTCCGGCGGTGTACGCGGAAAAGATATCTCGCAGGCGATTTTAATCCGCCAATCCGATCATGCGTGGTAGTCCTTTGCCCAGACATGCATACTCACGTGAGGCAAGCAGTTCCTACAAGCATTATCTCGTCCTTGTACAGATTGCCTCCTCAAAGTTTGAGTTCAGATTTGACTCGGTCCTGACACCAGAAAAAGTAGCAGCAGCAGAGGCGTAACCCGGCGATTCCAGAGGGGTGTCGGCAAGACGGGCCGCGGCCAGGTAGCAGCGGCTCCCGGGGCGATGGTGGTGGAGATCAGGCCAGAGTGGCTCGATGGGTCAACACCTGGAGGCTTGAGCAGCGCTGTAGCAGAGACCGAAACCAGCGACGGTGGCTCAGGCGACTCAGCATGAGGGCAGCAGAAGTGACTGACGCAAACCCGCTGTAGTATAGGTGGTTTCAGAGGCCACGACTCACAGAGCAGCCTGAGGTGCGGCAGAAACAGGGGCGCACCTGCCTGGTCGACAGGGTGGCTGCCCTTTTGCTGTAGATGGCGGTGACCCGCCAGCAGCGTCAGAAACGGGCAGCCGGCTTGACATAGCCCGGCGGGGCCGGCGTAAGGCGACTCAGAGGCGGGGCCGAACCCGATGAAGCATGGCGCGGGACCCGGCGCGAGAGGCAGTCAGCGAAGGCGCTTCAGATGGAAACGGCCATGGCCGGTCTTGCGAGCGGAGGTGCGGGTTGATGTTGTGATCCGGCGGGGCAGAACCGCGCAGGACGGCGATGGTCAGGGCCGCGAACGTCGAAGTAGCAGTGATTTGGCTTGACAGGAACTCCAGGCGGCGGCGTCAGGCGAGGCCAGAGAACCGGGGAGGTGGCAACTCAGCGACTTGAAGCTCAGACGGAGGAGGCGTTCGGGATGAGGCCCGGGTGCTCTCAACTGGAAACGAGGCCGATCCAATGCCACAGGGCGAAGGTGAATCCGGCAACTCTGGGTCAAACCTGCTGCGACTCGATGTCGGTGAATCCGGGTCATGGCATCGTAACTGTCTCTGTTCCGGGTCATGGCTCTTCTCGAGCATTGCATATCAAAAATTCCTTTTAATACTTCTGATCAATTACTACACGATTTGCTCCCTTGTGAATAACCGTTGATGCCCAATAAGCAATTGACGCTGGCTGCGGTGGAAACACTTCAGTTGATCTCGGCAACTTGTGGCAATAGAACGAATCGCAACCCTAATTTTTTCTTAAACTCAAATCTTGTACTCCCAGATCCATGGTAAATCCTGTGTGATTGTCTCGTACCGGTTCTTCTACATCCAGCCGATCGCAAGCTTCTCGGTCCCTGGAAAGCTCCCTCCAAGAACTCAACACCACCATGCGCAGGTCCCACGGTGGGCGCCAACTGTCGTGGAATTGTCACGTCAGATGTCCTAGTGTAAGGACTTAGTCGCGAGTCCAATGCATCTATGTGGTAGCTTGAGAGGGGTTGAGCGGAATCGAGAGACGCAACACAAGACAGGGATTTAGACAGCTTCGGGCCCCGGGAAACATCATCCGGTAAAAACCCTACATGCTGTTTGAGGCTAGGTCTCATTATCATCACGAGGGAGTCGCCGTAAACCGGCTCTCCTCTTTGTGTCTAGCCCTAAGATTGTTTCTTCTTGCTTGTAACTTGTCTAACTTCTAACTTCTAACTTGTCCCTCTTTGGGGAGCCCTGCCCCTCCTTATATATGTTAAAGGGGCGGGTTACATGTGGAGTCCTATTAGGATTAGGACTAGTCTATCTCTAATACAAACCGGATACAAGTCCTGGTCTTAACTCCTTGTAAGGTAAATATTCCTCATGCCTTTCCTCTTAAACCGGCCCACAATAGTTGAACCGGCCTTCATGAACCGCCAGACGGGCCACCGGGTCTTGTTGCTCCTCTGGCCCGCCTGCCGGATTACCAATGAGCTGTAAACCGTCTGGTCTGTGCAGGTCGCCGGTGAATCGTCAAGTCCGGCCGGTTTATCCTTCCGGCCGGTTTACGCCGTGGGGCATATCCCCGACAGAAACTGTTGAGATCGCTTGATTCCTCATTTGATACTCTGGGACTGATGATACAAGAACGTGCTGACTACAAGTCGCTTGATCCTGCTGATATCCTCGAAAGGCTAAACACTCACGAGTTCCAGCTTGCTGAAAAGAGAGATCTCTATGGTTCAAACTATGGCAAACCACGTGCCCTGAAGGCCAAGGCTGTGTCTGACTCTGAATATGAAGATTCTGGTAGTAGCCTTGGTGATCCTGAAGAACTGAGCCAGGATCTAGCACTGCTTGTGAAGAAATTCCAGAAGTTCACAAGACGTGGTCGCTTTGGAAAATCCTCAAGAGGCAATGATTCCTCATCCTGTGACTATAAGAGAAGGCTTTGCCACAAATGCAAGAAGCCTGGTCACTATATTCAAGATTGTCCTTAGTGGGAAAAGGAAATGAAGAAGAAGAAATACAAGGATTACAGTTCTGATGATGCGAAGAAGAAGAAGAAATCGTCAAAATCTTCGTCATCAAAATCCTCGAAGTCTTCATCTCACAAGAAGAGCAGATCCAAGAAGGCTCGGGCATTCATTGGCAAGGAAATGGACTCTGAAGCTGAATCTGAGGAAGATGATGAAGAGGAGGCGTCTGAAGAATCTGAGTCTGGTGTGGCAAGTCTGGCCGTTGCTACTGCTTTCGTCAGCAAGTCCATCTTCAACACTGAAGAAACTGACTCCACCGACAAGCCTGATGAAGATAATGATGGCTACGCTCCCACCTATTGCTTCATGGCGAAAGGTGCTAAGGTACTCAAATACAACTTCTCTGACTCTAGTGAAAATGAATCTGATGAGGATCTCAAACCCAGCTACTCTAAACTTGCTAAGATTGCTGTGAAACAACAACAGGCTCTTGAAAAGGTTCAAAACATGCTAGATAAAAGTGATGATATGTTGGGTGAAGAAATGGATCGCACTAAAGCCTTGACTGAAAATCTTTAGAGACTTCAGTCTAGGTTTGATAACCTTCAAGGTCATCATAACGCTCTCTTGACTGATCATGAGAAACTTTCTTATGAATTTCTTCAAGAAAAGCAAGATCACGAGAAGCTTTCTCTTCAATCTCTTCAAAGAAAGGTAGATCTTGAAAAGCTAAGAGTGTGTTATGAAGATCTTCAGAAGGAGCGCGATTCATTACTAGCTCAACAAATCAGCGCTTCACAAGAAGAATTTGTTCCCCCATGCTTAAAGTGCATTGAACATGAATCTGCTAATTCTTCACCTGAATGTTCAAATGCTTCAAATGTTACAAATTCTTCATCTGCCTCTGCTATCACTAATTCCTGACCTGAGGACATTGCTAGTATCACTGACAATGCAGGGCTGAAGGAACTGTACATGACAGGCATGTACAAAAGCCTCAAAGGGCATCAGACACTTTGTGATGTGCTCAAAAAGCAGATCCTCAACAGAAACCCTAGGAAAGAGGGTATTGCCTTTGAGAGGAAACTCAATGCCGATGGAACATATTGGAAGCCTGAGCAGTATCCCAAAACCTCATGGGTTGCTGCAAAGGGACCTCCAGTTGATCCATCTAACTTATCTGGCTTTACGTGTGAATCTCCTCATTCTTCTGATGAGTCTTTTGACTCCAACTATAAACTGTTCAAAAATCAGAATGGTGAAGTATTTGCTAGATATGTTGGCACTAACTGCAGGAATGGTTCCCCTATGAAGAAAATCTGGGTTCCCAAAAGTTGTGTTGAAAATCTTCAGGTGAATGTCCTCATGACACCACCTGTGAAGAACAGGAACCCCAGATCAAATTCTTCATATGGACCAAATTCTTCATATGGATCCAAGTCCTCTTATGGACCAAATTCCTCAAATGGATCAAAGTCCTCATATGATTATCATCGTGCTAACAACTCTGTCTCGCAGGGTAGAGCTAAGGGCTATGAATATGTGCATTATTCTTCAAACCATTATGTTCATAAGTCCTCGAAGAATTACTCTGCTTATTCATATGCTTACCCTAACCACTCTTATGTGAAGCGAAATGGTTTGGCATCTTTGCCACCTTTCTCATATGGTGCTCGCAGAATGATGAACTCTTTGCCACCCCTCCAGATGTGGGTGGTGAAGAAAAAGAACTAATCTCTTCTGCAGGATCAGGTCTCCAGACGTGCTCTAACGTCTGAAGAATTTGCTGGGGACCTGACGAAATTGCCTGAAAGGACGCAGGAAAATCATGATGAAATGAACATTCATTTCACACGTCCTCATACTGCTATATCTATTTACTGCTTGATGAAATTCATCTGATGAACTTGATATCATATTCTTCACTGATGAAGCATATGAGATTGTAAGCTACACTAATTCATCTGCAGGATGATCAACCCAAAACCACTGAAAGGGTCCTCGATAGTGGATGTACAAATCACATGACTGGTGACAAGAATCTATTGATGGATGCTCCCTTATCACCGTCACCTCTGAAGCATATCATCTTTGCTGACAAAGTCTTCAGACTCAATAAGGCCGTCTATGGCCTCAAGCAAGCCCCTCGGGCGTGGTATGATACATTGAAGGAATTCTTCGTGAAGAATGGATTCACACCCGGTTCACTCGACCCTACTCTTTTTACTAAATCATATGATGGTGAACTGTTTGTGGGCCAAATATATGTTGATGATATTATCTTTGGCTGTACTAACCAACGTTATAGTGATGAATTTGCCTATATGATGAGTGAAGAATATCAAATGTCTATGATGGGAGAGTTGAAATTCTTCTTAGGTCTTCAAATTCGTCAACAGCGCAATGGCATATTCATATCTCAGGAGAAATACCTCAAAGATGTACTGAGGAAATTCGGCATGCAAGATTGCAAAGGTGTCAAAATTCCTATGCCCACAAATGGCCATCTATGCACTGATGAAAATGGTATTGACTTCGATCACAAGGTATACCGCTCCATGATTGGTTCTTTATTGTACTTATGTGCATCTAGGCCAGATATAATGCTTAGTGTTTGCATGCGTGCCCGATTTCAAGCTGCACCGAAGGAATCACACCATAAGGTTGTGAAGCATATTCTTCGATATCTAGCTCACACACCAACACTAGGATTATGGTACCCCAAGGGCTCTGCTTTTGATCTCATTGGATATTCTGACTCTGACTATGCTGGTGATCGGGTGGACCGCAAGTCAACATCTGGCACTTGTCATTTCCTCGGACGATCTTTGGTCTGTTGGTCCTTGAAGAAACAGAACTGCGTATCACTGTCTACTACTGAAGCTGAATACATTGCTGCTGGCTCATGCTGTGCTCAACTGCTTTGGATGAAGCAAACCCTCAAGGACTATGGCGTCAACGTGAAGAATGTGCCTCTCCTCTGCGACAATGAGAGTGCCATCAAGATTGCTCACAACCCAGTTCAGCACTCAAAGACTAAGCACATCCAGATTCGTCATCATTTTCTTCGTGATCATGTGTTGAAGGGCGACATCTCCATCGAGCATGTGAAGACTGAAGAACAGCTAGCTGATATCTTCACTAAGCCCTTGGACGAGAAGAGATTTAGCAAGTTGCGGTGTGAGCTAAATATCTTAGAATCTTCGAATGTTCTTTGAAAAGGACACACATCCTAACCCTTATGCAGAATTGATGACTTAGATGTGCAACGCATGAAGAAACGTTTTTCTTCAATCAATGAAGAATAACACTCTAAGTGTGAAGAAATTAATGAAGAATTTGATTCTCAGAACCCTACGACAATTGTACGCGGTGTCTGAAATCATCATTCTTATACGGTGGGTCACGCCACCACAAAAGTTGAAAATCTTCAATTTGAGTTTTTCCTCATTTTTGAAATTCTTCAATCTTTCAAATTCTTCAACTTTGCAAAATCTTCACTGTTTCCGTCATTTTTCTTCATTGGCTATATATATATATATATATGTGAGTTTATGTCCTCTACAGCATTCACTTATTGCTATTTCTTCAAGTTGCGATTTCTGCTAAGTGAATGTGATCGGACCCTTCCCCCCTCTATGCTACACTCAACCCAATCTATTCACAAATTCTTCATGTGCGTTCTGATTGAAACTCGTTCAAAGTCTTCACTGTGTCCTTGTCAGCTGAAGAAATTCCGAACGAAACTTTAAAACAAATCTTACCCAGATTTTCGGTTTTACCGCTCAAACCGTTCCGCATCCCACGATGCATTATTTTATTCACCCACGATCTTACACGATCTCATCTGCACAATACGTGGGTGACACATGTCGCGTGAAGAAGAAAGGGCAGGGGCATGTTCGTCCCAAAATCTTCAGGTGAACAGTTTTTACCGTGGCTATAAATACCCCTCTCCCCTTCCTTACTTCATTTACTCCGCTCGGTCACTGTCTCTCGCTCGAGCTCCTCAAACCCTAGCGCCGCCGCTACTCCATCGCCGCCGGTGAGGAAGAGCTTCACCGCCTCAACCTCGTCGCCGTCGTACTCGCGCCGGCTACGGAAATCTTCACTCCGCCGCCGCCGTAGCTGTCTCCCTCTGCCAAGTTAGGGCGTGGGAGATCTAACTTGACGAACTTCACCACTGTTCATCTCTGTTCGTCGTGTTCTTCAGTTCGGGTAATTAAATGTAATATTTATTACTCGCTTTGATTCTCAAACTTTTTTGAAAATCTTCAAAGGTGTTTTATTTCTTCAAAATCTTCACATATGAATACCTCGCACACTGTATGCTCTTGATCCATCTCTCTAAGCACTCAATTCTTCAAGATTCCTCAATTGTGCAGATTTTCGATCTGTACAACTCTAGAACCTAAGGCAAGAACGCTTAGTGAAATTCCTCAAGGCTCAACTGGTCAAATTCCTCAAAACTTGTCTTTTTTTTCGAAAAATCTTCTGAGAACGCATATGACCTCTCCAAATTCCTCGCACCTACACTCTGTTCACAGGTACTCATGTCCGCTGCTGAATCACTAGGTTCTCATCAACTTAACTCATTTGCAGCGTTCCTCGAAGAAAAACTGCATACTTCTTCAGAGTGTTCAATTGTTCAAATTCCTCATCTGAAGAAAATGGCTGAAGGAAAGAGACCGCAGAAAGGAGGAAAGAAACCGGAGGTCATGACTGCTTTCGAGATCCCTGATGAAATATATAAGGATTATTGCACACCTGATGAAGCCAAGTTTGGCAAAGAAAACAAGAATCAGCGCAAAGTGCGCATTCAGAGGATTGAACGAAGATGGGCACACGAATGGAGAGAATATCGATATGTTAAAATTCGCCTTAAATCCTCCATGCCCAAGAGCTCCATTGGCACCTGGCCAAGTCGCTGATCCCACTAGCATCAAAAGTGGTGAAGACTTTCCTGAAGAATGGGCTAGGCGCCAAGCAAAATTGGCAAGACAAGCCAAGGAGGCAGTGAGGAAATTCAAAGAGGATTCTGCTGCTGCCGCTGAGATCTCGGTCAAACCGAGGAAATCAATGCCGAAGAAGCCTGCTCGCAAGCCAAGTGCTTCACCATCAGCGCCCTCACGGCCAAGTTCCTCAGCCGCGCCCTCACGGCAAATTCCTCAGACTACTGCTGCTCCAGCAAAGTCCTCAGCAGCTCCCTCCAAGTCCTCAACACCTGTGCATCTGGCTACATGTCAAAGGACTCAGGGTTTCTCAATTGCTTCTGGTGTCTCAGCAAGTTCCTCAGCTGCACCAATGTCCTCATCAGGCCCCACTCTGCTGAAGACAAAAGCAACAGCTGGACGCGGTCCTCGGCCAAGTCCAAGAAAGAAACAGGTTGCTTTCCAAGTGCCCTCTGATGACGAGGCTTCTGATGAAGAACTTGCAGAAATCATCAGAGATAGACAAGCAAAGGCCGCCAGAGCCAAAGGAACACCTGTGCCTCTGCTTTTGAATCCGAAGAAGATCCTCGACTACATTGAATTATGGCATAAGGATCCAAACACTCCAATGCCTGATCTGCCTCTGACTCCTGGTCAAAGTCATATGCTAACCCATTTCATCGCTCAAGAGAAATGGAAGTTTGAAAAGGCTCGTGAGATAAAGAGAGCACAAGCTAGAAAGGAGAAGCTTCTGAAGAAGAACGTTGTCAGACTATCACCTAAAGAACTTCTCAAGGCTCAATCTGAGATCCAAGCCCTCAGCAAAGATTTCGATGCATACCATGCTGATTGGCAAGGAGCCAAAGTGAGATTCGTCAATTTGACGAAGAAAATGACAACTGTTGCAGCTCCATCGCAACAAGAAAATCCTCAGGCTGCAGACTCTGCTCAGCCTGCTGAAGAACATGCCAGCACTGCTGATGACTTTCAGCCTGCTGATGAGAATACAAGTTCCAGGGCTGATGACTCCATTCCAGCCGCTGAAGAAATTCCCAGGGCATCCACTAGTGGTGCGCCTGAAGAAACTGAAGAGATCAGGGCAACTGCACCAGTTGCGCTTGAAGAAAATGAACCACAGTCCTCAGCTCCACCTACGCCAACACCAACTCCAATTCTTCCTTCTGCTTATGAAGTGAAGAAAACCAAGGCTGCAGAGCGAGCTGCTGTGAAGAAAAGGAAGGCATCAGCTGCGTCAAATTCTTCGGCCACGAAGAAAATGAAGCCAATGACCAGCTCGCTTGAAAATCCCATTGATGTCGTTCCCATTTCCTCCATGTCGTCTAAGGAAATTGTTCCTTATGGAGAAGACTACAAGATCCCAAGTGGATCTGATGAAGAAAATCATTCTGTTGCTACCTCAGAGCAGTTTGATGAAGAAATTGAAGTGGAAACATTCCCTTCAACGCCAGTCGTTTCCTCACTGATGCCTCAGTTCACAGCTGAAGAGGCTGGTGTTGAGGAAATTGAAAAATAAGACGAAGACGTGGATATTGGATGCACTACACCAGTGAAGAACGATGACTTTTGGGAAAGTCAGCATTCCAATACTCCTCTCTTCACTCCTATTCAACAAATTCCTCAGTCCCCGGCTACTACTGTTCAAATGGGCTCCGAAGAAACTCATCCCACATCGTCTGTTCATGAAGAAATTCCAGCCACTAGTGCTGAAGAACCTGCTGCTGCTGATCCCCAAACTGCACAAGAAGAGGAACCAGAAATTCCTCAGCCTGAAGCACCTGAGCTCGCGATTCCTGAGGTTGTGCTACAAATCACTGACACTCCTCTGCCCAAACCGAAGAATCCGTTCTCGAGCAAGCAAAAATTCAAGGCTGAAGACTTCTTTTCTGAGCATGTGTTCTTCACTGATTACAATCCATATGACTCTGCTCGCATAAGGAAGAGACGTTTCTGGACTGCTACTCAAGCTAACTTCTATTCCTCAGTGCTCTTTGACAAGGACAAAATCTTCGATCATGAACATATTCCTCACGTGGATATGGAATCTCTGCCGTGCTTCGAACCGGTCCTCCGAGTTATTCACGATGCAGGACTACTGAACTTCTGCACTGACATCTGTGATTGGAATGAAGAACTCATTCTTCAGTTCTATGCCACTTTGCATATCACCGGAGATGCTGAAGATGTCAATTCATGGGTGCTGGATTGGATGACAGAAAACACTCACTACAAGGCACCAGCAACTGAATTGCTTCGTGTCCTTCCTCTTGATCCTCCCCATGCCAGTGCACGTTGCATCTACAATGACCGCGAACTGACAGATCATTATATGCAAGTGCTCATGAAGCCTTTGAAGCCAGGGCAGGCCCCTCGAACCAAATTCCTCGTCAAGGAATTGTTGTATGTGCCTCGGACTATCTATCGAATCCTGACGAAGACAATGGGTCCTATCAAAGGCCACGACTCAAATGATGAAGATGTCGTTGGTATCATGAAGAACATGCTTTTCAACATCATTCATGGCGTTCCCGTCAACTTTCATGATTTCTTCATGAGGACTCTGGCTAATGTTGCAATGTCACCTTTTGAGCTGAAGCCCTATGCGCCTTGGATTATGAGATTCATAAGGGCAAGATCTTCACTGAATTACAAGGCTGACACTCTGAACCATGGTAGCTACTTGCCGCCCATTGAAGTCCTCAAGCGACCAGTTTTATCATCTGATGATAAGGGCAAGGCAGCTGCTGTGATCGATGAAGGCACTCGCCCATTGGATGGTCAATTCCGTCTAGCTACATCTTAATCCACCAATGACGATTCTGCAACACATGACACTGCCGCAAATACCTCAGCTAAGCAAAATCCTCAAGCAACAGCACCCAGGGTGATGACTGACCGTGAGTTACTCCTCAGTCTTCATCAGAAGGTTGATCGCAATCACAAATGGGTGAAGCGTCAGTTTGCTGCAATTCTTCACAACATGACCTCAACCCATAATGTAGTGAAGAAAAATCAGTATCACCTTCATGAAACCCTCAACTGCACCTGGGCTATTCTCACTCATGTATATTCCGCGGAAGAACTGAAGACTATGGGTCTCCAGGAAGCATTTGACTGGTCTGCACCACCTCCGAAGAAATTCAAGAGAGTCAAAGTTCTTGATCTGGTGGCCAGTTCTTATTCTTCATCGCGTGAAACTGATGAGCATGAAGATTTGGACGACACTACGGCAGGCCCTACCTCAATGAACAACCCCGACAATACTGGCGCTCCTCCATCGACTCGAAATTCTTCAGGGGCGTTAGTCCTCAGTTTCGATCCTTTTGGTCATTTGATGACAAAGGGGGAGAAATCTGAGTTACAACTCTCGTTCTTCTGAAACTTTTATTGGTTCGAGTTGTAATCTTAAATCTGATGGTGCCCTGATACTTTTGAACGGTGCATTGTGCTCTGACTTTGATGCACTGTGCTCTGATACTTTTGATGTGTTATTCTGCATGCTTATTCCTCGTTAATATTATTGCACGCATGCTGAATCTCATCAGGCACCATATTTCATCATGCATTTCAAATTCTTCATATTATATATCAAATGCGTGTACGAATTACAAGATATAGGGGGAGATCTCCATGATTCAATTCTTCAAATGTGCATTGCCTCAAAAGAAAATTCCTCACTATGCACACATACAGGGGGAGTTCTTCTATATCTTGCAATCAAATTCCTCAATATCAGTATTTACACTTCATATGTTTATCCCCGTTGAAAACTTAACCTATGTTGTCATCAATCACCAAAAAGGGGGAGATTGTAAGTGCATCTAGTGCCCCTTAGTGATTTTGGTGTATTGAAGACTTATAGGTTAAGTGACTGATGCGTTTGTGAGTGTACACAGGTCTATAAGTCTATGAGGAGTTTGATATTTACAGAGAAAGTCGACCCCTAAAAATGAAGTTCTTCAACTGAAGACTTTGATATTCTGAAGACTTTCTGAAGACTTTGAAAGTGAAGAAATTGGTGTGACCTTGAAGACTTGGTATTCATTCGAGGAATATGGAGCGTGAAGACTTTTGTTTTCGTAGGTTCATTTTCTCTTTCTTTGAGTCATAGGAAACACCGTACTGTTAAACGGGGTCGAGGAAATATTAAGGAAAAATTTCCATGTGATGCTCAACTCAAAATCCTACACCTACCAATCCCTTCGAGTGAAGCCATTGGAAATCTCATACAGTTCAGTCAATTTCTTCAGTGACAGAGACGCAGTTCTTCTGGTCACTGAGGACTTTGCTCTGACTGAGGAGTTAGGAATTCGCCAGTGCGAATTGCCTACACAGTGAGGAACATGATAGCCCTGAGGAATTTGAGAGTCAAATTTCCGACCGTTGTTGTGCTACGCGCCGGCTGTCTAAAATATCTTATCTACCTAACGGTCATATCATTGAAGGGCATTTATGTCTTATCATGTCGGGCTACTCCCTAGGCTATAAATAGCCGCCCCCTACAACCACTAGTTGGTTGGCTGCTCCGAGAGAACTTGACACTTGTCATTTGAGAGCAACCCATCCTCCGAGGACTTTGAGCGAAAATCATCAAGTGAGGAAAATCCCAAAACCAAACCCCCACAAACCCAAAGTGATTGAGCATCACTGAAGAAATTGATCCTGTGTGGATCCGACGCTTGTTACCTTTGAAGACTGTGCTTCTTCCAGATGGTTAGGCGTCAAGGTCTAGAGCATCCAAGAGGAATTGTGGACCGCCGAGTGACCAAGTCTGTGAAGGTTTGGAAGTCACCTGAAGACTTACCACGAGTGATTGGACGAGGCCTGCATGGTCTTAGTTCAAGGAGAATACGGTGAGGACTGGGTGTCCTGAGTTGCGGCTCAGAGACTGGGTGTCCGGGACTGCGTGTCCTCGAGTTTAAATACTCGGCCGCTCCAACCAGACGTACAACTGAGACAGCAGTTGGAACTGGTTTACCAAATCATTGTCTTCACCAACTAACTGGTTCTATTTCCTCAACTCTTTCATTTCCTCATTACTGTGTTGTATGTTGTTCATATCTGTGCTTGAAGACTTTGACTGAAGACTTTCACAAAATCCTCAGTTCAATTTCTTCAGTCTGTCCGTCTTCATCTTGTTATCCTGTGTTTACGCTTTCTGTACTCTGTGCTAGTCTTCATTTCATCATGATGACTATGTTTGTATCCTGTTATGTTTACTTCTGAGTACTCATTCCGCTGCAAGTAGTTCTTCGCTAAGGAATTTCCTCACCAGCAAATTCCTCAGTGAAGAATTCATAAAAATCGCCTATTCACCCCCCTCTAGTCGATATAACGCACTTTCAAGTAGTGATCCCACTATTTTGGAGGATGTTGAATTTTATTGTGATGAATACGAAAGTGGATTTGGAAGAGTGTCAACTTTACTTAGTAATTCCACTATCTTGCGAGGGGTTTCAATCGATTATGATGAGAACAAAGTTGCTACTTATGATGATTATTGTGATGAAACTTATGCTATAAAAAGTAGTGAGGATTATGTTTACAAATCTTGTCATGATTATGATTACCCTTTTTCTGAACATTACTCTTTTAATGTGGAAACAATTTTTAGTGTTCAAGTCTCTTATGATACTCCCACCATTCCGAATGAGAAGAATTTTGCTTATGTGGAGAGTAGTACAAATTCTATGCTTGTAGATCATGAAAGGAATGTTTTAGGTGCTGGTTATATTGTTGAATTCATTCATGATGTTACTGAAAATTATTATGAGGGAGGAATATATGCTTGTAGGAATCGCAATAATGTCAAGTTTCCTCTCTATGTGTTGAAAATCTTGAAGCTATGCTTGTTTTACCTTCCTATGATAGTTGATTATTGTTCCCATAAGTTGATTGCGTGAGTGTTAACAATTATAGGAGACTACGAGATAGTTGAGTATATGAGCTTGATGATAAGTTCTATTATTGACTCTTTCTGATGTTACGATAAATTGCAATTGCTTCAATGACTGAGATTATAGTTTGTTAGTTCCCAATGAAGTTTTTGAACCATACTTGACATTGTGAATTGCTTATTACTTGAGCATAGGAAATCATATGACAAAATATATTTATGTTGATGTTATTAGAATGATCATGATGCCCTCATGTCCGTATTTTATTTTTATCGACACCTCTATCTCTAAACATGTGGACATAATTTTCGATTTCAGCTTCCGCTTGAGGACAAGCGAGGTCTAATCTTGGGGGAGTTGATACGTCCATTTTGCATCATGCTTTTATATCAATATTTATTGCATTATGGGCTGTTATTACACATTATATCTCAATACTTATGCCTATTCTCTCTTATTTTACAAGGTTTACCATGAAGAGGGGGAATGTCGGCAGCTGGAATTCTGACTGGAAAAGGAGCAAACATTGGAAACCTATTCTGCACAACTCCAAAAGGCCTAAAACTCCACAAAACAACTTTTTGGATTCATTAAGAATTTATGAGAGAAAGAAATAGGCTAGGGGGCCCATACCCTGTCTAGAAGACAGGGGGCGCGCCCCCCCTATAGGGCGCGGCCCCCTATCTCTTGGACCCCCTGGTGGGCCTCCGGCGTCCATCTTCTGCTATATCATCACTTTTCCCCTGGAAAAAATCATGGGCAAGCTTACGGGACGAAACTCCGCCGCCACGAGGCGGAACCTTGGCGGAATCGATCTAGGGCTCTGGCGGAGTTGTTCTGCCGGGGACACTTCCCTCCGGGAGGGGGAAATCATCACCAACGTCATCACCAATGATCCTCTCATAGGGAGGGGGTCAATCTCCATCAACATCTTCACCAGCACCATCTCCTCTCAAAACCCTAGTTCATCTCTTGTATCCAATCTTGTATCAAAACCACAAATTGGTACCTGTGGGTTGCTAGTAGTGTTGATTACTCCTTGTAGTTTATGCTAATTGGTTTACTTGGTGGAAGATCATATGTTCAGATCCTTTATGCACATTATTACTCCTCTGATTATGAACATGAATATGCTTTGTGAGTAGTTACATTTGTTCCTGAGGACATGGGTGAAGTCTTGTATTAGTAGTCATGTGAATTTGGTATTCGTTCGATATTTTGATGAGATGTATGTTGTCTTTTCCTCTAGTGGTGTTATGTGAAGGTCGACTACATGACACTTCACCATTATTTGGGCCTAGAGGAAGGCATGGGGAAGTAATAAGTAGATGATGGGTTGCTAGAGTGACAGAAGCTTAAACCCTAGTTTATGTGTTGCTTTGTTAGGGGTTGATATGGACCCATATGTTTAATGATGTGGTTAGGTTTACCTTAATACTCCTTTTTGTAGTTGCGGATGCTTGCAATAGGGTTTAATCATAAGTGGGATGCTTGTCCAAGTTAGGGAAGCACCCAAGTACCGGTCCACCCACATATCAAATTATCAAAGTACCAAACGCGAATCTTATAAACGTGATGAAAACTAGCTTGCGATAATTCCCAATGTGTCCTCGGGAGCTCCTTCTTCATTATTAGAATTTGTCCAGGCTTATCCTTTGCTACATAAAGGATTGGGCCACCTTGCTGCACTTTATTTACTTTATTTAGTTTTTGCTCGTTACCATTTATCTTATTACAAAACTATCTATTACCTACAATTTCAGTGCTTGCAGAGAAAACCTTACTGAAAACCGCTTATCATTTCCTTCTGCTCCTCGTTGGGTTCGACACTCTTACTTATCGAAAGGACTAGATAGATCCCCTACACTTGTGGGTCATCATGGGCCCCTCAAGGCTCCCCCGACTGACTTCTTTCGCCTATATAAGCCTACGTACCCTAAAAACATCGAAAGAGAAGATAGATCGGGAGTTCTGCTGCCACAAGCCTCTGTAGCCACCAAAAACCTCTCGGGAGCCCGTTCTGGCACCCTGCCGGAGGGGGGGGTCCCTCACTGGTGGCCATCTTCATCATCCCGGCGCTATCCATGACGAGGAGGGAGTAGTTCACCCTCGGGGCTGAGGGTATGTACCAATAGCTATGTGTTTGATCTCTCTCTCTCTCTCTCTCTCTCTCTCTCTCTCTCTCTCTCTCTCTCTCGTGTTCTCTCTATTGCACAATTTTGATGTATCGCGAGCTTTGCTATTATAGTTGGATCTTATGATGTTTCTCCCCCTCTACTCCCTTCTGATGAATTGAGTTTTCCCTTTGAAGTTATCTTATCGGATTGAGTCTTTAATGATTTGAGAACACTTGATGTATGTCTTGCCGTGTTTATCTATGGTGACAATGGGATTTCACGTGCCACTTGATGTATGTTTTGGTGACCAACTTGCGGGTTCCGTCCATGAACCTATGCATAGGGGTTGGCACACGTTTTCGTCTTGACTCTCCGGTAGAAGCTTAGGGGCACTCTTTGAAGTACTTTGTGTTGGTTGGATGAATCTGAGATTGTGTGATGCATATCATATGATCATGCCCACGGATACTTGAGGTGACAATGGAGTATCTATGTGACATTAGGGTTTTGGTTGATTTGTGTCTTAAGGTGTTATTCTAGTATGAACTCTTGAATAGATCGATCCGAAAGAATAACTTTGAGGTGGTTTCGTACCCTACCATAATCTCTTCGTTTGTTCTCCGCTATTAGTGTCTTTGGAGGGACTCTTTGTTGCATGTTGAGGGATTGCTATATGATCTATCTATGTTATTATTGTTGAGAGAACTTGCACTAGTGAAAGTATGAAGCCTGTGCCTTGTTTCCTACCATTGCAATACCATTTACGCTCACTTTTATCATTAGTTACCTTGCTGTTTTTATATTTTCAGATTACAAATACCTATATCTACTATCTATATTGCACTTGTATCACCATCTCTTTGCCGAACTAGTGCACCTATACAATTTACCATTGTATTGGGTGTGTTGGGGACACAAGAGACTCTTTGTTATTTGGTTGCAGGGTTGTTTGAGAGAGACCATCTTCATCCTACGCCTCCCACGGATTGATAAACCTTAGGTCATCCACTTGAGGGAAATTTGCTACTGTCCTACAAACATGTGCACTTGCAGGCCCAACAACGTCTACAAGAAGAAGGTTGTGTAGTAGACATCAAGCTATTTTCTGGCACCATTGCCGAGGAGGTGAGTGCTTGAAGGTATATCTTTAGATCTTGCAATCGAATCTTTTTGTTTCTTGTTTTATCACAAGTTTAATTTTTAAAAGAAAACTAAAAAAATGGAATTGAGTTTGTCTCATACGCTTCATCTTTTTAATATCTTTCGTGAGTATGATGGAAAGGAAAATTGTGCTCAAGTGCTAGAAGAAGAATGCATTAAAATGCTTGGTACTAAATCTTTGAATGATGAGCATGATTGCAATGTTGTTATTATGAACTCTTTGAATATCCATAGTACTAATGATGATTGCACTAGTTATGATGAAAATGGCTCTTATAAGAATGTTGATTTTTGTGGAGTAGAATGGGTTTTCATGGACACACCAAATAGAGAAAATAGATATTGCAAGAGGCATAAGTATTTAAAAACTAAAGGTTTGCAAGAAAGTCTTGATGATTGTGCTGAAAGATTCAATATTTTTCGTGCCCCTTGTGAACTTTGCAACGAACGTGGTCATTTAAATCTTCAATGCAAATTTTTTCATGATCGAATCGTGTCCAAAAATTGTGATAACTTACCCTTGGGCATCATAAAGAGCTTAGTCTTCTTTTGGGGTATGAAGAAATGAAACGTATAACTGAGGGTATTCCAAAATTTAATCTTGATAGATTTCTTGATTTTGATCTAGAGGATATTTATATGTTTTGTGCAGTGAATTGCATTGAAAATCCTTATATTGCCAATTACCTAAAGAAAAGAAAGAAAAAAGAAGACGATGAGAATACTAATGAAAGGTAAGAGACCTCCCAATCTCCTCCTATTATTTCTTATGATGAATCAGGTAACGAGGAGGAGCTTTCTATTCAACCAATCTCGTCAATAAGGAGCTCGAAGACGAAGGTTGAACCCACACATAATGTGAAGAAGAAAAAGAAAAGAAGGAGCAACAAAGGTAGAAAGGTATCCCTCCCAAATGATGTTGCTCCTACTACTCATTGTGATGATGATAATTGCTATACTATTGGTTCTATCCATATTTTTAATGATGAGAGTGATTATGCTTATGATATGAAAGGGCCCAAGCTTGGGGAAGATATGTTTGATGAGGATGAAATATTTGAGAATATATTTGCTGAAATTAATGTTTGTCCCAAGCTTGGGGATGCTATGTTTAATGAAGATGATATTTTTAGCATCCCAAGTTTTGATATGCAAACTTGTTATGATGATAGCATGCCTCTTACCTATGATGATTATATTGATGAAAGTGGGTTTGGAAGAGTGTCAACTTTAGGAAGTAGTGATCCCACTATTTTGGAGGATGTTGAATTTTGTTGTGATTTGGAAGAGTGTCAACTTTATTTAGTGATTCCACTATCTTGGGAGAGGTTTCAATCGATTATGATGAGAACGAAGTTGCTACTTATGATGATTATTGTGATGAAACTTATGCTATAAAAGTAGTGATGATTATATTTACAAATCTTGTCATGATTATGATTACCCTTTTTTTGAACATTACTCTTTTAATGTGGAAACAATTTTTAGTGTTCATGTCTCTTATGATACTCCCACCATTCCGAATGAGAAGAATTTTGCTTATGTGGAGAGTAGTACAAATTCTATGCTTGTAGATCATGAAAGGAATGTTTTAGGTGCTGGTTATATTGTTGAATTCATTCATGATGCTACTGAAAATTATTATGAGGGATGAATATATGCTTGTAGGAATTGCAATAATGTCAAGTTTTCTCTCTATGTGTTGAAAATCTTGAAGCTATGCTTGTTTTACCTTCCTATGCTAGTTGATTATTGTTCCCATAAGTTGTTTGCTCACAAAATCCCTATGCATAGGAAGTGGGTTAGGCTTAAATGTTCTAGTCATATGCTTCATGATGCTCCCGTTTTGTTTCAATTGTTATCTTTTATGTGAGCATCATTGTCATCATCATGCCTAGCTAGAAAGGCATTAAAGAAAAGCGCTTGTTGGGAGACAACCCAATACTTATCCTTATTGTTTTTGTTTGTCCACATGATTATTTTACTGTAATAATCATGTTGTATAGCTTTTGTTTCAATAAAGTGCCAAGTAAGACCTTTAGGATAGCTTACGGTGATAGTTGTGTTGATCCTGCTGAAAATCAGAAACTTTTGCACCCAGTAAATTCGTTTTGTTAATTCACAGAAAAGTGATTATGATCTGATTATTTTTTCTATGGATTGGTACACAAATTTCTTAGGAATTCCTAATTTGGTAGGATTTTTGGAGTTCCGGAAGTATACGTTTGATACAGATTACTACAGACTGTTCTGTTTTTGACAGATTCTATTTTCTATGTGTTGTTTGCTTATTTTGATGAATCTATGGCTAGTATTAAGTGGTATGAACCATAGATAAGTTGGAGTACAGTAGATATTACACCAATATGAATTTAGAATGAGTTCATTACAGTACCTAAGTGGTGGTTTTATTTACTTATACTAACGGAGCTTACGAGTTTTCTGTTGAGTTTTGTGTTGTGAAGTTTTCAAGTTTTGGGTAAAGATTCGATGGACTATGGAATAAGGAGTGGCAAGAGCCTAAGCTTGGGGATTCCCAAGGCACCCCAAGGTAATATTCAAGGACAACCAAGATCCTAAGCTTGGGGATGCCCCGGAAGGCATCCCCTCTTTCGTCTTCGTTCATCGGTAACTTTACTTGGAGCTATATTTTTATTCACCACATGATATGTGTTTTGCTTGGAGCGTCATTTTCTTTTGTTAGTATTTGCTTGCTGTTATTTAGAATAATGTTTTGCATCTTTATTTTCAATAAAAATGTCAAGGATAGCCTTTACCATGCTTATTTTGCTAGTATACATGTTGCTGTTTGAAAACAGAAAGTTTACCGCTGTTGCAAAAATTCCCTAGAAAAGTCAGAGCATGATATAATGTTGAAACCTTTTGCATAATGAGATATGATAAATATTCTACATCTTAGTATTTTTCCCATAAGTTTTATAGTTATAGAAGTATGATGAATCTTGCATTCTTTACAGACTATATTGTTTTGGCAGATTGCTGTTATGGTTGCATTGTTTGCATATGTTTGCTTGTTTAATGATTCTATTTGAGGATAGGAGTGTTAAATATGCAGAGGAATTTAGTATGAAATGTTGAATAATAATTTTAGTGATTTTTTACAGTAGAGAATGATAAGGTTTTGCATTGGTTTATACTAACCTATCTCACGAGTTCTTGTTGAGTTTGGTGTGGATGAAGCTTTTTGATAAAAAGAGAAACCACGATATGAGAGGAGTTAAGGAGACACAAAAGTTCAAGCTTGGGGATGCCCAAGGCACCCCAAGATAATATTTCAAGAAGTCTCAAGCATCTAAGCTTGGGGATGCCCCGGTAGGCATCCCACCTTTCTTCTTCAACAACTATCGGTTAGTATCGGTTGAGCCTAAGTTTTTGCTTCTTCACATGAGTTGTGCTATCCTTGCAATGTAATTTTATTTTGTTTTGCTTGCTGTTTGAATACAATACCAAGATCTGAAATTCTTTAATGAGAGAGAGTCTTCACATAGTTGCATAATTATTTAGCTACTCATTGTTCTTCACTTATATCTTTTTGGAGTAGTTTTTCATTTACTCGTGTGCTTCACTTATATCCTATGAGTAAATTGTTGAATGAGTTGATTGTCATAAATCTGAAATTATATATGTCTCATTTGCTTATCCCATGGGGAGTAATGACTTCACATCTAAGAAGTATAGGTTGTAAATTTATTGAAGGTTAGCAAGCATTGTATTGGTTATTTGAACAATTCATGAAAGAATATTGAAGGAAGATAGATTTCATATATAAATATACTATCGTAGAGATCTTTTATAATTGGGAGCACTCATTAAGTATGACATGCTAAAGAGTTGATGTTGGATAAGGAAGACAATGTAATGGGTTATGATTTCCGACATCTCAGTTAAAGTATATTGTCATGGATCATTCAAACATGTTGTGCTTGCCTTTACCCCTCATGCTAGCCAAAATTCCTTGCACCAAGTAGAGATACTACTTGTGCTTCCAAATATCCTTAAACCAAGTTTTTCCATGAGAGTCCACCATACCTACCTATGGATTGAGTAAGATCCTTCAAGTAAGTTGTCATCGGTGCAAGCAATAAAAATTTCTCTCTAAATATGTATGATATTTTGGTGTGAAGAAAATAGCTTTATACGATCTCTTGTTATGGAAGCAATAAAAGCGATGGACTGCATAATAAAGGTCCATATACAAGTGGCAATATAAAGTGACGTTCATTCACATTAAGATTTTGTGCATCCAACCCTAAAATCACATGACAACCTCTGCTTCCCTCTGCGAAGGGCCTATCTTTTACTTTATGTCTTTTACCTTTATGCAAGAGTCAAGGTGATATTCACCTTTCCCTTTTTCATTTTATCATTTGGCAAGCACTTTGTGTTGGGGTGATCCTGATATATATATCCAATTGGATGTAAGTTAGCATGAACTATTATTGTTGACATCACCCAAAGGTGATTACGTTGGGAGGCAACACTATAAGCCCCTATCTTTCTCAGTGTCCGACTGAAACTCCATAACCATTAGTATTGAGTGAGTGTTAGCAATTGTAGAAGACTATATGATAGTTGAGTATGTGGAGTTTGCTATTCCTGAAAATAAGATGAATTGCAATTGTTTGATGACTGAGAATGAAGTTTGCTAGTTTTCAAGAAAGTTTATGGTCTATGCTTTGACATGTGAATTGCTTGTTACTTTATCGTGAGAAGTTTTATGAGATGAACTACTGTTATGACATGTTATCATGCTAGAAAAGGTGATTGAAATTATCATTGATCAAACTTGTGCACCTTCTTTGCATTCACACTTCATAAATTATTTCTTTTATCATTTATCTACTCGAGGACAAGTAGGAATTAAGCTTGGGGATGCTGATACGTCTCCAACGTATCTATAATTTATGAAGCATTCATGCTATATTACTATGTGTTTTGAATGATTACGGGCTTTATTATACACTTTTATATTACTTTTGGGACTAACCTATTAACCGGAGGCCCAGCCCATATTGTTGTTTTATTGCCTGTTTCGGTATTTCGAAGAAAAGGAATATCAAACAGAGTCCAAATGGAATGAAACCTTCGGCAACGTGATTTTTTGGAAGATTATCATCCTGGAGACTTGGAGGTCAAGTCAGAAGATACTCGAGGAGCCCAGGAGATAGGGACCCCCCTACAGGGCGCGCCCCCCGTCTCGTGGACCCCTCGAGCACCCCCCGACCGACTTCTTTCGCCTATATAACCATACATACCCTAAAACCATCGAATATCAAGATAGATCGGGAGTTCCGCCGCCGCAAGCCTCTGTAGCCACCAAAAACCTCTCGGGAGTCCGTTCCGGCACCCTGCCGGAGGGGGAATCCATCACCGGTGGCCATCTTCATCATCCCGGCGCTCTCCATGACGAGGAAGGAATAGTTCACCCTCAAGGCTGAGGGTATGTACCGGTAGCTATGTGTTTGATCTCTCTCTCTCGTGTTCTCTCTATGGCACGATCTTGATGTATCGCGAGCTTTGCTATTATAGTTGGATCTTATGATGTCCACCCCCCCCCCCCCCCCCGCGCTACTCTCTTGTGATGAATTGAGTTTCCCTCTTGAAGTTATCTTATTGGATTGAGTCTTTATTTGAGAACACTTGATGTATGTCTTGCCGTGTTTATCTGTGGTGACAATGGGATATCACGTGCCACTTGATGTATGTTTTGTTGACCAACTTGCGGGTTCCGCCCATGAACCTATGCATAGGGGTTGTCACATGTTTTCTTGACTCTCCGGTAGAAACTTTGGGGCACTCTTTGAAGTACTTTGTGTTGGTTGGATGAATTTGAGATTGTGTGATGCATATTGTATAATCATGCCCACGGATACTTGAGGTGACAATGGAGTACCTAGGTGACATTAGGGTTTTGGTTGATTTGTGTCTTAAGGTGTTATTCTAGTACGAACTCTTTTATAGATCGATCCGAAAGAATAACTTTGAGGTGGTTTCGTACCCTACCATAATCTCAACGTTTGTTCTCCGCTATTAGTGGCTTTGGAGTGACTCTTTGTTGCATGTTTAGGGCTTGTTATATGATCTATCTATGTTATTATTGTTGAGAGAACTTGCACTAGTGAAAGTATGAACCCTAGGCCTTGTTTCCTATCATTGCAATACCGTTTACGCTCATTTTTATCATTAGTTACCTTGTTGTTTTTATTATTTCAGATTACAAAAACCTTTATCTACTATCCATATTGCACTTGTATCACCATCTCTTCGCCGAACTAGTGCACCTATACAATTTACCATTGTACTGGGTGTGTTGGGGATACAAGAGACTCTTTATTATTTGGTTGCAGGGTTGTTTGAGAGAGACCATCTTCATCCTACGCCTCCCACGGATTGATAAACCTTAGGTCATCCACTTGAGGGAAATTTGCTACTGTCCTACAAACCTGTGCACTTGCAGGCCCAACAACTCCTACAAGAAGAAGGTTGTGTAGTAGACATCACGTACCACAGAAAAATCCCACTCCAGCAAAAAGTATAGCAAGTCCACCGGCCAAAGACCTATCCCAGCTGCAGAGACAACCAATTCCTGCAGATTGGAACCCCATTCCAGTTATTCCCAGTTTAAAAGACAATGCTTTCAATGTTGTTCGGGACTACATGCATATATTCCCATCATGGGAAGATTATAGTGAAGACAAACACCATTTTCACATCTTCCTGTCCCACTTACGTGTAAGTGCTATTATTCATGGTGATTATTTTCCTGTTTTCTGCTGATTGAACACATCAATGATTTACATTGCATTGTTGTAAGTAGGCGAGGGTCAATATGGATGGTCATGACGAGCAAAGCTTGCTTGCGCTTTTCAAGGAAGCATTGCAGCAGTATCGGTGCTACCTGAGGAAATCACACTTTGATGGCAAATCTATAAACAAATTTCCGATGAAGTCTCCTGTGCTAAATTTAGAAGACATTGAATGGAAAACCTTGTTATGCACTGGTCTCGTTCCGAGGATGAGGTACTGTCTATGATATCGCATGACAATTTGAACTTCTTCTTTTCCGCATGTGCCTTACGGATCTTTTTTGCAGGAAATCTGCTCAAAAAATAATTCCGGTTTGAAAAGAACGACAAGATATCGCAAATATGCTGCCCGCTGCTTTGCTCTTGTTAGTACCTATTGTCATGTATCACTGTACTTGCATACATACCTGGTTCATTATGTGACAGCAGTATGCATGATAGCTTTCTTATCAATTGTTCGCTCCAAATTATCTAATCTGTATGAATGGTTACATTAGTGTAGAATATATCCAATGCCAATGAATTTTTTTAGCTCTGCATTGTTCTTGTAAGTACCTGTTGTCCTTTATCAGTGTACTTATATTGACATGTAGTTGTTCATGTACCATCACTCTGTAGCTTATTTTCCTTTGCCCTCCATTTTTTACACATCAGATCTATATTTACTCTTACCATAAGGTTGGATAACACCGATGGTACTGAAGAAGTTCTGCTCTGCATTGCTCTTGGCTGTACCTTTTGCCTGTATCGTTGTACTTACATTTATAGCTACTTGGTTATGTAGCATCACTCTTCATCTTATCTTAAATATTCTCCATTTTTTTCTTATATTGTCACATCTATATTTACTCTTAACAAAATGTAGAATAAAAGAAATGCTTATGAAGAAGATTCTGTGGTAAACTTCTTGAATTGCCCCCCCCCCCCATCAGAATGGATAAGGGCTTTATAGAGCCTACCTTCACCAATAATGTAAGTTTGTCCTTCTCAAGCCTTCAAACTTTGTTGTGTATATTTTGTTAGGCATGACTGCAACAACTGTTTATTTTTGGTGTTTGCATCAAATTGCATGTTTAAAGTTTATTATGTAGTTCATAAACAAAAGTTTGTCCTTCTCAATTTAAGTTTTCAGTTGTACAACCAAGTTCCTTCTTCATGCCATGTAAATTAAACTATACAGAGCAAGTGATCTTATTTTTCTAATCTGAAATGGGTAAATTGATAGCACACTTACCATTGATACTTATGAGTTCTTGATCTATAATCTAGTGGTGTCGTGAAGCTGCCAACTCCTTCACAATGTCATTTCCTGCCATGTCTTGAGCTGAACAATACCATATTGTGTTAATGCTATTTTAAACTGTGTCACTTTATTCGTCAGTAAGAAATGTGATGAATTGTCAGCACTGATACTTATATGTGCAAAACATGTCATCTGTCTGCTCGTTTATCTTTCAGAGTGAGGAGGATATAAGTGTCAAACAAGTGCAGTCTCATCAGCTTGCTCAGTTGCTTGCGCTGCAGCTTCCGAGCAGGGCTAACCTTTCTTGAACTCTATTGAAGTGCTGTCGGTTTTGTATATTATTTTGTCGGCATGTTTAATTGCACTGGTGGCGATCTTTGATGCCCAGTGTATGTAATCTGTTGTCTGCTTCTGCTTTATTATCATAGTGGCGAACTTTGATGCCCAGTGGATGTAATATGCCGTAATTTCTTTATTGTATAGTCTAGGTTTTTTTCTTATTCACGATGCTGCAGTTATTTTACTGTATATATATCATGTCTTTGAAGTAAACCAGCCAAACCATAAAATTACATTACATAATCGGGCCGTCATGCAAATCACTATGTATGATCCGCATCATGGACCCCGTCATCTTGGTCCGTTAACAGGCCTAAATGTAAACTGTCCCACTAGTAGATTCGGGCCTTTAATAGGCTGAGTAAACTGCCGACCCTATTTTCCCAGGAAAACTCAATGGGCTTTTAGGAGGCTGAAAAGTAGGTTGGGCCTGAAACGTGCAGAATAGCTCACAGGCCGACAACAGGCCGAAATAGACCCCGGCCCATGATTGTGCCAATCAAATCATGGGCTTATAACAGGACAAAATTGTCTCGGTCCTTGTTTGGCCCAATCAGATTATTGGCTGTGAGCAGGCCGGATGCAAACAGGGTCGTAGTTAGGCCCAACTATATGACGGGCTTTTAACAGGCCAAAATATATATAGGGACGAAATGTTAAACGGGCCTATAACAGGCCGAAACTAATATTAGGCCGAATTACTAAATGGCCCTTTATCAAGTGGGCCCAAAAGCATAGCGTCCAGTTGATGGGTCGAATCTGATATGGGCCATAATTTAGCCCAAAGCCTCTCAAAGGGCCGGACCTGATCTGGGCCGTAATTTGGCCCAGAACGTGGGAGGCTTTTAACGGGCCGGATCTCATATGGGCCTTTATTAGGCTCGGAACATGACATGCTGTTAATGGACCGGATCAAATATGGGCCGGCATTTGGCCCAAAACATGGCAGCCTGTTAATGGGCCAGCCTACTAGTGTCATCAAAATCTTTTGGGCCTTCAGCTGGGCCGGCCCATTATGGGCGGCTGAATCTCATGGGCCTTTAGCTGGGTCGGCCCATTATGGTCCACAAAGTCTTGGGGCATTTCGCTGGGCCGGCCCATTATGGCCCGCAAAATCTCGCGGGCCTTTAGCTGGGCCGGCCCATTATGGCCCGCAAAAATTTGTGGGCCTTTAGCTGGGCCGCCCCATTATGGCCCGCAAAATCTCGTGGGCCTTTTGCTGGGCTGGCCCATTATGGACCACAAAATCTTGTGGCCCTTTAGTTGGGCTGGCCCATTTAAACTTTATGGGCCATTTTTGGGCCGGTCCACGTGTCAACATTTCATAAGCACATCTCGGCCATTGGATGAGTGACACCTGTGCCAACGGGGAGCTGACACGTGTCTCCTCCAGCCAATGATGATTTTACACGTGGAAAATCCCCATTGGTCCGGGCTGTTAACGGGAAACGGGACCTGATAGCTTAACGGTGTTCCGTTACGGTGGATGCCACGTGTCGGTCACCCTTGACGAAAGCACTTCTGTGACACGCGATTTATCGTCATGGAAGTGGACACTTCTGTGATGATAATTTTGGTAATGTCATGGAACACTTCTACGACAACATAGGTATGACTTTCTTGATTCTATCATAAAATCATCATGGATGTACATGCATGACAAAAAACGCGACCTACTATGACAAACACATATCATCACGAAAGTGTATTTTTTTGTAGTGGGACCCGCTTGAAGACTATCAACTCATATGATTCTCCCCCTTTTGTCAGTAAGGACCAAAAAGGCTTGAAGACATAGAGCCTCTACTCGTTTCCATGAGGAGTAGGTGAAGCAGCAGGGTCGATGTTGAGGTTCGGTGGTGCAGACAAACTTGGTGCAGTGTCGATACGTGCCGAAGTTGGAGGTGGTGAAGTAGCATCATCGTCGTCATCAATGACCCTGGCATTAACAGTTGGCGCGGAGGAGTACTCAGAATCTTCGAGTAATGGAGTCTGACACAAGACAACGTTCCTGGGAGGAGTGGTATCAAATTTGAATCTCTCTGTGAAGCCATCGTTTTGAAGATCAGCTTCAGCACTGAGCAATGTCAGACTCTTCCATGACCTCCGACATGTTTCATGAGTGACAAACGCATTCTTGGTGGCAAGATTTTGAATGCGATTAACATCCACCAAGAGGCTTTGCATCTGACGATTTAGCCAGTTATGGTGCTTATCATGTTTTTGATGCAGGGCAATGAGAAGCTCTCGGTCATTGAGAACACGATATCTCTTCTGAGGCCTTTGAGCAATTGTGCTTTCAGTGGCTTCAGTATAGGCACGATGAGGTGCACGTGTACGTCCAGCCAGAGGATAAACATGAGTTGTAGCAAGAACTCCTTCAATGGGCTGAGTGAAGCTTTGGTGATCGGTGTTGTGAAGATAAATTGGCTCCTTGGCAGGCTCTGGGTATATGTCTTTGACAGGCATATCAACCTCTGGCAAGAATATCAGATGCATCGGTTGCGCGCAAACGGCTGATAGTTGACAGCAGAATGAAGCTTGATGAGGCGCATAACCCATGGAGCATAAAACTTCAGACCAAATAAATCAGAGCTAGATGCAGCCAATTGCCTGATGAAGAAGTCTTGAGCATTGAAGCTGATGCCATTGAGGATATAGAAAACCAATGTCTTCATTGAGCCTTCAATCTTTGCTGAAGAAGAATGTCCTTTGACAGGCCATAGAGTTCGCCTTATAATATGATAGATTGTGTGGGGCAGATATTCTAGGTCTTCAACAAAGAATTCCTTTGGATATTCAGCGTCTTGTGGCAGTGGCTTCATCATGCTCAGCATTTGGCTCATATTAGGCTCAGGCTTCTAAAAGATGCTCTCCAAAGCATTGCGGTGAAGCTGACAACCAGGCTTGTAAAGTTCACCTGGAGTGGGCAGGCTAGTAAGCTCAATGATGTCAAGAGCTTTGGCTTCATGATGTACATTGCCTGTCATCCACTCAAGGACCCATGTCTTTGGATCCCTGTTGTAGCGGTGAATGTGAAGAGTTGCATAGAATTGCAGCAGAAGTTCTTCATTCCAATTTTCTTTATCATTCACAAACTGGAGAAGACCTGCATCTCTGAAATAGTCGAGGGCTTCTTCTAAGCAAGGTAGGCCCACAATGGCTTCGCAGTCTAGACGCATATGGGGAAAGATGCGCCCCTGATTGTATAGTATGCATGAATAGTAACTGCACTTTGGATAACTCCAAAATCGATCAGATGATATTCTTGGCTTGGAATATGGGTTCTTGGCGCTGTCAAAGAAGGTGTTGTGTGCTATGAAGCCATTAGCGTTGAATGATCCTGGCGCAGATGCAGTACCTGGGAACCTTGGCAGCCTCGGTTTTGGCTTCTGAACCTGAGGCCTGTGCTCCACATGATAATCAAACTAAGGTCCGGGAGCAGGCAGAGGAACCAGAATGGGCCATCTTACAGTGACAAGCTTGCCTTGATAAAATGCTTGCTCAATGGTGTGTGGACTTGGAGGCGGTATAGGAGCAGTGGCATTGACAAGGGCTTCAGGATGCACATTGGTGGCAGGTGCATCATTGGCTTCAGGCACCACGTTCACTGTAGGCACCACATTAGCTTCAGCCATAATGACGTCATTGGCTTCAGTAGTGTTGTTGGTGGCCGCTTCAGTATTTTCAACCTCCACTTGAGTAGCTGGAGGGTTCGACACATTCTCCTCGAGAACATCTTCTTGGTTGGTAGGGGGTGTGGCAACATGTTCTTCTTCTTCACGGGTTTCTTGTTGTTCTACGGCTGATGCAGCCGGTGTATCTTCAGCAGATTTGGCTTCATATTCAGAGAAATTCACAGTGGGAGTGGCTTCAGGAAACACTTGTCATGTAATTGAGTTGTCTTGCACATCACCTTCTGGAACGCTCGATGGAGCAACTTGTGGCCTTGGTCCTTTGCGAAGCCTGTGAAATGCGGGCGACGCTTTTGGGGAGGGAGTTGGCTGGACCACATAGTCGTCATCGTCAAGTACTGGATTGGTGACTTGAGGTGGGGGAGTACTTGGTGAGCTTCGACTTTGAGTTTCTTGTTGTGGGCGATCAGCCCATGAAGCATCCTGAGTGATTGGCGTCAAAGGACGACCAATGCTGATGAGTTCGCTGTTCGTGAGAACAGGTGATGATACCATTTGGCGCTTGATCTGAGGAAGGACTTCATCATCATCTACATTGTCTTGGGGACCAATGTCTTCAGCTGTGATGGGATCAACAGCTGGAATTTCTTTAGCTTCAGGAGCCTCTATGGAAGCAGGCTCGTGAACTATCAACTGATGCTCTTGGTGTTCGGATGCAGGACGAGCAAACGAGATGGGCTCGACAACGAGGGGCTCTGTGGGAGCAACCAGGTCTTTCTTCTTTGTCTTTCTCTTCTTGGTCGGTGGAGCATCGTCAATGGTGATCTTGGACTTGCGCTTTCTGGCTTCGGCTTCAGCTGCCCTTATTTTCTTCAGTTCCAAAGCTGCTATGGGGACCTTAGGCTTCGAGCTTGTCATGCTGGCAGGGAAGACAATGCGAGGTTCTTCCCGCCCTGATGCTTCAGCTTGTGCCACAGCAGGCTTCTTCTTCTTGGCAGCCATCTTGGGGTCCATGCCAGGACGCCCAAGTGCCTTGCGCTTCTCAGCTTCATTGTAAGCTTGAACACAATTGCAGCGAGGTTTTTCATGTGCTCGCGTGAACCTTTGGCCTCTTCACATTTCTTGCGAAATGCCTCCTTGAGGTCATGCAACATCAGCTTGAAGTTTTGAACATCAGCCACACTGAGCTTGGCCATGTGCTTCTTGAACTGGGCTTTCTCATAGTCAATTTTGTTCTTCAGTTCAACAATTTTCTGAGCCAGAACCAGATCAGGAGCAATGGCGCCTTGGAAGGCGACGCTGATGCCAATTGGGAGCTGAAGATCATCAAAACTGAGGTTTGGGTTGTCAAACCACTCATCAATGAAATTGTTCAGAATGTTCACATCGAAAAGGGGCAGATCATTGAAGATCTCCGCCTCTTGCTTGCTCTTAATCAGCTGCTCAAGGGCATCATCACCACACTCATCATCAGTTGACAGATCAATAGCTTCATTCTCATTTCGCGGCACGGCAGCTGGGGTCAGTGCTTGACCAGAACTCTTGAATATTTTCTTCTGGGGCTTCTCTTTCCTCTTGGAGACTCGAGATAGATCTTCAGAATTGATACTTGGTGCATGAGGAGCAGTTGCCAATGGCTTCACACGTGAAGCTTTTGGTGCAACAGAAGGTTTTGAAGCCTTAGTTTTCTTCTGCTTTTGTGGCTTAGGAGGAGCTAGCGCTTCATCAGAATCTGCGTCATCAGCTGAGTGATCCACATTAGCCCCTTGAACTGTAATGTGAGTGATGAGGCCTTCGAGGTTGTAGAAGGGGGCGATTCTGTTTTCATTGGCTTCACGGGTGCCATCATCCCGAGGAGCAGACGGACCGGAGTTGAAGTAAAGTCCAAATGCCTTCTTGTTCTTCATAGCAAAATCTTTGGCAAACTTGAAGTTGCGCTTGAACAGATTGTCTTCGCGACACCATAGAAGAGAAGATGGGTCAGCATTCTCTGGTTGTGGTCCGCGAACCATGCACGGGTAGAAGCCTTGATCAATAGCTTCAGACAAGGACTAGGGTTGAAGATTTTTGTATAATATATCTCCCCAGGGCTGCTTGATGGCATTCTTCTCAGCATACTCGGCCGTGACAAATCTGTACCTGTACCACTCTTCAGCCCTATATCTTCGAATCCACTGGATTCGAGTTTTGCGTTCAACATAAGTTTCTTCAGGGTCTGTCTTGTACATTTCATGCAGATCTGGTGGCAAATCTTTGGATGTATTCCCATGGTGTTGTCTGCCGCCCTTTCTAGCTAACTTTTCAGTTGCCATGAAGCTTAAACTGAATGGCTTCAGAACTTGCAAAGGCTTCTGATGGCTAGTCAGACAAGAACTGGCTTCAGGAGAATTTATGTGACTCTGTAAGAATTTTGCAAATGAATGCAGACTATGAGAACCAAGGGATTCTCCCACAGACATGTACCCTGTGACAGCATTAGAGGTGCGAGGGAAGGGGAAGAGGTCATATGCATTCTTAGAAGATTTTGAAGATAAATCAGTTTGAAGACATTGACCTCATAATGCGAAGACATTCACTTATTTGTTGTGAGTTGGTTCCAGATTTGTACGAATCCAAGAATACGTACAAGTGAGGAATCTAACTTGTAGTGAAACATAAGTGAATAGACTAGGCATAATATGAGATGCAGAACAGGATAGATTCAGCTTTGGAAGCATAGAAACCACTTTTGTTAGAGAAGGATGAATCTATCAGATCAAAAAGACAGTAAAAGTAAGTTTTAATTACCACACGAAGAACTGCTAGACAGAACGGAGTTGGGGGCTGAGCAGTTCAATCTCCCATGCCCTAACTTGGAGACGGAAGACACCTACAACGGCGGTAGAGAAGACGAGGTCTGCGGCCAGCGTGAGGACGGCGTCGGTGAGGTCACGGCAGTTAAGCGCTTCATCGCCGGCGTCGTCGAGAGCTAGCGGTGGTGCTAGGGTTTGTGCGAGGTGGCGAGGTGGGAGAAGGATTTTGACCGCGATGTGATGTGTATTTATAAGGAAAGGGACGACACAACACAATTACTCAGGTGCCCCTGGCGGTTCACATCTGATGAACACGTGGCAAACATGCAACACATTGGAAGTTGTTCCATGTTCCCACGCACGCCTGGATTGTCGGGTGGTCGTTCCGGCTTCTCCGGTTTTCAGGCAATAAGGATGCAGCATTAAAAACAGATTAAATGTTTGTCAGATTGACTTCAGCTGACAAGGACTCAATGAAGGCAATCGACAGGTTTCAATAGAATGCATATGATTTGGACAGATAGAGTTGAGGTAGAAGCATAGAACAGGTTAGGGTCCGATCACATTCACTTAGATCAAAAGATTCAAGCAAGAAGTCATAGCTATAAGTGAATGCTGTAGAGGACAGAACACAAATATGTATATATCCTAGTATAAGACTAAGTTAACAAGGTGAAGATAATCATGAACTTAAATCAAAGATGAAGACAAATCAAATGTGAAGACTTTGCAATTATAACGCCAAGAAATACTTCAAACAAAAGTTTGGTGGTGGCGTTACCCACCGTATAGGAAGTATTAGACCTAGACACGGCGCACAATTATTGTGGCGCTCCGAAGTCGAATTCCACATTAATGTATTCACACTCGGAGTGTATGTCTTCATTGATTGAAGATATACATTACTTTGTGTGTTGCACATCTAAGTAATCAATATGCATAAGTGTTAGGATGTGTGTCCAATCACAGGACATTTGAGGATTCCAAGATATTTAGCTCACACCGCAACCTACAAAACCTTTTCTCATCCGAGGCTTTGTGAATATATCTGCCAATTGCTCTTCAGTGTTGACGTGAATGATATCACTATCATCCTTCATGACATGATCTCTGAGAAAGTGACGACAAATTTCAATGTGCTTTGTCTTCGAGTGCTGAACTGGGTTGTTGGCAATCTTGATGGCGCTTTCATTGTCGCAGTAGAGTGGCACATGCTTCAGGTGAACACCATAGTCCTTGAGAGTTTGCTTCCTCCAGAGAAGCTGAGCACGGCAAGATCCAGCAGCAATGTATTCAGATTCAGCAGTGGAGAGAGATACATAGTTCTGCTTCCTTGAAGACCAACAGACAAGTGATCGTCCTAGAAAGTGACATGTGCCTGATGTGGACTTGCGATCAACCCTGTCACCAGCATAATCAGCATATGAGAATCCAACTAGGTAAAACTCTGAGCCCTTTGGATACCATAATCCTAGTGTTGGGGTGTAAGCCAAATATCGACGAATTCGCTTCACAGCTAAGTGATGCGATTCCTTTGGTGCTGCTTGGAATCGGGCACACATGCAAACACTAAGCATTATATCTGGCCTAGATGCACATAAGTAAAGTAAATAACCAATCATGGAGTGGTATGCCTTTTGATCTAACTCTTTACCATTGTCGTCGGGACTCAGATGACTTTTGCTTGGCATTGGCGTCGTGTATCCTTTGCAGTCTTGCATACCAAACTTCTTCAGGTAATCTTTGAGGTATTTTTCTTGAGATATGAAGATGTCGTTGCGTTGCTGACGGATTTGGAGACCCAAGAAGAACTTCAGCTCGCCCATCATGGACATCTGATATTGCTCTTGCATCATGTGACCAAACTCATCACTGTATTTCTTGTCAGTGCAGCCAAAGATAATGTCATCCACATAGATTTGGCACACAAACAGTTCACCATCATATGTCTTCGTGAAGAGTGTAGGATCCAGTGAACCGGGTTTGAAGCCTTTGCTCTTCAGGAAGTCTTTGAGCGTGTCATACCACGCACGAGGGGCTTGTTTGAGGCCATACAATGCCTTGTTGAGCTTGTATACCATATCATGATGTTTTGGATCTTCAAAGCCAGGAGGTTGTGCAACATATACTTGTTCTTCAATCTTTCCATTGAGAAAAGCACTCTTCACATCCATTTGATACAGAAGGATGTTGTGATGATTTGCATAGGCTAGCAGTATGCAAATGGCTTCAAGCCTAGCCACCTGAGCAAATGTTTCATCAAAGTCAATCCCTTCAACTTGAGTGTATCCTTGAGCAATGATACGAGCCTCGTTTCTAACAACTTGACCATGCTCATCTTGCTTGTTGCGATATATCCATTTGGTGCCAATGATATTGTGCCTACGAGGATCAGGACGCTTGACCAATTCCCACACATTGTTCAGCTCGAACTATTGAAGCTCTTCTTGCATAGCTTGAATCCATTCATGTTCCATGAAGGCTCAACAACTTTCTTGGGTTCAGAGATTGAGACAATGCAAAATGCCCACAGAAATTTGCTAGCTGTGTTGCTCTTGAACGAGTGAGTGGACCAGGTGCATTGATGCTATCTATTATCCTCTCAATCTGTACTTCATTTGCAACACGAGGATGAACTGGATGAAGATTTGCTCTTGCTGATCAATGTCATCATTTGGAGGGTTATCTTCAAGCTGAGCATTGTCTTTAGGTTGATTAGGTGCAGAAATGATAAGTTCCTCTTCAGTCTGAGCCTCAGAAGGTATGATCTCTCCAGTTCCCATTTGCTTGATTGATTCACTAGGAGGTACTTCATCTAGCACTTTTGGCAGGTGCTCTCTTTGCGAGCCGTTAGTCTCATCGAACCGCACATCCACAGTTTCAACCAATTTACAGTGAAAGAGGTTGAAGACTCTGTAGGAGTGCGAATCCTTTCCATAACCAAGCATAAAACCTTCATGTGCTTTCGGTGCAAATTTTGAAGTGTGATGTGGATCCTTGATCCAGCACCTAGCACCAAATACTCTGAAGTAACTGACATTTGGCTTCTTACCAGTTATGAGTTCATAGGATGTCTTCTTCAGAAGCTTGTGAAGATAAACACGGTTGATGATGTGGCATGCAGTATCAATGGCCTCAGGCCAGAACTTCCTTGGAGTCTTGTACTCATCAAGCATCGTTCGAGCCATCTCGATAAGGGTTCTGTTCTTGCGCTCCATGATGCCATTCTGTTGAGGTGTGTACGGAGAAGAGAACTCATGAGTGATGCCCAAAGTATCCAGATAAAGGTTGAGACCGGTGTTCTTGAACTCTATGCTGTTGTCACTTCTGATATGCTTGATCTTGATGCCATAGTTCATGAAAGTGCTAGTATCGACTAGAGGGGGGGTGAATAGGCGATTTTTATGAAAGTCTTCAAAACTTGGAAGTTTCGAAGACAAACAACAGAAACAACCTAATTGATATGCAGCGGAAGATAAACTACCCTAAACAAGCCATAGTCAAGTATGTAATGATATGAAAGTACAGGACTAATAGCAGTTAGGTAGTAAGGATCAAGATGGAAGATAGTATGAAGCCAATCAACAATAGTAGTCAAGCAATGAAGTCAAACAGATAAACAGATAGGCAATGACTTCACGAAGACAAACTTAAGTAAGGTTGGAAGGGATAGAACCAGTTGCTTGTTGAAGACACAGGATTTGTTGGACCAGTTCCAGTTGCTGTGACAACTGTACGTCTGGTTAGGGAGGGTGAGATTTAACTCAAAAGACCGTTGTCGGTGTCAAAACTGGCGGATCTCGGGTAGGGGGTCCCGAACTGTGCGTCTAGGCGGATGGTAACAGGAGACGAGGGACACGATGTTTTACCCAGGTTCGGGCCCTCTCAATGGAGGTAAAACCCTACGTCCTGCTTGATTAATATTGATGATATGGGTAGTACAAGAGTGGATCTACCACGAGATCAAGGAGGCTAAACCCTAGAAGCTAGCCTATGGTATGATTGTTGTAATGTACGTTGTGTCCTACGGACTAAAGCCCTCCGGTTTATATAGACACCGGAGGAGGCTAGGGTTACACAGAGTCGGTTACAATGGTAGGAGATCTACATATCCGTATCGCCAAGCTTGCCTTCCACGCCAAGGAAAGTCCCATCCGGACACGGGACGGAGTCTTCAATCTTGTATCTTCGTAGTCTTGGAGTCCGGCGGACGATGATAGTCCGGCTGTCCGGACACCCCCTAGTCCAGGACTCCCTCAGTAGCCCCTGAACCAGGCTTCAATGACGATAAGTCCGGCGCGCATAATGTTCGGCATTGCAAGGCGGGTTCCTCCCTTGAATAATCCAAAGAAGATCATGAACACCAGGATAGTGTCCGGCTCTGCAAAATAAATTCCACATTCCACCGTAGAGAGAATAAAATGTACACCAGTCCAATCTGCTGACGTATTATGCGGCGTGACATCACACCGCTACCAAGCCTTTGTTTGAATCGTTTTTTACTATACCACCTCAGCACGTTTAGCGAAGCGGTTTCCTTGGCACGTCTTGTCGAAGCAGAGATCGTGTTCCCCTTATTCCGGGATTCTCATCAATACGGACGTGGGTAACCCAACTGCGCCATTGATGGTGGCGCTTGGGAGATAAGCGAGTTTTATCAGGCCAGCGGGACGCATAGTTTTCGTCCGCCTATATATAAGGGATAAGGATTTACCTTCTCACCTACGCCTTCTTCCTCCTTTGCTTATCCATTTCCGCGTACTCAAGCTCCAACGCCCAAGCTCGCGCATCTTGCCCTAACCTTCTCCGAATATGTCCGGAGCGGGAGGCAAATGGTTGGCCTCCACCGTTAAGGAGGAGCACATCACCAAACTGCGCAGCGCCGGATATCTTTCCGGTGATATCGCGCATCGGCTGCCCGACGAGGGGCAGCTCGTCCCTACCCCTGGGCCTCACGAGAGGGTCGTCTTCCTTCCCCACTTCCTCCGCGGACTAGGCTTTCCGCTCCATCCATTCGTCTGGGGGCTCATGTTCTATTACGGACTGGATTTCCACGATCTGGCGCCGAACTTCATCCTCAACATCTCGGCGTTCATCGTCGTGTGCGAGGCCTTCCTCTGCATCCGGCCCCACTTCGGCCTGTGGCTCAAGACCTTCAACGTCAAGCCGAAGGTTGTGAAGGGCACGCAAGAGGAATGCGGAGGCGCCATGTTGGGTAAGTTGCCCAACGTCCTCTGGCTCGAAGGGGCTTTCGTGGACTCCGTCAAGGGGTGGCAATCGGGGTGGTTCTACATCACCGAGCCGCGCAAGCCCACATGGGCGGCGGCCCCCGAGTTTAGATCTGGCGTCCCCACGCAGCTCACCTCCTAGAAAGAGAAGGGCTTGTTGTGGGGCAATTCGAAGGAGCTGACGGGACTCCGAGCCTGCATCCAGAAGCTGGTGAGCGGTAAGCTCAGGCTCGTCGACGTGGTCCAAGTCATGCTCATCCGCCGGATTCTCCCATGCCAAGAACGGGCATTCAATCTGTGGGAGTTCAATCCAGAACAGCACCAGGCGCTAAGCGGGCTCTTCGATACGACATACGAAGGCGCCTGGAGGGTGCTATTTAAGGGCGCCGAAGCCCCCGTATCCGCGACAGAAGATCGCGGATTTCGCTCGCAGCATCCGGCTGACGAGGTAAGTGATTCAACCCCTTTACGGGACACTTGTGGTAATCAAATTGATTATAGAGGGGTTTCATTCTGTCTCTTCCGTTGACAGGAATGGATGGAGAAGGCCAAGCTGCTTATCAGCCCGGCTCCCATGCCAGAAGACCCAGTGGACGCTCGTTTAGCAGGGCTGCTGGTTCCGGCACCGCACGTGGTGCCGGAGAAGAAGGCCAAGAAGGTGGCCGCGGGGACCCGAAAGAGTTCCCGCAATCAGGCGTCTGACGACAAGGCGTACTCCTCCCTCGAAGACGAGGAGGAGGAGGAGTACTCTCTCCCGGAGGAGGGAGAGAAGAACAGGAAGGCTTCCCCAATAGGGGAGGCCGAAGGGTCCAAGAGGGGGAGGACTATTCCCCCGGACAGTTTCGCCAACACCACCGTTGGCGAGGATGAGTGGCCTCCAAGGGCCAGGCGTCCGGCAAGATCGTAAGTATCCGGATCCTTTATATGCAATTTATTTCGTGTCGCGCAGTTTCCTTAATGCCGCATTCTGTCCGTAGTCCGGCCGATGACGATCTCCCCGACTCATCGAGCGGGTCGTTGGCCCCGTCGGATGTGGATTCACTTCCGACTGCCTCTACCCCACGCGCCGATGAGGACGCCGAGGTGGAATCCCAGAGAGGGACCCATCAGGAGGAGGTTCCGGAGGCGCCGTCAGGAAGCCTCCCGGACTTTGCACCGGACTCTACATCGGAACCCGCAGTGGTTCCAGAGTCCGGCAAGCGGCCCCTTCGAAAGAAGGGCAAGACCGTGACACCGGCAGCCTCCATCCAACCGGAGGCGCCGGATAACTTGTTGGAGGCGCTTAAAGGTGCTTCCATCGAGGAAGAACACCGCACTATCATGGGTGCGGTGATTCAAAAGGTTCAGCTCGCCAAAAGCGGGCTGACCGAAGCCTGCAGCAGCCTTCTAACAGGCTTTGAGGTAAGAAGTTAAAATTATGTAATGTAATACCGTATAGACAGTAGCCCCTGATGCTCAGTTCGGTGTTCGGAAAGAAAAGCCGGACTGAGGATCTAACAAGATATGCGCAGGGTTGCTTAACATATGTCAATATGGGTTTGCAGGCTGCGCTGCTGACCTCTGCCGCACTAACGGCGGAGGTCGATGTGCTAAAGCAGGATCTCGAGCGGTCCGAGCGAGAGCTCGGCCATGCGAAGAAGCAGCTCGGGGACAAAGAAGGTGAGTAACACCACTTTGAATAGTTACCTTACAGAAAAGGATTTTGGTTGCAATAAAGTTAACAAGGATAATATGTGTATTGCAGGGGCCACTAACGAGGTGGCAGCCCTGAAGGAGGCTGTGTCCGCGGCCGAACGCAGTGCGGCCGCGGAACGGGCAGAAAGAGAAAAGCAGGAGGCACGGGTGGCGGAAGTACGGCAAGAGCTCCAGGCTCTCATGGAGAAACATGAGAGTTTGGAGCGTGACTCCAAGACTCGAGAGTCCGAGCTTGCCTCGGCTCTCGAAAGTGCCAAGTCCGCCAAGGCTGAGGCCCATAAGGCCCTTCAGGAGGTTGAAGATATAAAGAAGATAGCGGCGGGTAAGGCATTTTTCATGCAAAACAGGCATGTTAATATAAACTACCTGACACTTACCCGCATTCGGAGCTCTCCAGGGGCGTTTGCAGATCTTCCGCGTAGTGCGTCTGATGCTGCCGCATTCTATCGTGGCGAGGAGTGGAGCTCGACGGAGAAGGTCTTCTGGTCTCAGTACGCTGAGGCCGGCCATCCAGTGCCCCCAAGCGACCAGCTGAAGCAGCTGGTCGAACTCCACAAGGTAGCTGAGGAGGCCATGAAGGGCCTTATAGTCCGGATGTGGCCTGAACAGGTCATGCCCGGCAGCTACTTTGGCCTCGTGCGGTGGCTGGTGGATGCATGCCCCTGGGTGGATGTCATCAAGCGCTCCGCCTGTATTGAAGGTGCTCGTCGGGCCCTTGCCCGCACAAAGGTGCAATGGGGCAGGTTGGATGCGAAGAAGCTTCTCACGGACCCGCCGCCACCGGGCAAGGAGTATCGCACGCCCGAAATGTATTATAAAACTGTCCTGAAGGGAGCCCGCGATATTGCGGATGAGTGCCCCAGAAATGTAATCTTTGAGTGAATTTGCTATGTATTATCCTGTGCGCTGAAACTGTGTTCATATGCGCTTTGAGCAACGCTTTTTTAATTTAAAATATTACCTTCTGTGCGGCCGTTTATAAAATCTGAGAGATGGCAAGTCGTTGGCTTCAGCCCCCAAGCCACGAGTGCTGGGGTGTTCGGGATAAACTTGAGCACTCTTGTTCCCATTGTTGGGTCCATCGAGGGAGGCGCTCAACACAACGAACAAGGCAACCGGACTTATAATGCTTGAACACTCTCACTTAGCCATAGAATTCTATAATTTTAAATTTCGGCGAAGCCCCTGGTATTCGGAAGACCGAATCCGGGGCGCTATCCACACCTTCGTCGGACATTGTCCGGAACTTCGCTCGAAGCGGCGTGAGTCTTTAAGGACCCGAAAAAACCTCTCGAACAGCGACCAGTCTCTCGCCTTATCATGCCGGTCAGTTTTAGCTTTCTCCACTGAGGCGCTCGCCCGGCTCAACCGGGGCGCAATCGCAGTGGTTCTCCCAGTGCCACCTTAGCCGACGGAACGGAACGTAAGGCACCAAAACGTGGGAGCCGGGCAAACCCAACTATTGACCCAAGACATGATTCGGAGCCGATTCATATAATGCTATAAGTTCGGGGTGCCGCACTTATGAAAGTGTTCGGACTTATCACACCATAGAGTGGGGAACATAAGCCCCTGGCGTATTAGGCCGTACCAAAATATACGGCCGCAAGATGTCATATAATGAGCATATATATATATATATATATATATAAGGTAATGCAATTGCAATCAAAAAGGTGCTGCATTATTTATGAAAGAAAGTCTGCTAGGAGAGCGGACTGATACAAATAGTGCGGTAAGCAAGGGATTTGGACTAAGTAAACATGTCCCCCTCCAGGGGTGAGCTGCAGACTTGGTGTATATAATCGAATTTAATGCTCGTAATTGAGACCACCTGAGTGTTCGTCGCAGCCTTCTTTAGTCCCTGACTATTGCATCATGAGTTCGGCAGGTTCGCCACCGTACAGGGCTTCTGGTTAACGGAGTCCTGTGTACATAAAAGAAGGAAAAAAAAGGGGGGGCACACTTGCGAGCCCCCGGTGTGGTCGAACCGCACTCTGGGTCCGTTGCGATCGTGCCCCCTCCCCTGTGCCCATGGTATCTCCAAAGCGTAATGATGTACGCGGAGCGTTATTATCGCGATCATGCGCAAGCGAGGGTTGGGGCCGCATTGCTACGCATGCTCTGATCGCGCCAGGTGGTCTTGGTTGGTATTGCTTCGGGCGCGTTTTGCTGTATCCGGCTGTTTAACGGCCGGACTGGAGAATTGCCTTAAGAGGCTACTCTGTACTTCTGCCGCGAGAGCCGCTGTATGTTCCTCCGTTCGGAGGGAGCGTTCCGTATTCCCATTGACCGTGATGACTCCACGAGGGCCTGGCATCTTGAGCTTTAGGTATGCATAATGCAGCACCGCGTTGAATTTTGCAAACGCGGTTTGTCCGAGCAGAGCATGATAGCCGCTGCGAAACGGGACTATGTCGAAGATTAACTCTTCGCTCCAGAAATTATCCGGGGATCCGAAGACCACTTCCAGTGTGACTGAGCCTGTACAGTTGGCTTCCACTCCTGATATGACACCTTTAAAGGTTGTCTTTGTAGGTTTAATCCTGGACTAGGGGGTGTCCGGACAGCCGGACTATCATTATCCGCCGGACTCCAAGACTACGAAGATACAAGATTGAAGACTCCGGCTCGTGTCCGGATGGTACTTTCCTTGGCATGGAAGGCAAGCTTGGCGATACGGATATGTAGATCTCCTACCATTTTAACCGACTCTGTGTAACCCTAGCCCTATCCGGTGTCTATATAAACCGGAGGGCTTTAGTCCGTAGGAGAACATACATTACAACAATCATACCATAGGCTAGCTTCTAGGGTTTAGCCTCCTTGATCTCGTGGTAGATCTACTCTTGTACTACCCATATCATCAATATTAATCAAGCAGGACGTAGGGTTTTACCTCCATCGAGAGGGCCCGAACCTGGGTAAAAACATCGTGTCCCTCGTCTCCTGTTACCATCCGCCTAGACGCACAGTTCGGGACCCCCTACCCGAGATCCGCCGGTTTTGACACCGACATTGGTGCTTTCATTGAGAGTTCCTCTGTGTCGTCACCGATAGGCTTGATGGAATCTTCAACCTGGAACGCTGTCCAGGGTGAGACTTTTCTCCCCGGACAGATCTTCGAATTCGGCGGCTTCGCCCTGCGGGCCAATTCGCTTGGCCATCTGGAGCAGATCGAAAGCTACGCCCCTGGCCGTGAGGTCAGATTTGGAAGCTTAAACTTCACGGCCAATGTCCACGGAGACTTGATCCTCGACGGACTCGATCCACAGCCGAGCGTGCCGCACTGTGACGATGGGCATGATCTAGCTCTACCGCCGAACAGTGCCTTAATGGCCGCACACGGATCCGCTTCGGCCTTTAGCCCGGAGCCGATCGCCCAGATCGAGGGCCGGTGGATAGACGCCGCCCTGGGGGCTCCAACATCCACGGCGATGGAGCCGAACACTAATCTTGTCCCCTGCGAAACTCGTGATTCCGAGGCGCCGGACTCCTGGCCGGACTCCGAACCTCCCGCGCCCCTACCAATCGATCCGGATTGGGCGCCGGTTATGGAATTCACCGCCGCGGACATCTTCCAATGCTCGCCTTTCGGCGATATCTTGAATTCACTAAAGCATCTCTCGTTATCAGGAGAGTCCTGGCCGGATTATGGCCAGGATGGTTGGGATGCGGACGACGAAGAAATTCAGAGCCCACCCACCACCCACTTTGTAGCCACTGTCGACGATCTAACCGACATGCTAGACCTTGACTCCGAAGACATTGACGGAATAGACGACAATGCCGGAGACGAACAAGAAACAGAGCCTATAAGGCACTGGAAGGCCACCTCATCATATGACGTATACATGGTGGATACCCCAAAAGATGGGGACGGCGAAGAAACAGCGGAGGCAGATCCCTTAAAGAAACAGCCCAAGCGCCGGCGTCAGCAGCGCCGCTCTAAATCTCGCCACAACAAGAATAGAGATTCCGGCACAGGAGATAATAATACTCCAGAAAGTGCCGAAGACAATCCCCTCCAGCAAGACTCAGCGCAGGAGGATGCAGAAGCAAGCCCTCATGAGGGGGCGGCAGACGAAGAGGTTGAGGATCGTAATTATATGCCTCCCTCCGAAGACGAAGCAAGCCTCAACAATGACGAATTCGTCGTACCCGAGGATCCCGTCAAACAAAAGCGCTTCAAGCGCAGGCTTATCGCCACAGCAAACAGCCTAAAGAAAAAGCAGCAGCAGCTTCAAGCTGATCAGAACCTGCTGGCCGATCGATGGACCGAGGTCCTCGCGGCCGAAGAGTATAAACTCGAACGTCCCTCCAAAAGTTACCCAAAGCGCAAGCTGCTACCAGAATTCGACGAGGAGGCCATAGAGCCCCCACCGTCCAAAAATAAAGGGGCTGCCTGGCTGGATAGACGGCCAGATGATAGGCCAAATTCTGACAGTGGCGCCACACATAAACCAACCAACGAACTTGGAAGGATAGATGGCCCAGCTAGATCCATCTACGGGCCAAAGGAGAAGGCCCCAGGAAGCAAGGCAACACGTCAAGTGTCCGATGATAGCGGCACACACAAATACAGGGGCACCGCACACCCACTATGTTTCACTGACGAGGTGCTGGACCATGAATTCCCAGCAGGATTTAAACCCATAAACACAGAGGCCTATGATGGAACAACAGACCCTGGAGTCTGGATAGAAGATTATATACTACATATAAATATGGCCAGAGGAGATGATCTCCACGCCATAAAATACCTACCCCTCAAGCTCAAAGGGCCAGCCCGTCATTGGCTTAAAAGCCTCCCAGAAAATACTGTTGGAAGTTGGGAAGAGCTCGAGGACGCGTTTAGAGCAAATTTTCAAGGGACTTATGTCCGTCCTCCGGATGCAGATGATCTAAGTCATATAACTCAACAGCCCAGAGAGTCAGCGCGGAAATTCTGGATTAGGTTCCTTACAAAAAAGAACCAAATAGTCGACTGTCCGGACGCCGAAGCCTTAGCAGCTTTCAAGCACAATGTCCGAGACGAATGGATCGCCAGGCACCTCGGTCAAGAGAAACCGAGGACAATGTCCGCACTAACAAGCCTCATGACCCGCTTCTGTGCGGGCGAGGATAGCTGGTTAGCACGATGCAGCACCAGCAACCCAAGTACATCAGAGATAAGAGATGGAAACGGAAAATCACGGTGCAGAAAAGAGCAGCGCCGGAATAAAGAGACAGGCCCAAAGAGTGCGGCAGTCAACGCCGGATTCAAAAGCTCGCGGCCCAATAATGAAACACAGCCTCTTAAGGATGACAGTGATGAATTGTCCAACTTAAACAAAATTTTGGGTCGGATATGCCAAATCCACAGTACCCCCGGAAGGCCTGCAAATCACACCCACAGGGATTGTTGGGTTTTTAAACAGTCCGGCCGACTAAATGCCGAACACAAGGGGCTCGACGCGTCAAGAAAAGAAGATAAACCCCACCAGCAGAGCACCGGAAAACAAAAGACTTTCCCACAAGGGGTCAAAGCAGTAAACTCACTTCATGTGCTAATACGGAAAAATAGTGCGGCAATTTCTAAAAAGAGCTTCGCGCGGTCCAACCCAGCAGACCATAGAGATTGGATATCAAAACCAATCACTTTCGACCACCTGGACTATTCCAGAAGCGTTCGAAATGCGGGACGGACTCCCCTAATATTGAATCCCATAATAGATGGATTGCAATTTACTAACGTCCTAATGGACGGAGGCAGTGACTTAAACCTGCTATATTCAAACACAATCCGTAGGATGGGGATAGACCCTACCAAAATTCGACACAGCCGCACTTCCTTCAAAGGAGTGACGCCAGGCTATTACGCCAAGTGCACAGGCTCCATATTACTAGAAGTCGTGTTCAGATCGCCGAACAATTCTCGACGCGAAAAATTAATTTTTCATATCGTCCCATTTGAAAGTGAATATCAAGCACTCTTGGGACGAAAGGCTTTTGTCCGCTTCAACGCCATACCGCATTACGCATCTCTTACACTCAAGATGCCCGGACCGCGTGGCGTAATTTTAGTGCGAGGGTCACTTAAAGACCCCGGACTTGGATAGACGAATCCGGCGTCAGTAGGCTAGGGGCTCCCTAGCCGCATACCCCTTCACAGGGGGCTGCGCGCACAAATCACCGCGGGTTCATACAAACCCCGCTTTAATTATTTATATTTCTAATATTTTTCGCACAAACAGTTTTTAAAACTAAACGTTCCTCTCTTTTTACAGATGAACAACGTGCATACCTGTCCAGGATAACGGCGCAACGGAGACACAGGCGCAGACGTGCAGTAGGGACCCGTTGTGAGGATTCTTTTCAGATTAAGACCCTGCGTAAACCTTTTTTACTGTCTCTTGTTGTTATTCTCCCTTGGTTTCTTCCTATAGCCAAAGCGGAGCCTGACGTTTTGGCATCGGCCGCGTCAGAAGACCATGCCCGTACCTGGACACTAGGGGCTTAGGGCATTGTTCTGCCCATTATTATAAAGACCGAACACCTTAGGGAGTGTTCGGCGTCTCGAGTTAGGCATTATATGCATCAGCTCCGAATCATGTCTTTGGTCAAATGTTGGGTTTGCCCGGCTCCTGTGTTTTGCTGCCTTGCGTTCCGTATCATCGGCTAACGCGGCACCAGGAGAACTACTGCGATTGTGCCCCAGTTCGGCTGGGCGAGCACCTCAGTAGAGAAAGCCGAAAACTGATTGTCATGATACAGCGAGAGACTGGTCAACCACTCGATCGACTATCGGAATGTTTAGAATTCCCCGCTTTGACGAAGGGCCGTTTCCCGGTCAGGCACACGCGCTTCGACTTTGGAGAAGGGCGATGCCACCAGGGGCTATATCGTAGCCCCACCCTCGAGCTCCACTGGCTAAGTGAAAGTGATAAAGCATTATAGTCCGGATTGCCTTGTTCGCTACGCTACCACCTCCTTATAACAGGACCGAGACGTCGGATTAAGTGTGAAAACGCGCTATTTTTGCGAACGCCCTAGCACCTTGTGCGTGGGGGCTGAAGCCGAAGACTGCCATCTTTCAAGTTATACACAAGTATACGTAAACGGCCGCACAGGAGAAGTTTTACTACTTGAACGCACAAGTATAAAAAGCAGTTATAACATAATCATCGATTTACAAGCTAATGCGTTCATTTGAACGTTACATTCTTCGAGCACTGCGACTCTATTATACGAGCGCCACGCATAACTTCACCGAAATAGTGCTCGGCAGGGAGACGGTCTTTATCCGAACCCTGGGCAGTAACAGCGGTGGCGTCCATCTCTGGACAATGCGCCTTTACACAGGCAAGAGCCATCCGCGCGCCCTCTATACAGGCTGACCGCTTCATCTCCTTTATATGCGGCACCGCTCCAAGGAATTACTGTAGTAAGCCAAAGTAGCTCGTCGCCTTGGACCTCTCTTGCCAGACATGGGCCACGATGTCAGTCATGGCAAGTCCGGACAATCTATTTAGCTCGGCCCATTCGGCCAACCGGTCTGTCAATGGAAGTGGGCGATCCGGACTGTGGAATTGAGACCAATATAGCTCTTCCGTCTCGTGATCCTTCTGGCTCCGGAAGTGCTTAACGGCATCTGCCGCACTTGCAGCTAAGTCCATATACGGATCCTCCGGACTCCACAGCCGCTCAAATTGAGCATACTTTCCATCCATAAACTGGCGACGCAGCAAAAAAGGCTTGCCAGCCACGATCTCTCTGGCCTGGCACAGTTCCTCCTTCATAGCCCGCATTGCAGAGCGGGCATCCTTGGCTTCGGCGGTGGCCTTCTTCAGGTCTTCCCGCTCCGATAAGCGCTCCTTTTCAAGAGCCTCATTGCGGTCGGCAGCATTCTTTACTTTTATGGACAATTCAGCCACCTCGGCCCTGCTTAGGCAGTGCGCAGCCTTTTCGGCTTTCAACTCCTCGGCCACCCTCGAGGCAGCCGCTTCACTCCTTCGGGCTTGCTCCTTAGCTCGAGCAATTTCGGCCCGAAGGCCCTCCACAGCAGCGGCACCGTCTATACAAACAGCATATAATTTATCAGAGGAGGGCTTCGACCCCCTTAATAAAGCGACTGCGGAGAACTCTTTTACCTTGCGACTCGTCAAGTCGCCTGTTGACAAGTGCGATGTCCGCATCTGCCAAGTCAAATTGCCGATTTAACTCGGCAAACTCACTAGTCCGGCTAGCCCCCAGACTATCCGCCACCTGTATAGGAACGACGGAATTCATTCCTTTAGATTTCGATCCTTGGTACGCTGTCGTTTCCGACAACCTACCGAGTCTCAGGGGCTACTATCTATACAGGGCGCATTTTTTATATGCAAAACTGTTAAAAGACAAAGGGGTGCGTCATTCTCGCATACCTCAAATCCCGCCAGCAAACTCATGGCAGCATTATGCAATTCGCTCTCAGCGTACGAAATCCTTCCAATCACCATACGCATTAACGCACGGTGATCTTCTGAAATGGACGCCCTCTCAAGCAGATTCTTCAGTTCTCCCGGCCGGACACTAGTAGGTGCCGAACTCTCTGGCCCCCCCGGACTCGGGGATACCCTCCGTGATGACACTTCGGGTTCGCCTGCCTCATCTGGCGGCGCTGCGGACGGAGGCGTATCGCTCTCCATCATCTCCGGAAGAAGGTCCCCCGAAGATGAACTCATCTGAGAAGGCTACAGATCCGAGCTGCAATATAAATATTTTGGTTATCTACAGAAGCACAAATGAAGGTATTTCCTTACTAATTAACTTCCTCTTTCATACTCACGGCTCGCTGGAGGGCCGATCCTTTGATGATGATTGTGCGTCCGGATTCTTTCCGGGCGCCGGACCCCCCGGGGAAGATCTCTTCCCACGCTTAGGGGCTTTGGCCTCCGGATCTTCGGAGGCGGTCCTCTTCTCCCCCTGAAGGGAGGGGTTCTTGCTTCCTCCCTCTTCAGTCGCCCCTTTGGGTGAAATATTAGCTCCTCTATTTTCCCCGTCGCCCCCTTCTGCGGGCGCAACCTCCAACATTCTGACCAGCACGAGCTCCTGTGCGGTCTCTGGGAGGGGGGCCGGACACCTTAGCCTTGATCGCGCCACCCATTCCTGTAAAGAACAAAGGGTCAGGAGGCGAACTCTAGAAAGGCACATAAACAGAATGTCCGGACTCTGAGCTACTTACCTGAGTATCCGGGCGATCGCGGCTTAGGCCTGCATCCTCGGCTAAATCCGGACACGCCACATGCGGTCCGAAGAACAACTTGTACATCTCCACGGGTGTTGCACCCATGAAGTGTTGGAGAATCCGAGGTCCCTCCGGGTTGAACTCCCATAGACGGAGAGGACGGCGTTTGCAGGGCAGAAGATGCCTGATTAGCATAACCTGCATCACCTTGATCAGGTCGATCTCCCTCGCTTGGAGATCTCGAATCCGGCCCTGCAGTGAAGGCACATCTTTGGACGGCCCCCAATTGAGCCCTTGGTTGACCCACGACATCAGTTGGCGTGGAGGTCCCGGGCGGAATAAGGGCGGCGGCTTTTGCCTGCTGCCCCTTGGAGCGGTGATATAGAACCACTCCTGCTGCCACAGTCCGAGTTCCTCTTGGAAGGAACCCTTGGGCCACGGGGCATCGAACTTTTTGCTTATGGTCACCCCGCCGCACTCCGCTTGACGCCCCCCGATCATCTTCGGCTCCACCTTGAAGGTCTTCAGCCATAGGCCGAAGTGGGGAATGACGCGGAGGAAGGCTTCGCAGACGATAATGAATGCGGAGATATGGAGGATGGACTCCGGAGCCAAGTCGTGAAAGTCCAGCCCGTAGTAGAACAGGAGCCCCCTCACGAAGGGATCCGTCGGGAAGCCTAAACCCCGACGGAGGTGGGATATGAAAACGACGTATTCACCGGGCTCGGGGGCTGGCACAGCCTGCCCTTGGGCAGGCAACCTGTGCGAAACCTCATAGGCCAGGTACTTGGCCTCACGCAACTTCAATATGTCCTCCTCCGTGACGGAGGAGGGCATCCACCGGCCCTGGAGGTCGGAGCCGGACATGATTGAGGATCCGAAGCGCTCGAATCTGAGGCTCTGGGTGTTGGAACTGGGAGCGGGGAAGAGATTCGATGCGAGATTGAAGAACAATGGCGAGCCTTGGTCCTCTTATAAAGGGGAAGAAATACCAAGGGCCGTCTCCGTGACCGTTTGGGATCCCCCTTCGATAGAGGAGGCGTGGCGACGGGAGCGGTTGGGTTACCCACGCGCGTATTGATGAGAATCCCGGAATAAGGGGAACACGATCTCTGCTTCGACAAGACGTGCCAAGGAAACCGCTTCGCTAAACATGCTGAGGTGGTATAGTAATTCAAACAAAGGCCTGGTGGCGGTGTGATGTCACGCCGCATAATACGTCAGCAGATTGAACTAAGTGTACATTTTATTCTCTCTACGGTGGAATGTGGAATTTATTTTGCAGAGCCGGACACTATCCTGGTGTTCATGATCTTCTCTGGATTATTCAAGGGAGGAACCTGCCTTGCAATGCCGAACATTGTACACGCCGGACTTATCGTCATTGAAGACTAGTTCAGGGGCTACTGAGAGAGTCCTGGACTAGGGGGTGTCCGGACAGCTGGACTATCATTATCCGCCGGACTCCAAGACTACAAAGATACAAGATTAGAGACTCCGGCTCGTGTCCGGATGGTACTTTCCTTGGCATGGAAGGCAAGCTTGGCGATACGGATATGTAGATCTCCTACCATTGTAACCGACTCTGTGTAACCCTATCCCTATCCGGTGTCTATATAAACCGGAGGGCTTTAGTCCGTAGGACAACATACATTACAACAATCATACCATAGGCTAGCTTCTAGGGTTTAGCCTCCTTGATCTCGTGGTAGATCTACTCTTGTACTACCCATATCATCAATATTAATCAAGCAGGACGTAGGGTTTTACCTCCATCGAGAGGGCCCGAACCTGGCTAAAAACATCGTGTCCCTCGTCTCCTGTTACCATCCGCCTAGACGCACAGTTCGGGACCCCCTACCCGAGATCCGCCGGTTTTGACACCGACAGGGCCGCATTGCTATGCATGCTCTGATCGCGCCAGGTGGTCTTGGTTGGTATTGCTTCGGGCGCGTTTTGCTGTATCCGGGTGTTTAACGGCCGGACTGGAGAATTGCCTTAAGAGGCTACTCTGTACTTCTGCCGCGAGAGCCGCTGTATGTTCCTCCGTTCGGAGGGAGCGTTCCATATTCCCATTGACCGTGATGACTCCACGAGGGCCTGGCATCTTGAGCTTTAAGTATGCATAATGCGGCACCGCGTTGAATTTTGCAAACGCGGTTCGTTCGAGCAGAGCATGATAGCCGCTGCGAAACGGGACTATGTCGAAGATTAACTCTTCGCTCCGGAAATTATCCGGGGATCCGAAGACCACTTCCAGTGTGACTGAGCCTGTACAGTTGGCTTCCACTCCTGGTATGACACCTTTAAAGGTTGTCTTTGTAGGTTTACTCCTTGATGGGTCTATGCCCATTTTTCGCACTGTATCCTGATAAAGCAGGTTCAGGCTACTGCCGCCGTCCATCAGGACTCTCGTGAGGTGAAATCCATCGACGATTGGGTCTAAAACCAATGCGGTGAATCCGCCATGGCGTATGCTGGTCGGATGGTCTCTTCGATCGAAAGTGATCGGACAAGAGGACCATGGATTGAACTTCGGGGCGACTGGCTCCATCGCATAGATGTCCCTTAGTGCGCGTTTCCTCTCCCTCTTGGGTATATGGGTCGCGTATATCATATTCACCGTCCGTACTTGTGGGGGAAAACCCTTCTGTCCTCTATTGTTCGGCGGTCGGGTCTCTTCCTCGTCGTCGTTGTTTAGCCCCTTGTCATTGTTTTCGGCAATTAACTTGCCGGCCTGCTTGAACACCCAGCAATCTCTATTAGTGTGGTTAGCTGGCTTTTCAGAGGTGCCATGTATCTGGCATAAGCGGTCAAGTATTCGGTCCAGATTGGACGGACCCGGAGTGGTTCTTTTGAATGGCTTCTTCTGCTGACCGGGTTTAGAGCCTCGGAATCCGGCGTTGACTGCCGTATCTTCCTTATCGTCGCCGTTAATGCGGCGTTTGTTTTTGTTTCGACGTGACCTGCCGTTGTTGTCCTTAGTATCCGGACTGCCAGAATTTTTACGGAGATTGTTGCTGCGAGCTAGCCAGCTGTCCTCTCCCGCGCAAAAGCGGGTCATTAACAATGTGAGGGCTGCCATGGATTTCGGCTTTTCCTGCCCCAGGTGCCGGGCTAGCCATTCGTCCCGGATGTTATGTTTGAAGGCTGCAAGGGCCTCTGCGTCCAGACAGTCGACGATTTGATTTTTCTTCATCAAGAACCGTGTCCAGAATTGTCTGGCCGATTCGTCTGGCTGCTGAATGATGTGGCTTAGGTCATTGGCGTCTGGTGGTCGCACATACGTGCCTTGGAAGTTATCAAGGAATGCGGCCTCCAGGTCTTCCCAACACCCAATTGACTCTGCGGGCAAGCTGTTAAGCCAATGCCGAGCTGGTCCTTTAAGCTTAAGTGGGAGATACTTGATGGCATGGAGGTCATCGCCGTGGGCCATATGGATGTGGAGAAGATAATCTTCTATCCAAACCGCGGGGTCTGTTGTGCCATCGTAGGATTCAATGTTTACGGGTTTAAACCCTTCCGGGATTTGATGATCCATTACTTCGTCAGTGAAGCATAGCGGGTGTGCGGCGCCTCTGTATTGAGCAATATCGCGGCGCAGCTCGAGAGAGCGCTGTCTGCTGTGCTCGGCCCGGCTGGGGTTATTGTATCCGGCGCGACGGTATTCGTCGTGGGTCGTGGGGCGCCCACGTGATCCGTAGATGGATCTGGATTGTCTTGCTTTGTCCTCCAATATGTCTCGCAAGTCCGGCGCGTTCCCTCTTGGCTTCGTACTTTTGGAGCGATGCCGGGGTACGGTCTTGGCTGGGGGCCTGGATGCCTCTCTGTCACGACCACGGGGCGGTCGGTCAGCCATATCATGCGCTGGTGATGGAGGTATGTATGCTTCCTCCTCTAATCGGGGGAGCAGCTTGCGTCTTGGGTAGCTTTTGGAGGGGCGTTCGAGTTTATACTCTTCGGCCGCGAGGACCTCGGTCCATCGATCGGCCAGCAGGTCCTGATCAGCTTGAAGCTGTTGCTGCTTTTTCTTTAGGCTGTTTGCTGTGGCGATAAGACTGCGCTTGAAACGCTCTTGTTCGACGGGATCCTCAGGTACGACGAATTCGTCATCGTTGAGGCTTGCTTCGTCTTCGGAGGGAGGCATATAGTTATGATCCTCAACCTCTTCGTCTGCCGCCCTCTCGTGAGGGCTTGCTTCTGCATCCTCCTGCGTTGAGTCTTGCTGGAGGGGATTGTCTTCGGCACTCTCTGGGGTATTATTATCTCCTGTGCCGGAATCTCCATTCTTGCTGTGGCGGGATTTAGAGCGGCGCCGCTGACGCCGACGCTTGGGATGTTTCTTTAAAGGATCTGCCTCCGCTGTTTCTTCGCCGTCCCCATCTTTTGGGGTATCCACCATGTATATGTCATATGACGAGGTGGTCTTCCAGTGCCCTGTAGGCGCTGGTTCCTGTTCGTCTCCGGCATCATCGTCCATAGCGTCGATGTCTTCGGAGTCGTAGTCTAGCATGTCGGTTAGATCGTCGACAGTGGCTACAAAGTGGGTGGTGGGTGGGCTCTGAATTTCTTCATCGTCCGCATCCCAACCATCCTGGCCATAGTCTGGCCAGGGCTCTCCTGATAACAAGAGATGCTTTAGTGAATTCAGGATATCGCCAAAAGGCGAGTATTGGAAGATGTCCGCGGTGGTGAATTCCATAACCGGCGCCCAATCCAATTTGATTGGTAGGGGCGTGGGAGGTTCGGAGTCCGGCAAGGAGTCCGGCACCTCGGAATCACAAGTTTCGCGGGGGACAAGATTGATGCTTGGCTCCATCGCCGAGGATGTTGAAGCCCCCGAGGCGGCGTCTATCCACCGATCCTCGATCAGGGCAATCGGCTCCGGACTAATGGCCGGAGCGGATTCGTGTGCAGCCACCAAGGCACTGTTCGGCGGCAGAGCTAGATCATGCCCATTGCAACAGTGCGGCGCGCTTGGCTGTGGCTCGGGTCCGTCGAAGATCAAGTCTCCGTGGACATCGGCCGTGAAGTTTAGGCTTCCGAATCTGACCTGACGGCCAGGGGCGTAGCTCTCGATCTGCTCCAGATGGCCAAGCGAATTAGCCCGCAGTGTGAAGCCGCCGAATACGAAGATCTGTCCAGGGAGAAAAGTCTCACCCTGGACAGTGTTGTTGGTTGAAGATGCCATCAAGCCTATCGGTGACGACACAGAGGAACTCTCAATGAAAGCACCAATGTCGGTGTCAAAACCGGCGGATCTCGGGTAGGGGGTCCCGAACTGTGCGTCTAGGCGGATGGTAACAGGAGACGAGGGACACGATGTTTTACCCAGGTTCGAGCCCTCTCGATGGAGGTAAAACCGTACGTCCTGCTTGATTAATATTGATGATATGGGTAGTACAAGAGTGGATCTACCATGAGATCAAGGAGGCTAAACCCTAGAAGCTAGCCTATGGTATGATTGTTGTAATGTACGTTGTGTCCTACGGACTAAAGCCCTCCGGTTTATATAGACACCGGAGGAGGCTAGGGTTACACAGAGTCGGTTACAATGGTAGGAGATCTACATATCCGTATCGCCAAGTTTGCCTTCCACGCCAAGGAAAGTCCCATCCGGACACGGGACGGAGTCTTCAATCTTGTATCTTCGTAGTCTTGGAGTCCGGCGGACGATGATAGTCCGGCTGTCCGGACACCCCCTAGTCCAGGACTCCCTCAACCGTGTCTTCACCTTATTCCCCTTGAGCTAAGGACACTCAGTCCTCACCCAATCACTCTGGTAAGTCTTCAAGGGAGACTTCCAAACCTTCACAGACTTCGTTCACCAACAATTCACAATGACTCTTGGATGCTCAGAACGCGACGCCTAACCGGCTGGAGGATTCACAGTCCTCAAGTGTAATATGTCTTCAGGTCACACAGACAGAAAGACTTCAGTGATGCCTAACACTCTTTGGCTCTGGGTGTTTGGGCTTTGTCCTCGCAAAGATTTCTCTCTCTCAAATGCTTCGAGGTGGGTTGCTCTCAAACGACAAAAGCCGTGCACTAACTCTGAGCAGCCACCAATTTATGGTGTAGGGGGTGGGCTATTTATAGCCACTAGGCAACCCGACCTGATTTGTCCAAAATGACCCTGGGTCACTAAGGAACTGACACATGTTCCAACGGTCAGATTTCAAACACACGCGGCAACTTTACTTGGGCTACAAGCAAAGCTGACTCATCCAGCTCTGGATAAGATTTTCTCTCATTGTCTTCGCTCGAAGACATAGGATTTGAGTTGAGCATCACTTCGGTCACTCTGACTTAGTTCACTTGGACCCCACTTAACAGTACGGTGGTTCCTATGACTCAACAAAGAAGAAAAGGAAACGACGAAACCACACAGTCTTCGCGCTCCAAAGTCTTCACACAATGTCTTCTCATGTCATAGTCTTCAATATGAATATCTTCTCTTACCACCATTGTCTTCAATGTCTTCATACATTTTTAGGGGTCATCTCCGGTAGATAAACCGAATCAATGAGGGACACAACCTGCGTTATCCTGCAATTCTCACAAACACATCAGTCCCTCAACCAACTTTGTCGTCAATACTCCAAAACCAACTAGGGGTGGCACTAGATGCACTTACAATCTCCCCCTTTTTGGTGATTGATGACAAACTGGTTGAAGTTTTCAATGGGGATAAATATGTGAAATTGTAAGGATATGGAATTGTCTTCATAAGTTGCAAGGCCTCCCCCTGAAGATGTGCATATAAGTAATTTGCTTTTGAAATGCAAATGCACATGGCAGGTTGTACTTGTGGACATCCACTTCAATTTATGAAGATAATTCATTATGCATGAAATGATATAGCAAGTTGAATGACATGCATAATGAAAAATGGACGTCTGCAGAATGATCTAAGTGCGGAAGTTATCATCGCACATGCAGAATTTATCATCGCATCAGAGTAAAGCAAATACGTAGCAGAAGTAGCAGACGACCATCAAGTTTTAGGTGTTACAACTCAAAGAACCAAATGTTTCAAAGTGCAAGAGTTGTAAGCACGCAGCAAAATATAATGCAACCGCCCATATGAACCTGCTTGAAGACTATCAACTCATACGCTTCTCCCCCTTTTGTCAGTAAGGACCAAAAAGGTTTGAAGACATAGAGCATCTACTCGTCATGAGTAGGTGAAGCAGCAGGGTTGTCGTCGTTGGTTGGCGGTGCAGATGAACTTGGTGCAGTGTTGATGCGCGCAGTAGTAGTTGGAGGTGGTGAAGTAGCATCATCTTCATCATCGATCACTCTGGCATTAACTATGGCCGCGGAAGAGGAATATTCAGAGTCTTCAAGAGATGGAGTTCGACGCAGGGTAGCAGTCCTCGGAGGAGTGGAGTTGAACTGGAATCTTTCATTGAAGCCATCATCTTGAAGATCAGCTTCAGCACTGAGCAGGGTCAAACTCTTCCATGATCTTCGGCAAGTTTCATGAGCAACAAAGGCATTCTTGGTGGCAAGATTGCGAATGCGATTGACATCCACCAAGAGGCTTTGCATCTGTCGCTTGAGCCAGAAATGATGCTTATCCTGCTTCTGATGAAGAGCCACAAGAAGCTCTCGGTCATTGAGAATACGAGAACGCTTCCGAGGCCTTTGTGCAATGGTGCTTTCAGTGGCTTCAGTGGGCGCTCTGTGAGGCAGACGGGTGTTACCAGCCAGTGGATAGTATCTTGTCGTTGCTTGAACACCTTCAATAGGCTGAGCGAAGCTTTGGTGTTCAATGTTCTGAAGACATAGCGGCATCTTGGCAGGGTCAGAGTATACAGCATCAACTGACATATCAACCTCTGGCAGAAAGATTATATGATTGCGAGCAGAGGGCTGATAATTGACAGATGAGTGTCTCTTGATGAGGCGCATGACCCATGGAGCATAAAACTTCAGACCAAATAGGTCAGAGCCGGAAGCAGCAAGTTGCCTGATGAAGAATTCCTAAGTTTTGAAGCTGATGCCATTGAGAATATAGAAGACCAAAGTCTTCATAGCTCCTTCAAGCTTGGCCGCTGATGAGTGTCCCTTGACTGGCCATAGAGTACGCCTGATGATATATGATATATGGTGCGAGGCAGATACTCAAGGTCTTCAACAAAGAAATGTGTGGGATACTCAGCGTCAGATGGCACAGGCTTCATCATGCTCAGCATCTGGCTCATATTGGGTTCTGGCTTATGAAAGATGCTCTCCACAGCATTGCGGTGTAGCTGACAGTTGGGCTCATACAGTTCTCCAGGAGTGGCTAGCCCAGTAAGCTCGATGATATCCATAGCTTTGGCTTCATGATGAACATTTCCAGCCATCCACTCGAGAACCCAAGTCTTCATGTCTCTGTAGTAGCCGCGAATGTGCAGAGTGGCATAGAATTGAAGCAATAGCTTTCATTCCAATGTTCTTTGTCTGTCACAAAATGGAGCAGACCAGCATCACGAAAGTAATCAAGTGCTTCTTCTAAGCACGGCAGTCCAGCAATAGCTTCAGTGTCAAGACGCATATGAGGGAAAATGCGCCCTTGATCATATAACACGCATGTGTAATAGCTTCTCTGCTGATAGCTCCAGAACCGATCTAATGAAATCCTTGGCTTGGAGTAGGGGTTCTTGGCACTGTCAAAGAAGGTATTGTAGCTCTTGAAGCCATTGGCATTGAATGACCCGGGGGAGTTGGCAGTACCTGGAAACCTTGGCAACCTGGGCTTTGGCTTCTGGACCTGAGGCCTATGCTCAACATGATAGTCAAATTGCGGTCCTGAGGCAGCAGGCGGAGGCACCAGAATGGGCCATCGGACAGTGACAAGCTGACCGTGATCGTATGCTTGCTCAATAGTGTGAGGCCTTGGTGGCGGAACAGGAGCAGGGGCAACATCAGTGGATTCAGGCTGCACAACAGGTGCTTCAGGAGCAGTTGTCAGATTTGCTTTAGGTGTAGCCTCCTCATTGGCGTCAGGTGCAGCATTCTCATGAGCTTCAGGTGCAGCATCCTCATTGGTTTCAGGTTCAGTGGCCACATTTGCTTCAGGCACAGTGGCCTCATTGGTTTCAGGCACACTGGTTGGTGCAGGCTCCACATTAGCATCAGCCATGACTACGTCACTGGCTGTATTGGCGTTGGTGGTGGCAGCCTCAACATTTTCAACCTCCTCTTGACGAGCAGGAGGGTCGGGTACAGGCACGTTCAGATCATGAATTGCTTCATCTTCAATTGCTGGGGATGTTGGGATACGTACTTCTTCTTCATTTTCTTCGGCTGATGCAGCCGGAATGTCTTCAGCAGCATGTGCTTCAGACTCGGAGACGTTCACTGTTGGAGCTGGTTCAGAAAATACTTGGCGTGCAACAGGTGAACATTGCACTTCTCCTTCTAGAACGCTCGACAGAGGGACTTCAGGCCTTTGTCCTCTACGAAGCCTGCGAAGAGCTGGCTTCAAGTTAGGAGATGGAGTTGGTCGAGCCTGAAAGTCTTCATCCTCTTCTTGCACTGGGGGTGTAGCTTGTTGTTGTTGTTGGGGAGTACTGGGGGAGTCTTGTTGTTGTTGTGGGTGATCAGCCCACAAAGCATCCTGAGCAATTGGCGTCAATGGACGACCAATGCAGATGAGTTTGCTGTTCGTAAGAACAGGCGATGATACCAAGTCATTTTCGATCTGAGGAAGAACTTCATCATCATTTACATTGTCATCTTGACCAATGTCTTCAGCAGCGTTGGGTTCAGCTGCTGGAATACCTTCAGCCACATGAGCCTCTGTGGTAGCAGGCTCATGGACAACCATTCTTTGTTCTTGATGTACTGATACAGGGCGGACCACAGAAATGGGTTCAACGACTAAGGGATCTGTGGAAGCAGCCCTAGTCTTCTTGGTCTTGCGCTTCTTCTTGGAGGGAGCGGCATCAGAGGCTTCAGTATGCTTTCTCTTTCTGGCGTCAGCCTCTGCAGCCCTCGTCTTCTTCTGTTCTGAAGCGGTTGTGGTGACCTTTGGCTTTGAGCCAGTCATGCTGCTCGGGAAGATAATGCGAGGGGCTTCTTGGCTTGAAGGTTCAGGCTGTTCGGGGTGCTTCTTCTTCCTCTTTGCAGCCATCCTGGGATCAATGCCAGGACGGCTAAGGGACTTGCGCTTCTCAGCCTCATTGTAGGCAAGCACACACTTATCTTCCAAAAGCTTCATGCGTTCTCGAGAGCCCTGAGCTTCTTGGCATTTCTTCAGAAAAGCTTCTTTAAGCTCATGGAGCATGACCTTGAAGTTGCGGACGTCTTGAACACTCAGATTGGCCACATGCTTCTTGAATTGAGCCTTCTCACAATCTTGTTTTTGAGCTCAACGATGCGCTGAGCGAGAGCTAGCTCAGAAGCAATGGCGCCATTAAAGGCGACACTGAGGTCAATTGGGAGCTGTAAATCTTCAAAGCTGACATTGGGGGTGTCGAACCACTCATCAATGAAATTGTGAATGATGGCCACATCAAAGAGAGGCAGGTTGCTGAAGATTTCTGCTTCTTCTTTGCTCTGGATCAGCTGCTCAAGGGCATCATTAGCAAGATCTTCATCACTTGATAGATCAATGGGTTCTTCACGCAGAATGGCAGCAGGAGTCAAGGCTCTTTGATCAGATGGTCTAACAAGTTGCTTCTTCTTGTCCGTTCTCTTGGAGACATGAGACAGATCTTCAGATTGCACACTGGCTTCAGGAGGTGCAGTGGCCAGTGGCTTCGCACGTAAAGTCTTCGGAGGTGCAGCTGAGGTTGAAGCCTTTGACTTCTTTTGCTTCTGCGGCTTTGGAGGAGGAGTTGGGGCTTCATCAGAGTCAGCACCATTGTCAGAATGATCTACTCTGGTGCCTTGGACCATGATGTAGGTGATGAGGCCGTCAAGGTTGGCGTATGGGCCAATGACATTGGGATTTGCTTCACGAGAGCCGTTGGCACGGGGAGCAGAGGGACCTGGGTTGAAGTCCAAACCCAAGGACTTCTTGTTCTTCTTGGCCGAAGCCACAGCAAACTGATAGTTGCGCTTGAAGAGCGAATCTTCATGACACCATAGTAGTGAGGTGGGATCTGCGTTCGCAGGCTGTGGCCCACGGACCATGCATGGATAGAAGCCTTGTTCAATGGCTTCAGCTCGGCTCTTGGGTTGAAGCCATCGATAGAGGATATCACCCCAAGGTCTCTAGATGGCATGCTTCTCTGCATATTCCTTTGTCACAAATTTGTACTTGAACCACTCCTCAGCCCAATAGTGTCGAATCCATTGGATTCGCGTCTTTCTCTGATGATAATTTTCTTCGGATCTGTCTTGTACATTTCTGCTAAGTCATCAGGCAGATCTTTTGATGTTCCTTCTCTGCGCTGTCTGCCACCCTTCCTTGCTGATTTTTCTATTGCCATGAACTTCAAGCTGAAAGGCTTCAATACGTTCAAAGGCTTCAGAGATTTGCGCTTGCTGGTCAGGCAGGAACTGGCTTCAGGAGAATTTATATGATGCTGTAAGTATTCTGCAAACGAATGCAGACTATGAGAACCAAGGGATTCTCCCACGGACATGTACCTGTGACAGCATTAGAGATGCAAGGGAAGGGGAAGAGGTCATATGCATTCTCAGAAGGTTTTGAAGATAAATCAGTTTGAAGACATTGACCTCATGATGCGAAGACATTCACTTATATAGGTGAGTTGGTTCCAGATTTGTACCAATCCGTGAATAAGTACAAGTGAGGAATCAAACTAGGCAAGAAATCTAAGTGAATCGACTAAGCAGTATGAGACGCAGACAAAATAGATCTAGCTTGAATAGGCAGAAACTACTTTCGGTAAATAGGATGAATCTTGAAGATCAAAAAGGTGGTAAAAATAGAGTTTTAATTACCGCACGAAGAACTGCTAGATGGAGGAATAGGAGGCCGAGCAGTTCAGCCCACCGTGCCCTAACTTGGCGACGGAGGACACCTACGGCGACGGCGGAGAGGACGATGTCCGCGGCCGGCGTGAGGACGGCGTCGGAGAAGTTGCGGCAGCTAAGCGCTTCGTCGCCGGCATCGTCGCGAGCTAGCGGTGGCGCTAGGGTTTTGACGGAGGTGGAGAGGTGGAAGAAGTATTTCTTTACCACAGGGGGACAGGTATTTATAAGTAGGTGAGAGACACAGCGCAATTACGCTGGTGCCCCTGGCGGTTCACATCTGAGGGGTACGTGGCAAGCATGCAACACACTCAAGGTTGTCCCACGTTCCCACGCCCGCCAGGCATGTCGGAGAGTTGTTCCGGCTTCTCCGGATTTCAACAGTAAAGATAAGCCATTTAAAGCAGATTTAATGTTTGTCTCTTTGCCATCTGCTGACTAGGACGCAGAGAAGACATTCGACAGTTTCAACAGAATGCATATGATTTGGATAGATAGATTTTGAGATAGGAAGCATAGAGAGGTTAGGGTCCGATCACATTCACTTAGGTCAAAAGATCCAATGTTGAAGACATAGCTATAAGTGAATGCTATAGAGGACAGGTCACTAGTATGTATATATATCAGAAAGCAATCAAATCATCATAGTGCAGAAAGTCATGAAGACAAATTGAAACTAAAGACAAACCAAATGCGAAGTCATTGCAATATAACGCCTTGAGTGAAACACTTCAAACAAAGAAAGTTGGTGGTGGCGTTACCCACCGTATAGGAAGTATTAGACCCAGACACGGCACACAATTATCGTGGCGCTCCGAAGTCAAATTCCATGTTAATGTATTCACACTCAGAGTGTAAATCTTCATTGATTGAAGATATACATTACTTTGTGTGTTGCACATCTAAGTCATCAACATGCATAAGTGTTAGGATGTGTGCCTGATCACAGGACATTAGAGGATTCCAAGATATTTAGCTCACACCGTAACTTGCAAAACCTTTTCTCATCCAAGGGTTTTGTGAAGATATCTGCCAGTTGCTCTTCAGTGTTGACGTGAATGATATCGATATCTTTCTTCCTAACATGATCTCTGGGAAAGTGATGACGAATTTCAATGTGCTTTGTCTTCGAGTGTTGGACAAGGTTGTTGTATATTTTGATGGCACTCTCGTCATCGCAGAAGAGAAGTACTTGGTTCAGGTTGATGCCATAATACTTGAGAGTTTTCTTCATCCATAGAAGCTGAGCACAACAGGATCCAGCAGCAATGTATTCAGCTTCAGCAGTTGAGAGTGATACACAGTTCTGCTTCTTCGAAGACCAACAGACAAGTGATCGACCAAGAAAATGACATGTGCCAGATGTAGACTTGCGATCCACCTTGTCACCAGCATAATCAGCATCCGAGAATCCAACCAAATCGAATCTTGAGCCCTTGGGATACCATAATCCGAGTGTTGGGGTGTAAGCCAAATATCGAAGAATTCGCTTCACAGCTAAGTGATGCGATTCCTTTGGTGCCGCTTGGAATCGAGCACACATGCAAACACTAAGCATAATATCTGGCCTAGATGCACATAAATAAAGCAAAGAACCAATCATGGAGCGGTTTAGCTTTTGATCGAACTCTTTACCATTGTCGTCGGGACCAAGATGGTGTTTGGCTGGCATTGGCGTCGTGTAGCCTTTGCAGTCTTCCATTCCAAACTTCTTCAGACAGTCTTTGAGGTATTTCTCTTGAGATATGAAGATGCCATTCCTCTGCTGACGAATTTGAAGACCAAGGAAGAACTTTAGCTCACCCATCATGGACATTTGATATTGCTCTTGCATCATGTACCCAAACTCATCACTGTACTTTTGGTTGGTGCATCCGAAGATTATGTCATCCACATATATTTGGCACACAAACAGTTCACCATCATACGTCTTCGTGAAGAGAGTGGGATCTAGGGATCCAGGTTTGAAGCCTTTGCTCTTCAGGAAGTCTTTGATTGTATCATACCAGGCATGATGGGCTTGTTTGAGGCCATACAGTGCATTGTTTAGCTTGTACACCATATCAGGATGTTTTGGATCTTCAAAGCCAGGTGGTTGTGCGACATATACTTCTTCTTCAATCTTGCCATTGAGAAATGCACTCTTTACATCCATTTGATATAGCAAGATATTGTGATGATTAGCGTAGGCTAGCAGTATGCGAATAGCTTCAAGCCTAGCAACAGGAGCAAATGTTTCATCGAAGTCAATTCCTTCAACTTGAGTGTATCCTTGAGCCACAAGACATGCTTTGTTTCTGACGACTTGACCAAGCTCATCTTGCTTGTTTCGATATATCCATTTTGTTCCAATAATGTTATGCTTGCGAGGATCAGGTCGCTTGACAAGTTCCCAAACATTATTCAGCTTGAACTATTGAAGTTCTTCTTGCATGGCTTGAATCCATTCAGGTTCCATAAAAGCTTCAGCAACTTTCTTGGGTTCTGATATTGACACGAATGAAAAGTGCCCACAGAAGTTTGCTAGCTGTGTTGCTCTTGATCGAGTGAGCGGACCAGGTGCATTGATGCTGTCAATTATCTTCTCTATTTGAACTTAATTTGCAACACGAGGATGAACAGGATGAAGGTTTTGCTCTGGCTGATCATTGTCATCATTGGGAGGATTATCTTCGGTCTGAGCATTGTCTTCAGGTTGATTTGGTGCAGAGATGATAAGTTCCTCTTCAGGATGTGCTTCAGAGGGCATGATTTCACCAGTTCCCATCAGCTTGATTGCCTTGTTTGAAGGAGCTTCATCAAGTGTACTTGGCAGAATCTCTCTCCGTGATCCATTTGTTTCATCAAATTTCACATTCATAGTTTCAACGATCTTGTAGAGATAAAGGTTGAAGACTCTGTAGGAGTGTCAATCCTTTCCATAGCCAAGCATGAAGCCTTCGTGAGCCTTAGGTGCAAATTTTGACTTGTGATGGGGATCCTTGATCCAGCATCTTTCTCCAAATACTCTGAAGTAACTGACGTTTGGCTTCTTGCCAGAAAGTAGCTCATATGATGTTTTGTTCAGAAGCTTATGAATGTACACACGGTTGATGATATGACATGCTGTATCAATAGCTTCAGGCCAAAACTTTCTTGGTGTCTTGTACTCATCTAGCATTGTTCGAGCCATCTCAATGAGGGTTCTGTTCTTGCGCTCAACAATGTCGTTTTGCTGAGGTGTGTACGGAGCAGAGAACTCATGAGTGATTCCCATTGTATCCAGATACAAATCAAGTCCAGTTTTCTTGAATTCAGTGCCATTGTCACTTCTGATGTGCTTGATCTTCACACCATAATTGTTCATTGCTCGATTTGCGAAGCGCCTGAAGACATCTTGCACTTCAGTCTTGTAAAGAATTATATGAACCCATGTGTATCTTGAGTAGTCATCAACAATGACGAAGCCATAGAGACAGGCAGTTGTTGTGAGGGTGGAGTAGTGAGTAGGTCCGAACAAGTCCATGAGTAACAGCTCGAAGGGTTGAGATGTTGTCATGATTGTCTTCGAGGGGTGCTTTGCCCTTGTCATCTTTCCAGCTTCACAGGCACCACACAGATGATCCTTCTTGAACTTGACATCTTCGATGCCTATGACATGCTTCTTCTTGACGAGTGAGTGTAAGTTCCTCATGCCAGCATGTCCCAGCCTTCGATGCCAGAGCCAGCATTCTGAAGCTTTTGTGAGAAGACATACGGCAAGCTGTGGACCTGCTGAGAAATCTACCATGTACAGATCATCTTTCCGATACCCTTCAAAGACTAGAGATTTGTCAGATTCCATTAGTACAAGGCAACGATATTTGCCAAATATCACAATCATGTTCAAGTCACAAAGCATTGAGACAGACATTAAGTTGAAACCAAGGGATTCAACAAGCATCACTTTATCCATGTGTTGATCCTTTGAGATTGCAACTCTACCTAGACCCAATACTTTGCTTTTACCAGTGTTAGCAAATGTGATGTGACTCTTGTCGGATGGACGTAAGGTTGAGTCCATGAGAAGACTTCGATCACCAGTCATATGATTTGTGCATCCACTGTCCATAATCCACTCTGAAGCTTTTGGTGATGTACCCTACAGTGCAGTTAGGAGGACAGGCTTCACAAAAGTGTTGTGAAGCATATGCATTTGATACATATAGGGACAGTCACAGCTTATAACAAAGTTAGGACATAGTATGACTGATAAATTCAGATGTGAGGCATATAGAATGATATTTTAACGTGCGTCCTTAATGAGTTTTATGTCCCCAGCAATAGTATCGAACGCCATTGATTGCTGGCTGGAGACCGTTTTCTGCAAAAGAGAGTTAGTTCTTCTTTGCCACCCACATCTTCAGTGGGGGCTTAGAAGCAATGAGTCTAAGTGCAGCATCTGAGAATTTTGGCTTTGAAGCCCTAGCAAATAGCCTTGCAGGAGATGAATGATACTCATATGAATAAGCAGAAAAGTTTTTGGTCCTATGAACATAGCGGTTCGAAGATACACGCTCATATTCATAAGTCTGAGCATGATTTCCCTGCAAAACATTGGCGTTAGGGTGACTCATGTGAGTCCTGTATCTGTATGAATCCTTTGGGCCATATGAAGCCATAGGTCTGGGGTTTGTCTTCTTCCTTGGTGGTGTCATTACGACATTCACAGGAAGATTCTCAATGTACCGCTTAGGTACCCAGATCTTCTTCATAGGTGGTCCATTCCTGCAGTTAGTACCAATGTACCTGGCAAACACTTCACCATTCTGATTTTTGAACAGCTTATAGTTTGCATCAAAGGATTCATCAATGATAATAGGATTAGCACAGGTAAAGCCAGATAAAGTAGATGGATCTACTGAAGGTTCCTTTGCAGCAATCCATGTGGTTTTGGGGTACTGCTCAGGCTTCCAGTACGAGCCATCAACATTCATTTTCCTTTCAAACCCAACACCCTCTTTCCTAGGGTTTCGGTTCAGAATCTGCTTTTTGAGGACATCGCAGAGAGTCTGATGTCCCTTCAAACTTTTGTACATCCCTGCTTCAAGCAATGTCTTCAACACAGCATTTTCATCAGCAACAGCAGTGGTATCCTCCGCAGAGGGGTTAGTAACCACATCAGTAGGTGAAGACAATGAAACAGTAGCAGTAGTGGAACATTCAGCAACAGATGTAGCATTATCACGCTCAATGCATTTTAGACATGGTGGTTCAAATACATCCTGAGCGGAACTGATCTGTTGAGCGCGAAGTGACTCATTCACCTTTTGAAGACCTTCATGAGCCGCTCTAAATTTCTCAAGCTCTTGTTTCCTTTGAAGATAATCATACGAGAGCCTTTCATAAGTAGTTGAGAGCGATTCATGACGACCTTCAAGTTCTTGGTACTTAGCATGAAGATTTTTTATGTCATCAACTAAGGACTGTGAACAGGTCATTTCAGCGTCCAACAGGTCATCGCTTTTGTCTAACAGTTTTTGAGTATGTTCCATAGCCTTTTGTTGTTCAGTTGCAATTTTAGCAAGTGTTTTGTAGCTGGGTTTGGATTCACAATCAGAGTCATCTTCACTTGAAGTTTGAAAGTAAGCATCGCGTGATTTTACCTGGGCACCACGTGCCATGAAGCAGTAGGTGGGAGTAGGATCTTCTTCGTCATTAGCTTTAGCGTTGGTGTGGAAGTCATTGTCTTCAGTGTTGAAGATGGACTTGGCAACATAGGTTGTGGCTAGAGCCAGACTTGCAACGCCAGGGTCAGACTCCTCTCCAGACTCCACCTCCGCCTCCTCGGAAGCAGACTCCTCCTCTGAATCCATTTCCTTGCCAACAAAAGCACGAGCCTTGCCAGATGAGCTCTTCTTGTATGATGAAGACTTGGAAGAAGACTTAGAAGACTTTGAGGATTTCTTCTTCTTGTTGTCATCGGAATCATATTCCTTGCTTTTCTTCTTCTTCTTCTCATTGTCCCACTGTGGACACTCAGATATGTAGTGACCAGGTTTCTTGCACTTGTGGCAGGTTCTCTTATTGTGGTCATGTGTGGAAGCTTCATCATTCCTTGAGCTAGATCGTGAAGACTTTCTGAAGCCTTTCTTCTTTGTGAATTTCTGGAACTTCTTCACAAGCATAGCAAGTTCCCTTCAAATGTCTTCAGGATCTTCAGAACTGCAGTCAGATTCTTCTTCAGATGAGGAAACAACTTTTGCCTTCAAAGCACGAGTTCGACCATAGCTTGGGCCATAGATATCTCTTTTCTCAGATAGCTGGAACTCATGTGTGTTGAGCCTCTCAAGTATATCAGACGGATCGAGTGTCTTGAAGTCAGGACGTTCTTGTATCATGAGGGCAAGGGTGTCAAAGGAGCTGTCAAGTGATCTCAGCAGTGTCTTGACGATTTCATGCTTGGTGATCTTAGTTGCGCCAAGAGCTTGAAGTTCATTTGTGATATCAGTGAGGCGATCAAACGTGAGCTGGACATTCTCGTTGTCGTTTCTCTTGAAGCGGTTGAAGAGGTTGCGAAGAACACTGATTCTTTGATCTCTCTGGGTTGAAACGCCTTCATTGACCTTGGATAGCCAGTCCAAGACTAGCTTCGAAGTTTCCAGAGCACTCACACGGCCATACTGTCCTTTGGTCAGATGACCACAGATGATGTTCTTTGCAGTAGATTCCAGTTGAATGAACTTCTTGACATCAGTGGGGGTGACACCTTCACCAGTTTTGGGAACGCCATTCTTGACGACATACCAGAGGTCGACATCAATGGCTTCAAGATGCATGCGCATCTTATTCTTCCAGTAGGGATATTCAGTTCCATCGAACACGGGGCAAGCAGCGGAGACTTTGATTATCCATGCAGTCGACATAGCTGAAACTCCAGGTGGTTAAACCGAATCACACAGAACAAGGGAGTACCTTGCTCTAATACCAATTGAAAGTGCTAGTATCGACTAGAGGGGGGTGAATAGGCGATTTTTATGTAAGTCTTCAAAACTTGGAAGTTTCAAAGACAAACAACAGAAACAACCTAATTGATATGCAGCGGAAGATAAACTACCCTAAACAAGCCATAGTCAAGTATGTGATGATATGAAAGTACAGGACTAATAGCAGTTAGGTAGTAAGGATCAAGATGGAAGATAGTAAGAAGCCAATCAACAATAGTAGTCAAGCAATGAAGTCAAACAGATAAACAGATAGGCAATGACTTCACAAAGACAAACTTAAGTAAGGTTGGAAGGGATAGAACCAGTTGCTTGTTGAAGACACGGGATTTGTTGGACCAGTTCCAGTTGCTGTGACAACTGTACGTCTGGTTAGGGAGGCTGAGATTTAACTCAGAAGACCGTGTCTTCACCTTATTCCCCTTGAGCTAAGGACACCCAGTCCTCGCCCAATCACTCTGGTAAGTCTTCAAGGGAGACTTCCAAACCTTCACAGACTTCGTTCACCGGCAATCCACAATGACTCTTGGATGCTCAGAACGCGACACCTAACCGGCTAGAGGATTCATAGTCCTCAAGTGTAATAAGTCTTCAGGTCACACAGACAGAAAGACTTCAGTGATGCCTAACACTCTTTGGCTCTGGGTGTTTGGGCTTTGTCCTCGCAAGGATTTCTCTCTCTCAAATGCTTCGAGGTGGGTTGCTCTCAAACGACAAAAGTCGTGCACTAACTCTGAGCAGCCACCAATTTATGGTGTAGGGGGTGGGCTATTTATAGCCACTAGGCAACCCGACCTGATTTGTCCAAAATAACCCTGGGTCACTAAGGAACTGACACATGTTCCAACGGTCAGATTTCAAACACACGCGGCAACTTTACTTGGGCTACAAGCAAAGCTGACTCATCCAGCTCTGGATAAGATTTTCTCTCATTGTCTTCGCTTGAAGACATAGGATTTGAGTTGAGCATCACTTCAGTCACTCTGACTTAGTTCACTTGGACCCCACTTAACAGTACGGTGGTTCCTATGACTCAACAAAGAAGAAAAGGAAACGACGAAACCACACAGTCTTCGTGCTCCAAAGTCTTCACACAATGTCTTCTCATGTCATAGTCTTCAATATGAATATATTCTCTTACCACCATTGTCTTCAATGTCTTCATACATTTTTAGGGGTCATCTCCGGTAGGTAAACCGAATCAATGAGGGACACAACCTACGTTATCCTGCAATTCTCACAAACACATCAGTCCCTCAACCAACTTTGTCGTCAATACTCCAAAACCAACTAGGGGTGGCACTAGATGCACTTACAGTTCATCATGGCACGATTGGCAAAGCGTCTGAAGACGTCCTGCACTTCATTCTTGTAGAGGATTATATGCACCCAAGTATATCTTGAATAATCATCAACAATGACGAAGCCATAGAGGCAAGCAGTGGTAGTGAGAGTAGAGTAGTGAGTAGGGCCAAATAAGTCCATATGTAGCAGCTCGAAGGGTTGAGATGCAGTCATGATTGTCTTCGAGGGATGCTTGGCCCTAGTCATATTTCCAGCTTCGCAGGCACCACACAGATGATCCTTCTTGAACTTGACGCCCTCGATGCCTACGACGTGTTTCTTCTTCACGAGAGTGTGCAAGTTCCTCATGCCAGGATGCCCTAGCCTTCGATGACAAATCCAGCACTCTGAAGCTTTTGCTAGAACTGCGGTCCTGCTGAGAAATCTACCATATACAAATCATCTTTCCGATACCCTTCAAAGGCTAGAGACTTGTCAGATTCCATTAGAACAAGGCAACGATATTTTCCAAATAGCACAATCATGTTTAACTCACAAAGCATTGAGACAGACATTAAGTTGAAACCAAGGGAATCAACAGGCATCACTTTATCCATGTGCTGATCCCTTGATATTGCAACTCTACCTAGACCCAATACCTTGCTTTTACTAGTGTCAGCAAATGTGATGTGACTCTTGTCTGATGGACGTAGTGTTGAATCCATCAGTAGACTTTGATCGCCAGTCATGTGGTTAGTGCATCCACTGTCCATAATCCATTCTAAAGCATGAGTTGTCATATCCTACAGTACAGTTTGGGGGATAGGCTTCACCAAGCGAGTTGTGAAGCATAAACATTTGACGAACAAGTGGAACATAGAAGTTTAGATCTTGGTTAGGATAGATAGGATGAGTGTCAAGGATCCCGGGATGAAATACATAGTAAGACCATTTGGGCATTTTATCTTGCGCCCCACAAGATGTTTAAGGTCCCCAGCATTAGCATCGGACGCCTTTGATTTCCGGCTGGAGACCTTTACCTGCAAAAGAGAGTTAAGTTTTCTTAACCACCCACATTTTTAGGGGTGGCTTAGAAGCAATGAGTCTAAGTGCAGCATCTAAGAACTTCGGCTTTGGAGCCCTAGCAAATAGCCTTGCAGGAGGTGAATGATACTCATAAGAATAAGCAGAAAAGTTCTTTGTTCTATGAACATAGCGGTTTGATGAAACACGCTCATATTCATGGGTCTGAGTATGATTTCCCTGTAAAACATTAGTGTTAGGGTGATCGGATGAGTCCTCGGTCTGTATGAAGCTTTTGGACCGTATGAAGCCTTTGGTCTGGGGTTTGTCTTCTTCCCAGGTGGTGTCATGATGACATTCATAGGAAGATTCTCAAGACAACTTTTGGGTACCCATATCTTCTTCATAGGTGTCCCATTCCTGCAGTCGACATAGCTAAAACTCCAGGTGGTTAAACCGAATCACACAGAACAAGGGAGTACCTTGCTCTGATACCAATTGAAAGAGCTGGATATCGACTAGAGGGGGGTGAATAGGTGATTTTTATGAAAGTCTTCAAAACATGGGAGTTTCAAAGACAAACAATAGAAATGACCCTTTTTATATGCAGCGGAAGGTAGACTACACTAGGCAAGCCATAGTCAAGTATTCAATGAAGTGAAAGCACGAAGACTATTAGCAGCTAGGTAGTAAGGATCAGGATGGAAGATAGTATGAAGCCAATTAGAACAAGTAGTCACTCAATGAAGTCAAACAGATAATGCAAGCACGCAATGACTTCACGAAGACAAACTGTAAGTAAAGAGAAGTAAGAGATAGAACCAGTGGCTTGGAGAGGACAGTGATTTGTTCGACCAGTTCCAGTTGCTATGACAACTGTACGTCTGGTTAGGGAGGCTGAGATTTAACTCAGAAGACCGTGTCTTCACCTATTCCCCTTGAGCTAAGGACACTTAGTCCTTGCCCAATCACTCTGGTAAGTCTTCAAGGTATACTTCCAAACCTTCACAGACTTCGTTCACCGGCAATCCACAATGACTCTTGGATGCTCAGAACGCGACGCCTAACCGGCTGGAGGATTCACAGTCCTCAAGTGTAACAAGTCTTCAGATCACGCGGACAGAAATACTTCAGTGATGCCAAACACTCTTTGGGCTCTAGGTGGTTTGGGCTTTGACCTCGCAAGGATTCTCTCTCAAAGGGTTCGGAGGTGGGTTGCTCTCAAACGACAAAAGTCGTGCACTAACTCTGAGCAGCCACCAATTTATGGTGTAGGGGGTGGGCTATTTATAGCCACTAGGCAACCCGACCTGATTTATTCGAAATGACCCTGGGTCACTAAGGAACTGACACGTGTTCCAACAGTCAGATTTCAAACACACGCGGCAGCTTGACTTGGGCTACAAGTAAAGCTGACTTATCCGACTCTGGATAAGATTTGCACTCATTGTCTTTGCTCGAAGACATAGGATTTGGTTGAGCATCACTTTAGTCACTCTGACTTTGTTCACTTGGACCCACTTAACAGTGCGGTGGTTCCTACGACTCAACAAAGAAGAAAAGGAAACAACGAAATAACTAAGTCTTCGTGCTCCATAGTCTTCATGTGATGTCTTCTCATGTCATAGACTTCACTGTGAATAGCTTCACAGACCACCATTGTCTTCAATGTCTTCACACATTTTTAGGGGTCATCTCCGGTAGGTAAACCGAATCAATGAGGGACTACTACCTGTGTTATCCTGCAATTCTCACAAACACATTAGCCACTCAACCAGGTTTGTCATCAATACTCCAAAACCAACTAGGGGTGGCACTAGATGCACTTACAATATTGCTTTCGGAAAATGGCGCCACCACCACCACCACCATGTCGATTGTGCAAGTCAAGGTGTGCCAGTAACCTTGCCACTGGAAGCTGTTCGGCATCTACTTCCAGCCGAGTTTTCGTCATGCGGTGGTAAGAAATTACATGAAATGTAACAACTATTTTATTTTTAGTGTTGGCATTACTGCATTGTGTCATTTTGCTTTTTTACAAAGATCGTCCCATGCAATGTGAGGTTGAAATTCAACAAGCTGACAGGAGACACTATGACCTTGTACTACTTGAGGATGCATGTTGACTATACATGAAATTGTTATCTAGTACTCCCTTCGTTCCAAATTACTCGTCGTGGTTTGAACTAAAACCATGACAGAGTAATTTGGAATGGAGGGAGTACTAGTATATGGTAGTACCTAATATCTGGAAATTGCATTTTATTGAAACCGAAACAAAACGGGGTAGGAAGCGGGGGGAAATGATGAAAGATATATCAGTAGCGAGGGGCTAGGAAACCGCTACAGCTAACTAATAGTAGCGTGTTCGCGAAAAGTGCTGCTGATATAGTCAACAGTAGTAGCGCGGGTGCTGACCGCGCTACTACAAACAGTTAGTTGTAGCGCCATACTAGTAGCGCGGCCGCCCGTGCTACTGATAGCCTCAAAACCTGCGCTACTACTAGGGTTTTCCCTAGTAGTGTATGTGTGGGAAGAGTGTACAATTTTTGACGCACGCGCCACATCAATGTTGTGAAATGGTATTCAAACATGCATGCATGCATCACCTCCATACATATGCATGTAGTGGTTGTGTTCGAATGGTACACTCCCTCGCATGGTTATCGGCAGCAAGCATATATATTCGTGGGCCCGTGTGGACATCCATGATCACCTTGACCGACAACAAGATAGGTCACCATGGCGGATTCTTCATTTGATTCGTGTTATCGTAGTATAGGTCATGGTGAGATTCAGACCTAATTAAAGTATGCGCGCATATACTATGCACACATGCATGCATGAATCCCCGTCGTCGGCTTGAAGTGTGGTGTAACATACATATGCATCATCAACCTAACCCTCACTCGGTGTGGGGATTTCTAGTTTGAAATCACGGTGCCACATCAAAGTTGTTCCATTGTGTACTAAAAAACACACCTGATCCATACATATGTTTGGGCCACACGCATGCAGTGGTTGTCTTTGGGGACTAGCTACTTGCATGATTATTGGCGAGCTAGCCTATCTGGGTTCGCTTGGACGACCATCACTTTGACCGGCAACAAGAGAGAGGTTGTACGACCAAAGTGGATTATTCTTGGTGCGTTTTACGATCAATCTTGGTGAGATGCCTCTCTGGCCCGCCAACTAAAAGTGTGTCTGTGGGGGGGCTGCTACTTTGCACTTTGCTAGGTGACTCGGTTGGGGGGCATTCATAGCTCAGGATTCCCTTCGTGACGACACGAGGGGGGGCTGCTAGCTACTTCGCACTTTGCTAGGTGAACCGCGGTTGGGGGCATCCATTCATAGCTTAGGATTCCCTTCGTGCCAACACGAGGGAGGGGGCTGCTAGCCCTCTTCGCACTTTTCTAGGTGAGCCTTGGTTGGGGGGGGGGCATGCATCCATAGCTTAGGATTCCCTTCGTGCCGACAAGCGGGGGGGCTGCTAGCTAATTTGCAGTTTGCTAGGTGAACCACGGTTGGGGGGCATGCATTCATAGCTTAGGATTCCCTTCGTGCCAACACGAGGGGGGCAAGCAGTACCGTGTGCTTTGTGAGATAGGTGCGACATCGAAGTTGCATTTGGTATTTGAAAATCAAACCACCCTTTTCATACATATAAATTTGGTCCACATGCAAGTGTGTTCGTGTTCTGACCCTCTCCCATGTCATTTTTCGCCAAATTTATGAACATTAGACAAGTCGTATGACGCAACAGACATGGTTCACTCAAACTAACCGTGTGCCACGCCGGTGCCCCTGTCACGCACACATCCGCACAGTACATTGGGCTCCACTAGGCTCCCCCTCTCAAAAATATATGCCCGCCTTGAGGGTTTTTATGTTTCATAACACAAGATTGTTATCACCGAACCGTGTGCGATGTTTCTTCTTCCCAATCCCACCTGCATCCCTAGAAAATAACTGCCCGCCTCGAGGAGGGTTTTTGTGTTTCATAACACACGGTTGTTATCTCCGGACCGTGTGCGATGTTTCTTGTTCCCAATCCCGCCTGCCCCTAGAAAATATCTGCCCGCCTCGAGGGTTTTTCTGTTTCATAACACACGGTTGTTATCTCCGGACCGTGTGCGATGCACCATCATCAAAATTTTCATTAGCCCCGGCATTTCATTCCTGCGTTGTAAAATTTTCAGTACCCGCGTCATTTCCTCAAACACACCCCCCCTCCACACACACACACCAAAACCTCCTTGGGCACGCGCGTGCGCACACACACACACACTCCCTCGCTCGAAACCCTAGCAAGGTCCCCGCCACCGCTACCACGAGACCTCCATTGTCAACATCTGCCGGTTTGCCCGTGCAGCTTACACACCGATCTCCATACCAAGGCCGCCCTGAGTTTCTTAGATGATGCCTGCCAAACGCCCCTTTTCCCCCAGATCCCCATACCCATCCCCATCCCACACTCTAGAGCGTTGCAACCTAAGCCCGGCTACGCTTCCCGTGGAGCTTGAGGAGCGACTGGCCCAAAAGAGGTATATCGCGGTATTTTCGCCCGACGTCGCTGAGGAAGCTGACGACCATTACTGGCGGCAGGAACTCAAGCAGCGGGCTAGAGTATGCGGGCATGTCTCTTCCGCCGGCTATGACATCGAGGTCATGGACAATGGCGGCCTGAGGTGGGCTATGTCACAAGTTAAGTGGCCCACCCCCAACCCCTCAGGTTTAACCGCCGTCGATCTCATGCATGGCCCCGCTGCTGATCTCCTCTGGCTCGTTGTCAACAACTTGCCATCCTACATCGCCATCGAGCCCCTTTTGTCATTTCTGAAGGACACGCTCTGCGACGCTGGCTTGGGATCCACAGCTTCCAAGTCAGACCTCGTCAACGGTGACCACGAGGAGGGCACCCTCTCCTGCTCTTCCAAGGGGAAAGATCACATCTGCTCTTCCAAGGGGAAAGAGCCCGTCTGCGACATCAGGGAGGGCACCCTACAACCGTGCTCTTCCAAGGGGAAGGAGCCCATCTGCGACAACATGGAGCTCATCTAGGTTCCGTGCTCTTCCCACGGGAATGAGTCCATCTGTGACAAGTGAGGAAACCCATGATTTGTTTTGTCGTGCCTCTTCACAGGGGGAAACCCATGATTTGTTTTGTCAAGTCCCTTTTGTAGTGTAGTGAGAATATGTCCAGTTTTAATTGCTATATCGGGTTGTTTGCAGTATGCCTTGTTTATTTCAGTTGTTCACAATGCGATGCTCTGTATGTGCAATTATTGACTGTGCAGTACATTTCATCAATCTAGTTTTAAACATACCGATAGGAATGCATATATTTGCTTGCTGTTAAGCCTATTATAGCTAGCATATGCCTCTTTTAAAGTTTTTTTATTGTTCTATTGTTTGTAGTTAGCATATGTCTAGTTTCAAATGCTATCTTTGGTTGTTCGTAGTATGCCTTGTTTATTCCAGTTATTCACAATGTGATGTTCTATATGTGCAAGTGTGAACTGTGCAGTTCAATTTCATCAGTACCAGTTTCAACAATACCACTATGGCCCTGTTTGTTTCGGATTCTGGGACCAGATTCAACTTTGCCAGTGAAGCCGAATCTAGAATCCGAAACAAACAACTATTTGGAATCAGCTTTGCTAGTGAAGCTGAATCTGGATTTGGGTCATTTTTAGTGCAATTTCCTGAAGCACCTCAAAGTGTACTTCGGTGGTGAAGCTAATTCGCAGAAATAGCTTCGCCACTGAAGTGAATCCATAGGTGATTAAAATCCAAGTGAAGCTGAAACAAACAGGGCATGAATGACTACATTTGGTTGCTGCATCTTGTAGTTAAACACGCCTTTCCATTTTTATTTAACAATAACCAATGTACTTAGACCGGCACAATACCAGTTTGAATGACTATGTTTGCTTGTTGTTAAATGTTAGGCCTGTTGCAGTTAACACACCTTTTCACTTGTTTTGCTTTACTTGCGTGCTTAAACCTGCACACTAAAGCTATCTTTTGGAGGTTATTTCGTCTGCCATGGAAAATTTTGGTTGATGTTTAGCCTGTTGTACTTAACATGCTTCTCGATGTCCCTACACAGGACAATTTTGGGAACGACTGTTGTTTTCCATCGAGGTTAGTTTCATCCAATGGCTTATATATGCTCACTGTTCAGGATATCGGTAGCTGGTACCATATAGGCCGGGGGCTGATAAGAGACTAATCGGTGAATTGGACTTTTAACTGAATATATCTGCAACCCATTTATCATTAGGTTAACTAGGACCATATGTAATATATCTAAGGCTACATAGCAACATGCACTATACTTAATGTCTACATATGCAATCCTAGGCTACATAGCAACAAGGAAGAGTGTTACCTTAATGTTCTGATGATGTCTAGATACACGTAGAAGAGCAGCATCATCAACAACAACAACACAACCATGTTTGGATATTCAACTTAGCTTAGAGGTTAGAGTTAGTTTCTAGCTCATGACTAACCCTGAACTAACTCCATCCAAAGAGGTGTTTGGATGACAGGGTTAGATACTTAGATTGACAACAAATGCACAAGGAAAACTAGCTCCAATTAGCACCTCTTGGCTTGGATAGTTTTTTTGGTGGGTTATAAATGCAACTAGTTCAAACTAGCCCTCATGTTTCGATATACTTTAGGGCTATTTGAGCCCGAACTAACTCAAACTAACTCTAACCCATGGATACAGCAGGAGTTAATCAACCAATAATTTGTTAGAATGCAATAAACTCCTTCCGGCCCATAATATAAGATGTTAATTCATCTAACATGTGAGTATATTGGATGTTATAAGACATTATAAAAGAGTGTTGTACTACATCATTGTGCAATTGGTGTTTATCTTCTAATATTAACTTGGTGCTTTTAGGTACATATGTCATTGGTAAAGATCCGCGCTTCGACCCTTTCTATGTATGGGGAAATGAGATATCGATGAACTAGCATCAAGTGAGGAAGCTGATAAAGATTGTTAGTAAAATGGGTCAAAAGATGGCAATTAAACTATTTGTTTACACTTTATCCAATAAAACAGCGAACTGCAGGATGGTAAGTAAGAACTCTGCAGCCTTCTTTTTACTGCCCATAATGAGTTGTGTTAGATGACAATGTCTGAATCGTTTTTCCTTTGCAGTGGTTCCCAAAGCAGTTTACTAAAGATTACCTCTCAAACTACATTATTGGTGAGCATGCAAAGGTTAAAGCATTTCTACCAAAACACGATGATTATCTAGATGTTTCCATGAAGACCGTGAAGGATGGGCGGTCGACCATCACAAGGGGTTGGACTAGAGTCGTGTGTGCCTTCTGCATAGAGGAGGGCACAATATGGGAATTCCGCTTCACCTTGTTCAGCAACCAGAATGTATTTCGCCTCTTTATTTACCGTCTTTAATAATACAGGTATACAACTGTGGTTCATCATTCTTTATTTGGTTCTTATGTAATTCTTGATGTGTACCTATGAATCGAATAATGCATTGGTTGTCTGAACCAGATGGATATGAATAAAGCTAGAGCATACATTCAATTTCAATTTTAATTTGATATAGCAGCAATTAAATTACGGTGAAATTATGCTCCCCAGGTTGTTATGGCACACACGGTTGGTAAAACACAAACATTTGCGATATACACCATAATCCGAGACGGTTCATAGAGAGGAAACATGTGCAAGCATGCATACAGTTGCCGTTTGCAAAGTGTGTGCGATGTCAGACAATATCACAAACGGTGCTGGCAAACTAACTGTTTGCGATAGTTGCCTTATCGTACACGATTCGCAACCATGAACTGTTTCTGATGAAGTATGCATCGTAAACGTTGCACCACAGAATAGCGTGTGCGATAGTTGCCTTATCGTACATGATTCGCAACCGTGAACTGTTTCTGATGAAGTATGCATCGTAAACGTTGCACCACCGAATAGCGTTTGTGATAGTTGTCGTGTACGACGATGTTAGACGGTCCGACATTTCGTAATCCTATCCGACACTCATACGACGATTAGCTAATCTTCTTAATTAGTTATCACATACGGTTTCTAAAAAGCGAATGTGTGTGATTGTATGCTTATCATACACGTTCTATAATAGTGAACTGTTTGTGATGGGTTGCGCATCATAAACGTAGCACCACAGAATACCGACTGCGATGGCAATGCGACCACAAATGAAAAGGAGTATTGTAGGGTCCCTATCCCCGATGGTTCTGGGTTGTGGGGGAAGGACCCCCTATCACCGTCACTCACTAGGCGATAGTTCCAAATGCCGTCACAAAAAGGGGTTAAACCCGTTTGTATAGCACCGACTTGTACCAGTGAGTAAGCATCCTCCTACTCATAAGGGCACTATACAAACTGCCGATGGTACAAATCAACATGTCGTAGGGGTTGGCACAGTCAAGTGCACTTCAAACATCTCCTTATCGTCAATTTTACATGTGCCACTTTTGCTGTCAATTTGGTCTCTTTCAGTGCTCTCATTGATGAAATAGACTGTCGTCTGATTCTTGACAAGTTCTGATGCTTGATTCAGGTACGATAGACGAGCTAGACGGTTGGGACTGGCACCAGGCGTAGGGGGATTTGGTACATGGACCATGAGGTGCAGGAGGTGCAGCCAGATTTAGTGTGTGATGTGACCATGGAGGACAAGGAGAAGCAGGCGATGATCCATCACTATGAAGGAAATATGCCCTAGAGGCAATAATAAAGTTATTATTTATTTCCTCATATCATGATAAATGTTTAATATTCATGCTAGAATTGTATTAACCGGAAACATGATACATGTGTGAATACATAGACAAACATATAGTCACTAGTATGCCTCTACTTGACTAGCTCATTAATCAAAGATGGTTATGTTTCCTAACCATAGACATGTGTTGTCATTTGATTAATGGGATCACATCATTAGGAGAATGATGTGATTGACATGACCCATTCCGTTAGCCTAGCACTTGATCATTTAGTATGTTGCTATTGCTTTCTTCATGACTTATACATGTTCCTGTAACTATGAGATTATGCAACTCCCGTTTACCGGAGGAACACTTTAGGTGCTACCAAATGTCACAACGTAATTGGGTGATTATAAAGGAGTACTACAAGTGTCTCCAAAGGTACTTGTTGGGTTGGCGTATTTCGAGATTAGGTTTTGTCACTCCGATTGTCGGAGAGGTATCTCTGGGCCCTCTCGGTAATGCACATCACTATAAGCCTTGCAAGCAATGTGACTAATGAGTTAGTTGTGAGATGATGCATTACGTAACGAGTAAAGAGACTTGCCGGTAACGAGATTGAACTAGGTATTGAGATACCGATGATCAAATCTCGGGCAAGTAACATACCGATGACAAAGGGAACAACGTATGTTGTTATGCGGTTTGACCGATAAAGATCTTCGTAGAATATGTAGGAGCCAATATGAGCATCCAGGTTCCGCTATTGGTTATTGATCGAGAATAGTTCTAGGTCATGTCTACATAGTTCTCGAACCCGTAGGGTCCGCATGCTTAATGTTACGATGACAGTTTTATTATGAGTTTATAAGTTTTGATGTACCGAAGTTTGTTCGGAGTCCCGGATGTGATCACAGACATGACAAGGAGTCTCGAAATGGTCGAGACATAAAGATTGATATATTGGATGACTATATTCGGACACCGGAAGTGTTCCGGGGGTTTTCAGAGAAAATCGGAGTGCCGGAGGGTTACCGGAACCCCCCGGGAGAAGTAATGGGCCTTATGGGCTTTAGTGGAGAGAGAGGAGCAGCCAGGATGGGCCGCGCGCCCCCTCCCCCTCTGGTCCGAATTGGACTAGGAGAGGGGGGGCGGCGCCCCCCTCTTTCCCTCTCCCTCTCCCCCTCCCTTTCCCCCTCCTAGAAGGAGTAGGAACGAGGGAGTCCTACTCCTACTAGGAGGAGGACTCCTCCTTGGCGCGCCCCCTAGGGCCGGCCGGCCTCCCCCCCCCCCCCCCCCCCCCTTGCTCCTTTATATACGGGGGCAGGGGGCACCCTAGGACACACAAGTTGATCTTCAAGATCGTTCCTTAGCCGTGTGCGGTGCCCCCCTCCACCATATTCCACCTCGGTCATATCGTTGCGGAGTTTAGGTGAAGCCCTGCACCGGTAGAACATCATCATCGTCACCACGCCGTCGTGCTGACGGAACTCATCCTCGACACTTTGCTGGATCGGAGTCCGGGGATCGTCATCGAGTTGAACGTGTGCTGAACTCGGAGGTGCCATACGTTCGGTACTTGGATCGGTCGGATCGTGAAGACGTACGACTACATCAACCGCGTTGTCATAATGCTTCCGCTTACGGTCTACGAGGGTACATGGACAACACTCTCCCTCTCGTTGCTATGCATCACCATGATCTTGCGTGTGCGTAGGAAAATTTTGAAATTACTACGTTCCCCAACAGTGGCATCCGAGCCTGGTTTTATGCGTAGATGTCATATGCACGAGTAGAACACAAGTGAGTTGTGGGCGATACAAGTCATACTGCTTACCAGCTTGTCATACTTTGGTTCAGCGGTATTGTGAGATGAAGCGGCCCGAACCGACATTACGCATACGCTTACGCGAGACTGGTTTCAACGTTACGAGCACTCGTGCTTAAAGGTGATTGGCGGGTGTCTGTCTCTCTCACTTTAGCTGAATCGAGTGTGGCTACGCCCGGTCCTTGCGAAGGTTAAAACAGCACTAACTTGACGAACTATCATTGTGGTTTCGATGCGTAGGTAAGAACTGTTCTTGCTCAGCCCGTAGCAGCCACGTAAAATTTGCAACAACAAAGTAGAGGACGTCTAACTTGTTTTTGCAGGGCATGTTGTGATGTGATATGGTCAAGACGTGATGCTATATTTTATTGTATGAGATGATCATGTTTTGTAACCGAAGTTATTGGCAACTGGCAGGAGCCATATGGTTGTCGCTTTATTGTATGAAATGCAAACGCCCTGTAATTGCTTTACTTTATCACTAAGCGGTAGCGATAGTCGTAGAAGCAATAGATGGCGTAACAACAACGATGCTACGATGGAGATCAAGGTGTCGCGCCGGTGACGATGGTGATCACGATGGTGCTTTGAAGATGGAGATCACAAGCACAAGATGATGATGGCCATATCATATCACTTATATTGATTGCATGTGATGTTTATCCTTTATGCATCTTATCTTGCTTTGATTGACGGTAGCATTTTAAGATGATCTCTCACTAAAATTATCAAGAAGTGTTCTCCCTGAGTATGCACCGTTGCGAAAGTTCTTCATGCTGAGACACCACGTAATGATCGGGTGTGATAGGCTCTACGTTCAAATACAATGGGTGCAAAACAGTTGCACACGTGGAATACTCAGGTTAAACTTGACGAGCCTAGCATATAACAGATATGGCCACGGAACACGGAGACTGAAAGGTCGAGCGTGAATCATATAGTAGATATGATCAACATATTGATGTTCACCGTTGAAACTACTCCATCTCACGTGACGATCGGACATGGTGTAGTTGATATGGATCACGTAATCACTTAGAGGATTAGACGGATGTCTATCTAAGTGGGAGTTCTTAAGTAATATGATTAATTGAACTTAAATTTATCATGAACTTAGTACCTGATAGTATTTTGCTTGTCTATGTTTATTGTAGATAGATGGCTCGTGCTGTTGTTCCGTTGAATTTTAATGCGTTCCTTGAGAAAGCAAAGTTGAAAGATGATGGTAGCAATTACACGGACTGGGTTCGTAACCTGAGGATTATCCTCATTGCTGCACAGAAGAATTACGTCCTGGAAGCACCGCTGGGTGCCAGGCCTGCTGCTGATGCAACTGACGACGTTAAGAACGTCTGGCAGAGCAAATCTGATGACTACTCGATAGTTCAGTGTGCCATGCTTTATGGCTTAGAACCGGGTCTTCAACGATGTTTTGAACGTCATGGAGCATATGAGATGTTCCAGGAGTTGAAGTTAATATTTCAAGCAAATGCCCGGATTGAGAGATATGAAGTCTCCAATAAGTTCTACAGTTGCAAGATGGAGGAGAATAGTTCTGTCAGTGAACACATACTCAAAATGTCTGGGTATAATAATCACTTGATTCAACTGGGAGTTAATCTTCCTGATGATAGTGTCATTGACAGAATTCTTCAATCACTGCCACCAAGCTACAAGAGCTTCGTGATGAACTATAATATGCAAGGGATGGACAAGACTATTCTCGAGCTCTTCGCAATGCTAAAAGCCGCGGAGGTAGAAATCAAGAAGGAGCATCAAGTGTTGATGGTCAACAAGACCACCAGTTTCAAGAAAAAGGGCGAAGGGAAGAAGAAGGGGAACTTCAAAAAGAACAGCAAACAAGTTGTTGCTCAAGAGAAGAAACCCAAGTCTGGACCTAAGCCTGAGACTGAGTGCTTCTACTGCAAGTAGACTGGACACTGGAAGCGGAACTGCCCCAAGTATTTGGCGGATAAGAAGGATGGCAAGGTGAACAAAGGTATATGTGATATACATGTTATTGATGTGTACCTTACTAATGCTCGCAGTAGTACCTGGGTATTTGATACTGGTTCTGTTGCTAATATTTGCAACTCGAAACAGGGACTACGGATTAAGCGAAGATTGGCTAAGGACGAGGTGACGATGCGCGTGGGAAATGGTTCCAAAGTCGATGTGATCGCGGTCGGCACGCTACCTCTACATCTACCATCGGGATTAGTTTTAGACCTAAATAATTGTTATTTGGTGCCAGCATTGAGCATGAACATTATATCTGGATCTTGTTTGATGCGAGACGGTTATTCATTTAAGTCAGAGAATAATGGTTGTTCTATTTATATGAGTAATATCTTTTATGGTCATGCACCCTTAAAGAGTGGTCTATTTTTATTGAATCTCGATAGTAGTGATACACATATTCATAGTGTTGAAACCAAAAGATGCAGAGTTGATAATGATAGTGCAACTTATTTGTGGCACTGCCATTTAGGTCATATCGGTGTAAAGCGCATGAAGAAACTCCATACTGATGGGCTTTTGGAATCACTTGATTATGAATCACTTGGTACTTGCGAACCATGCCTCATGGGCAAGATGACTAAAACGCCGTTCTCCGGAACTATGGAGCGAGCAACTGATTTGTTGGAAATCATACATACTGATGTTTGTGGTCCAATGAATGTTGAGGCTCGCGGCGGGTATCGTTATTTTCTCACCATCACAGATGATTTGAGCAGATATGGGTATATCTACTTAATGAAACACAAGTCTGAAACATTTGAAAAGTTCAAAGAATTTCAGAGTGAAGTGGAAAATCATCGTAACAAGAAAATAAAATTTCTACGATCTGATCGTGGAGGAGAATATTTGAGTTACGAGTTTGGTTTACATTTGAAACAATGCGGAATAGTTTTGCAACTCACGCCACCCGGAACACCACAATGAAATGGTGTGTCCAAACGTCGTAATCGTACTTTACTAGATATGGTGCAATCTATGATGTCTCTTACTGATTTACCGCTATTGTTTTGGGGTTATGCTTTAGAGACGACCGCATTCACGTTAAATAGGGCACCATCAAAATCCGTTGAGACGACGCCTCATGAACTGTGGTTTGGCAAGAAACCAAAGTTGCAGTTTCTTAAAGTTTGGGGCTGCGATGCTTATGTGAAGAAACTTCAACCAGATAAGCTAGAACCCAAATCGGAGAAATGTGTCTTCATAGGATACCCAAAAGAAACTGTTGGGTACACCTTCTATCACAGATCTGAGGGCAAGATTTTCGTTGCTAAATTCGGATCCTTTCTAGAGAAGGAGTTTCTCTCGAAAGAAGTGAGTGGGAGAAAGTAGAACTTGACGAGGTAACTATACCTGCCCCCTTATTGGAAAGTAGTTCATCACAAGAACCGGTTCCTATGACAACTACACCAATTAGTGAGGAAGCTAATGATATTGATCATGAAACTTCAGATCAAGTTTCTACTGAACCTCATAGGTCTACTAGAGTAAGATCCGCACCAGAGTGGTACGGTAATCCTATTCTGGAAGTCATGTTACTTGACCATGATGAACCTACGAACTATGAGGAAGCGATGATGAGCCCAGATTCCGCAAAATGGCTAGAGGCCATGAAATCTGAGATGGGATCCATGTATGAGAACAAAGTATGGACTTTGGTTGACTTGCCCGATGATCGGCAAGCCATTGAGAATAAATGGATCTTTAAGAAGAAGACTGATGCTGATGGTAATATAACTGTCTATAAAGCTCGACTTGTTGCGAAAGGTTTTCGACAAGTTCAAGGGGTTGACTACGATGAGACTTTCTCACCCGTCGCGATGCTTAAGTCTGTCCGAATCATGTTAGCAATTGCTGCATTTTATGATTATGAAATTTGGCAAATGGATGTCAAAACTTCATTCTTGAATGGATTTCTAGAAGAAGAGTTGTATATGATGCAGCCAGAAGGTTTTGTTGATCCAAAAGGTGCTAACAAAGTGTGCAAGCTCCAGCGCTCCATTTATAGACTGGTGCAAGCATCTCGGAGTTGGAATAAACGCTTTGATAGTGTGATCAAAGCATATGGCTTTATACAGACTTTTGGAGAAGCATGTATTTACAAGAAAGTGAGTGGGAGCTCTGTAGCATTTCTAATATTATATGTAGATGACATATTATTAATTGGAAATGATATAGAATTTCTGGATAGCATAAAGGGATACTTCAATAAAAGTTTTTCTATGAAAGACCTCGGTGAAGCTGCTTATATATTGGGCATCAAGATTTATAGAGATATATCAAGACGCTTAATAGGACTTTCACAAAGCACATACCTTGATAAAGTTTTGAAAAAGTTCAAAATGGATCAGGCAAAGAAAGGGTTCTTGCCTGTACTACAAGGTGTGAAGTTGAGTCAAACTCAATGCCCGACCACAGCAGAAGATAGAGAGAAAATGAAAGATGTTCCCTATGCTTCAGCCATAGGCTCTATCATGTATGCAATGCTGTGTACCAGACCTGACGTGTGCTTAACAATAAGCTTGGCAGGAAGGTACCAAAGTAATCCAGGAGTGAATCACTGGACATCGGTCAAGAACATCCTGAAATACCTGAAAAGGACTAAGGATATGTTTCTCGTATATGGAGGTGACAAAGAGCTAGTCGTAAATGGTTACGTCGATGCAAGCTTTGACACTGATCCGGACGATTCTAAATCACAAACCGGATATGTGTTTTTCTTAAACGGTGGAGTTGTAAGTTGGTGCAGTTCTAAACAAAGCGTCATGGCGGGATCTACATGTGAAGCGGAGTACATAGCTGCTTCGGAAGCAGCAAATGAAGGAGTCTGTATGAAGGAGTTCATTTCTGACCTAGGTGTCATACCTAGGGCATCGGGACCAATGAAGATCTTCTGGGACAATACTGGTGCAATTGCCTTGGCAAAGGAATCCAGATTTCACAAGAGGACCAAGCACATCAAGAGACGCTTCAATTCCATCCGAGACCAAGTCCAGGTGGGAGACATAGAGATTTGCAAGATACATACGGACCTGAATGTTGCAGACCCGTTGACTAAGCCTCTTTCACGAGCAAAACATGATCAGCACCAAGACTCCATGGGTGTTAGAATCATTACTGTGTAATCTAGATTATTGACTCTACTGCAAGTGGGAGACTGAAGGAAATATGCCCTAGAGGCAATAATAAAGTTATTATTTATTTCCTCATATCATGATAAATGTTTATTATTCATGCTAGAATTGTATTAACCGGAAACATGATACATGTGTGAATACATAGACAAACATATAGTCACTAGTATGCCTCTACTTGACTAGCTCATTAATCAAAGATGGTTATGTTTCCTAACCATAGACATGTGTTGTCATTTGATTAATGGGATCACATCATTAGGAGAATGATGTGATTGACATGACCCATTCCGTTAGCCTAGCACTTGATCGTTTAGTATGTTGCTATTGCTTTCTTCATGACTTATACATGTTCCTGTAACTATGAGATTATGCAACTGCCGTTTACCGGAGGAACACTTTGGGTGCTACCAAACGTCACAATGTAACTGGGTGATTATAAAGGAGTACTACAAGTGTCTCCAAAGGTACTTGTTGGGTTGGCGTATTTCGAGATTAGGTTTTGTCACTCCGATTGTCGGAGAGGTATCTCTGGGCCCTCTCGGTAATGCACATTACTATAAGCCTTGCAAGCAATGTGACTAATGAGTTAGTTGCGAGATGATGCATTACGTAACGAGTAAAGAGACTTCCCGGTAACGAGATTGAACTAGGTATTGAGATACCGACGATTGAATCTCGGGCAAGTAACATACTGATGACAAAGGGAACAACGTATGTTGTTATGCGGTTTGACCGATAAAGATCTTCGTAGAATATGTAGGAGCCAATATGAGCATCCAGGTTCCGCTATTGGTTATTGACCGAGAATAGTTCTAGGTCATGTCTACATAGTTCTCGAACCCGTAGGGTCCGCACGCTTAATGTTACGATGACAGTTTTATTATGAGTTTATAAGTTTTGATGTACCGAAGTTTGTTCGGAGTCCCGGATGTGATCACGGACATGACGAGGAGTCTCGAAATGGTCGAGACATAAAGATTGATATATTGGACGACTATATTCGTACACCGGAAGTGTTTCGGGGGTTTTTGGAGAAAACCGGAGTGCCGGAGGGTTACCGGAACCCCCAGGGAGAAGTAATGGGCCTTATGGGCTTTAGTGGAGAGAGAGAGAGGGGCAGGCAGGATGGGCCGCGCGCCCCCTCCCCCTCTGGTCCGAATTGTACTAGGAGAAGGGGGGCGCCCCCCTCTTTCCCTCTCCCTCTCCCCCTTCCTTTCCCCCTCCTAGTAGGAGTAGGAAAGAGGGAGTCCTACTCCTACTAGGAGGAGGACTCCTCCTCCTTGGCGCACCCCTTAGGGCCGGCCGGCCTCCCCCCTTGCTCCTTTATATACGGGGGCAGGGGGCACCCTAGGACACACAAGTTGATCTTCAAGATCGTTCCTTAGCCGTGTGCGGTGCCCCCCTCCACCATATTCCACCTCGGTCATATCGTCGTGGAGTTTAGGCGAAGCCCTGCGCCGGTAGAACATCATCATCGTCACCACGCCGTCGTGCTGACGGAACTCATCCCCGACACTTTGCTGGATCGGAGTCCGAGGATCGTCATCAAGCTGAACGTGTGCTGAACTCAGAGGTGCCGTACGTTCGGTACTTGGATCGGTCGGATCGTGAAGACGTACGACTACATCAACCGCGTTGTCATAACGCTTCCGCTTATGGTCTACGAGGGTACGTGGACAACACTCTCCCCTCTCGTTGCTATGCATCACCATGATCTTGCGTGTGCGTAGGAAAATTTTGAAATTACTACGTTCCCCAACACACTATAGGATGGGGCATGTATCTTTTGATAAGATGAGTAGAATATTTCTGAATGTGATGTGTTGAATAGGCAAGGGAAAGTTAACATGTGATGTTTGCGAATATGCAAAACACACACGAGCCTCATATGTGAGTAAGGACCTTAGGAGCATATCTCCTTTTATGCTTATTCGTTCGGATGTATGGACTGGCCCAGTAGTGTCAATTAATGGAAAGAAGTATTTTGCTACCTTTATTGGCTGCTACTCTCGTATGAGTTGTATTTACTTGATGCGTCACAAGGATGAGGTGTTTAGCTGTTTTCAGAACTCCCATGCTCTTGTAAAGAACCAGTTTCAGGTACAGGTCAAGGTGCTTAGGACTGACAATGGCACAGAGTATGTGAACAACATTTTTGGGGCTTTCATGGCTGAGCAAGGGATTCTTCATCAAACTTCATGCCCGGACACCCCACCTCAGAATGGAGTGGCTGAAAGGAAAAATCGTCATATTCTCGAGGTTGCTCGGTCGCTGATGTTTACCATGAATGTGCCCAAGTTCTTATGGGATGAAGCAGTTATGATAGCCACATACCTGATAAACCGGACACCTTCTAGGATACTAGGTATGAAATCGCCATCTGAGTTGCTCGTTGGAGATAATAAGTTTGTTGTTTCCCCAAAGTTGTTTGGTAGTACCTGCTTTGTTCGTGATCATCGACCATCTATTGGAAAGCTTGATCCTCGAGCAGTGAAGTGTGTCTTTCTGAGATACTCTTCTAGTCAGCAGGGGTATAAATGTTGGTGTCCCTCTAAAAAAACGCAGGTTTGTAAGTATGGATGTTACCTTTAGGGAGTCTGAGCCATTCTATGGTGAGCCGACTGATCTCAAACTGTTGTTTGCAGAGTTAGACCACCTACACCCAGTGCAAGATGGTCAAGTGGGGGAGAAGGATGCTTCTCATACTCACAGTGATTCTGTGGGCATTAACACTGATAATGATGTGCAAGTTCAGGTCCAACCAATTGTAGGTACAATTCCAGTTAGTACTCTCACCAGTGATGATGTGCAGGTTCATGTCGAGCCAACTGTCGATACACTTAAGATTGATGCTCTCCAGGTTCCTGTTCGGGGTCGATGGCAGACGAATACCCTGGTGTACTCTCGACGGCAACCACACATGCAGGGGGGCAGCAAGGCATTGAGGCAAGAGTGTGGGTGAGTAGCAAGGCAGTGAGGCAAGCTCATCTGACACAGTGGAGCTGCCCATTGAGTTGCGAATTGCTACATGTGAAGCGGCAAGGAAGGGTGAAGTAGCAAGGAAGGCTCTACCAAAGGATCATGCTTGTGATGACCTTGATATTGGAAATTTTGTGTCTTATAAGGCTTTTTCACTTTCATATAAGGCGTTTGTTGCCTCCCTTCAAACTGTGTCAATCCCAAAGCATTGGAAGGCTGCAAAGCAAGATCCGAAGTTGCGTGAAGCAATGATAGAAGAGTTGGAAGCACTGAGAAAAAACAAGACATGGGTGCTAACCACATTACCAGCAGAAAAGAAAGCAGTGAGTTGTAAGTGGATCTATACAGTGAAGCAGAATCCCGAGGGGAAGGTGGAACGGTACGGCCAGATTGGTCGCCAGAGGATATAGTCAAACTTATGGAATTGACTATGATGAGACGTTTGCTCCCGTGGCAAAGATGGACACGGTAAGGATATTGGTCTCATGTGTTATAAACTTTGGGTGGAAGTTGCATCAATTAGATGTCAAGAATGCCTTCTTGCATGGTGAGTTGCAGGAAGAAGTGTACATGGAGATACCACCAGGTTTTGGTACTTCAAAGACCACGGGGAAGGTATGCAGGCTGAAGAAATCCTTATATGGACTAAAGCAATCACCAAGGGCATGGTTTGATAGGTTCAGACTTGCGGTCCGTGGTATGGGGTATGGTCAGTGTAACGGTGACCACACCATGTTCTACAAGAACTTCAATCGAAAGATCATGATCCTTACTGTTTATGTGGATGACATTATCATCACTGGAGATGATAGGGAGGAAATAGAGAGATTGAAGGGTTGTCTGAGCAAGGAGTTTGAGGTAAAGGATTTGGGCAATCTAAAATACTTCCTTGGCATTGAAGTGGCTCGGACAGAGAAGGGAATCTCTATGTGCCAACAAAAATACACCTTGGATTTCTTGAGTGACATGGGCATGATGGGGTGTCGTGCTGCCCCTACTCCGATTGAACAAAATCATCAAGTGACAGCACAATCAGGAGAGCTAGTGAATAAGGAAGATTGTCATAAATTGGTTGGGAGGTTATTGTACTTGTGTCATACCAGGCCTGGCATTACATACGCCATGGGGGTGGTGAGCAGATACATGCATGAATCAAGGAGTGGGCATCTTGATATTGTGCAGAGAATCCTGAGATACTTGAAGGGGACTCCGGGTAAAGGGTTGTGGTTTGGGAAGAGTGGACACCTTGAGGTGGATGGCTATAGTGACTTTGACTGGGCCAGTTGTCAAGATGATAGAAGATCCACTTCTGGCTACTACGTGTTTGTGGGAGGAAATTTGGTGTCATGGAGAAGCAAGAAACAACCGGTTGTGTCTAGATCAACAGCAGAAGCTGAGTATAGAGCATTATCTCAAGGATTGTGTGAGATGCTTTGGGTGAAGTACCTACTGAGTGAGTTGAACCTTCTGAGGAAGGGACCCTTGAAGGTGTGCTGTGACAATCAGTCAGCTATAGCCATTGTTAATAACCCAGTTCAACATGATAGGACAAAGCATGTGGAAATTGATTTCATTAAGGAGAAACTTGATGTTGGGATCATCGGCCTTACTCATGTCAGCTCTGGGCAACAGTTTGCGGATTGCTTGACAAAGGTACTGGGAACAAAGGATTGTAACTTGGCATGTAGATGGGAATGATAGATATCTACCACCCATCTTGAGGGGAGTGTGGAACCAGTATGGACCCAAGTCCGTCTTCTTATCTCTTAGGTCCCAAGCCCATGTGGAGGTGCTGACCTAGAAAGGGGCATCCAGCCCTCCCGTTCCCAGAAGAGCCACCACACACGATAGACACCTCGCGCGAGTCACCAGACACCATGAGCTCTCCTATCTGAAGGTACTCCCCCTTTCGTCTCAACAAAATGTCTGTGCAGAAGAATGTGTGACCACACTGCTGACATAGAGTTTTATCCCACCACCAAATTGAAGTCCTCTTGGGCTATCGCCTCTGCTTTCCACGATCCCCAACAACTACATACAACTCATGATCAAGGCTTGAGCATGCAAAAGATGATAGCTACCTGCCACACAAAAAATCGGATGACGAAATTTCCCCGTTGTGTGCGTGACGAAGCCATAGACGAGGGAGGAGGTCACCAACATTGCCGTCCTTGCCTGCGGCAGCAAATTGGTGGCCGGCCAGCATACCAAGGAGTAATAATCTCCAGTATAGTCAGAAGAATCCCGCGTCGGTTGTGCTCGACGCCGCCGCTGCTTCACAGGTTTAACCTTTTCCTTTTTTGAGGATTCCTTCACTGGCTTAATCAAACCTGGCCACATGTCCCGGCTATGTATTAAAAAATGTTACAAAATTGGTACAGCCAGGACATGTATCTTTTTCTTTTTTGACTATGTATTAAAAAATGTTAAAAAATGGTACAGCCGGGACATAGGAAAAAAAAATAGCCGATGCGGGACATAGTAAAAAAATCTTTAAAAATGGTACAGCCGGGACATGTACCAATTTTATAATACATAGTCAACATGTTTTCAAGATTAAGCCGGGACATCTACACAGGTTTAACATTTTTAAGCTTAACCAAACCCTTTTCTTTTTCTAGATTTGTATTTAACATTTTTCTAATAGATAGTCCACATTTTTTACACCATTTTTTTTAAATCAAGTGCTTGATTAACATTTTTCGAATCCAAGATTTACATTTTTAACACATGGTCAACATTTTTCCTATAAACATTTTAAACCTTTTTCAAATGCTTGATTAAAAATTTCAAATATAGGATTAACATTTTTCTAATACATCATAATATTTTTCTATGATTGTTTAACATTTGTCAAATGCTTTATCAATACCTTAAAGTGCAAGATTAACACTTTTTTAATGCATGGTCAATATTGTTTCTATACACATTTAACATTTTCCAAATGCTTGATTAAAATTTTTGAAATACTTCTTTAATATTTTTAAAAATGCTTGATTAATATTTTCATATGCATAATCAAAATATTTCATCATTTTTTTCACATGGTCAATATTTTTTCTAAACACATTCAACATATTTTTCAAACACTTTATTAACATTGTTCAAATACATTTTAAACATTTTTTGAAATTTTTGATTAACATATTTTAAATACATGATCAAGTTTTATAACAAACATTATATATTTGTCTGTATACATTTTTCGTATGCATGGTCAACATTTTTATATACACATTTAACATTTTAAAATGCATGATTAACATTTTTCAAACACTACAAGAACAGTTAAAAAAGAGGTAAACAAAGAAAACAAAAGGTCGAACAAACATAAAAAAGAGGCAATGGCCTCGCGCGATATGGGCCGGCCATTTGGGCCGGCGCCTCAGCGACAGCTGAGTCTGTCTCGCTTGCAGGGAGACATAGGGCGTGTTTGGTTGATGTCCTCATCGCTTCGTGCGTCCCTGGAGTCTGCTTGAAAATTACCTGAAGAGTGTTTGGTTTAAATCCATGGCATAGAAGCTCGCCTGGCATGGCGACCTCAAAACTTTGCTTAGCCTGGCCGCTGACCCCAGGCACCTTGATTAGCCTCTCCCGGGCACTACGAATAGGTTGCCTGGGTGCTGCCTGGCAACCCATCTTTCTTTATTAGCAGGATTCTCTTGTGGGGCTAGGTCTGAAATAGACGCTTTTTTCACTGTAATCCTTCTTCAGGCTAGGTATGCAACCAAAACACTCCATGCCTGGGTAGGCAGAAAATTGCTAGTTCCCAGGCTGGGTCCAGGCATCAATTTTTCCCAGGCATGGAAGCCAGGTCGTGAACCAAACACGCCCATAGTCACGAGAGCTCCTATTGGGCGCGTTTAGCTTTCCTGGCGCCCACGCCCCATCCCTCGTGGGCCAGCCCATTTACATGGCTCACTGTTGACTTTTGAGAGAAAAAACAGAAAATCGAAATAGATTGTGAATTTAAAAATGTCATGATTCTGAAAATAAATCATTGGTTTGAAAAATATTCATTGAATTTGAAAACTAGTTCATCGAGTTTGAAAAAAAATCATCAATTAAAAAAAGATCATCGTAGTTGAGAAAAAGTTCATCGATTTGAAAAAAAAGTTCATCCAATTTTTAAAAATGCCCATCAAATTTGAGAAAGAAAGTTCAACGATATGAAGAAAAAATTACGAATTTGAATAAAGTTCATCGAATTTTTTAAAAAATGGAAAAAGGAAATAAGAAAGGAGAAAGAAGAATAAAAAAGAAAATATATGTAACTAAACATATCTGGTGGTTTGGCTATGTGGTTACTGTCGATCGGGTTCGAAGCACTAAGCGACCGCAAAATAGGAATCGCCATTGCTTTTCGACCTTGTGGGCCGTGTCTTTTTAATATAAAAATTCAGAACAAGTTTTTTTAGGGAACTTAAATTTTAAGTAAAGTACAGAAAAATCTACCGCGCGGCCCAACCCAGGCCTGCAGCCGCACGCTGGCTCCCAGTTTCTCAAAAAAAAAAAAAAAACGCTGGCTCCCAGCCGAGACGCACACGCCGCCGCGCGGGACCTCCACGAGCGCGTCACCCCGGCGCACCCGCCGAGACTGCTGCGCCGCCGCGCCGCCGCGAGAAGGGCGGAGGTCCCCAGGGCGAGAGCGTCAAAAGGAGGAGAGGGAGGTGGGACAGGCGCCCTGCCGCCACCGCGGGCAGGCCGCCGCCGGCGCCGGCGACAGAGGAGGACGTGGCTGAGGGGGCTGAAGGTGAGGCGGCTGGAAATCGCCCGGTGAGTCGCAAGAGCAACCCACGGGACGGAGGGAAAAGTGGCGGCGGATTCCTTGGTTTTCACTGTTTCGTTCCCAAATCAGATTCGACCGGGCAGGCATATCCAGTTCTCTCCCGGATTGGATTGGGGTGGGAAGGATCTACATCAGAACGCGGCCGGAGCAGCCGCCGGAGCTGCCGTAGTCTTGGTCTCTTTGATTTGCAGCTCCGGCCGCCCGTGTGATTGTAGTCGACCTGCTCTAAAGCTGAGGTGTTCGTCTCTGTCCATCCACAATGGAAGCTCCAGCCCCAGATTGGTCCGGGCTACCAGCGGACATATTGATCAGCATATTCCAGTTGCTCCAGTGCCCGGACCTCCTCCGATCCGCCGCCGTCTGCACATTCTGGCAAAAGGCGTACTCCACGCTCCGCCGCAGCGGCGTCTGCCCCAGTCGGCAGACCCCCTGCTTACTCTATTGTACCGAGGCCGCCTGTGCGAAGGCTCTTGGCATGTACAGTCTCTCCGAACGGAAGGCCTACTCCATGCCCCTCCCTGAACCTCCCATCAGCAACTGGATTGGCTCATCACATGGATGGCTAGTCACCATGGATGAGAAGTCTGACCTGATGCTTCTCAACCCTATCACCGGTGACAAGATTGCACTCCCTCCTGTGACAACCATGGAGCATGTTAAACCTATCGTAAACGAAGACGGGATTCTTGAAAAGTACAAGCTGTCTTTCTATGACGGACAGCTTCCGAGGGTGGAGGATACACCCTATGCATGCCCTTTGGATAGGTACGGAGATCTGGTCTATCTGAAGGCAACTTTGTCGTCCGATCCATCGGCAGGGGAATGCACTGTCATGCTCATCCATCAGCCGTACGCGCAGCTCTCATTCGCCAGAGTGGGAGATGCTCACTGGAACTGGCTCCAAATCCATAGTTTCTATGCAGATTGCATACACCATGATGGCTGTTTCTACGCAATGACTGAGGTAGGCGCAATCGATGAGTTTGATTTGAACGGACCATCTGTCGTCCACAAAAGGATTTTACCAAATCTAGTTGGGATGGTCCAGAAGTGCTACATTGTTCTGGCACCATGGGGAGATTTCCTCCAAATCATTAAGGAGGAGAGTTTGGATCCTGAACAACCAGATGGTGAGACGTATGTCACTGCTTATGAAGTGTACAAGGTTGATTTTGTTGAGCTGAAGCGTGTCAAAATGAGAGGGATAGGTGAACATGCATTGTTCACTGGGAAAAGCACAACATCTTGCTTTAGCGTAAAGAATCATCCAGGCTTGATGGAAAACCATCTATATTTTACTCATGATGATCACGAAGAATTACTCAGCGGCAAAGATGATCCACGTGACATAGGAGTGTACGACTTGGAAAATGATACCAGAACCAATTTGGTTGATCCTGAACCCTGGAGGACGTGGTTCCCTCCCATATGGTTCACACCCAATCTTGCAAAAGCAGGTATATTTCATTTTCAAACAGAACTTTTCCTGATATTATTTTTAGTATTTTGAAATCTGCTTCTCAAGAGAATTGCACTTCCAACCTTAAGTGTGTTCCCCTCGTCTGGGTCTGTATTGGATGTTCAGAATAGCTTCAGCATTTGGTTATGTTGAATTTCTTAAACCTCTTTGGCTAAGATTACCATGTTAGTCATGTGTTGTTTTTGCTAAACTAGATGACCCGTTGCGCCAATGGCGCAAAGGCCGAGTGTAGGCCAAAGCATTGGAAGAGTGTGCATGAACATATTTTTGTTCAAAAAGCATAACTCATGATACTATATGCAGCAAGCGATAGTCATATGCACAGGATTGTCATGCTTTGTTTTACGTAAGATCGAAAATGATACACTAAGTCATGTAGGAAACTATTCTTGTGATCTGTTTATATTGGATAGACAATCATGCAGAGGCCTTTGGACGTGCAGTTGAAGAGGAAAACATATATTTCTTTTATCATGGTTGTTTCAAAAGCATACCACACAATAGTCTAAGCAGCAAATAACCGATAGCTAAATGCACGGGATGGTCTTAGGGGATTACATAAGATCCAAAAGGATGGTGAACACAGAAGTCTTGGTAGGCATTTATACTAATATTAAGTTATATAACAAGGAGCTTTTGCAATTTGCTTATATTGAGTAGACGATCAGGCGCAGTCCCTTGGAAATTGGAAGTGCATTTGAAGGCGAAAGCATATGCTTGCCCTTTGTTCACTTGTGCCTGACGGAAGAAGTTGCTCCAGCCTTTAGTGATGGTGGCCCTTTTGTCAACACCCTTGATAAAGCAGGTTGTGACAGCGGTAGTTCCATCTCCAATGGTGATTGGCAGTTCACCACAGTCAGCATCCATGTGTGGGAAAAGGAGACCCGTAGAAAAGGGAACGCTAAAGTACTGAAAATAACAGTAAAGATTAGTTACTATATCATTTTATACCATGCTATTGTATGAAATTGGACAGAGCAATTGCAAAGGATTACCATTCTTTTGCCGTCTGTTGAAAATGTTTCTGTCATGTGGCACACATAGTAGCGATCAGGCGCGATGGTGCTGCGGATGATCTTTCGCAGTCTATGAACATTATGGATGTAGAGCTTAACTGTGTTGCCTCACACAATGTGGCGACTAAACTCATCTAAGTAGTGGATGCAAGGCTCGCCTATATTAAATTGTATAAAGCTATATCTTTTAGTAGGTGTTGTGAGAGTTGTTGGAATGAGAAGAGTAATGTAGCCCTTACCACGGAGGATGTACTTTCCTGGCTTTAGATGGATTTTCTTGCCTTTGAACTTTTGGATTGAGCTTGTGTTGCCTGGGATGAATAGATAAGGAGATCATGGTAAGAGTTTGCAACAACAAATAGAGGACAACATAAACAAACAGAAGACCTATTAAATCGGGGGTGTCACACATGTACTCGTAGGGGCGCTGGACTCACCAGCTCAAAGGAATCGATCCTGATTTTTTTGGAAAGACTGACATTTTTCATGCCTGTGAACTAAGCCTAGCTTTCCTCTTAGGCAAGCAACCAGAAACCCTAGCCGTCGCCAAGATCACCAATCCTTCAGGCACCGTCTATCGGCGGCCCCCCTCCACCGGCGATCACTTGGTCGTCGGTGGTGAGGGGGGGGGGGGTCACCGAATCCCCCTCTAACCATCCAACCACATATTGGTTCGCACTTTATTTGGACACTTGATAATTTGCCCCTCTTTACATTGGGTTAGATGATTTGCCATGCTTTTCCTTTTTCTATAGATAATATGCCCCTTTTAGTTACTTTAATCATTTTCTTATTTCTTATCCCTATTTTCACCATGTGAAATTACTTCACCGCCTCTGTGCTAAATTCAAAACCCTGTCATAATCTCCTTCCCCGTGGTTGATCGTCTTCTTGGCAAAATGGAGTACTTCAAAGTGGACGACCCTGCATTAGAGCATCTACAACTGGATCCTACATATATGCTCAAACATCCGGGCGGGCTGCCTGGTCACCGACCGGGCACAAATTGTCATCCAACCGAACATGTCAAATACGGCTCAAATGCCTAGACTGGCCGGCAACCTCCATATCCAGTCCATATCCGGGGAGGATATGGGAATGCGCCCGTCACGTCGAATCCTGCCCACTGGGGCGCACCCAATCCCACATATATTCAACCCAGCCTGAACTCTGGATGAAACGCTAGCTATATTCCACTCCACTCCATTCCGCCCTCCCCCCACCCTCTTTACTTCCCCTTCGCCCCAAACTCCCTTCGGGCAGTCTCCGACATGGCGGGCAGTGGATCCAAGTCCTGCGCATCTTGATCCGTTGACTGGAAACTCGTCCCACGCGGCCTCTTGGAGGAGATGGTGTCCGCATTGTGCTCCGTCGATCTCGGGAGGAGTCTGCCCAACATCGCTCGGACTCCATCTAGCGGGAATCCATCTCGTCCATCCAAATGGCGCATGGACTCGGTGCGAGGCGCGTCGCCGCTGCCTTGCTGGAGGCGGCACGATCTGTCTTGTGTCCGAACGCTTTGGCGGATGCGCAACCGCTTCGTTAGTGCGCCGAGGCGGAGGTGCACATCCGCATCATGTCAGTCGCAAATATGGTGTTGCGTTCCCACCATGCGAGACAGTGGCCATGGGAGGCCACGATAGCCCTCGCGACAGATGTCGGCGTGGCGAAGTCGCACTCTCCGGCGCCGCAGCGGGTGATCGACGACCCATGGCGCCACAACCGCGTCATGATGGACGTGTCGGCCTTCGACCACGGCGGATCCATCGTCGGGCTCATTTCCACCGGCGACATGCAGGCTCTGACAACGAAGAGTAGGTCATGGGATACATCAGCACCTCAAGTCCCATGAGTTGGTGTGTGTCTCATGTCCTACTCTACCTCGTCGGTGACCGCACTTTCACTCCGAGGGGCACAACCAGCTATTGGACAGCACCTCAAGTCCCATGAGTTGGTGCGTGTCCCATGTCCTACTCTACCTCGTCGGTGACCGCACTTTCACTCCGAGGGGCACAACCAGCTATTGGACATGGACACTGCTGGAACAATAATGATGGTCACGGCGAAAATTTAGAATAGTTTTACGTTACATGTAATCGTGTGAATTTGATGATTTGCAAATGGGATATCCGATTGTGAAAATAATTTTTGTGTGTTGATCAATCACTATATGCGGACACATCCGAAAACGTCTGCGGACCTTTAGAGAAAGATTTTGATACTTGTGATTGTAGATGCTCTTATATTAAGATAAGCGGGAATAAATTTGATGAAACAATACAGATTATACCAATTACATGAAGTACAAATTAGTACAGTACAAAAGATAAAATTACAACCGTGCCATTGTGACAAAGAACCACACACTCGAGTCTGGACACCTATACACACGGGTTGGGCATATAACGCCAGAGATAACCACGTGGTGGACTGTTAGCCTTGATTCCTCGACCAATTCATCCTCTTCCTCTCCCCACTGTACTCGAGAAAGCACCTGGCGGAGGCGGCTCACGCTGGGCTCCATCTTCGCGGCAGATCACGCTGCAGCTTGACGGGGGAGTGGCTCCTGCTGCAGCTCGGAGGCACTGCCGCTCCAACTGCATCTCAGCGGCCCGGCAGCTCAGAGGCGCAGCGCCACAGCGGCTCCATCTGCATCTCGGCAGCTCTTGCTACAACTCGGAGCTGCGGAATCTGCAGATGGCGCCGCTGTCACTCGTATCGGCGAGCCAAATCCTCATGGTTGCTGTTGTCACTCCCTTCCGAAGGTGGCGTCTGATCTGGCCCTATGGCAGCCTGGCACTCCTGGAAGCTTGTGACTTTCCACGGCAAGGGAGGCTCCAGCAAGCCCACGGTGGTCGTCGTTGCCGCTCAGGTAAAAACTAACCTCCTTCGGTGTTTTATGAATCTGTAGAATTTTTGTGATGCAATCCCTTGTAGCACGACGGGCACCATGATCTACTATTTTGCCAGGATTAGTGGCACGACAAAGTACAACTTCATTTTCTGAAAAATGGAACAAGATGCAGGGACTGATCACTCATAGAAGTAAACTCCAAAAGGAGAAAAGCTTATAACTTTACTAAATAACTATCCCAGGAGCAACATTACTGATTGCATCCTCATGGTCTCGTCATTTACAACAGGCCCAGTTGGAAAATGGCCTGTCAGGCCATCGACGTTCCTGATGTGGTGCATCAGCCTAAATCGGTGAACCGTTGCCAGAGTTGAACTTGTTAATGGACAGTGACGGAATGCATCCACCGAACGAAGTGAGCATTTTCCTATTTGTTTTTCCAGTCTCTCATTCTTACCATAGACATACAGATGAAAAAAGAGGTATGGGAGAAAGAGGGTGGAGACTAAACAAAGAGAAACCAAGATACGGAATGAATACAAAGTGATAATAAAAATAGAAAACAAAATGTGAATAAAGAGAAACCAAAGACTCGAAAAACAGAGAGTAAGAACAAACACCGAGGACCTAGCACTACTCTGTTAATAGGCAAGTCTCTAGAGCGGGGTGTTGATACTTCGATGAGTGATTCAATGGTGGAGTACTAATTAGCACTAATTAGTGGTTGGGACTGCTCCAATCATCGAGCTGGGTATATTGTATATAATACGTAGTTGAGTGATCGCCTTTAGAAGTTTCAGATGCTGAAGAGTATTTTCTAATTAACATATATATCATGCTATGCATCCTGACATATGCCCTGTTCATCATTTAGTGTATCTAAGAAAATTCATTGCTGGTGTATCTAAAAAATACTATATACGAAGAGATGAAACGGCCAAACTGCGCCAATTAAGATTGCAATATTTCTTATCTTTGTTTATGAAACAAATAGAGTTAACTGTATGAAACAAATAGAGTTAACTGCTGACCAAGAATCAAACCAAAGTATGTCGTCCTTGTTCTATGCAAACACGAGGGAGGTGTGGCTATTCTCTAAAATGCAACAAACTCATAAATTCTCATGTCTACAGTTCTTGATTCACTCGCACATTTTTCATAATATTTAGAAGCACAAGATAATAGTAGTAAAGGACTAAAAGAGAAAATAATACCAGAGGTAATGAGCATTGAGCAGCACCAAAAAACCTTGTGAAAAAGGCTTATTTTATTTTTGGCATCTTCTAGATGCTACAGATAGATACCACAGCCCGACAAAAATCAATAAATCTACCGCAATAGTTAATCTATTGTACTGTATCAATTTCTTGTGCCAACCAAAATTCATTGTTGATGTATCTAAGAAATACTATATACCAAGTGATGAAAGGGCCAAACTGTGCCAATTAAGATTGCAATATTTCTTATCTTTTTTTTAAGAAAGAAATGAGTTCTTTGAAAGCAAAGAACAGATAAGTGCTAACCAAGAATTAAACCAAAGTATGTTCTGATGTAGATTTCTTACCAGCATCTCTAGCATAAAGGAAATCAATGTCAATGACAGCCTCTAAAATCTCAGTACATAAAAATTAAGATGCTTCTCAAGTGTTTTTCTGTTTCCATAATAAATCATCGAGCTTATTATAGCAGCATGAACAGTCAATACACTTCATTAGTACGCAGACTGAAATACATACCACATATTCTTGCCATCTCTTACACTTGATGATCACATATTGTACTTCTGATTGCACAGTCCTCTCTCTCTCGAAGAAGAAAATACATTACTATGAATCAGTGGGTTCCACATAGTCCGTGCAACGTCATGGAATTCAAAGCTGGTGCATAAATTTGTCCTGTAAATCCACCATCCATATGGTAAAGTAGACATGCTTGTTTACTGGCCCTTACATGAACATTCTCCAGGCTGAACATTGACACATCTTCAGAAAAACTCGCTGAAAGAAAATCTAAAATATATAGAAAGCTCTAAATATGCCAATGTTTCGTGGAAATACATGTTGATCCATGAGCTCTACTGGCAAATGCTACTTTATCTAAAATATACAAATTTCAGTACTCAGAAAGTGCAAATAATATGTACATTGAGGAATCCACCTTGGCCTTCAGTTTATAGCATAATAAGGAATGAGAGCTTTGACAAACTTTTACACATTGCTAATGTAACTTGTCAAGGGAAAAAACAGGCTACCATTTTTCATTGCTGGAAAACAACTAACGCTAAATATGACCAAACTTAGCTAATTATTTATGTACACTAAATCCAAATAAAACTAACGAACATTCTCTCTCTTGGCTCATTATAGGTGAAAGTGTAGTGCAGTTTTGTGAGGTTAGGACTGAATATCAACAAAAGAAAGAGCAAGAAAGAACAAATAACATCTACCTGTTGGCTGAACTTGTTCTAGCTAATTAGTAGGCTTAATGAACTCAGTATGTCTCCAAGCAAAATGACCAATGAGCATATGATGTAGTTCTACTATTTAGTTTCAGGCATAAGCAGTTTCTGCTACCTATCAATTTCATATAAGCATTTTATCTTAGAATTTCGCACGGTCTCAAAGAACATGCACCGGTAATTAATATTCACAGCCATTCTTACATCAAAAATGGTATCTGCTGCGTGAGGGCTGGACAGATCCGGCTGTCTCTGCGGCCCACACTCCTCCTGCTGTGACGGGCCTGACGGCGATGGCGCCATGGACCCGCTGTGGCTCAGAGCTTCTCCCTTCAATCAGCAGGAAGTTAGCACATATTAGAAAGGTAATGCCCCAAATAGATATCACATAATAAAGTGCCAAGAAAATATGCAATTGATTATAACTTTTATCAGACAGAAATATTAAAAAGATCCATCTCACACAAGAATCATCACACAAAAATATTAGAAATATTAGTTATTGACAGAGAGGAAGGGGCAGAGATATTAGAATTGTATATAGATCATATCCTCATCCCAGTAGATATACAGGCTAGTTGCAAAGCTAGCCTAAAAGAGCAGCTTGATTGATTTTGTAGCCAGTCTTGGCTTCTTGCCGAGTTGTCGTAGAGGTACATGTATTTTTATATTATTTTTTTGAGAACGCTCTAGAATCGATCTCTCGCCGTTTGTGCAGAAGCGGTGGATCCAGCCGATCGATCGCTAGGCTGGTGTCAGCCTTATCTCTAAGGACACAGTCCCGTTTATATCCCTTTCTTTTCCCCTCTGCTAATCTTGCCAACTCCAGCAGCCTGCCTCCCTGCCTCCTTCAACCGCGCCTGGAGAGGAGCTCTCCTCTGCGCCACGAGCCGCCTCAAGCAGGCCGCCAAGCCCGGCCACTGCCCTCTCCTCTCTCTTGGTTTTTTCATTTTTCTTCTTCTTCTCCTCTCTCTGATCTTTGGGAAGGGAGTCGCCGTGGAACCCGCAGCACCCCAGCCGCGTTGGAGCTCGCCCCGCCTTTGGCACCTCTCCGTCAGCCTAGTGCTCCTCCGCCTCGATCCGTCCGCCCCGCCGCCGGATCCGACTCCTCTTGCCTGGCTGGCCGTCGGGAGGAGGACGCAGATGGCCAGGACCGAGGAGGCTAGGGGTGGCGGATGAGGAGGAGAAAAGATGGCGAGCACGCAGATGTGCAGCCTAGATCGGAGAGGAGTGGGAAACGAAGGGAATGAGGGGAGAAGCGAAGGAAAGGCGGGGAGATTACCAGTCGATGTGTGCGGCACCAGTGGGTCGCTTGCCTCCGCCCCTCGCGTGCGCTGCCGTGGCCCTCTCCAGATCAAGCGAAGAAACTCGGGCGGCCATCATCCGAATCCACGAGGCCCCCAAGCGAGACCCCCGTCGGCCGTCAACACTCGCCTTGACCCGGCCCCTGCTTTCGCCGGCTCTCAGGCTCTACGCTCGACCCCGTTGATACTCTCTCATGGCCGTCCCGCTCGCCGTGGATGGGAGCGAGGAGAGCGGCGAATGGTAACTGGATGGGGACGCATAGCTCGAGGACGAAAGGGATTGGTGGTGACGATGGTAAAGGGAGAGAGAGAGAGACAGGCGGGTAAAACGAAGGAACTCATCTGGCGCATGTACACAAGAGACCGACGAACGGGCCCAAGGCTCTTTGACAAGGAAGAGTCTCAGCTGGGTGGAAGTGAGGACGGTGCGAGTAGGCGGGCTTGAATCCACCCACCCGCCTGCGCCAACCCACCCACGCACGTCACCCGCGACCGCAGTCGATCTTTTCTTTTTTTCACCCAAGACACATCCCATGCACTCAGGTTGCACACTGTAAAATTGACCTGCGGGCAAAGGAGGCCCACTTATCATCCGCTGTAGCACGAAATAGCAGTGTCCATATAAATGACCGGCTGGATTTTTGACAGCACTGTGAAAAAGCGCCATCAAGGCAGAACGAGCGAGGCAGATTCACGCGCGATGCAAATCGTCCAGAATGGCGGGTTGTCTAGGGTGATTTATATGTTCAATGACATGAAACGTGATGAGGTTTATAGGTTGGCTTTGATACATTTTTTATGCTGTTGTGCTTGTCTGGCCAAGTGTTATAGAAGAAACGTTGCATTCTCACCTAACAAATAGGCTATCGTGAAGCAGCCAACTCATATTGGGGAAATAAGAAACTATAAAGTGTGAATAGTCTCGAGACGAATGCAAGATAATCTAGATCTAATTGACAATATCAGTGTTATATTTTCAAATATGTATGGAGTAAATAATACTAATATGGATGGCAGATAATTCAGAATTCTGGATACAATGGACAAATGTGCGTTCACCCTTTACAGTACTGCCATGATCACACACAAACTCCACACGATAACTATAAAACAAACTAGGAAGAATATAAAGATGGTGGTATGTATCCTGTGAAAATGGGCATGTTTTTGATAATGTGAAAATACAATCAGAAAAGCACACGTGCAAGTATCTTGAAATTCTCAAAATAACTCTCTTACTTTGTAAGGACGTTTTGTACATTCATGCCAATTTGAAACTTCAAATCCAGTGTACTTTGTGTGCTACAGAAAAGAAATCCGAATGTGAATAGTGTACTAAAATTAAAACTATGCTTTGACACTATTAGCCTATTTTGTCTTGTTTTGTTTTCGTAAAAGGATTTCTCTTTCTAGAAAGTTTGCACGGCTCTTCCACAATAGTTCACTTTTGTGAGACTTTGTATGTGCTCTTTAAATGGTATGTCAATTTTTTGGAAAGATGTGCATTTTCGCAGGATATGTCCCACTAAATACATTGGGGGTTAAGATGATTTAGCATATCATTTATGTTGTCTGGCCGGGTAAGAAATTCATGCAACAAAAAAACATTTCTTTTAATGTTAAGCTAGCCTTTTTTGTTTCTTCTTATTTTGAGTTTCGTTTTCCTTTTCCATTTGCTTAGAGTTTCTAGATTTGTGCCCCTTCGTTCTCTCTTGCTGTTTCAATTTGTGCAGTTTTGTGCTTTCTTGCCGTTCTTATTCTAATACTGGATTTGGTGTTGTTCGAGAAAAGAGTGCAAATTTCAGCCGATAGTACCTTTAATATTTGTCTTTCCTTTTATATCCAGTTGTTCAAATGTGCACCTCGCTGTTATTTGCATTTTAAGTTTTCTTTGATATTTGTTCTGATTATTATCTTTCATTGGAGAAGTGGTTTACTAATAAGTAAAAAAATTGCAACCGAATGTACAACAACATTTGACATAAATCACATATCTCATTCTTTAATCTTTATCTATTCTGTTCTCATAGAAGTTACATTAATTCTTGTGAACTGCTAGGGTGATCATTTGTTGACTATTAACTTAATTAGGCTTAATATCCTATCAGGGCTTATAAATGCACTTACACGGTTACACCACATGTGATGGACTGATCGTGTACCTGTTTACTCTGATAAAATCTCCTTGTCAGTTTTTTCTTCTGTTTAACATGGAACTGAATTATTGCATGGATCCGAAAAGAACCACCTACTACCGTAGATTAAAAAATTGTAGGAATGCTTGCAATCATTGTAACGATGGACATATGTTTATTGTCGTGTTATGTGTTACTTTGCATAGTCCATGTCTTCATGCTTGCTTGAAACAATGCAACCTTTTGCCACAGTCTACTTGCAATAAATACAATTTGCATGGAAAATTAAAAAAGAAAGATTAACATTAAAATTTGAGAGAAGTGCTCATATATCATATTATTATATTCTGGTCACTTTTCGGGTTAGTTGCTAGCTCATTTCCCTGTCAGACTCTCACCTAAAGGTAGGCCATTATGAATCAGTCATTTTTACTATTTTCTCCTGTGGCAAATTTTAGCATGGTTCCTCTTACCTCCCCTTTTCACATGAGAGGTAAGAGTACATAATAGATCTGAGCCAGTGATTTGATTAAATAGTGGTCTGATTTACTCTTACCTTCTTACCTCCCATGTGAAAAGAGGGGGTAAGAGGGAGCATGATAAAATTACTCTTCTCCTGTTATATATATGACCCTCTCTCTCATTTTTGCGATGTAGCCACATGTTCTGTTAGTACTTCATTAACCTCTTATTCCGTGAGTATCGGTCCTTAACCCAATGGGTAGTCTCACATATTCTGCCTTTCTTTGAATATATGATTTTATATCATACACAAAGAAATTATGAGCTCTTTTACTGTACCCTGATACTCCGAAAGCATGCATTGGAGTACCAGGCAGATTTTGGCAGTCACACGGAAGGGCAACCCCATCATTTCCCAAATGGTACAAAAGGGTATTTTTGGACTTCTTCTCTGCCATTTTGATAGAACCCACAGCCCCCTGGTCCTGCCCTTGCTGTGCCGTCGTGCCCTAGCACGCGCCGCAGGTTATCCAAGTTTGAGTGGCGGCGCCCCAGTCCCCAGGTCCTGCCCTCTCCGTGCCGTTGTGCCTCAGCGCGCGCTGCCACCATCCCTGTCAAGCGTCTTCGGTCAAGCTGCCACCCCACAACAGGTTCCCCCCTGTCGAGCAAGTTCCCCACATGAAGAACTCTTAGGAATCTTAGAAATTATATATGAACTACATGCCAAATTGGCGTCAAAATTGCCATTGTTTAAGCTGTCAGCTTGCTTTGTGCACAAATTGTTGAAGAGAACAGATGTGCTTCAGCTTGTGCAGAAACTATTAGCTGCGGCATATTAGATTAAGATGCAGCAGTGGTTGTTTTAACACTTACCGTGATGCTCTGACACCGTCCCTAGCAGCCGTGCGCTCATTCAGAATGCAGAATTGTCTTTGTTTCGCCATCAATCTTACCAACAAAGGTTAATCCAATATGACAACTCTGTTTTTTATATGATCAAGCCAAGCTGCTGCGAATGAATTGCAGATTCCGAGCTTTGATACCTTTTCATAGAAGAAAAGAAGTTAACTTATAAGACTACACTGACTACAACATTTCTTACATGGTGTGTTCATAAGAATAAGAATGAAAATTTGGCCTTCACTGTGAGCCTCCCATGGAATCCTTCCTTGTTCCATGCTGAATTCTGATTGCATTTTTCTGTTCTATCAGGGCTGTTGGCCTTTTTGTTTGCCCTATGGATTTTTTAATTCTTTTGGTTATTCTACAATATCTACTGCAATACATGGAATCCTTGATCGCCTCTTATGATGAATTAAGTCATTTACAATTTAACCCTGTGAGTCTAATAACACTGATCTTACACATTCTAATATTTTTACTTATCTACAGATGCCATGTGCGCCTGCACCCAAGGGGTGTCGACTTCTGCAAGTACAAGTGTGGTCACAGCAAGCAGCTGAGGCCCAAGAAGAAGATCAAGAAGTAGAGTGCCACCAGTCAGTTTAATGGACCTGTTAAAATCCATCGCCGTGTCAAAGTTTATGCTTCGTTATTGTCTCCTGTGGTCGTTGAACCTTGTTTACTTTGCTTTCAGCCTCATATTGCTTTGGTGATCTTTGAAAGAAAATTTGTATCATGACTATGATGAAGGTAGATGATGTTGCTGCGTAAATTGTGGTCATTTTCATCCTGCTACAGTCTGCTCTTATAAAATGTTTGCAGAAGAATGTGTGATCACACTGCTGACATTGAGTTTTTATCCCACCACCAAATCGAAGTCCTCCTGGGCTATCGCCTCTGCTTTCCACGATCCCCAACAACTACATACGCTCATGATCAAGACGTGAGAAAATTTGTATAGTCAGACAAATCCCGCGTCGGCTGGTGCGCGCCGCCGCCGCTGTTTCACAGGCTTAACCTATTTCTTTTTTGAGGATTCCTTCACAGGCTTAATCAAACCTGGCCACATGTCCTGACTGTGTATTAAAAAAATGTTAAAAAATTGGTACAGCCGGGACATGTACCTTTTTCTTTTTTGACTATGTATTAGAAAATGTAAAAAGAAAAATGGTACAGCCGGGACATAGTAAAAAAAGAAATAGCCGACGCGGGATATAGTAAAAAATCTTAAAAATTGGTAGAGCCGGGAAATGTACCAATTTTTTTAAACGTTTTTCTAGATTAAGCTGGGACATCTACATAGGCTTAACATTTTTAAGCTTAACCAAACCTTTATCTTTTTCTAGATTTGTATTTAATATTTTTCTAATACATAGTCAACATTTTTATACCAATTTTTATAAAATTCAAGCGCTTGGTTAACATTTTTCGAATACAAGGTTTACGTTTTTTAAATCATAGTCAACATTTTTCCTATAAACATTTTAAACCTTTTTCAAATGCTTGATTAACATTTTTTAAATACAGGATTAACATTTTTCTAATACATGGTAATATTTTTCTATGATTGTTTAATATTTTTCAAATGCTTTATCAATATCTTAAAATGCAAGATTAACACTTTTTTACTGCATGGTCAATATTTTTTCTATACACATTTAAAATTTTCCAAATGCTTGACTAACATTTTTGAAATACTTATTCAACATTTTTTAATGCTTGGTTAACATTTTCATCTGCATGATCAAAAGATTTCATCATTTTTTCATATGTGGTCAATATTTTTTCAAATGGTTTATTAACATTTGTTTCAAATTTTTGATTAACATATTTTAAATACATGATCAAGTTTTATAACAGACATTATATATTTGTTTGTATATATTTCTCGCATGCATGGTCAACATTTTTTATACACATTTAAAATTTTGAATGCATGAACATTATGAAAATTATAATTTGTAATATATATTTTTAGACTTTTTGGAGGTGTAAAGAAAAGTTTAAAAGAAAGTGAACAAAGAAAACAAAAGGAAAGGTGAAACAAACATAAAAAAGAGGCAATGGCCTCGCGCGATCTGAGCCGGCCATTTAGGCCGGCGCCTCAGCGACAGCTGAGTCTGTCTCGCAACGAGACATAGTGGCGGGAGCTCCTATTGGGGGAATCCTATTTGGCGCTTATGCGCCCGCTCGCAAACCGGCGCCTGCAGGGCGCGGCTAGTTGGGCCCGGCCCATCTTCCGCTTCCTTCATAGAAAAAGCTGATAAAAAAGGAAGCATAGTTTGCCGGATTCGAACCTAAGACCTATAGGTTCGCAGAACAACGCAACAACCACTAGGATAACGACCCACTTATGACACTTTATTTCGTTTTCCCTTCTTATTCTTTCCAAAGATCGCGATGCCCGCGTATTTTTTTCTTTTTGTTGTTTTTTCTCTGTTTCTCTTTTGTTTCCTTTTTCTTTTGCAAATGCGCGAACATTTCTTAATTTTATTTTTATGAATCAATGAACCCTTTCTAAAATTTGTGAACTTTTTTGTGAATTGATGAACTTTTTCAAAATGGATGAACTTTTTTCAATTTTAGTGAACTTTTTTCAAATCCGTGAACTTTTTTCAAAACCCAGTGAACTACTTTTTCAAAATGGATGAACTTTTTTCAATTTTAATGAACTTTTTTCAAATCCATGAACTTTTTTCAAAACCCGGTGAACTACTTTTTCAAAATGGATGAACTTTTTCCAATTTTAATGAACTTGTTTTCAAATCCGTGAACTTTTTTCAAAACCCAGTGAACTACTTTTTCAAAATGGATGAACTTTTTTCAACTTTAATGAACTTTTTTTCAAATCCGTTTACTTTTTTCAGAATCAGTGATTTTTTTAAATCCGTGAACTTTTTTCAAAACCCAGTGAACTTCTTTTGAATTCGTGATTTTTTCATTCAAATTGGATGAAATTTTTTCATAACCTCGTGAACTATTTTCAAATTCGAGATTTTTTTAATTCAGAAACGATGAAAGTTTTTTCAAGTCAATTAACTTGTACTGAAGAAAGTGTTAAGTAGGTTGTTTCCTCACTGTACACAAGGAAGTGCAGCGTGGCCTAGTGGTTAGCACTTTGTGCGTTTGACATGGGCGGTAGGAGTTCGAATCCCGCTTCACCTTTTTATTCTGTAATTTTTTTCATCGCGTTAGATTTTTGAGCAGATTTCTCGCCGGCCCGCTACACCTCACAGGCGGCCCGCTATGCCGCGGCTGCGAGCGCCAGCAGCGCTAACGGGCGCTTAAAGCGCTGAGTAGGAGCTCCCCTCCTATTGGGCGCGTTTAGCGCCGGGAAAGCTTCTTGGCGCCCACGCCCCGTCCCTCGTGGGCCAGCCTATTTACATGACTCACTGTTGACTTTTGAGAGAAAAAAGAAAAAAGAAAAAAATAAATCGCGAATTTAAAAATGTTCATGATTTTGAAAAAAAAACTTCGGTTTGAAAAAATTTCATTGAAATTGAAAAATAGTTTCATCGAGTTTGAAAAATATTCATCAATTACAAAGAAAAAACGTTCATCGTATTTGAAAAAAAGTTCATCGATTAAAAAAAGTTCATCCAATTTTTAAAAAGTTTGTGAAACTTGAGAAAAGAAGTTCAACGATATGAAGAAAACAATTACGAATTTGAATAAAGTTCATAGATTTTTTTAAAATGTGATAAGGAAAGAAGAAAGGAGAAAGAAGAATAAAAAGAAAAGATCTAACTAAACACATCTGGTGGTTTGGCTGTGTGGTTACTGTCGATCGGGTTCGAAGCACTAAGCGACCGCAAAATAGGAATCGCACATAGTTGCGCCCGACCTTAGTGCTATCAGCCAGCTTGCGTTGCTTTTCGACCTTGTGGGCGGTGTCGGCCTTCTAAGGCCTTTTGCTTTTTAGAAATTGAAAAAACCTTAAGATTTAAGTAAAGTACAGAAAAATCTACCGCGTGGCCCAGCCCAGGCCTGCAGCCACACAGCCAACCCACTGCGGCCCAGCACGCTGGCTCCCAGTTTCTCAACCAAAATTTTTTTTATCTTCGCCGCATCTTCGCCGGGAGGAATCCACTTCTGTCCCCTGGCCTTTGCCTCGCCAACATGAACTATGGGACTGTGTTTCGCTGCTATCTCAAGATCCTCCAGATACCTGTTAATGAAACACATGGTAGACAAAGGGCTCTGGAATTCATCATCATGGATTGCTCTTCTACGTGCCCACCAAATTGCCCACAAGGTGATTAGAGCTCTAGCGAGGTCTTGCTGCCCCGGTGTTTCAAATATCCAGAAAAGCCACAAACGCGCATCATCACTCTTGTTGGAAATCAGATGTGCCAAAATTTCCTCATCGCCTAGAGCCCAGACACACCGTGCCATTCTGCACTCAAACAAAGAATGCCGCCATGAGTCATACTCTGATTCGCATAAACTGCACACAGGTGAAGTGGCCATGTTTCGTTCGTGGCGGACTGATCCAGTGGGTAATGACATTTGTGCTAATCTCCACACAAAGACCTTGACCTTGGACGGAACTTTCACTTTCCACAATTGAGACCATGATCTGCTCTCCGCTTCAACGTTTGAGTGGATCAGCCTGTGCTCTAGCCAGTCTTCTCGCTGGTGTTTGATTCCACTTATCATCCTATATGCAGATTTGACTGTGAAGATTCCCCGACGCTCATAGTGCCATGACCAAAAGTGAGGTTGTACATGTGTGATGTTCAAGATAACATCCACATCCGGCTGGATGAAGTTCTCGGTCAGTACCTGTACATTCCATGATTTCGATGTTGCATCAATGAGTTCTGACACTAACTGCGGCGGGGCGGGAGAAATAGAGCATATAGGTCTCAGCTTGAAATCACGCGGCAGCCAGTTTTCTTCCCATATGTAGGTTTCATCCCCGACCTGATTCTCTTTATGAGGCCCAAAGCTAGCACATCTCTCCCCTCCATCAGCGAGCGCCATACTTGGGAAGGCCTGGTGCCGAGGCTGGCACCCAAAATGTTGCTCTGAGGGTAGTAACGAGCACGCAATACACGCGCACTCAAAGACTCCGGGTCCTGAAGTAAACGCCAGACTTGACGAGCAAGCAAAGCAAGATTGAAAAGCTCTATGTCCCTGAACCCGATGCCTCACATATGCTTTGGTTTACACATAGTCTTCCAGGAAACCCAAGCCGGTTTCTTTGGCCACGCTTACTCCCCCACCAAAACTTCCTGATAAGGCTGTTAATATGTTCAGTTAGGCCGCGACAAAGTTTGAAGCATGACGAATATGTCGGAATAGATTGTGCAACCGATTTGATCAATACTTCTTTACCTCCTGCTGATAAACATTTCTCCATCCATCCTTGGATGTGTTTCCAAATTCTATCCTTTAAATACTTGAAGCTTCCTTCCTTATTCTTCCCCACGTCCGTGGGCAAGCCCAAATACTTCTCTGACAGGGATTCGTTTTGGACATCTAGTGCATTCTTTATCTCGTTCTGTGTTACCTCTGGAACCCCCTTGCTGAAGTATATAGCGGACTTGTCTGTGTTTACTCGTTGGCCCGAGGCATCGCAGTACATCCTCAAAATATTCTGGACACTGGTTGCATTCTCCATATTTGCTTCAAAAAACAGTAGACTATCGTCTGCAAAGAGCAAGTGATTAACTTGCGGGGCTGTCTCTGCAACAGCTAGACCCCGTATGCCACCTCCGTGATGTTTTAATAAAGATGAGAGACCCTCAGCTGCAAGTAAAAATAAGTACGGGGAGATAGGGTCCCCTTGTCTCATGCCCCTTGATGGCCTGAACTCATTCAAACTGCCACCATTAAAAAGAACTGAGAAAGTGACTGCAGAAACACATCTCATGATAGTCTCTGTGAAGTGTGGACTAATGCCCATTCTCAACATAACAGCCTTCAGATAAGGCCATTCCAGGCGATCATATGCTTTCATCATATCCAACTTCAGCGCAACAAACCGATTGTTCTTTACTCTCCTCGTTTTCATATAATGCAAGCACTCGTAAGCTGTCAGAAAATTATCCGTGATAAGACGTCCAGGCACAAAGGCCGACTGCTCCTCAGAAATTACCTCAGGAAGGATGATCTTCAACCTGTTAGCTAGAACCTTTGACGCAATCTTATAGACCACGTTACAAAGGCTTATAGGCCGAAACTGTCCTAAAACTTTTGGACCTGCGATCTTGGGAATAAGAACGATGAACGTGCGATTGATATCCTCCGGAGAATCTTCTCCTTCGAGCAATCTAATAATCATGCCAGTAACCTCTTCACCACAGAGGTCCCAATGTCTCTGAAAAAAATGTGCAGGAAATCCATCGGGCCCGGTGCTTTTGTTGGAAACATTTGAAAGAGAGCAACTTTGACCTCTTCTTTTGTATATGGTGCATTAAGCTTTGCATTCATACTTCCATCAACTCTAATCGGGATGTGGGACAAGACCTCCTCCATCCCAATACATCCTTCAGACTTGTACAGTTTCTCATAGAACTCATTAGCCATACCGGCCATCTCTTCAGTATCAGAAGAAAGTGTCCCATCCGGCCTCTCAAGCTGAGTAATATTGTTTTTTGCCCTTCTAGCACTCGCCTTCTTCTGGAAATACTGCGTGTTACTGTCTCCTGCGGACAGCTAGTCTATACGCGACCGTTGTCTCATCATTATCTCCTCCCTGTAGGAAATCTCAACAATCTTGTCCAAAACCCTCTTCTCCTCCTCGCCCGGCCCAACACGGACCGGGTCAGCTCTCAAAACTGCTAGCTGGTGCCTCAGCTTCCTTAACTCTTCACGAACTGACCCAAAAGTTGCTCGGCTCCAGTGTTTAAGCGAAGCTCCAACCGAAGTCAACTTATCAGCTAGCTCTGTTATATTTGTAGCTGGTTGGCGCTGTATCCAGGTCGGGACGGACGGGAGCGTGTGTTGTTGTTTGCAGGGACAAAGAAGGAAACTACATTGGCGCATCAGCTATGGTTTTTGAAGGCCTAGTTGGCGCTGCAAACCTGGAGGCCCAAGCATGCAATAAGGCACTTGCTCTCGCACAAGATCTTCATCTATCACATGTGATCATAGCGTCGGACTGCATGCAAGTCGTCTCAGACATCAATGGCGCTGCACAATCTTCTTCTTATGCTTGTATCATCGAGGAGATTAAAGTTAGATCGGTAGACTTTGTTAAAGTTAGTTTTCGTTTTGAAAATAGGGAGTCGAATTGTGAGGCTCATGCTTTGGCAAAAGCAGCCTCGACACTCCCTATCGGTCGACATTATAGCTGGCCAAACGGGCCGGGCCAAACAGGCCAGCCCGCGAGCACGCCGGCACGGCCCGCTATGGGCCAGGCACGGCACGGGCTAAACGGGCCGTGCCCGGCACGCGGCACGCCTTGGGCCGTGCCTGGGCCTGAAGCCTGGGCACGCGGGCCAGCACGGCACGGACCGTTTAATTTTTTTATATAATTTTCAGAAATTTTTTTATATATCTATACCTAAAATATAGCCCAATAGGCCTAAAAAACAGCCCAACAAGCTGAATATGTGCAGCCAAGCGTGCTAAACGGGCCATCGGGCCGGCCCATTTACTAATCAGGTCGTGCCTGGGCCAAGGAGCAGCGCCTGTGGGCCGGCACGGCACGGCTTGGCTATTAAACGTGCCATGGCGGGCCGTGCCGGGCCAGGCACGATTAGCACAGGTCGGGCCGTGCCGTGCCGGGCCGGCCCGTTTGGCCAGGTATAGTCGACATGTGTGGCTAGGGAACACACCAGATATTATTTGTACTAGCACATATGCCCGTGCGTTGCACCGGGGTAGATAATTGACATTTGCACCTAAACACCACAAAAACTCAAATTTTAGAGAGAACATCCCTCAGTAACAGATTTTTGAAACTGCTTGGCTATAATTTTTGTATATGGGCTCTTTCTCTCGGTTAAATGCTGGATGGGTGCCCTTTTTGTACAACACCTTTGATCAACATTAGTCACTCCCTCCTCTTTTATTCCTGGATGCATACTCAAAGCTTCCAGCAATCGCACTTAAGCCATGCACTTTGATTGCAAACCAGGTCATCTTTTATCGGATCTTCCTTTCTTTTATTTCATGATGAATCGGGTCCTTTCTCATCAAATAGTCCTCTATTTTCATTGGCATGTGCCAACCAGGTCCTTTTTCATCCAAACTTTCTCTCTTTTATTCACCAATCGGGTCCTCTTTCATGGGATATTCCTCTATTTTACTGGGGCATACATGCATTAATTTCTTCCTTCATTTTCTAATATAAATGAGACCCACACTTCACCCTTTTCTTGCGATGGCTTGCTGATTTTCAGGTAACTCATGGACGTATTTAAATTTGTGAAATTTGATTTTAAAAAGCAAGGTGGTTCCTTTTTTTGAGTAACTAACCCAATTTCTATGTTCAATCTTCGGGGACAATGACGTAGCCTCTGCAATCAAAAAGAAAACCAAGGAATATGAAGCCCATCAGAGAAATTTGCTGGTTGTAGAAAAATCCCAGTTAGGAGCGTATTGGCCCAGTATAGGTGACAGAGCAGCAGGAGAATTGATACAAAGCAGACCTAGCTTCCTCTAAAAAAAAGAAGCAAACCTAGCCGTGCATACAAATTTAGCCGTGCATACAAATTTGAAGTTTAATACAACATGCTAATTCACAACATCTAGTTTGCCTTGTTGGATACCGAGGTTGGAGTAGTTTGCGTGGTTACGAGTTCGACTCCCGCCAGACGCATTAATTTTTAGCACTTGAAGCCAGGAAAAAACAATGCGACCATGTACCACTAAATAAGTAGTGGAACAATTGACTCTGCATAGTGACGTCCCAGTTTTCTTTGTTTGCACATGTTCGTCAAAGGGACAAAAGTAAAAAAAAAGAACATAAGTAAAAAATAGCATACATATAAAAAGACTTAAAACCGGACGAAACAAAACAGGACCAAACCAAGAATATCTATTCCCTTTAATAGTAGGTATATATATATATATATATATATATATATATATATATATATATATATATAGATTCCGTCAGTTTTGGTTGATCAATAAAACCCTAGTTACACCTAAAAAAATAACCAAAAAAAAATGCACGCTGGCTCCCAGCCGAGACGCACACGCCGCCGCGCGGGACCTCCACGAGGGCGTCTGGTGTCACCCCGGCGCACCCGCCGAGACTGCTGCGCCGCCGCGCCGCCGCGAGAAGGGCGGAGGTCGCCAGGGAGAGAGCATCAAAAGGAGGAGAGGGAGGTGGAAGAGGCGCCCTGCCGCCACCGCGGGCAGGCCGCCGGCGGCGCCGGCGACAGAGGAGGACGTGGCTGAGGGGGCTGAAGGTGAGGCGGCGGGAAATCGCCCGGTGAGTCGCGAGAGCAACCCACGGGACGGAGGGAAAAGTGGCGGTGGATTCCTTGGTTTTCACTGTTTCGTTCCCAAATCAGATTCGACCGGGCAAGCATATCCAGTTCTCTCCCGGATTGGATTGGGGTGGGAAGGATCTACATCAGAACGCGACCGGAGTAGCCGCCGGAGCTGCCGCAGTCTTGGTCTCTTTGATTTGCGGCTCCGGCCGCCCGTGTGGTTGTAGCCGACCTGCTCTAAAGCTGTGGTGTTTGTCTCTGTCCATCCACAATGGAAGCTCCGGCTCCAGATTGGTCCGGGCTACCAGCGGACATATTGATCAGCATATTCCAGTTGCTCCAGTGCCCGGACCTCATCCGATCCGCCGCCGTCTGCACATTCTGGCAAAAGGTGTACTCCACGCTCCGCCGAAGCGGCGTCTGCCCCAGTCGCCAGACTCCCTGTTTACTCTATTGTACCGAGGCCGCCGGGGCGAAGGCTCTTGGCATGTACGGTCTCTCTGAACGGAAGGCCTACTCCATGCCCCTCCCTGAACCTCCCATCAGCAGCTGGATTGGTTCATCACATGGCTGGCTAGTCACCATGGATGAGAAGTCTGACCTGATGCTTCTCAACCCTAACACCGGTGACAAGATTGCACTCCCTCCTGTGACAGCCATGGAGCATGTTAAACCTATCGTAAACGAAGACGGGATTCTTGAAAAGTACAAGCTGTCTTTCTATGATGGAGAGCTTCCGAGGGTGGAGGATACACCCTATGCATGCCATTAGGATAGGTACGGAGATCTGGTCTATCTGAAGGCAATTTTGTCGTCAGATCCATCGGCAGGGGAATGCACTGTCATGCTCATCCATCAGCCGTACGCGCAGCTCTCGTTCGCCAAAGTGGGAGATGCTCACTGGAACTGGCTCCAAATGCATAGTTTCTATGCTGATTGCATACACCATGATGGCTGTTTCTACGCAATGACTGTGGCAGGCGCAATCGATGAGTTTGATTTGAACGGGCCATCTGTCATCCACAGAAGGATTTTACCAAATCTAGTTCAGATGGTCCAGAAGTGCTATATTGTTCAGGCACCATGGGGAGATGTCCTCCAAATCATTAAGGAGGAGAGTTTGGATCCTGAACAACCAGATGGTGAGACGTATATCACTGCTTATGAAGTGTACAAGGTTGATTTTGTTGAGCTGAAGCGTGCCAAGATGAGTGGGCTAGGTGAATATGCATTGTTCACTGGGAAAAGCACAACATCTTGCTTTAGCGTAAAGAATCATCCAGGCTTGATGGCAAACCATCTATATTTTACTCATGATGATCACGAAGAATTACTCGGCGGCAAAGATGATCCACGTGACATAGGAGTGTACGACTTGGAAAATGATACCAGAACCAATTTGGTTGATCCTCAACCCTGGAGGACGTGGTTCCCTCCCATATGGCTCACACCCAATCTTGCAAAAGCAGGTATATTTCATTTTCAAACAGAACTTTTCCTGATATTATTTTTAGTATTTTGAAATCTGCTTCTCACAGAATAAGAGAATTGCACTTCCAACCTTAAGTGTGTTCCCCTCGTCTGGGTCTGTATTGGATGTTCAGAATAGCGCATTTGGTTATGTTGAATTTCTTAAACCTCTTTGGCTAAGATTACCATGTTAGTCATGTGTTGTTTTTGCTAAATGACATGAAACGTGATGAGGTTTATAGGTTGGCTTTGATACATTTTTTATGATGTTGTGCTTGTCTGGCCAAGTGTTATAGAAGAAATGTTGCATTCTCACCGAACAAATAGGCTATCGTGAAGCAGCCAACTCATATTGGGGAAATAGGAAACTATAAAGTGTGAATAGTCTCGAGACGAATGCAAGATAATCTAGATCTAATTGAAAATATCAGTGTTATATTTCTGAATACGTATGGAGTAAATAATACTAATATGGATGACAGATAATCCAGAATTCTGGATACAATGGACAAATGTGCGTTCACCCTTTACAGTGCTGCCATGATCACACACAAACTCCACACGATAACTATAAAACAAACTAGGAAGAATATAAAGATGGTGGTGCGTATCCTGTGAAAATGGGCATGTTTTTGGTAATGTGAAAATACAATCAGAAAATCACATGTGCAAGTATCTTAAAATTCTCAAAATAACTCTTACTTTGTAAGGGCGTTTTGTATATTCATGCCAATTTGAAACTTCAAATCCAGTGTACTTTGTGTGCTACAGAAAAGAAAACCGAATGTGAATAGTGTACTAAAATTAAAACTATGCTTTGACATTATTAGCCTATTTTGTCTTGTTTTGTTTTCGTGAAAGGATTTCTCTTTCGAGAAAGTTTGAACAGAGGTGCTATATGCTCTTCCACAATAGTACACTTTTGTGGAATTTGTATGTGCTTTTAAAATGGTATTTCAAATTTTTGGAAAGATGTGCATTTTCGCAGGACATGTCCCACTAAATACATTGGGGGTTAAGATGATTTAGCATATCATTTATGTTGTCTGGCCGGGTAAGAAATTCATGTAACAAAACAACATTTTTTTAATGTTAAGCTAGCCTTTTTTGTTTCTTCTTATTTTGAGTTTCGTTTTCCTTTTCCATTTGCTTAGAGTTTCTAGATTTGTGCCCCTTCGTTCTCTTTTGCTGTTTCAATATGTGCAGTTGTCGGAGTAATGGGCCACCGGTATGCTCACCCGAGTCCCAAGATTTACCAAGACTTTGGGCCAGCTCCGCCTAGCTGGGCCCCAAGCCGAAACTCCGCCCTCTGGGGCCGGCTGGCTTAGTGGCCGGCTGCCAGAGGGCGGGTGACCCAAGAGGGCGGCAACGGGCAGGCGGCCACCTCACAACTACGGGCGGTCGAGCTCCCATCAAGAGTACAAGGCAGGGCATGGCTACAGTGAAGCACGTCGCCTCCCACGCTCGAGACGGGCGTGGCTACAGTGCTCCGTACAGACGGAGATCTCCGCACGACGAAGCACTGTGCCATATCTACCCTGACGTCGTTCCGGGCAGGCGGAGTCTTGTTCCCCACGACGGCTTGTCGGTACGGCCCGCCGGAGGCGGGCCCTATCAGGCAGTGACCCCAAGGAAGACGGCGGAAGCTCGACCAAGCGGATTCAAGAGGAGCCGGCCTCTAGCAGGCGACCGTCCCTTATCCCGAGGCATGCACGCCATTAAGCTGATGAGACCAGGTGTGGCTACAGTGGCCTCTCGCCAGGCGGCGGGACTGTAGCCACGCAAAGGTGACCAAGCTCTCGTCACCAACGACGCGGCTACAGTAAGCAGCCACCAACCAGTCGGCGAGGCCCACCAGGCGGCGGGCCCCAGCGGTCGGTGGAGAAGCCGGAGGCTGGAGACACTGACAGCCGGGCCCAGCAGCCGGCCAGATTACCATTGTACCCCTAGGGGGTAGGCCTATATAAACCCCCCAGGCCACCCATGCAAAGGGTTCGACCCCATTAGAACTAGCCACCCCTTAGAGCAGGAAGAGAGCTAAGCCTTGCCTCCTCCTGCCTCTAGCGCACAGCTCGAGGAGCACCATTGTATCACTTGTGCCTTAGTGATCATGCGGAGACCCCACAGAGCAGGACTAGGGGTGTTATCTCCTAGGAGAGCCCCGAACCTGGGTAAAGTACACCGGCGTTCGTGTCTACGCCTTATCTCGCTTCCAGGCACCGGCGACGTTCTACTCGCTCCCACCATGATAAGCCATCCATTGGCATATGTCGCACCCAACCCCAGACATTTGGCGCCCACCGTGGGGCGAGGTGCACCGTCTCCCGGAGATCTGCTCTGGACAGGAACCCTGTTCCTTCCTGGCGAGCGAAGCCAGCCCAGCACGCCCGACGACGTCAGCCTCGACGCGCTGCATGGCGCGGAGATCGCCTGCGCGGCGAGTTGCCTTGCCGACCTCGTCGGCGAGATTGACCTCTCCGACGAGCCGGCCTCCACGCGGGCACAAGTTGCCCCGAGAGCCGCCTCGTCAGCCTCCTCGACCAGCTCCATGTCGCCAGCGAGCCCGCTGTGGACCTGGAGTCCGTCGGCTCAACCGATCCGATGATCGTCGACTCCGACACGGCGTCGCTCGACGCGTTTCCCACCAACGTGGTGGTCTATGATAAGCCGCCTCCTCACGAGTACAGCGGCGGGAGCACTGTCACAGAGGTGCTCGTCATTAACAGCGAGGAGCACTCGGACGGGCGTGCTCAAGATCCCCTTGAGGCCGCCCTACGCGACCTCACGGCGCCCATTCCCGAGGACGCGGATGCTAAGGTGCTGGAGGCACGCCGCCTCCAGCTTATCGAGAGTGCTGGCCGCCTGGCCAGCATGCGCCGGCTGTCGGACGCCTACCGGCGCGAGATGGACCGGGCCGTAGGCGGCACAACGGCTCCTAGGGGGCCTAGCCGCCTCGGCACAATTCGGCAGCATGGCGCGGCCGTCGCCACCATGTTCGGGGTAGAGCGCCCCGTCTACGCCATGTCTGCAGAGAACATCCGGGCCGCCCAGGCGGTAACGGATGAGCTGAACAAGTACGAAGGCGACGAACTCCGCCACATGACAAAGCGAGTCCAACAGCTCCTGGACGCGGCTGCCGCGCAGCACGAGGCCGCCTGCCGTGCTAAAGACCCAGCCGTATGAGACAACGAGCCGCCCCCACTCCGAGACCATGGGGCGACCTCCCGGACGCCGACTTGTGGCGCCCGTGGAGGAAAGGGCAATGAGTCGGCTGCTAGCCGCAGTCGGACACGCATCTCCATCGAGCAGGACGAGGAAGGCCGCCCTTGTGCAGTGGAGCGGCGAGGCAACCTGCCGCCTCCCCTGCCTCGTGGAGCGAGATACCCCACTCCGCCTCCTGTCACGCACCCGACACTCGGCGACCGCCTTGGCCGCCGAGAGGGAGTCGGAGAGAATGATGCTCGCCACCGGATCGATCGCCTCAACCGATCCCTGGCGCTTGAAGAAGAAGATGCGCTGAGCCCGCCCTGCTTCGGCCCCCGAATCCGCGATGAGCCCTTCCCCAAAGGGTTCACCCTCCCATGAGACACACCCAAATACACCGGCTCCGTGAAGCCGGAGGACTGGCTGGTCGACTACTCCACAGCCGTCAGCATAGCAAACGGCAACAAGCGCGTTGCCGTGAAGTACGTCCCGCTCATGCTTCAAGGCACTGCTCGGACGTGGCTCAACAGCCTGAAGCCCCGCAGCATCAACAGCTGGGTCGATTTCATCGAGGCCTTCATCCGCAACTTCACCAGCACTTACAAGCGGGCCCCCAAGCCCCGACAGCTCTCTTTATGCGTCCAAGGGCCCACCGAGTCCACTCGCGACTACCTCACGCGCTGGACCGAGCTGCGCAATTCCTGCGAGGGCGTGCACGAGGTGCAAGCAATCGAGTACTTTACTGCCGGGTGCCGAGAGGGCACCCTCCTCAAGCATCGCCTCCTCTGTGAAGAGCCCGAGACCCTTGATGAGATGCTAGTCATCGCCGACAAGCACGCCACGGCCGACTCCTCCATGAAGGCGGAAATACTGGTTGATGCGTCTGGAAAGGTGGCATCCCAGGCACCTCGGACTCCAGCTGGCGACACCAGTCGGCGACAGCAGCCAGGAGATAACAAGCGAAAGGCCATTCAGCCGGCTTCCACTAGCCGGCAGGTGGCGACGGTCGAGGATCAGCAACCAGAAGGGCAGCCAACACCCAAGCGGCAGAAGGGCGGAAGTCCAACTGGTTGCCCGCCTTCTCTTACGAGCAAACTTTAGATGCACCCTGCAAGTTCCATAGCGGAGCGAAGCCCTCCAGCCACACCACTCGGAAGTGTCACTGGCTCACCAGAATTGCCAAGGGAGATGGACTCCTGCCTCCTCCGTCTGCTGGACCGCCGCCTCCTCAGCCCCAGCAGCCGGCGGCCCGACCAGTCGGCGCCATCCAGGATGAGTACCCGGAGGAACACGGAGCTTATGTTGTGTTCACCAGCGTGGCCGATGACAGACGCAGCAGACGGCAACAACAACAAGAAGTGCAAGCAGTGGCCTCCAGCACCCCAGAGTTCATGCATTGGTCCGAGAAGCCTATCAGTTGGAGCAGGGCCGACCACCCGGAAGTGATGCCTTCCCCTGGTTCGTACGCCCTGGTCCTAGAAGCGACCCTTGCAACGGAGAGACGAGCAGCCCGTTTCTCCAGAGTCTTAATAGATGGCGGCAACAGCATCAACATCCTGTATCGTGATACGATGGAGAAGCTGGGAATCAAGCAGAAGCAGCTTGTCCCCAGTCAGGCTGTATTCCATGGCATAGTCCCTGGCCTTTCCTGCTCACCAATCGGCAAGACCCAGATTGATGTCCTCTTCGGAGACAAGAATCACTTTCGCCGAGAGCCAGTTTGGTTTGAAGTGGTGGACCTTCAGAGCCCTTACCATGCACTGCTAGGCCGGCCTGCTCTGGCCAAATTCATGGCAGTCCCCCACTACGCCTACCTCAAGATGAAGATGCCGAGTACCAAGGGAATCCTGACAGTAGTCAGAGACTACAAGAAGTCGGCCGCGTGCGCCGCAGATAGCAGCCGGCTGGCCGAGTCCCTCGTGATTGCAGTGAGAAGCGGCTCCTTGACCGGGTGGTGGCTTTGGCAGGCAAGAAGCCGGAAATGTCACCCGCACCCCAGGAGTCAGAAGCTGAGGGTTTGTTCAAACCGGCCAAGGAAACAAAGAAAATACCCTTGGACCCAGAGCACCCGGAGAGGCACGCTGTCATAGGCACAGGCCTTGACAGCAAATAGGAAGGCGAGCTCGTCGATTTCCTCCGTGAGAATCGGGACATCTTCGCATGGTCCCCCAAAGACATGCCGGGTGTTCCGACGGATTTCGCCGAGCACAAGCTACATGTCCGACCTGACGCCAAGCCGGTCAGGCAGCCCTTTCGCCGCCTGTCAGAAGAGAAGAGAAGAGTTGTCGGAGAAGAGATAGCCTGGCTCCTAGCAGCCGGATTCATCATGGAAGTATTTTTTTCCAGAATGGCTGGCCAACCCAGTCCTAGTGTTGAAAAAGAACAAGCAGTGGCACATGTGCATTGACTACACCAGCCTCAACAAAGCCTGCCCCAAAGATCCCTTTGCTCTGCCGAGGATTGATCAAGTGATCGACTCCACAGCCGGATGCGAGCTGTTGAGTTTCTTGGATGCATACTTAGGATATCACCAGATAAAGCTAAACCCGGCCGACAGGTTGAAGACCGCCTTCATCACGCCATTTGGAGCCTTCTGCTACCTGACCATGACGTTCGGCTTGAGAAATGCCAGCGCCACGTTTCAGCGTTGCATGCAGAAGTGCCTCCTCAAGCAACTTGGCAGAAATGCCCATGTATATGTGGATGATGTGGTGGTGAAGACGGAGAAGCGTGGCACTCTGCTTGAGGACCTCAAGGAGACCTTTGAGAACCTGCGCTGAATCCAGATTAAGCTCAACCCGGAGAAATGTGTCTTTGGAGTACCAGCCGGCCAGCTTCTTGGTTTCCTGGTCTCAAAGCGCGGCATAGAGTGCAATCCTGTGAAGATCAAGGCAATTGAGATGATGAAGGTGCCCACCCGACTGCTGGACGTGCAGAAAATTCACCGGCTGCCTGGCGTCAGTCAGCCGTTTCATCAGCCGGCTGGGCGAGAAGGCTCTTCCCCTGTACCAACTCATGAAGAAGACCACTTTTTTTGAGTGGAACGACAAGGCGGACGAAGCATTTCTCCAACTCAAGAAGATGTTGGCAACCCCGCCTGTCCTGGCAGCTCCGACTGAGAAGGAGCCCATGCTCCTCTACATTGCAGCCACCAGTCGGGTCGTCAGCATAGTCATGGTAGTAGAGCGCAAGGAGAAGGACAAAGCATTGCCGGTCCAGAGACCGGTGTATTACTTGAGCGAAGTATTGTCCGCCTCCAAGCAAAACTACCCCCACTACCAGAAGATGTGTTACGGCGTGCATTTTGCCTCCAAGAAGCTGAAGCCTTACTTCCAAGAGCACCCCATAACTGTCGTATGCACAGCTCCGCTTGCTGAGATCATTGGAAGCCGGGATGCCTCAGGCCGAGTGGCCAAATGGGCTATTGATCTGGCCCCCTACACCATCTATTACCAGCCTCACACTGCCATCAAGTCACAGGTGTTGGCCGACTTCCTCGTCGATTGGGCTGAAACCCAATATCTGCCGCCTGCACCAGACTCCACTCACTGGCGGATGCATTTCGATGGTTCAAAAATGCGCACTGGCCTGGGAGCCGGCGTCGTCCTCACCTCTCCCAAAGGCGACAAGCTTAAATACGCACTACAAGTCCACTTCGCCGCCTCCAACAACGTAGCAGAGTATGAGGCACTCATACACGGGCTCCGGCTTGCCAAGGAACTCGGCATTCGCCGGATCCTGTGTTATGGTGACTCCGACTTGGTGGTCCAGCAGTCTTCGGGCGACTGGGACGCCAAGGATGCGAACATGGCGAGCTACCGCTTCCTGGTGCAGCAACTCAGCGGATACTTCGATGGGTGCGAGTTCCTTCACGTGCCAAGGAATGACAACGAGCAAGCAGATGCCTTGGCACGGCTTGGCTCCACCCGACAAGCAATACCGGTCGGCGTCGCCCTACGCCGCCTTCTGAAGCCGTCTGTCAGGCCTTCTCCTGATTCAGACTCTATCTTTGTGCCGGCCCTCCCCGAAGCAGTCGGATCCGACTTGGTGACTCCAGAGGCCGGCACAAGGGTTTTGACAGGCGGCCCGGGGACTGCTACAGCCATGACCGACCTAGGGGCTTCAGAACCCGGCCCGGGGACTTCAGAGCCCGGCCCGGGGACTTCTTCAGCACAGCAGGCGGAAGCAGCCGCCAACCCACCGCCTTCTGGCCCAACCGCCCTCGTACAAGTTGCAGAGGTTGCAGTCGAAGAAATTGCGGCGCCCTCATGGGATCAGCCGATCCTCAAGTTCCTGGTGAATAAGGAGCTGCCAACCGATGAAATCTTAGCTCGACAAGTACAGAGGCGAGCTGCAGCATACACCATAGTCAACAAAGAGCTGGTGCGAAGAAGCGTCACAGGAGTTTATCAGAGGTGCGTGGAGCCGGACCAAGGCCAAGCAATACTCAGAGATATCCATCAGGGCGAGTGCGGCCACCACGCGGCTTCAAGAGCACTGGTGGCCAAAGCCTTCCGCCACGGTTTCTTCTGGCCGACCGCCCTAGAAGAGGCCAAAGAGCTGGTCAAGAAGTGTCAAGGGTGCCAGCGATTCCGTTCCAAGCCGCACCAGCCGGCTTCTGCACCCAAGACCATTCCCATAGCCTGGCCCTTTGCCGTGTGGGGATTGGATATGGTGGGACCATTCAAAACAGCCCGCGGGGGCATGACTCACTTGCTGGTTGCGGTGGACAAGTTCACTAAGTGGATAGAGTCGAAACCAATCAAGAAGCTGAATGGGCCGACTGCCGTGACCTTCATCGCCGACATCACCACGCGGTACGGCATCCCACACAGCATCATCACCGACAACGGCACCAACTTCGCCAAGGGAGCCTTGACTCGTTTCTATGCGACACAGGGCATCCGCCTGGACCTAGCGTCCGTTGCCCACCCACAGTCAAACGGCCAGGTGGAATGCGCAAACGGCCTCATTTTGTCCGGCCTCAAGCCCCGACTGGTCGAGCCTCTGGAGCGCTCGGCCGACTGCTGGCTCGACGAGCTGCCGGCCGTCCTCTGGAGCCTGCGCACAACTCCAAACAAATCAACGGGCTTCACGCCTTTCTTTCTCGTCTATGGTGCCGAAGCCGTCATCCCGACGGATATCGAATTTGACTCCCTAAGAGTCACTATGTACATCGAAGCGGACGCCAAGGAAGCACGAGAAGACAGCGTTGACTTGCTGGAGGAAGGCCGGCTGTTGGCACTCAGCCGGTCGGCCATCTACCAGCAGAGTCTACGCCGATACTACAACCGCAAGGTGAAGCCAAGGTCCTTCTTGGAGGGAGACCTTGTGCTCCGGCTGATCCAGCGAACAGCCGGACAGCACAAGCTCTCGGCACCTTGGGAAGGCCCTTTCGTCATCAGTAAGGTGTTAGGCAATGATGCCTACTATCTGATCGATGCACAGAAGCCCAAGGCGCGCAAGGGAGATGATTCAGGCAAAGAAACGGAGAGGCCATGGAATGCAAACCTCCTACGAAGGTTTTACAGTTGAAAGCAGTATGTATCACGCTATCCTTTTGTACTATGTATGAAGACTCCGGGTCCCCCGAGGAAAGCTCGGGGACTGCCCTCTTTTTATCTATATGATAAGCGTCATGCCCATGAGAATGTATGGTCTATTTTCTTCCGCCTGGCCCGGGTTCGACCAGTCGGCCTGAAGCTTCGCCGCCTTCTGCAATATGCCGCCTCCCGCAGCCGGACAAGTAGTGTGCCGGCACCAAAGTTTCCTTTGTCAGAAGCCACAGCTCACAGAGCGACTGTATGGCAGGCAAAGGTTGCAAAGAGGTGCCCCATTCGTGCGGAGCTTCGCCGCCTTCCTCGACCACCTCCGGCACAAAGACATTGGTGTCCGTGAAGTCGGCGATCGCCGCTGCCCTGTTGACGAGTTCGGTTTCCACCGCCGCCAGCTCCTTCTGCGCCTCCAGCCGGAACGTGGCTAACTGGGCTAGATCTAGCCCAGGGTACCACGCCTTGACGAATTCCAAGGCCCGGCGCGCTCTTGCCTGGGCTGCTGAGCCCTTCCAGGCCTCCAAGCGGCCGGCCGCCACCCCCAGCCAGTCGGCAGTCCGACTTGGGGTACGCGGAGCCGGCAGGCCCGGCCAGAGGGCAGAGACCGCCTGGGCTCCGGCACGCTGGAGACGGCGCAACAGTCGGTGGGCAGGCCGAAGCCGGGCCTGGATGCTGAGGACCTGTTCGCCAAGAGTCCGCAGCGCATCTGCGGCGATCTGCGCACCTCCCGCTCTTCGCTCCTCGCGCTGGGCCTCGATCATTTGGATCGCGGCTACAGAATGGCCTGGGAAGAAGTCTGTACGGGCAGAAGAAGAAAAAAAGGGGGATCAGGACCATAAGCAGGCGCCGGCTGCTCAAAGAAAGAAATCAGGGGAGCAGGGCTTACCATCGACCAAGTCTTCAATGCTGCTAAAGCAGGCCGTCACCTGGGCCTCCTTGTCGGCCCAAGCAGAGCGTTCGAGCTCAAACTCGGCAAGGAGGCTGGTCTTCGCCGTCTCCGCCTTCTGCTGGGCCGCCTTGAGGGTTTCCGCCTGTTCGGCAAGTTGGGCGACCAGGCGGTCCCGCTCCTCTGCCAGCTTGCTGCACTCCGCCTCCTTGCCACGAAGGGCGGTTTGGGCCTCCCCCAGCTGCTGCTGCAGGGCGGCATTAGCCTCTGAAGAAGGAAAGAAGAAAAGAAGGCATCAGTCAAGCATAAAAGACAAAGGAAAGAAACGATCAAGGAGATTCGGCCCGACTGCTCGGCAGTCGGCCCGAACCTCGGGGACTACAGCTCGCGGGTGCGCCAGCGCGCCCCCGCGAGGAAAGAAGAAAGAGACTCACGCCGGCTTTCGGCGAGATGGGCCGTTTGCGCCTCCAGCTCCCGAACCTTGGAGTTATAGGCGGTCGCACGGAGGTTGTGATAATCCTGCCGAAGAAACATCGAAATAAAGTCAGCAATCGACAATCACAAGTTAAAGTTCCGACCCGCCTGCTCAGCAGCCGGCCCGGAACTTGGGGACTACACCCAGTGGGTGCGCTTGCGCACCCCCACGAAAGAAGCAAAGAAGAACACTCGAAGAAGAAGCCAAAGACGGCTTACCCGGATGGCGGTGCGCGACTCCAAGTAGGCCTCGTTGCAGTGCTTGAGTGCCACTGCCTCCGCTCGGAGCTTGGCCTGGACGTCAAGAGACGCCTCGTTCAGGGCGCCAGTTCCGCCCCCGTGCACCCAGCCCACGGGCGCGGCACTGGTCGCCTCGGTGTCAAGGGCCGATGAGCTCGAGGCGCCGATCTCCTGCGGCCACGGCGCCGAGGCCGCCTTCTCCAGATAGCGGCGCGTGGGAATGCGGACCGCGGGAACCAGGACCGTTGCCACCAGAGTCCCGACCGGTGGCACCGGCGGCGCCACTGGCTGTTCGACCCGCGGCTCGCTGGCTGGCGGAGGCGGCGGCGGGGGCGGCGGCACAAAGACGTCCGGCATGGCTACGTCCCCGCCCCCCTGCTCTCGGATCGGGTAGTTGCCGCCGGCTCCTCTGGCCGTTGCCTCGAAATCAGGCGGAGGCGGCGCGGTATTCAGAGGGGCCACAAGTAGTGGCTCTTGCCGGCGGGCGGCCTCCGCAAGCCGTTCCTTCTCTGCGGCCAGGGCTTCTGCCTGCGCCAGCGCCCTCTCGGCAGACGCAGCAGACAAGTCCGCCTGCTCCTTGGCCAGGCGGTCGGCTTCCGCCTCCTCGCGCGCCTCCCGCGCATTCCGCTCTGTCGCCTCCCGGAGGTCGGCGGCCGGGTCGATGCGCCGGCTGGTCGAGGAGGTCGCCGCCGACCTGAGGACCGAGCCAACGCCCAACTTCTCAAGGGTCAGCGGGGCCCTGAAATAAGAAGACAAATCAGAAGATTTTCACGGCAAAATGATGAAAAAACAAGGAGAAAAGGAATGACGCTTACGCTGACACCATAACAGGCACCTTTGGCTGCCTCTGGTGCTGGGCCGCCTTGGCCGCGGTCTCTCTCCGCCTGGTCACCGCGGCCGGGTTCTTGGGCTTCTTGGGAGCGCTGCCGAACAGGGCCGAGCCCTGTTTCCGTTTGCGCTTACCACCGGGGGCGGGCGGCCCAGAAGAGGGGCCGGCGCCGGTGGTGGCGGAGCTCCGGGCGGGGCGCGGCTCGTCGTCGTCTTCGTCGTCGTCGGGCCAAGCCCCCACGCCGCCGCCTCCCTCGGAGTCGCCCGCTCCGCTACCGCCGTCCGCTCTGCCTCCATCGCCTGTCGCGTCGTCGACCAGGGCGGCTGCCCCCAAGTCGGGGTCATCCACGGCACTCTCCGCCCTGTCCGCCTGGAGGTTATCACCCGGCCCCAGGAGGGCGGCCGTTGCCTCGAACATATAAATCTGCAACCAATAAGGAATCAAGTCTTGAAGGGCGGCGCCATAAAGAGAAATGAAGCAGAAGAAAGCAGCTCAAAGGACAAAGACGAGAAACCTACCGCAGGGGGCGGGTTGTGGCGAGAGTACGACCGCTTCCCGTACCGCCACTCCTTCTCCGACATCTTGAGGTTGGAGATCTCATTCACCATCCGCGAGACTTCGGCAGGCGGCATTCCTTCGTGCACAGCCGGCACGGATCGCGGTGTCCGCCCATCCAGAAGATCGGATGAGGGCGGCTCTGGAGCGGGAGGACCCGACGCTCGACGAAGGCGACGAGGAGGTCGGAGGCCACGAGGCCCTCCGACTCCTGGAGCACCCGGAGTCGGCCAATGGCGGCCGCCGCGTCCGCCGACACCGGTTTCGGCTTGTACCCCAGGTGGGCCGAGCCCCGGTGGGGGGGCCAGCCTCATAGGCCGGCAGGTTGAGGAAGTCGGCAGCTGGGTCCACGTTCTCGACGTAGAAGTAGGACTGCTGCCACATCTTCACTGACTGCGCCAGCTTGATGACGGGGAAGGCGTTCCGCTTCGCCGGTCGGCGCACGGCAACGAAGCCCCCGCACTCGGCCGCCGTCTCCCTGGCGGAGGTGTCGAGCTTCCCATAAAAGAACGCTCCCCACAGCTTGATGGTGGGGAGGATGCCGAGGTAGCCCTCGCACGCCGTGACGAAGGCGGAGAGCAGGGTCACAGCGTTGGGCGTGAGATGGTGGGGTTGAAGGTTGTAGAAGTTGAGGAAGGCGCGGAAGAAGTTGCTCGCCGGGAGGCCGAAGCCCCGCAGGAAATGCGAGTGGAAGACGACCCGCTCGCCTTCCTGCGGCGCCGGCGAGATCTCCGTCTCCGGCGGCACCCGCGCCTTGACGAAGGCCGCGCTGGGCATCCGGCGCGTGTCGCGAAGGAAGGTGATGTGGTCCTCGATCACAGTCGACCCATCCCAGTCGCCCATGGCCCCGGCTGGCGGCGCGGAGGGGAGAAACGCGTCGGCGACGAGCAACGACGAGCAACTATGGCAGCGCTATGGCAGCAACGGCGGAAGCTGAGAGAGAAGAAGAAGAGTGGGAGGGGGCGCAGGAACTTTGCCGCACCTCTCCCTCCTCCCTACTTATAGCGCCCGGGCTATGTAGCCGAGGGGGCGGGATGTGGGGGCGTGGGATTAACTGCGCCCACGACCCCACGACCCCCCGTCTCCCGCGCGCATTTACTCCGTCATAAACAGTGGTGGGGATGGCAACCGCCCCCTCTGGCGCAGTGAATCCGCCCGGTTGCCGAGGCGTGGTAGTGGCGGGCCCGGCCCGGTGTCACGTCCCATCCAGAGCGTGGGATGGCAGGCTTGCCAGGCTGACGCGGGCCGCGTGGCGCGTCCGTGGCGGGCGGCTGTCTCGGAAGCTTAACAGGCACGCCACCTGTTTCCCGCCTGGAAGTTCAAAATCAACCGTATAGCTCCGCCTGTGAGTGGTCGGCTAGAGCAGTCGGCTGGCCACCAGACGGATCGACATTTTTCCAGAGCCCGGGAGGGAAGAAGCTGCTGAGACCTTGCGGCCCTTCGACCACGACGCATCACCGGCTTCGGGGACTACTGTCGGAGTAATGGGCCACGGGTAGGCTCATCTGAGTCCCAAGATTTACCAAGACTTTGGGCCAGCTCCGCCTAGCTGGGCCCCAAGCCGAAACTCTGCCCTCTGGGGCCGGCTGGCTCAGTGGCCGGCTGCCAGAGGGCGGGTGACCCAAGAGGGCGGCAACGGGCAGGCGGCCACCTCACAACTACGGGCGGCCGAGCTCCCATCAAGAGTACAAGGCAGGGCATGGCTACAGTGAAGCACGTCGCCTCCCACACTTGAGACGGGCGTGGCTACAGTGCTCCGTACAGACGGAGATCTCCGCACGACGGAGCACTGTGCCATATCTACCCTGACGTCGTTCCGGGCAGGCGGAGTCCTGTTCCCCACGACGGCCTGTCGGTACGGCCCACCGGAGGCGGGCTCTATCAGGCAGTGACCCCAAGGAAGACGGCGGAAGCTCGACCAAGCAGATTCAAGAGGAGCCGGCCTCCAGCAGGCGGCTGTCCCTTATCTCGAGGCATGCACGCCATTAAGCTGATGAGACCAGGTGTGGCTACAGTGGCCTCTCGCCAGGCGGCGGGACTGTAGCCACGCAAAGGTGACCAAGCTCTCGTCACCAACGACGCGGCTACAGTAAGCAGCCACCAACCAGTCGGCGGGGCCCACCAGGCGGCGGGCCCCAGCGGTCGGCGGAGAAGCCGGAGGCTGGAGACACTGACAACCGGGCCCAGCAGCCGGCCAGATTACCATTGTACCCCTGGGGGGTAGACCTATATAAACCCCCCAGGCCACCCATGCAAAGGGTTTGACCCCATTAGAACTAGCCACCCCTTAGAGCAGGAAGAGAGCTAAGCCTTGCCTCCTCCTGCCTCTAGCGCACAGCTCGAGGAGCACCATTGTATCACTTGTGCCTTAGTGATCATGCGGAGACCCCGCAGAGCAGGACTAGGGGTGTTATCTCCTAGGAGAGCCCCGAACCTGGGTAAAGTACGCCGGCGTTCGTGTCTACGCCTTATCCCGCTTCCAGGCACCGGCGACGTTCTACTCGCTCCCACCATGATAAGCCATCCATTGGCATATGTCGCACCCAACCCCCGACAGCAGTTTTGTGCCTTCTTGCCGTTCTTATTCTAATACTGGACAATATTATACGCATTTCGGTGTTGTTCGAGAAAAGAGTGCAAATTTCAGCCGATAGTACCTTTAATATTTGTCTTTCCTTTTATATCCAGTTGTTCAAATGTGCACCTCGCTGTTATTTGCATTTGAAGTATTGTCTGATATTTGTTCTGATTATTATCTTTGTTTTCATTGGAGAAGTGGTTTACTAATAAGTACAAAAATTGCAACCAAATGTACAGCAACACTTGACATAAATCACACATCTCATTCTTTAATCTTTATATATTTTGTTCTCATAGAAGTTACATTAATTCTTGTGAACTGCTAAGCTGATCATTTGTTGACTATTAACTTAATTAGGCTTAGTAGCCTGTCAGGGTTTATAAATGCACTTACACGGTTACACCACATGTGATGGACTGATCGTGTACCTGTTTACTCTGATAAAATCTCCTTGTCAGTTTTTTCTTCTGTTTAACATGGAACTGAATTATTGCGTGGATCCGAAAAGAACCACCTGCTACTGTAGATTAAAAAATTGTAGGAATGCTTGCAATCATTGTAACGATGGGCATATGTTTATTGTCGTGTTATGTGTTACTTTGCATAGTCCATGTCTTCATGCTTGCTTGAAACAATGCAACCTTTTGCCACTGTCTACTTTACAATAAATACAATTTGCATGGAAAATTCCAAAAAAAATATTAACACTAAAATTTGAGAGAAGTGCTCATATATCATATTATTATATTCTGGTCACTTTTCGGGTTAGTTGCTAGCTCATTTCCCTGTCAGACTCTCACCTAAAGGTAGGCCATTATGAATCAGTCATTTTTACTATTTTCTCCTGTGGCAAATTTTAGCATGGTCCCTCTTACCTCCCCTTTTCACATGAGAGGTGAGAGTACATAATAGATCTGAGCCATTGATTTGATTAAATAGTGGTCTGATTTACTCTTACCTTGTTACCTCTCATGTGAAAAGAGGGGGTAAGAGGTAGCATGTTAAAATTACTCTTCTCCTGTTATATATATGACCCTCTCTCTCATTTTTGCGATGTAGCCACATGTTCTGTTAGTACTTCATTAACCTCTTATTCCGCGAGTATCAGTCCTTAACCCAATGCGTAGTCTCTTACATATTCTGCCTTTATTTGAATGTATGATTTTATATCAAACACAAAGAAATTATGTTAGCTCTTTTACGGTGCCCTGATACTCCGAAAGCATGCATTGGAGTACCAGGCAGATTTGGCCGTCCACACGGAAGGGCAACCCCATCATTTCCCAAATGGTACGAAAGGGTATTTTTGGACTTCTTCTCTGCCATTCTGATAGAGCCCACAGCGTCCTGCCCTTGCTGTGCCGTCGTGCCCTAGCACGCGCCGCAGGTTATCCAAGTTTGAGGGCGGCGCCCCAGCCCCCAGGTCCTGCCCTCTCCGTGCCGTTGTGCCTCAGCGCGCGCTGCCACCATCCCTGTCAAGCGGCTTCGGTCGAGCTGCCACCCCACAACAGGTTCCCCCCTGTCGAGCAAGTTCCCCACATGAAGAACTCTTAGGAATCTTAGAATTTATATATGAACTACATGCCAAATTGGCGTCAAAATTGGCATCGTTTAAGCTGTCTTAGATCCTATGAGCATAAAAATTTCCAGCATGCAGCTTGCGTTGTGCACAAATAGTTGAAGAGAACAAATGCGCTTCAGCTTGTGCAGAAACTATCAGCTGCGGCTTATCAGATTAAGATGCAGCAGTGGTTGTTCTAACACTTCCCGTGATGCTCTGGCACCGTCCGTAGCAGACGTGCGCTCATTCAGAATGCAGAATTGTCTTTGTTTTCGCCATCAATCTTACCAACAAAGGTTAATCCAATATGACAACTCTGTTTTTTTTAATATGATTATTAGGCCAAGCTGCTGCGAATGAATTGCAGATGCCAAATTTTGATACCTTTTCATAGAAGAAAATAAGTTAACATATAAGATTATACTGACTACAACATTTCTTATATGGTGTGTTCATAAGAATAAGAATGAAAATTTGGCCTTCACTGTGAGCCTCCCATGGAATCCTTCCTTGTTCCATGCTGAATTCTGATTGCATTTTTCTGTTCTGTCAGGGCTGTTGGCCTTTCTGTTTGCCCTTTGGATTTTTTTATTCTTTTGGTTATTCTACAATATCTACTGCAATACATGGAATCCTTGACCGCCTCTTACAATGAATTAAGTCATTTGCAATTTAACCCTGTGACTGTGAGTCTAATAACACTGATCTTACACATTCTAATATTTTTACTTACCTACAGATGCCATGTGCGCCTGCGCCCAAGGGGTGTCAACTTCTGCAAGTACAAGCGTGGTAACAGCAAGCAGATGAGGCCAGAGAAGAAGATCAACGACTAGAGTGCCACCAGTCAGTTTAATGGACCTGTTGAAATCCATCGCCGTGTCAAAGTTTATGCTTCGTTATTGTCTCCTGTGGTCGTTGAACCTTGTTTACTTTGCTTTCAGCCTCATATTGGTTTGGTGATCTTTGAAAGAAAATTTGTATCGTGAGTATGATAAAAGTGGATAATGGTGCCGCGTAAATTGTGGTCATTTTCATCCTGCTACAGTCTGCTCTTATAAAATGTCTGTGCAGAAGAATGTGTGCTCACACTGCTGACATAGAGTTTTTATCCCACCACCAAATCGAAGTCCTCCTGGGCTATCGCCTCTGCTTTCCACCATCCCCAACAACTACATACGCTCGTGATCAAGACGCGACAAAATTTGTATAGTCAGATGAATCCCGCGTCTCCTGGTGCGTGACGCCGCCGCTGTTTCACAGGCTTAATCTTTTTCATTTTTGAGGATTCCTTCACAGTCTTAATCAAACCTGGCCACATGTCCTGGCTATGTATTAAAAAAATGTTAAAAAATTGGTACATCCAGGACATGTACCTTTTTCTTTTTTGACTGTGTATTAAAAATGTTGAAAAAATGGTACAGCCGGGACATAGGAAAAAAAAAAGAAATAGCCGACGTGGGACATAGTAAAAAAATCTTTAGAAATGGTACAGCCGGGACATGTATCAGTTTTATAATACATAGTCAACATGTTTTCAAGATTAAGCTGGGACATCTACACAGGTTTAACATTTTTAAGCTTAACCAAACCCTTTTCTTTTTCTAGGTTTGTATTGAACATTTTTCTAATAGATAGTCAACATTTTTTACACCATTTTTTTAAAAAACAATTCAAGCACTTGATTAACATTTTTCGAATACAAGATTTACATTTTTAATACATGGTCAACATTTTTCCTATAAAACATTTTGAATATTTTTCAAATGCTTGGTTAACATTTTTCAAATACAGGATTAATATTTTTCTAATACATCGTAATATTTTTCTATGATTGTTTAACAATTTTGAAATGCTTTATCAATATCCTAAAATGCAAGATTAACACTTTTTTAATGCATGGTCAATATTTTTTCTATACACATTTAACGTTTTCCAAATGCTTGATTAACATTTTTGAAATACTTCTTCAATATTTTAAAAAATGCTTGATTAATATTTTAATATGCATAATAAAAATATTTTATCATTTTTTTCACATGGTCAATATTTTTTCTAAACACATTCAACAATTTTTCAAACACTTTTACTAACATTGTTTAAATACATTTTAAACATTTTTTTGAAATTTTTGATCAATATATTGTAAATACATGATCAAGTTTTATAACAGACATTATATATTTGTTTGTATACATTTCTTGTATGCATGGCAACATTTTTATATACACATTTAAAAAATTTAAATGCATGATTAACATTTTTCAAACACTACGAAAATTATACTTTGTAATATATATTTTGGGACTTTTTGGAAGTGTAAACAAAAGTTAATAAACAGGTAAACAAAGAAAACAAAAGGTCGAACAAACATACAAAGGAGGCAATGGCCTCGCGCGATCTGGGCCGGCCATTTGGGTCGGCGCCTTAGCGGCAGCTGAGTCTGTCTCGCTTGAAGGGAGATATAGGGGGTGTTTGGTTGACGTCCTCATGGCTTCATGCCTGCCCTGGAGTATGCCTGAAAATTGCTTGAAGAGTGTTTGGTTTAAATCCACTACATTAGAAGCTCGCCTGGCATGGTGATCTCAAAACTTTGCTTAGCAGGCCGCTGACCCCAGGCACCTTGATTAGCCTCGCCCAGGCGCTACGAACAGGTCGCCTGGGTGCTGCCTGGCAATCCATCTTTCTTTATTAGCAGGATTCTCTTGTGGGGCCAGGTCTGGAACGAACGCTTTTTTCACTATAATCCTTCTTCAGGCCAGATATGCAATCAAACACTCCATGCCTGGGTAGGCAGAGAATTGCTAGTTCCCAGGCTGGGTCCAGGCATCAATTTTTCCCAGGCATGGAAGCCAGGTCGTGACTCAAACACGCCCATAGTCACGGGAGCTTTCCTGGCGTGCACGCCCCATCCCTCGTGGGCCAGCCCATATACATGGCTCATTGTTGACTTTTGAGAGAAAAAATAGAAAAATGAAATAGATCATGAATTTAAAAATGTCCATGATTCCGAAAAGAAATCATTGGTTCGAAAAAATTTCATTGAATTTGAAAACTAGTTCATCGAGTTTGAAAAAAAATCATCAATCAAAAAAGTTCATCGTATTTGAAAAAAGTTCATAAAATTTGAGGAAGAAAGTTCAGCGATATGATTTTTTTTATGAATTTGAATAAAGTTCATTGATTTTAAAAAAATGGAAAAAAAGGAAAGAAGAAAAAAAAAGATCTAACAACACATCTGGTGGTTTGGCTGTGTGGTTACCGTCGATCGGGTTCGAAGCACTAAGGGCATGTACAATGGTTTTATTTTAGCAATGCCACGTAGGATAAATAATGAGATGGAGGAGAGAGAAATCATAAGAGAAGGCTTGTCTTTCCTTAATTAAGAAAAGGCAAGAGATGATCTCTTAGCACAATACGTCTCACCATGTTTTTAGGAATAACTAGTTATTGAAGATAAAGCTAAGAGATGACCCATTGTAGACATGTTTTTTTGTCATCTCTAAATTACATGCAAGATTTAAGATAAAACCACCTTATCGATCATTGTACATGCCCTAAGCGACCGCAAAATAGGAATCGCCCATAGTTGCGCCCAACCTTAATGCTATCGCCCATAGTTTCCGGGGCCTTTTGTTTTTTAGAAATTCAAAAAAAACATTAAAATTTAAGTAAAGTACATAGAAATCTACCGGGCGGCCCAGCCCAGGCCTGCAGCCGGACAGCCAACCCACTGCGGCCCAGCACGCTGGCTCCCAGTTTCTCAACCAAAAAAAAAATGCACGCTGGCTCCCAGCCGACACGCACACCGGCACACGCCGCCGCGCGGGACCTCCACGAGCGTGTCACCCCGGCGCACCCGCCGAGACTGCTGCGCCGCCGCGCCGCCGCGAGAAGGGCGGAGGTCGGCAAGGAGAGAGCATCAAAAGGAGGAGAGGGAGGTGGAAGAGGCGCCCTGCCGCCACCGCGGGCAGGCCGGCGGCGGCGCCGGCGACAGAGGAGGACGTGGGCGAGGGGGCTGAAGGTGAGGCGGCGGGAAACCGCCCGGTGAGTCGCGAGAGCAACCCACGGGACGGAGGGAAAAGTGGCGGCGGATTCCTTTGGTTTTCACTGTTTCGTTCCCAAATCAGATTCGACCGGGCAGGCATATCCAGTTCTCTCCCGGATTGGGTTGGGGTGGGAAGGATCTACATCAGAACGCGGCCGGAGTAGCCGCCGGAGCTGCCGCAGTCTTGGTCTCTTTGATTTGCAGCTCGGGCCGCCCGTGTGGTTGTAGCCGACCTGCTCTAAAGCTGTGGTGTTCGTCTCTGTCCATCCACAATGGAAGCTCCGGCTCCAGATTGGTCCGGGCTACCAGCGGACATATTGATCAGCATATTCCAGTTGCTCCAGTGCCCGGACCTCCTCCGATCCGCCGCCGTCTGCACATTCTGGCAAAAGGCGTACTCCACGCTCCGCCGCAGCGGCGTCTGCCCCAGTCGGCAGACCCCCTGCTTACTCTATTGTACCGAGGCCGCCGGTGCGAAGGCTCTTGGCATGTACAGTCTCTCCGAACGGAAGGACTACTCCATGCCCCTCCCTGAACCTCCCATCAGCAACTGGATTGGTTCATCACATGGCTGGCTAGTCACCATGGATGAGAAGTCTGACCTGATGCTTCTCAACCCTATCACCGGTGACAAGATTGCACTCCCTCCCGTGACAACCATGGAGCATGTTAAACCTGTCCTAAACGATGACGGGGTTCTTGAAGAGTACAAGCTGTCTTTCTACCACGGAGAGCTTCCGAGGGTGGAGAGGACACCATATGGATGTTCTTTGGATAGGTGCGGTGAAGTTGTCTACATAAAGGTGATTTTATTCTCTGATCCATCGACAGGCAAATGCATTGTCATGCTCATCCATCAGCCGTACTGGCAGCTCTCGTTCGCCAAAGTGGGAGATGCTCGGTGGAACTGGCTCCAAATGCATAGTTTCTATGCAGATTGCATATACCATGATGGCTGTTTCTATGCAGTGACTGAAGAAGGTGCGATCGATATGTACAATCTAGATGGACCATCCGTCATCCACAGAAGAATTTTACCAGATATGGTTGACATGGTCCAGAGGTACTACATTGTTCAGGCACCATGGGGAGATTTTCTCCAAATCTACAAGAAGAGGGGCTGGAATCCTGAACGACCGGTTGGTGAGACGTATGCCACCGCTTTTGAAGTGTACAAGGTTGATTTTGTCGAGCAGAAGCGTGTTAAGATGGCAGGGATAGGTGACTATACGTTGTTTACTGGGAAAAGCACAACGTCTTGCTTTAGCGTGAAGGATCATCCAGGCTTGATGTCAAACCATGTATATTATACTCATGATGATCATGAAGATTTATTCGACTGCGAAGATGATCCCCGTGACATAGGGGTGTACAACTTGGAGAACAATAATCCTGAACCCTGGAGGACGTGGTTCCCTCCCATATGGTGCACACCCAACCTTGCAAAAGCAGGTATCAGTTGAACTTCCTCTTCAATCTCTACTGCCTCAGATGCTACTCGCTGTATATTTCATTTGCAAGAAGCACCTTTTCTCATTTCAGTTTTTAGTGTTTGGAAATATGCTTCTCACAGAATAAGATAAATGTGCTTCCAAACCTTGTTCTTAGTCTGAATTGTGTGTTCAGAAATAGCTTGAGTGTGCTAATGTTTGCTAATTAATTAATTGCTCTTCACACTGGCAGGATTCCCAGATGATAATGGTGGGGCGCAATAGGATTAAGCCCGAAGACAACGGCCAATTGCTTCCTGATATTCTGTCTTGCGGCATTCTTTGCATGGAGGGAGATGTTGCCAATGGACTTGACATGTAGTACTAGTCATGTAGTAGTGGCCTTTTTTCATTGATGATGATGAAGTTTGCCTCTGTGTAATTTGCTTTCGAAGTTTCGAATTTCAAGTGGGCTATGAGTGAACTCATCCCCGGTGTCCGATGTTGTGTCGTCTAGGGTCTTTGAAATTGACCGAAGCTGGGGCACCCCTTCTCTTCCTGTTACTATGTACTCCTTTGAACTAAAACCATGACAAATGTTTTGGAACCGAAGGAGTATATATTTGTTTATCCTCGTTTGTTTATATTTTTTACAGCTTCACAACTTTCGAATTGTATATATTTTTTACAGCTTCACAACTTTCGAATTGTAGATTTTTCTGAATCTGTGCTTGCGCCGTAAGCTGGGAACTGCGAGCATCCGTGTTGCAGACTGTGTATCAGCTGTTTTCTTTAACTGTGGTTCAGAACAAATACTACCCCCATATAAGTTTTTGACAGTTGGTCGTGACCACTATGCCGTATGACGAATGCCTAACGCAGCATCAGCCTCGGTTTGGTCACTGTTGGTATGGCTATATTCTGCTGTCAGCAAATGTATGTCTTCCATCCCTTTGGTGCTCAAGTGAACCTGATACTTTTGGTGCTCATTTCGTGGTGTGTCAAAAAGAAATCATTAGCACCATGATGCCTTGAACCCCTGATTTTACTGACAATAAAACAAGTCTGAACTGCAGTAATACGTTCAGACAATTTGTTTCATACAGAATCACACACCACAGCATCTGTCCATGAAGGAGAAAAAGACTTCTTTTCCAACTTACATACAGATCAAGCATAAGTTATCACACAGTCAATGAACACTTAAACAGCCAGCAGCCTAATCGCTACTGCCTTCGGTGGCATCACCGGTGTCCCTGGGCTTCTTCACTCGGAAATTAGGACGAGTGTCTGGTCTTTTCCTGGCAACAGGAGGGTCGGAAGGTATCCGGATCGTTGATAGCGGCACCATTATAGGGTCAGACTCGGGCGCCGGCCCTCTGATGCTCACAAGACAGAGTCCCCTGCGATCAGCTTGCCTTAAAACATTTGCTCGTCTCCACTTCTGACCGATTCTCACTTCATCGGGCACCCATGGTGGCTTTACATAGAGGGCAGAGACCAACCTCCTCGGGGCGTGGCCCATTTCAGGACTCGCTTTCCTACCTGAAAAATGTGAATCCAGAGAGAATTAATTCACTTTCAATAGGAACACAACAAATGCATCCCTTGAAAAATAGGAACACAACAAATTAGTCATATTGTGTTTATGAAGGAGGAGAAACGACGCCACATCCATGAGGGCAATACTGACATCTAACCTATCAGAGTTACAAGCAAGGAGCCAAGGAGATCAGTCAAACAAACGTTAAACCTTGCAGAACCCGAAATCTGAGATAGCTTCAGAAAAGAAATAGGCAGCTCTAGTAGTGCCTGCATAATGGAAATTTATCATAGTTAATCCCTGAAATCTGAGATAGCTTCTCCGTAATTAATCCATGAGGCAAATCTTTTGCCTCTGTTTAGAAAAAAAACTGAGATAGCTTCAGAAAAGCAATAGGCAGCTCTAATAGTGCCTGGCTCAATGGAAATTCATCACAGTTAATCCCCGATATAATAAATTGGCTAATGTATATTTTCTAACTTTGTTGTCCTACATCATAAAGAATGGTAGAAATTCAGCATTACATTAATGGAGTATATTGCATTAGCATATTTGGTCAGAGTTATTTTCCCATAGGATTTTCGCACAGTGCGATTGCAGTTGGAGTATTTGTGACTTGGTAACTTGGACAACGGGTTACTCGATAGCTTCTACCATTAGCGCTTACATCAAAAAACATGATGATAGCGCGGTGGTAACGCCACCTGTAGTGGGGCGGTCGACCCAGGTTCAAGGCCTGGGTCTCGCATAAAAAAAAACTCACTGGCACGCGCAGCGTTCGCTCCCCACGTGAGGATGAGCGGGCACGTGCCGCATTCTTGGGGGTTTCTTGCCTTCTAAACCGCGGGACTGTCTTTCCCGCGCAGAACAAGTTTTATTAGAGCTTACGTTATTGCTACTGAGAATGGGTGCCTGATAGCTCATACCACTACCGCTTAACTAATGCTACTGAGAAGCGAGTGTTCAAAAGAAGCAGAAAATGGATTTTGACCCCCAACAACAACGTTGCTAGAACAGAAAATTCAAATATCACAAGATGAACTTGCAGTACTAATAAATACAAATTTAGCAGTACCAGTTTCTCCGTCCAGGTTTATTACTCTCCGTCTGAGGTTGAGCAGCCGTGCAGTGCATTCGGGGGGTTTCTTGCCTTCTAAAAATACAGCGAGAGCTGTCTTTCCCGCGCAGGCCGGGTTTAATAGAGCTTACCTTATGCTACTTGGACCAGGTACCTGATAGCTCCTACCATTAGCTCTTCAATCAAGGTACTGACTACTGCGAAGCAAGTGTCCAAAGGAAGCAGCAAATGGATTTTGATCAGGACAACAACGTTGCCAGAATAGGTAATTCAAATCTGAACATGCTTCGTTTCAGTGCCCTTGAGTGTAACACAACGTGAACTTGCTCTCTTCTGCTAAGGGAACATGTAGGGAAGGCCTAGTTAAGGAATCCTACCCTTTTCTGGAACTCCAGAGACTGCATTTTCCTGTGATTATGTCTGTGAATGGCAATAACATCAACCGATAGTCATGTCACCATGGCAGTAGCATGAGTCTGTCCATCACAGATTTCATCTTCCTATTCTGGATGAGACCAAAAAATGTTAGCATGGTCCCATACGCCCATATTCAGGAAAATCCAAGGGAAAGAGTGGAAGGGTGCACTATCTTTTCATGGAAAAAGAAGTGAGACTTCATTGCAGACATTGCAAGGTCTGGATGTGACACTTGGGAAAGCCAGCATTACCAATTCCGTGCAACCTCGGCCGTCTATGCGGGCCAAGCGTGAACCAAAGCAACAAGCATATGCCGTGCGGCGACGTGCCATCCCAAAAGTCAGTCAACGGCAGCTAGGGGAACTCTACCACAGCCCGCAAAATCTGACCACGGAACGCGCCCCCAAGGGGCCAGATCGAGGGCCGGGACGCGGATCCGTTCGGCCTCCCGGGCGCGCGCGCGGGGGGCGCCGCGGAATCGAACGCGGCGCGGGGAGCCTCGGATGCAATTTCAGGAAGATCCATGGATGCCGTGCACGACACGAGAGGCGGGGGGAGAGAGATGGTACCGAGCAGATGCCCGCGGCGAGGGTTGGCCGAGCGCCGGACGCGGCCGCCCGTGCAGTCGACGGCGTACGTACGCCGAGCCCGCGGGATGCGCTCTCGGTTCGCCCGAAACTCGGCGGCGGCGGGGTGGGTGGTTTGATTCTTTCCCGAAAGCGGTGACGCTCCTTGCCTTTCAAGTGAGTGAGTAACTGTGCTCTGCCCGGGTGACCAGGTCCGAATCCAAACCCGATCCTGATAGACCCAGCCCACCCCGTGACACCGACCTTTTGGTTTGGTTTTCACTTTTCAGACCGTCTCCAAATCGGCATCACTTCCGCCCTGATGTTCCGACGAAGAGCACGGACTTGAATAAAAAAAGTCAGTCAACCAGACACCTATATCCAGCCCATAAGAGCATATACAGTCGGTCTTGGCAAATCCGGCGGCCGGCTGCCCATGTCCGGCGGACTCGCTCGGTTTCATTGTGCCCATGTCCGGCGGCGTTTTCTATTTGACGCTCGCGAGCATCGAGGTGTTGCGCTTCTGCTGAAGTGCTCGAGCAACCACCCCGAAACCGGCCGGCCCAATTTGAGCGTCAAAAGCAAGCAAACCGGTTTTGAGAATCTTCTAGAAGATTCCCTCAACCGATTTTTTGGGTTTTTCGCCGGTTTTCTGGTTTTCTCAGTTTTTTTTGTTCTTTTTTTGTGTTTCCCTTTTTCTGTTTCTGCTTCCATTTCTTTCCTTTTTCCTTTCCTTTTATTTATCCCTTTTCGTTTTTATTTTTACCCTTTGTTTTAAAAACGTATCAAATTCCAAATTTTGTTCAAGATTTCAAAAATTGTTCACGGTTTTCAAATTTGGTTTGCTTTTTAAAAAAAAATCATAATTCAAAAAAAATGTTCACCGTATATCACAAAAGTGTTCAATGTGTATTTAAATTTTGTTTAGCGTATGTCACAAAAGTGTTCAATGTGGATTTAAATTTTGTTTAGCGTATATCACAAAAATGTTCAATGTGTAGTGAAAATTTGTTCAGCGTATATTACAAAAAATATTTAATGTAAATTTAAAAGTTGTTCATCGTAATCACAAAAAAGTTCAATGTGTTTTAAATATTGTTTAGTGTATATCAAAAAAATGTTCAGTGTGTAGTTAAAATTTGTTCAATGTATATTACAAAATTCTAAATATATATTTTAAAAAAATATCATGCATAAAAAAATCAAAAAAATGTTTTGGGATTTCATAATTGCATTCATATTTTAAATAACTTTTCATGTTTTAAAAGTTCGTTTGAGTTTTGAAATTTGTTCAAGGAAACATTGTTCCTTTCGGATGTGCGCATAGTACTTCAAGGATGGCGTTGTAATATAATACATGCTCAGACATAGTTGCAGCGGATGCCAACGTAGTTATTGAGCGTTAGGTTGAGGGTTCGATTCGAATTCCATCCTATGCTAGTATTTTTTTTCGTTTTTATTGCGTTCGCTCTACTCCTAGGAATGGGCTGGCCCTTTTGCGTGAAACCTTCAGCGAAACCTACTCTGTTTGACTCTAACAAGCGTCGAACAGGAGCTCTCATGTCCGACGGCCGGCTGCGCTTCCCTGAGTGTTGGTCCGGTCGCCGACAAGGTAGAGTAGGGCATGGGACGCGAGCCGGCTAACGGGACTCAAGGCGCCGCCGTCTCCCATGCCTACTCTTCCACGTCGAAACCCGAAACACGAATGGTGCCGTTGGACGTCAGATCGGTGATGGATCCGTCCTGGGACGAGCCGGTGAAAGCACAAGTGCTCCCTGGGTGATTTTGGTAATTAATGTCAACATATTTCTTATTGGACTAATACTTTGACCAAGTATGTTTCAGATAAGTTCAACAATGGAGTGGCATGAACTAGAGGATGTGGAACCCCTTCAAGATGATAAGGACAAAGGATTGGCTCAAGCTCAAAGCACAAGACTCTACATTTTACTTTTAGTGATCCAAGATCACATTGAGTACATAGGAAAGTCAATACTATTAAGAGGGGATGAGGTATTGCTTAATGGCTTGCTTGCTCAAAGTGCTTAGTGATATGCTCCAAAGCCCTCAACTACTTTCTCACATCCACATATGTCCCAAATCAAAAGTCAAACTCGGCCCTACCGAATCTTTCCATCCTGTGCTAGTATTTTTTTTCGTTTTTATTGCGTTCGCTCTACTCCTAGGAATGGGCTGGCCCTTTTGCGTGAAACCTTCAGCGAAACCTACTCTGTTTGACTCTAACAAGCGTCGAACAGGAGCTCTCATGTCCGACGGCCGGCTGCGCTTCCCTGAGTGTTGGTCCGGTCGCCGACAAGGTAGAGTAGGGCATGGGACGCGAGCCGGCTAACGGGACTCAAGGCGCCGCCGTCTCCCATGCCTACTCTTCCACGTCGAAACCCGAAACACGAATGGTGCCGTTGGACGTCAGATCGGTGATGGATCCGTCCTGGGACGAGCCGGTGAAAGCACAAGTGCTCCCTGGGTGATTTTGGTAATTAATGTCAACATATTTCTTATTGGACTAATACTTTGACCAAGTATGTTTCAGATAAGTTCAACAATGGAGTGGCATGAACTAGAGGATGTGGAACCCCTTCAAGATGATAAGGACAAAGGATTGGCTCAAGCTCAAAGCACAAGACTCTACATTTTACTTTTAGTGATCCAAGATCACATTGAGTACATAGGAAAGTCAATACTATTAAGAGGGGATGAGGTGTTGCTTAATGGCGTGCTTGCTCAAAGTGCTTAGTGATATGCTCCAAAGCCCTCAACTACTTTCTCACATCCACATATGTCCCAAATCAAAAGTCAAACTCGGCCCTACCGAATCTTTCTATCCGGCGCCACCGAGTTCTGTTGACATAGCCACTGCCAGAAACCCTAGTCTTTTCGGTCTCACCGATAGGGATCTCAGTCTCACCGAGATGGGATTGTAATCTCCCTGTTTCCCTTCGTAACGTTTCGGTAAAACCGAGATGAGCGATCGGTCCCACCGAGATTGCAATGCAAACTCACTGTTTCCCTTTCGTAACGTTTCGGTCCAACCGAGATGAGCGAATCGATCCCACCGAGTTTGCTTGACCAACCCTCTGTGTGTCTATTACCAAAATCGATTTCACCGAGTTTGTGTAATCGGTCTCACCGAGATTACGTTATTCCCTAACCCTAATCATATCGGTCCCACTGAGTTGACATGTCGTTCCCACCAAAAATCCTAACGATCACATTATTTACTAAATCGGTCCGATCGAGTTTTACGATTCGGTCCCACCGAGTTTGGTAAGTTGTGTGTAACGGTTAGATTTTGTGTGGAGGCTATATATACCCCTCCACCCACTCTTCATTCATGGAGAGAGCCATCAGAACATGCCTACACTTCCAACATACATTTTCTGAGAGAGAACCACCTACACTTGTGTTGAGGTCAAGATATTCCATTCCTACTACATAAATCTTGATCTCTAGACTTCCCCAAGTTGCTTTCCACTCAAATCTTCTTTCCACCAAATCCAAATCTGTGTGAGAGAGTTGAGTGTTGGGGAGACTATCATTTGAAGCACAAGAGCAAGGACTTCATTATCAACACACCATTTGTTATTTCGTGGAGAGTGGTGTCTCCTAGATTGGCTAGGTGTCATTTGGGAGCCTCCATCAAGATTGTGGAGTTGAACCAAGGAGTTTGTAAGGGCAAGGAGATCGCCTACTTTGTGAAGATCTACCCTAGTGAGGCAAGTCCTTCGTGGGCGACGACCACGGTGGGATAGACAAGGTTGCTTCTTCGTGGACCCTTCGTGGGTGGAGCCCTCTGTGGACTCGCGCAAACGTTACCCTTCGTGGGTTGAAGTCTCCATCAATGTGGGTGTACGATAGCACCACCTATCGGAACCACGACTAAAAAATCTCCGTGTCTCCAAATTGCGTTTGCACACTCCAATCCCATCCCTTTAATTTCTTGCAATTTGCATGCTTTACTTTCCGCTGCCCATATACTCTTGTCATGCTTGCTTGATATGTATTGTGAATGTTGAAACTTGTGCCAAACTCCACTTCAACTTAAAGAAATTAAAAACTGCTACTTTTCTTGCTTAGAGTCTATTCATCCCCCTCTAGACACCTCTTCTCGATCCTTTCAGCCGGCGACATCCACCACGATGCGGTTGCGGCGCCCGAACTAGTACACCATATGAAGCACCGGAGGATGCGACTCTGCCTGCCGGCGTCCACCGCCATGAGGGCTACCCTTGCCTCCCGCGCCCGATGCCTTGCACGGTGGGCACGTTGTGCCATGTTTGCGTCGGACAACGCCCATGGTGCGTCCATGGCCTCGGTGCGCCAATAGAGGGGTTGCGCGTTCGTACGCCAGACGAACGGCATTGTCTCCGATGAGGCAGCGACAACACACCTAGCGCCGGATCCATGCGCCATTTGAACGGACACAATGGATTTTCAACGGAAGGAGTGTGAGCGCTGCGTCGCATGGGCCTCCTCCCGGGAGCGGTGGAATGCAAGCCGGACGGCCATCTCCTCCTCGGGGCCGTGTGGGATGAGCTTGGGGTCGGAAGATGTAGAGGTGAAGGACTCGGATCCGCTGCCTGCCATGCCGGAGAAGGCCGGAGATCACCGGAGGTGAGCTCGCGTGGTGGAGGGGAGTTGAGTGAAGTGGTTAGGCTTTGGTCCCGCGAGCGGATGGGGAGGAATATATGTGGGTTCGGGTGGGCCAACATGGGCTGGGTTCGACGTGGTGGAAGTGCCTAGGAGCCCCATATCCGCCTCATATTTGGGCTGTATATGATGGGTACCGGTCAGCCCGGGCATTTGAGGGCCCGTCTGGGTCATATTTTCGTGAACGATGAGTGACCGCGCCGTCCGCCCAGGCATTTGAAGCAGGTTTAGGGCGTCCGACTGTAAATGCTCTAAGCGGATACGACATTCCACCGAGGTCACACATTGCATAACCATTTCAACCCAATTAGAATGAAAACCTATTTCAACGACAAGAACACACTTAAGGTGCAATAAAGTTGGATATGCACAGTGCATACTATAGAGTTGAATGTGTGTTCTTGCAGTTGTTCAAACCGAGTTTTTCATTCCAATTGGGTTGAAATGGTTATGCAGTGTGTGACCTTGGTGGAATAACATATCCCCTTAAATACTGATGTGACAGAAAGCTTTAAACCCAACATAGGGCTACGATAGGGCAATCCACTCTCCCCATATTTGTTTCTACTATGCACTGAAGATCTCACGACGCTATTTAATTATGGTGTTCATTACCGCATGAATTCTTATTCATGCTAGTGCACTTTGATGATAATTTATAAAATGAACATCTACTAAACATGCATCTATTAGCCCCTATTTATAACCTCCGTGAAAGCAAATGAATCCAAGGGACATGACTTCTGCCGACACGGCTAGCAGAGCATAAAGCAGATGTGTGTTACCTGGTATTTGGATTCTCTGGTGTGTCCAGATGGTGTCGAGCCGCGTTGGTTCTTCCGAGTAGGAATCCCTGGTTCCAGTGGTTCAGGTGATGTGTCATTGGGGAGCGGGTGGTTTTTCTATCAGTTCTGTTGTTGGGTTGACATGGTCAGCAAATAATGTTATTTGTAATTTGCTTTGCTTTGGGGCCCTGGTTGTCTCCGACTCCGATGGTCCATGTGATGCACCGTGGGGGTCGTGGTCAGCCTCTCTATCGACTTGGTTCTTGGTCTGGCCTGGGCGGCAGAGATAATCATTATCTATCGATAAATGTACCGGGCAGAAACAAACACAATGTGAACATAACCACTTTCAGACCATTCACAAGAAAGATCCTTCAAATAGTTCACTTAACTTCACCGGTCTCTTCAAATAGTTCATTAAACTTCTAAGTTGTACTCCCTCCATTCCAAAATATAGTGCGCCCGCGCTTTCCGAGGTCCAACTTTGACCATAAATTTAACCAACGAGACCAACTACGGCGGGAGAAAAAATTATATAATTGAAAACTTCTTTCGAATACGAATTCACTGACATAATTTTTGCTCCCGCCGCAATCGGTCTTGGTAGTTAAATTTACGGTCAAAGTTGAAGCACGTAGATAGAGAAAGCACTACATTGTGGAATGGAGGGAGTAGTTGGTTAGTTGGTCTCTTAAAATAATTCACTTGACTTCCATTAGATGTTTCATATAGTTCACTTAACTTGCATGCTACATTTGGTCTCTAAGATGTCAACAACGTATCTATAATTTCTTATTGTTCTATGCTATTATATTATCAATCTTGGGTGTTTTATATGCATTAATATGCTATTTTATATCATTTTTTGAGACTAACCTATTAACCTAGTGCCCGGTGCCAGTTGTTGTTTCTTTCCTTGTTTTTGTCTTTTACAGAAAATCAATACCAAACGGAATAAACTTTACAATAATTTTTCTTGGACCAGAGGATAACCACGAAGCTTTGGGAAGAGGCCAGAAGACCCAAGAGGGGGCCGCAAGCCCTAGGAGCGCGCCCCTAGGCTTGTGGGCCCCTCGCGGCTCTCCTAACCCTAATCTCAGCTCTATAAATACCCAAATATTCCCCTTACGTCAGAGGGCACACCAAAAATACTTTTCCACCGCTGCAAGCTTCTGTTCTCGTGGGATCCCATCTTGGGGCCTTTTCCGACACTCCGCCGAAGGGGGATTCGATCACAGAGGGCTTCGACATCAACCTTGATGCCCTTCCGATGACGTGTGAATAGTTTACCACAGACTTACGGGTCCATAGCTAGTAGCTAGATGGCTTCTTCTCTCTCTTTGATCTTGAATACAATGTTCTCCTCGATGTTCTTGGAGTTTATCCGATGTAATCTTCTTTTTGTTGTGCGTTTGTTGAGATTCGATGAATTGTGGATTTATTATCAGATTATTTATGAATATTATTTGAGTCTTCTCTAAACTCTTTTATGCGTGATTAAGATAGCTTTGTATTTCTCTTCGATCTGTTGATTTGGTTTGTCCAACTAGACTGATTTATCTTGCAATGGGAGAGGTGCTTTGTTATGAGTTCAATCTTGCGGTGTCCTCACCCAGTGACAATAGGGGTAGCGAGGCACATATTTGTATTGTTGCCATTAAGGATAAAAAGATAGGTTTATATCATATTGCTTGAGTTTATCCCTCTACATCATGTCATCTTGCTTAAGGCGTTACTCCGTTCTTGTTAACTTAATACACTAGATGCATGCTAGATAGTGGTTGATGCGAGGAGTAATAGTAGTAGATTCAGGCAGGAGTCGGTCTACTTGTCACGGACGTGATGCCTATATTCATGATCATTGCCTTGGATATCGTCATAACTTTGAGCTTTTCTATCAATTACTCAATAGTAATTTGTGTACCCACCGTATTCGTTCAAGAGAGAAGCCTCTAGTGAAAACTATGGCCCCCGGGTCTATTTCTTATCATATATTTTCAGATCTATAAAACCAAAAATACAAAAATACCTTGTTGCACTTTATTTATATTTACTTTATTTTGCACCATTAATTATCTTTTATACCTATCTCTATCAGATCTCACTTTCGCTAGTGACCGTGAAGGGATTGACAACCCCTTTTTCGCGTTGTGTGCAAGTGTTTGTTAGTTCGTGCAGGTGCATCTATTGGGGACTTGCTTGTGCCTCCTACTGGATTGATACATTGGTTCTTAACTAAGGGAAATTGTCGTGGAAATGTCACGGCAGATGTCGGTGTCAAAACCGGCGGATCTCGGGTAGGGGGTCCCGAACTGTGCGTCTAGGCGGATGGTAACAGGAGACAAGGGACACGATGTTTTTTACCCAGGTTCGGGCCCTCTCGATGGAGGTAAAACCCTACTCCTGCTTGATTAATATCGATGATATGGGTAGTACAAGAGTAGATCTACCACGAGATCAAGGAGGCTAAACCCTAGAAGCTAGCCTATGGTATGATTGTATGTTGTGTATGTTGTGTATGTTGTGTATGTTGTCCTACGGACTAAAGCCCTCCGGTTTATATAGATACCGGAGAGGGCTAGGGTTACACAGAGTCGGTTACAATAGTAGGAGATCTACGTATCCGTATCGCCAAGCTTGCCTTCCACGCCAAGTAAAGTACCTTCCGGACACGAGCCGGAGTCTTCAATCTTGTATCTTCGTAGTCTTGGAGTCCGGCGGACATTGATAGTCCGGCTGTCCGAACACCCCCTAGTCCAGGACTCCCTCAGTAGCCCCTGAACCAGTCTTCAATGACGATAAGTCCGGCGTGCATAATGTTCGGCATTGCAAGGCGGGTTCCTCCCTTGAATAATCCAGAGAAGATAATGAACACCAGGATAGTGTCCGGCTCTGCAAAATAAATTCCACATTCCACCGTAGAGAGAATAAAATGTACACTTAGTTCAATCTGCTGACATATTATGCGGCGTGACATCACACCGCCACCAGGCCTCTGTTTGAATCATTATACCACCTCAGCATGTTTAGCGAAGCGGTTTCCTTGGCACGTCTTGTCGAAGCAGAGATCGTGTTCCCCTTATTCCGGGATTCTCATCAATATGTGCGTGGGTAACCCAACCGCTCCCGTCGCCATGCCTCCTCTATCGAAGGGGAATCCCAAACGGTCACGGAGACGGCCTTTGGTATTTTTTCCCCTTTATAAGAGGACCAAGGCTCGCCATTGTTCTTCAATCTCGCATCGAATCTCTTTCCCGCTCCAGGCTCCAACACCCAGAGCCTCGGATTCGAGTGCTTCGGATCCCTGACCATGTCCGGCTCCGACCTCCAGGGCCGGTGGATGCCCTCCTCCGTTACGGAGGAGGACATATTGAAGCTGCATGAGGCCAAGTACCCGGCCTTCGAGATTTCGCACAGGTTGCCTGCTCAAGGGCAGGTTGTGCCGGCCCCCGAGCCCGGTGAATACGTCGTTTTTGTATCCCACCTCCATCGGGGTTTAGGCTTCCCGACGGATCCCTTCGTGAGAGGGCTCCTATTCTACTATGGGCTGGACTTTCACGACTTGGCTCCGGAGTCCATCCTCCATATCTCCACATTCATTATCGTCTGCGAAGCCTTCCTCCGCGTCATTCCCCACTTCGGCTTATGGCTGAAGACCTTCAAGGTGGAGCCGAAGATGATCGGGGGGCGTCAAGCGGAGTGCGGCAGGGCGACCATAAGCAAAAAGGTCGATGCCCCGTGGCTCGAGGGTTCCTTCCAAGAGGAACTCGGATTGTGGCAGCAGGAGTGGTTCTATATCACCGCTCCAAGGGGCAGCAAGCAAAAGCCGCCGCCCTTATTCCGCCCGGGACCTCCACGCCAACTGATGTCGTGGGTTAACCAAGGGCTCAATTGGGGGCCGTCCGAAGATGTGCCTTCACTGCAGGGCCGGATTCGAGATCTCCAAGTGAGGGAGATCGACCTGATCAAGGTGATGCAGGTCATGCTAATCAGGCATCTTCTGCCCTGCAAGCGCCGTCCTCTCCGTCTATGGGAATTCGACCCGGAGGGACCCCGGATTCTCCAACACTTCATGGGTGCGACACCCATGGAGATGTACAAGTTGTTCTTCGGACCGCGGGTGGCGTGTCCGGATTCAGCCGAGGATGCAGGTCTAAGCCGCGATCGCCCGGATACTCAGGTAAGTAGCTCAGAGTCCGGACATTCTGTTTATGTGCCTTTCCAGAGTTTGCCTTCTGACCCTTTGTTCTTTACAGGAATGGGTGGCGCGATCAAGGCTGATAAGGTGTCCGGCCCCCCTCCCAGAGACCGCACAGGAGCCCGTGCTGGTCAGAATGTTGGAGGTTGCGCCCACAGAAGGGGGCGACGGGGGAAATAGAGGAGCTAATATTTCGCCCAAAGGGGCGACTGAAGAAGGAGGAAGCAAGAGCCCCTCCCTTCAGGGGGAGAAGAGGACCGCCTCCGAAGATCCGGAGGCCAACGCCCCTAAGCGTGGGAAGAGATCTTCCCCGGGGGGTCCGGCGCCTGGAAAGAATCCGGACGCACAACCATCATCAAAGGATCGGCCCTCCAGCGAGCTGTGAGTATGAAAGAGAGAGTTGATTAGTAAGGAAATACCTTCATTTGTGCTTCTGTAGGTAACCAAAATATTTATATTGCAGTTCGGACCTGCAGCCTTCTCAGATGAGTTCATCTTCGGGGGACCTTCTTCCGGAGATGATGGAGAGCGATACGCCTCCATCCGCAGCGCTGCCAGATGAGGCAGGCGAACCCGAAGTGTCATCACGGAGGGTATCCCCGAGTCCGGAGGGGCTAGAGAGTTCGGCGCCTACTAGTGTCCGGCCGGGAGAACTGAAGAATTTGCTCGAGAGGGCGTCTATTTCAGAAGATCACCGTGCATTAATGCGTATGGTGGTTGGAAGGATTTCGTCCGCCGAGAGCGGATTGCGTAGTGCCGCCATGAGTTTGCTGGCGGGATTTGAGGTATGCAAGAATAACACACCCCTTTGTCTTTTAACAGTTTTGCATATAAAAAATGCGCCCTGTATAGATAGTAGCCCCTGAGACTCGGTAGGTTGTCAGAAACGACAGCGTACCGAGGATCGAAATCTAAAGAAATGAATTCCGTCATTCCTATGCAGGTGGCGGATAGTCCGGGGGCTAGCTGGACTAGTGAGTTTGCCGAGTTAAATCGGAAACTGGACTTGGCAGATGCGAACATCGCACTTGTCAACAGGCGACTTGACGAGTCGCAAGGTAAAAGAGTTCTCCGCAGTCGCTTTATTAGGGGGGGCAAAGCCCTCCTCTGATAAATTATATGCTGTTTATACAGACGGTGCTGCTGCTGTGGAGGACCTTCGGGCCGAACTTGCTCGAGCTAAGGAGCAAGCCCGAAGGAGTGAAACGGCTGCCTCGAGGGCGGCCGAGGATTTGAAAGCCGAAAAGGCTGCGCACTGTCTAAGCAGGGCCGAGGTGGCCGAATTGGCCATGAAATTAAAGGATGCCGCCGACCGCAATGAGGCTCTTGAAAAGGAGCACTTATCAGAGCGGGAAGACCTGAAGAAGGCCACCGCCGAAGCCAAGGATGCCCGCTCTGCAATGCGGGCTATGAAGGAGGAGCTGCGCCAGGCCGGAGAGATCGTGGCTGGCAAGCCTTTTCTGCTGCGTCGCCGATTTATGGATGGAAAGTATGCTCAATTTGAGCGGCTGTGGAGTCCGGAGGATCCGTATATGGACTTAGCTGCGAGTGCGGCTGACGCCGTTAAGCACTTCCGGAGCCAGAAGGATCATAAGACGGAAGAGCTGTATTGGTCTCAATTCCACAGTCCGGATCACCCACTTCCATTGACAGACCGGTTGGCCGAATGGGCCAAGCTAAATAGATTGTCCAGACTTGCCATGACTGACATCGTGGCCCATATCTGGCCAGAGAGGTCCAAGGCGACGAGCTATTTTGGTTTATTACAGCAATTCCTTGGAGCGGTGCCGCGTATAAAGGAGATGAAGCGGTCGGCCTGTATAGAGGGCGCGCGGATGGCTCTTGCCCGTGTAAAGGCGTATTGTCCGGAGATGGACACCACCGCTGTTGCTGCCAGGGTTCGGATGAAAACCGGCTCCCTGCCGAGCACTATTTCGGGGAAGTTATGCGTGGCGCTCATGTAATAGAGTCGCAGTGCTCGAAGAATGTAACGTTCAAATGAACGCATTAGCTTATAAATTGATGATTATGTTATAACTGCTTTTTATACTTGTGCGTCCAAGTAGTAAAACTTCTCCGTTTCGGCCGTTTACGTATACGTGTGTATAACCTGAAAGATGCAGTCTTCGGCTTCAGCCCCCACGCACAAGGTGCTGGGGTGTTCGCAAAAATAGCGCGTTTTCACACTTAATCCGACGTCTCGGTCCTATTATAAGGAGGTGGTAGCGTAGCAAATGAGGCAATCCGGACTATAATGCTTTATCACTTTCACTTAGCCAGTGGAGCTCGAGGGTGGGGCTACGATATAGCCCCTGGTGGCATCGCCCTTCTCCGAAGTCGGAGTGCGTGTGCCTGACCGGGAAACGACCCTTCGTCAAAGCAGGGAATTCTAAACATTCCGATAGTCGATCGAGGGCTGACCAGTCTCTTGCTGCATCATGACAGTCAGTTTTCGGCTTTCTCTACTGAGGTGCTCGCCCAGCCGAACTGGGGCACAATCGCAGTAGTTCTCCTGGTGCCGCGTTAGCCGATGATACGAAACGTAAGGCAGCAAAACACAGGAGCCGGGCAAACCCAACATTTGACCAAAGACATGATTCGGAGCTGATGCATATAATGCCTAACTCGAGACGCCGAACACTCCCTAAGGTGTTCGGTCTTTATAATAATGGGCAGAACGATGCCCTAAGCCCCTAGTGTCCAGGTACGGGCATGGTCTTCTGACGCGGCCGATGCCAAAGCGTCAGGCTCCGCTTTGGCTATAGGAAGAAACCAAGGGAGAATAACAACGAAAGACAGTGAAAAAGGTCTACGCAGGGTCTTAATCTGAAAAGAATCCTCACAACGGGTCCCTACTGCACGTCTGCGCCTGTGTCCCCGTTGCGCCGTTATCCTGGACGGGTATGCACGTTGTTCATCTGTAAAAAGAGAGGAACGTTAGTTTTAAAAACAAATTGTGCGAAAAATATTAGAAATATAAATAATTAAAGCGGGGTTCGTATAAACCCGCGGCGATTTGTGCGCGCAGCCCCCTGTAAAGGGGTATGCGGCTAGGGAGCCCCTAGCCCACTGACGCCAGATTCGTCTATCCAAGTCCGGGGTCTTTAAGTGACCCTCGCACTAAAATTACACCACGCGGTCCGGGCATCTTGAGTGTAAGAGATGCGTAATGCGGTATGGCGTTGAAGCGGACAAAAGCCTGTCGTCCCAAGAGTGCTTGATATTCACTTTCGAACGGGACGATATGAAAAATTAATTTTTCGCATCGAGAATTGTTCGGCGATCTGAACACGACTTCTAGTAATATGGAGCCTGTGCACTTGGCGTAATGGCCTGGCGTCACTCCTTTGAAGGAAGTGCGGCTGTGTCGAATTTTGGTAGGGTCTATCCCCATCCTCCGGATTGTGTTTGAATATAGCAGGTTTAAGTCACTGCCTCCGTCCATTAGGACGTTAGTAAATTGCAATCCGTCTATTATGGGATTCAATACCAGGGGAGTCCGTCCCGCATTTTGAATGCTTCTGGAATAGTCCAGGTGGTCGAAAGTGATTGGTTTTGATATCCAATCTCTACGGTCTGCTGGGTTGGACCGTGCGAAGCTCTTTTTAGAAAGTGCCGCACTATTTTTCCGTATTATCACATGAAGTGAGTTTACTGTTTTGACCCCTTGTGGGAAAGTCTTTTGTTTTCCGGTGCTCTGCTGGTGGGGTTTATCTTCTTCGCTTGACGCGTCGAGCCCCTTGTGTTCGACATTTAGTCGGCCGGACTGTTTAAAAACCCAACAATCCCTGTGGGTGTGATTTGCAGGCCTTCCGGGGGTACTGTGGATTTGACATATCTGACCCAAAATTTTGTTTAAGTTGGACAACTCGTCACTGTCATCCTTAAGAGGCTGTGTTTTATTATTGGGCCGCGAGCTTTTGAATCCGGCGTTGACTGCCGCGCTCTTTGGGCTTTTCTCTTTATTCCGGCGCTGTTCTTTTCGGCGCCGCGATTTTCCGTTTCCATCTCTTATCTCTGATGTACTTGGGTCGCTGGTGCTGCATCGTGCTAACCAGCTATCCTCGCCCGCACAGAAGCAGGTCATGAGGCTTGTCAGTGCGGACATTGTCCTCGGTTTCTCTTGACCGAGGTGCCTGGCGAGCCATTCATCTCGGACATTGTGCTTGAAAGCTGCTAAGGCTTCGGCGTCCGGACAGTCGACTATTTGGTTCTTTTTGGTGAGGAACCTGTTCCAGAATTTCCGCGCTGACTCTCCGAGCTATTGAGTTATATGAATTAGGTCATCTGCATCCGGAGGGCGGACATAAGTCCCTTGAAAATTTGCTCTAAACGCATCCTCGAGATCTTCCCAACTTCCAACAGTATTTTCCGGGAGGCTTTTAAGCCAATGACGAGCTGGCCCTTTGAGCTTGAGGGGTAGGTATTTTATGGCGTGGAGATCATCTCCTCTGGCCATATGTATATGTAGTATATAATCTTCTATCCAGACTCCAGGGTCTGTTGTCCCATCGTATGCTTCTATGTTTATGGGTTTAAATCCTGCTGGGAATTCATGGTCCAGCACCTCATCAGTGAAACATAGTGGGTGTGCGGCGCCCCTGTATTTGTGTGTGCCGCTATCATCGGACACTTGATGTGTTGTCTTGCTTCCTGGGGCCTTCTCCTTAGGCCCGTAGATGGATCTGGCTGGGCCATCTATCTTTCCAAGTTCGTTGGTTGGTTTATGTGGGGCACCGCTGTCAGAATTTGGCCTATCATCTGGCCGTCTATCCAGCCAGGCAGCCTCTTTATTTTTGGACGGTGGGGGCTCTACGGCCTCTTCGTCGAATTCTGGTAGCAGCTTGCGCTTCGGGTAGCTCTTTGGTTGGTGGCCATTGCCGTACTTATCTGCGGTTTTGAGCATTGTGCTCCATCTCATTCTGAGTGTATTTTCCGCTGTTTTGAGCTTCCGTTTTTCCTTCTTCAGGCTTTTTGCTGTGGTGATAAGCCTGCGCTTGAAGCGCTCTTGTTCGACGGGATCCTCGGGTACGATGAATTCGTCATCGTTGAGGCTTGCTTCGTCATCGGAGGGAGGTATGTAATTATGATCCTCAACCTCTTCGTCTGCCGCCCCCTCATGAGGGCTTGCTTCTGCATCCTCCTGCGCTGAATCTTGCTGGAGGGGATTGTCTTCGGCATTCTCTGGAGTATTATTGTCTCCTGTGCCGGAATTTCCGTTTTTGCTGTGGCGAGATTTAGAGCGGCGCCGCTGATGCCGGCGCTTGGGCTGTTTCTTTAAGGAATCTGCCTCCGCTGTTCCTTCGCCGTCCCCATCTTTTGGGGTATCCACCATGTATACATCGTATGATGAGGTGGCCATCCAGTGCCCTGTGGGCGCTGGTTCCTGTTCGTCTCCGGCATCGTCGTCCATAGCGTCGATGTCTTCGAAGTCGTAGTCCAGCATGTCGGTTAGATCGTCGACAGTGGCTACAAAGTGGGTGGTGGGTGGGCTCTGAATTTCTTCGTCGTCCGCATCCCAACCATCCTGGCCATAATCCGGCCAGGACTCTCCCGATAACGAGAGATGCTTTAGTGAATTTAAGATATCACCGAAAGGCGAGCATTGAAAGATGTCCGCGGCGGTGAATTCCATAACCGGCGCCCAATCTGGATCGATTGGTAGGGGCGCGGGAGGTTCGGAGTCCGGCGAGGAGTCCGGCGCCTCGGAATCACGAGTTTCGCAGGGGACAAGATTGGTGTTCGGCTCCATCGCCGTGGATGTTGAAGCCCCCGAGGCGGCGTCTATCCACCAGCCCTCGATCTGGGCGATCGGCTCCGGACTAATGGCCGGAGCGGATTCGTGTGCGGCCACCAAAGCACTGTTCGGCGGCAGAGCTAGATCATGCCCATCGTCACAGTGCGGCGCGCTTGGCTGTGGCTCGAGTCCATCGAGGATCAAATCTCCTCGGACATCGGCCGTGAAGTTTAAGCTTCCAAATCTGACCTGACGGCCAGGGGCGTAGCTTTCGATCTGCTCCAGATGGCCAAGTGAATTGGCCCGCAGTGCAAAGCCGCCGAATACGAAAATCTGTCCGGGGAGGAAAGTCTCACCCAGGACAGCGTTGCAGGTTGAAGATGCCATCAAGCCTATCGGTGACGACACAGAGGAACTCTCAATGAAAGCACCAATGTCGGTGTCAAAACCGGCGGATCTCGGGTAGGGGGTCCCGAACTGTGCGTCTAGGCGGATGGTAACAGGAGACAAGGGACACGATGTTTTTTACCCAGGTTCGGGCCCTCTCGATGGAGGTAAAACCCTACTCCTGCTTGATTAATATTGATGATATGGGTAGTACAAGAGTAGATCTACCACGAGATCAAGGAGGCTAAACCCTAGAAGCTAGCCTATGGTATGATTGTATGTTGTGTATGTTGTGTATGTTGTGTATGTTGTCCTACGGACTAAAGCCCTCCGGTTTATATAGATACCGGAGAGGGCTAGGGTTACACAGAGTCGGTTACAATAGTAGGAGATCTACGTATCCGTATCGCCAAGCTTGCCTTCCACGCCAAGTAAAGTACCTTCCGGACACGAGCCGGAGTCTTCAATCTTGTATCTTCGTAGTCTTGGAGTCCGGCGGACATTGATAGTCCGGCTGTCCGAACACCCCCTAGTCCAGGACTCCCTCAGCAGATGTCCTAGTGTGAGGACTTAGTCATGAGGCCAACGCATTTATGTGGTAGCTTGAGAGGGGTTGATCGGGACGAGAGACGCAACACACAAGAAAAGGATTTAGACAGCTTTGGGCCCCGGGAAACATCATCCGGTAATAGCCCTACATGTTGTTTGTGGTTATGTCTCATTATGCTCATGAGGGAGACATCATAAATCCGGCTCTCCTCTAGTTGTGTCTAGCCTTAACGATTATTTTCTTGCTCTCCCCTCTTGTGGTGCCCCGCCCCTCCTTATATAAGTTGAAGGGGCGGGTTACCTGTAGAGTCAAACTCGGATTAGGACTTAACCTATTTTGACGTCTTACCATGGGCTTCTTGAAGGAAATATGCCCTAGAGGCAATAATAAAGTTATTATTTATTTCCTCATATCATGATAAATGTTTATTATTCATGCTAGAATTGTATTACCCGGAAACATAATACATGTGTGAATACATAGACAAACATAGTGTCACTAGTATGCCTCTACTTGACTAGCTCGTGAATCAATGATGGTTAAGTTTCCTAACCATAGACATTAGTTGTCATTTGATTAACGGGATCACATCATTAGGAGAATGATGTGATTGACTTGACCCATTCCGTTAGCTTTGCACTTGATCGTTTAGTATGTTGCTATTGCTTTCTTCATGACTTATACATGTTCCTATGACTATGAGATTATGTAACTCCCGCTTACCGAAGGAACACTTTGTGTGCTACCAAACGTCACAACGTAACTGGGTGATTATAAAGGTGCTCTACAGGTGTCTCCAAAGGTACTTGTTGAGTTGACGTATTTCGAGATTAAGATTTGTCACTCCGATTGTCGGAGAGGTATCTCTGGGCCCTCTCGGTAATGCACATCACTATAAGCCTTGCAAGGAATGTAACTAATGAGTTGGTTACAGGATGATGCACTACGTAACGAGTAAAGAGACTTGCCGGTAACGAGATTGAACTGGGTATTGAGATACCAACAATCGAGTCTCGGGCAAGTAACATACCTTTGACAAAGGGAACAACGTATGTTGTTATGCGGTTTGACTGATAAAAAGATCTCCGTAGAATATGTAGGAGCCAATATGAGCATCTAGGTTCCGCTATTGGTTATTGACCGGAGACGTGTCTTGGTCATGTCTACATAGTTCTCGAACCCGTAGGGTCCGCACGCTTAAAGTTTTGATGACGGTTATATTATGAGTTTATGAGTTTTGATGTACTAAAGGTTGTTCGGAGTCCTGGATGTGATCATGGACATGACGAGGAGTCTCGAAATGGCCGAGACATAAAGATCGATATATTGGACGACTATATTTGGACACTGGAAAGGTTCCGGGTGAGATTGGGACAATACCGGAGCTCCGAGAGGTTATCGGAACCCCCCGGGAGGTATACGGGCCTTATTGGCCTTAGTGGAATGGAGGGGAAAGGAGCAAGGGAGGCCCCCCCCAAGCCCAATCCGAATTGGGAGGGGGGCCGGCCCCCTTTTCCTTCCTCCCTCCGTCCTCTTCCTTCCCTCCCCCTCTCCAAATAGGAAAGGGAGGAGTCCTACTCCCGGTGGGAGTAGGACTCCCCCCCAAGGGCGCGCCTCCCACCTTGATCGGCCCCCTCCTCCACTCCTTTATATACGGGGGAGGGGGGCACCCCATAGACACAACAATTGATCATTGATCTCTTAGCCGTGTGCGATGACCCCCTCCACCATAGTCCTCCTCGATAATATCGTAGCGGTGCTTAGGCGAAGCCCTGCGATAATAGAACATCATCATTGTCACCACGCCATCGTGCTGACGGAACTCTCCCTCGACACTCGGCTAGATCGGAGTTAGAGGGACGTCATCGAGCTGAACGTGTGCAAGAACTCGGAGGTGCCGTACTTTCGGTGCTTGATCGGTCGGGCCATGAAGACGTACGACTACATCAACCGCGTTGTGCTAACGCTTCCGCTTACAGTCTACGAGGGTATGTAGACAACACTCTCCTCTCTCGTTGCTATGCATCACCATGATCTTGCGTGTGCGTAGGAATTTTTTTGAAATTACTACGTTCCCCAACAGTGGCATCCGAGCCTAGGTTTTATGTGTTGATGTTATATGCACGAGTAGAACACAAGTGAGTTGTGGGCGATACAAGTCATACTGCTTACCAGCATGTCATACTTTGGTTCGGCGGTATTGTTGGATGAAGCGGCCCGGACCGACATTACGCGTACGCTTACGCGAGACTGGTTCTATCGAAGTTCTTTGCACACAGGTGGCTGGCGGGTGTCAGTTTCTCCAACTTTAGTTGAACCGAGTGTGGCTACGCCCGGTCCTTGAGAAGGTTAAAACATCACTAACTTGACGAACTATCATTGTGGTTTTGATGCGTAGGTAAGAACGGTTCTTGCTCAGCCCGTAGCAGCCTCGTAAAACTTGCAACAACAAAGTAGAGGACGTCTAACTTGTTTTTGCAGGGCATGTTGTGATGTGATATGGTCAAGACGTGATGCTATATTTTATTGTATGAGATGATCATGTTTTGTAACCGAGTAATCGGCAACTAGCAGGAGCCATATGGTTGTCGCTTTATTGTATGCAATGCAATCGCCCTGTAATTGCTTTACTTTATCACTAAGCGGTAGCGATAGTCGTAGAAGAAATAGTTGGCGAGACGACAACGATGCTACGATGGAGATCAAGGTGTCGCGCCGGTGAGGATGGTGATCATGATGGTGCTTCGGAGATGGAGATCACAAGCACAAGATGATGATGGCCATATCATATCACTTATATTGATTGCATGTGATGTTTATCCTTTATGCATCTTATCTTGCTTTAATTGACGGTAGCATTATAAGATGATCTCTCACTAAATTTCAAGATAAAAGTGTTCTCCCTGAGTATGCACCATTGCCAAAGTTCGTCGTGCACAGACACCATGTGATGATCGGGTGTGATAAGCTCTACGTCCATCTACAACGGGTGCAAGCCAGTTTTGCACACGCGGAATACTCAGGTCAAACTTGACGAGCCTAGCATATGCAGATATGACCTCGAAACACTGAGACCGAAAGGTCGAGCATGAATCATATAGTAGACATGATCAACATAGTGATGTTCACCATTGAAAACTACTCCATTTCACGTGATGATCGGTTATGGTTTAGTTGATTTGGATCACGTGATCACTTAGATGATTAGAGAGATGTCTATCTAAGTGGGAGTTCTTAAGTAATATGATTAATTGAACTAAATTTATCATGAACTTAGTACCTGATAGTATTTTGCTTGTCTATGTTTGTTGTAGATAGATGGCCCATGCTGTTGTTCCATTGAATTTTAATGCATTCCTTGAGAAAGCAAAGTTGAAAGATGATGGTAGCAATTACACGGACTGGGTCCGTAACTTGAGGATTATCCTCATTGCTGCACAGAAGAATTACGCCCTGGAAGCACCTCTAGGTGCCAAACCTGCTGAAGGAGCAATACCATATGTTATGAACGTCTGGCAGAGCAAAGCTGATGACTGCTCGATAGTTCAGTGTGCCATGCTTTACGGCTTAGAACCGGGACTTCAACGACGTTTTGAACGTCATGGAGCATATGAGATGTTCTAGGAGTTGAAGTTAATATTTCAAGCAAATGCCCAAATTGAGAGATATGAAGTTGATAACCCACAAGTGTAGGGGGTCGCAACAGCTTTCGAGGGTAAAGTATTCAACCCAAATTTATTGATTCGACACAAGGGGAGCCAAAGAATATTCTTGAGTATTAACAGTTGAGTTGTAAATTCAACCACACCTGGATAACTTAGTATCTGCAGCAAAGTATTTAGTAGCAAAGTAGTATGATAATAAAGGTAACGGTAGCGAAAGCAATATTTTTGGTTTTTGTAGTAATTGTAACAATAGCAACGGAAAAGTAAATAAGCGAAGAACAGTATGTGAAAAGCTCGTAGGCAATGGATCAGTGATGGATAATTATGCCGGATGCGATTCCTCATGTAATAGCTATAACATAGGGTGACACAGAACTAGCTCCAGTTCATCAATGTAATGTAGGCATGTATTCCGTAAATAGTCATACATGCTTGGAAAAGAACTTGCATGACATCTTTTGTCCTACCCTCCCGTGGCAGCGGGGTCCTAGTGGAAACTAAGGGATATTAAGGCCTCCTTTTAATAGAGAACCGGAACAAAGCATTAGCACATAGTGAATATATGAACTCCTCAAACTATGGTCATCACCGAGAAGTATCCCGATTATTGTCACTTCGGGGTTGTCGGATCATAACACATAATAGGTGACTATAGACTTGCAAGATAGGATCAAGAACACACATATATTCATGAAAACATAATAGGTTAAGATCTGAAATCATGGCACTCGGGCCCTAGTGACAAGCATTAAGCATAGAAAAGTCATAGCAACATCGATCTTACAACATAGTGGATACTAGGGATCAAACCCTAACAAAACTAACTTGATTACATGGTAAATCTCATCCAACCCATCACCGTCCAGCAAGCCTACGATGGAATTACTCACGCACGGCGGTGAGCATCATGAAATTGGTGATGGAGGATGGTTGATGATGATGACGGCGACGAATCCCCCTCTCTGGAGCCCCGAACGGACTCCAGATCAGCCCTCCCGAGAGAGATTAGGGCTTGGCGGCGGCTCCGTATCGTAAAACGCGATGAAACTTTCTCTCTGATTTTTTTCTCCGCAAGACGAAATATATGGAGTTGGAGTTGAGGTCGATGGAGCCTCAGGGGGCCCACGAGACAGGGGGCACGCCCAGGGGGGAGGGCGCGCCCCCACCCTCGTGGTTAGGGTGTGGGCCCCTGGTCTTGATTCTTTCGCCAGTATTATTTATATTTTCCAAAAAGTGCCTCCGTGGATTTTCAGGACATTCCGAGAACTTTTCTTTTCTACACATAAAACAACATCATGGCAGTTCTGCTGAAAACAGCGTCAGTCCGGGTTAGTTTCATTCAAATCATGCAAGTTAGATCCAAAACAAGGGCAAAAGTGTTTGGAAAAGTAGATACATCGGAGACGTATCAACTCCCGCAAGCTTAAACCTTTGCTTGTCCTCAAGCAATTCAGTTAATAAACTGAAAGTGATAAAGAAAAACTTTTACAAACTCTGTTTGCTCTTGTTGTTGTAAACATGCAAGTCATCACTCATAATAACACTTAGGTCTCACAATTACTCATATCAATAGCATAATCAGCTAGCAAGCCGTAATAATAAAACTCATATGACAACACTTTCACAAAACAATCATAACATGATATAACAAAATGGTATCTCGCTAGCCCTTTCTGAGACCGCAAAACATAAATGCAGAGCACCTTTAAAGATCAAGGACTGACTAAACATTGTAATTTATGGTAAAAGAGATCCAGTCAAGTCATACCCAATATAAACCAATAGTAATGAATGCAAATGACAGTGTGCTCTCGAGCGGATGCTTTTTAATAAGAAGGGTGATGACTCAACATAAAAGTAAATAGATAGGCCCTTCACAGAGGGAAGCAGGGATTTGTAGAGGTGCCAGAGCTCGATTTTAAAATAGAGATTGAATAACATTTTGAGCGGCATACTTTCACTGTCAATGCAACAACTATGAGATGGCTGTATCTTCCATACTACATGCATTATAGGCAGTTCCCAAATAGAATGGTAAAGGTTTATACTCCCCCAACCACCAACAAGCATCAACCCATGGCTTGCTCGAAAAAACGAGTGCCTCCAACTAACAACAGCCCTGGGGGAGTTTTGTTTAATTATATTGATTTGCTTTTATCTTTTTGGATCATGGGACCGGGCATCCCGGTTACCGGCCCTTTCTCGTGAATGAGGAGCGGAGTCCACTCCTCTTGAGAATAACCCACCTAGCATGGCAGATATAGGCAGCCCTAGTTGAAACATGAGCTGCTCAAGCATACAAAATAGAATTTCATTTGAAGGTTTAGAGTTTGGCACATACAAATTTACTTGGAATGGCAGGTAAATACCGCATATAGGTAGGTATGGTGGACTCATATGGAACAACTTTGGGTTTAAGGATTTGGATGCACAAGTAGTATTCCCGCTTAGTACAGGTGAAGGCTAGCAAAAGACTGGGAAGCGACCAACTGAGAGAGCGACAACAGTCATAAACATGCATTAAAATTAATTCACACCGAGTACAAGCATGAGTAGGATATAATCCACCATGAACATAAATATCATGAAGGCTATGTTGATTTGTTTCAACTACATGCGTGAACATGTGCCAAGTCGAGTCACTCAATTCATTCAAAGGAGGATACGATCCCATCATACCACATCATAATCATTCTAATAGCATGTTGGCACGCAAGGTAAACCATTATAACTCATAGCTAATCAATCATGGCACAAGCAACTACAATCTCTAAATGTCATTGCAAATATATTTACTTCATAATAAGTTGAATCAGGAACGATGAACTCATCATATTTACAAAAACAAGAGAGGTCGAGTTCATACCAGCTTTTCTCATCTCAATAAGTCCATCATATATCGTCATTATTGCCTTTCACTTGCACGACCGAACGATGTGTATAATAATAATAGTGCAAGTGCATTGAACTAAGCTGGAATCTGCAAGCATTCAACTTCAAGAGAGAAGACAGGTAATATGGGCTCTAAGTTAAATAAACAATCATGCATATGAGAGCCACTAAACATTTTCAATATGGTCTTCTCGACCCCCAAAGGAAAGAAAATAAAACAAAACTATTTACACGAGAAAGCTCCCAACAAGTAAGAAGAAGAACTAGAAATCTTTTTGGGTTTTCATTTTAGTTCTACTACAAGCATGGAAATTGAACTAACTATTTTTTTGGTTTTTCTCAAGGTTTATCAAACACACAAGAAGAAAACTAGAAAAAGGAATTTAAACTAGCATGGATAATACAATGAAAGAGTATGTGCACCGATGAATAGTGTGTGAACATGAATGTAAAGTCGGTGAGAAATACGTACTCCCCCAAGCTTAGGCTTTTGGCCTAAGTTGGTCTAATACCAAGGACCGCCTAGCTGATATCCGTAGTTGTAGCTGGGGTCGTACTGAGATGCAGCAACAACCGCCTCCTAAGCTGCGGCATGTTGGCGAGCTGCCTCTGCTCTCCCCTTGTGTTCAGCTGCTTCCTCCCTGGTAACAACATATCTTCCTTTTGCCTGATAATCAAAAAGGAGAGGAGCGGGAAGAGTAACATGGACGACGTTGCGTCTGTTATAAATTAGTCGATAATGGAGGAATTGTTCATTCCTTCTAAGAAAATGATGGTTGACCATAGCGTCATAATCTAAATACGTAGGAGGTATCATCATATCCCCCTCTCGTGGGGCTATACCAAGATAATTAGCCACACGGGTTGCATAAATTCCTCCAAATAAATCTCCAGCTCTACCATTATTCTGCAACCTACGTGCAACTATTGCCCCCAAGTTATAACCTTTATAACCTAACACAGCACTCTTGAGGACACAAAGATCAGGGACACACATATGACATGCTTCGTCTTTACCGTTAGTGCATCTACCAATGAAGAGAGCAAAATAATGTATAGCAGGAAAATGAATGCTCCCTATGGTAGCTTGTGCTATATCCCTGGATTCTCCCACAGTAATACTAGCAAGGAAATCTCTAAATTCAGATTTGTGAGGATGATTAATATTACCCCACTGCAGAAATTTTCAAGCAGTTGTAAAATCCTCTAAGTCCATGGTATAAGATGTATCATAAATATCAAATAGGGCACTAGGAGAATTACGCGTACAGTTATATTTAAACCTCCGCACAAAGGAATCAGTCAATTGATAGTACTGAGGACACTTATCTTGTAAGAAGTCCTCCAGCTCAGCATTACGCACATACGCGTCAAATTCCTCCTTAAAGCCTGCTTCGACCATAAAATCATCGGATGGCCACTCACAAGCTCGTACATCCGCGTCCCTCGGTAGTTCAACATCTTGCTGATGTATAGCAATCCTGGGTCCTTTCTTTACCGAGGAACCACCTTGGTACATCCTCCTAGACATAATTCTTTTTCTGAAAAATTTCTGAAATTTTAGTAACTTCAAACTAAAACTGAATAAAACTAAACAAGATTGGTAGCAACTACTCCTACAAGTGCCTAGAGCCTATATCATGCATTAGAATTGCTTGGGACCTCATAAATTCAACATGCAAGCTCAAGAACATGGTCATCTATGCAGCAAAAATTTGCAATGAATAAAGCACTAGAACAAAAATTAATTGGACCAATGGAGGAGTCACATACCAAGCAAGAATCTCCCAAAGCAATTTTGTGAATGGAGCTTTGAGCAAGGAGATCGAAAATCGCAGCAAAATGAGCTAGAACTCGTGCTTGAGCTGGATGGGGATTTTTTGGGGTAGAAGATGGAGTGTGTGGGTGCTGGCATAAGTGGAGGGGGCCACCAGGGGCCCACGAGACAGGGGGCATGCCCAGGTGGGGTGGGCGCGCCCTCCACTCTCGTGGCGTGGTGCTTGACCCTCCTGCAGTGATTTCAGTGCCTAAAATCCTCAAATATTCCATAAAAAATCATACTAAATTTGCAGGGCATTTGGAGCACTTTTATTTTCGGGATATCTTTTAATGCACGGATAATTCAGAAAATAGATGGATAATACTATTTTTGCTTTATTTATACTAAATAATAGAAAGTAAAAAGTGGGTACAGAAGGTTGTGCCTTCTAGTTTCATCCATCTGATGATCATCAAAATGAATCCACTAACAAGGTTGATCAAGTTGTTGGGGAACGTTGCAGAAAATAAAAATTTTCCTACGGTTTCACCAAGATCCATCTATGAGTTCATCTAAGCAACGAGTGATAGGAGTGCATCTACATACCCTTGTAGATCGCGAGCGGAAGCGTTCGAGAGAACGGGGATGATGGAGTCGTACTCGCCGTGATCCAAATCACCGATGACCAAGTGCCGAATGAACAACACCTCCACGTTCAACACACGTACGGAGCGGATGACGTCTCCTCCTTCTTGATCCAGCAAGGGGGAAGGAGAGGTTGAGGAAGAAGGCTCCAGCAGCAGCACGACGGCGTGGTGGTGGTGGAGAGGCAGTACTCCGGCAGGGCTTTGCCAAGCTCTTAACGGAGGAGGAGAGGTGTTGGGGAGGGGAGGGGCTGCGCCTTGGATGTTGTGTGCAGCCCTCCCCTCGCCCCTCTATTTATAGGGGAAGGGGGAAGGGGGCCGGCCCCCTCTAGATGAGATCTAGAGGGGGGCGGCGGCCAAGGGAGGGGGCTTGCCCCCCAAGCAAGGGGGGCGCCCCCACTAGGGCTTCCCCCCCAACCCTAGGCGCATGGGCCCAAGGGGGGGGGGGCGCCCAGCCCTCCAGGGGCTGTTTCCCTGCCCCCTACGGCCCATGAGGCCCTCCGAGAGAGGTGTCCCCTCCCGGTGGACCCCCGGAACCCCTCCGGTGGCCCCGGTACAATACCGATATGCCCCCGAAACTTTTCGGTGACCGTATGACAACTTCCCATATATAAATTTTCACCTCCGGACCATTCCGGAACTCCTCGTGACGTCCGGGATCTCATCCGGGACTCCGAACAACATTCGGTAATCACATACAAGTCTTCCCAATAACCCTAGCGTCACCGAACCTTAAGTGTGTAGACCCTACGGGTTCGGGAATCATGCAGACATGACCGAGACAGCGCTCCGGCCAATAACCAACAGCGGGATCTGGATACCCATGTTGGCTCCCACATGTTCCACGATGATCTCATCGGATGAACCACGATGTCGAGGATTTAAGCAACGCCGTATACAATTCCCTTTGTCAATCGGTACGTTACTTGCCCGAGATTTGATCGTCGGTATCCCAATACCTCGTTCAATCTCGTTACCGGCAAGTCACTTTACTTGTACCGTAATGCATGATCCCGTGACCAAATACTTGGTCACTTTGAGCTCATTATGATGATGCATTACCGACTGGGCCCAGAGATACCTCTCCGTCATACAGAGTGACAAATCCCAGTCTCGATCCGTGTCAACCCAACAGACACTTTCGGAGATACCTGTAGTGCATCTTTATAGTCACCCAGTTACGTTGTGACGTTTGGTACACCCAAAGCACTCCTACGGTATCTGGGAGTTACACGATCTCATGGTCTAAGGAAAAGATACTTGACATTGGAAAAGCTCTAGCTAATGAACTACACGATCTTGTGCTATGCTTAGGATTGGGTCTTGTCCATCACATCATTCTCCTAATGATGTGATCCCGTTATCAACGACATCTAATGTCCATAGTGAGGAAACCATGACTATCTGTTGATCAACGAGCTAGTCAACTAGAGGCTTACTAGGGACATATATGTTCTATGTATTCACACGTGTATTACGATTTCCTGATAATACAATTATAGCATGAATAAAGACAATTATCATGAACAAGGAAATATAATAATAATCTTTTATTATTGCCTCTAGTGCATATTTCCAACATAAGTCTTGTTAACAAACTCATTCCGAATAACTCGGAACCGGAGAAATTTCGAATAACACTAAGTTACCTCAACGGGATATGAAAATCCCCAACAATAAGAATATCATACTTTTTCTTGATAGTAGGAAGAGGAAATTCAAAACCTCCAATAATAATAGTTGGAACTTTTACAATATAATTGATGCTATGAACTTGAGATTGTTTCCTTGGAAAGTGTACCGTATGCTCATTACCATTAACATGAAAAGTGACATTGCCTTTGTTGCAATTAATAATAGCCCCTGCAGTATTCAAAAAAGGTCTACCAAGGATAATTGACATGCTATCGTCCTCGGGAATATCAAGAATCACAAAGTCCGTTAAGATAGTGACATTTGCAACCACAACTGGCACATCCTCACAAATACCGACAGGTATAGCAGTTGATTTATCGGCCATTTGCAAAGATATTTCAGTAGGTGTCAACTTATTCAATTCAAGTCTACGATATAAAGAGAGAGGCATAACACTAATACCGGCTCCAAGATCACATAAAGTAGTTCTAACATAATTTCTTTTAATGGAGCATGGTATAGTTGGTTCCCCGGGATCTCCAAGTTTCTTTGGTATTCCACCCTTAAACGTGTAATTAGCAAGCATGGTGGAAATTTCAGCTTCCGGTATCTTTCTTTTATTTGTGATGATATCCTTCATATACTTAGCATAAGGATTTACTTTGAGCATATCAGTTAAGCGCATACGTAAGAAAATAGGTCTAATCATTTTAGCAAAGCGCTCAAAATCCTCATCATCCTTTGTCTTGGATGGTTTAGGAGGAAAGGGCATGGGTTTCTAAACCCATGGTTCTCTTTCTCTACCGTGCTTCCTAGCAACAAAATCTCTCTTATCATAACATTGATTCTTTGATTGTGGGTTATCAAGATCAACAGTAGGTTCAATCTCTTCATCATTGTTTTTGCTAGGTTGAGCATCAACATGAACATTATTATTAACATTATCACTAGGTTCATGTTCATTACCTGATTCTGTTTCAGCATCAGAGATAGAAATATCATTGGGATTCTCAGGTGTGTCTATAGTAGGTTCACTAGAAACATGCAAAGTCCTATCATTTTTCTTTTTCTTCTTTTTAGAAGAACTAGGTGCCTCTAAATTATTTCTCTGAGAATCTTGCTCGATTCTCTTAGGGTGGCCTTCAGGATACAAAGGTTCCTGAGTCATTCTACCAGTTCTAGTAGCCACTCTAACAACAAAGTCACTTTTATTATTTAATTCATAAAGCAAATCATTTTGAGCTTTAAGTACTTGCTCAGCTTGAGTAGCAACCATAGAAATATATTTGCTAATGAGTTTGACTTCACCTTTAACTCTAGCCATATTATCGCTCACGTGTCCTACTTCGAAAGCATTATTCTTTAACTCTCTACCAACATAAGCATTAAAACTTTCTTGTCTAGCCATAAAGTCATCAAATTCATCTAAGCATGGGCTATGAAATTTAGTAGAGGGGATTTCAACTTTATCATATCTATAGAGAGAATTTACCTTTACTACCTGTGTCGGGTTATCAAGACAATGTGGTTCTTCATAAGGCGGTATATTAAGACCATGTATTTCTTCAATAGGAGGTAAATTCTTAATATCTTTAGCTTTAATACCTTTTTCTTTCATTAATTTCTTTGCCTCTTGCATATCTTCAGGACTGAGTAATAAAACACCTCTCTTCTTTGGAGTGGGTTTGGGAATAGGCTCAGGAGTTGGCTTAATTGGTTCAGGAATTTCCTCAGGAATTAGCTCAGGAAGAGTCCAATTATTTTCATTAGTCAACATATTATTCAATAGTAATTCAGCTTCGTCGACTATTCTTTCCCTAAAAACACAACCAGCACCAACTATCCAAGTAGTCCTTGGAAGTATCGGTTAGTCCATTATAAAAGATATCAAGTATTTCATTTTTCTTAAGAGGATGATCAGGCAAAGCATTAAGTAATTGGAGAAGCCTCCCCCAAGCTTGTGGGAGACTCTCTTCTTTGATTTGCACAAAATTGTATATTTCCCGCAAGGCAGCTTGTTTCTTATGAGCAGGGAAATATTTAGCAGAGAAGTAATAAATCATATCCTGGGGACTACGTACACAACCAGGAGCAAGAGAATTATACCAAGTCTCAGCATCACCCTTTAGCGAGAACGGAAATATCTGATATAATAATAGTGAGATTTATCATCATGAGTAAATAGGGTGGCTATGTCATTCAACTTGGTAAGATGTGCCACAACAGTTTCAGATTCAAGGCCATAAAAAGGATCAGATTCAACTAAAGTAATAATTTCAGGATCAACAGAGAATTCATAATCCTTATCAATAACACAGATAGGTGAAGTAGCAAAAGCAGGGCCAGGTTTCATTCTAGCATTAAGAGACTGCTGCTTCCATTTAGCTAATAATTTCTTAAGATCATATCTATCATTGCAAGCAAAGATAGCTCTAGCAACTTCTTCATTCATAACATAACCCTCAGGAACAACAGGCAATTCATAATCATTGGGAGAATTTTCATCATCACTATCATCAATAATAGCATCTTCAATACTGTCATTCCCCCTAACTCTAGCAAGTTGTTCATCAAGAAATTCACCTAATGGCAAAGTAGTATCACGCATAGAAGTAGTTTCATCATAAGTATCATGCAAAGCAGAAGTGGCATCATCAATAACATGCAACATATCAGAATTCATAGCAGTAGCAGGTTTACGTGTCGCAAGCTTACTCAAAACAGAAGGAGAATCTAGTGTAGAGCTAGATGGCAGTTCCTTACCTCCCCTCGTAGTTGAGGGGGAAATCGTAGTTCTGTCGTCTTTCAAGTTCTTCATAGTGATCAACAGATATATATCCCAAGTGACTCAGAGAATAGAGCTATGCTCCCCTGCAACGGCGCCAGAAATTAGTCTTGATAACACACAAGTGTAGGGGATCGCAACAGCTTTCGAGGGTAAAGTATTCAACCCAAATTTATTGATTCGACACAAGGGGAGCCAAAGAATATTCTTGAGTATTAGCAGTTGAGTTGTCAATTCAACCACACCTGGATAACTTAGTATCTGCAGCAAAGTATTTAGTAGCAAAGTAGTATGATAATAAAGGTAACGATAGCGAAAGTAATATTTTTGGTTTTTGTAGTAATTGTAACAATAGCAACGGAAAAGTAAATAAGCGAAGAACAGTATGTGAAAAGCTCATAGGCAATGGATCAGTGATGGATAATTACGCCGGATGCGATTCCTCATGTAATAGCTATAACATAGGGTGACACAGAACTACTCCAGTTCATCAATGTAATGTAGGCATGTATTCCGTAAATAGTCATATGTGCTTATGGAAAAGAACTTGCATGACATGTTTTTTCCTACCCTCCTGTGGCAGCGGGGTCCTAGTGGAAACTAAGGGATATTAAGGCCTCCTATTAATAGAGAACCGGAACAAAGCATTAGCACATAGTGAATACGTGAACTCCTCAAACTAAGGTCATCACCAAGAAGTATCCCAATTATTGTCACTTCGGGGTTGTTGGATCATAACACATAATAGGTGACTATAGACTTGCAAGATAGGATCAAGAACACACATATATTCATGAAAACATAATAGGTTCAGATCTGAAATCATGGCACTCGGGCCCTAGTGACAAGCATTAAGCATAGCAAAGTCATAGCAACATCAATCTTAGAACATAGTGGATACTAGGGATCAAACCCTAACAAAACTAACTTGATTACATGGTAAATCTCAACCAACCCATCACCGTCCAGCAAGCCTATGATGGAATTACTCACTCACGGCGGTGAGCATCATGAAATTGGTGATGGAGGATGGTTGATGATGACGACGGCGACGGATCCCCCTCTCCGGAGCCCCGAACGGACTCCAGATCAGCCCTCCCGAGAGAGATTAGGGCTTGGCGGCGGCTCCGTATCGTAAAACATGATGAAACTTTCTCTTTGATTTTTTTCTCCGCGAGACAGAATATATGGAGTTGGAGTTGAGGTCGACGGAGCCTCAGGGGGCCCACGAGACAGGGGGCGCGCCTAGGGGGGAGGGAACGCCCCCACCCTCGTGGACAGGGTGTGGGGCCCCTGGTCTTGATTCTTTCGCCAGTATGTTTTATATTTTCCAAAAAGTGCCTCCGTGGATTTTCAGGACATTCCGAGAACTTTTCTTTTCTACACATAAAACAACATCATGGCAGTTCTGCTGAAAACAGCGTCAGTCCGAGTTAGTTTCATTCAAATCATGCAAGTTAGAGTCCAAAACAAGGGCAAAATTGTTTGGAAAAGTAGATACGTTGGAGACGTATTAGAAGTCTCCAATAAGTTCTACAGCTGCAAAATGGAGGAGAATAGTTCTGTCAGTGAGCTTATACTCAGAATGTTTGGGTATAACAATCACTTGATTCAACTGGGAGTTAATCTTCCGGATGATAGCGTCATTGACAAAATTCTTCAATCACTGCCACCAAGCTACAAGAGCTTCATGATGAACTATAATATGCAAGGGATGGATAAGACTACTCCCGAGCTCTTCGCAATGCTAAAGACTGCGGAGGTAGAAATCAAAAAGGAGCATCAAGTGTTGATGGTCAATAAGACCACCAGTTTCAAGAAAAAGGGCAAAGGGAAAAAGAAGGGGAACTTCAAGAAGAATAGCAAACAAGTTGCTGCTCTAGAGAAGAAAGCCAAGTCTATACCTAAGCCTGAGACCGAGTGCTTCTACTGCAAGCAAACTGGTCACGGGAAGCAGAACTGCCCCAAGTATTTGGCGGATAAGAAGGATGGCAAGGTGAACAAAGGTATATGTGATATACATGTTATTGATATGTACCTTACCAGAGCTCGTAGTAGCACCTGGGTATTTGATACTGGTTTTGTTGCTAACATTTGCAACTCGAAATAGGGACTACGGATTAAGCGGACACTAGCTAAGGACGAGGTGACGATGCCCGTGGGAAATGGTTCCAAAGTCGATGTGATCGCCGTCGGCACGCTACCTCTACATCTACCTTCGGGATTAGTTTTAGACCTAAATAATTGTTATTTGGTGCCATCGTTGAGCATGAACATTATATCTGGATCTTGTTTGATGTGAGACGGTTATTCATTTAAATCTGAGAATAATGGTTGTTCTATTTATATGAGTAATATCTTTTATGGTCATGCACCTTTAAAGAGTGGTCTATTTTTGATGAATCTCGATAATAGTGATACACATATTCATAATGTTGAAGCCAAAAGATGCAGAGTTGATAATGATAGTGCAACTTATTTGTGGCACTGCCGTTTAGGTCATATTGGTGTAAAGCGCATGAAGAAACTCCATACTGATGGACTTTTGGAATCACTTGATTATGAATCACTTGGTACTTGCGAACCATGCCTCATAGGCAAGATGACTAAAACGCTGTTCTCCGGAACTATGGAGCGAGCAACTGATTTGTTGGAAATCATACATACTAATGTATGTGGTCCAATGAATATTGAGGCTCACGGCGGGTAACGTTATTTTCTCACCTTCACAGATGATTTGAGCAGATGTGGGTATATCTACTTAATGAAACATAAGTCTGAAACATTTGAAAAGTTCAAGGAATTTTAGAGTGAAGTTGAAAATCATCGTAATAAGAAAATAAAGTTTCTACGATCTGATCATGGAGGAGAATATTTGAGTTACGAGCTTGTTTTACATTTGAAGCAATGCGGAATAGTTTCGCAACTCATGCCACCCGGAACACCACAGCGTAATGGTGCGTCCGAATGTCGTAATCGTACTTTACTAGATATGGTGTGATCTATGATGTCTCTTACTGATTTACCGCTATCATTTTGGGGTTATGCTTTAGAGACGGCCGCATTCACGTTAAATAGGGCACCATCAAAATCCGTTGAGATGACGCCTTATGAACTGTGGTTTGGCAAGAAACCAAAGTTGCCGTTTCTTAAAGTTTGGGGTTGCGATGCTTATGTGAAAAAGCTTCAACCCGATAAGCTCGAACCCAAATCGGAGAAATGTGTCTTCATAGGATACCCAAAGGAAACTGTTGGGTACACCTTCTATCACAGATCCGAAGGCAAGACATTAGTTGCCAAGAATGGATCCTTTCTAGAAAAGGAGTTTCTCTCGAAAGAAGTGAGTGGGAGGAAAGTAGAACTTGATGAGTTAACTGTACGTGCTCCCTTATTGGAAAGTAGTTCATCACAGACCCCGGTTCCTATGACAACTACACCAATTAGTGAGGAAACTAATGATATTGATCATGAAACTTCAGATCAAGTTACTACCGAACCTCGTAGGTCAACAAGAGTAAGATCCGCACCAGAGTGGTACGGTAATCCTATTCTGGAGGTCATGTTACTTGACCATGGCGAACCTACAAACTATGAGGAAGCGATGATGAGCCCAGATTCCGTAAAATGGCTTGAGGCCATGAAATCTGAGATGTGATCTGTCGGTGTCAAAAGCGGCGGATCTCGGGTAGGGGGTCCCGAACTGTGCGTCTAGGCGGATGGTAACAGAAGACAAGGGACACGATGTTTTTACCCAGGTTCGGGCCCTCTCGATGGAGGTAAAACCCTACTCCTGCTTGATTGATATTGATGATATGGGTAGTACAAGAGTGGATCTACCACGAGATCAAGGAGGCTAAACCCTAGAAGCTAGCCTATGGTATGATTGTTATTCTTCCTATGGACTAAAACCCTCCGGTTTATATAGACACCGGAGAGGGCTAGGGTTACACAAAGTCAGTTACAATGGTAGGAGATCTACATATCCATATTGCCAAGCTTGCTTTCCACGCCAAGGAAAGTCCCATCCGGACACGGGACGAAGTCTTCAATCTTGTATCTTCATAGTCTTGGAGTCCGACCAATGATGATAGTTCGGCTATCCGGACACCCCCTAGTCCAGGACTCCCTTAGTAGCACCCGAACCAGGCTTCAATAACGATAAGTCCGGTGCATATATTGTCTTCGGCTTTGCAAGGCGGGTTCTCCTCCAAATTCCATGTGCTCACCGAATAGTGTCCGGCTTCCTTATAAATGTTGCGCTCCTTGGCTTCCACGTCCAATAATGGCCCTCTTCCACGTGTCGTATGAATGCGAAAAGCCAGGGTATTTTTACGTTTTACCCCCTAGCTACGCAAATAAGCTGCCTATAAGAGGAGCAAGGATCTAGATCCGGATCACACCATCCCCCTTCCGCGAGTACTCATCGAAGCGCCTCTGACAAAAATCCATTCCATCATGGACAGTTGACACGGCTCCTCCTCTTGCGCTCCCAGCCCTCAGCCCGGAGATTGGAGGAGATGTTCGGTCCCGCATAGCGAGCTAGTGACGCTCCAAGCCGAGGGATACCTTCCGCCAGCCTTCATGGTTCCGGTTTGAGCCGGACTGGCCACCTACAAGGGTGGGAAGTAGGCGGAGAGCGTCCCCAATCCCTCCAAAGGACAGCGGGTATGCTTCATCCCTTATCTAATAAGGGGACTCGGATTTCCCATACATCCGTTTCTCCAGGGGCTCCTGGAGTTCTATGGACTCCAGCTTCACAACCTTACACCTGCCTCCATCTTGCACATCGCGGGCTTTGTAGCCCTTTGCGAGCTATTCTTGGGCATAGAGGCCCATTTTGCGCTGTGGAAGAATTTTTTTTGCCTCATACCCCGTTCTCACGAGGGGTCGATATATCAAGTGGGCGGAGCCGAAATATGGCGCATCGCCGGGACCGGATATCTATCCGGAACCCCGAAGAAGGCGTCTAAAGACTGGCCTTCGGAATGGTTTTATATGGAAGACGCCCCACTGCCGGACCCAGTTCGGATTGGCCTCCCGGAGTTCAGCAATGCTCCTCTGAAGAAACGCCTGAGTTGGCGCCCACGGAGCCCTCAACGGGAGAGTGATAGGAGCTCCCAATATCTGATGGGCCGGATAAGATTACTGGCTCATTCCGGATTGACCATGATTGGAGTCATGGCCATGTGCATCATGCGAGGGGTGCAGCCGCTCCAATATAGGGGCCACCCCATGTGGGATTTCAACGGGGATAATGACGCCACCCATCATGGCCGCAAGGGGCCGGGATCGGTTGCCGATCTGGTGAAGATCATGTCCGGCTTGTACAAGGGGGAGAAAGAGGACTTCCTTCGCGCGAGTCCATTGAATGGATTCTCCATGAATAACCCTCGAAGCTGGGTAAAGCGGACGTTTATTTATCCGATCCATATTCCCAAAGTTAAGTGCCTCACTTCGTGATTTCGACGCAGGAGCTGCGCCGGGACGTAGAGGGCATACACAGCCCGACTCCACAACCCGATGATCCGGGAAGATCCCTTGATCCGGCCTCCGAAGAGGATCCGGACATAGAGGTGGGGCTGATTGATGGGGTGTTCCACCAACTTAACATGGACAATGCTTTAGTCGCCATTACGGTCGACTACCCCGGTCTATCTCCGGCTTCCCAGGTAACTGTGACCGGAGTCCTGACATCATTACTTCATCCATGCTTATTTCTGACCACCGTATACCAACGGTGCCTCGTAGGAGGTGCCTTTGAGGCGGGAAGCCGAACCCGCGGCGGCTGACCAACAAGGGTCATTGCGGCCCAGCAGGCGGAAGAGGAGTGCGACGCGAATCGAAACGTCGCCGCAACGGTATGGCGCACCACCGTCTTTAAGGGAAAGGTTCCTGGGAGGTATATTAATGCTCATGATTTTTCCAGGAGAAAGAGCGCTCGCCGGACTGTGCCCGGAGAGGTTGCCAATCAAACCTCCGCCAGCCAGGCTCCAACGCCTGGTCCGGAGGGGGAGGCGAACACAAGGCATGAGCCGGATGCTCCTCCAACAGAGGATGCCGACAGGCTGTTCGCCACCAGGTCCGAGGTGGAGAGTGCCATGAATCATAGGCGCCGCCGGACAGTTCTTCGTGACGCGTGTTTCTCCCCGGAGGCGTTGAATGCCTTTAATGCGGGAGACGCGCACCTCCGTGCTGCTCGAGATGGTTTAACCAGAGCCACGGAGCAGTATGTGAAAGATATACGGGTGAGGAATTTTAATAGTTATATATGCCAGTAGCCCCCGAGACTTAAAATAGTTAAAATAACTGATTTAAGGATCATTTGTTATACAGGATCTTACGGAGAAGAATACCCACCTGTCCCAGGAGCTTCAAGGGTGCAAGGCCCAACTTGAGGCCGCACTAGCCGCCGCAGGGGGAGCCACAGAGACCCCCTCTGGTAATACATACTTCGAAAAGATAAGTAGTTTATGAAGTGCGGTGTGTGCGTAAGTCTGACAATAATATTGCAGAGGGTGCCGGATTAGATCCGGACAAGCAACATCTGCTGCGCCAGCTGAAGGCCGGCGAGAAGGTGCTTATGAGGGTGTAGCAGGAGAGGAACAAACTCCAAGATGCCAACACCCAGCTGGGCAAAGAACTAAAAGATGCTCGGGTCCAGCTGTCTGACTCCGTAAAGGAGAATCGGTGGCTTCGTCGCGGCATTTACAGTAAGTGCTTGAACAAACTCTTTTGAAAAGAAGAGTTCGGCGAGGAAGTTGATTGACAGAAATGTGTCTGTAGGTGTGCTCATAGGTCATCCAGCGGAGGAAATGCCTGGTTCCACGGGTGACCTTCTTCCCGAGCTGCTGCAACTGCACGAACGTGTTCGGCAGGCGATGAGCGGCGTCGTTCAGGCCTTATGGCCGTCCATATCCCTACCCGAGGGTCTTGGAGGGCTTGCTGAGAAGCTTCAGGGAGTACGGCAATGCTTCCGTCTGTGGAAGATATCGGCCTGCCGTCAAGGCGCCAGGGAGGCCTGGGCCATGGTGAAGACGCAGTACACGAAGGCTGATCCAAACCACATGGCCGAGGTCGGACCTGTGGGGCCCGATGGGAAGGAGATCCCTGTGAGCCTAATGTACGGCCAAGTAGAGTTGGCCGCGAAATATTCCCAACGGGACTGTAAACTAGACAGCCTGTTAGATGGGATTGAGGAGGAGTACAATCAGTCAATTTGACGACGTAATTTAAAATGACATGTAAAATGCCTTCTAGCCGGATTGTAGATCGTTTGTCTTTGCGGACCTTTTCGCTTCAACTCGGGACCCAACAGTCCGGAGTGTGTTCGAATACCCTCACGGTTATATAAAAACCGAGGCATGCATGGAGACCAGGCGTAGGGGTCATTAGCGCTTTATCAGACAAGTGCCCAACTAGTTATGTTATATTACATGGTTAGTAAGAAACATCTTCCAGGGAGAATAGTTCCGTTAGGGGTTCCTTTCCCTGGGAGGCATGCCCTAAAGTGCATGTCTGGACCGCGAAAAGAGCAGAAAAGCATCTGGGGGCAGATAAATAAATAAGTAAGAAATCATCTTTCAAGTCACTGACCGAATATTCCCTTAAGAATGCTAGCTTTCGGCTTCACCCAATCTGAGGTACACATCCGGCTGACCCGGCAGTAACAATCGCAGAGGTGCTCCCTTTACCTCCTAGCCGAACAATCGGGAACGTAGGGGTAAGCACAGGAGCCAGGCAACCCAGCTTGGCCAAAACTTAAGTCATATCGATGCATATAATGGTGAATAAAAGGTACATGCGGAAGTTTGACACATGTGTTGGGCATGAAGCCCGTATAAATAAGCTTCTGTTAAAGAAGCCCCCAGGTATAATGAGTGCGAGTAGCACGTCAAGTGTGTGCGAACAATGCGCAGATCAGCCCTCAAAGGCTCTACGAGAAAGGGAGGAAAAAAGAGAGAAACAGAAGGCAGCTAAAGTATAAAATGTGGACGGAGGAAGGAGACGAACTCTGAGTCCGGCGCTAGGCGTAGAATCTTCGGAGGCGGGCTGCATTCCATGGGTTCGGCTCGAGTCGGTTGTCCGATACGTTTCACAGACGGTATGCTCCGCCGGTCAGGACTTGGTCGATGATGAAGGGACCTTCCCATTTGGGCTTGAGTTTGTCCTTTTTCTTGTCCAGCAGGCGTAGAACTAGTTCGCCAACATTGTAAGTTTTGGCCCGTATTTCTCTGCTTTGATATCTTCGAGCCTGCTGCTGATAGAATGCGGAACGAGCTTTCGCCACGTCGCGCTCCTCTTCTAAGGCGTCCAAACTGTCTTGCCGATCCAACTCGGCCTCTCTTTCTTCGTACATGCACACACGAGGTGAGTCATGAATTATATCGCAGGGCAAAACTGCCTCTGCGCCGTATACCATAAAAAATGGTGTGAATCCGGTAGTACGGTTTGGCGTGGTCCGCAGCCCCCAGAGTACGGAGTCGAGCTCCTCTACCTAGTGCGTGTTAGATTCCATGAGGGACCGCACTAACCTGGGTTTGATGCTGCTCATGATTAGACCATTTGCTTGTTTGACTTGACCGTTAGTTTGAGGGTGATAGACTGAAGCGTAGTCGAGCTTGATGCCCATATTTTTGCACCAGAGTTTAACCTAGTCGGCTGTGAAGATCGTGCCGTTATCAGTGATGATGCTGTGGGGGACGCCATAACGGTGTACTACCCCAGATATGAAGTCTATCATAGGTCCGGATTCGGCCGTTTTAACTGGCTTGGCCTCTATCCATTTGGTGAATTTGTCCACCATGACCAACAAGTACTTTTGCTTGTGGGTTCCCCCTTTAAGGGGTCCAACCATGTCAAGCCCCCAGACCGCGAACGGCCAGGTGATGGGTATAGTTTTGAGGGCGGTGGGTGGCATGTGGCTCTGATTAGCAAAGAGCTGGCAACCGACGCATCGTTGGACTAAGTCCTGAGCATTTGCCCGGGCCGTCGGCCAATAAAATCCTGTACGGAAGGCCTTGCCTACAAGGGCCCGAGCTGTGGCATGGTGCCCGCCGAGTCCGGCGTGAATTTCAGCCAGAAGATTTCGCCCTTCCTCTTCGGAGATGCACCTTTGAAGGACTCCGGTTGTGCTTTTCTTATAAAGCTCTCCCTCATGGACCTTGTAGGCTTTAGATCGCCGTACTATGCAGCGGGCCTCATTTTGGTCTTCGGGAGTTCCTACCTAATTAAGTAGGCTAGGAATGGTTCCGTCCACGGGGCAATGACTGCCATTATTTCGTGGGCTGAAGGTGTTATTTCATTGGCTGAGCCACCGATTGTGTCAGAATGTTCGGTGTTGGGCGGTGCGGTTGGTTCCGGATTGTTGTTTCCGGACTCCTCTTCCCATACTATGGATGGCTCAAAGAGCCGCTCCAGGAAGATGTTTGGAGGGACGGCGTCGCGCTTTGCTCCGATGCGTGCCAACACGTCGGTCGTTTGGTTATTATCCCGGGCTACATCGTGGAATTCGAGTCCTTCGAACCGAGCTGACATTTTCAAGACGGCGTTATGGTAGGCTGCCATTTTCGGATCCTTGGCATCAAAGTCTCCATTTACTTGGGATATTGCGAGGTTTGAATCCCCGCGGACCTCTAGGCGTTGAATGCCCATGGAGATTGCCATCCGGAGACCATGTAGAAGGGCCTCATATTCGGCTGCGTTGTTGGAGTCCGTGTACATTATTTGAAGTACGTATTGGACTGTGTCTCCGGTTGGGGACGTCAAGACGATGCCAGCCCCCAAGCCGGCCAACATTTTAGAGCCGTCGAAGTGCATGATCCAATTGGAGAATGCGCCGTACTCTTTAGGGAGTTCAGCTTCAGTCCATCCAGCGATGAAGTCAGCCAAAACTTGCGACTTTATAGCTCGCCGTGGTTTGTAGGTTATGTCGAATGGTAAGAGCTCAATGGCCCATTTTGCAATCCTGCCCGTCGCGTTGCAGTTGTTTATAATGTCGTTGAGAGGTACTTCGGAGGCCACTGTTATCAAACACTCTTGAAAGTAGTGTTGCAGCTTCCGGGATGCCATGAACACCGCGTACGCTATCTTTTGATAATGTGGATACCGGGACTTGCATGGAGTTAAGACAGTGGATACGTAGTACACTGGTTTTTGAAGAGGGAATTTGTGTCCTTCTGTTTCTCGTTCAACGACGAGCACTGCGCTTACAACTTGATGTGTTGCCACGATATATAATAACATTGGTTCGCCCAAGTTGGGCACGGCCAGGACTGGATTTGTTGCCAATATGGCCTTTATTTCTTCGAGTCCGGCCGTGGCAGCATCCGTCCATTCGAAGTGTTCGGTGCGCCGGAGGAGGCGATAAAGGGGCAATGCCTTTTCTCCCAAGCGGGAGATGAAGCGGCTTAGAGCCGCCACGCATCCAGTCAATTTTTGTATTTGTTTGAGGTCTTTTGGGATATCCAACTGTGACAGAGCTCGGATCTTGGCTGGGTTTGCTTCAATTCCTCTACTGGATACAATGAAGCCCAACAGCTTTCCGGCTGGTACGCCGAAAACGCATTTTTCCGGGTTGAGCTTAATGTCATATGCTCGGAGGTTGTCGAATGTGAGCCTCAAATCGTCTACTAGAGTTTCGACGTGTTTGGTCTTGACGACCACATCGTCTACGTATGCCTCCACTGTTTTGCCGATCTGGGTTGCCAGACATGTCTGAATCATGCGCTGATATGTTGCGCCAGCGTTCTTGAGCCCGAAGGGCATTGTGTTGAAGCAGAATGGTCCATATGGAGTAATGAATGCCGCTACGGCTTGGTCTGTCTCCGCCATATTGATTTGATGGTATCCGGAGTACGCATCGAGGAAGCACAATGAATCGTGCCCTGCAGTAGCATCAATGATTTGATTGATGCGGGGAAGGGGGAAAGGATCCTTTGGGCAAGCCTTGTTAAGGTCTTTAAAATCGACACACAGGCGCCAGGATTTGTCCTTTTTTGGTACCATTACCAGGTTCGCTAGCCAGTCCGGATGTTTTATGTCTCTGATGAATCCGGCTTCTAATAGTTTGGATAGCTCCTCTCCCTTTGCCTGTCTTTTGGGTTCGGAAAATCGCCAAAGAGCCTGTTTGACTGGCTTGAATCCTTTTAGGATGTTTAGGCTGTGTTCTGCCAGCCTGTGTAGGATTCCTGGCATATCTGAAGGGTGCCAGGCAAAGATGTCCCAATTTTCCCGAAGGAATTATCGTAGTACGATGTCTACATCAGGGTTTAATTATGCCCCAATGGAGGCCGTCTTTGTGGGGTCCGTTGGATGGACTTGGAATTTGACTATTTCGTCCGCTGGTTTAAAAGAGGTGGACTTGGATCTCTTATCGAGTATCACATCGTCCCTGTTCACCGTGGAGCGCAGTGCAGTGAGTTCCTCTGCCGCTAGGGCTTCGGATAGTGCCTCTAGGGCTAGTGCGGCTGTCTTATTTTCAGCGCGGAGTGCTATGTCCGGATCACTGACAAGAGTGATGATTCCATTGGGCCCGGGCATTTTAAGCTTCATGTACCCGTAATGGGGTATAGCTTGAAAAATTGTGAATGCCTCTCGCCCTAGTAAAGCGTGATATCCGCTGCTGAACGGGGCCACTTGGAACGTGACCTCCTTGGACCTGTAATTTTCCGGCGAGCCAAACACCACATCTAGTGTAATTTTTCCTGTGCAACGCACTTCCCGACTAGGGATTATTCCTCTGAAGGTTGTGCTGCTTCGCTCAATGCGGCTCCAGTCTATTTCCATTTTTCGAAGGGTTTCCTCGTAGATGAGGTTTAATCCGCTACCGCCATCCATGAGTACCTTGGTAAGACGAAAGCCATCCACTATTGGACTGAGGACCAATGCGGCTGGTGCTCGGGCTATTCGGAATTTGGGTTCGTCGCTGGCGTTGAAGGTGATAGCCGTGTCGCTCCATGGATTTGTTGTTGCTACTTGGTAGACTTCGGCGAGGCTGCGGATTGTTCGTTTCTGCATATTATTTGATGCGAAAGTCTCGAAGACTGTTAATACCGTATTGGTACTGTTGGGCTGGTTCTCCGGGGCTAGAAGCTCTTCGCCACTTTTGGCCACCTGCCGTAGTATCCAACATGCTCGAAGGCTATGTGTTGGAGTGGCGCCCTCTGTACTATGGATTTTATAGGGTCCGCTGAGCCATCCCTCTAGTACGGTTCCGTGTCCTTTAGGGGTTTTTTGCTTTTTGGTTTTTGTCCCAGGTGCCTGAGCATGATGCACCCTTTTATTTCGGACTAGGGTTGTGTTCGGAGCCGGATTGTCCCAAAACTTAGTTTCGGTTTTCCAGGCACTCTCCATCGCACAGTACTTTCGTACTATGGACGCCAGGTCGGCGAAGCGTGTGATTTCGCGACGACTTATGGCATTCATGATTCCCTTGTCCGTGCAATTATTGCAGAAAATTGAGATTGCACTTTCCTCACGGCAGTCCTTTATCCTGTCCATGACCAGGAGGAATCTGGCCCAGTAATGATGTACTGTTTCAGCGGGCTCTTGCCGGATTTGAGATAGATCGCTTGTGTTTGGGTGGGCGGGTGGAATTAAGTTCGGAACCCCGCCCAATCTGAGGCTCAAGGGCCGAAAAGTTTCCAAATTCGGAAGCTTGGATTGTTGGATGTTGTCCAACGAATCTGGTCTGCTGCCTGACTTTAAGTTCAGTACTTGATTGACATCCGCCCCTCCACGGGAATCCGGCATGGAGGGATTAGGAATCCGGACATAACTGGTCATTAATATAGAAGAAGAGTCGCCGCATTGTTCCTCTACCACAGCAATGTGGTGGGTAGCCTAGGGAGAGTTAATATCTCTCAGATCGGTTTTAAGCCCAATCTGATCGTAGTCTGCAGCGACTCCCAGGGTGGCGATGCGATCCAAGAGCTCGTTTACGGAAGAGAGATCCATCGGATGTAGCTGCTCGGCGAATTCCGAGTTGACGTGAAGATCGCTTTTGATGACCCGAGAGGTCATTGTCGGAGCGGCGGCCGAACAGGTGGTCATAAGAAAACCACCTAGCCAGATAGTTTGGCCGGCGGCCAAGGCTCCCTTGGCAACGGTACCGTCTTTAAAGATGGGAAGAGGCATCCTTCCTGATTGCGACAGCACAGAGGAACTCTCAATGAAAGCACCAATGTCGGTGTCAAAACCGGCGGATCTAGGGTAGGGGGTCCCAAACTGTGCGTCTAGGCGGATGGTAACAGGAGACAAGGGACACGATGTTTTTACCCAGGTTCGGGCCCTCTCGATGGAGGTAAAACCCTACTCCTGCTTGATTGATATTGATGATATGGGTAGTACAAGAGTGGATCTACCACGAGATCAAGGAGGCTAAACCCTAGAAGCTAGCCTATGGTATGATTGTTGTTCGTCCTATGGACTAAAACCCTCCGGTTTATATAGACACCGGAGAGGGCTAGGGTTACACAGAGTCGGTTACAATGGTAGGAGATCTACATATCCGTATTGCCAAGCTTGCCTTCCACGCCAAGGAAAGTCCCATCCGGACACGGGACGAAGTCTTCAATGTTGTATCTTCATAGTCTTGGAGTCCGGCCAATGATGATAGTTCGGCTATCCGGACACCCCCTAGTCCAGGACTCCCTCAGGATCCATGTATGAGAAAAAAGTGTGGACTTTGGTTGACTTGCCCGATGATCGGCAAGACATCGAGAATAAATGGATCTTCAAGAAGAAGACTGACGCTGATGGTAATATTACTGTCTATAAAGCTTGACTTGTTGCGAAAGGTTTTCAACAAGTTCAAGGGGTTGACTACGATGAGACTTTCTCACCCGTAGCGATGCTTAAGTCTGTCCGAATCATGTTAGCAATTGCCGCATTTTATGATTATGAAATTTGGCAAATGGATGTCAAAACTGCATTCCTGAATGGATTTCTGGAAGAAGAGTTGTATATAATGCAACCAGAAGGTTTTGTCGATCCAAAGGATGCTAACAAAGTGTGCAAGCTCCAGAGGTCCATTTATGGACTGGTGCAAGCCTCTCGGAGTTGGAATAAACATTTTGATAGTGTGATCAAAGCATATGGTTTTATACAGACTTTTGGAGAAGCCTGTATTTACAACAAAGTGAGTGGGAGCTCTGTAGCATTTTTAATATTATATATGGACAACATATTATTGATTGGAAATGATATAGAATTTCTGGATAGCATAAGAGGATACTTGAATAAAAGTTTTTCAATGAAAGACCTCGGTGAAGCTGCTTACATATTGGGCATCAAGATCTATAGAGATAGATCAAGACGCTTAGCTGGACTTTCACAAAGTACATACCTTGATAAAGTTTTGAAAAAGTTCAAAATGGATCAAGCAAAGAAAGGGTTCTTGCGTGTAATACAAGGTGTGAAATTGAGTCAGACTCAATGCCCGACCACTGCAGAAGATAGAGAGAAAATGAACGAAGTTCCCTATGCTTCAGCCATAGGCTCTATCATGTATGCAATGTTGTGTACCAGACCTGATGTGTGCCTTGCTATTAGTTTAGCAGGGAGGTACCAAAGTAATCCAGGAGTGGATCACTGGACAGCGGTCAAGAACATCCTAAAATACCTGAAAAGGCTAAGGATATGTTTCTCGTTTATGGAGGTGACAAAGAGCTAGTCGTAAATGGTTACGTCGATGCAAGCTTTGACACTGATCTGGACGATTCTAAATCGCAAACCGGATACGTGTTTATATTGAACGGTGGAGCTGTCAATTGGTGCAGTTCTAAACAAAGCGTCGTGGCGGGATCTACATGTGAAGCGGAGTACATAGCTGCTTCGGAAGCAGCAAATGAAGGAGTCTGGATGAAGGAGTTCATATCCGATCTAGGTGTCATACCTAGTGCATCGGGTCCAATGAAAATCTTTTGTGACAATACTCGTGCAATTGCCTTGGCAAAGGAATCCAGATTTCACAAGAGAACCAAGCACATCAAAAGACGCTTCAATTCCATCCGGGACCAAGTCCAGGTGGGAGACATAGAGATTTGCAAGATACATACGGATCTGAATGTTGCAGACCCGTTGACTAAGCCTCTTCCACGAGCAAAACATGATCAACACCAAGGCTCCATGGGTGTTAGAATCATTAATGTGTAATCTAGATTATTGACTCTAGTGCAAGTGGGAGACTGAAGGAAATATGCCCTAGAGGCAATAATAAAGTTATTATTTATTTCCTCATATCATGATAAATGTTTATTATTCATGCTAGAATTGTATTACCCGGAAACATAATACATGTGTGAATACATAGACAAACATAGTGTCACTAGTATGCCTCTACTTGACTAGCTCGTGAATCAATGATGGTTAAGTTTCCTAACCATAGACATGAGTTGTCATTTGATTAAAGGATCACATCATTAGGAGAATGATGTGATTGACTTGACCCATTCCATTAGCTTAGCACTTGATTGTTTAATATGTTGCTATTGCTTTCTTCATGACTTATACATGTTCCTATGACTATGAGATTATGTAACTCCCGCTTACCGGAGGAACACTTTGTGTGCTACCAAACATCACAATGTAACTGGGTGATTATAAAGGTGCTCTACAGGTGTCTCCAAAGGTACTTGTTGAGTTGACGTATTTCGAGATTAAGATTTGTCACTCCGATTGTCGGAGAGGTATCTCTGGGCCCTCTCGGTAATGCACATCACTATAAGCCTTGCAAGCAATGTAGCTAATGAGTTAGTTACGGGATGATGCACTACGTAACGAGTAAAGAGACTTGCCGGTAACGAGATTGAACTAGGTATTGAGATACCAACGATCGAGTCTCGGGCAAGTAACATACCGATGACAAAGGGAACAATGTATGTTGTTATGCGGTTTGACTAATAAAAAGATCTTCATAGAATATGTAGGAGCCAATATGAGCATCCAGGTTCCGCTATTGGTTATTGACCGGAGACGTGTCTCGGTCATGTCTACATAGTTCTCGAACCCGTAGGGTCGCACGCTTAAAGTTTCGATGACGGTTATATTATGAGTTTATGAGTTTTGATGTACCGAAGATTGTTCGGAGTCCTGGATGTGATCATGGACATGACGAGGAGTCTCGAAATGGTCGAGACATAAAGATCGATATATTGGATGACTATATTTGGACACCGGAAAGGTTCTGGGTGAGATTGGGACAATACCGGAGCTCCGGGAGGTTATCGGAACCCCCCGGGAGGTATATGGGCCTTAATGGGCCTTAGTGGAAAGGAGGGGAAAGGAGCAAGGGAGGGCCCCCCCCCAAGCCCAATCCGAATTGGGAGGGGGGCAGCCCCCCTTTCCTTCCTCCCTCCTTCCTCTTCCTTCCCTCCCCCTCTCCAAATAGGAAAGGGAGGAGTCCTACTCCCGGTGGGAGTAGGACTCCCCCCCTAGGGCGCGCCTCCCCCCTTGGCCGGCCCCCTCCTCCACTCCTTTATATACGGGGGAGGGGGGCACCCCATAGACACAACAATTGATCATTGATATCTTAGCCGTGTGCGGTGCCCCCCTCCACCATAGTCCTCCTCGATAATATTGTAGCGGTGCTTAGGAGAAGCCCTGCGACGGTAGAACATCATCATCGTCACTGAGGGAGTCCTGGACTAGGGGGTCTCCAGACAGCCGGACTATCAATATCCGCCGGACTCCAAGACTACGAAGATACAAGATTGAAGACTCCGTCCCGTGTCCAGATGGGACTTTCCTTGGCGTGGAAGGCAAGCTTGGCAATACGGATATGTAGATCTCCTACCATTGTAACCGACTCTGTGTAACCCTAGCCCTCTCCGGTGTCTATATAAACCGGAGGGCCTTAGTCCGTAGGACAACATACATTACAACAATCATACCATAGGCTAGCTTCTAGGGTTTAGCCTCCTTGATCTCGTGGTAGATCTACTCTTGTACTACCCATATCATCAATATTAATCGAGCAGGACGTAGGGTTTTACCTCCATCGTGAGGGCCCGAACCTGGGTAAAACATTGTGTCCCTTGTCTCCTGTTACCATCCGCCTAGACGCACAGTTCGGGACCCCCTACCCGAGATCCGCCGGTTTTGACACCGACATTGGTGCTTTCATTGAGAGTTCCCCTGTGTCGTCACCGATAGAGTGGATGCCTCCACCCGTCTTCAAAGACGGTGTTTTCGCCGGAGGGGCCTTGGCCGCCGGCCAAACTATCCGGCTTGGTGGTTTTCTCATGACCACCTGTCCGGCCGCCGCTTCGGCAATGACTTCTCAAGTCGTCGAAAGCAATCTTCGCGTCAGCCCTAAAGCTGCCGAACAGTTAGATCCAATAGAGCTCTCGTCTGTTAACGAGCTCTTGGATCGCATTGCCGCCCTGGGAGTCGCTACGGACTACAACCAGATTGGGCTTAAAACCGATCTGAGAGAGATTAACTCTCCCCAGGCCACCCACCACGTCGCAGTGGTAGAGGAGCAATACGGCAACTCTTTGCCAGTGTTGAAAACAATTCATGTCCGGATTCCCGAACCCTCCATGCCGGATTCCCGCGGGGGGGACGGACTTTGATCGAGCATTGAACTTAAAATCATGCATCGCCCCGGACTCGCTGGATTGTCCCCAGCAAACCACACTTCCGAATTCGGAAACCCCTTGGCCTTTGAGCCTCAAGATGGGCAGGGATCCGGATTTTATTCCACCCACCCGCCCAGACATATGCGATCTATCTCTAATACGGCAAGAGCCTACAGAAACAGTACATCACTACTGGGCCAGATTCATCAACGTTGCAAGCGGGGGGCTTGCAGGGCACGATTCGTTGTGCTTCCTAGACGCATACTCTGGCTATCATCAAATCAAGATGGCGGAAGCAGACCAAGCCGCAATGGCATTTATCACTCCATATGGACCATTCTGCTTCAACACGATGCCCTTCGGACTCAAAAACGCCGACGCAACATATCAGCGCATGATTCAAACATGTCTGGCCACCCAGATCGGCAAAACAGTCGAGGCATACGTAGACGACGTAGTCGTCAAAACAAAACACGTCGAAACTTTAGTAGACGATTTGAGGCTCACATTCGACAACCTCAGAGCATATGACATCAAGCTAAATCCGGAAAAATGCGTTTTCGGCGTACCAGCCGGAAAGCTACTGGGCTTCATCGTATCCGGTAGAGGAATTGAAGCAAATCCGGCCAAAATCCGAGCTCTGTCACAGTTGGATATTCCAAAAGACCTCAAACAAATACAAAAATTAACAGGATGCGTGGCAGCCTTAAGCCGCTTTATCTCCCGTTTAGGAGAAAAGGCGTTGCCCCTCTATCGCCTCCTCAGGCGCACCGAAGACTTCGAGTGGACGGATGCTGCCACTGCCGGACTCGAAGAGATAAAGGCCATACTGGCAACAAATCCGGTCCTGGCTGCGCCCACTCTGGGCGAACCAATGTTGTTATACATTGCAGCAACACATCAAGTTGTAAGCGCAGTCCTCGTCGTCGAACGAGCGACAGAAGGGCATAAATTCCCTCTTCAAAAACCAGTGTATTATGTATCCACTGTGTTAACCCCCTGCAAATCCCGTTACCCGCACTATCAGAAGATAGCATATGCGGTGTTCATGGCGTCTCGAAAGCTCCGACACTACTTTCAAGAGTGCTCGATAACAGTGGCCTCTGAAGTACCACTCAATGACATTATAAATAACCGCGACGCAACGGGCAGGATAGCAAAATGGGCCATTGAGCTCTTACCATTCGACATCACTTACAAACCTCGACGAGCTATAAAGTCACAAGTTTTGGCTGACTTCGTCGCCGAATGGACTGAAGCCGAACTCCCTAAAGAGTATGGCGCATACTCCAATTGGACTATGCATTTCGACGGCTCCAAAATGTTGGCCGGACTGGGGGCTGGCGTCGTACTGACGTCCCCCACCGGAGATACAGTCCAGTATGTACTTCAAATAATGTACACGGACTCCAACAATGCAGCCGAATACGAGGCCCTGTTACATGGTCTCCGGATGGCGGTCTCCATGGGCATTCAATGCCTAGAGGTGCGCGGGGACTCAAACCTTGCAATATCCCAAATAAACGGAGACTTCGATGCCAAGGATCCGAAAATGGCAGCATATCGCAACGCTGTCCTAAAAATGTCAGCTCGGTTTGAAGGACTCGAATTCCATCACATAGCCCGAGATAATAACCAAGCGGCCGACGTCCTGGCACGCATCGGTGTGAAACGTAATGCTGTCCCTCCAAATATCTTCCTAGAACGGCTCTTCAAGCCATCCGTACTATGGGAAGAGGAGCCCGGTAGCGACAAACCGAGAAAACCGCACCAACCGGTGATTCGGCAGACGACATAACACCCTCCGCCCACGTCATAATGGCAGTAATCGCCGCGTGGACAGAACCTTTCCTAGCCTACTTACTTAGGCAGGAACTTCCCGAAGACCAAAATGAGGCCCGCTGCATAGTCCGGCGATCGAAGGCCTACAAGGTCCATGAGGGAGAACTTTATAAGAAAAGTACCACCAGAGTCCTTCAAAGGTGTATCTCCGAAGAAGAAGGGCGAAACCTCCTGGCTGAAATTCATGCCGGACTAGGCGGACACCATGCAGCAGCCCGGGCCCTTGTAGGAAAGGCATTCCGTACAGGATTTTATTGGCCGACGGCTCGGGCAGACGCACAGGACTTGGTCCAGCGATGCGTTGGTTGTCAGCTCTTTGCTAATCAGAGACATATGCCACCCACCGCCCTCAAAACCATACCCATTACCTGGCCGTTCGCGGTCTGGGGGCTTGACATGGTTGGACCCCTTAAAGGGGGAACCCACAAGAAAAAGTACCTATTGGTCATGGTGGATAAGTTCACCAAATGGATAGAGGCCAAACCGGTCAAAACGGCAGAGTCCGGACCAGTGATAGACTTTATATCAGGGGTGGTACACCGTTATGGAGTCCCCCACAGCATCATCACCGACAACGGCACGAACTTCACAGCCGACGAGGTTAAGTCATGGTGCAAAAATATGGGCATCAAGCTCGACTATGCGTCAGTCTATCACCCTCAAACCAACGGTCAAGTGGAAAGAGCAAATGGTCTAATAATGAGCGGCATTAAACCCAGACTAGTGAGGTCACTCACTAAATCCGACACACAATGGGTCGAGGAGCTCGACTCTGTACTCTGGGGGCTGCGGACAACGCCTAACCGTACTACCGGATTCACACCATTTTTTATGGTATACGGCGCAGAGGCAGTCTTGCCCTGTGACATTATTCATGACTCACCTCGAGTGCACATGTATGAGGAAAGAGAGGCCGAGCTTGATCGGCAGGACAGCTTGGACACATTGGAGGAAGAACGTGACGTCGCGAAGGCTCGTTCCGCATTCTATCAGCAGCAGGCCCGAAGATATCAAAGCAGAGAAGTACGGGCCAAGACTTACAACGTTGGTGAACTAGTTCTACGCCTGCCGGACAAGAAAAAGGACAAGCTCAAGCCCAAATGGGAGGGCCCCTTCATTATCGATCAAGTACTGACCGGCGGAGCATACCGTCTACGAAATGCGTCGGATCACCGACTCGAGCCGAACCCATGGAACGCAGCCCGCCTCCGACGATTCTATGCCTAGCGCCGGACTATGAGTTCGTCCCCTTCCCCCGTCCAAACTTTTACACTTCGGCTGTCTTTTGTTTCTCTTTTTATCCTTTTCACTTAAAAGCCCTTCCGGGCCTATTTTTGCATTCTTTGCATACGCATGATGTGCCATCCGCACTCATTATTCCTGGGGGCTTCTTTTACAGAAGCTCAATTATACGGGTTTTATACCCAGCACATGTGTCAAGCTTCCACATGTACCTTTTACTCGCCATTATATGCATCGATATGACTTAAGTTTTGGCCAAGCTGGGTTGCCTGGCTCCTGTGCTTACCCCTACGTTCCCGATTGTTCGGCTAGGAGGTAAAGGGAGCACCTCTGCGATTGTTACTGCCGGGTCAGCCGGATGTGTACCTCAGACTGGGTGAAGCCGAAAGCTAGCGTTCTTAAGGGAATATTCGGTCGGTGACTTAAAAGATGACTTTTTACCTATTTATCTATTTGCCCCCAGATGTTTTACTGCTTTCTTTGCAGTCCGGACATGCACTTTAGGGCATGCCTCCCAGGGAAAGGAACCCTTAACGGAACTATTCTCCCTGGAAGATGTTTCTTACTAACCATATAATATAACATAACTAGTTGGGCACTTGTCTGATAAAGCACTAATGACCCCTACGCCTGGTCTCCATGCATACCACGGTTGTTTCTTAACCAAAAAGGTATTCGGACACACTCCGGACTCTAGGGTCCCGAGGTCGAAGCGAAAAGGTCGGCAAAGACAAACGATCTACAATTCGGCTAGAAGGCATTTCACATGTCACTTTAAAGGATAACATACATTGTCATATTTACTGATTGTATTCCTCCTCAATCCCGTCTAACAGGCTGTCTAGTTTACAGTCCCGTTGGGAAAATTTAGCAGCCAACTCTACTTGGCTATACACTAAACTCACAGGGATCTCCTTCCCATCGGGCCCCACCGGTCCAACTTCGGCCATGTGGTTGGGATCCGCCTTCTTGTTCCGCGTCTTCACCATGGCCCAAGCCTCCCTGGCACCTTGACGGCAAGCCGAAATCTTCCACAAACGGAAGCGCTGCCGCACTCCCTGTAGCTTCTCCGCAAGCTCCCCGAGGCCCTCGGGTAGGGTGAGGGCTGGCCATAAAGCCTGAACGACGCCGCTCATTGCCTGCCGAACTCGTTCGAGTAGCTGCAACAGTTCGGGAAGTTGATCACCCATTGATATGGGCATCTCCTCTGCAGGACGACCCGTGAGTATACCTACAAGACATATCATGTCAAAATACTTCCTCGCCGAACTCTTCTTTTCAAAAGAGTTCGCTCAAGCACTCACTATAAATGCCGCGACGAAGCCGCGGATTCTCCTTAACGGAGCCGGACAGCTCGGCCTGAGCGCCTTTCAGCTCTTCTCCGAGCTTGGCGTTGGCATCTTGGAGCTTGTTCCTTTCCTGCTGAACCCTATTCAGCACACTCTCGCCGGCCTTTAGCTGGCGTAGCAATGCTTGCCTGTCCGGATCTTGTCCGGCGGTACCTGCAAATGTCGTTATTAGACTCGCGCGCACGCCGCACAGCGCTTATATTTATTAATAAAAATGTGTTACCAGGAGGGGTCTTTCCGTCTCCTCCTGCGGCAGCAAGTGCGGCCTCAAGTTGGGCCTTGCAATCTTGCAGCTCCCGAGACAGCTGGGCGTTCTTCTCGTTAAGTGCCTGAAATTTCCAATGATCCTTAAATCAGTTAGCATAACTACTTTAAGTCTCGGGGGCTACTGGTATATACAACCATTAAAATTCCCTTACCCGTATGTCTTTCACATACTGCTCTGTGGCTCTGGTAAAACCATTTTGAGCAGCACGGAGATGCGCATCCCCTGCGTTAAAAGCATCCAATGCCTCAGGGGAAAAGCACGCTTCTTGAAATACTATCCGGCGGCGCCTATGGTTCATGGCACTCTCCACCTCAGATTTGGTGGCGGACAGTCTCTCGGTATCCTCCGTTGGAGAAGGATCCGGCTCGCGTCTTGCGCTTGCCTCCCCCTCCAGGCCAGGCACTGGAGCCTGGCCGGTGTTGGTCGGATTGGCAATTCCTGCGCTCGCAGTCCGGCGAGCGCTTTTTCTCCTACAATGATCATGAGCACTCAGATGTTTCCTCGGAACGTTGCTCTAAAAATTCAAATACGAGCTATACCTTTGCGGTGAAGTTTCCATCCGCACTGCGCTCCTTTTCCGCCTGCTGGTTCGGACTGACCTCTGTTGGTCGGCCGCCGCGGGCCCGGCTTCCTGCCGTAAAGGCGCTTCCTGCAAAATACCATCGTTTGCGAAGGTCAGAAATGGGCAGGGATGAGATAATGGTGTCCGGACTTCGGTCACGGTCACCTGGGAAGCCGGACTTAGCCCGGGGTAGTCCGCTGTAATGGCGACCAAAGCATTGTCTATGCTGAGCTGGTGATACACCCCGTCGATTAGCTCCACCTCGATATCCGGGTCCTCTTCGGAGGCCGGATCCAGGGATCCTTCTGGATCCTCGGGTTGCGGAGCAGGACTCACCATGTCCTCCACAGTCCGGCGTAGATCCTGCGCCGAAGACATAATGTAAGAAGCTTAAACTTTGAAAGCATGGGTTGGGCCCTTCAAGGTGTTCACTTACCCATCCTCTGGGGTTGATCATGGAAAACCCATTCAAAGGGTTCGTTCGAAGGAAATCCTCCTTCTCCCCCTTGTACAGGCTGGACAGGATCTTCACCAGATCCTCGGTCGAATCCGGCCCTTTGCGGCCGTGCCGGGTAGCATCGTCTTCCCCGTTGAAATCCCACATGGGGTGGCCTCTGTATTGCAGTGGCTGTACCCCTCGCTTGATGCATGTCGCCATGACTCCGATCATGGTCAAGCCGGAATGAGCCATTAATCTTATCTGGCCCATCAAGTAGTGGACGCTCTTGTCTTCCTCCAATCGGGGGCTCCGTGGGCGCCAGCTGAGGCGTTTCTTCAAGGGAGCAGCACTAAACTCCGGGAGGCCGATCCGAACTGGGTCTGGGAGCGGAGCGTCTCCTATATAAAACCACTCCGAGGGCTAGTCTTCGGACGCCTTCTTGGGAGTGCCGGATAGGTATCCGGTCCCGGCGATGCGCCATATTTTGGTGCCGCCCACTTGATATATGGACCCCTGGTGAGAACGGGGTACGAGGCAAAACAGCCTCTTCCACAATGCGAAATGGGGCTCAATGCCCAGGAATAGCTCGCAAAGAGCTACGTAACCCATGATATGCAGGACAGAGGCAGGCGTGAGGTGGTGGAGCTGGAGTCCGTAGAACTTCAGGAGCCCGCGGAGGAACGGATGTATTGGAAATCCGAGTCCCCTTATCAGATAAGGGACAAAACATACTCGCTCCCCCTTATTGGGGCTTGGAGTGTCCTCCGCCTGTCTCCCACCTTGATAAGTAACCAGTCCAGCCCGGACTGGGATCATGAAAGCCGGAGGGAGGAATCCCCCCGTTTGGAGCTTCACAAGCTCGTTGTGCGAAATAGAGAACCTCCTCCAATTCCTCGGCGGTGGGCTGGGAGCGCGTGAAGGAGAGCCGTGTTGACGATCCATGGTGGAATGAATTTCTAGGTCAAAGGCGCTTCGATGGAGTATTCACGGGAGGAAGACGGTGTGGTTTGGATCTGGATTCTTGCCTCTTTTATAGGCGGGCGACTCGCACAATTGGGGGGTGAAATGCAAAAGACACCCTGGCTTTTCGCATTCGTGCGACGCGTGGAAGAGGGCCATTATTTGGCGTAGAAGCCGAGGAACACGGTATTCAAGATGGAGCCGGACACTGTTCGGCAGGTACATGGAATTTGAAGGGAGAACCCGCCTTGCAACGCCGAAGACTATAAACGCGCTGGACTTATCGTCATTGAAGCCTGGTTCGGGGGCTACTGAGGGAGTCCTGGACTAGGGGGTGTCCGGACAGCCGGACTATCAATATCCGCCGGACTCCAAGACTATGAAGATACAAGATTGAAGACTCCGTCCCGTGTCCGGATGGGACTTTCCTTGGCGTGGAAGGCAAGCTTGGCAATACGGATATGTAGATCTCCTACCATTGTAACCAACTCTGTGTAACCCTAGCCCTCTCTAGTATCTATATAAACCGGAGGGCTTTAGTCCGTAGGACAACATACATTACAACAATCATACCATAGGCTAGCTTCTAGGGTTTAGCCTCCTTGATCTCGTGGTAGATCTACTCTTGTACTACCCATATCATCAATATTAATCGAGCAGGACGTAGGGTTTTACCTCCATCGAGAGGGCCCGAACCTGGGTAAAACATTGTGTCCCTTGTCTCCTGTTACCATCCGCCTAGACGCACAGTTCGGGATCCCCTACCCGAGATCCGCCGGTTTTGACGCCGACAGTCACCATGCCGTCGTGTTGACGGAACTCTCCCTCGACACTCGGCTGGATCGGAGTTAGAGGGACGCAATCGAGCTGATCGTGTGCAAGAACTCGGAGGTGCCGTACTTTCGGTGCTTGATTGGTCAGGCCGTGAAGACGTACGATTACATCAACCACGTTGTGCTAACGCTTCCGCTTACGGTCTACGAGGGTACATAGACAACACTCTCCTCTCTCGTTGCTATGCATCACCATGATCTAGCGTGTGCGTAGGAATTTTTTTGAAATTACTACGTTCCCCAACACTTCTCACCATGGGCTTCTTAACGTCTTGGGCTTCTTAACATAAGCTGGCTTACAATCTGGCTTACAATCTGACTTACAATCTGGCTTACCATCTGGCTTACCATCTGGCTTAACTGTCTGCCGGCTTAACTGTCTAGCTTAACTGTCTGCCGACTTACAATGCTTAACTGTGTCTGCCAGCTTACAATGCTTAACTATGTCTGCCGGCTTACAATGCTTAACTGTGTCTGCCGGCTTATAATCTACCGGGTCACCAATGAAACACCAAGTCCCAGCCAGGTCATATCTCCGGCCGGGTCACACTGTGGGGTATATCCCCGACATTAGCCCCCAGTTTAATTTGGATTCATCCATGTTAAACTAATCCTGTAAAACAAACATAAGAACAATTTTGACAGATTATGCTCCGGGTTAAGAACTCTTGTAAGCCGGCACCTGATCATACTTAACTCCTTGGTATTTCCTTCTTCTAGAAAATCCGGGTCAATAGGCCAGCTTCATAATCAAAAACATTGGTCATGAAATACTCATCTGATTTTCAGCCAGCTTGAAGATGTAGAACTTGCCGGTTTATCATTGCCAAAATATCTAGTTTGTAAATATTGATAGCACCGGGTTATAATTGTCGCTAACATCAAACTTGAAAATGTACCTCCATTATATTCATATCACTTGTAGCCCCCAAGTGCCTGGTCATTATGCAATAATGAGTAGGGACTTTGTAGATATGATCATGTAGACTTGAGCAGCAACGTGTAGCCCCCAAGGGCCGGCTCAGTAAGATAATACTAAGCTGGGACTTTGTATATAATTCATTGATAATAACATCATATGATGTAATCTCCACCATGGGGCTTGAACCCACGTCCACAAGGTTAAGAGCTTTGTACTCTACCAACTGAGTAGTGGACCTTTCAATATAATGGATTAAGCCTTCTGTACCTTGAATTTGACAGGAGCAATTGGTAGCCCCCAAGGGCCGGCTCATTACCATGTGATGAGTCGGATCTTCAGTAAATTGAGCAAAAATGACTTTGCTTTAGCCACCAAGTGCCATGGTGCATGCTGGCAGTGACATGGGACTTGCATATTTGATGTAACCTCAACTTGAATAATATAGCCCCCAAGTACCGAGTCGTAAGCCTGCAACGACTCGGGACTATTCCCTCCATTGTAAAATAAATCATATCCATTGATAAATAATAGCCATTGCGCTTAAGCGACTTTGAAGACCTCCATTACAATATTAGTTATTGATAACCATAATAAAAATCCAGCCATGTTGGCTATTAAAGATTTGAATAATATAACCCGGTTTGAAAACCGGTTCCTGTGATAGTGAATCGTACTGTCGGCTTATAATACCAATGCAGTAAGGGTGATAACCCAATCTTTAGAAGTCAAAACTTCCAAATAATATGCTGGCGACTTATCATCCAAAGTCAAGCCAGGTTAATTAAAACCACATATATGCTTCAGATATGAGCAAAAAGTATCAAGAGAAACCCGAAAAACTGTTTCAAAAAACTTAAATCAACAAGGAGAGAAAACACGAGGCTTCTGATTCGAATACGATCAGTAAGCCGGACCAAAAGGGTTAATGGCTATGTTCTCTTTGGCGAATGACACCTATGTTTGAACAGGAAGCCCCCAAGTGGCTTTTGGCATTGCGACGATCAAGTGGGTACCGACAACTATGTTCTCTTTGGTGAATGACACTGCTACGTCTTGAGCTTGTGTTGGTTTTCCTTGAAGAGGAAAGGGTGATGTAGCAATAGTAGCATAAGTATTTCTCTCAGTTTTTGAGAACCAAGGTATCAATCCAGTAGGAGGCTCCTCAAAAGTCCCACGCACCTACACAAACAAACAAGAACTCGCAACCAACACAATAAAGGGGTTGTCAATCCCTTCACAGCCACTTGCGAAAGTGAGATCTGACAGAGATAATATGATAAGATAAATATATTTTTGGCATTTTATGATATAGATTGGAAACGTAAAGATGCAAATAAAAGTAGATTTAAAGCTTATATGATAAGAGATAGACTCGGGGGCCATAGATTTCACAAGTGGCTTCTCTCAAGATAGCATATGTATTGCGGTGGGTGAACAAATTACTGTCGACCAATTGATAGAAAAGCGAATAATTATGAGATTATCTAGGCATGATCATGTATATAGGCATCACGTCCGTGACAAGTAGACCAACTCCTGCCTACATCTACTACTATTACTCAACACATCGACCGCTATCCAGCATGCATCTAGAGTATTAAGTTCATAAAGAACAGAGTAACGCATTAAGAAAGATGACATGATGTAGAGGGATAAACTCATGCAATATGATATAAACCCCATCTTTTTATCCTCGATGGCAACAATACAATACATGCCTTGCTGCCCCTGCTATCACTGGGAAAGGACACCGCAAGATTGAACCCAAAGCTAAGCACTTCTCCCATTGCAAGAAAGATCAATCTAGTAGGCCAAACCAAACTGATAATTCGAAGAGACTTGCAAAGATAACTTAATCACACATAAAAGAATTCAGAGGAGATTCAAATATTTCTCATAGATAAACTTGATCATAAACCCACAATTCATCGGATCTCAACAAACTCACCGCAAAAAGAGTTACATCGAATAGATCTCCAAGAAGATCGAGGAGAACTTTGTATTGAGATTCAAAGAGAGAGAAGAAGCCATCTAGCTAATAACTATGGACCCGAAGGTCTGTGGTAAACTACTCACAACTCATCGGAAGGGCCATGGAGATGATGTGGAGGTCCTCCGTGATTGATTCCCCCTCCGGCGAAGGCTCCAAGATGGGATCACGTGAATACAGAAGGTTACAGCGGTGTAAATAGTTTTTCGTGGTCGCTTCTGATGTTCTCGGGGTACGTGGGTATATATAGGAGGAAGAAGTAGGTCGGTGGACGCTCGAGGGGCCCACAAGGGTGGGGGCGCCCACTTGTCGGGGGCACGCCGGGCACCCTCGTGGCCGCCTCGCTTGTTTCTTGACTTCCACTCCAAGTCCTCTGGATCACATTTGTTCCAAAAAGATCGCTCCAAAAGGTTTCATTCCATTTGGACTCTGTTTGATATTCCTTTTCTTTGAAACACTGAAATAGGCAAAAAAACAGCAATTCGGGCTGGGCCTCCGGTTAGTAGGTTAGTCCCAAAAATGATATAAAAGTGTAAAGTAAAGCCCATAAACATCCAAAACAGGTAATATAATAGCATGGAACAATAAAAAATTATAGACACGTTGGAGACGTATCAAGCATCCCCAAGCTTAATTCCTGCATGTCCTCGAGTAGGTAAATGATAAAAACAGAATTTTTGATGTGGAATACTACCTATCATAATTCTCAATATAATTTTCTTTATTGTTGCATGAATGTTCAGATCCAAATGATTCAAAATAAAAGTTCATATTGACATAAGAAATAGTAATACTTCAAGCATACTAGTCAAAGCAATCATGTCTTCTCAAAATAACATGGCTAAAGAAAGTTCATCCCTACAAAATCATATAGTTAGGTCATGCTTCATTTCCGTCACACAAAAATGCTCCCATCTTGCACACCCCCGATAACAAGCCAAGCAATTGTTTCGTACTTAAATAATCTCAAACTTTTTTCAACTTTCACGCAGTACATGAGCGTGAGCCATGGATATAGCACTATGGGTGGAATAGAATATGATGATGGGGGTTGTGTGGAGAAGACAAAAAAAAGATAGTCTCACATTGACGAGGATAATCAACGGGCTATGGAGATGCCCATCAATGGATGTCAACATGAGGAGTAGGGATTGCCATGCAACGGATGCACTAGAGCTATAAATATATGAAAGCTCAATCAAAAGAAACTAGTGGGTGTGCATCCAACTTGCTTGCTCACGAAGACCTAGGGCATTTTGAGGAAGCCCATCGTAGGAATATACAATCCAAGTTCTATAATGAAAAATTCCCACTAGTATATGAAAGTGACAACATGAAAGACTTTCTATATGAAGAACATGGTGCTACTTTGAAGCACAAGTGTGGAAAAGGATAGTAACATTCCCCCCCTTTTTTGGGCCTTTTTTATTTGGCCTTTCTTATTTTTTTATTTGTCCTTTCTTTTTTTGGCCTTTCTTTGGGGGGGGGGGGGACAATGCTCTAATAATGATGATCATCACACTTCTATTTATTTACAACTCATGAATTACAACTCAATACTAGAACAAGATATGACTATATATGAATGCCTCCGGCGGTGTACTGGGATGGGCAATGAATCAAGAGTGACATGTATGAAAATTTATGCATGGTGGCTTTGCCAAAAATACGATGTCAACTACATGATCATGCAAGGCAACATGACAATGATGATGTGTGTCATGATGATGAACGGAACGGTGGAAAGTTGCATGGCAATATATCTCGGAATGGCTATGGAAATGCCATAATAGGTAGGTATGGTGGATGTTTTGAGGAAGATATAAGGAGGTTTATGTGTGATAGAGCGTATCGTATCACGGGGTTTGGATGCACCGGCGAAGTTTGCACCAACTCTCAAGGTGAAAAAGGGCAATGCATGGTACCGAAGATGCTATCAATGATGGAAGGGTGAGAGTGCGTATAATCCATGGACTCAACATTAGTCAAAAGAACTCATATACTTATTGCAAAAATCTACAATTCATCAAAAACCAAGCACTACGCGCATGCTCCTAGGGGGATAGATTGGTAGGAAAAGACCATCGCTCGTCCCCGACCGCCACTCATAAGGATGACAATCTAAGAACACCTCATGTTTCAAATTTTTTACACAACTTTTACCATACATGCATGCTACGAGACTTGCCAACTTCAACACAAGCATTCTTTAAATTCATAATCACCCAACTAGCATGACTCTAATATCACTACCTCCATATCTCAAAACAATTATCAAGTATCAAGTTGATCATAGCATCCAATTCACTTCCTATGATAGTTTTTATTATACCCAACTTGGATGCCCATCATTCTAGGACCAATTTTATAACCATAGCAAATACCATGCTGTCATAAGAGACTCTCAAAATAATATAAGTAAAGCATGAGAGATTAACAATTTCTACAAAATTAAGCCACCCTCGTGCTCTAAAAGATATAAGTGAAGCACTAGAGCAAAAACTATCTAGCTCAAAAGATATAAGTGAAGCACATAGAGTATTCTAATAAATTCCAATCAAGTGGGTTTCTCCCAAAAAGGTGTGTACAGCAAGGATGATTGTGGTGATCTAAAAAGCAAAGACTAATATCATACAAGACGCTCCAAGCAAAACACATATCATGTGGCGAATAAAAATATAGCTCCAAGTAAAGTTACCAATAAACGAAGACGAAAGAGGGGATGCCTTCCGGGGCATCCCCAAGCTTAGGCTTTTGGTTATCCTTGAATATCTTGGGGTTCCATGGGCATCCCCAAGCTTAGGCTCTTGCCACCCCTTATTCCATAGTCCATCAAATCTTTACCCAAAACTTGAAAACTTCACAACACAAAACTCAACAGGAAATCTCATATGCTCCATTAGTGCAAGAAGGAAAAACCACCACAAAAGGTACTGTAATGAACTCATTCTTTATTTATATTGGTGTTAAACCTACTGTATTCCAACTTCTCTATGGTTCATACCACTTAATACTAGCCATAGATACATCAAAATAAGCAAACAACACACGAAAAACAGAATCTGTCAAAAACAGAACAGTCTGTAGCAATCTGTAACTCTAGAATACTTCTGGAACTCTAAAAATCCTACAAAAATAGGAAGTCCTGGGAAATTTTCCTATTGATATACACCAAAAAGAATCAACGCAAAATCACGTTTCTGTAAATTACTAGAATTATTTTCGTGCGCGCAAAGTTTCTGTTTTTCAGCAGAATCAAATTAACTATCACCGTAGGTTATCCTATAGGTTCTACTCGCCACCAACACTAATTAAAACATGAAAAAACATGTAAACAGAAGGTAGATGAAAATTTTATTACTAAACAAAAGCAAAAACAAAAAACAAAAATAAAATTGGGTTACCTCCCAACTAGCGCTATAGTTTAACGCCCCTAGCTAGGCATAAAAGTAAGGATAGATCTAAGTAGTGCCATCTTTGGCACTCAATTCATAAGTAGCTTGCATGATAGATTCATAAGGTAATTTGACTTCCTTTCTTGGAAAGTGCTCCATGCCTTTCCTTAATGAAATTGGAATCTAATATTTCCTTCCTTCATATCAATAATTGCACCAATCGTTCTAAGGAAATGTCTACCAAGAATAATTGGACATGAAAGATTGCAATCTATGTCAAGAACGATAAAATCTACGGGCAAATAATTCCTATTTGCAACAATAAGAACATCATTGATCCTTCCCATAGGTTTCTTAATGGTGGAATCCGCAAGGTGCAAGTTTAAAGAGCAATCATCAAGATCATGGAAACCTAGAATACCACATAAAGTTTTCGGAATCGTGGAAACACTAGCACCCAAATCACACAAAGCATAACACTCATGATCTTTAATTTTAATCTTTATAGTAGGTTACCACTCATCATTAAGTTTTCTAGGTATAGAAACTTCCAAATTAAGTTTTTCATCATAAGATTGCATCAAGGCATCAACAATATGTTTGGTAAAAGCTTTATTTTGACTATAAGCATGAGGAGAATTCAACACGGATTGCAACAAGGAAATACAATCTACTAAAGAACAATTATCATAATTAAATTTCTTGAAATCCAAGATAGTAGGTTCAATGCTATTTAAAGTCTTGACCTCTCCAATCCCACTTTTACCAAATTTAGCATCAAGATCTAAAAACTCCGAATCATTGGGACGCCTTTTAACTAAAGTTGACTCATCTCCAGTCCCATAATTATTAAGATTCATATTGCAAAACAAAGATTTAATAGGGGACACATCAATAACTTTTAGATCTTCATCATTATTTTCATGGAAACTAGAAGAACACGCCTTTACAAAGCAATCTTTCTTAGCACGCAATCTAGCGGTTCTTTCTTTGCACTCATCAATGGAAATTCTCAAAGCTTTGAGAGACTCATTGATATCATGCTTAGGAGGAGTATATCTAAGTTTCAAAGAATCAACATCAAGCAAAAGTCTATCAACATTCCTAGCCAAATCATCAACTTTAAGCAAATTTTCTTCAAGCAAGGCATTAAAATTCTTTTGAGAGATCATAAATTCTTTAACACTATTTTCAAAATCAGAGGGCATCTTATTAAAATTACCATAAGAATTATTGCAGGAATTTCCATAATTATTAGAGGAATTACTAGGGAACGGTCTAGGATTAAAGTTTCCTCTATAAGCATTGTTACCGAAATTATTCCTACCAACAAAGTTCACATCCATAGATTCATTATTATTCTCAATCAAAGTAAACAATTTCATCAGTTCATCCATCTTTCCACTCAAAACATTAATTTCTTCTGTAGCATGCACTTTTTTACTAGTAGATCTTTCGGTGTGCCATTGAGAATAATTAGCCATAATGTTATCAAGGAGTTTAGTAGCTTCTCCTAAGGTGATTTCCATAAACGTGCCTCCCACGGCCGAATCTAAAAGATTTCTAGAAGCAAAATTCAACCCGGCATAAAAATTTTGTATGTTCATCCATAAATTCAAACCATGAGTAGGGCATTTGCGAATCATTGATACGTCTCCAACGTATCTACTTTTCCAAACACTTTTGCCCTTGTTTTGGACTCTAACTTGCATGATTTGAATGAAACTAACCCGGACTGACGCTGTTTTCAGCAGAACTGCCATGGTGTTGTTTATTGTGCAGAAAACAAAAGTTCTCGGAATGACCTGAAAATCCACGGAGATAACTTTTGGAAAATATAAAAAATACTGCCGAAAGAATCAAGGCCAGGGGCCCACACCCTGTCCACGAGGGTGGGGGCGCGCCCCCTCCCCCTGGGCGCGCCCCTGTCTCGTGGGCCCCCTGATGCTCCACCGACCTCAACTCCAACTCTATATATTCCATTTCGCAGAGAAAACAATCAGAGAGAAAGTTTCATCGCATTTTATGATACGGAGCCGCCGCCAAGCCCTAGTCTCTCTCGGGAGGGCTGGTCTGGAGTCCGTTCGGGGCTCCGGAGAGGGGGATTCATCACCATCATCATCATCAACCATCCTCATCACCAATTTCATGATGCTCACCGCCGTGCGTGAGTAATTCCATCGTAGGCTTGCTGGACGGTGATGGGTTGGATGAGATTTACCATGTAATCAAGTTAGTTTTGTTAGGGTTTGATCCCTAGTATCCACTATGTTCTGAGATTGATGTTGCTTTGACTTCGCTATGCTTAATGCTTGTCACTAGGGCCCGAGTGCCATGATTTCAGATCTGAACCTATTATGTTTTCATGAATATATGTGTATTATGTGTTATGATCCGACAATCCCAAAGTGACAATAATCGGGATACTTCTCGGTGATGACCGTAGTTTGAGGAGTTCATGTATTCACTATGTGTTAATGCTTTGGTCCGGTTCTCTATTAAAAGGAGGCCTTAATATCCCTTAGTTTCCACTAGGACCCCGCTGCCACGGGATGGTAGGACAAAAGATGTCATGCAAGTTCTTTTCCATAAGCACGTATGACTATATTCGGAATACATGCCTGCATTACATTGATGAATTGGAGCTAGTTCTGTGTCACCCTATGTTATAGCTATTACATGAGGAATCGCATTCGACATAATTATCCATCACTGATCCAATGCCTACGAGCTTTTCACATATTGTGCTTCGCTTATTTACTTTTCCGTTGCTACTATTACAATTACTACAAAAGTGCTATCTTTACTTTTGCCACTGTTACCATTACTATCATACTACTTTGCTACTAAATAGTTTGCTGCAAATACTAAGTTATCCAGGTGTGGTTGAATTGACAACTCAACTGCTAATACTTGAGAATATTCTTTGGCTCCCCTTGTATCGAATCAATAAATTTGGGTTGAATACTGTAACCTCGAAAGCTGTTGCGATCCCCTACACTTGTGGGTTATCAAGACTAATTTCTGGCGCCGTTGCCGGGGAGCATAGCTCTATTCTTTGAGTCACTTGGGATTTATATCTGCTGATCACTATGAAGAACTTGAAAGACGCAAGAACTAAGATTTTTCCCTCAACTACGAGGGGAGGTAAGGAACTGCCATCTGGCTCTGCACTAGATTGCTCTTCTGTTATGAGTAAGCTTGCGACGCCTAAACCTGCTACTGCTATGAATTCTGATATGTCGCATGTTATTGATGATGCCACTTCTGCTATGCATGATACTTATGATGAAACTACTTCTGTGCTTGATACTACTTTGCCATTAGGTGAATTTCTTGATGAACAACTTGCTAGGGTTAGAGAGAATGAAATTATTGATGATAGTGCTGATGAAGGTTCTCCCCCTAATTATGAATTGCCTGTTGTTCCTGAGGGTTATGTTATGGATGAAGAAGCTGCTAGATCTATTTTTGCTTGCAATGATAGATATGATCTTAAGAAGTTATTAGCTAAATGGAAGCAACAATCTCTTAATGCTATAATGAAACCTGACCCCGCTTTTGCTACTTCACCTATCTGTGTTACTGATAAGGATGAATTCTCTGTTGATCCTGAAATAATTACTTTGGTTGAATCTGATCCTTTTTATGGCAATGAATCTGAAACTGTTGTGGCACATCTTACCAAGTTAAATGATATAGCCACCCTGTTTACTAATGATGAGAAGTCTCGCTATTATTATATCCTTAAGATATTTCCATTCTCTTTGAAGGGTGATGCTAAAACTTGGTTTAATTCTCTTGATCCTGGTTGTGTGCGTAGTCCCCAGGATATGATTTATTACTTCTTTGCTAAATATTTCCCTGCTCATAAGAAACAAGCTGCCTTGCGGGAAACATACAATTTTGTGCAAATCAAAGAAGAGAGTCTCCCACAAGCTTGGGGGAGGCTTCTCCGATTACTTAATGCTTTGCCTGATCATCCTCTTAAGAAAAATTAAATACTTGATATCTTTTATAATGGACTAACCGATGCTTCCAAGGACTACTTGGATAGTTGTGCTGGTTGTGTTTTCAGGGAAAGAACAGTCGACCAAGCTGAATTACTATTGATAATATGTTGACTAATGAAAATAATTGGACTCTTTCTGAGCCAATTCCTGAGCCAATTCCTAAGCCAATTGAGCCAACTCCTGAGCCTATTCCTAAACCAACTCCGAAGAAGAGGGGCGTTCTATTTCTAAGTCCTGAAGATATACAAGAGGCAAAGAAGTCTATGAAAGAAAAAGGTATTAAAGCTGAAGATGTTAAGAATTTACCTCCTATTGAAGAAATACATGGTCTTAATATACCTCCTGTTGAAGAACCACATTGTCTTGATAACCTAACACAGGTAGTAAAGGTAAATTCTCTCTATAGATATGATAAAGTTGAAATCCTGTCTACTAAATTTCATAGCCCATGCTTAGATGAATTAATATTTGATGACTTTATGGCTAGGCAAGAAAGTTTTAATGCTTATGTTGGTAGAGAATTAAAGAATAATGCCTTCGAGATAGGATACTTGAGTGATTATATGGCTAGAGTTAAAGCTAAACTTAAACTCATTAGCAAAAATGCTTCTATGGTTACCACTCAAGCGGAGCAAGTACTTAAAGCTCAAAGTGATTTGCTCGATGAATTAAATAATAAACACGATTTTGCTGTTAGAGTGGCTACTAGAACTGGTAGAATGACTCAAGAACCTTTGTATCCTGAAGGGCACCCTAAGAGAATCGAGCGGGATTCTTAGAGAAATAATTTAGAGGCACCTAGTTCTTCTAAAAAGAAGAAAAAGAAAAACGATTGGACTTTGCATGTTTCTAGTGAACGCGTTATAGACACACCTGAGAATCCCAATGATATTTCTATCTCTGATGCTGAAACGAAATCAGGTGATGAACATGAACCTAGTGATAATGTTAATGATAATGTTCATGTTGACACTCAACCTAGCAATAACAATGATGTAGAGACTGAACATGTTGTTGATCTTGATAGCCCACAATCAAAGAATGAATGATATGATAAGAGAGATTTTGTTGCTAGGAGCACGGTAGAGAAAGAGAACCATGGGTTCAGAAACCCATGCCCTTTCCTCCTAAACCATCCAAGACAAAGGATGATGAGGATTTTGAGCACTTTGCTGAAATGATTAGACCTATCTTCTTACGTATGCGCTTAACTGATATGCTTAAAGTAAATCCTTATGCTAAATATATGAAGGATATCATTACAAATAAAAGAAAGATACCGGAAGCTGAAATTTCCACCATGCTTGCTAATTACACTTTTAAGGGTGGAATACCAAAGAAACTTGGAGATCCAAGGGTACCAACTATACCATGCTCCATTAAAAGAAATTATGTTAAAACTGCTTTATGCGATCTTGAAGCCGGTGTTAGTGTTATGCCTCTCTCTTTATATCATAGACATGAATTGAATAAGTTGACACCTACTGAAATATCTTTGCAAATGGCTGATAAATCAACTGCTATACCTGTTGGTATTTGTGAGGATGTGCCTGTTGTGGTTGCAAATGTCACTATCTTAATGGACTTTGTTATTCTTGATATTCCCGAGGACGATAGTATGTCGATTATCCTTGGTAGACCCTTTTTGAAGACCGCAGGGGCTGTTATTAATTGCAACAAAGGCAATGTCACTTTTCATGTTAATGGTAATGAACATACGGTACACTTTCCGAGGAAACAACCTCAAGTTCATAGCATCAATTCTATTGGAAAAGTTCCAACTATCATTATTGGAGGTTTTGAATTTCCTTTTCCTACTGTCAAGAAAGAATATGATATTCTAATTGTTGGGGATGTTCATATCCCCATTGAGGTAACCTAGTGTTATTCCAAATTTCTCCGGTGCCATGTTATTCGGAATGAGTTTGTTAACAAGACTTGATCAACCTTGTTAGTGGATTCATTTTGATGATCATGAGATGGATGAAAATAGAAGGCACAACTTTCTGTACCCTCTTTTTACTTTCTGTTATTTAGAATAAATAAAGCAAAAATAGTATTATCTGTCTGTTTTCTGAATTATCCGTGCAATAAAAAAATATCCCGAAAATAAAAGTGCTCCAAATGCCCTGCAAATTTAGTATGATTTTTTTGGAATATTTGAGGATTTTAGGCACTAAGAACACTACAGGGGGGCAAGCACCCGACCACGAGGGTGGAGGGCACGCCCACACCCCTTGGGCGCGCCCCCCTATCTCGTGGGCCCACTGTGGCCCCCTCCACTTATTCCTGCACCCACACACTCCATCTTACTCCCAAAAAATCCTCATCCAGCTCTAGCACGAGTTCTAGCTCATTTTTGCTGCGATTTTCGATCTCCTTGCTCAAAGCTCCATTCACAAAACTTCTTTGGGAGATTGTTGCTTGGTATGTGACTCCTCCATTGGTCCAATTAGTTTTTGTTCTAGTGCTTTATTCATTGCAATTTTTTGCTGCATAGGTGACCCTGTTCTTGAGCTTGCATGCCAAATTTATGAGGTCCCAAGTAATTCTAATGCATGATATAGGCTCTAGGCACTTGTAGGAGTAGTTGCTACCAATCTTGTTTAGTTTGATTCACTTTTATTTTGAAGTTACTAAAAATTTCAGAAATTTTTCAGAAAAAGAAATATGTCCAGGAGAATGTACCAAGGTGGTTCCTCAACAAAGAGAGGACCTAGGCATGCTATGCGCGAGCAAGACGATGAACCACCAAGGGAAGCGGAAGTGCGGGCTTACAAGTGGCCATCAGAAGAGTTTATGGTTAACGCAGGCATTAAGGATGAATTTGACGTTTATGTGCGTAACGCCGAGCTTGAGGACTTCATACAAGATAAGTGTCCTCAGTACTACCAATTGACTGATTCATTCGTGAGAAGGTTTAAATATACATCTTCGTGTAATTCTTAGAATGTCCTGTTTGATATTTATGATCAATCTTATACCATGGACTTAGAAGATTTTACAATTGCTTGCAAACTCCCACAGTGGGGCAATGTTCATGAACCCCATAGATCTGAATATAAAGACTTTCTCGCTAGTATTACTATGGGAGAATCTAGGGATATATCACAAGCTACCATAGGGAGCATTCACTTTCCCGCTATACATTATTTTGCTCTCTTCATTGGTAGATGCAATAACGGTAAAGATGAAGCATGTCACATGTGTGTCCCTGATCTTTGTGTCCTCAAGAGTGCTGTGTTAGGTAATAAAGATTACAACTTGGGGGCAATAGTTGCACGTAGGTTGCATAATAATGGTATATCTGGAGATTTATTTGGAGGGATTTATGCGACCCGTGTTGCTAATTATCTTGGTATATCTCCACGAGAGGAGGATATGGAGTTGCCTCCTTCTTATTTAGATTATGACGCGATGGTCAAACATCATTTTCTTTTGGGGAATGAACAATTCCTCCAGTATCGACTAATCTTTGACAGACGTCGCGTTGTCCATGTTACTCTCCCTGCTCCTTCCCTTTTTGATTACCAGGCAAAACAAAGATATGTTGTTACCAGGGAGGAGGCAGCCAAACACGAGGGGAGAGCAGAGGCAGCTCGTCAACATGCCGCAGCTCAGGATGCATTGGCTGCTGCATCTCAGTACGACCCCATTTATAACTTCGGATATCAGCCAGGCTATCCTTGGCATTAGACTAACTTAGGCCAAAAGCCTAAGCTTGGGGGAGTACGTATTTATCACCGACTTTACATTCATGTTCACACACTATTCTAGTTGTCGGTGCTCATACTCTTTCATTGTATTATCCATGCTAGTTTAAATTTATTTTTCTAGCTTTATTCTTGTGTGTTTGATAAACCTTAAGAAAAAACCAAAAAAATTAGTTAGTTTAATTTCCATGCTTGTAGTAGCAATTAAAATGAAAACCCAAAAAGATTTCTCGTTCTTCTTTTACTTGTTGGGAGCTTTCCCGTGTAAGTAGTTTTATTTTCTTTTCTTTCCTTTGGGGGTCGAGAGTAGAAGACCATAATGAAATTGTTTAGTGGCTCTCATATGCATGATTGTTTATTTAACTTAGAGCTTTTATTACTTTGTCTTCTCTCTTGAGTTGAATGCTTGCAGATTCCAGCTTAGTCCAATGCACGTGCACTATTATTATTATACACACCGTTCGGTCGTGCAAGTGAAAGGCAATAATGACGATATATGATGGACTGATTAAGATGAGAGAAGCTAGTATGAACTCGACCTCTCTTGTTTTTGTAAATATGATGAGTTCATCGTTCCTGATTCAGCTTATTATGAATAAACATGCTTGCAATGACATTTAGAGATTATAGTTGCTTATGCCATGCTTAATTAGCCGGGAGCTTTAATGATTTACCTTGCGTGCCAACATGCTATTAAAATGGTTGTGATGTGGTATGATGGGATGGTATCCTCCTTTGAATGATTCACACTTGACATGGCACATGTTCACGCATGTAGTTGAAACAAATCAACATAGCCTTCACGATATTTATGTTCATGGTGGATTATATCCTACTCATGCTTGTACTTGGTGTAAATTAATTTTAATGCATGTTCATGACTGTTGTCGCTCTCTCAGTTGGTCGCTTCCCAGTCTTTTGCTAGCCTTCACCTGTACTAAGCGGGAATACTGCTTGTGCATCCAAACTCCATAAACCCCAAAGTTATTCCATATGAGTCCACCATACCTTCCTATATGCGGTATCTACCTGCCGTTCCAAGTAAATTTGTATGTGCCAAACTCAAAACCTTCAAATGAAATTCTGTTTTGTATGCTCGAGCAACTCATGTTTCAACTAGGGTTGTCTGTATCTTCCATGCTAGGTGGGTTATTCTCAAGAGGAGTCGACTCCACTCCTCATTCACGAGAAAATGGCTGGTAACCGGGATGCCCGGTCCCATGATCAAAAAGATCAAAGAAAATCGAAATAATTAAACAAACTCCCCCAGGGCTGTTGCTAGTTGGAGGCACTCGTTGTTTCGAGCAAGCCATGGATTGATGCTTGTTGGTGGTGGGGGAGTATAAACTTTTACCATTCTGTTTGGGAACCGCCTATAATGTATGCAGCATGGAAGATATCGCCATCTCATAGTTGTTGCGTTGGCAGTGAAAGTATGCCGCTCAAAATGTTATTCACCTCTATTTTAAAAATCGAGCTCTGGCACCTTGACAAATCCCTGCTTCCCTCTGCGAAGGGCCTATCTATTTACTTTTATGTTGAGTCATCATCCTCTTATTAAAAAGCACCCGCTGGAGAGCGCACTGTCATTTGCATTCATTACTATTAGTTTATATTGGGTATGACTTGACTGGATCTCTTTTACCATGAATTACAATGTTTAGTCAGTCCTTGGTCTTTAAAGGTGCTCTGCATTTATGTTTTGCGGTCTCAGAAAGGGCTAGCGAGATACCATCTTGTTATATCATATTATGATTGTTTTGAGAAAGTGTTGTCATCCGAGTTTTATTATTATTGCTTGTTAGCTGATTATGCCATTGATATGAGTAAACATGAGACCTAAGTGTTATTGTGAATATGGTTAGTTCATAATCTTTGCTAAAAACTTGAATGCTGACTTTACAAGCAACAACAAGAGTAATCAGAGTTTGTAAAAGTTTTTCTTTATCACTTTCAGTTTATCAACTGAATTGCTTGAGGACAAGCAAAGGTTTAAGCTTGGGGGAGTTGATACGTCTCCAACGTATCTACTTTTCCAGACACTTTTGCCCTTTTTTTGGACTCTAACTTGCATGATTTGAATCAAACTAACCCGGACTGACGCTGTTTTTAGCAGAACTGCCATGGTGTTGTTTATTGTGCAGAAAACAAAAGTTCTTGGAATTACCTGAAAATCCACGGAGATAACTTTTGGAAAATATAAAAAATACTGGCAAAAGAATCGAGGCCAAGGGGCCCACACCCTGTCCACGAGGGTGGGGGCACGCCCCGTGTCTCGTGGGCCCCCTGACGCTCCACCGACCTCAACTCCAACTCTATATATTCCGTTTCGCGGAGAAAAAAATCAGAGAGAAAGTTTCATCACGTTTTACGATACGGAGCCGCCGCCAAGCCCTAATCTCTCTCGGGAGGGCTAATCTGGAGTCCGTTAGGGGCTCCGGAGAGGGGATTCGTCGCCATCGTCATCATCAACCATCCTCATCACCTATTTCATGATGCTCACTGCCGTGCATGAGTAATTCCATCGTTGGCTTGCTGGACGGTGATGGGTTGGATGAGATTTACCATGTAATCAAGTTAGTTTTGTTAGGGTTTGATCCCTAGTATCCAGTATGTTCTGAGATTGATGTTGCTATGACTTTGCTATGCTTAATGCGTGTCACTAGGGCCCGAGTGCCATGATTTCAGATCTGAACCTATTATGTTTTCATGAATATATGTGAGTTCTTGATCCTATCTTGCAAGTCTATAGTCACCTATTATGTGTTATGATCCGACAACCCCGAAGTGACAATAGTCGGGATACTTCTCGGTGATGACCGTAGTTTGAGGAGTTCATGTATTCACTAAGTGTTAATGCTTTGGTCCGGTTCTCTATTAAAAGGAGGCCTTAATATCCCTTAGTTTCCACTAGGACCCTGCTGCCACGGGAGGGTAGGACAAAAGATGTCATGCAAGTTCTTTTCCATAAGCACGTATGACTATATTCGAAATACATGCCTACATTACATTGATGAATTGGAGCTAGTTCTGTGTCACCCTATGTTATAGCTATTACATGAGGAATCGCATCCGACATAATTATCCATCACCGATCCAATGCCTACGAGCTTTTCACATATTGTGCTTCGCTTATTTACTTTTCCGTTGCTACTGTTACGATTACTACAAAACTGCTATCTTTACTTTTGCCAGTGTTACCATTACTATCATACTACTTTGCTACTAAACACTTTGCTGCAGATATTAAGTTATCCAGGTGTGGTTGAATTGACAACTCAACTGCTAATACTTGAGAATATTCTTTGGCTCCCCTTGTGTCGAATCAATAAATTTGGGTTGAATACTCTACCCTCGAAAGCTGTTGCGATCCCCTACACTTGTGGGTTATCAATCATCAATTTCATTCTTCCCCAGGATTGGGCAACATGCTCATGATCAAGTTGTTTAAAATTCATAATATCGTTCCTAAGAGAGATGATCTTAGCGGGAGGAAAATATTTAGAGATAAAAGCATCTTTGCACTTATTCCATGAATCAATACCATTCTTAGGCAAAGACGAAAAGCAAACTTTAGCACGATCTCTAAGTGAAAACAGAAATAGCTTCAATTTAACAATATCATTATCCGTATCTTTCTTCTTTTGCATCTCACACAAATCAACAAAGTTTTTTAGATGGGTAGCGGCATCTTCACTAGGAAGGCCGGAGAATTGATCTTTCATAACAAGATTCAGCAAAACATCATTGATTTCACAAGACTCAACATCATTAAGAGGAGCAATCGGAGTACTAAGGAAATCATTATTATTGGTATGGGAAAAGTCACACAATTTGGTATTGTCTTGCGCCATCGCGACAAGCAATCCAACACACAAGCAAACAAAAAGGCAAGCGAAAGAGAGAGGAGATTGGCAAAGAGAGGGCGAATAAAATGGCAATGGTGAAGTGGGGCAGAGGAAAACGAGAGGCAAATGGCAAATAATGTAATGTGAGGGAGATGAGTTTGTGCTGGGTACTTGGTATGTCTTGACTCGCGCGAAGACCTCCCCGGCAACGGCGCCAGAAATACTTCTTGCTACGTCTTGAGCTTGCATTGGTTTTCCTTCAAGAGGAAAGGGTGATGCAGCAATAGTAGCATAAGTATTTCCCTCGGTTTTTGAGAACCAAGGTATCAATCCAGTAGGAGGCTCCTCAAAAGTCCCAAGCACCTACACAAACAAACAAGAACTCGCAACCATCACAATAAAGGGGTTGTCAATCCCTTCATGGCCACTTGCGAAAGTGACATCTGATAGAGATAATATGATAAGATAAATATATTTTTGGTATTTTATGATATAGATTGGAAAAGTAAAGACGCAAATAAAAGTAGATTGAAAGCTTATATGATAAGAGATAGACCCGGGGGCCATAGGTTTCACTAGTGGCTTCTCTCAAGATAGCATAAGTATTACGGTGGGTGAACAAATTACTGTCGAGCAATTGATAGAAAAGCGAATAATTATGAGATTATCTAGGCATGATCATGTATATAGGAATCACGTCCGTGACAAGTAGACCGACTCCTGCCTGCATCTACTACTATTACTCCACACATCGACCGCTATCCAGCATGCATCTAGAGTATTAAGTTCATAAAGAACAGAGTAACGCATTAAGAAAGATGACATGATGTAGAGGGATAAACTCATGCAATATGATATAAACCCCATCTTTTTATCCTCGATGGCAACAATACAATACGTGCCTTGCTGCCCCTGCTGTCACTGGGAAAGGACACCACAAGATTGAACCCAAAGCTAAGCACTTCTCCCATTGCAAGAAAGATCAATCTAGTAGGCCAAACCAAACTGATAATTCGAAGAGACTTGCAAAGATAACTTAATCACACATAAAAGAATTCAGAGGAGATTCAAATATTTCTCATAGATAAACTTGATCATAAACCCACAATTCATCGGATCTCGACAAACACACCGCAAAAAGAGTTACATCGAATAGATCTCCAAGAAGATCAAGGAGAATTTTGTATTGAGATTCAAAGAGAGAGAAGAACCCATCTAGCTAATAACTATGGACCCGAAGGTCTGTGGTAAACTACTCACAACTCATCGGAAGGGCCTTGGAGACGATGTAGAGGCCCTCCGTGATTGATTCCCCCTCCGGCGGAGCGCCGACGAAGGCTCCAAGATGGGATCTCGCGGATACAGAAGGTTAGGTGGTGGAAATAGTTTTTCGTGGTCGCTTATGATGTTCTCGGGGTACGTAGGTATATATAGGAGGAAGAAGTAGGTCAGTGGATGCTCAAGGGGCCCACGAGGGTGGGGGCGCGCCCACCTGTAGGGGGCGCGCCGGGCACCCTCGTGGTCGTCGTGCTTATTTCTTGACTTCCACTCCAAGTCCTCTAGATCATGTTTGTTCCAAAAAGATCGCTCCCGAAGGTTTCATTCCATTTGGACTCCGTTTGATATTCCTTTTCTTCGAAACACTGAAATAGGCAAAAAAAAAAACAGCAATTCGGGCTAGGCCTCCGGTTAATAGGTTAGTCCCAAAAATGATATAAAAGCCCATAAACATCCAGAACGGGAAATATAATAGCATGGAACAATCAAAAATTATAGATACGTTGGAGACGTATGAGACACCTATGTTTGAACAGGAAGCCCCCAAGTGACCTTGAAGCTTTTTTAACGACTCTTATTCGAATACGATCAGAGTCGGACCAAAAGGGGTTAAGCTATGATTCGAATACGATCCAACCCCCAAATGATCAAGTTATTTGAATAGCTATGATTTGAATACGATCAGGAAGCTGTGCCAAAATAGTTAAGCTAGGTTCGAATACGATCAGCCCCTAGTGGTCTAAATATTTAACGACTCTGATTCGAATACGATCAGGGTCGGACCAAAAGGGGTTAAGCTATGATTCGAATACAATCCAGCCCCCAAATGATCAAGAGGTTTGCATAGCTATGATTCGAATACAATCAGGAAGCTGTGCCAAAGGGGTTAAGCTAGATTCGAATACGATCAGCCCACAATGGCCATTGAAGAGGGTACCTATGTTTGAGATGTGCTTTGCAACAGACTCTTTTGGTCCCTTTAATTTTTCCTGAGAACTCGAGCTTTGCGAGAGATAAATTCTTCTTGAGCCAAAATATTTCCTGACGGCCTTTAAACTGGCAACATTTACTGAGCCATGTCCATGTAGCCCCCATGTCTTAAGACTACTCGAGGAGTTGGCTTGAGATTCTCCATGCTTGACTATGATGTGACCAGTGGATTGCTGTAATATGTTGAATCTTCGTGGGTTATAATTGACCATGTCCATTGACCCATCCAGTGTAGGTAAAGGCCATAGCTTGATGGTCTCCTTTGTAATGGTGAATTATGCATAAGGATTTGCACAAATGAGAGTAATTGTTCTCGAAGAAAAAATAATATGTAATATAAAATATACTGGATGGATTTCACCTGATATATTAGGCCGGACATTATCCGTCGTGGAGTTGATGATCACTATGGTGAAGCTGAAATCAATCACAGGCGAGTCGTCCGCAGGAGCAGACAGATCAGTCGGTCACGGCGTTGTAAGATTGCATAATCGGGCGAGTCGACCACAAGGGCGGCGACTTGCGTACATTCGTTGAACAGCGAGCAGGCACGGTTCCGGCAAATTGATGTAAACCGGGCCTCAAGGGCGGCGGCTTGCACGCGTCCACTCGCCGGGTAATGTGGCATGGACAAACGCCGGGTGCAAAGGTTGCTAGTGCGTGCTTCGTACCAGTGGTATAAACCACATTTGTAGTGAATAATTGTCTGCGTACAAAAAATACAGCAGGGCGGAGAAGTATTTGGATGATTGAATATGTACTTAAAAACAGATAGGGTGAATAGCACCTAGTATTTTATTGGATGAACGCAGACACCGGTGCTTGATAATGCACCATGGTGCTTTGCCTTTTTGCCAAAGAATTGATCTGATGTGTACTGTTGAAGATGAGCACTAGTAGTACTAGCTCTCTTGTCTTTGAGCGCCCAGCATGATCAAGGTTCCACGTGCTTTGCCTCTTTTTTTCTTTTTTTTTAAATCTGGTAGATCACTTCAGATCCGAAGTATGCTGTCACTGATGATTCCTGCCGAGCGTGTTAATCTGAGCTTTTGTTGTCACGGCCGTGAGACCAGAAAGTCAAAAATCCAAAATGGAGCCCTTTGTTTCCATGTTCCTTTTCAAGGAAAAAATCAACGCAAGATCAAGAAGTAGTAGGAAGAATTTCTGGCGTCGTTGCTGGGGAGGTTCTACATCAAGCCTACCAAGTACCTATCATAAACTCTCATCTCTTGCACTTACATTATTTGCCATTTGCCTCTCGTTTTCATCTCCCCCACTTCCAAAGTGTTTTTAGAAAAACACAAAAATATTTGCCTTTTTATTCACCGTCTTTCCTTTCGTCTTTTTGTTTGCTTGTGTGCTAGATTGCTTGCTTGGTGTCTCAAGAAAATACCAAGTTGTGTGATTTTTCCAACACTAATAATAATGATTTTGTTAGTACTCCGATTGCTCCCTCCACTAGTGCAAAATGGTATGAAATTAATCCCGCTTTGTTGAATCTTGTTATGAAAGAACAATTTTCTGGTAGCCCTAATGAAGATGTTGCATCTCATCTAAACACTTTCATTGAGTTATGTGATATGCAAAATAAAAAAAGGTGTGGATAATGATATTGTCAAATTGAAGCTATTTCCGTTCTCACTACGAGAACGTGCTAAAACTTGGTTTTCATCTTTGCCTAGAAACAATATTGATTCATGGGATAAGTGTAAAGATGCTTTTATTTCCAAGTATTTTCCTCCACTAATATTACCTCTCTTAGGAACTGTATAATGAATTTTAAGTTTATGGATGATCATTAACATCTTGCACAATCTTGGGAGAGGATGAAATTGATAATAAGAAATTGCCCTACTCATGGTTTAAGTTTATGGATGATCATACAATTTTTTTGTGCTGGATTGAATTTTGCATCGAGAAATCTATTAGATTCCGCCGTAGGTGGTACTTTTATGGAAATCACATTAGGAGAAGCTACTAAACTCCTAGATAATATTATGTCAAATTACTCTCAATGGCATACCAAAAGATCCTCTACTAGTAAAAAAAAGTGCATGTTATTGAAGAAATTAATACTTTGAGTGAAAAGATGGATGAAATTATGAAATTGATTGCTAATAAGAGTGCTCCCATTGATCCTAATGATATGAATTTGTCTACCTCGATTGGGAATAATAATGAAATGGATGTGAATTTTGTTGGTAGGAACAATTTTGGTAATAACGCGTATATAGGCAATTTTAATCCTAGGCCTTTCCCTAGTAATTCCTCTAATAATTATGGTAATTCCGACAACAATTCCTATGGAAATTATAATAATATACCTTCTCATCCTGAGAATAATATTAAAGATTTTATAAATTCACAAAAGGTTTTCAATACTATGGTGGAAGAAAAATTGCTCAAGATTGATGATTTGGCTAGGAACGTTGATAGAATTTCTCATGAGATTGATTCTTTTAAGATTAGATCTATGCCACCCAAGCTTGATATTAATGAATCTTTGAAACTATTTGAATCTCTATTGATGGAAGTAAGGAGAGAACCTCTAGGATGTGTGCTAACAGAGATTGGTTCAAAAAGGCATGTTCTTCCAGTTTATGCGATAATTATGATGAAGATCTTAAAGTAATAGGTGTAAATCCTATTGAATCTTTGTTTGATAATACAAAAATTGATCAAGATGAGACTGGAGATGAGTCAACTTTAGCTAGAAGGCGTCCCAATAATTTGGAGAGTGATGATTTAATGAAAAAGTTGATAAAAGTGGGATTGGATAGGTCAATTATTTAACTAGTGATGAGCCCACTCTTTTGGATTTCAAGGACTTTAATTATAATAATTCTTCTTTGATTGATTGTATTTCCTTGTTGCAATCCATGCTTAATTCACCTCATGCTTATAATCAAAATAAGGCTTTTACTAAACATATCATTTATGCTATGATGAAACCTTTTGAAGAAAAACTTGAGTTAGAAGTTTCAATCCCTAGAAAGCTTTATGATGAGTGCGAACCTACAATTAAGATCAAGATTAAAGATTATGAGTGCAATGCTTTGTGTGACTTGGGTGCTAGCGTTTCCACTATTCCAAAAACTTTATGTGATGTGCTAGGTTTCCATAAACTTGATGATTGTTCCTTAAATTTGCACTTAGCAGATTCCACTATAAAGAAACCAATGAGAAGGATTAATGATGTTCTTATTGTTGCAACTAGGAATTATGTGCCCATAGATTTTAATGTGCTTGATATAGGTTGCAATCCTGCATGTCCTATTATTCTTGGCAGACCTTTCGTAAGAACGATTGGTGCAATTATTGATATGAAAGGAGGAAACATTAGATTTCAATTTCCATTAAGGAAGGGAATGGAACACTTTCCAAGAAAGAAATTTAAGTTGCCATATGAAATTATTATGAGGGCTACTTATGGGTTGAATACAAAGATGACAACACCTAGATCTTTGCATTATGCCTAGCTAGGGGCATTAAACAATAGCGTTTGTTGGGAGGCAACCCAATTTTTTTGTGTTTTTTTGTTTTTGCTTCTGTTTTTCAATAATTACACGATATTACTTCTATAGTAATTTTGTTTTAGTGGTATAATTAGTGTTTGTGCCAAGTAAGACCTTTCGGATGATCTATGGTGATAGTTGATTTGATTTTGCTAAAAAACAAAAACTTTTGCGTCCACTGATATGTCCATTTTGCATCATGCTTTTATATCAATATTTATTGCATTATGGGCTGTTATTACACATTATATCTCAATACTTATGGCTATTCTCTCTTATTTGACAAGGTTTACCATGAAGAGGGAGAATGCCGGCAGCTAGAATTCTGGCTGGAAAAGGAGCAAATGTTGGAAACCTATTCTGCACAGCTCCAAAAGTCCTGAGACTCCACGAAACAACTATTTAGATTTAATAAGAATTTATGAGCGAAAGAAATAGGCCAGGGGGCCCACACCCTGTCCAGGAGACAGGGGGCGCGCCCCTATCTCCTGGGCCCCCGGTGGGCCTCCGGCGTCCATCTTCTGCTATATCATCACTTTTACCCTGGAAAAATCATGGGCAAGCTTACGGGATGAAACTCCACCGCCACGAGGTGGAACCTTGGCGGAGTCAATCTAGGGCTCTGGCAGAGCTGTTCTGCCAGGGACACTTCCCTCCGGGAGGGGGAAATCATCACCAACGTCATCACCAATGGTCCTCTCATCGGGAGGGGGTCAATCTCCATCAACATCTTCACCAGTACCATCTCCTCTCAAAACCCTAGTTCATCTCTTGTATCCAATCTTGTATCAAAACCACAAATTGGTACCTGTGGGTTGCTAGTAGTGTTGATTACTCCTTGTAGTTGATGCTAATTGGTTTACTCGGTGGAAGATCATATATTCAGATCCTTTATGCATATTATTACTCCTCTGATTATGAACATGAATATGCTTTGTGAGTAGTTACATTTGTTGCTGAGGACATGGGTGAAGTCTTGCTATTAGTAGTCATGTGAATTTGTTATTCGTTCGATATTTTGATGAGATGTATGTTGTCTTTTCCTCTAGTGGTGTTATGTGAACGTCGACTACATGACACTTCACCATTATTTGGGCCTAGAGGAAGGCATGGGGAAGTAATAAGTAGATGATGGGTTGCTAGAGTGACAGAAGCTTAAACCCTAGTTTATGCGTTGCTTCGTTAGGGGCTGATATGGATCCATACGCTTAATGTTGTGGTTAGGTTTACCTTAATACTCCTTTTTGTAGTTGCGGATGATTCCAATAGGGGTTAATCATAAGTGGAATACTTGTCCAAGTTAGGGCAGTACCCAAGTACCGGTCCACCCACATATCAAATTATCAAAGTACCGAACGCGAATCATATGAACGTGATGAAAACTAGCTTGCCGATAATTCCCAATGTGTCCTCGGGAGCTTCTTTATTATTATTAGAATTTATCCAGGCTTATTCTTTGCTACATAAAGGATTGGGCCACCTTGCTGCACTTTATTTACTTTATTTACTTGTTGCTCGTTACTATTTATCTTATCACAAAACTATCTATCACCTACAATTTCAGTGCTTGCAGAGAAAACCTTACTGAAAACGCTTATCATTTTCTTCTGCTCCTCGTTGGGTTCGACGCTCTTACTTATCGAAAGGACTACGATAGATCCCCTACACTTATGGGTCATCAAGAATCTTTTCTTGCGCCGTTGCCGGGGAGTGTAGCGCTTTTGGTGAGTGGAACTTGGTAAGGAAACATTTATATAGTGTGCTGAAATTTTCTGTTACTTGTCACTATGGAAACTAATCCTTTGAGGGGCTTGTCTGGGGTATCTTCACCCCAACCGGAAGAGCAAAGAGTTGCTCCTCAACCTACTGAACTTTATGAAAATATTCACTTTGATATTCCTTCGGGTATGATAGAAAAACTGCTAGCTAATCCATTTGCAGGAGACGGAACATTGCATCCCGATTTACACCTTATCTTTGTGGATGAAGTCTGTGGATTATTTAAGCTTGCGGGTATTCCCGATGATGTTGTCAAAAGGAAGGTCTTCCCTTTATCTTTGGAGGGAGATGCATTGACATGGTATAGGCTATGTGATGATACGAGATCTTGGAATTATAAGCGATTGAAGTTGGAATTTCACCAGAAGTTCTATCCTATGCATCTTGTTCATCGTGATCGTAATTATATATATAATTTCTGGCCTCGCGAAGGAGAAAGCATCGCTCAAGCTTGGGGGAGGCTTAAGTCAATGTTATATTCATGCCCCAATCATGAGCTCTCTTGGGAAATGATTATTCAGAATTTTTATGCTCGGCTTTCTCTTGATAATCGCAACCTGCTCGATACTTCCTGTGGTGGTTCTTATATGCTGAAGACTATTGATTTCAAATGGGACTTATTGGAGAGAATTAAACGCAACTCTGAAGATTGGGGTTCTGACGATGGTAAGGAGTCAGGTATGACACCTAAGTTCGATTGTGTTAAATCTTTTATGGATACCGATGCTTTCCGTGGATTTAGCTCTAAGTATGGACTTGACTCTGAGATAGTAGCTACTTTCTGTGAATATTTTGCTACTCACGTTGATCTCCCTAAAGAGAAGTGGTTTAAATATAATCCTCCTGTTGAAGTGAAAGTAGTTGCACCTATTACAGTCGAAGAAAAGACTATTACCTATAGTGATCCCATTGTTCCTACTGCTTATGTTGAAAACCCTCTTTTTCCTGTTAGAATAAAGGATCATGCTAAAGCTTCAACTGTTGTTTGTAAGAGTAATACTAGGACTTATACACCTCCTGAGCAAATTAATGTTGAACCTAGTATTGCTATGGTTAAAGATCTCTTGGATGAGGACTTAGATGGGCATGTTATTTCTTTCTTGGGTGAGACTGCTAATATTGCTAGACCTGATACTAAGACACGTAGACCTGTTGTAGGCATGCCTGTTATTTCTGTTAAAATAGGAGATCATTGTTATGATGGCTTATGTGATATGGGTGCTAGTGCTAGTGTGGTACCTTATGATCTTTATAAAGAAATTATGCACGACATTGCACCCGTTGAATTAGAAGACATTGATGTTACTATTAAGCTTGCTAATAGGGATACCATTAAACCTATTAGGATTGTTAGAGATGTTGAAGTTTTGTGTGGGAAGGTTAAATACCCTGCTGATTTTCTTGTTCTTGGTTCCCCACAAGATGATTTTTGTCCCATTATTTTTGGTAACCCTTCTTGAATATTGCTAGTGCTAAGATTAATTGTGAAAGGAATATTGTCACTGTTGGCATAGATGGTATGTCTCATGAGTTTAATTTTGCTAAGTTTAGTAGACAACCTCGTGAAAGGGAACCACCTAGTAAGGATGAAATTATTGGTCTTGCTTCCATTGCTGTTCCTCCAACTGATCCGTTAGAACAATATTTGCTAGACCATGAAAACGATATGTTTATGAAGGAAAGGGAAGAAATAGATGAAGTGTTCCTTAAACAGGAACCTATGCTAAAACATAACCTTCCCGTTGAAATTCTTGGGGATCCCCCTCCACCCAGGGGTGATCCCGTGTTTGAACTCAAACCATTACCTGATAATCTTAAGTATGCTTATCTTGATGAAAAAGAAATATATCCTGTTATTATTAGTGCTAACCTTTTAGAGAAAGAAGAAAGATTATTGAAAACTCTGAAGAAGCACCGAGCTGCTATTGGATATACTCTGGATGATCTTAAGGGCATTAGTCCCACATTATGTCAACACAAAATTTCAGTGGAGAAAGATGCCAAACCAGTCAGAGATCCGCAAAGACGATTAAATCTCAAGATGAAGGAAGTGGTAAGAAAGAAGATACTAAAGCTCCTTGAGGAAGGTATTATTTATCCCGTTGCTGATGGTGAATGGGTAAGCCCTGTCCATTGTGTTCCTAAAGAGGGAGGTATTACCGTTGTTCCTAATGATAAAGATGAATTGATCCCGCAAAGAATTATTACATGTTATAGGATGGTAATTGATTTCTGTAAGTTAAATAAAGCTACTAAGAAAGATCATTACCCTTTACCTTTTATTGATCAAATGCTAGAAAGGCTATCCAAACACACACATTTTTGCTTTCTAGATGGTTATTCTGGTTCCTCTGAGATACCTGTATCGGCGAAGGATCAATCTAAAACTACTTTTACTTGCCCTTTTGGTACTTTTGCTTATAGACGTATGCCTTTTGGTTTATGTAATGCACCTGCTACCTTTCAAAGATGCATGATGGCTATATTCTCTAATTTTTGTGAAAAGATTTGTGAGGTATTCATGGATGACTTCTCTGTCTATGCATCCTCTTTTGATGATTGTTTGAGCAACCTTGATCGAGTTTTGTAGAGATGCGAAGACACTAGTCTCGTCCTGAATTGGGAAAAGTGTCACTTTATGGTGAATGAAGGCATTATCTTTTGGCACAAGATCTCAGAGAGAGGTATTGAAGTTGATAAAGCCAAAGTTGATGCTATTGAAAATATGCCATGTCCCAAGGACATAAAAGGTATAAGAAGTTTCCTTGGTCACGCCAGTTTTTATAGGAGGTTCATTAAGGACTTTTCTAAAATCTCTAGGCCTTTGACTAATTTATTGCAAAAAGATATTCCTTTTGTCTTTGATGATGATTGTGTAGAAGCATTTGAACCACTTAAGAAAGCTTTGATCACTGCACCTATTGTTCAGCCGCCTGATTGGAATTTACCTTTTGAAATTATGTGCTATGCTAGTGATTATGCTGTAGGTGCTGTTTTAGGGCAAAGAGTCGATAAGAAATTGAATGTTATCCAGTATGCTAGTAAGACTCTTGATACTGCCAGAGAAATTATGCTACCACTGAAAAAGAGTTCTTAGCAGTTGTGTTTGCATGTGATAAGTTTAGACCTTACATTGTTGATTCCAAAGTCACTATTCACACTGATCATGCTGCTATTAAATAGCTTATGGAAAAGAAAGATGCTAAGCCTAGACTCATTAGATGGGTTCTCTTGCTCCAAGAATTTGATTTGCATATTATTGATAGAAAGGGAGCTGAGAACCCCATTGCAGATAACTTGTCTAGGCTAGAGAATGTTCTTGATGACCCACTGCCTATTAATGATAGCTTTCCTGATGAACAATTAGCGGTCGTCAATGCTTCTCGTACTGCTCCTTGGTATGCTGATTATGCTAATTACATTGTTGCTAAATATATACCGCCTAGTTTCACATACCAGCAAAAGAAAAAGTTCTTTTATGATTTAAGACATTACTTCTGGGATGATCCACACCTTTATAAAGAAGATGTAGATGGTGTTATTAGACGTTGTGTGCCTGAGCATGAACAGGAACATATCCTACACAAGTGTCACTCTGAATCTTATGGAGGACACCACGCTGGAGATAGGACTGCACACAAGGTACTACAATCTGGTTTTTATTGGCCTACTCTCTTCAAAGATGCTCGTAAGTTTGTCTTATCTTGCGATGAATGCCAAAGAATAGGTAACATTAGTAGACGTCAAGAAATGCCTATGAATTATTCTCTTGTTATTGAACTGTTTGATGTTTGGGTCTTTGATTATATGGGACCTTTTCCTGCCTCCAATGGTTATACACATATTTTAGTTGTTGTTGATTACGTTACTAAGTGGGTAGAAGCTATTCCAACTAGTAGTGCTGATCATAACACTTCTATTAAAATGATTAAAGAAGTTATTTTTCCGAGGTTTGGAGTCCCTAGATATATTATGACTGATGGTGGTTCACATTTTATTCATGGTGCTTTCTGTAAGATGCTTGCTAAGTATGATGTCAATCATAGAATAGCATATCCTTATCATCCGCAGTCTAGTGGTCAAGTAGAGTTGAGCAATAGAGAGCTCAAATTAATTTTGCAAAAGACTGTGAATAGATCTAGAAAGAATTGGTCCAAAAAACTTGATGATGCATTATGGGCCTATAGGACTGCATAAAAAAATCCTATGGGTATGTCTCCTTATAAGATGGTTTATGGAAAAGCGTGTCATTTACCTCTTGAACTTGAACATAAGGCTTATTGGGCAATTAAAGAGCTCTATGACTTCAAACTTGCCGGTGAGAAGAGGTTGTTTGATATTAGCTCACTTGATGAATGGAGAACCCAAGCATATGAGAATGCCAAGCTTTTCAAAGAAAAAGTCAAACGCTGGCATGATAAGAGGATACAAAAGCATGAGCTTGACGTAGGAGATTATGTGTTATTATTCAACTCTCGTTTAAGGTTTTTTGCAGGAAAACTTCTCTCAAAATGGGAAGGTCCCTATGTTATCGAGGAGGTCTATCATTCTGGTGCTATAAAAATCAACAACTTCGAAGGCACAAATCCGAGGGTGGTAAACGGTCAAAGAATTAAACATTATATTTCAGGTAATCCTATCAATGTTGAAACTAATATTATTGAAACCGTAACCCCTGAGGAATACATAAGGGACACTTTCCAGAACGTTCCAGACCCCCCCCCCTATAGGGCGCGCCCCCCTTTCTCGTGGGCACCTCGTGTGCCTCCCGGACTCTATTTTCTTGCATGTTACGTATTTTGGTCGGTAAAAATTCATTATATATACTCCCGAAGGTTTTGACCACCGTATCACGCAAATATCCTCTGTTTTTGTTTTGAGCTGTTTTCGTTGCAGATTTAGAGCACCATGACTTCTCCCTCCTCCAACAACGAAGACAAGGATGCTTGGCTATTGAAGATAGAGCTGAAAAGAGAGGAACCAGAAGAGATCAACAAGGATGAAGGGATCAAGAAGGCCATGGAGGTTCAAGCTCCGGTGGTGAAAGAAGAAGACATCCCATAACCTTTACCTAACCTTTTCATTCCAACAGAGATTGAAGCTTTCAAGATGATTGAGTTAGCTCGCATACAGAACAAGTATCTCACACAGGAGAATATCCTGTTGAAGGATCATATCGCCGGACTCAAGGGCATTATCCGCAAATTGGAGGAGCTTCTACGCTCGATGTGCGATTATCCACCGTCATCATCACCACCTCCATCACCTCCGAGGAAATAATCACATGGGTATGGGCACTCCCCTTGGCAACTGCCAAGCTTGGGGGAGGTGCCCCAGTATCGTATCACCATCACACTCCTATCTTTATCGCTTTATTTAGTTCAATCCTTTTAGTAGTATTCTGATCTAGTAGATTGAAGTTTTGATATCAAGTAGTTTCGAGTTTTGCTTTGTGATCTCTTTATGTAATCGAGTCCATGTGCTATCTATAATAAAGATTAGTGTTGAGTCAAGGGCTTTGCTATGTTGCTATGATCTTGAGAAAGTAGAAAGAATAAAAGAGTTCATATTGATCTTATGGATAGTGATAACTTCACACATAGAAAGTATGAGGCATAAAAATTGTTGAGAGTTGATGAACGTAGCCTTGGTCATCGTTGCAATTAATAGGAAGTGATAAGGAAAGAGGGGTTCACATATAAATATATTATCTTGGACACCTTTTATAATTGGGGGCACTCATTAAGTATGACATGCTAAAGGAGTTGATGTTGAACAAGGAAGACAACGTAATGGTTTATGTTTTCCGACATCTCAGTTAAAGTATATTGTCATTGACCTTCCAAACATGTTGAGCTTGCCTTTCCCCCTCATGCTAGCCAAATTCCTTGCACCAAGTAGAGATACTACTTGTGCTTCCAAATATCCTTAAACCCAGTTTTGCCATGAGAGTCCACCATACCTACCTACGGATTGAGTAAGATCCTTCAAGTAAGTTGTCATCGGTGCAAGCAATAAAAATTGCTCTCTAAATATGTATGACTTATTAGTGCAGAGAAAATAAGCTTTGTACGAACTTGTTGTGGAAGTAATAAAAGCGACGGACTGCATAATAAAGGTCCACATACAAGGGGCAATATAAAGTGATGTTCTTTTGCATTAAGATTTTGTGCATCAACCCTAAACGTGCATGACAACCTCTGCTTCCCTCTGCGAAGGGCCTATCTTTTACTTTATGTTTTTACTTTATGCTTGAGTCAAGATGATCCTCACCTTTCCCTTTTTCATTTTATCCTTTGGCAAGCTACTCGTGTTTGAAAGATCATGATGCATATATCCAATTGGATGTAAGTTAGAATGGGCTATTATTGTTGACATCACCTAAAGGTGAATACGTTGGGAGGCAACACAATAAGCCCCTATCTTTCTCAGTGTCCGGCTGAAACTCTAGAACCACAAGTATTGCGTGAGTGTTAACAATTATAGGAGACTACGAGATAGTTGAGTATGTGAGCTTGCTGAAAAGCTCTATTATTGACTCTTTCTGATGTTACAATAAATTGCAATTGCTTAAATGATTGAGATTATAGTTTGTTAGTTCCCAATGAAGTTTTTGAACCATACTTGACATTGTGAATTGCTTATTACTTGAGCATAGGAAATCATATGACAAAATCTATATATGTTGCTGTTATTAGAATGATCATGATGCCCTCATGTCCGTATTTTATTTTTATCGACACCTCTATCTCTAAACATGTGGACAAAATCTAAGCTTGGGGGAGTTGATACGTCCATTTTGCATCATGCTTTTATATCAATATTTATTGCATTATGGACTGTTATTACACATTATATATCAATACTTATGGCTATTCTCTCTTATTTTACAAGGTTACCATGAAGAGGGGGGATGCCGGCAGCTGGAATTCTGGCTGGAAAAGGAGAAAACGTTGGAAACCTATTCTGCATAGCTCCAAAAGTCCTGAGACTCCATGAAACAACTTTTTGGATTTAATAAGAATTTATGAGCGAAAGAAATAGGCCAGGGGGCCCACACCCTGTCCAGGAGACAGGGGGCGCGTCCCCCTATTTCCTGGGCCCCCTGGTGGGCCTCCGGCGTCCATCTTCTGCTATATCATCACTTTTACCCTGGAAGAAATCATGGGCAAGCTTACGGGACGAAACTCCGCCGCCATGAGGCGGAACCTTGGCGGAATCAATCTAGGGCTCTGACAGAGCTGTTCTGCCGGGGACACTTCCCTCCGGGAGGGGGAAATCATCACCAACGATCCTCTCATCGGGAGGGGGTCAATCTCCATCAACATCTTCACAAGCACCAACTCCTCTCAAAACCCTAGTTCATCTCTTGTATCCAATCTTGTATCAAAACCACAAATTGGTACCTGTGGGTTGCTAGTAGTGTTGATTACTCCTTGTAGTTGATGCTAATTGGTTTACTTGGTGGAAGATTATATATTCAGATCCTTTATGCATATTATTACTCCTCTGATTATGAACATGAATATGCTTTGTGAGTAGTTACGTTTGTTCCTGAGGACATGGGCGAAGTCTTGCTATTAGTAGTCATGTGAATTTGGTATTCGTTTGATATTTTGATGAGATGTATGTTGTCTTTTCCTATAGTGGTGTTATGTGAACATCGACTACATGTCACTTCATCATTATTTGGGCCTAGAGGAAGGCATGGGGAAGTAATAAGTAGATGATGGGTTGCTAGAGTGACAGAAGCTTAAACCCTAGTTTATGTGTTGCTTCGTTAGGGGCTGATATGGATCCATACGCTTAATGATGTGGTTAGGTTTACCTTAATACTCCTTTTTGTAGTTGTGGTTGCTTGTAATAGGGGTTAATCATAAGTGGGATACTTGTCCAAGTTAGGGCAGTACCCAAGTACCGGTCCACCCACATATCAAATTATCAAAGTATCGAACGCGAATCATATGAACGTGATGAAAACTAGCTTGACGATAATTCCCAATGTGTCCTCGGGAGCTTCTTTATTATTATTAGAATTTATCCAGGCTTATTCTTTGCTACATAAAGGATTGGGCCACCTTGCTGCACTTTATTTACTTTATTTACTTGTTGCTCGTTACTATTTATCTTATCACAAAACTATCTATCACCTACAATTTCAGTGCTTGCAGAGAAAACCTTACTGAAAACGCTTATCATTTTCTTCTGCTCCTCGTTGGGTTCGACGCTCTTACTTATCGAAAGGACTACGATAGATCCCCTACACTTGTGGGTCATCATCCACTAGCAGAATTGTTAAAATTCACAGGAACGTGTTCTGGTTCTGAATTTTTTATAGAAGATTTATATACAAATTGGCTATGTTGTACTAAGCTTTTAGAATTTTTGGAGTTACAGAAGTATGAGTAATATTCAGTTCTTCGCAGACTGTTCTGTTTTTGACACATTCTGTTTTCTATGTGTTGTTTGCTTATTGTGATGAATCTATGGGTAGTATCGGGGGGTATGAACTATGGAGAAGTTGGAATATAGTAGATATAACACCATTATAAATTTAGAATGAGTTCAAAACAGTACCAAAAGTGGTGATTTGCTTTATTATACTAACGGAGCTTACGAGTTCTCTGTTGAGTTTTGTGTTGTGAAGTTGTCAAGTTTTGGGTAAAGTTTTGATGGATTACAGAATAAGGAGTGGCAACAGCCTAAGATTGGGGATGCCCAAGGCACCCCAAGGAAATATTCAAGGACAACCAAGCATCTAAGCTTGGGGACGCCCTGGATGGCATCCCCTCTTTCGTCTTCAATCCATCAGCAAAATTACTTGAGGCTATATTTTTATTCACCACATGAGATGTGTTTTTCTTGGAGCGTGTTGTATTATATGAGTCTTTTCTTTTTAGTTTGCCACAATCATCCTTTCTGTATACACCTTTTGAGAGGGACACACAATAATCGTGAATTTATTAGAATACTCTATGTCTTCACTTATATCTTTTGAGCTAGGCGGTTGCTCTAGAACTTCACTTATATATTTTTAGGGCACGGCAGTGGTTTTATTTTATAGAAATTGATTAACTCTCATGCTTCACTTATATTATTTTGAGAGTCTTAAAAATAGTATGGCAATTTGCTTAGGTAATGAATTTAGTCCTAATATGATGGGTATTCAAGAGGGATATACCAAAAACTTTCATGGAGATCATTGAATGAGAAGTTTCATTCCTTGCATTTGTTTTGAGATATAAAGATGGTGATATTAGAGTCATGATGTGAGTAATTGTGGATTAGTAAGAATATTTGTGTTAAGGTTTGTGATTCCCGAAGCATGCACGTATGGTCTACCTTTATGCGATGAAGTTAGAGCATGATTTATTTTTTATTGTCTTCCTTATGAGTGGCGGTCGGGGACGAGCGATGGTCTTTTTCTACCAATCTATCCCCCTAGGAGCATGCGTATTAGTACTTTGCTTCGATGGCTAATAAACTTTTGCAATAAGTATGTGAGTTCTTTATGACTAATGTTGAGTCCATGGATTATACGCACTCTCACCCTTCCACCATTGCTAGCCTTTGTAGTACCACTCAACTTTCACTGGTGTATTAAACCCACCATTCACCTTCCTCAAAACAACCACCATACCTACCTATTATGGCATTTCCATAGCTATTATGAGATATATTGCCATGCAACTTCCACTGCTCCATTTTATTATGACTCACACCATCATTTTCATATTGTTTTCTCATATGCATGAGGCATTCATATAGAGTCATATATTTGTTCTAGTATCGAGTTGTAATTCTTGAGTTCTAAGTAAATAAAAGTGTGATGATCATCATTATTAGAGCATTGTCCCGTGTGAGAAAAGGATGATGGAGACTATGATTCTCCCATAAGTAGAGATGAGACTCCAGACTTAAAAAAGAGGCCAAAGAGCCCAAAATAAAAAAGGCCAAACAACCCAAAAGAAAAAATGAGAGAAAAGAGAGAAGGGACAATGTTACTATCATTTTCCACACTTGTGCTTCAAAGTAGCATCATGTTCTTCATGATAGAGAGTCTCCTATTTTTTCACTTTCATATATTAGTGGGAATTTTTTATTATAGAACTTGGCTTGTATATTCCAATGATGTGCTTCCTCAAATTGCCCTAGATCTTCGTGAGCAAGCAAGTTGAATGCACACCCACTTCATCTTCTTTTGAGGTTTCATACACTTATAGTTCTTGTGCATTCGTTGCATGGCAATCCCTACTCACTTGCATCGATATCGATTGATGGGCATCTCCATAGCATATTAGTTTGCCTAGTTGATGTGAGACTTTCTCCTTTTTTTCTCCTCACAACCTCCACCATATTCTATTCCACCGATGGTGCTATATCCGTGGCTCACGCTCATGTATTGTGTGAAAGTTGAAAACGCTTGAGAACATTAAAAGTATGAAACAATTGCTTGAGAACATTTAAAGCTTGAGAACATTAAACGCATGCGAGAGTCCCCATCGGACACGAGAGATAATCTTCTATCTTGTATCTTGACGGCCCATCAGTCCGGCCCACATCAATAGACCGGACGCCCGAGGACCCCCTAATCCAGGACTCCCACAGTAGCCCCTGAACCAGTCTTCATTGATGATATATTCGACGCTCAGATTGTCTTAGGCATTGCAAGGCGGGTTCCTTAAAGAATACACATAAGCTTTCCTCTGTAAAAGAATTGTATCCGGCTTTTCGCAATAAACACAACCCTTAGCCGCGAAGGCAGGATAAAAAATGAGAACAGTGTCTTTTACTGACAACTTTTTCGACGAAGCGTCAGACTTGACCTTTCGGCATTTCGAACCGTTTTCACACCCCGTGTTCCGTGTTTCGAGGCCGCGTCTCATTGGTACGTCCTGTCAAAACAGAGATCGTGCCCACTTAATACGGTATTGCATATCATGATATTTGGATAATCCAACCGACTGCGGCGCATACCCACATCAGGAACAGACGAGGTTTTAAGGCTAGGGGGCGGGCGCTCGGTATTCACGGCCTATATAAATGGGTAAAGATCCATCTTTTCTATCCCACGCCTTCTTCCTTCCTCTGCCTCCCTATCTCCGAGCTCTAGCGCCCGAGCCTCGACACCTCCCACCGCCACCAACCTCTCCAGTCATGTCTGGATTCGGCTTTCAAGGCAAGTGGGTGGCCTCCTCCGTGAGGGAGAAGGACATCAAGGAGCTCCTTGCTCCAGCAACAACTCAATTTTCAACAAGAGTTCCTTCTGTTCTGCTGTACTTTCGTCGGACACAGTACCTCTCTTCAGGTTTTCCAGTCGCTCTTTTAATTGATTGATCTGTCTATGTGGCGCTTTCAGCTCCCTCCGATCCCATGCATGCAACTCATTAGGTTGGTTGTAATGGTAGTATCATAGCTAGTATCATGCATGCCAACTAGGCAATTTTGATGATGTGTCATAGCATTAAATGAAGAAAGAGAGGGTGTAGTATCATATCATGATACCGTATCATATTAAATGCTATGCTACTTTGTGTCATGCATGGCAATAAATAGAGTACTACATGATACTAATATATGATACTATGCATTAGGGAGGTAGTATCATACACTAGTATCATATGCATGATACTAGTATATGATACTCCCCATTACAACCAGCCTTATGTACTATCTCTGTTTTCTGTGCAAACTTCGGTCCCACCCCAGTCACTTCAGCTCTATTCCTAGCATTGTTGACAATTAAATCAACCGTCTCTTCCTTGAGCCATCTCACCTCACACCGCTTGACTGGCCGACCTCCCAGAGTATGGATACCAACAAGGTATTCAGTATCAACCATGGAAGGTCTATGGTCACTCTTCGTATTTTCTCCATTAACAACATCAGCATTGGGAAACTTGTTTCCATGCTGAATTTGCCACTGCACGGTCCAGTCTCTCCAGAACCTCCCCTCTCCTCCATGTGAAACGGTCTCCCTTGTACCCGAGGTCCTCAAGCCCACAGCTAGACAAGCAATTTTGGAACGCTGTCATATATCTTTGGGCCCTGGGGGCTCCTCCTTCTTTCTCTTCAGAACATAGGATTTCATTTAAATCACCAAAAATTGACCACGCACTATCCATCCTTCCCTTCAGATCACAAATATATTCCCAATACTTGTATTTGTTCTCCCAGCTTGGTTCACCGTAAAATCCTATAACCCGCCATTCTGTCACATCATCTATTAATACATCAATAAAGTTATACTTAATATCATTTACTACAATCTTTGTTTCTTTTTTCCACATCAACAATAGACCACCGCTTCTTCCATCGCTCTCATGAATCAACATGTCATCAAACATCAATTTTTGCATCGCTTTTCCTGCCTTACCTTTTTGCAAGATGTGACTCAGACAGGAGCCTCTTCGGATCTTGGAATTTTTGCGATGTATTTAGCAGGCTTTTATCAACCGACGATAGCCACCCACCAGGCGAGCTTCGACCAGAGGGCACAACACACTCCGAACGAGGCCATAGTGGAAGAAGAAAACCATCGTCGTCTCTTCCAAGGACCACATACCCGCAACTCCATCAAGCCACCATAGCAACAACGAAACCCCATCTTCAACCGGACAGAGAAGGGGAAGCAAAACTCTCGGGTTCCCCAACGGTGCCTCATCCGACTGGGCATCGTCGGGCAAGGAGGAACCCGGAGGACTAAAAGATTGTGTGGCTCGATCCCCTCCACTAGATGTCGCTACAGTGAGCAAAGGCCAACCTCTAGCTCTTCGATGCCACTTCAAGGAAGAGTAGCGACATGGGGCAAGCCGAGGGATTATTGAACTCGCCGCCAAGACAATCCCCACTCCGCCGACGACGAGGAGCACCGACAACCACCTATCTACACGCCCAACGCGCAGATCCGGAGTTGCCCCATCCTCCCGCCGCCACAGCACCCGACGGAGGGACGGGGAACCCGCGGCAACGCTGGTGGTTTGGCGTTTCTAGCTGCCACGTATACAGACGGCGCCACATTGGCATGAAGGTGGGCCAGGCTAGAAATGCCACCAGCCATGACAATGTCTAAAAAGAGTTAAATCGTGAAATAATTGATTTTGGCCTAAAATCGTGCCACGACGTCATTTCTACCGCTCCACCCCACCACCAACGGGATACCCAATTTTTTATTCTTCCCGCTCAAACAACCGCCTCGATCCATTTCCCGTTCCTCCTCCAAAGCCGCCCCCAACCCACGCCGACGCGGCGCCATCCGCCATCCATGGCGGCCGCCGCCTCCTACTTCTCCGGCACGGTGCTCATGCCGTCGCAGCGCGCGGGTGCGTCCGACTACTCCGCCGCCGGCGCGGCCACCCCTTCCCCCTCCAAGGTTCGTCCCGCGACCCTCTCGTGGTACTAGCCCTTCCGCGCGCCGTCTCCGCCTTCCCCGAGCGCTAACTCCGTCCATCCGCGTGTCCTACGCAGGCGCGCAACCCTCGATACTCCGGCTGCGTCCCCGCCACCGTCCTCCACATCTCCCGCTCCCTCGCCGCCGCGGCGGACCACGGCGGTGGCGGTGGCGAGCCCGTCTTCTCCATCGACGGCGTCGAGACCAGCAACGTGAGCCCCCTTCGCGCCCTCAGAACGTCTCCTGGCACTTCATATCTGCTTGGCTTCGCCTAATTTTGTGTTCGTCTGGAAACCCCCAAACTTCGTGCGCGCAGGTTAGGGTTTTGGGGAGGGTTGTGAGCATGTCGAGCAGGGAGACCGACGTGTCGTTCACGCTCGACGACGGCACCGGGAAGATCGATCTCGTGCGGTGGTGAGTCGCGATTTTTTCACCCCGTCATGTTTCAATTTTCAACTAGATTCGGTACTGCTGATGTGGTGCGGTGTGGTTGACGATTTTCTGGTATCGTAGGATCAATGACGAGATAGATGCTCGAGACGCGGCTTTCATCCAGTATGTGATGTGTGATACGCTCTAATATGTGTTCAATTTTTAGCTGTTTGGAAGTGTTCTGATATCCTAGTATGTTTGTCCGGCTTGTGTTTATGAAGGCATGGAGTGTACGTCAGGGTTCATGTGAATATCATGGGGTTTCAGGCTCAGAAGCATGGATTTGCTCGATCTATCCGGTAAGGGAACTGGATTTGTGCTTTATCTATAAAGCGGGGCGAATTCCTATTTCGTGAAGGGAACTGGATTCCTTTGGTATTGATGTGATCTATTTGTTGTACGAACAAAGCTTTTGGTTGCTTCAGTTTTCTCATCTGAGTCATCTGACTGTTACTGATCTGGTTTGCAAAGTATTAAAATTAAAATCTGCAGCTGCGTTGTTTTCATAGTGCGATTCGTTGGAACTTAACGTTGCCTAGTTGTTCAGACTGCTCTTGTTGTCTTCGTTATTTGTCCACCTCCACACCAAGTTTTGTTTTGTTCTAAGATATTGATTGTTTCAAAGTTTATCTGTGGATGATATACGTAAATGCAGTTCTCGCAGAGGTTTTTGTGAGTAATCTATAGCATTTAAATGGAATAATGTCTTGTTTGTAATGTATTTATGGTTAGTGAGTGCTGTGCTAATTAAACATCCTTTGAGAGAAAATGTGAGAGATACCGAATAAAGGTTTACATCCTGGGTTTCACGTGTCTATGTATTACTGCACATATTGCTCTCTTTATAAATCTTGGATTGAAGATTTTCAACTCAGAATAGTTATCTCTGTGTCAGTTTGTTCTAACTAGGTGTCTTGTACATAACTTCATGGATGACTTTGTTTGAAAGTATCATTGCTAAGTTGCCAAGTTACCGGTTGTTTGTGGAAAATAACACTAATTTTACCTTTGGTATTCTATTTCGTAATTTCAGCTGTGCTTTGGCTAACATGTCCATGGAATGTGAATCTCAATACTAAGGTTCACCAGTCATGTTATGTAGTGATTACTGAATGATGCATACTGTCAGTAACGTTGTTCTGATTATGTATCCAGTGGTTCTTCTGTGTCTTCTCCCTAGACATTTCTTTTGAAATCTGAAGTGTACTACAATATGCACTACTGGACATATTACACAAGCTGGAAACTGAACTAGTCGATACTTGATACCTGCTTGGCTGACAGCTCATGATTAAAACCCCATGAAGTAACTGTCACATATTTCCACTTTCCATGGTTAAAACCCCGTGAAGTAACTGTTCTGTAGACAGCTCATGATTGTAATTTTGGTTTATGAATATCTGAGGAAATTATATCTTGTTATTTTTCTGTTCTGGGAGATCTTATGCTTCCACCGGTTATTGTTTACTAACACTTCTTACTTTATTCTAACTCTAATTCTATTCACCTTCTTATATTTCCAGCCCAGTTACCAATTTCAATGAAGTGGTGCTGCATTTCATCGAATGCATGCACGTGCACATGGAAAATACTCAGACGAAGGTACAGAAAGCAAATATTATATTTCAGTCAGTGTTCTAGTACTAATTTGATATGAGAGACACCATTAATGATCATTCACTTTCCATTTTAAAGATGCAAGGGCAACTCCCTCCAGCAGTTCAAACAAACGCTTATACTCATGTGCCTTATTCTGGTGGAGTGAGAGAACAGCAAGTCCATTTTACTCCTCAAGTAAACCAACGGCAACTCCCACCTGCAGTTCGAACAAATGTGTCTACTTATGGGCCTTTTACTGGTGGTGCGAGAGAACATCAAGTTCATTTTACTCCTCAAGTAAATCATGGACAATTTCCTCCTCCCAGAGTTCAAACTAATACATCTACTCATGGTCCTTTCTCTGGCGGAGTGAGAGACCATCAAGTTCAGCTTGCTCCTCGACCTCAAATAAACCAAGTACGGAATTTTATGACAATAACGGAAAAGCGTACTTGTCTATAATTTTGTTGGTATATTTGATATTATTTTTATTATCGTGAGCTGCCGATTATATACTTGAGGTAGCCAATTATCTGGTTTCTTCTGTAGCCTCTTTCTTTAGTGCCTTCCGTTTTATGTACCAGCTTATATCCCTAACTTGCCTTGTCTGTAAGCATCTTAACTGACTGAGATATTTTCTTGCGTAGTTTGCAGCTTACTCAGGCACTGGTGGACAACAGTATGATCTGCAAAGAATGGTTTTGGAAGTTCTGCAAGCACCTGATATCCTGTAAGTTTAGTTTCTCTGCCAGAAATTGTAAAAGGTTGCATATCATTATGGAACTCTTAGCTTCTGTTGTAACGGTTTGCTTAGTTAGGTGTACGTATGTTCACATTTTCCAAATTCTAATCCTGACCAAAGGTTATAAGCTGGTTCCAGCCTTTCCTTTGTCACATTGTCAGTTTATTTCGTATATTCGTAGGTCTGGTGTCTAGAATTGACCTTTTCATGGTAACGTGGAATGATCCACAAGAGAAGAAAGGCTTGTTATATTTTTTCCATTGCCTTTTAAGTCCAATGGGTCCAATTGAATGTGGTGTTGTGCTGCTTCTGCTTGAGTAAAGAAAACTTGATTGGTCTGTTAAAGCGGTGCCAAGTTGTGCTACAGTAGACTAACGGTATTGATAACAAAAATATACCATGGAATGGTTCTAAACTCCTAATCATGCATAGGAAAACAAGAGTTCTTACTACACCTAGTTTTCTGTACAAGCAAATCATTTTTTAACGTTCATTATTACTATGTATTGCGCTCCTTAAAGAAAATTGTAGCCAGGTTATCGAGACAAACGATGGGTCTACTGATTGCACGATCCCTTTGTTTGAAGTGTTTCAATAAATAATCCAAGTGACAGATTGAACTATGGTTGGATACTTCAGTGGTTTTGTTGTTTGAGGCATTCTGACACTTAATTAATGGATCCCCGTGTAACTTTTCATGGCAATGAGTTCCACTTACACATTGCAGCATTGGGCATCCTTACCGCAATGTAGTATGCATCTGATGTCTTGCCTAAAAATCAGGAGCTCTTTTCTAATAATAGACCTGAAGCTGCTTCAACAACCAGGCTGCTCCAGATCATTATTGAATTGCAGAAAGTTTATTTAGGAGATTTGTACTGACTGTTGCTTCGCGCAGACCCCTTGAAAATGGCGTACACGTTGATGAAGTGGCTAGAAGAACTGGAGCGCCAAAAACAAACATCATGTACTACCTCTAACTTGTTTTCTCCAATCGCTTGCATGATCTGAGTTTGACCTGTTTACAATTTTGCTGTACAGGGAGGTCATCAACTTACTCGCTGATACAGGGTTCGTCTGTTGGACCATTGATGACTATCATGTCAAGTCTGTGTGTAATGGTTGACCAACACAGTAATCTTCAGAACTAATCTAGTGAATGCGAGATCAGTTTGGCTATAGTTACTAATGATCTACGTGGCACACGATGTACGTGCACTGTTGCAAATGTGCAGTGGTTTGGCTCAGTCTTCCATTTGACAGTCGAGTAGGTGATACCAGTACCACCCCTTATATTGCTAAATACTCACGTTAGTATGTTGCTGTTTTACTGGGATATACTATGCAATATGTTCATGCTTGTGTTCTTGCGTTATGTTACGTTACAACACTTCTCTAGTTTTTCCTGCTTATGTGACTGATCTATCCTTCTGCTTACCTCTTTTAACTCTGCTGTTCCCCCCAGCATAGATATATATATGAGTACGCTTCTGTTCGATCCCATAAACTTTTGCCTGGTAGTTTGCAGTTGAACTTGCTCCTCAAATGTACTACTATTCTGTCTTGTCCGATTCATTGCATCATGGAAATAAGAAACAACAGGGACTAAAAATAGGGGTTCGGTCTGAAAATTAACACACCAATTTGTCAGGTCAACCACTATTGGTTTTACTGGTTAGGGTCCTAAGTTCGATGCATTGTCTTCTAGTTTAGCTTATCGTTCCTTTAGGTGTCTTACCAAAAGAAGTCTTATCTGCTTTGAGCAATAATTGTGCACAAGAGCTTCTTCTGTTTGCCTACCCGAGGTGCATTTCTCAAATGGTGTCTGCTGATCGTAAGGGTACACGTGCTATCCAAAAGCTAGTGTGTCAATAATTCTTAATCCTCCAATCCAACTAACACAGTTTGCTAGTACATGATTAGTGTCTGAACCCTCTACGTGTTATCTTAACCGATCTGTAGTATACTTGTTCTGGAGGTCACATATAATAGTTCTTCATAGATTGAATATAGAGTATAGATGGAACAAGGCAATTGCCTGGGTTAGGTATTATGTACTTCATGCTCTGCTACTTGTTGGGTCCATAAGGTCTTGTTCTCCTGTCATTTCTTTCCTGTTTTATTATCAAAGGCAAATCGTTTCCTGCATTTTGTCGTCAGATGTTGATGTGCAGCTGTACATGTCTTCTTGCTCGACATGCTAAACCCCATTAAGTAGGCGAAAAATAGAACATGGCATGTTTTAATCTTAAATTCAGTGAGTTGTATTTTATTCATTGTTTTGTCACATATTTGTTGAATTGATAAACATAGGACTTCCAACTAACTGGACATGCTTATCTGGATTTTCGCTGATAGACAAAGACAATACTATTCTATATGTATATTCCATGCCATGAATATCTATAAATTCGCCTTAATTGCCTGCATTATCAATGTGTGGTCCTCGCATTGCCCAGGTTGCAGTACCTTTTTCAGGAATTTGGCATTGTTTTTTCTTTTGAAGCACCAACCGTAGAACTATTGTTCTATGGTAATTTTCATTAAACAAAGTAAAATATGAAAAGGCTATGAATCTTGTATTGTCAAACTACACTTGAGGAAAATGGACTTGAAAAATGAAGAATTGCAAATTTGATCCTTTGTTAGGCCATTTCATCATGAGTTGTCGGCATGCAGATTAGATAAATGAAAAGAATTTTCCTTGGCACGAAGCGCTAAATTACCCAGCAATTTCAGCTACATTTACGCAAAGCATATATTACTCCGGAGCATCGCATTCTTTCGTTCTCGTCAGGCCATTTTGCTGGTGGCCTGTCCGCAGCGATCCACCATCGTCAGTTCTTGTCATGCATTGAGTTGGTGCGGCCGTGAACATCGATTGTACACTTTGCAATTTTGTATGATGTGATGATTCCCGCAAACTAACCTTTCTTCTTAGTAAGATCGTGTCAAGAAAGAGATGGGCGGATTGATCGTGTCAATGCAGCGTTTGCCGGTGAACGTTTTTCGTGCTTCTGATGATTAATTAGATTAGAAGAAAAATGGTTGCTGTTTTCGCGCGCCCTGCGTCTCCAGATCGCTACCTGCGCGCACGAGCCAGCCTTACGTTAGCCCACTGCCCACGGTAGGTTTGACTCTGCTCTACTGAACACGCGCCGCTGAATCCTTCCCGGAGAGAAGCGAGCAGGTGGTCGAGTCAGGTTAGGTCGGACTCCGCACGCCTGGATCACCATTGGCCATGTAGGTGCTCGTCCTTGCTATGCTTGGTCTTGGGTCACCTAATCAAAGGCCAATGATAGGTGGGTTTTTGGCAACATTTTTTGTGTGTGTTCCACTTGAGATTCTTTTCGTGAGCAAATCCCTCCCTCGGTCAGTCGCAACAGGTGTAGAAAAAGAAACCGCAGTATTCTGTCAGATGAGAGTGCTTCAGAGTTCAGAGCTCAACCCAGAATGGTGTTGGCGGAGCACCAAAGCGAAGCACCGACCGACCGAAAGGTGTCGTCCGGTTTGGGTGGATGCCACTACTATTCCTGAATAAACTCTACTATCATACTACCTGGCCAGTATTTAGGAGTGAGGAGCACGCACGCACCAATTATCCGGTGACAGTGCGTGCAGCTACAGGCCAACGCGACTGTATCCCACTTTAGTACTTTACACTTTCCGAGCAAAATCTCCCTTTTTCAGCACAGGTTGCTTTCAGTTTTTTAATTAGATTAAAGAAAGAAGAGGTTGCTTGTCAACCAACCTCGCCTCGAGACATGTTACTGATAAGCAAGTTGTTGTTGTATAAGATGAACACCTTGCATGGGAAGCTGCCCGAGGAGAGAACACCTTCTGCACTTGCCCACACTCACGGCCACATGATCGATCGACCCCTGTTTCCCTCGCCTTTTACGAGGAGCATGCCGCTTCATTCCGGGGTCCGTCCAAGAGGTGTACAAGGAGCCAGGGTAGGGGCGCAGCTCAACCTGTCCCGAACTGCCATGCCACGGCGCTGCACCGCGTGTCGTGGACACGAATGCGCTACCAGCGTAAGTAATGAAAGCGGCACGTACACCTGGCAACAACGAACCAACTGCATTCGTCCATACAACTGGAATCCAAGTACCCAACCCAACCGGAGCAGGCAGGTCGGTCTGTCGGTCTCTGCCTGCATTTCGTATTGCACGCAAGCACCTTCTTTTCCGTTCGTGTCGTGGTCAACATACGGGGGTGGTTTTTACTTGCCTCTCACAGATAACCTTTGTATTCACAACCTCGACAACGAAAAGCCTTTACATGTGGGGCGGGGCAGGTGGGAAGGAGCAAAAATTTCAGCAAGCATCACAGTCGTCTGACGCAATCTTAGCCCGTGCTAAGTGCTCAAGGCTGAGGATGTTGACAAAGGGGACGGCGTGCCGGATTCCTCATCGTCGTCGTCGTCGAGGTCGTCGAAGCCCCACATTTCCTCCCCCTCGTCGTCGCCGGCCGCCGGCTCCGGCATCGCCCACCGCTCCTCCTTGATCTCCACGCCCTCCAGCAGCTCCAGGACCTGTTCGTCGCAATGCATGCTACTACGATCAGATTATTCGACGCATGTCGTCAACGTTGTTACCCGCAAATTAAGCAACGAACAGAGTACTACCACAGTAGGTTACTGCGTCGAGACATGTGCTAGCTACTCGCGCCAAGCCTACTACCCATTGTGATGTGTGCATATATATATATATATATATATATATATATATATATATATATATATATATATATATATATTTTGCAAGTAAGCTTACCTCTGTCATGGACGGCCTCCACGTCGCCGACGCGCGGACGCAGAGCGACGCCACGAACGCCAGCCGCCGGGCCTGCTCGGCGTCGTAGCCGCCATCGCCGCCGGCGACGATCCTCGGGTCCAGCAGCGCCTCCGTCTTGCCCTCGTTGAGCAGGGGCCTCGCCTGCATTCGCGTTGTTTAGACAAGATTAGTTAATTAATTAACGCGCACTGCCGTGGAACGGAGGCTGGTACAACGGCCTAGGGCCAAAAATGTTTGGTTGGTCGGTTTGGTGCCCACCCAGCCGAGGAGGCTCCTGTGGGTGCCGTCCACCGGCTTCCGGCCGGCCATGAGCTCCAGCAGGAAGACGCCGAAGGCGAACACGTCCGTCTTCTCGTCCACGATGCCGCGCGTGTAGTACTCCGGCGCCAGGCACCCGAAGGTGCCCTCGATCGGCGCGATCGCCCGGTGCGTCCACTCCGTCGGCAGCCACTTGGCCAGCCCGAAGTCGGAGATCTGTTTTTGTCTGCATGCGTCAGGGCTGCCGGAGCAGAGGATCGACGATGGAGACGCGGCGGCTGAGTGAGTGAGAGTGACTGACCTGGGGCTGGAAGTCGTCGGTGAGCAGCACGTTGGAGGCCTTGATGTCCCTGTGGATGATCCGCCGCCGGCACCCCTTGTGCAGGTACTCCAGCCCCCTCGCCGTGCCCACCGCCACGCCGTACCGCGCCTCCCACCCCATCGCCGGCGCCCCCTCCTCGTCTGCGCAGCCGGCGGAGAATGCATTCATTAATCAGTCCACGATACAAGAAACATTGACATTAATGGCCGTTACGGAGGACGCGCGTACCGTGGAGGTTTGCGGAGACGGAGCCGCGGGCGGAGAAGGCGAAGACGAGGTAGAGGTCGCGGTCGACGCAGCATCCCAGGAGCGGGCAGACGTTGGGGTGCCTGGCGTGGCCCACGGTGCCGAGCTCCGCCAGGAAGTCCCGCTCCCGGCGCTCGCAGGCGGACGCGCCCATGAGCCGCTTTACCGCCACGGCCCGCCCGTCCGCCAGCTCGCCGCGGTACACCTCCGACGACCCGCCCCGGCCCACCAGGTTGGCCGCGCGGAAGCCGTCCGTGGCGCGCCGGACCTCCTCGTACGAGAAGCACTCCCACTCGGGCTTCCGTTCCGTCGGCGGCGGTGACTGCGGCGACTCGGCGTGCGCGTCCCCGGGGGGCGCGTGGACGCGCTTGGCGCGGTGGGGCGAGAGGGAGAGCAGCAGCCTCTTGAAGCTGCCGCTGCTACGCAGGTACAGCGGCTTCATCGGCCGGCCGGCCTCTCCCGGGCAATGCGCCAACGCCGTCGTGCGGCTTCTTGACTGATCGGCGCGCCGGCGACGCGTGCGAGGTCTGGTCTCGTGTAGAGGCTAGAGAGGGAAGGAAGTGGAGGGAGACGAAGTGGTGTAGGAAGTGGCTAGCGGGGCTGGGGATCGGGCATCGATGCGTCAGACAGAGTGCTACGTAACGCCGAGGGAGGGGGTCGTGGGCATATGATCGCGACCGGGCGGGCCGGACAGTGGGGCGTTTGGGTCCCGCTCCGGCCCGCGCCCGTGCCGTACGTGGACGCGACCCTCCATGCACCGCGCCGTTGCATGCAGGCTGCCACACCAGCAGCAGCAGTGACACCTGAGCGTGGCCGTGGGACGAGTCTACCCAGACCCAGGCGGGCGGGTGGAACGGAACGGGAGGGCAAGGCAAGGCAGGCAGTTGCTTAGGGAGAAGGGAAGGAAGCGTTGCGTTCGCAGCAGGGGAAGGGAAGGGACTCTGCTTTCTCTTCTGCCGTACGGTACGTACCCCTAGCTCGTCTCACCGCCGCGTCGATGGCGAAAAACGGGCGTCGAGCCTTTGCCAAAAAGATGGAGTGGACAACGATGCGGGTGATGGCATGGAGAGCTCTTCCGCTGCGTTTGTCAAGCTGCGTCCTTGGCGATCGCCCGTACGTGCCGCTGCGGTGTCGCGAGTCGCGACGGAGAAAAAGGTTGGCCGCTGGCGTGCGCCTGTCAGGACGCTCTGGCTGGGCTGCGTGCCTGCCTGGACCTCGGTGGTGGCGGTCCGTGATGGCCCGTTTTGTTGGCCAGCATCCCTGTTCGCTCAAAAAACGAACTTACCCCTCAAAAAGGAAAAAAAAACTCAAAAAAAAGGAACCTTGAAGTTTTTTTCTTAAGTATTTAATAATCTAACAGAATGTTTATCTCAAAAAAGAAAAAAAATCTAACAGGATGTGGGTTTGTTAAATTTGAAATTCCAGGGTGGGTATTTTTTCCCCCACAGGATGGGCTGGTTGTTTTTGCAAATCAAGCACACCACTAAGGTTCCTGATTAGTAGGAGTACATAGCAGCATGCCAGTCCTGCCCATTGTCAAAAGATCTCTATGTGCTGAAAATCTGAAAGCTCCCCCGCTCCCCGCTCCAACCACGGCGACTCCACGCCTCCTGCTCGTCATTGCCCCCACCGCGGATCTAGCCACGCCGACCATGCGGCATGCCACCACGGCGACTCCACGCCTCCCGCTTGCCATTGCCCCCACCGCGGATCTAGCCGCGCCGACCATGTGGCATGCCACCACGGCGACTCCACGCCTCCCGCTCGCCATTGCCCCATCGCGGATCTAGCCGCGCCGACCATGCGGCATGCCACCACGGTGACTCCACGCCTCCTGCTCATCATTGCCCCCACCGCGGATCTAGCCACGCCGACCATGCGGCATGCCACCACGGCGACTCCACGCCTCCCGCTTGCCATTGCCCCCACCGCGGATCTAGCCGCGCCGACCATGTGGCATGCCACCACGGCGACTCCACGCCTCCCGCTCGCCATTGCCCCCATCGCGGATCTAGCCGCGCCGACCATGCGGCATGCCACCACGGCGACTCCACGCCTCCTGCTCGCCATTGCCCCTACCGCGGATCTAGCCACCCTGACCATGCGGCATGCCACCACGGCGACTCCACGCCTCCCGCTTGCCATTGCCCCCACCGCGGATCTAGCCGCGCCGACCATGCGGCATGCCACCACGGCGACTCCACGCATCCCGCTCGCCATTGCCCCCACCGCGGATCTAGCCGCGCCGACCATGCGGCATGCCACCACGGTGACTCCACGCCTCCCGCTCGCCATTGCCCCCACCGCGGATCTAGCCGCGCCGACCATGCGGCATGCCACCACGGCGACTCCACGCCTCCCGCTCGCCATTGCCCCCACCGCGGATCTAGCCGCGCCGACCATGCGGCATGCCACCACGGCGACTCCACGCCTCCCGCTCGCCATTGCCCCCACCGCGGATCTAGCCGCGCCGACCATGCGGCATGCCACCACGGCGACTCCACGCCTCCCGCTCGCCATTGCCCCCACCGCGGATCTAGCCGCGCCGACCATGCGGCATGCCACCACGGCGACTCCACGCCTCCCGCTCGCCATTGCCCCTACCGCGGATCTAGCCGCGCCGACCATGCGGCATGCCACCACGGCGACTCCACGCCTCCCGCTCGCCATTGCCCCCACCGCGGATCTAGCCGCGCCGACCATGCGGCATTGCCACCACGGCGACTCCACGCCTCCCACTCGCCATTGCCCCCATCGCGGATCTAGCCGCGCCGACCATGCGGCATGCCACCACGGCGACTCCACGCCTCCCGCTCGCCATTGCCCCCATCGCGGATCTAGCCGCGCCGACCATGCGGCATTGCCACCACGGCGACTCCACGCCTCCCGCTCGCCATTGCCCCCACCGCGGATCTAGCCGCGCCGACCATGCGGCATGCCACTACGGCGACTCCACGCCTCCCGCTCGCCATTGCCCCCACCGCGGATCTAGCCGCGCCGACCATGCGGCATGCCACCACGGCGACTCCACGCCTCCCGCTCGCCATTGCCCCCACCGCGGATCTAGCCGCGCCGACCATGCGGCATGCCACCACGGCGACTCCACGCCTCCCGCTCGCCATTGCCCCCACCGCGGATCTAGCCGCGCCGACCATGCGGCATGCCACCACGGCGACTCCACGCCTCCCGCTCGCCATTGCCCCCACCGCGGATCTAGCCGCGCCGACCATGCGGCATGCCACCACGGCGACTCCACGCCTCCCGCTCGCCATTGCCCCCACCGCGGATCTAGCCGCGCCGACCATGCGGCATGCCACCACGGCGACTCCACGCCTCCCGCTCGCCATTGCCCCCACCGCGGATCTAGCCGCGCCGACCATGCGGCATGCCACCACGGCGACTCCACGCCTCCCGCTCGCCATTGCCCCCACCGCGGATCTAGCCGCGCTGACCATGCGGCATGCCACCACGGCGACTCCACGCCTCCCTCTCGCCATTGCCCCCACCGCGGATCTAGCCGCGCTGACCATGCGGCATGCCACCACGGCGACTCCACGCCTCCCGCTCGCCATTGCCCCCACCGCGGATCTAGCCGCTCCGACCATGCGGCATGCCACCATGGTGACGCAGACCGGAGCCCGCAACCGAGGCCGCTCCCCCTCCCCTGCCTCCTTCTCCCACTCGACTCCCTCCCCAAGTTCAGGAAACCTTGCGCGAATTGGTGAGACTGATCTCACCGATCCCGCACGCGATATCCATGGCGACGGGGGGATCGGAGCTGGGTGGATCGGGCAATAAGGATTCGCGACGCTACTGCGGCGTGGATCGAAAGGGTTCAGGAGTGGAAGGCGGCGGATCAGGTGGTGCCGGAGGCGCGAGATCTAGATACGCGAGCCGCGGCGAGCAGATATGCAGAGACTTGTCGTTTGAGAGCAAAGGGAGAACAGAGGATTCTGGCGAAGCGGATCTACGACGAGGCTACAGTGGTGGAGAGGCAGATGATGCCTGCCTACCCGTACTCGCCGTCGGCCGAGTTCGTGATGTGGGCGAGGGCAGAGGCGAAATCCGAGGATCCTCGCAGGGTGCTGAGATGGGAGGCCATGCTTGGGGTGATTCCTTCGGGTGCGTCGCTACAAAACATCTCGTCCTGGCCCCCGTCGTCGATCCGGGATTGAGCTCGGCTGGAGTTCAAGTCGCCACGCCTCTAGGCTCGCCCGTGGCGTGCAGAAGAGGCAGTGATGCCAGGAGTAGGCGTGCTTCGCCGCCACCGATGTCGTTCAGCTTGCCGGGGAGGAGAGCTGTGGGTCGAAGAGTCACTGTGAGGAGGGCCCTGCAGGTTAGTGGGAAGATAATGGCGGACCCCGCTTGCCCCGTCCCCATACCTTTAGCGGGTGAGGTGGCTGCGCCCCTTCAAAAGGCGTCTCCCCTTCTGATCGGGGCAGGATGGGACCGTTGCGCCGCCGCTGATTACTCAGGCGCCTCAAGCTGCTCCGCCGCAGATGTCGATTTACGCCAAGCCCCCTTTTTTCCAGTTGGTTCTGGTCAAGCTATGATGCAGGCAGGAGGGCAGATGTATGGATATCAAGGTGGCTGGAATCCTCAGATGCAGCAGTTGCAGCACATGCCACAATGGGCGAATCAGCAGCAGTTCCCCTTCCAATATCTGCCTCCTGCTCAGGTTTTTCCCCAGCAATTCAGCCCTCAGATGCAGCAGGTTCAGTTTGGAGGAAGTGGATCATCTACTGGAGGAAGTGTGCAGAACAGCCAGTCAGAGTCTAGCAAGAATAAGAAAAAGAAGAACCAAAAGATCAAGCAGGCAGCTACCACTACTGCTAGTGATGAATCCTCCTCCTTTAATGTTGATCCTAAGTTCATAGGGGCAATTTGTTACAATTGTGGTCTTCCAGGTCATTTTGTGGGCATGTGTCCCATTCCAAAAGTGTGTTTCATCTGCAAGACCCCTGGCCACCACATGGATACATGTCCTACTTGGTACAAACCCTACCCTGCTGCCATGTACTGGGGAAGTGCTGACAATGGTCTGGGATTTTTCCATATGAAACTGGTGGCAAGGAGGACTATGAGTGGCTAAACTTTGGGAATGTTGGCCTAGTCTTAATTGAAAAAGGAGAGGTCACTGAAAAGAGCTGGGGACATGCTTCTCTGATATGTGGAAAACTAACTGGCCCTGGCAGATCAGAAGATATGATGATAAAAAAATTATTGTCAGGTTTCCCCCTAATAAGAAGATCAAAGATTTGGTGGAATACCCTTCCATCAACCTGAAGAAAGAAGGGGTGACTATTTCTTTCAGTGATTGGAATGGGGAAATGCCAGCATATGACACTCTGGAGGAAACTTGGATTGTGATTGAAGGTCTGCCTCCCAAATGGATATCATGGAGCATTATATCTCAAATATCTACTATGTTGGGAGTCCTTGTTAATGTAGATTGGCACACTATCTTCAGGAGCTTCTATGAGAAGATGAGGATTCAGGTAGCTGTGAGAGACTCTGATAAGATTCCCAGAGACAGGATGGTGGAGATACATCATGAACTATACTTGTTGCAGTTTGTTGTGGAGTCTGAGGCTGCTAGTGGTCATGAGTCAGATAATCCCCTAGGACCTGATGATAACAATCCCTCTCAGAACAAGCACACTGAAGAAGAATTTGATTCCAGTGGTGATGATCTACTTGGAGAAGATATGGATACTGGAAATAGCAACAACAATACCAAAAACAAGCAGCAAACCACTGGATCCAATGGAGCCAGAACCATGCAGAAGTGCTCTACACCTGCTCCCATAGCTAATGAAGAAGATTTAGTCTCCTCCAAATTCCTGGGTGCACCTATGACCAAAAGCTACCTTGAGGTAGTGAAGAAGAGACACAATGATGCCATGGGCACCCCCCTCCTGGACCAATTTGAAGCTGCTATTGACAGGCCTGTTTCTCAGATGTGTACTAGTACTCAGCAGAAGTGAGGGCCTGTGGTGGCCTCCAGGGCTAGCACCAGGAACAAGAAAGATAACAGACCAGCTCTTCAAAAAGATGAGGAATTGAAGCAAATCAAAAACCTGGAAAAGCCTACTATTAGAAAAGGCACTCATAACTCTTTTGCTTGCTTAGATGATTCTCTTATTATTAAGACTGTAGAGTGCTCAGATATTAACTTGGGTAATAGCAGAGATAATATCTGAGACAACATTAGCACTATTAAGCATATTGAGTTAGATAGGCTTGCTAAATTTAATTCTGAAAATCCTGCTGTCTTTTTACCTACTAGTATAGATATTACTGGTGAGGAATTTAGTGTGACTATTGCCAATCCTGGAAGTGATATTGAGCCAGAAGAGGGGACACATATGAATGTGCTCCCTACTTCAGACTCTCCTTGGATTGAGGTCAATAGGAAATCCAACTCCTGTAGAGGGAGAAGGAAAATTAAATTTATTATTAACTGATAGGTATTTTTTTTGGAACATTAGAGGGTTAAATGGCCCCATTAAAATTGACAAACTGAAAGAGCTCATTAGAGCCAATAGTCCTGATTTTATTTGTATTTTTGAATCCAAGAAAGAAGACTTTACTCTTCTTCAGCTTGAAGCTTTTGACCCCAGATCTGACTTCCAATGGAAATGGCTCCCTGCAATTAACACTGTTGGGGGGATTTTGATTGGAAGTAGGGTGGATTTGTTTGAAGTAGTCCAACGTGACTTACACAATCTCAGTATTTCTTGCTTGCTTAAAAATAAATAAGATCTCTCTATTTGGAGGCTTATTGCTGTTTATGGTTCTGCCTATGACCAGTTTAAAATGGATTTCATAAATGAACTCCACACCCTGCTAACTGACTGGTCAGGGCCCACCCTGGTTGGGGGTGATTTCAATCTTATTAGAGAGGCTAGTGAGAAAAACACTGGTGTTATTAATCAACACTGGGCTGACCTCTTTAATGACTGGATTAATAGATTTGGCCTTTTAGAGCTCAAGCTCAATGGGAGAAAGTACACCTGGGGCAATAACCAGGACAATTTAGTGATGGCTACCATAGACAGAGTGTATATGTCCACTGATTGGGCCTCGGCTAACCCTGGTGTGCACCTCAAAGCACTGCCTAGATTAGGAAGTGATCACACTCCTCTTGTGATTAATACTTGTGCTTTCTCCATTCCTAAAGACAAGCATTTCAGATTTGAAAAATGGTGCTTGGAAGTAGATGGGTTTAGAGATGTTGTTTTTAAAGCTTGGACAGCTAAATGCCCTTTTAGAAAGGCAATAGATGTCTGGCAGTTCAAGATCAGAAATTCCAGAAAAGCCATTAAAGGGTGGATGGCCAACTATGAGGCTGAGCAGAACAAGAACAAACAAGCCTTGGTGGCTGAGTATAATTGTCTGGATATTTTATCTGAATCCAATCCTCCTTCTCCTAACACTAACAGAAGGATCAAAAAAATTGCAGGGGATCTGGAAGAAATCTGGAGGAAAGAAGAAATCAAGGCCATGCAGAGATCCAGAGAGAGACATTCTTGAAGGAGATCTAAATGCTGGCTACTTTAAAGCTGTAGCTAATCAAAAGAGGAGAAAAAAGCAGATCATGGCGCTTGAAGGTAATGAAGGTACTGTAACTGACCTTGAAGGTATCATGAATATTGCTGTGAATTACTACAAAACACTATTTGGTTTCCAAGATAAAATTAACATCAACCTAAAAGAGAAGGTAACAGATGCACATAGTTGCATCCTTGACACCCCCTTCTCTAAAAAGGAAATTAAGGATGCTGTATTTGGCTCATATGCTGAAGGAACTCCTGGACAGATGGTTTTCCTTTCCTATTTTATCAGCAATTTTGGTACCTTATTAAAGGTGACCTAATTGCTCTGTTTCATGATTGGGAAAAGATGATCTAGACCTAGACAGACTCAACTTTTCCCTACTTACTTTAGTTCCTAAAGAGGCTGATGCCACTAGGATGGAGAAGTTTAGGCCTCTTGCTATGATTAATTGTAGCTTTAAGATCTTTGCTAAATGTGCCACTAATAAGTTTGACCCTATTTGCAAAGACTTAATCTCTTTGACCCAGACAGCCTTTGTAAAAGGCAGATTTATTGCTGAGAGCATAATTACAGCACATGAAATTATTCATTCTGTTCACTCCAGTAAGCAGTCTGGTTTTGTGTTTAAATTAGATTATGAGAAAGCTTATGACATGATCAACAGAGAGTTTCTGATGGACATGATGCATAAGAGGGGATTCAGTATAAAATGGATGAGGAAAGTTGAATCCCTTTTATACAAAGGCTCTATTGGAGTTAATATTAATAATAGGAATAGTGATTTATTTGTTGCTGGTAAAGGTGTGAGGCAAGGGGACCCTTATTCCCCGCTGCTTTTCAACCTGGTAGCTGATGTTTTCACTAGAATTCTTGTGAAAGCCTCCAGGAATAATATTCTTGAAGGTCTTTTCCCTAGCTCCAATCCAGCTGGCGTCATAAGTATGCAATATGCTGATGACACTTTGCTTTTCCTTAGTAATAATGCTTCTCATGCCAGAAACCTGAAATGGTTATTTTCCTGCTTTGGGCAATTATCTGGTATGAGAATTAATTTTCACAAATGTGACCTGCTGCCCATGAATATAAATGAGGAAGATGCCAATATATTTGCTCAAATCCTTGGTTATAAACTTAGCGAGTTCCCTATTAAATACTTAGGTGCTCCTCTCCATCATAGAAAACTAAAAAAAGTGGGCTCCAGCCTACTGTTGATAAAATTATCAAGTGAGGTGCTGGGTGGGTGGGGTGGGGGGAGATTACTGTCTTCTGGCAAGAGACTCACTCAAGTGAAGACTTGTCTAGCCACTATCCCTGGATACCTTATGGGGATTATTAAATTCCCAAAATGGGCCATTAATCTAATTAATTCTCAACTAGCTCACTGCTTTTGGGATGATTATGAGGGGCATCATAAATATCATCTTGCTGCCTGGGGGAATGTGACCCTACAAAAGCAACATGGGGGACTAGGTATCCCTAATATTGCTGACATGAATATCTACCTCTTAGCTTCCTGGATTAAAAGATATTTCCTGGACGAGGGCAAGATTTGGAAGCAAATCATTGATGCCAAATATAGAACGCGTGGCCCTAATACTTTTACTTGCCCTAGCAATGGTGCTTCCCCCTTCTGAAAAGGGATCCTTTGGGCTGCAAAAGCCACTAGCATAGGATATTCCTGGGTAGTTGGGAACGGTAATAGGATTAGATTCTGGGAAGATCAATGGATTGGGCACACCACCCTTGCTACCCAATATTGGGACTTGTACACTATTGCAAATGAACATAATGCTTCTATTAGTGAAGTTTGGGATGGCACCGACCTTAAGATTACTTTTAGGAGGTGTTTCACCCAAAAGATGTTGGCTCATTGGAATGATCTATTCAGTCACATTATTAACGTTAATCTGAATGACAGAGAAGATGCCATCCACTGGAATTATGAAGCTAAGGGTGTCTACACTGTTAAATCTTTCTAGAACATTATCAATTTTAGGGGGATTAGCCCGGGTAACTTACCAGTTATTGGGAATATTAATGTTCCCCTGAGGATTCAGATCTTTCTTTGGCTTATGGCCAAAAACAAATTATTAACGAGAGACAATCTTCAAAAAAGACAACATGTAGAAGATACTACCTGTCTTTTTTGTGGTGAATCTGAATCTATTGAACACTTACTCTTTGATTGTGTTGTTGCAACAGAACTTTGGAGAGTGATTTTTGATATAACTAAAAAGCAGGCCGGAATGTCCGTTGATGACATGCTGGCCTGGTGGTTTAATCACAAAAATCACCCAGCGGACTGTTCGTTGCATTCTGCTGTCCTTTGGACTCTGTGGAAGTATCGCAATGACATTTGTTTCAATCATGTTCCCTGGTTTGGGATTCAGGTACTATGGAGGAAAACTGCTGCTGTACTAGGCAGTTGGATGGTTCGATGCTCTGGCCCTGTCAAAGAAAGGGTGATGCATGCTACGTCTCGAGCTAGCATTGGTTTTCCCCGAAGAGGAGAGGGTGATGCAGCATAGTAGCGTAAGTATTTCCCTCGGTTTTTGAGAACCAAGGTATCAATCCAGTAGGAGGTCACGCGCAAGTCCCTCGTACCTGCACAACACGATAGCAACTCGCAACCAACACTTATTGGTTGTTTATCCCTTCACAGTTACTTATGAGAGTGAGATCTGATAGATATAATATTTTTGGTATTTTTGATAGATAGATGCAAAGTAAAAAGTAAAGGCAAAGTAAAAAACAAAGCAAGTAAATAAAGTGATATAGATTGATATGATGAGAATAGACCCGGGGGCCATAGGTTTCACTAGTGGCTTCTCTCAAGAGCATAAGTATTCTACGGTGGGTGAACAAATTACTGTTGAGCAATTGACAGAATTGAGCATAGTTATGAGTATATCTAGGCAATGATCATGCATATAGGCATCACGTCCGTGACAAGTAGATCGAAACGATTCTGCATCTACTACTATTACTCCACTCATCGACCGCTATCCAACATGCATCTAGAGTATTAAGTTAAAAACAGAGTAACGCCTTAAGCAAGATGACATGATGTAGAGGGATAAATTCATGCAATATGATAAAAAGTCCATCTTGTTATCCTCGATGGCAACAATACAATACGTGCCTTGCAACTCTTTCTGTCACTGAGTAAGGACACCGCAAGATTGAACCCAAAGCCATGCACTTCTCCCATTGCAAGAACTACCAATCCAGTTGGCCAAACCAAACGGATAATTCGAAGAGAGTTGCAAAGATAACTCAATCATACATAAAAGAATTCAGAGAAGAATCAAATATTTTCCATAGATAAGTTGGATCATAAACCCACAATTCATCGGTCTCAACAAACACACCGCAAAAAGAAGATTACATCGAATAGATCTCCACAAGAGAGGGGGAGAACATTGTATTGAGATCCAAAAAGAGAGAAGAAGCCATCTAGCTACTAGCTATGGACCCGAAGGTCTGAAGTAAACTACTCACACTTCATCGGAGGGGCTATGGTGTTGATGTAGAAGCCCTCCGTGGTGGATGCCCTCTCCGGCGGAGCTCCGGAACAGGCCCCAAGATGGGATCTCATGGATACAGAAGGTTGTGGCGGTGGAATTAGGTTTTTGGCTCCGTCCCTGGTCTAATGGGGGTACGTAGGTATATATAGGAGGAAGGAGTACGTCGGTGGAGCTTCGAGGGGCCCACGAGGCAGGGGGGCACGCCCAGGGGGGAGGGCGCGCCCTCCACTCTCGTGACCGCCTCGTGGCTTTCTTGATGGAGGGTCCAAGTCTCCTGGATCTTATCTGATGAGAAAATCACGCTCCCGAAGGTTTCATTCTGTTTGGACTCCGTTTGATATTCTGTTTCTTCGAAATACTGAAAAAGGCAAAAAACAACAATTCTGGGCTGGGCCTCCGGTTAATAGGTTAGTCCCAAAAATAATATAAAAGTGGAAAATAAAGCCCATTATAGTCCAAAACAGTAGATAAAGTAGCATGGAGCAATCAAAAATTATAGATACGTTGGACACGTATCAAGCATCCCCAAGCTTAATTCCTGCTCGTCCTTGAGTAGGTAAATGATAAAAAGAGAATTTTTGATGTAGAGTGATACTTTGGCATAATTTCAATGTAAATCTTCTTAATCATGGTATGAATATTCAGATCCGAAAGGTTCAAGACAAAAGTTCATATTGACATAAAAATAATAATACTTCAAGCATACTAATCAAAGCAATCATGTCTTCTCAAAATAACATGGCAAAAGAAAGTTTATCCCTACAAAATCATATAGTTAGGCTATGCTTCATTTTCGTCACACAAAGATGTTCCCAACTTCTATACCCCCGATGACAAGCCAAGCAATTGTTTCATAGTTAAATAATCTCAAACTTTTTCAACCTTCATGGAATACATGAGCGTGAGCCATGGATATAGCACTATGGGTGGAATAGAATATGACGATGGGGATTGTGTGGAGAAGACAAAAAAAGGAGAAAGTCTCACATCAACTAGGCGTATCAATGGGCTATGGAGATGCCCATCAATACATATCGATGTGAGCGAGTAGGGATTGCCATGCAACGGATGCACTAGAGCTATGAATGTTCAACAAAAGAAAACTAGTGGGTGTGCATCCAACTTGCTTGCTCACGAAGACCTAGGGCATTTGAGGAAGCCCATCGTAGGAATATACAAGCCAAGTTCTATAATGAAAAATTCCCACTAGTATAAAAACACAACTTATGAGACTCACTACATGAGGAACAAGGTGCTTTGAAGCACAATATATGAGACTCACTACATGAAGAACAAGGTGCTACTTTGAAGCACAAGTGTGGAAAAAGAGATAGTAGCATTGCCCCTTTTTTTATTTTATTTTTATTTTATTTGGGCCTATCTTCTTTTTTTTGGCCTTTCTCTTTGTTTTTGGGCAATGCTCTAATAATGATGATCATCACACTTCCATTGATTACAACGTAATGATTACAACTCGATACTAGAACATAGTATGACTCTATATGAATGCCTCCAGCGGTCTACCGGGATGGTGCAATGAATCAAGAGTGACATGTATGAAAAATAATGCATGGTGGCTTTGCCACAAATACGATGTCAACTACAAGATCATGCAATGGCAATATGACAAAAGTAATGTATGTCATGATGATGATGATGGTGGTGGAAGTTGCATGGCAATATATCTCGGAATGGCTATGGAAATGCCATGATAGGTAGGTATGGTGGCTGTTTTGAGGAAGATATAAGGAGGTTTATGTGTGATAGAGCGTATCGTATCACGGGGTTTGGATGCACCGGCGAAGTTTGCTCCAACTTTCAATGTGAGAAAGGGCAATGCACTGTACCGAAGAGGCTAGCAATGGCGGAAAGGTGAGAGTGCGTATAATCCATGGACTCAACATTAGTCAAAAGAACTCATATACTTATTGCAAAAATTTAGAAGTCATCAAAAATTCAAGTACTACGCACATGCTCCTAGGGGGATAGATTGGTAGGAAAAGACCATCGCTCGTCCCCGACCGCCACTCATAAGGATGCACAAGCCAGGTACACTTTATGTTTCAAATTTGTTACACAACTTTAACCATACGTGCATGCTACGGGACTTGCAAACTTCCACACAAGTATTTCTCAAATTCATAATCACTCAACTAGCACGACTTTGATATTATTACCTCCACAACTCAAAACAATTATCAAGCGTCAAACTTATCTTAGTATTCAACCCACTTAAAAGAAAGTTTCACATATCTTGAATACCAAGTATATTAACATTAAGCAAATTACCATGCTATTAACGACTCTCAAAATAATCTAAGTGAAGCATGAGAGATCAAGTTTCTTTAAAACAAATCCACCACCGTGCTCTAAAAGATCTAAGTGAAGCACTAGAGCAAAAATTATCACGCTCTAAAGATATAAGTGAAGCACTATGAGCAAAACTATCAAGCTCAAAAGATATAAGTGAAGCACATAGAGTATTCTAACAAATTTCAAATCATATATGGCTCTCTCAAAAGGTGTGTACAGCAAGGATGATTGTGGTAAACTAACAAGCAAAGACACAAATAATACAAGACGCTCCAAGCAAAACACATATCATGTGGTGAATAAAAATATAGCTCCAAGTAAATTACCGATGGAAGTGGACGAAAGAGGGGATGCCTTCCGGGGCATCCCCAAGCTTTGACTTTTTGGTGTCCTTGGATTATCTTGGGGGTGCCATGGGCATCCCCAAGCTTAGGCTCTTGCCACTCCTTGTTCCATAATCCATCAAAAGAATTCACCCAAAACTTGAAAACTTCACAACACAAAACTCAACAGAAATCTCGTGAGCTCCGTTAGAGAAAGAAAAAAAAAAGACTACTTCAAGGTAATGTAATGAACTCATTCTTTATTTATATTGGTGTTAAACCTACTGTATTCCAACTTCTCTATGGTTTATAAACTAATTTACTAGCCATAGATTCATCAAAATAAACAAACAACACACGAAAAACAGAATCTGTCAAAAACAGAACAGTCTGTAGTAATCTGTAACTAACGCAAACTTCTGGAACTCTAAAAATTCTACCAAAATAGGAAGTCCTGGACAATTTGTTTGTTGATCATCAGCAAAAATAATCAACGCAAAAGCACGTTCCTGTGATTTATCATAACTAAATTCGTGCACGCAAAGTTTCTGTTTTTCAGCAGAATCAAATCAACTATCATTGTAGGTTATCCTATAGGTCTTACTTGGCACAAACACTAATTAAAACATAAAACCACATCCAAACAGAAGTTAGATGGATTATTTATTCCTAAACATAAGCAAAAACAAAAACACAAAATAAAATTGGGTTGCCTCCCAACAAGCGCTATCGCTTAACGCCCCTAGCTAGGCATAAAAGCAAGGATAGATCTAAGTATTGCCATCTTTGGTAGGCAATCCATAAGTGGCTCTCATGATAGATTCATATGGTAATTTTATTTTCTTTCTAGGAAAGTGTTCCATGCCCTTCTTTAAGGGAAATTGGAATCTAATATTCCCTTCCTTCATATCAATAATTGCACCAATTGTTCTAAGGAAAGGTCTACCAAGATTAATAGGACATGAAGGATTGCAATCTATATCAAGAACGATAAAATCTATGGACACATAATTCCTATTTGCAATAATAAGAACATCATTAATTCTTCCCATAGTCTTTTTAATAGTGGAATCCGCAAGATGCAAGTTTAGAGAGCAATCATCAAAATCATGGAAATCTAGCAAATCACACAAAGCTTTGGGGATAGTAGAGACACTAGCACCCAAATCACACAAAGCATGAAACTCATAATCTTTAATTTTAATTTTAATTGTAGGTTCCCACTCATCATAGAGTTTTCTAGGGATAGAAACTTTCAACTCAAGCTTTTCTTCATAAGATTGCATTAAGGCATCGACAATGTGTTTGGTAAAGGCCTTATTTTGACTATAAGCATGAGGAGATTCTAGCACGGATTGCAACAAGGAAATACAACCAATCAAAGAACAATTTTCATAGTTAAATTCCTTAAGATCCAAAATAGTAGGTTTAGCAACATCACGGTTTCTATTTATTTCAATCCTACTTTCATCAATTTCATCATCAAGATCTAGAAACTCAGAATTCTTGGAACGCCTTCTAGGTAAGGGAAGATCATATTCAGATTCATCAAGATTCATATTGCAGAACAAAAATTTAATGGGGGACACATCTATAACTTTTAGATCTTCATCTTGATTTTCATAGGGATTAGAAGAACACGCTTTAATAAAGGCATCTTTGGAAGCACGCATCCTAGCGGTTCTTTCTTTGCACTCGTCAATGGAAATTCTCATAGCTTTGAGAGACTCATTGATATCATGCTTAGGAGGAATAGATCTAAGCTTTAAAGAATCAATTTCAAGAGAAATTCTATCAACGTTCCTAGCCAAATTATCAACCTTAAGCAATTTCTCTTCAAGCAAAGCATTAAAATTCTTTTGTGAATTCATAAACTCTTTAACACTACTCTCAAAATCAGAGGGCATCTTATTAAAATTTCCATAAGAGTTGTTGTAGGAATTTCCATAATTATTAGAAGGATTACTAGGATAAGGCCTAGGTTTAAAATTCCCTCTATAAGCGTTGTTTCCAAAACTATTCCTACCAACAAAATTCACATCCATAGATTCATTATTGTTCTCAAGCAAAGTAGATAAAGGCATATCAATAGGATCAAGAGGAGTATTTTTAGGAGCAAACATCTTCATAAGTTCATCCATCTTTTCACTCAAAACATTGATTTCTTCTATAGCATGCACTTTTTTACTAGAAGATCTTTCGGTGTGCCATTGAGAATAATTAGCCATAATATTATCAAGCAATTTGGTAGCATCCCCTAACATAATTTCCATAAAAGTGCCTCCCGCGGCCGAATCTAAAAGATTTCTAGAAGCAAAATTCAATCCGGCATAAAATTTTTGTATGATCATCCATAAATTCAAACCATGAGTAGGGCAATTCCGAAGCATTAATTTCATTCTTTCCCAAGATTGGGCAACATGCTCATGATCAAGTTGTTTAAAATTCATGATATTGTTCCTAAGAGTGATAATCTTAGCGGGAGGAAAATACTTAGAGATAAAAGCATCTTTGCACTTGTTCCAAGAATCAATACTATTTTTAGGCAAAGATGAAAACCAAATTTAGCACGATCTCTAAGTGAAAATGGAAATAACTTTAATTTGACAATATTGTTATCCGTATCTTTCTTCTTTTGCATATCACACAAATCAACAAAATTGTTTAGATGAGTAGCGGCGTCTTCACTAGGAAGGCCGGTGAATTGATCTTTCGTAACAAGATTCAGCAAAGCGGTATTGATTTCACAAGACTCATCATTATTAAGAGGAGCAATCGGAGTACTAAGGAAATCATTATTATTGGTATTCGAGAAATCACACAATTTGGTATTATCTTGCGCCATGGCAACAAGTAATCCAACACACAAACAAACAGAAAGGCAAAGGGAAAAGGCAAACGGGAAAGAGAGGAGGAGATTGGGAAAGAGAGGGCGAATAAAACGGCAAGGGTGAAGTGGGGGAGAGGAAAACGAGAGGCAAATGGCAAATAATGTAATGCGAGAGATAGGGATTGTGATGGGTACTTGGTATGTTGACTTTTGTGTAAGCCTCCCCGGCAACGGCGCCAGAAATCCTTCTTGCTACGTCTTGAACTAGCGTTGGTTTCCCCCGAAGAGGAGGGGGTGATGCAGCACAGTAGCGTAAGTATTTCCCTCAGTTTTTGAGAACCAAGGTATCAATCCAGTAGGAGGTCATGCGCAAGTCCCTCGTACCTGCACAATACGATAGCAACTCGCAACCAACGCTTAGGGGTTGTCAATCCCTTCACGGTTACTTACGAGAGTGAGATCTGATAGAGATAATATTTTTGGTATTTTTGATAGATAGATGCAAAGTAAAAAGTAAAGGCAAAGTAAAAACAAAGCAAGTAAATAAAGTGATATAGATTGATATGATGAGAATAGACCCGGGGGCCATAGGTTTCACTAGTGGCTTCTCTCAAGAGCATAAGTATTCTACGGTGGGTGAACAAATTACTGTTGAGCAATTGACAGAATTGAGCATAGTTATGAGTATATCTAGGCAATGATCATGCATATAGGCATCACGTCCGTGACAAGTAGATCGAAATGATTCTGCATCTACTACTATTACTCCACTCATCGACCGCTATCCAGCATGCATCTAGAGTATTAAGTGAAAAACAGAGTAACGCCTTAAGCAAAATGACATTATGTAGAGGGATAAATTCATGCAATATGATAAAAACCCCATCTTGTTATCCTCGATGGCAACAATACAATACGTGCCTTGCAACTCTTTCTGTCACTGAGTAAGGACACCGCAAGATTGAACCCAAAGCCATGCACTTCTCCTATTGCAAGAACTACCAATCCAGTTGGCCAAACCAAACGGATAATTCGAAGAGACTTGCAAAGATAACTCAATCATACATAAAAGAATTCAGAGAAGAATCAAATATTTTCCATAGATAAGTTGGATCATAAACCCACAATTCATCGGTCTCAACAAACACACCGCAAAAAGAAGATTACATCGAATAGATCTCCACAAGAGAGGGGGAGAACATTGTATTGAGATCCAAAAAGAGAGAAGAAGCCATCTAGATACTAGCTATGGACCCGAAGGTCTGAAGTAAACTACTCACACTTCATCGGAGGGGCTATGGTGTTGATGTAGAAGCCCTTCGTGGTGGATGCCTTCTCCGGCGGAGCTCCAGAACAGGCCCCAAGATGGGATCTCGTGGATATAGAAGGTTGCGGCGGTGGAAATTAGGTTTTTGGCTCCGTCCCTGGTCTAATGGGGGTACGTAGGTATATATAGGAGGAAGGAGTACGTCGGCGGAGCTTCGAGGGGTCCACGAGGCAGGGGGCGTGCCCAGGGGGGAGGGCGCGCCCTCCACCCTCATGACCGCCTCGTGGCTTTCTTGACGGAGGGTCCAAGTCTCCTGGATCTTATCTGATGAGAAAATCACACTCCCGAAGGTTTCATTCCGTTTGGACTCCGTTTGATATTCTGTTTCTTTGAAATACTAAAAAAGGCAAAAAACAGCAATTCTGGGCTGGGCCTCTGGTTAATATGTTAGTCCCAAAAATAATATAAAAGTGGAAAATAGAGCCCATTATAGTCCAAAACAGTAGATAAAGTAGCATGGAGCAATAAAAAATATAGATACGTTGGAGACGTATCAATGCACTTGGTGAGAAAGCTGGAACAGGAAGCGCGAGCCCCCCCCCCTCCTGATGTGGCCAGACCCTGGCTAGGGCTTCTGCAATGCTCGGAGGTGCTATGCGAACCGTGACTCTGACGAGGACCTTGGTGGCTCCCAAGGATCCATCTGCAGCTCCCAGTTTTTCTTTTTCTCTGCCGGTTGGTAGTATCTTTGAGACTTCCTCTTAAAAGTTTAGTAGCTTTGTATTTGGCGCTCTGTGTTGGGGCTGAGGTAGCCTTTTGCTGGGGCAGCGTGTGTGCTGTTTTATCCCCTCCCCCCCCCCCCCCCCCCGAGCTTGTAACAGGAAAATGGTTATTTTGGGTTTCATTTGGTAATACAAATGGAGCCGGGGCTAAGAGCCCTTTTTCTCAAAAAACTGAAAGCTATATCATGACTCGGGATTAAATGAATTTTTATGTGATAGTTTCAGTACTGCTCTGCGACCCAAAACAGCTAAACGCGATGCGGATTTCACATTTGGATTTTGTTTCTACATCGCTGAGATTATCATTTGTTGTCAGCATTTTTTTTCCTGGCGTTCAAACTCAAGATATTTATTCGACAAAAAGAACTTCGGGCAACATTGGCCAAAAGGTTAGCGAGCAGGAAAAGGGGGTCTAGCATCAGTCCAACTTTCGGTGACCATCAACGAGCAAGCATGCTTACCACATTGACTTGTATACATGTTCAATACAAAAAGTAATAAACGACGAAGCTAGCTCTCCAATTTCTACAGGTATCAACGATGGAGTCAAATCTAGCATATCTCGCGTAGGGGGTCTCGAGCTGGTAGCCTTGGCACGATGATTGTTGGGGAACGTAGCAGAAATTCAAAATTTTCTATGCATCACCAAGATCAATCTATGGAGATACTAGCAACGAGAGAGAGGGGAGTGCATCTTCATACCCTTGAAGATCGCTAAGCGGAAGCATTACAAGAACGTGGTTGATGGAGTCATACTCGCGGCGATTCAAATCGCGGAAGATCCGATCTAGCGCCGAATGGACGGCGCCTCCGCGTTCAACACACGTACAGCCCGGGGACGTCTCCTCCTTCTTGATCCAGCAAGGGGAGAGGAGAAGTTGAGGGAGAGGTCCGGCAGCACAACGGCGTGGTGGTGGAGCTTGCAGTTCTCCGGCAGAGCTTCGCCAAGCACTACGGAGGAGGAGGAGGTGTTGGGGAGGGAGAGGGCTGCACCAGTGGCAAGGATGAAGCTCCCATGCGCCTCCCCACTATATATAGGGGAGGAGGGGGCTGGTTTCTTGACCTTCAAGTCCATTGGGGCATTGGCAAAGGTGGGAGGAAAGAAATCCCATCATTTCCTTCCCCACCGATTGTTATCCCCCTTTTTTAGGGATCTTGATCTTATCCCTTCGGGATATGATCTTATTCCTTCGAAGGGGGGATCTTGGTGCACCTTGACTAGGGGTGTGGGGCCTTGCCCCCACTACCCACGTTCATGTGGGTCCCCCCATGCAGGTGGGCCCCACTCCGGAACCTTCTAGAACCTTCCCGGTACAATACCGAAAAATCCCGAACATTTTCTGGTGGCCAAAATAGGACTTTCCATATATAAATCTTTACCTCCAGACCATTCCGGAACTCCTCGTGACGTCCGGGATATCATCCGAGACTCCAAACAACATTCGGTAACTGCACACTAATTCCCATAACAACTCTAGCGTCACCGAACCTTAAGTGTGTAGACCCTACGGGTTCGGGAATCATGCAGACATGACCGACACAACTCTCTGGCCAATAACCAATAGCGGGATCTGGATACCCATGTTGGCTCCCACATGTTCCACAATGATCTCATCAGATGAACCACGATGTCAAGGATTCAATCAATCCCGTATTCAATTCCCTTTGTCTAGCGGTATAGTACTTGCCCGAGATTCGATCGTCGGTATCCCGATACCTTGTTCAATCTCGTTACCGGCAAGTCTCTTTACTCGTTCCGCAACACATCATCCCGTGATCAACCCCTTGGTCACATTGTGCACATTATGATGATGTCCTACCGAGTGGGCCCAGAGATACCTCTCCGTTTACACGGAGTGACAAATCCCAGTCTCGATTCGTGCCAACCCAACAGATACTTTCGGAGATACCTGTAGTGCACCTTTATAGCCACCCAGTTACGTTGTGATGTTTGGTACACCCAAAGCATTCCTATGGTATCCGGGAGTTGCACAATCTCATGGTCTAAGGAAAAGATACTTGACATTAGAAAAGCTTTAGCATACGAACTACATGATCTCTGTGCTAGGCTTAGGATTGGGTCTTGTCCATCACATCATTCTCCTAATGATGTGATCCCGTTATCAACGACATCCAATGTCCATGGTCAAGAAACCGTAACCATCTATTGATCAACGAGCTAGTCAACTAGAGGCTTACTAGGGACATGGTGTTGTCTATGTATCCACACATGTATCTGAGTTTCCTATCAATACAATTATAGCATGGATAATAAACGATTATCATGAACAAGGAAATATAATAATAACCAATTTATTATTGCCTCTAGGGCATATTTCCAACAGTCTCCCACTTGCACTAGAGTCAATAATCTAGTTCACATCGCCATGTGATTAACACTCACAGGTCACATCGCCATGTGACCAACATCAAAAGAGTTTACTAGTGTCACTAAACTAGTTCACATCATCATGTGATTAAGACTCAATGAGTTCTAGGGTTTGATCATGTTTCGCTTGTGAGAGAGGTTTTAGTCAACGGGTCTGCAACATTCAGATCCGTATGTACTTTGCAAATCTCTAGGTCATATTATAAATGCTACTTCCACGCTCCACTTGGAGCTATTCCAAATGGTTGCTCCACTATACGTATCCGGTTTTCTACTCAGAGTCACTCGGATAGGTGTTAAAGCTTGCATCGACGTAACGCTTTATGCCAAACTCTTTATCACCTCCATAATCGAGAAACATGTCCTTATTTACTCCAAGGACAATTTTGACCGCTGTCCAATGATCCATTCCTGGATCATTCTTGTACCCCTTGACTGACTCATGGCAAGGCACACTTCCGGTGCGGTACACAGCATAGCATACTATAGAGCCTACGTTTGAAGCATAGGGGACGACCTTCGTCCTTTCTCTCTATTCTGCCGTGGTCGAGCTTTAAGTCTTAACTTCGTACCTTACATCTCAGGCAAGAACTCCTTTGACTGATCCATCTTGAACACCTTCAAGATCATGTCAAGCTATATGCTCATTTGAAAGTACCATTAAGCGGTTTTGATCTATCCTCACAGATCTTGATGCTCAATGTTCAAGTAGGTTAATCCAGGTTTTCCCTTGAAAAATACTTTTCAAATAACCCTATATGCTTTTTAGAAATTCTACATCATTTCTGATCAACAATATGTCAACAACATATACTCATCAGAAATTCTATAGCGCTCCCACTCACTTCTTTGGAAATACAAGTTTCTCATAAACTTTTGTATAAACCCAAAATCTTTGATCATCTCATCAAAGCGTACATTCCAACTCCGAGATGCTTACTCCAGTCCATGGAAGGATCACTGGAGCTAGCATACCTTTTAGCATCCTTAGGATCGACAAAACCTTTCTGATTGTATCACATACAACCTTTCCTTACTAAAACTGGTAAGGAAACTCGTTTTTGACATCCATCTGCCAGATTTCATAAATGCAGCTAATGCTAACATGATTCCGACGTACTTAAGCATCGCTACGGATGAGAAAATCTCATTGTAGTCAACTCCTTGAACTTGTGAAAAACTCTTCGCCACAAGTCGAGCTTCATAGACGGTGACATCACCGTCCACGTCCGTCTTCTTCTTAAAGATCCATTTATCTCAATGGCTTGCCGATCATCGAGCAAGTCCACCAAAGTCCATGCTTTGTTCTGATACATGGATCCTATCTCGGATTTCATGGCTTCTAACCATTTGTCGGAATTTGGGCCCACCATTGCTTCTCCATAGCTCGTAGGTTCATTGTTGTCTAGCAACATGACCTTCAAGACAAGATTACTGTACCACTCTAAAGTAGTATGCATCCTTGTCACCCTACGAGGTACAGTAGTGACTTGATCCGAAGTTTCATGATCACTATCATAAGCTTCTACTTCAATTGGTGTAGGTGCCACAGGAACAACTTCATGTGCCCTGCTACACACTAGTTGTAGTGACGGTTCAATAACCATATCAAGTCTCCACCATCCTCCCACTCAACTTTCCGAGACAAACTTTTCCTCGAGAAAGGACCCGATTCAAGAAACAATCCATATTGCTTTCGGATCTGAATTAGGAGGTATATCCAACTGTTTTGGGTGTCCTATGAAGATGCATCCGCTTTGGGTTCAAGCTTATCAACCTGAAACTTTTTCACATAAGCATCGCAGCCCCAAACTTTTAAGAAACGACAACTCAGGTTTCTCCAAACCATAGTTCAAACGGTGTCGTCTCAACGGAATTACGTGGTTCCCTATTTAAAGTGAATGTGGTTGTCTCTAATGCCTAACCCATAAACGATAGTGGTAATTCGATAAGAGACATCATGGCACGCACCATATCCAATAGGGTGCAACTATGATGTTCGCACTCACCATCACACTATGGTGTTCCAGGCGGTATTAATTGTGAAACAATTTCCACAATGTCTTAATTGTGTGCCAAACTCGTAACTCAGATACTCATCTCTATGATCATATCATAGACATTTTATCCTCTTGTCACAATGATATTCAACTTCACTCTGAATTTACTTGAACCATTCAATAATTCAGACTTGTGTTTCATCAAGTAAATATACTCAACATCTACTCGAATCATCTGTGAAGTAAGAACATAACGATATTCACTGCATGCCTCAGCACTCATTGGACTGCACACATCAAAATGTATTACTTCCAACAAGTTGCTTTCTTGTTCCATTTTACTGAAAACGAGGCTTTCAGTCATCTTGCCCATGTGGTATGATTTGCATGTCTCAAGTGATTCAAAATCAAGTGAGTCCAAACGATCCATCTGCATGGAGTTTCTTCATGCGTATACACCAATAGACATGGTTCGCAGGTCTCAAACTTTTCAAAAACGAGTGAGTCCAAAGATCCATTAATATGGAGCTTCTTCATGCGTTTTATACCAATATGACTTACATGGCAGTGCCACAAGTAAGTGGTACTATCATTACTATCTTATATCTTTTGGCGTGAAAATGTGTATCACTATGATCGAGATTCAATAAACCATTCCTTTAGGTGCAAGACCATTGAAGGTATTATTCAAATAAATAGAGTAACCATTATTCTCCTTAAATGAATAACCATATTGCGATAGATATAATCTAATCATGTCTATGCTCAACGCAAACACCAAATGACAATTATTCAGGTTTAATACTAATCTTGATGGTAGAGGGAGCGTGCGATGTTTGATCATATCAAACTTGGAAACACTTCCAACACATATCGTCAGATCACCTTTAGCTAGTCTCCGTTTATTCCGTAGCTCTTTTATTTCGAGTTACTAACACTTAGTAACCGAACCGGTATCTAATACCCTGGTGCTACTAGGAGTACTAGTAAAGTACACATTAACATAATGTATATCCAATATACTTCTATCGACCTTGCCAGCCTTCTTATCTACCAAGTATCTAGGGTAATTCTGCTCCAGTGGTTGTTCCCCTTATTACAGAAGCACTTAGTCTCGGGTTTGGGTTCAACCTTGGGTTTCTTCACTAGAGCAGCAACTGATTTGCCGTTTCATGAAGTATCCCTTCTTGCCCTTGCCCTTCTTGAAACTAGTGGTTTCACCAACCATCAACAATTGATGCTCCTTCTTGATTTCTATTTTCGCGGTGTCAAACATCGCGAATACCTCAAGGATCATCATATCTATCCCTGATATGTTATAGTTCATCACGAAGCTCTAGTAGCTTGGTGGCAATGACTTTGGAGAAACATCACTATCTCATCTGGAAGATCAACTCCCACTCGATTCAAGTGATTGTTGCACTCAGACAATCTGAGCACAAGCTCAATGATTGAGCTTTTCTCCCTTAGTTTGCAGGCTAAGAAAATCGTCGGATGTCTCATACCTCTTGACGTGGGCACGAGCTTGAAATCCCAATTTCAGCCCTCGAAACATTTCGTATGTTCCGCAATGTTTCGAAAACATCTTTGGTGCCTCAACTCTAAACCGTTTAACTGAACTATCACGTAGTTATCAAAATGTGTATGTTCGATGTTCGCAACATCCACAAACGATGTTTGGGGTTCAGCACACTGAGCAGTGCATTAAGGACATAAGCTTTCTACTATTCGCATAATCGCTACTGTCAACTTTCAACTATATTTTCTCTAGGAACATATCTAAACAGTGGAACTAAAGCGCGAGCTTACGACATAATTTGCAAAGATCTTTTGACTATGTTCAGGATAATTAAGTTCATCTTATGAACTCCCACTCAGATAGACATCCCTCTAGTCATCTAAGTGATTACATGATCCGAGTCAACTAGGCCGTGTCCGATCATCACGTGAGACGGACTAGTCATCATCGGTGAACATCTTCATGTTGATCGTATCTACTATACGACTCATGCTCGACCTTTCGGTCTCTTGTGTTCCGAGGCCATGTCTGTACATGCTAGGCTCGTCAAGTCAACCTAAGTGTTTCGCGTGTGTAAATCTGGCTTACACCCGTTGTATGTGAACGTAAGAATCTATCACACTCGATCATCACGTGGTGCTTCGAAACGACGAACTTTCGCAACGGTGCACAGTTAGGGGGAACACTTTCTTGAAATTTTATTGAGGGATCATCTTATTTACTACCGTCGTTCTAAGCAAATAAGATGCATAAACATGATAAACATCACATGCAATCAAATAGTGACATGATATGGCCAATATCATTTTGCTCCTTTTGATCTCCATCTTGGGGGCTCCATGATCATCATCGTCACCGGCATGACACCATGATCTCCATCATCATGATCTCCATCATCGTGTCTCCATGAAGTTGTCTCGCCAACTTATTACTTCTACTACTATGGCTACCGGTTAGCAATAAAGTAAAGTAATTACATGGCGTTGTTCAATGACACGCAGGTCATACAATAAATAAAGACAACTCCTATGGCTCCTGCCGGTTGTCATACTCATCGACATGCAAGTCGTGATTCCTATTACAAGAACATGATCAATCTCATACATCACATATCATTCATCACATTCTTTTGGCCATATCACATCACATAGCATACCCTGCAAAAACAAGTTAGACGTCCTCTAATTGTTGTTTGCATGTTTTACGTGGCTGCTATGGGTTTCTAGCAAGAACATTTCTTACCTACGCAAAAACCACAACGTGATATGTCAATTGCTATTTACCCTTCATAAGGACCCTTTTCATCGAATCCGATCCAACTAAAGTGGGAGAGACTGGCACCCGCTAGCCACCTTATGCAACAAGTGCATGTCAGTCGGTGGAACCTGTCTCACGTAAGTCTACGTGTAAGGTCGGTCCGGGCCGCTTCATCCCACAATACCGTCGAAAAAAGATTGGACTAGTAACGGTAAGCATATTGAACAAAATCAACGCCCACAACTACTTTGTGTTCTACTCGTGCAAAGAATCTACGCAATAGACCTAGCTCATGATGCCACTGTTGGGAACGTAGCAGAAATTCAAAATTTTCTACGCATCACCAAGATCAATCTATGGAGATACTAGCAACGAGAGAGAGGGGAGTGCATCTTCACACCCTTGAAGATTGCTAAGCGGAAGCATTACAAGAACGTGGTTGATGGAGTCGTACTCGCGGCGATTCAAATCGCGGAAGATCCGATCTAGCGCCGAACGGACGGTGCCTCCGCGTTCAACACACGTACAGCCTGGGGACATCTCCTCCTTCTTGATCCAGCAAGGGGAGAGGAGAAGTTGAGGGAGAGCTCCGGCAGCACGACGGCGTGGTGGTGAAGCTTGCAGTTCTCCGGCAGAGCTTCGCCAAGCACTACGGAGGAGGAGGAGGTGTTGGGGAGGGAGAGGGCTGCACCAGGGGCAAGGCTGAAGCTCCCATGCGCCTCCCCACTATATATAGGGGTGGAGGGGGCTGGTTTCTTGCCCTCCAAGTCCATTGGGGCATTGGCAAAGGTGGGAGGAAAGAAATCCCATCATTTCCTTCCCCACCGATTGTTATCCCCCTTTTTTAGGGATCTTGATCTTATCCCTTCGGGATATGATCTTATTCCTTCTAAGGGGGGATCTTGGTGCACCTTGACCAGGGGTGTGGGGCCTTGCCACCACTACCCACGTTCATGTGGGTCCCCCCATGCAGGTGGGCCCCACTCCGGAACCTTCTAGAACCTTCCCGGTACAATACCGAAAAATCCCGAACATTTTCCGGTGGCCAAAATAGGACTTCCCATATATAAATCTTTACCTCCGGATCATTCCGGAACTCCTCGTGACGTCCGGGATCTCATCCGGGACACCGAACAACATTCGGTAACTGCACACTAATTCCCATAACAACTCTAGCGTCACCGAACCTTAAGTGTGTAGACCCTACGGGTTCGGGAATCATGCAGACATGACCGAGACAACTCTCTGGCCAATAACCAATAGCGGGATCTGGATACCCATGTTGGCTCCCACATGTTCCACGATGATCTCATCGGATGAACCACGATGTCAAGGATTCAATCAATCCCATATTCAATTCCCTTTGTCTAGCGGTATAGTACTTGCCCGAGATTCGGTCGTCGGTATCCCGATACCTTGTTCAATCTCGTTACCGGCAAGTCTCTTTACTCGTTCCGCAACACATCATCCCGTGATCAACCCCTTGGTCACATTGTGCACATTATGATGATGTCCTACCGAGTGGGCCCAGAGATACCTCTCCGTTTACACGGAGTGACAAATCCCAGTCTCGATTCGTGCCAACCCAACAGATACTTTCGGAGATACCTGTAGTGCACCTTTATAGCCACCCAGTTACGTTGTGACGTTTGGTACACCCAAAGCATTCCTATGGTATCCGGGAGTTGCACAATCTCATGGTCTAAGGAAAAGATACTTGACATTAGAAAAGCTTTAGCATACGAACTACACGATCTCTGTGCTAGGCTTAGGATTGGGTCTTGTCCATCACATCATTCTCCTAATGATGTGATCCCGTTATCAACAACATCCAATGTCCATGGTCAGGAAACCGTAACCATCTATTGATCAACGAGCTAGTCAACTAGAGGCTTACTAGGGACATGGTGTTGTCTATGTATCCACACATGTATCTGAGTTTCCTATCAATACAATTATAGCATGGATAATAAACGATTATCATGAACAAGGAAATATAATAATAACCAATTTATTATTGCCTCTAGGGCATATTTCCAACAATGATAACATGGACGCATGATTTATCCAGGTTCGAGCTCTCTCGAAGAGATAATACCTTATGTCATGCTTGATTGTATTAATTTGGAGGGAGTACAAATTACGGGTTGATCTAACATAGATCGTACGTGTATGAAAATTGTCGTCTACAAGCCTCACCCCTTGGCTTATATAGATACAGTGGGTACCTATGGTTTACATAGGTCGGTTACATCTAAGGGTAATCATGATGACGACAACCTCTAGGTCTTGGAGTACGCACCAAGCACTAGTAGAGGAATGACTAGCCACAACTTTAGTTGGTGGCGTCCATTTCAATCAATGCCACAACTATATTTTCTAAATAGTGGTGGTGTTGGCATATTTAGTGCGACATCACTAAGACCATAGTGTTGGCATCGGAAAATAGTTAAACGCCACTTGTAAGTGGGACTCACAGTTGATACAAGATGTCATATATTGGTGACGTGGCATAACATCGAACGTCAGGACTATTATGTTTAGTTGTGGCGTGTCATGTGTGGTTACGACTTGCGACAACACTATATGATGTGGTGTCTATTTTTTTGGAATTACTTTTATTTGTAATTATTTATTCTTAATTGATTAAAATGTTTTTAAGTATTTTTTAAATATTTTAGCCAATATTTTGAGATTTTAATTTTTTTACCTTTTCATTTTTTGTAAGTGGTGAACATCTGTACATATATTGTAGTTTAGTTTTATTGAATTTAGAATACTATATTTGGAAATCGTGACATTTTAATAGTATATTTTAATAGTATATTTGGAAATCGTGGTATACATTTTTTCTTTCTTTTTTATTTTTGTAAATAGTGACGAACATTTTAGATTATAGAAGTCAAAAAATATTTTAGTTACTTTTATGAAATTTCACTGTTTTTTTGCCACTGTCAAAATTTCATTGCACTGCAACGTGTCACATTTTGTAAAATTATGGTTTTCCGAGAGCTACGACGTTAAAATGGTGGTTTTATGCATTTTACTCAAATGCGTCTTGGCGATCGCCCGTACGTGCTGCTACTGTGGTGTCGCAAGTCGCAACGAAGAAAAGGTTGGCATGCTTGTGTCTATCTGTCTTTTTTTAAGGCAAATTTTTAGTCTTCTTTTAGGCAAATGTTTCTGTCTGTCAGTGTGACTGGACTGATGGTTCTTGGGCCCATAGTTTAAATGGGCCAGCGTCACCGTTCCCTTGAAAAACTTGCAAGTCTGTTTTGTGTGTGGGGTATATATATTTTTTGAACCATGCAGGAGAAGTACACGTGTAGTATTACTAAGCGAAAAAAACTATAGTACAAATATTGAGGAATTGGCAGGTTTGCTGCCCATATATTAAGGTGGAGAAACTGAAATGAGATGCAAATAGTCACAAGACCAAGGTAAGAGGTAAACATGTACCCCTTGCCCCAAAAAGGAAAAGAAAAACAATCTAATCCGGTTCAGAGAATTTACAATACAGTTTAGAATGACCTTACGGAACCACAAAACTCTCTGGAAAAAACTATGAAAAGAGGGACCAACAAGAACTAATAAAGAAGCTAATACAACACAGGCAAACTGAAACGTACAAGAGCTCACTCAAGCGGTCAAGCCAAAAGTTTTTTAAGAAAATACAGCAGCTGAAAACCCCAACTATAGAAAGAGGGGTTACATGGGTAAAACAACCCAAGCCAGCCATCGCCCATAAGTTAGCATCAGCTTGCATCTGATCAAAATATAAGGTGCATTTGATTGACTCTATTTGTCGAAAAACCTATCGTTCCTTTCTTTCCATATGCTCCACGAGATTAAAATAGTCATGGAATTCGATTTTTTTTCTCATGTCCTCATGCATCACGCTTTATGCCATATGCCACCAAGTGATCAGAGTTGAGTCAGTGGGAGGGACGACCTCTTGCAATCCAGCCCCCTGCAGTGCTTTACTCCAAAGACAAAATTTCCTTCGAATCTATGCGTGGCTAGCCAAGCCAACGCTCACTCTATCAGGAGGTTCGCGGTCACTGACGTGTGGGTCCCCGCGCTGGTGCGTGGATTTGCCTGCGATGAGTTTCACTCAGCTGACTAGGTACGTGTGTACTCTTTTTGCCTGGCAAGTGGGCCTGCTGGATGGCAGCGGACTGGCCGTAGCGGGAGTTGATGAATGGTGGGTGTGCGTTTGATTCTTAGAATCAGTTTGTGTGGTTGGGCATATATTTTTTTTAGAGAATTCGGCTATGTTTCAATAGGAACTGCACCGCCCCGTCCTCTTGGTGGTTGTGCTCTTCTATTTTTTTCTCGTATGGTTCTGGTACAACACAGTAGCCCTCCAGCAAGTAGCTCTGGGTTGGCCAAGCCAATTTTTTATATTTCATATAAAACTACTGTTTTTAAAAAATAATATTTTTAAATATTAAAAATGTTCAATTTTAGAAAAAGGATGTTTAAAAATCTAAAATATGTACCATGATTTCTAAAATATATTTCATAAATTAATCTTAAAAACAACATGTGGGTGCGTGCCACAGGCGGAACAGATTTTGCCCTAAGTTTGTTGAGTATACATGTACCCCTATGAACGCGCACACACCCTAACCTTATGAGCACATTCGAGTCACCACAGGCGCCTCATAATCGACGGGAATGGCTCCCTCCACTAAAGGAACATCACCGAAAGTCTAAAATAAATTCAGGAATAATATGAGCATCAATGTCAAGTTTAGGACTTGAACCCTTATAGACTGAGGATACCACTGTTCTTCTAAACATCCAACCACAGGTTGGTTTACACAATTCTCTTTATTCAAGACAGAGATGTTATACACACTTGGTTGAAAAAAGGTAAGCTCAACTCAACCCATCATCACCGATGCAAGGATCAGACCATCTAAAACCGCATACACATTGCTCGACTGTAGCCATGCACAACGGTCACACCCCATCTAGTGCCATATTTATGTATGAGAGACAGCTTTATTTGTACACGCGTGCTCCCGACGATAGCCAGTTCACCATTCTCTCAAAATTTGGTTTGTGAAAATGTCAGTTACTAACTCAGACTGCAATTCTTAGTATTAAGCTTTTACGGACCACACAAAAGTGTGACATCCACATCGTGCAAACGCAGCTGAAAGTTTATGCACTGCCATGTTGATTTCATGATTTGATCATGACTATGTGTGCGAGAAGGCACACGCTAAATCATAAGCAAGCATGCAACTTAGGAAGAGTAATTTTCAGCCGGTATGTGGCGTATATAATGCCGCTGATGCAGCCCCGGTCCGCGAGATCTACAGTTTGACCAATATGACACATGCGCGGGGTGATCACTATTTTAGCACGATCAAATGATAAAGGAAATTTAGACAGGACGGACTTGGGTTAAACCATCTTTATTCAACTCATATAATGTTTGATCGAACTAAACATGAATAGAAATGAACTAAAAAAAGGTTAGGTGCAAAAGAAACATAGCAGTTGGATGTTCCAAGGATTCAGCTTGACGACGCCGGCCTTGTGATCTCAGACCCGATATGCTCTGTCGTGCAACACTTCGTAGATGATAAAAGGACCCTCCCACGACGACTTGAGTTTGTGGTCTTCCTTGTCCTGAATGAGATGTAAGACGAGGTCGCGAATGTTGCACCCAGTGGCTGAAACCAATTGCCACAACCCGGTTACCGACGCCTCCTATTCCCATTGGCGTGCCCATAAGACTCTTTGGCCTTTCTCAGGTATCATCTATTTTAATATGTGTGACACGTACTTGATGAACTAACTTAGTTCTACAAAACAAGTTAAAAGAAAGTGAAACAAATGCACCATGTTATCTACTCCCGTCAAAACAAAGGGGCATATATAATGGGGGAGGGGGATTAATATTCACATAGGTGATGGTTGGTGGAGCACTTATTTTCTTATCTATATGTGATGAATTCCCTTTAAGTGACAGTAGGTTTGTCTTTAAATAATGTAGGGTGAGCACATTATAAAAGCCTGCGATGATGTGGTAAATGGCTAACGTGCTACGTACTATACCCTACAAAGTAGCGACATGTAAGACTGAAGATTGATCGGACCCAGCTACGTGCAAATCAAGAAGTAAATACGTTACCAGTAATCGGGCCAATCCCTAGCAACCGATTGAACCAGTATTCAACCATTGGATGGAATGTTTGGATCACTTAGATAAGTAGTGGCAATCTGAGCCCTCTCTTCTCTTCCTTGTTTTCGCCAGGGCTCTCACCCGACCAGATTTGTTTCTAAAAATATTTTGCTCTTGTAACCTTTTTTAACAATGAAGGAGACTCGAATCAGCTTTTCTTGTGCAAGGCCCCTCACCAGAAATGTCATAATAGATATAAGAGAGGTATGGCGCTTTGGTCAATTCTTCTTTGGCATGGCTAGTTCAATGGCCAAAGTTGCTCTATTAAAAGGAAGCGAGATTCAAGGATGTAATTGTAGTTATATTTTTGCCCGCCCTTCAAATTTGGTCGTCTCTCACTTGTACAAACAAGATGACCTATATTCTTAGCACTAGTTATGTTGATTACCTCACAATACTCCATGAACATGTGACAAATGTTTTCCCAGGCGTGCCGTACAAAACATATCGCTCGTTATGGGAAGACCACGTTTAGTGAGGTGACCAGCTGCCCAAATCCTCTCATGAGTGACCAACCATATATTTTTTTCCATCCAAGTGGAGCCCAAGACGACTAGATCACCTTTGTTGTGGTGTTATGACCTAAGTGTTAAAATATGATGTGTAAACTAACTTTGTCGAGAAGACATCCTCGGATTCCCACTTTCATGTCAAAACATCACTGGTCTTAGGATTTAGGTGGATCTTAGACAGAGAATTCCAGAGTTTAAGCGCTTGCACAAACCCCGGATATTTCACCCATCCTAATGTGGTTTGGTAAAACTTGAAATTGCAAGGATGGCCAACAATGGTCACTAATTGTTTCATTGTTCTTGTGAAGCAATCACACAACCAAAGGTTCTAGTTTCGGTAATGACAAAGATAAAGAGCATGCATCCTAACTGCTCGGCAATGACCATTACAACGTAAGGCATGAGAACACGTCGAAGAAAGCTGGCTGCTAGTTAAAACCTCCACATATCAACTTTCATTAAAAAGATAAACATCCCATGATATCGACGAAACAACTTCTAGTATAGATGGGGAGAAGAAATCTCTAGTTTTGATGTTTGGGAGGTCGTTTTGTTTGGTATTAGAATTGGAAGGTAAACCAATCTAAGAAACGAGTTTCATGAAGTGGAGTTGATTTTCCCGTAAAAGGAGTAAAGTTGATTTTTGGTGTAGTTACTAGGAAAGCAAATGAACCAGACATGGACCCCACGTTCTAAGTTCTAGTCAGAAGTTCAAAGTTCCAATCCGAAGAGTCAAATAATTCTAATTATCAACTAATTTAACTCTAACCCATCCCTTTTATTTAATTCCCAACTCACCTACTCCCTCTGAATACAAAATCAGCCACAATTAATATGGATCGGAGGGAGTACTAAACTTAACTCCCAATAATCGATGTGCATTGAGAGGTTCGCAACTAGTCATATCCCTAAATTTAACTCCCAATATGTTTAGTTTCTATTTTCTAATTCATTTTAATATTATATTCATTCAAATCTAAACATTTCCACTACACTCATCTCAACACCATTTAAATGCCTAATTTTAAATATCTTTGATTCAAATTGAGACCACATTTGCGCAAGAAATCCAACCCAAAGCAACAACATAGAAACCCCAAAGGCAACAATATATATCGTAGTTCACCATCATACTGCATGGAAACTTGATTATTATGCCGATCCATCACAGTATTGTACACAACCTTAGTCTATGAATATGCAAGAACACCAAGGGTGTTATAGCTAAATGGATCCTTGATGAATGCTTGCTAAATACAACCTTGAATGAATGTTTTCTAAAAATGCCCTTCAATGAATGTGTGCTAAACAGACCCTCACCATGGGGGTCTGTGAACTCTGACGCGCATTCGATGGGTTTGTGGAGTTGGGAGTTTCTATCGTGCGCAGATGTATTTTACTTTAAAATCATCATGCTAATCTATCGATGTTGCAATGGTTTGACACGACACCAGGGGTCGATGATGATCCCTTGGTTGTTGGGAGGCTTGTAACTAGTGCAGTGCCTCATTTCTAATTGGCAAGCTATATCTTTAACATTATTTGCTATTTTCTCCCACCTTTGCACAAATAAAACCTCATTTCTAATTAATTTCAAAAGCATTGGTCCAAACTCAAACCACATTTGCGCAAGAAAATTCAACCAAGAGCAACAAAATGGAGTATATAGAACATCCAAAAGCAACAACATGGATCACAGCTCATCATCATACCACACTAAAACTTGATTACCGCAATGATCCACCATAGTGCCAAATGCAACATAGTCTATAAATAAAAGTATAAATACGAGATAACATGAGGGGCGTTACAGCTAAAAGGACCACACGCACGATGAATGCTTGCCAAAAGCACCCTTTGCCATTGGTTTGCTGCCAACCCCGACGCGCATTCGGGGGTTTGTGGGGTTTCTGTCGTGTCGTGTGCCGAAGTGAAGAGGCGCCGGAGAAGTGGCAGCCAGGCAGACCCGCCATGTGAGTGAGCGAGAGCGAGAGCCGGAGAAGCGAGACCACTCCTCTCCTCTCCTCCGCCCCCCTCAACTCTCCCCCCGCGATCCGCGGCTCCACGCCATGGCCTCCTCCCTCTACTCCGGTCAGCGCCGACCCCGCGACCCGCCCGCTTTCTCCCCCCTCTACATTTCCGCGCACTTTTTTCTTGGGATGTTTATTTTTTTTCCTGGCCAAGCTCTATGGAGGCGCCCGCAATCCGCCGGCGAGCTCGTCAGGCGGCCGATTCCCGACGCGATCGGCGACGATCCTGTTCTGCATGCTCTTTCGGGAGGGGGGATTGGCCCCTGCCCCCCGGGTCGGCTGCGAGCTAGGGCTTCTCCTCGAAAAGCCGAAATCGCGCCGATTCTCGCCCGCGTCTGCCCATTTCTGCCCGGTCCGGTCGCGGATTTGAGGCCGTACGAATCACCATGGTTGCGATTCCTGCAATGTGCGCGTAGAATTTCTCCGCCTGTCGCTAGCTAGGGCTCGTCTGTGGGTGGGTGGTCTGTCAGTGTAGTACTGTAGTATCGTCACCTTGATGAAATTGATGGGCAAGAAACGACAAAGGTTGCTCCTTTCTCAATGCTCTGTTCGTGTGCGTGCGGTTATCGTTGCTGCATTGTGTTTTCTCTGCTTTTGGTAGATGTCATTTGTGCATTTACTTGCCAGGATTCAGAAATGCACATATGATTTTTACTGTCCATATCCCATTTGAGAAGGGGTAAGGTTAGTCGGTTTGCGCGCCGGGTTTCTTTGCCGCATTAGAAGTTGTGTCGGCAGAATTTGGCTGACCGTTGAATGGATATTGGAGTTACCCAGCACATGATTCATGTTATAATGTGATCTTATTGCAATCATATGATTATTATTGAATTTCATCAGCATCTGTGGAGAAATGCTATCCATTCCTTCTCAGTTACGCTGCGTTTGGATGTCTCCATTGGTGAGCTCTGTATTGAATTGGTCTAGAATTCCAAATCAGTGAGGAAACTGAAATGGCATGAATACGAATTCGCCTGTTTGGTCGTTCACTGAATTGCCCCTTGAAATGCCTCTGAGGTTTCAATACCACATCCTGTTTGGATGACAAACTTTGGAATTGCAAAGCTATATTACCATGAAAATTATATCTTGTGCTACATGACTCAAAAATGAAATCCGTCACATGTGACTATAATTAAATGAGTATATAGCAGTAAAATAATAAATATTCTAGCAATGCATCTCCTTCGGCCATGGAGCAGAAGAGGAGCAGCAGCTCCTTTGGCCATGGAGCAGAAGAGGGCGGAGGACGGCGGGCAGGGAGGACGGCGGGGCGTGGCCGAGGAGGGCGGGGCACGGTGGCCGGGGAGGACGGCAGGGCATGCCACAAGGGAGCGGGGAGCGCCAGTCCTGCACCGCCGCCGACCACCACGGCGGGGTGTGGCTCAGTGGGGCAGAGAAGAGGAGTTGGGGAAGAGGGGAAGGACCGGGGAGGAGGGCACCTGAGCCGCCGCCGGACTCCATGGTGGTTACCGCCGCCGCCACCTACCCGCTAGGTCGCCGCCGCCGCCCGCCTGCTGACTGCTAGGTCGTCGCGAGGTCGCCATCCCCTCCTTTCTTCTATTTTCTGGTTGCGGGTTCGAACGGGTATGTTCTGCGGGAGGTTGGCCATTTCAGTCCAATTCGAAGGGGTAGCCCTCCGAAACGTGCGAGGGACATTTACGTGGTAGCCAAAACAGGCCTGAATTGGTTTTTCATTTCCAATACGAATTCAGTGTCCAGCCAAACAGCTGTATTGATGTCAGATGATTACCAAATCCATTTCCTGGGCTCCAATGGAGACATCCAAACACAGTGTTAGTGTAAATTGCTCGGCAAGGACATGATCTCATTGGCTACATCCAGTGATTAGTGCACAGCACATATTTTTTATGCCTGCATACATGATTAAACTCAGGATAATGCACATTATCACTGAAGACACATAAATAAATCATTTTTGGACCATGTTTTCTTTTACTTCATAACGCCTTCTTTAGAAGAATAATGTATACTAAAGACGCATTGCATATTACTGATTCTGCTTCAGATAACATGTTCTCCTTTTAGTATAAGACATTATGTCTAGCCCGCAAGCTTATATGTATTTAGTGTACCTTTAACTTAAGGCAACCAACTATTATGTTTTGAAGAGATCTGCGATGCTCGTCTTGTTTATTTCCTCCACTATACTCTGGATAATGTATTGTTGGTTACCAGTCTGCCACTACTTTGAGAATATTCCAATTTTTTTTTGTCAGAAACTGTAACATTTTGGTTCTCCAGGATGTATTGCTGATCCAGATAGATGCCGCTTGCTGAGTGTCGATGCAAAGAGAGAACTTGTCGTTCAATTATCGAAGTGTCCGCATATTGCACTTGGATTGCTACATGAATGGACAAGCCATGATATCAAGCAGATTCTCTTCTCTGTGTTCTGCAGAGAGAAAAAATATGATGGGTTATCAAAGAAAATAATGCTAAAGCATCTCTTCCAAGCTGTGAATGGGGAGCCATCTGGCCGTGGGAAACGTGTATCCAAGTCAGACCCTGAGCAAAACTCAAGCACTCTCCAGTTCCCTCACAAAAAACTGAGAAAGAATGATGCTACACTGCTTCCAGTTATTGCCAGCACTCCAGTAACAGCTGGTGTAAGTGCACCAACAAACAGTGCATGCCAAAATTCAGCTTGCAGGGCTAGTCTTAATCCAGCGGATAAATTTTGCAGACGTTGCTCATGCTGCATCTGTTTTAAGTATGATGACAATAAGGATCCTAGCCTCTGGCTGTCCTGCAATTCTGACCAACCCTTGCAGGGAGAGTCATGTGGTTTGTCATGCCACTTGGAATGTGCACTCGGGGATGAAAGATCCGGAATTCGGCAGAGTGGACAGTCAAAGAAACTTGATGGTTCTTATAACTGCATCCACTGCGGGAAACAAAATGATTTACTTCGGTATTTTTCTGAAACACTTTCCAGTTATATGTTTGTATTCTAGTGTTAGAATTAGTCAGACATATCTGTTTCAGTACTTGTGCTCCCATTCTTACTTGTTAGCTGCCTTATCGCATCAATTTTATTCTCACAAATCTCACAATGATTGACAAATTCAGAATGGTTCAGCTTTTAGCCTAAAATTTACCATATAAATAACCAGTGTAACATATATGTTGTGTAGAGTTGGTACACGAGTATCGCGATAATGTCTCTTTAGTTGTCGATCTGAGCTGTCTAAACTCAATACAGTGGTTAAGATAACTATTTGTTTCTGGTACTATAAGATTATTTCTCATTTATATGCTAGGCTTTTCAGTTATGGCAATTAAGTGAAATAAAAAGAGTGGGGCCAAATTCTTACTATGCACCCACAGTAACTTAATTTTTTTTAACTGCGTGCTTTGTATATTCACCTTGTGATTTATACTTGTTCATAAGCTCCCGTCAGGTCGTAATTGTTCGTAATCACCCCACCCTGATTCATAATTTTACTTGGGGTGCTAGAGTGTCTTCCTTATACCTCTCTGTTTGTGAATAATAGTCAGGATACCCTTGCTATCTATGCTTCCATAAAGATAATGTCAAAATGGAAGGAAAGAAACAGTAGTACTTGGCATGGTTGAATAACAAAATTGGTCGGGGATGAGTTATTTTCTCAGCATTTTATCTGTAAACATCTGAATGATAAAGCGATTTCAGGAATTTGATTTGTTTTTTCCAGTGGGAAATGGTCCTGTCAACTGGAAGACCTAATCTGTATATTAGAGAGAATGCAAGCAAGTATAGTTATTAAGGATGACCATGTAATTTCATTTTCTCAGGTGCTGGAAGAAACAACTATTGATAGCAAGAGATGCTCGGAGGTCTGATGTGTTGTGCCATCGGATATCTCTTAGTCATAAGCTCCTCGTATCCACTAAGAAGTACTTGGTCCTCCATGAGTTTGTGGATACAGCATTGAAGAAGCTGGAGGGTGAGCTTGGTCCGATTACCGGCCTTGAAGATAAGGGTGGGGGAATTGTTGGTCGCCTTGTTGTAGGTGCTGAAGTTCAGAAGCTTTGCAACTGTGCCATAGAGATTCTGGAATCTATGTTATCTGGTGCATTAACAGCTGAGTCGCAAACCCAGAGTAAGTTTCCATGCTTCCTATTTTTTTCTCATGTATGCATACCTGTAATTGAAATGAATGCTTATGCACATATCACTTGTTGTAACTCAGGCTCTTGTGTGGTACCATCAAACTTCATAAAGCTTGAGGATATATCCCATGAATCTGTCACTGTAGTTTTTGACCTGGATGTATGCCCCATGCTGTCTCAAGGTTTAACTGGCTTTAACCTGTGGCACCGGAAGGCCAGCGAAGAACATTATCCCTCGAACCCAACAGGCATAGTACCGACGCCATCGACAATGCTAGTGGTCAGAGGACTTGCTCCATGTACATCCTATGTCATCAAGGTTGTTGCATTCACTAACTCAAAGGAGATTGGTTCGTGGGAAGTGAGGACAAATACCATCAACTGCCCCAAGGAAATGGATGCAAAAGATTCAGTGCCAATGGATACTGGAAAAGATGTAAATAACACAAGCGCGAAGACAAATAGCAGCGATCTGTCAAATCCTTCTTCTGAAGACGAGGAATCGTACAATGACAGTAGCACTTCCGCCGATCTCAGCAGGTCGCCGGAAAGCGACGTTGAATATTGGACAAGTCTTGAGAAGGCACCTCATCGCCGCAATGAAACCGCCGGTGACTCGCGAGATCTTGAAACAGGCGTCGCTGGGGAAACTGAAGCTGGCAAGCTGGAGGAAGCTCCTAGGGGGTCAGCTCTAGACGACGACGACGACGACGAAGACGAACCTGGTTCAGCTGCTGAAGCAGCTTTGCCAAAGAGGCCGTCAGAGTTAATGGTGTGCAGCCGGGAAGCTCTGAAGCAAAACCTGGCGACGATCTGCTCAGGGATTGCATCGCAGGAGCACACTGGAAGCGAGTCGGTTGCTCCACCAGATCAGCACGGCTCGCCGCCACGCGTCACACAGGAAGGGACTGAGAACCGCAAGGGGGTTTCTGCAAGGTGCGTTGGAGCGAAGCCTGATGACCATATTCCTCAAGATGACAGTTCGAAGGCTGAAACGGAGGACCCCGGTACTCTGTCATGCAAAGGAACCCCTGGGAAACCTGAGAACAGTGGACACAATGATGATGGACCTTCAGAGCCCCACACATCTGCTCAAGCGCCTTCTCCCCGGAAGCCCTCGAACTTGGCGCAGCGCCGCAAGCAGGGGATCGACATCGTACCGGAGAACGCGCCAGGCTCGCCGGTTCCAATGGCGGGGAATGGGAGCAAACCGAAGAACGACGCCGTGTTCCTCAACCTTGCCCTCTGAAACCTGGGCCAGAGCCAGGGAAACCCGAGGACGCCGCTGCGCGCACCGACGCGGAGGCCTATGTGTACTGTGTCAAGGTGATCAGGTGGCTGGAATGCGAGGGCTATGTCGAGGCCGGCTTCAGGGTGAAGTTCCTGACGTGGCTGAGCCTGCGGGCGACCCGGCACGAGAAGAGGGTGGTCAGCGTGTTTGTGGACGCCTTCATCGACGACCCTGCGAGCCTCGCCGCCCAGCTAAGCGACACCTTCTCCGAGGCGATCTACAGCAAGAGGCCGCCTATGGCGCCGTAGACGTGGAGTCTCTGCGTGAAACTTGAGCGCTGGGAACAGCGGGAGGTCTCTTCTTTTTTTGTGAATGGAATGATAATGGGGGTTGCCATCATCTGCTGTTAGATGTATCGCTACTCCTAGCTGATTACTGACTAAGGTAACTAACCGTTGCACGTTATGTTTGGTTAACTCCCGCCCTCCCTCCTGCTTTGAAAGTTAAACACACCTTAAGCAGCATGAAGCACCAGGAACTTTGCAATCTGGAAGTGGAACACCGCTTATTTCGAAATCTTGATGCGTTTTTGTGAGCGTGTGCTGCTTGTCAAGTTGAAGTTTGATGATTTTTAAAAGTTTTTTTTTTGGCCCTTTGGACTGCTTGTCGAGAATGGCACAAATGCAACTGACGCGCTAGCTAGGCTTTGGTGAGAGAGAGGAGCGCCTTGAAGATGCCCACGAGCACGCTGACGACGGACAGCAACGTAACGATGGTCCTGAAGTTGGTGTAGACGAACCTGTGGACGGCGATCCACACCCTGCGCCTGCGCCTGTACTCCGCAATCTGGCTCAGTATGGCCATGTAGCGGTCGTTCACGTACGCGTAGCTGGTGAGGCCGCCCTTGAAGAAGGCGAGCGTCCTGCCGTCGGTGAGGTCGCTCTGGACGAGCCGCTTGGCGCACGTCCTCCTCCCGGTCCATGAGCGCGGACAGGAGGGTGAGGTACGAGCTGACCGTGTACTCGCCGGATGTGGCGCCGTGAGGCACCCCCGTGCTCGCCTCCAAGGCCGCCATGTTGACGAGCCAGCTCGCGGTGAGCTCGGCGAGGTACAGAGGCGGCATGGAGAGCTCCGGGAGGAGGAGGCCCTGGGTGAGAGCCATGTCCCTGAACTCCGCCGTCTTGCTGGGGGCCAGCCTGATGCCCATCTCCGCGAAGTCCACGGCGTTCGTGACCACCAGGGGCAGCGACCTGAGCCCCCGGAGTCGGAGCTCCTCGGTCGTGCTCGACCCGCCTGATTGGTGGAAATGGAGGAGGGCCAGGAGGTGCGCCCGTCCAGCTCCAGGGGCTTGGCGAGCAGATCGGTGTCGGTGTGCAGCTGGAAGAACTTCCCCATGTAGACGACGAACTCACACAGCGCAGCCGGGAAAACGGCCGGCCGGCAGGCCATGAGGGCCTCCAGCACCGCCCACGGGACCTGGTTCTCCAGCAGGAAGAGGTCCCTCAGAAGGGCCAGGCTGTTGACCTGGCACGTGAACGGCGGAGGGCCACGCTTGTTGCCATCGCCGGAGCAATCATGCAAGAACCAGAGCACGAGCTGCAGCAAGAAGCAGCCGTCTGTGAACATCATGGACGCGAAGTCATCATCACCCTCGAGTGCGCCTGCGGCTCCGCCGTCCATGTAGCAGCCTCGAGCATCGCTGGCGACGGCGAGGACCTTCTCGTACACAGCCTCGGGGGACTGGCCCGAGTCCCTGCAGAAGTGGTGTGCCGCCGCCTTCTTGATCTCCTCCATGCCCTGCAGCTCCGGGCGGCCATGGTGGTAAGGGCCTAAGGACACCATTCCCGGGACGATGTACTCTCCATCCAGGCTTCGCAGGGATGCCGGGAACCTGTGGATCTTGTTGAAGATGTTGGCGTAAGCAGTCTCCAGCTTTTGAGATGCTCGGCTCAACTCATCTACTACTCCCTCCGTTCCAAAATAGATGACCCAACTTTGTACTATCTTTGTACTAAAGTTAGTACAAAGTTGGATCATCTATTTTGGAACGGAGGGAGTAGTTCACTAGGTAGCATCTCCACGATTATTGGTGTATGCACCCTGTTTGATATGCTAGTGTTCATGGCTCCAGACCGGACAACAATGATCTAAAAGCCTACGTATGTAAAATACTTGCAGAAGCTACAAGATTCATGGCAACTCGCGTACTGATGTAGAGTGTACACATATTTATAGAACTGAGGCACATTCCTTCCTCCAACTGCATTTGCCCCATCTTCAACCAAGGTATTTCCGCACATGCAAAAATGTCCTAAAGCTGTCAGGTTCAGATAGGGCTTATGAGTTACAAACAACGAATGTAAAGCAAAGAATTTCGGAAAGGTAGGCTGGCGACCGTCAGCTATGACAGATTTTGCAGCGACCCCCATATCTGCCATTGGATTCGTTTGCACGAATCCTGGCGCAGGATCCTAGCCACGCCGGATTTCCAAAACAGTTCGCTATAAGAAAAGGGACTGACTATAGGTCAGTCGACTGAAAAAATAAATTTGGGTCAGTCGACTGACCCAAACTCGTTTCAGCTAACGAAGGCCTAACTAGGCGAGCAGGCCGGCCGGTGTCACACGCTGAAATTAATTAGCTTTTGAGGAATTCGTACGGGCAGCGCTGAGCAGTGCACATGCACAAACAACGTACCTACATATACGTACAACAACACTGCTAGCTAGCTACATTCCTCTTCTTCAATTTTTTTTCTTTCGGATCGAAAGCCTTCAAACACAAGCATGGATGCATCTCAAGTACTACCTCCATTCCTTTATGTAAGGTGTATTATCTTCGGCATGGTGACCAAGGCACGGATTATAGACATGTTTGGACGAAATTACCCTTGGCAAATTTGGATTAGTCGACTGACTCAAATGAAAACATATAGTGATTTTTTCCATTCAATTTACATATAAATTATGCATTTCTATAGTATGCAATAACACAGTATAATAACTAAAAGAAAATAAAATGAAATAAAACTAAATAATAATAATAATAGTTTTTTAAGAAAGAATGAACGTGACAAAACTTTAAAAACTTGCACGCAACCTTACACAAAAATTGCACCTTTTGTAGTATGCAAAAAAAAAACATAATAGTTCAATTTTTGCACTCTAGTATTATTTAAGCACATACATGTAGTACCTACATGTATACATTTTATAAAGATGAATGAATTAGTGACATTTTATAAAAAAATAATAAATGATATAATTGCACAGAATGTACAAAGAAATTGTACCTTTTCATATTTAAGAATATGTGCATAATATTGTAATTCCTAAAAAAGATGTTTTCTTATAAGGAATGAATTAGTGGCATTATTATTGCCCTTAAAAAGGAAAATAATAATTAAAAAGGTAAACATAATGATTTTTCTGTAAATAATGAATTACTTTTATTGGTATTACCGTTTAAGAAGAAAGAAAATAAAAAACAATGACAAAAGTTGCACAAAATTTACACGGAAATTGCGCCTTTTTATAATACATAAGAACAAGTGTATAATAGTACAATTTCTGTCGAAAGACGTTTCCCAAGAAGGAATAGATTATGACATTGGTATTACCCTTAAAGAACAAAGAAAATGAAATAAAACTAAAAAAAAAATCAAAATAATGAAGTTTTCTCGGAAAAAATGAATTAGTGGCATTTGTATTACGCCTCCAAAAAAACAAAATGAAAGAAATAAATAAAGTAAAATTTGCACACAATTTAAACAGAAGTTGCACTTTTCATAATATGCGGGAATAGGCCTATAGTAGTGAAATTTTCGCAAAAAGAAAGTTTCCTAAGAAAGAATTAAAGAAGATAGAAAATAAAATAAAAACTAAAACTAAATAATAATAATGAAATTTTCACACTTTATTGTAATTTACACTCATTTATATTGTACTTATGTCTATACGTTTACACTCACCCAACATCCCAAAAATACCCATATAAAAACAAACCGATCAGAAAAAAAGCGAAAGCAAAAACACGTACAAATGTCAAAGATTAATGTAAACTATATCTTTTGTTGGTGGTTCCCTTGTGTCTCACACATATGCACGCACAAACAAAACAGACACATGTACGCATAAAAGAAAGAGACCGGCTAAGGGTCAGCTGACTGAAATTAAATTTTTGGTCAGCCGATTTCTGTCATGTGGCGTTGGTATCACCATTCGTGCATGTGCGCATGAGTAGCAACACACAACGCGCTCCACCCGGCCCTGTGCACTACGCTGACTGGAAGGACGAGCATGCATGCGTGCAAGGTTGCAGGGAACGGCTCGGTGCCTCACGCTCAGCGGAAGCGAGCCAGCATGCCGCCATGCATGTATAGACACAAACAGTACAAGGTAGCTAGGGGTTATCGTATCACTATACATATCCCATGCATTTGTGTAGTTAAAGAGAAATGCAAATATATAAAGAAAACGAAAAAGAAAAATAAATAAATAAATAAATAACGGCAAAATTTGCACACATTTTACATAGAAATTGTGTTTTTTATAATAGGCAAGAATAACCTATAATAGTAAAATTTTCATAAAAAGGAAATTTCCTAAGAAGGAATAAATTAATCAAACAAAAAATTAAATAAAATCAACATATGAACTTTTCAATGAAAGGATGAATTAGTGGTTTTGGTTAAGAAGAAAGAAAATAAAAAATAAAATCAAAACAATGATATTTTCTAAGGAAGAATAAATTAGTGACATTGGTGTAACCCTTTAATAAGAAAAAATGAACTAAAAACTCAAACAAAAAATTGAAAAATTGCACACAATATACACGAAAAATTGCACTTTTAAAATATATGCAAGAATAAGCATATAATAGCGAAGTTTTCGCAAGAAAAAAAACTAAGAAGGGGTGAGTTAGTGGCGTTGGTATTGCCCATAAAGAGGAAAGAAAAATATAATGATAACTAAAACAAAATTAAAATAGTGAAGTTTTATGTGAAACAATGAATTAGTGGCACTGATATTACACTTTGGAAGAAAGAAAAGAAAACTTGCACACAATTGCACTAAAATTGCACTTTTCTGTATTATGCAAAATATACTCATATAATAATACAGTTCTTTCATACATTTTATAGTATTTGTACGCATATATTTTACATTCATCCAGCACACCCACACACAAAAATCCAACTAATAAAAAGAAGAAAAATAACAAGCAAAACAAATAAGAACAGAAAAAAACAAAGGGAGAGAGGACTGCGGCGCACATGTAAACTTGCGCATGACTTTGCTCCGAAATTGCACTTAATCGTAATATGCAAAAATAATCATATAATCATGAAATTTTGGCATATATTATATATTATTTGTTTGTATATAATTACACTCAGCCAAAAAACCACCAAAAATATCAACAAAGGACAGAAAAACGGTAAAATGAAAACGCATAGAAATAGAAAACAAAAATAAATAAACAAAAACACCAACAAAAGAAAGAATTAAATTTCCTAAGGAAGAATGAATTAGTTGCATTGGTATTAGAATTTAAGAACAAAGAAAAGGGCAAAAAAATCTAACATAAACACTGACAAAATTTGCACGATATATACATAAAAATTGCGCTTTTTTTAAAAATATGCAAGAATAAGCATATAAGAGGGGAACTTTTGCAAAAAGCAAATGAATAGTGGAATTGGTATTAACATTAATTAGAATGAAAATGAAGTAAACACTAAAACGATATCAAAATAATGATTTTTCCTGAAAAAGAATGAACTAGTGGCGTTGGTATTTCTTTTAAGAGGAGAGATTTGAAAAAAAAAACTTACGCACAACTTTGCACCGAGATTGCACTTTATCAAAAAATAATCATATAGTCTTGAAATTTTAACACATATTATATAGAATATTTGTATGTATATAATTAGACTCAGCCAAAAAACCCACAAAAACAAAAAATAACCAACAAAGAAAAGAAAAAACAAAAAGGAAAAATGCAACCCAGAAGAGCTAAAAAGAGCCCAAGAAGCAATTCGACTGATCCAAAATCGGGGTCAATGAAAAAAGAAGAAAACAGCACACATCTCAAAGCAAAATCAAATGGTCACAAAATTGACTGACCCAAAGTGAAAAATTCAGCTGACTGACGTATAGCTAAAACGATAAGAAAAACGCCAGCGAACTATATTTCAGAACATTTTTTTTACCTTTTTTTTACCAGATGGTATTTTCTCTAGAAAAAATCAACATGGTAGTTTATAAATTTTCAAACTATGTCACATGGCATTTTCATGTATGGGGAAGCTAAAGGGACCTCTGCGGGCTGGTTTGCTTGATGGCGAGTTCCCCAGTGATCGATCTACGAGCTCGTACAGCCTTCTGTCCTTCCACATACACCAGGCCTGAAATATTTCTCAGTGCATTTGATGTTTGTTTGTTTGTTTTTTTGCGGGGGAGTGCATTTGATGTTAATGGAACTGCAGTGTGAATCCAAGTTCATAGATATGGGTTAAGTATTAGTGCAAGCCACCAAGTGTTCACTTACATCTCGTACAAGATCACCAACAGTATCCCCTCGGTTGGCATCAAAAGATTCTGAACCGTGCAGCATTATCTGATTTCTTGTGCTGTTGTCGTATCTCGTATGGCTTATTTCAGAACCGTCCCTGCACATATAGATAGAGAAAAGCTCACCGCAAGTAGAACTCATATCGAAAAGGAAATCCCCACATATAGTTCCCATTTTCCTTTGTACTAAGATCTAATGAGTAGAAGCGCAAATTTCTCCCTGTAATGTATCAAGTTTGCGATGCATTTGGTTGGGTAGTTGATACATTGCATCGGTTGAGTTTTGCTTGCATAAAGCCCTGCTGCCAGTATAAGAAATCTATACCACCTGCTTGTAGCATTGCGTTCACTTTTGCGGTGTGCTAAAATCAGAAAAATGGTGAAATGCCTATGACCCTGTTAATCTTCGAGGAAAGATAATCTAACATGACAGGTTGCAGTTTTAGGAATAATGGTTTCTGATTTCTATTGGGGATGGTACACACATATACATAATGAATACTGATGCAATCTTTTGTATGTATGTGCAAGGTGCAACTACAGGTCTTAACTCTTCAACTCTGATTGCTGCTTGTCGAGTTGAGTTTGATGGTTCTCAAGTTTTGGTTTGCCATCGATGATCTCAGAAACTTGATTGATCCAGGTGAGATTCTGAGATCACTATTTCGGATGTAGTAGAAAACAGGATCAATAGTGCTACATATACATAGTTCTTGGCTGTGAGCATTGTTTTCGCATCAAGCCACTTATGATGAAGCAATGAAAACAAATGAAATAAAAAAAAACTGAACTGAAGAATGGCCTTGTTTGTATAGTGACATGGAGAACAACTAGTCCCATACGTCCGCGATGGCTAGTATTCTGAATGTCTTGCTGGAAGTTTTGCCTTGAGAATTGGAGATAAATGACTAGTGATGGCCAAATAGGGCCAAAGATATGGTGTCGCTAGCCAAGTTTTGACCATTCAAGTTGATCATACTATCTTTTTAACTAGTAGTAGTTCATTTAATTACTGATGACAAGTGCTATTTTTTCTTTGCGGATGATGACAAGTGCTATTTAGGGAAGGAACCATCAATATTAACCCTGAAGTTCAGAGCTGCTACAAGTTCAGGACTGTTTTGTGCCTACAAGCTCATCTTGACGTTCCAAGCTAGGTCTAGCTCTTACAAATAAGCCCCTTTATTAGCACACAAGATACAAACAAACTACTGGCGTTCACAGAGGAAAAAGAATCTGTGACCCCAGGAGCTACAAAGCTTGTACATAGCAGAGCTAATTTTTCCATTTCCAAGCGTGTTAAAGTGCGCACTCGTGATTTCTCTTCAGGAAAAAAAGCCGAGAAGCTGCGGATGATGCTGAAGGTACAGAGGAGGAGGAAGAACTGCAATACCTGTGGATGTTGCCAACGTTTCTCATTGTAGCTGAGTTGATTTGGAATGAAGCTGTGTAGTTTGAATTCAGATGATGCATCATGCATTGTAATTCCCTTACCTCAATGGATCCATGTCAATGAATATGTTAATTAAATGCAGTAAACACCATTGCTGTCAAGTAATATTGGTTTTCTCTGCAGTGTGACATGAAACTAGTCTGGCATACCAATTGTACTGAATGAAATTTGCAGCAGTTGCAAAATTCAGACAACATATCTGTTCTTCTCTAGGAAAATAGCATAGACACCAATTGCACTGAATGACACATGCTTTTTGGCGCCTTCTTGATGTGACAAATAAATTCTGCATTGTTGAGGTGTAAAATTCAGACAACATATATGTTCTTCTCCAGGAAAATAGAAGTCATCTGGAATAGCAGTTTAAGCACAGAAGTGATCTTCCTGGTGTGCTTGCATCCATCAGATCCAATGCTTGCATACAACAGACTGAAAAATACAACAGACGGAAAACATAGAAAGAGATCTGATGCGACAAGTAGATTCTGCATCAGGATTCAGGAGTTCAGCAAGCACACATATCTGTTCTTCTCCAGGAAAATAGAAGTCATCTGGAATAGTAGTTCAAGCACATAAGTGATATTCTTGGTGGGATCATCACATCCAATGCTTTTACATAAAAAACATACTACTACAACAGATTGAAAACATAGAAAGAGATCTGGTGCTACTTGCATACATCAGAACAATCCCTTGCATTGATTGATCAATTGTGATCATAATGCGCACTAATTGATGGCCAAATTAAGAATCTCACTCGCACTACTGCAAAAACATGCCAGTGAAATACTCCTACTACACACTTGCAACTAGCACTAGCGACTCTGCTTCCTCTGTTTCATCTTCTCTGCTTCCTCTGATGTAAGACTACCACCAAGAAGCTTGCACTTCTGATGATTTCTTCCTCTGATGTAATCCGAGTCGAAGTATTGTGAAATCAGAGATGAATCCATTGGATCTCTGCCTCAGTACACACTTTTCCGACTAGAGCAGCAGAATGCTTTAAGAAGCCACAGAAGAATACAAGAACAAATAGATACGAAAAGATTACTCAAATGCTCTGCAAAATTCAGACCAACAATTTTCTCATTCATATCCAAAATTGATTACAGTATGACTTGATAGCCGGTACATCAAGTACTTGCTTAGCTCAAAGCTTCACTCACACATACACACAAGAGTTCACCAACCAATGCTACTCGTCAGAAACTGCAACTTTAACTCACCACGACGCCAATGCCTAAGAATCCAAGTCAGCCAAGATTAATTTTACAGGAGGGTCAACATAGTCTCCAGACGCTAGGCAGCTCACATGATTACTGTGTGTATCGACAAGTTCAATTCTACTCCTTTTTCCTGCTACAAGCCGGGTAGCAAACGGGCGTTTTGGATTTTGTGGCGAGTGCGTTTTACGCTCTGTCTCGTGCCGGAATTGCAGTACATGAGCTTCCTTTTTAGGCTCATCTGCTTTACTTTGATTTATTGAAAATGCCCTTTATTTACTTAAACCCTTACTTAGGACCAGGTGTGGATGTAGTGTAACTATGCCGTACACATCTGAACAAGGTTTTTGCTGCCTAGCTAGATGGAGACTCTGCTGACACTCTTGTAAGATTACTAATGACTGAAAGGGATTGAAAGAACACTAGAAATCTTGGTGATTAAGTGCAGAACCTAGAGATGCAAAGATTAAATGAAACTCATGTGTGAATGGTTTAGGAAGGACTAGCTTAACTCACCCACACCGACTCAAGAAAGGAATTGGTTCCTTTGCTTCCTCTGTTTTGCTTCCTCTGATGCAATTTCTTCCTCTGCTTGGATCACTCGTGGATTGCAGTCATCCGTGGATTTGCATCGCTTGAGCAAAGTCCCGTCGACGAGCCATCTCGAGGAGGTGAGCTTGATAACGCCATGCGTGCTGTCTTGCTTGGAGCAGCTCCTCGGGGGACTTGGTCACGTCGGTGTGATGGATCCAGGGGTCGTTGAACTGCACGGTGTCCACCATCTGCTCCACCTTTCGCCGGGCCTCTGCTCTGCTGCGCTCGATCTCCTGCCGACGGTTGGCCTCTTCTTTGGAGGCAGAGCGAGCCTTGTCGAGGCGAGCCATGGTGAGGCGAGCGTTCGCGATCAGTTCGCGCATGCTCATCTGCGGCTTGGATTGCGTCGCGGCAGCCGGAGATTCGGCGACCTGGTTCTTGATTGCGGAGGAGTGGAGCGGATCCTTGCCGCTGCTGGGAGACGGAAGCTTGCTGCCGTTCTTGATGTTGGCGGGGACGGCGACATGGAGCTCGCCCCCGGAGCAGGCACCGCGTACGCGCTTCGCCGGCGGCGGTTGCTGGCCGCGCACGGATCCGGGGCGCTTTGGCTTCTTGGCAGCCGCGGGGTTGGCCATCAAGGCGGGGTTCACGCGCACGCGGGAGGAGCAGGAGTGCAGGTCGGCGGTGCTACGGCGCGGGAGCAGAGACGGCGGGAGCACCGCGGTGCCGGCCATGGTCGCGGCCGCGGAGTTGATCGAGGAGCAACGACCCGGCGTTGGGAGAGAGAGGAAGATGGATCGAGGGAGGCTGATCGGTGGGCGAGGTCAGATGGATCGTGATTTGGGGGAAACGGGGCGATCAAGAAAGAAAGAAGAGACGCGGGAGAACAGGCGGTAAGCAATTTGAATCCGAGTCGAAGTCGTCCCAGGCACTTTGGTTTTTGAATCCGAGTCGGCCCGGGCATGGCTAAAACGCGCACTAATGAATTCCGAGTCCAACTAGCACTAATGGCTTCTGATTACTATGTCTCTCTGCTTCAGTTCAGAGTTCAGAGTTCTATGGCACACACACACACACACACAAAGAGGACCACCTTCAGTTCAGAGTTCTTACCCGAGCATGGATGTTCAGGTGCATCAAGGTCTTTTTTCAATCAAGAACAGTGTTTATTTGGAGATCCTGATGTGTTTGTAGTGTGTGCACCTACAGATCTTAGTTGCTGCTTGTCAAGTTGAGGATGTCTGTTTATTCTGAAAATTGAACATAGCAACTAAGTGTCAGTTTCGATTTGCCATGTATGATCTCAGAAACCTAAAGATCAAGCTTGCAAAGATTCCAAGGCCCCTATCCCTGGATGCAGTAGAAAATTGGAACAGCAGAACATGAAAAAACTTACAGTAGGGAAAACTTACCACATAGGTAACGATCCAAGGAACCATTTTGCATGAACTCATACACTAGAATCCTTTCTTTCCCATGGATGCACCACCCCAATAACCTAATCACATTGGCATGCTGAAGCTTTGCAAGCTGCAATTCACTGTTGACTTCAACCATTGCTGCGTGCTCATCAGCTCTTTTGATGGCAACATTAAGTCCACCAGGCAACCGGCCCTGCAATTTTTACTAAGGGGGTTAAAATTAACTTTCACTAAGCGGACATCCACGCTATTAGGAAGACAAGGGGGATATGCATTCACTTTTTTAACTTGTTTCTATGTTGGCTTACCTTGTACACCCTCCCAAATCCTCCCCATCCAATTATCATCTTCTCTGAGAAATTCTCTGTAGCATCCAAGATCTGACAGAAATCGAACCTTGTGAATCCCGCGCAAGCCTCTTCCATACGGGTACAAAGCTCCACAAGTTCTTCAATGTCAACGATATTCTGTTCTCGCAGGTCCACTTTTCCTGACTCACAGATAATCTATAATTGTCACCGATGGAGATTTAACAAACGACACTACTAAAAGTATAAAAAATATTGAGAAAATGATCCAGTTTTTTTATGTTTCATGTGGTTACTAATGGAGTAAGTATGTGCTAAAAGGAATTTCTCAAGTACAGAACTCTATGTTCGGTCTTATATTTGTTTACAGAGGTAGTATCATACATGTATGATTGCTTCCAGTAGCTAGTGCTCTTTCAGGGCGTGTTAATTAACTTCTGTTTTACTACAGTTAAATTCTATGTGCTGACACAATATTTATTCATGAAAAAGTAACATGTGAGCAAAAGTCATATCAAAATCATTCATATGGATACAATGAAGCAATCCGAAATTCTTGAAGCATATAACATTGACATGAAACCTCAGTCAATTAGTTTGCACATCTGAGTCCATGATTAAGCGCATTGGGATATTCACAGAAGTAAGAGCTTACCTACAAATGGGTGTTCTCCAATATCGCAGAGTTTTGTAGCTCCTTTGTTTGGAAGCCTAAATGTAGGAAAATCTCATCATTATTGTGCCACCCATCTTTGGTTTCAACAGAGTCATAAGAAGTGGAAAACTTCATGCATTTGAGTCTGTATAACTGAACTTATGGCATTAAATCAACTTAAACAAGGAAAAATCATGCTTATATTGACAAAGAATATGGCAAATCATTTTGTAGCTTAAGTCAAACAAATTCATTGATGTCGCGTACATCCTGTAATGATAAGCTACATAATGGACGAATAATCTGACCTGATGTGACGATTTGAACTATCTGTGACTACAGTGAGCACCCCCTCATCAGCCTGCTAGACAATATCAAATATCATCGTTATTGATGTACAACTAACCAGCACAGATTGTATGACTGAGGTTAGCTGTAGCCCCTCACTCCCCCAATCTCCAATCCTATTGGTCCATGATTAATTTCTCATTGTAAAATCTCCGAGGGTCGAATTGTTTAACGGCAATTAGACCCCAATTCAGACGGGTCACTTGAATAGATCAGTTCAACCGAATTTAAGTAAATCGCTCTGAAACCAGACAGGTTTCAGTTTCGATATCAGCTCTGAAATCAGTTTTGATACTAGTACTAACCTTGACACGGCGACTATCTGCTGTAGAATTGGCGCCGCGCGGAGCTCGTCCGCCATCCGTGCGCCCAGCAGCAGGCGGCGGAGGTACCCGCAGTCCTGGCACGCCGTGACGAGCTCGTAGCACCGCCGCAGCGCGCCGCGGAGCTGCTCCAGCGGCCGCCTGGTGGCCTCCCGCCGCATCAGCTCCGCGAGCTCCAGCTCCCTGAGCAGGCCGCCAACGAGCTCCACGTGCTGCGCGAGCCGCATGCAGGCGTCCCGGTGGCGGCGCGCCGCCAGGGCGGCCTGCACGACCATGGAGACCAGCCCCAGCGCGTCCACGCCGACCAGCTGCGCCACGTTGGAGGCCTGCCCCAGCGTGCCCCACAGGCTGCTCGAAGGGCTGTCCCATGGGCTCGCCATGCTCGCTGCTCCCCGCTCCTGCGCTCTGCGGCCTCTCCCCCTCCAGGCCTCGTGGCCGCCATTGACACGTATCCATCGGCGTGTCTGTGTGTCGCCGGCGACTTTGACTAAGCGTGGTATATGTCTGGACTTTTGTTGCATTCTAACGCCACATTTCTTGTTTTAATTTTTACAAGGACACAAATGGCCTTTTTTTTTGTGTGGAATGTCGCATTCGCTTACTATGGATACAAATGGACTACACCTACAAAACCACAAATCAACTTTTACCATCTTTGCTGACAAGTTTCGCCCATAGTAATGTCTGCAGCGAGGAAATAGTGTTAGATAACCGGTTTTCATCAATAAAAAAAGGATTCGATAAGCTCCGGACAATGCCTTCAGCAAGGGGAATACGAAATCTAAGATTTTCAAAATTCAAAATTTCATACTCAAATAGCACCACCGTAGACAAAGTCTTCTACGTTCACACCATGAAATTATCTAATACTCATATGGGGAAGCAACTTTGCTCATTTTGGAATAAGGTCTCTCCGCCCTCTTCCTATCTGGACGACATTCGATTCGGCTCCGTCAAAGGGTCTGTGAGAGTTTGTGTCACCAAATCTATTGGCTCTCTTTAGATACCGGTAAAGTGGTAATACGTGTGTATCAAGAACCCCTATTTAATTAATAAAGAATGAAAAGGCCAAATCTTGTGATTAGTCCATATTAACCACTCATGTGCTTGTCCGGGCATAAAATCCAGCACTAAACATTCTGCTTAAAATTAACAAAATTGTTGCAAGCATGTCCGGGCATAAAATCCATACCCCCCTCGCCGTTGCAAGCATGTTTTCTCTCTTCTGTTGTGTTCTCCCAGGAGTGAATAGCAAAAAACTACCACATTACGGGCTACCGTTGCAAAAAACTACCGCCTTTTAAAAAAAACTACCATAAAAGTGGTGGGCTGTTCCAAAAACCCTAGTGGCCGAATTGTTACAGTTTAAGCGCGGTTATGACACGTGGGGCCCGTCCGTCAAGTTTCTGTCGGCCGTGGCTGACGGCGCGCGCGATGACGGCTGTTAGACTGCGTCGTCCTGGCCAGGTCAAGATGACCCACTCCCACTCTCGCTCACCCACTCCCACTCTCTCCCCCTCGCTCTATTCTCCCCTTCCCGAGAGCTCGCCATCGTCGCTGACCACCTCCCCTTCCTCGTCGCCGGCCAGGATGCCTTCTTGGAATGATGGAGATGAGAGCTCTGACGATGACGGCATGTGGGTCAACCTGATGGACATGGAGTACTTTGTAAGTCTCACCCTCCTCCCTCTGCCATTATTTAGGGTTAGGGTTAGGATTCAATCGATTTGGGAATTAGGGTTGATGATATGCACATTTATATGGATGGATTCCTATGGTTAAGGGGGTAGGTTTAGCTAGTGTTTGATGGATCTGCAACTATTGGATGCATTGGTTGTCTGATCTACCCTGTACTGCATGTAGGACACACCTGACACCATCCCTGAGCCACTGTGGTGTGGTGCTCCCATGGAGGAAGTTACCACGTGCACTCTGCACCAGATGACGCCTAGGAACTGTGTTGCTTTTGAAGGTGCTAACACTGGGAGGAGGTTCTACGGATGCCCTGTTCAGGTGAGTAATGTAGTAAATCAATAGCTCATTGTTAGCCGAAGTCAGTGTTCTTATTTGCAGACAGTGGTTTTCTACTTGATATATGAAGTCAGTGATTCATTTATGCTTTGTGGTTATTAGTTATGCTTAGTGGATTCAGTTATGCTGGATGGATTCAGTTATTGTGTAGTGGTTTGAAGTTTGTAGGAAGTCAGTGATTCAGTTATGCTAAGTGTTGGTTTCTGTTTGCATTAAATAGAGAGCAGAAATGCTCTCCTTGTAGCTTGAGAGCAAAAATGCTATGTCTTTGTAGCTAGAGTGCATAAATGTTATCTATCTCTATTTAAAAATAGTTGGCACTGGATTGAGTTATGAATGTGTATATATCCTCTCTAGCTTTACTCTTTATATATCCTCTGTATATTAACTGTATTGAATTGCATAGATTTCTGAATTTGTACATCTCCTCCTTGTATATTAACTCGGTTTTAACTGAATTTATGCATTTTTTTAAGTATGTGTTGTCTGATGAAACTTCAATTATTTCTAAATTTATAACTGTTGTTTGATTGAACCGGGAGGTGTGAACTATGGTGTAGTTCAGTGGGTTGATCCTGTCTGGTATGATGTACTTAAGAATTGCCTCATCAAGATGTGGGAAATGTTCCATGAGCAAAACCTTGGCAGGATTCAAGACAAGCATGCATATGAGGATGAGGTTGCCAATTTGAAGAAGGAGTATGATAATCTCCGCACTGATTATCATAAAATGGTTGATGATGTTAGCAAGATGTTTGACTGGCAGGATGGTGTTGGCAAGATTGACTGTTCAGGGCAACAACATGACACCACATTACTTAATTGTTCCAAGAAGTTCAAACAAACCTTGTTCATGGCAACCAACAGAGTTCAGGGCAACAAAGAAAGATAGCAAACTAAGTGTCCCAAGCATGTCTTCTAACAAACATAGTTCAGGGCATGACAAATATATGTTTCATAACCATATTACAACATATTCAATGGTTGCCACTAGCTGTGAAATACAAAGCAAATTTGCTTGGGGCTTTACTCTTCCTCTTTGAACCAGCATCAGCTTGACCTGAGGTTGATGCTACACTTGGAGCATTGAAACATGTTGCAACTCTTGATCTGGTGTTCTTTGCTGGAGATGATGCACTTGACCTGGTGTTGTTGGTTGGTGCTGAAGCTGTTGGGTACTTTCTCTTTCTTGATCCCACTGTTGAGACTGCAGTACCAGTAGTGGTTGCCCTAACTGAAGCTGCAGCTAGTTTCCTGGCCCTAACTGCATTTGCTGAAGCTGCAGCACGACCAGAAGCCTGGGTGGCAACATATGATGTGGCCCTAACTGGAGGTGCACTTGCTGTAGGTGGCCTGGGTGGTGCTGAAGTTGTTGGGTAGGATGCTCTGTTTTACTACAATTAAAACAGTACTAGGTGAAAAATATTGATGCATTGATATTTGCTGCAAAATTTTAAGAAATATTGTGCATTGGCTTAGTTACCTGGTGCATTGGCTTACTATGGATACAAATGGACTACACCTACAAAACCACAAATCAACTTTTACCATCTTTGCTGACAAGTTCCGCCCATAGTAATGTCTGCAGCGAGGAAATAGTGTTAGATAACCGGTTCTCATCAATAAAAACCTCCGGGTCTAGAGTAGCAGCAGAAAAACATGAAACGTGATACGTTTGAATTACAATATAGTCGACGGAAAATCAGTAGCTGGTACCAACCACACACACATGTTTATTTTCACTCCACAGAAGTGATCTTTGATATCTCGAATATGTACGCTACCTGAGCCGTAAAAAGCCCATAATCCTCGCTCACATTTTTTAATATATTCTGTGTGAATTTTGAATTTGCTAACCACATGTCCCAGGTGGTAAATGTTTTCCATCATATCAAACCTCCGGGTCTAGAATGATTCGAACTCTGGTCGACATTGGAGCTGAACTTGTTATGGTTACTTCTATTGTCCTGCTTGATTGGCCCATGTATGTCAACGTCGTGCCTCTGTCGGCACACCCATGGATCACCGCAGCGGGCTGCTTAGGCTCCATTCGTAAGCTTATGCTTTCAGAGTTCAGCATTGCAGCAACATATGTCATGGTGGCCGATCTGTCCTGGGCACAAAGCAGTGCCACCTGAGCACATCTCATTATCTCAGCGACTTCATATTTGTCTCCTAACAACGGATCCACAAGCTCATGCAACCTTTAGTCCTTCCACATATGCCAGGGCTGAAAGAATATATTTGACTTTAAAGAAATGCAATGTAAATCGAAATCAATGGTTAAGATTAAAACTCCTTTCTTTACTTAGAAACTGTAGTGAGTCTATTTTCTAGTATTGAGCATAGAGAAATGTTCTCACTCACATCACGGACAAGACCACCAACAGCATCCCCTTGTTTGTCGAGAATGGTATTCTTTCGTCCACTAATAATCACCGGAACCAAGATGCCAAAGCTGAATACATCTGTCTTCAGTGAGTAAACTCCTCGAGATGCATACTCTAGAGCTTTCTAACCACTGAAAAATTGAAACAAAGGATGTCAAAACTGTAAGATTAGAACATTTGAACACAAATGATGAGAATTTGTATATAGCAGGCAGAACACAAATGATGGGAATTTGTGATTATTGGTACATGGTTCCTGCGACCCTACTCGTGCGCTCTTCTCCTACATCTGAACTCAGTGTTCTAGCTGATCCAAAATCAGTAAGCTTCAGGTTCATGTTATAATCCAAGAGGATATTATGTGGTTTCAAGTCTCTGTGGACAGCCAGAAAATGGAGCCTTTATGCAGGTAAACAAGGCCCTCTATTAACCCTATAATTATCTTGAATCGCTTATCCCAGTCTAGCAAACATCCTTTTCTTCTGTTTGCAAAAGATAATGCAATCGCAGTTCCTATCAACTGTTGACGTATTGCTCTAAACTAAACTAGAATAGTTTTTATGATTCGAGCAACAAAGAATCAGGTCAGGTGATAACTAGTTCTGTTGTAGCTTTCCATTTAACTGTTGAAGTTTTGAATTTGGGCACATATTTACTAGGAATTAAACAAGGTGTGAGGATTTAGTGGTTGCTACTATGGTCATCAATGAGGACATTTCTAGGCAATGGCCCAGGTTTAGGGGTGTGTGAACAAAATTTTGGACTACACTAAATTTGAAAAAGGCGAACATTTTTTGAATTTGTGAACAAAAATTGAAAACAAGAACAATTTTGAAAGGCATGAACATTTTTTTAAGTCCCAAATATTTTTTGAAAAAACAAACATTTTTTGAATTTGTGAACAAAATTTGAAAATGAAAACATTTTTAAAGTTTTGAACAATTTCTAAAAAACATAAACACTTCTTGACATAAGGAAAAGTAAATTTGAAAAAATGAAACAGTAAAAAGGAGATGGAAGAAAAGGGAAAATAAAGAAACAGTATCAAGAACGAGAAACGAAAGAAGGAAAAAAATGGTTTAAGAACCTCCTCGAAGGTTCCTAAAACAAAAGAACTGGCTGGGAACCTTCTAGAAGGTTTAGTGGTAGAAAACATTACAGAGAAACCTACGCTAAGGATGGTAAATGGGCCGGCCCACAATGTTACTCATTTCGATCATTCTATGTGTTTGGTCGACAACTTGAGGCAACGAGCGTCAATAAATTCCATATGTTTGGGGAGTAGCGTCAAATAGACAGTACCACGCATCGGAGGCCGCCCGACTGGTCCAGCCAATTGTCGCGCGTGAAAATATAGAATAAATCGTCAAAATGAAAGTGCAACTAATCCCCGGGTGATTTTGGTAATTCATAACAACATATAGCTCATTGAACTAATATCCATTCAAGATTAATGTTTCAGAAAATTCAATGATTGGTATGGCATGGACTAGAGATGTGGACCCCTCAAAATGCGAAGGACACATATTGGCGAAAGCTCAAGACTCTTCATTTTCATTTTAGTGATCCAAGATCACATTGAGTCCATAGGAAAAGCCAATACTATTAAAAGGGGGTGAGGTGTTGCTTAATGGCTTGCTTGCTCAAAATGCTTAGTGATATGCTCCAAAAGCCCTCAACCACTTTCTCATTTTCACATATGTCCTAAACCTAAAGTCAAACTCAGCCCCACCAATTTGATCTATCCGGCGCCACTGAGTTCACTTGACATAGCCATAGCCGGAAACCCTAATCAGTTCGGTCTCACCGATAGGGATCTCGGCCTCACCGACATGGGATTGCAAACTCTCTGTTTCCCTTCGTAACGTTTCGGTCTCACTGAGATATGCAATCGGTCCCACTGAGTTTGCAATGCAAACTCTCAATTTCCTTTTTGTAATGTTTCGGCCTGACCAAGTCTCTCTTTGCTTAGTACCGAAATCGGTCTCACCGAGTTCATGTGATCGGTCTCACCGAGATGAGGTTTTGCCCTAACCCTAGCGCATCGGTCCCACCAAGTTGATCTTGTCGGTCCCATCGAAAATCCTAACGTTCACATTTTGAACCAGATCGGTCTGACCGAGTTTCACTATTCGGTCTCGCGAGTTTGGTAAATTGTGTGTAATGGTTAGATTTTGTGTGGAGGCTATATATACCCCTCCACCCCCTTCTCCATTTTTGAGAGAGCCATCAGAACGTGCCTACACTTCCACTACTCATTTTTTGAGAGAGAACACCTACTCATGTGTTGAGACCAAGATATTCCAATCCTACCACAAGAACCTTGATCTCTAGCCTCCCCCAAGTTGCTTTCCACTCAAATCATCTTTCCACCATATCCAAATATGTGAGAGAGAGTTGAGTGTTGGGGAGACTATCATTTGAAGCACAAGAGCAAGGAGTTCATCATCAACACACCATCTATTACCTTTTGGAGAGTGGTGTCTCCTAGATTGGTTAGGTGTCACTTGGGAGCCTCTGTCAAGATTGTGGAGTTGAACCAAGGAGTTTGTAAGGGCAAGGAGATCGCCTACTTCGTGAAGATCTACCCAAGTGAGGCAAGTCCTTCGTGGGCGATGGACATGGTAGGATAGACAAGGTTGATTATTCGTGGACCCTTCGTGGGTGGAGCCCTCCGTGGACTCGCGCAACCGTTACCCTTCGTGGGTTGAAGTCTTCATCAACGTGGATGTATGATAGCACCACCTATCGGAACCACGCCAAAAATCTCCGTGTCTACATTGCGTTTGCTCCCTCCAAACTCCTCCCTTCTACCTTCATATGCAATGATTTACATTCCACTGCTATACTCTTAGAATTGCATGTGTAGTTTGATTGCTTGACTTGTGTTAAGTTGCTAAAATCTGCCAAGACTTAAAATTGGGAAAAGGCTAGATATTTATTTTGTCAAGTAGTCTAATCACCCCCCTCTAGACATACTTTCGATCCTACAAGTGGTATCAGAGCTTTGGTCTCCTTTTGCCTTGATTTCCATAGCTTTGGTGATCATAGCCTTGGTTTCACAACCTAGGAGAGTATGGTGTCTAATGAGGGAAATTACCACCATAGAGGTCCTTACTTTGATGGTACTAATTTTGCTAGTTGGAAGCATACGATGAAAATGCATATTCTTGGACATAACCTCGCCGTTTGGGCTATTGTGTGTATTAGTTTGCAAGGTGAATTCTTTGATGGGAGAAAACCGAATCATGAAGCAACTGCGAAAGAATTGAAGATGCTGCAATACAACGCTCAAGCTTGCGATATCCTCTTCAATGGATTGTGCCCCGAAGAATTCAACAAAATCAGCCGTCTTGAAAATGCAAAGGAAATTTTGGATACTTTGATTGATATGCACGAAGGTACCGAGTCCGTCAAGGAATGCAAGTTGGATGTGCTTCAAAGTCAGCTTGACAAGTTCAAAATGAAGGATGGTGAAGGTGTCGTTGAAATGTACTCTAGGCTTGCTCTCATCACAAATGAGATTGTCGGCTTAGGAAGTGAAGAGATGACTAACAGATTCATCATCAAGACGATCCTAAGAGCCTTGGATGCAAAATATGATACCATGTGCACATTGATCCAAATGATGCCCAATTACAAAGATCTCAAGCCAATGGAAGTCATTGGAAGAATTGTTGCTCATGAGATGTCACTCAAGGATAAGGAAGAGCTTCACAACAAGTCTAGTGGTGCTTATAAAGCTTCCTTGATGCTCCTGCCACATCAAGTGAAAAACAAGTCTTCAATGAAGAATTGAGCTTAATGGTGAAGAACTTCAAAAAATTCTACAAGAGTAGAAGCAAAGAGGGAAGCTCCAAGTAAAGATCCTACCATGACAAAAGATCTTCTAGTCATGATCTTAATTGCTACAATTGTGGAAGACCCGGACACTACTCAAATGAGTGTACGGCTCCCTACTAAAGAAAAGAAGACTCACCTAAAAGGAGAAGTAGAAGAGAAGAATCACTTCCAAGAGAGAGAAGGAGTAGATATGATCGTTATGAACGAATAACCTCTCGCAGAAGCAAGGATTCGAAAAGGAAGGACAAGTCATCAAGGAGCTACACAAAACGAAGACATCAAGCTCATGTTGGTGAATGGGTATCTGGTTCTGATTCCGACCACCACTCTAAGAGAAGTTATCACTCCGACTCCGAATATACTCAAGATGAAGGTGTTGCTGGTCTTGCACTTGTGTCAACCAACTCCTACGACATATTTGACTCACCAAATGAAGGAAATGGAATATGCTTCATGTCTAAAGGCCCCAAGGTATCACACCCCAAGTATATTGATTTCAATAGTGATGAAGATGATTTGCTAGGTAATGATGAGTTACTTGTTGACAATGCTAGTGATGAAAACTATGATGAAATTGCTATTAATCATGTTAATCAAGATGAAACAAATGACAATGATAAGAAGGAGATTGAGCGTCTAACTAAAGAACTAAACACTCTTAAGTTAGCTCATGAAACTACTTTAGAATATCATCGAGAACTTTTAAAAACTCATGAGAAGCTACGCTTCGAGAAGCTCGACCTAGAGCAAGAGCATGGGTTCTTAAAAGAAATCAATGATGATCTTTAGAAGAAAAGTTCTTCTTACATTGCCAAGTGTTTACTCTTGTCTACTTACATGCCACAAGTAAAATCTAGCAACAACAGTAAGAAAGATTCTTCTTCTAGTAGTAACAATAATCATGCTAAATCCAATATTGTTGCTTCTAGTAGTTCTCTTGATTCCACTAATGATTCTCTTAGCCAAGTTACACTTGAGCAAGAAAATAGCTTATTGAAGGGAATTATAGAGAAATGTGTTTACAAGAGCCTTGCCGGAAGTAAGCAATTTGAGGAAATTGTACGCAAGCAAGGAAGGCACCGGAAGAATCAAGATGTTGGTTTTGAACAAAAGTTCAATTCCAATGGAGTTGAGTGGGAAGAAGATCAATACCCCAAGATGAAGTTTGTTCCTCAACAAGAGAAGTATGATCCTACTTCCTTCAAGGGAGCACAAGCTCAAGTTGATCTTCCGCCACAAGACCACAAGCTAAAAGGCAAGGACAAGCTTCAAGAGGAGATTGATGCATTTGAAGAAGCTCCAAAGGCCTTGGTCAAGTGGGTTCCCAAGGCTACTTCAAGTTCTACTTTATCAAGTACATCTACAACCCCAAGGATTCCCATCAAGATGATGTGGATCCTGAAGAAGAACTAGAGAGTTCTTGAGGGTGACTCCGCCAACATACTTCACTCATATTCATATTGGCAAGGACAAGTGCAATCAACTTCCACATCTTGCACTAGTTCAAACCCTCTTGTTAGTAAGTCAAGGGACAAGGTAACCTAATGCTTTCATGGACATAATCACATGTGTACTTCACTCTATGTCTATGGATATCCTTGTTTGTTCCTTGTGGGACTAACCCATGTAGGTATTGAAAGTGCAACACACTCCAATGGATTGCTCCAAATGATCTACATTAACATTGAGCATCCACACCTTCAACATCTACACGAAGTCATCATCGACAAAAACCCAAGGTTAGTTCTGAAGGAACTATGCCCTAGTGGCAATAATAAAGTTATTATTTATTTCTTCATATCATGATAAATGTTTATTATTCATGCTAGAATTGTATTACCAGGAAACATAATACATGTGTGAATACATAGAGAAACAGAGTGTCACTAGTATGCCTCTACTTGACTAGCTTGTGAATCAAAGATGGTTAAGTTTCCTAACCATAGACATGAGTTGTCATTTGATTAACAGGATCACATCATTAGGAGAATGATATGATTGACTTGACCCATTCCGTTAGCTTAGCACTTGATCGTTTAGTATGTTGCTATTGCTTTCTTCATGACTTATACATGTTCCTATGACTATGAGATTATGTAACTCCCATTTACTGGAGGAACACTTTGTGTGCTACCAAACATCACAACATAACTGGGTGATTATAAAGGTGCTCTACAGGTGTCTCTAAAGGTACTTGTTGAGTTGACGTATTTTGAGATTAGGATTTGTCACTCCGATTGTCGGAGAGGTATCTCTGGGCCCTCTCGGTAATGCACATCACTATAAGCCTTGCAAGCAATGTAGCTAATGAGTTAGTTCCGGGATGATGCATTAAGTAATGAGTAAAGAGACTTGCCGGTAACGAGATTGAACAAAGTATTGAGATACCGACGATCGAATCTCGGGCAAGTAACATACCGATGACAAAGGGAACACCGTACGTTGTTATGCGGTTTGACCGATAAATATCTTCGTAGAATATGTAGGAGCCAATATTAGCATCCAGGTTCCGCTATTGGTTATTGACCGGAGATGTGTCTCGGTCATGTCTACATAGTTCTCGAACCCGTAGGGTCCGCACGCTTAAAGTTAGACGACGGTTATATTATGAGTTTATGTGTTTTGATGTACCGAAGGTAGTTCGGAGTCCCGGATCTGACCACATACATGACGAGGAGTCTCGAAATGGTGGAGACATGAAGATTGATATATTGGACGACTATATTCGGACACCGGAATGGTTCCGGGGGTTATCAGATATATACCGGAGTACCGGGGGGTTACCGGAACCCCCCCGGAGGTTAATGGGCCTCATGGGCCCATGTGGTGGAAGAGGAGAGGCGACCAAGGGGCAGTTGCATGCCCCTCCCCCCAAGTCCGAATTGGACAAGGAGGGGGAGGGGGGCGGCGCCCCCCCTTTCCTTTCCCCCCCTCTCTCGTTCCCTCTCCTCTCCTACTCCAACAAGGAAGGGGGAGTCCTACTCCCGGCGGGAGTAGGACTCCTCATGGGGCGTGCCAAGGGTGGCCGGCCCCCTCCCCCTCCTCCAGTCCTTTATATACGGGGAGGGAGGCACCCCCTAGAGACACAACAATTGATCCTTGAGATCTCTTAGCCGTGTGTGGTGCCCCCCTCCACCATAATCCACCTCAATAATATCATAGCGGTGCTTAGGCGAAGCCCTACGTTGGTAGAACATCATCATCATCACCACACCGTCGTGCTGACGGAACTCTCCCTCAAAGCTCGGCTGGATCGGAGTTCGAGGGACGTCATCGAGCTGAACATGTGCTGAACTCGGCGGTGCCGTGCGTTCGGTACTTGATCGATCGGATCGTGAAGACGTACGACTACATCAACCACGTTGTGCTAATGCTTCCGCTTTCGGTCTACAAGGGTACGTGGACAGACTCTCCCCTCTCGTTGCTATGCATCACTATGATCTTGCGTGCACGTAGGAATTTTTTTGAAATTACTACGTTACCCAACAGTGGCATCCGAGCCTGGTTTTATGCGTTGATGTTATATGCATGAGTAGAACACAAGTGAGTTGTGGGCGATACAAGTCATACTGCTTACCAGCATGCCATACTTTGGTTCAGCGGTATTGTTGGATGAAGCAGCCCGGACCGACATTACGCGTACGCTTACATGAGATGAGTTCTACCGATGTGCTTTGCACACATGTGGCTGGCGGGTGTTAGTTTCTCCAACTTTAGTTGAACCGAGTGTGGCTACGCCCGGTCCTTGAGAAGGTTAAAACAGCATTAACTTGACGAACCATCGTTGTGGTTTTGATGCGAAGGTAAGAACGGTTATTGCTAAGCCCATAGCAGCCACGTAAAACTTGCAACAACAAAGTAGAAGACGTCTAACTTGTTTTTGCAGGGCATGTTGTGATGTGATATGGTCAAGACGTGATGCTATATTTTATTGTATGAGATGATCATGTTTTGTAACCGAGTTATCGGCAACTGGCAGGAGCCATATGGTTGTCGCTTTATTGTATGCAATGCAATCGCCCTGTAATTGCTTTACTTTATCACTAAGCGGTAGCTATAGTCATAGAAGCAATAGTTGGCGAGACCACAACGATGCTACGATGGAGATCAAGGTGTCGCACCGGTGACGATGGTGATCATGACGGTGCTTCGGAGATGGAGACCACAAGCACAAGATGATGATGGCCATATCATATCACTTATATTGATTGCATGTGATGTTTATCTTTTATGCATCTTATCTTGCTTTGATTGACGGTAGCATTATAAGATGATCTCTCACTAAATTTCAAGATAAAAGTGTTCTCCCTAAGTATGCACCATTGCCAAAGTTCGTCGTGCCCAGACACCACGTGATGATCGGGTGTGATAAGCTCTACGTCCATCTACAACGGGTGTTGCACACATAGAATACTCAGGTTAAACTTGACGAGCCTAGCATATGCAGATATGGCCTCAGAACACTGAGACCGAAAGGTCGAGCATGAATCATATAGTAGATATGATCAACATAGTGATGTTCACCATTGATAACTAGTCCATTTCACGTGATGATCGGTTATGGTTTAGTTGATTTGGATCACGTGATCACTTAGATGATTAGAGGGATGTCTATCTAAGAGGGAGTTCTTAAGTAATATGATTAATTTAACTTAAATTTATCATGAACTTAGTACCTGATAGTATTTTTCTTGTCTATATTTGTTGTAGATAGATGGCCCGTGCTGTTGTTCCGTTGAATTTTAATGCGTTCCTTGATAAAGAAAAGTTGAAAGATGATGGTAGCAATTACACGGACTGGGTCTATAACTTGAGGATTATCCTCATTGCTGCACAAAAGAATTACTTCCTGGAAGCACCGCTGGGTGCCAGGCCTGCTGCAGATGCAACTAACAACGTTAAGAACATCTGGCAGAGCAAAGCTGATGACTACTCGATAGTTCAGTGTGCCATGCTTTACGGCTTAGAACCGAGACTTCAACAATGTTTTGAACGTCATGGAGCATATGAGATGTTCCAGGAGTTGAAGTTAATATTTCAAGCAAATGCCCGGATTGAGAGATATGAAGTCTCCAATAAGTTCTACAGCTGCAAGATGGAGGAGAATGGTTCTGTCAGTGAACATATACTCAAAATGTCTGGGTATTGCAATCACTTGATTCAACTGGGAGTTAATCTTCCGGATGATAGTGTCATTAACAGAATTCTTCAATCACTGCCACCAAGCTACAAGAGCTTCGTGATGAACTATAACATGCAAGGGATGAACAAGACAATTCCCGAGTTCTTCGCAATGCTAAAGGGTGCGGAGGTAGAAATCAAAAAGGAGCATCAAGTGTTGATGGTCAATAAGACCACCAGTTTCAAGAAAAAGGGTAAAGGGAAGAAGAAGGGGAACTTCAAGAAGAACGGCAAACAAGTTGCTGCTCAAGAGAAGAAACCCAAGTCTGGACCTAAGCCTGAAACTGAGTGCTTCTACTATAAGCAGACTGGACACTGGAAGCGGAACTGCCCCAAGTATTTGGCGGATAAGAAGGATGGCAAGGTGAACAAAGGTATATGTGATATACATGTTATTGATGCGTACCTTACCAGAGCTCGCAGTAGCACCTGGGTATTTGATACTGGTTCTGTTGCTAATATTTGCAACTCGTAACAGGGACTACGGATTAAGCGGACACTGGCTAAGGACAAGGTGACGATGCACGTGGGAAATGGTTCCAAAGTCGATGTGGTCACCGTCGGCACGCTACCTCTACATCTACCTTCGGGATTAGTTTTAGACCTAAATAATTGTTATTTGGTGCCAGCGTTGAGCATGAACATTATATCTGAATCTTGTTTGATGCGAGACGGTTATTCATTTAAATCTGAGAATAATGGTTGTTCTATTTATATGAGTAATATCTTTTATGGTCATGCACCCTTAAAGAGTGGTCTATTTTTGATGAATCACGATAGTAGTGATACATATATTCATAATGTTGAAGCCAAAAGATGCAGAGTTGATAATGATAGTGCAACTTATTTGTGGCACTGCCGTTTGGGTCATATTGGTATAAAGCGCACGAAGAAACTCCATACTGATGGACTTTTGGAACCACTTGATTATGAATCACTTGGTACTTGCGAACCATGCCTCATGGGCAAGATGACTAAAATGCCATTCTCCGGAACTATGGAGCGAGCAACTGATTTGTTGGAGATCATACATACTGATGTATATGGTCCAATGAATGTTGAGGCTCGCGGCGGGTAACGTTATTTTCTCACCTTCATTGATGATTTGAGCAGATATGGGTATATCTACTTAATGAAACATAAGTCTGAAACATTTGAAAAGTTCAAAGAATTTCAGAGTGAAGTTGAAAATCATCATAATAAGAAAATAAAGTTTCTATGATCTGATCGTGGAGGAGAATATTTGAGTTACGAGTTTGGTCTACATTTGAAACAATGCAGAATAGTTTCGCAACTCACGCCACTCGGAACACCACAGTGTAATGGTGTGTCCGAACGTCGTAATCGTACTTTACTAGATATGGGGCGATCGATGATGTCTCTTACTGATTAACGCTATCATTTTGGGGTTATGCTGTAGAGACGGCTGCATTCACGTTAATTAGGGCACCATCAAAATCCGTTGAGATGATGCCTTATGAACTGTGGTTTGGCAAGAAACCAAAGTTGTCGTTTCTTAAAGTTTGGGGCAGCGATGCTTATGTGAAAAAGCTTCAACCTGATAAGCTCGAACCCAAATCGGAGAAATGTGTCTTCATAGGATACCCAAAGGAAACTGTTGGGTACACCTTCTATCATAGATCCGAAGGCAAGACATTCGTTGCCAAGAATGGATCCTTTCTAGAGAAGGAGTTTCTCTCGAAAGAAGTGAGTGGGAGGAAAGTAGAACTTGATGAGGAAACTTTACCTGCTCCTTTATTGGAAAATAGTTGATCACAAAAACCGGTTCCTGTGATGACTACACCAATTAGTGAGGAAGCTAATGATGTTGATCATGAAACTTCAGATCAAGTTACTACCGAACCTCGTAGGTCAGCCAGAGTAAGATCCGCAACAGAGTGGTATGGTAATCCTATTCTGGAGGTCATGTTACTTGACCATGGCGAACCTACGAACTATGAGGAAGCGATGATGAGGCCATGAAATCTGAGATGGGATCCATGTATGAGAACAAAGTGTGGACTTTGGTTGACTTGCCTGATGATCGGCAAGCCATCGAGAATAAATGGATCTTCAAGATGAAGACTGACGCTGATGGTAATGTTACTGTCTACAAAGATCGACTTGTTGCAAAAGGTTTTCGACAAGTTCAAGGGGTTGACTACGATGAGACTTTCTAACCCGTAGCGATGCTTAAGTTTGTTCGAATCATGTTAGCAATTGCCGCATTTTATGATTATGAAATTTGGCAAATGGATGTCAAAACTGCATTCCTGAATGGATTTCTGGAAGAAGAGTTGTATATGATGCAACCAGACGATTTTGTCGATCCAAAGGGTACTAACAAAGTGTGCAAGCTCCAGCGATCCATTTATGGACTGGTGCAAGCCTCTCGGAGTTGGAATAAATGCTTTGACAGTGTGATCAAAGAATATGGTTTTATACAGAGTTTTGGAGAAGCCTGTATTTACAAGAAAGTGAGTGGGAGCTCTGTAGCATTTCTAATGTTATATGTGGACAACATATTATTGATTGGAAATGATATAGAATTTCTGGAGAGCATAAAAGGATACTTGAATAAAAGTTTTTCAATGAAAGACCTCGGTGAAGCTGCTTATATATTGGGCATCAAGATCTATAGAGATAGATCAAGACGCTTAATTGGACTTTCACAAAGTACATACCTTGATAAAGTTTTTAAAAAGTTCAAAATGGACCAAGAAAAGAAAGGGTTCTTGCCTGTAATACAAGTTGTGAAATTGAGTCAGACTCAATGCCTGATCACTGTAGAAGATAGAGAGAAAATGAAAGAAGTTCCCTATGCTTCAGCCATATGCTCTATCATGTATGCAATGCTGTGTACCAGAACTGATGTGTGCCTTGCTATTAGTTTAGCAGGGAGGTATCAAAGTAATCCAGGAGTGGATCACTGGACAGCGGTCAAGAACATCCTGAAATACCTGAAAAGGACTAAGGATATGTTTCTCGTTTATTAAGGTGACAAATAGCTAGTCGTAAATGGTCACGTTGATGCAAGCTTTGATACTGATCCGGACGATTCTAAATCAGAAACCGGATATGTGTTTATATTAAACGATGGAGCTGTCAGTTGGTGTAGTTCTAAACAAAGCGTCGTGGCGGGATCTACATGTGAAGCGGAGTACATAGCTGCTTCGGAAGCAACAAATGAAGGAGTCTGGATGAAGGAGTTCATATCCGATCTAGGTGTCATACCTAGTGCATCGGGTCCAATGAAAATATTTTGTGACAATACTAGTGCAATTGCCTTAGCAAAGGAATCCAGATTTCACAAGAGAACCAAGCACATCAAGAGACTCTTCAATTCCATCCAGGACCAAGTCCAGGTGGGAGACATAGAGATTTGCAAGATACATACGGATCTGAATGTAGCAGACCAGTTGACTAAGCCTCTTCCACGAGCAAAACATGATCAGCACCAAGGCTCCATGGGTGATTAGAATCATTACTGTGTAATCTAGATTATTGACTCTAGTGCAAGTGGGAGACTGAAGGAAATATGCCCTAGAGGCAATAATAAATTTATTATTTATTTCCTCATATCATGATAAATGTTTATTATTCATGCTAGAATTGTATTACCCGGAAACATAATACATGTGTGAATACATAGACAAACAGAGTGTCACTAGTATGCCTCTACTTGACTAGCTCGTGAATCAAATATGATTAAGTTTCCTAACCATAAACATGAGTTGTCATTTGATTAACGGGATCACATCATTAGGATAATGATATGATTGACTTTACCCATTCCGTTAGCTTAGCACTTGATCGTTTAGTATGTTGCTATTGCTTTCTTCATGACTTATACATGTTCCTATGACTATGAGATTATGTAACTCCCGTTTACCGGAGGAACACTTTGTGTGCTACCAAACATCACAACGTAACTGGGTGATTATAAAGGTGCTCTACATGTGTCTCCAAAGGTACTTGTTGAGTTGATGTATTTCGAGATTAGGATTTGTCACTCCGATTGTCGGAGAGGTATCTCTGGGCCCTCTCGGTAATGCACATCACTATAAGCCTTGCAACCAATGTAGCTAATGAGTTAGTTACGGGATGATGCATTACGTAACGAGTAAAGAGACTTGCCGGTAACGAGATTGAACTAGGTATTGAGATACCGACGATCGAATCTCGGGCAAGTAACATACCGATGACAAAGGGAACAACGTATGTTGTTATGCGGTTTGACCGATAAAGATCTTCGTAGAATATGTAGGAGCCAATATGAGCATCCAGGTTCCGCTATTGTTTATTGACCGGAGACGTGTCTCGGTCATGTCTACATAGTTCTCGAACCCGTAGGGCCCGCACGCTTAAAGTTAGATGACGGTTATATTATGAGTTTATGTGTTTTGATGTACCGAAGGTAGTTTGGAGTCCCGGATGTGATCACGGACATGACGAGGAGTCTCGAAATGGTCGAGACATGGAGATTGATATATTGGACGACTATATTCGGACACCGGAATGGTTCCGGGGGTTATCGGATATATACCGGAGTACCGGGGGGTTACCGGAACCCCCCGGAGGTTAATGGGCCTCATGGTCCCAAGTGGTGGAAGAGGAGAGGCGGACAAGGGGCAGCCGCACGCCCCTCCCCCCAAGTCCGAATTGGACAAGGAGGGGGCGGCGTCCCCCTTTCCTTTCCCCCTCTCTCTCCTTCCCTCTCCTCTCCTACTCCAACAAGGAAGGGGGGAGTCCTACTCCCGGTGGCAGTAGGACTCCTCATGGGGCGCGCCAAGGGTGTTCGGCTCCCTCCCCCTCCTCCACTCCTTTATATACGGGGAGGGAGGCACCCCCTAGAGACACAACAATTGATCCTTGAGATCTCTTAGCCGTGTGCGGTGCCCCCCTCACCTCGATAATATCGTAGCGGTGCTTAGGCGAAGCCCTGCGTCGGTAGAACATCATCATCGTCACCACGCCGTCGTGCTGACGGAACTCTCCCTCAAAGCTTGGCTGGATCAGAGTTTGAGGGACGTCATCGAGCAACATGTGCTGAACTCCGAGGTGCCGTGCGTTTGGTACTTGATCAGTCGGATCGTGAAGACGTATGACTACATCGATCGTGTTGTGCTAACGCTTCCGCTTTCGGTGTACGAGGGTACGTGGACACACTCTCCCCTCTCGTTGCTATGCATCACTATGATCTTGCATGTGCATAGGAATTTTTTTGAAATTACTACGTTACCCAACAAGTTCATCCCTCCAAAAGGGGATATCACATCTAGGGGGAGCTTTACTCTAAGAATTGAGCTAAAGCAACACTAATAATGTGAATACAACAATGCTTTATGTAAAAGTGGTAACCCCACTTGTGCTTAAATGATGAGTATGACCTATGATCAAATGTTCTCATTTTACTCCGAAGTCAATATACTCATACATAGATGACCTAGTCATTGCCAATTGCTTGATAGATGCTAGAGTGTTTGTGCATGCTTTGCCACATATTTCATTTGCTATCTCATTGTGTGAGCATGTTGGTTGCATAGTTTTCTTCATTCGAGGACATCCATTTGTTGCTTTGATTGTTTGGCCTTCTCTTTTTGCCAAATGGATGGACAAGAATGCCTAAGAACTCCCTCTAGCTATCTATGCTTTTCTCGTCTCAAACTCTATTCATGCTACATCACAAAGTTTGATGAAGTCATATTTGAACCCTCTGGGTGACGAGCACTCGGAGTCACCGATTCATCATAGACTTAAACTTCTAAAACCTCTTAATGCATTTCGGTCTGACCGATTCATCCCATTCGGTCATACCGAGTTCGCTGATCTAGGTTTCAATCTTGGTGCAACCGATTTGAACTTTTTACTCTCACCGAGTTGCAGTAACCGCTTGCGATTCTGCATTTTGGTGCCACCGAGTTGTTCCACTCGGTCACACTGATAGGGTCTGGATATAAATACCCACGGGCAAAATTTTGGAAATTTCTCCAAACCCTTCGCCCGCACCTGTCCAGCTCTGCTGACTCGAGGTCTGCGGATCATCTCCGTCATCGCCAGCGACCTCCTGTCGCTGGTCTCCGCTGCTGTTAAGGGGAATCTTCGCCGCCGCTGTTGTCGTAGCGAGTTCACCACCGAGTTAGGGTATGAACTCGACCCCTTGTGCAATCTTTACCTCTGATTCTTGCACTAAGGTCAATGCCATGATTCCTGCCACGTTTGAGATACTCCTATCCAGACAAAACTTCCTCTAGATTAGTTTTGATCCGAAAACTTAGGGTTAGGTTTCCGCCAAACTCATCTCTGACCGACTGATTTGCAGAATTCGATCTCACCGATTTGGCCCAGGCCATTGCACTTGTATATTTTGGTCTGACCGAAACATACAAATCGGTGTGACCGAGTTCATTTCTCTGTGAAACCCTAGCAATCTCGAAGTCACCAAACTGTGTCTTAGTCTGACCGATTTCACATGTTTAGACTCTAAAAGTTGCTTCAGTGTCACCAAGTTTGACATATCGGTAGCTCCGAAATGATTTCTGTAGAAAACTAAAACTAAGTTTTTGACTCGTTTGTTTTGCAAAATGTCTGTACTTTGTGATGCTCATCCACTCTATCTCAACTTATCTATTCACAAGGTCAGCTTTCAGTGTGAGCCATGTCAGACAACAGTGACAGCCAGAACAGATCTGAGGAGCAGGTACACATGAGTGAGGGCACTAGTCCCTCTAACAGCAGCTATGATGATGGGGGCAGAAGCACTCCTAGCAACCTGCCTAAGGCTGCAACCAGGCAAAGGAAGAAGAAAACCTCTGACTCAAAAGATGAAGACTTTGTGGCTGATGAGAAGGTCACCTCAAAGAAGAGAGTTGTCAGGAAGGAGTTTGGCACTGTGATGTCTACTACGCGACCTTCTTCTTGTAGACGTTGTTGGGCCTCCAAGAGCAGAGGTTTGTAGGATAGTAGCAAATTTCCCTCAAGTGGATGACCTAAGGTTTATCAATCCGTGGGAGGCGTAGGATGAAGATGGTCTCTCTCAAGCAACCCTACAACCAAATAACAAAGAGTCTCTTGTGTACCCAACACACCCAATACAATGGTAAATTGCATAGGTGCACTAGTTCGGCGAAGAGATGGTGATACAAGTGCAATATGGATGGTAGATATAGGTTTTTGTAATCTGAAATTATAAAAACAGCAAGGTAACTAATGGTAAAAGTGAGCGTAAACGGTATTGCAATGGTAGGAAACAAGGCCTAAGGTTCATACTTTCACTAGTGCAAGTTCTCTCAACAATAATAACATAATTAGATCATATAACAATCCCTCAACATGCAACAAAGAGTCACTCCAAAGTCACTAATAGCGGAGAGCAAACGAAGAGATTATTGTAGGGTACAAAACCACCTCAAAGTTATCCTTTCTGATCGATCTATTCAAGAGTCCGTAGTAAAATAACACGAAGCTATTCTTCCGGTTCGGTCTATCATAAAGTTCGTACTAGAATAACACCTTAAGACACAAATTAACCAAAACCCTAATGTCACCTAGATACTCCAATGTCACCTCAAGTATCCGTGGGCATGATTATACGATATGCATCACACAATCTCAGATCCATCTATTCAACCAACACAAAGTACTTCAAAGAGTGCTCCAAAGTTTCTATCGGAGAGTCAAGACAAAAACATGTGCCAACCCCTATGCATAAGTTCATTGAACCCGCAAGTTGATCACCAAAACATACATCAAGTAGATCACGTGAATATCCCATTGTCACCACAGATAAGCACGGCAAGACATACATCAAGTGTTCTCAAATCCTTAAAGACTCAATCCGACAAGACAACTTCAAGGGGAAAACTCAATTCATTACAAGAGAGTAGAGGGGGAGAAACATCATAAGATCCAACTATAATAGCAAAGCTCGCGATACATTAAGATCATATCACCTCAAGAACACGAGAGAGAGAGAGAGAGGGAGATCAAACACATAGCTACTGGTACATACCCTCAGCCCTGAGGGTGAACTACTCCCTCCTCGTCATGGAGAGCGCCGGGATGATGAAGATGGCCACCGGTGAGGGATCCCCCCTCCGGCAGGGTGCCGGAATAGATTCCCGATTGGTTTTTGGTGGCTATAGAGGCTTGCGGCGGCGCAATTCCCGATCTATGGTGCTCATCGAGGTTTTAGGGTATATGAGTATATATAGGTGAAAGAAGTCGGTTAGGGGAGCCACGAGGGGCCCACGAGGGTGGGGCGCCCAGGGGGTAGGGCGCACCCTGGACCCTCGTGGCCACCTCGAAGCTTCCCTGACGTCTACTCCAAGTCTCCTGGATTGCTTCCGTTCCAAAAATTAACTCTCCCGAAGGTTTCATTCCATTTGGACTCCGTTGGATATTCCTTTTCTTAGAAACATTGAAATAGGCAAGAAAACAACAATTTGGGCTGGGCCTCGGTTAATAGGTTAGTCCCAAAATTAATATAAAAGTGTATAATAAAGCCCATAAACATCCAAAACAGATAATATAATAGCATGGAACAATCAAAAATTATAGATACGTTGGAGACGTATCAAGCATCCCCAAGCTTAATTCCCGCTCGTCCCCGAGTAGGTAAATGATAAAAACATAATTTTTGATGTGGAATGCTACCTAGCATATTTCTCAATGTAATTTTCTTTATTGTGGCATGAATGTTCAGATCCAAATGATTCAAGATAAAAGTTCATATTGACATGAAAACATTAATACTTCAAGCATACTAACAAAGCAATCATGTCTTCTCAAAATAACATCGCTAAAGAAAGCCATCCCTAGAAAATCATATAGTCTGGTTATACTCTATCTTCATCACACGAAATATTGATATCATGCACAACTCCGATGACAAGCCAAGAAATTGTTTCATACTTTGATGTTCTCAAACTTTTTCAACTTTCACGCAATACATAAGCGTGAGCCATGGACATAGAAGACAAAAAAGGAGAAGATAGTCTCACATCAACTAGGCGTATCAACGGGCTATGGAGATGCCCATTAATAGATATCAATGTGAGTGAGTAGGGATTGCCATGCAACGGATGCACTAGAGCTATAAGTGTATGAAAGCTCAACAAAAGAAACTAAGTGGGTGTGCATCCAACTTGCTTGCTCATGAAGACCTAGGGAATTTTGAGGAAGCCCATCATTGGAATATACAAGCCAAGTTCTATAATGAAAAATTCCCACTAGTATATGAAAGTGATAACATAGGAGACTCTCTATCATGAAGATCATGGTGCTACTTTGAAGCACAAGTGTGGAAAAGGATAGTAACATTGTCCCTTCTCTCTTTTTCTCTCATTTTTTTTATTTTGGTGGGCTTCTTTGGCCTCCCCCCCTTTTTTTCACAAAGTCCGGAGTCTCATCCCGACTTGTGGGGGAATCATAGTCTCCCTCATCCTTTCTTCACTTGGGACAATGCTCTAATAATGAAGATGATCACACTTTTATTTACTTACAACTCAAGAATTAGAACAAAATATGACTCTATGTGAATGCCTCCGGCGGTGTACCGGGATATGCAATGAATCAAGAGTGACATGTATGAAAGAATTATCAAGGTGGCTTTGCCACAAATATGATGTCAACTACATGATCATGCAAAAGCAATATGACAATGATGATGCGTGTCATAAATAATGGAACGGTGGAAAGTTGCATGGCAATATATCTTGGAATGGCTATGGAAATGCCATAATAGGTAGGTATGGTGGCTGTTTTGAGGAAGGTATATGGTGGGTGTATGGTACCAGCAAAAGTTGCGCGGCACAAGAGAGGCTAGCAATGGTGGAAGGATGAGAGTGCGTATAATCCATGGACTCAACATTAGTCATAAAGAACTCATATCCTTATTGCAAAAATATATTAGTCATCGAAACGAAGTACTACGCGCATGCTCCTAGGGGGATAGATTGGTAGGAAAAGACCGTCGCTCATCCCCGACCGCCACTCATAAGGAAGACAATCAAAAAATAAATCATGCTCCAACTTCATCACATAACGGTTCACCATACGTGCATGCTACGGGAATCACAAACTTTAACACAAGTATCTCCCAAATTCACAACTACTCAACTAGCATGACTCTAATATCACCATCCTCATATCTCAAAACAATTATCAAGTATCAAATCTCCTAGTATTCAATGCACTCTATATGAAAGTTTTTATAAGCAAAGAAAATTACCATGCTGTTCTGAAGACTCTCAAAATAATATAAGTGAAGCATGAGAGTTCATCTATTTCTTCAAAATAAAACCACCGCCGTGCTCTAAAAGGATATAAGTGAAGCACTAGAGCAGAAGACAAACTAATCCAAAAGATATAACTGGAGATCAATGAGTGGTAGAATAATTATGCAACTATGTGAAGACTCTCTTGAAGGAAATATGCCCTAGAGGCAATAATAATATTATTTATTTCCTTATATCATGATAGATGTTTATTGTTCATGCTAGAATTGTATTAACCGGAAACATAATACATGTGTGAATACATAGACAAACATAATGTCACTAGTATGCCTCTACTTGACTAGCTCATTAATCAAAGATGGTTGTGTTTCCTAGCCATAGACATGAGTTGTCATTTGATTAAAGAGATCACATCATTAGGAGAATGATGTGATTGACTTGACCCTTTCCGTTAGCTTATCACTTGATCGTTTAGTATGTTGCTATTGCTTTCTTCATGACTAATACATGTTCCTACAACTATGAGATTATACAACTCCCGTTTACCGGAGGAACACTTTTTGTGCTACCAAATGTCACAACGTAACTGGGTGATTAAAAGGAGCTCTACAGGTGTCTCCAAAGGTACATGTTGAGTTGGCGTATTTCGAGATTAGGTTTTGTCACTCCGATTGTCGGAGAGGTATCTCTGGGCCCTCTCGGTAATGCACATCACTATAAGCCTTGCAAGCAATGTAGCTAATGAGTTAGTTACGGAATGATGCATTACATAACGAGTAAAGAGACTTGCCGGTAACGAGATTGAACTAGGTATTGGGATACCGACGATCGAATCTCGGGCAAGTAACATACCGATGACAAAGGGAACAACGTATGTTGTTATGCGGTTTGACCGATAAAGATCTTCATAGAATATGTAGGAACCAATATGAGCATCCAGGTTCCGCTATTGGTTATTGACCGGAGACGTGTCTCGGTCATGTCTACATAGTTCTCGAACCCGTAGGGTCCGCACGCTTAAAGTTTCAATGACGGTTATATTATGAGTTTATGAGTTTTGATGTACCGAAGGTTGTTCGGAGTCCCGGATGTGAACACGGACATGACGAGGAGTCTCGAAATGGTCGAGACATGAAGATTGATATATTGGAAGCCTATATTTGGATGTCGAAAGTGTTTCGGGTGAAATCGGGATTTTACCAGAGTACCGAGGGGTTACCAGAACCCCCCGGGGGCTTAATGGGCCATAGTGGGCCTTAGTGGAGAAGAGGAGAGGAGGCCACGGCAGGGCCGCGTGCCCCTCCCCCTAGTCCGAATAGGACAAGGAGAGGGGGGCCGCGCCCCCCTTTCCTTCCCCTCTCTCCCTCCTCTTTCCCCTTCTCCTAATCCAACAAGGAAGGGAGGGAGTCCTACTCCCGGTGGGAGTAGGACTCCCCTTGGCGCGCCTCCTCCCTGGCTGGCCGCCCCTCCCCCCTTGCTCCTTTATATACGGGGGCAGGGGGGCACCTCTAGACACAACAATAGATCATTGATCTCTTAGCCGTGTGCGGTGCCCCCATCCACCATAGTCCTCCTCGATAATATTGTAGCGGTGCTTAGGTGAAGCCCTGCGACGGTAGAACATCATCATCGTCACCACGCCGTCGTGCTGATGGAACTCTCCCTCGACACTCGGCTGGATTGGAGTTTGAGGGACGTCATCGAGCTGAACGTGTGCTAGAACTCGGAGCTGTCGTGCTTTCGGTGCTTGATTGGTTGGGCCGTAAAGACGTACGACTACATCAACCGCGTTGTTCTAATGCTTCTGCTTTCGGTCTACGAGGGTACATGGACGACACTCTCCCCTCTCGTTGCTATGCATGACCATGATCTTGCATGTGCGTAGGATTTTTTTTTGAAATTACTACGTTTCCCAACAGTGGCATCCAAGCCAGGTTTTATGCGTAGATGTTATATGCACGAGTAGAACACAAGTGAGTTGTGGGCGATACAAGTCATACTGCTTACCAGCAAGTCATACTTTGGTTCGGCGGTATTGTTGGATGAAGCGGCCCGAACCGACATTACACGTACGCTTACACAAGACTGGTTCTACCGACGTGCTTTGCACATAGGTGGCTGGCGGGTGTCAGTTTCTCCAACTTTAGTTGAACCGAGTGTAGCTACGCCCGGTCCTTGAGAAGGTTAAAACAACACTAACTTGATGAACTATCATTGTGGTTTTGATGCGTAGGTAAGAACGGTTCTTGCTCAGCCCGTAGCAGCCACGTAAAACTTGCAACAACAAAGTAGAGGACGTTTAACTTGTTTTTGCAGGGCATGTTGTGATGTGATATGGTCAAGACGTGATGCTATATTTTATTGTATGAGATGATCATGTTTTGTAAACGAGTTATCCGCAACTAGCAGGAGCCATATGGATGTCGCTTTATTGTATGCAATGCAAACGCCCTGTAATCGCTTTACTTTACCACTAAGCGGTAGCGATAGTCGTAGAAGCAATAGGTGGCGAAACGACAACGATGCTATGATGGAGATCAAGGTGTCGCGCCGGTGACGATGGTGATCACGACGGTGCTTCGGAGATGGAGATCACAAGCACAAGATGATGATGGCCATATCATATCACTTATATTGATTGCATGTGATGTTTATCATTTATGCATCTTAATTTGCTTTGATTGACGGTAGCATTATAACATGATCTCTAACTAAATTTCAAGGCATAAGTGTTCTCCCTGAGTATGCACCGTTGCAAAAGTTCTTCGTGCTGAGACACCACATGATGATCGGGTGTGATAGGCTCTACGTTCAAATACAACGGGTGCAAAACAGTTGCACACGCAAAATACTCAGGTTCAACTTGACGAGCCTAGCATACACAGATATGGCCTCGGAACACTGAGACCGAAAGGTCGAACGTGAATCATATAGTAGATATGATCAACATAGTGATGTTCACCATTGAAAACTACTCCATCTCATGTGATGATTGGACATGGTTTAGTTGATTTGGATCACGTGATCACTTAGATGACTAGAGGGATGTCTATCTAAGTGGGAGTTGTTTAGTAATATGATTAATTGAATTTATATTTATCATGAACTTAGTACCTGATAGTATTTTGCTTGTCCATGTTTGCTGTAGATAGATGGCTCGTGCTGTTGTTCCGTTGAATTTTAATGCGTTCCTTGAGAAAGCTAAGTTGAAAGATGATGGTAGAAATTACACGGACTGGGTCCGTAACTTGAGGATTATCCTCATTGCTTCACAGAAGAATTACGTCCTGGAAGCACCGCTGGGTGCCAGGCCTACTGCAGATGCAACTGATGACATTGAGAACGTCTGGCAGAGCAAAGCTGATGACTACTCGATAGTTCAGTGTGCCATGCTTTACGGCTTAGAACCAGGACTTCAACGACGTTTTGAACGTCATGGAGCATATGAGATGTTCCAGGAGTTGAAGTTAGTATTTCAAGCAAATGCCCGGATTGAGAGATATGAAGTCTCCAATAAGTTCTATAGCTGCAAGATGGAAGAGAATAGTTCTGTCAGTGAGCATATACTCAAAATGTCTGGGTATAATAATCACATGATTCAACTGGGAGTTAATCTTCCTGATGATAGTGTCATTGACAGAATTCTTCAATCACTGCCACCAAGCTACAAGAGCTTTGTGATGAAATATAATATGCAAGGGATGGACAAGACTATTCCCGAGCTCTTCACAATGCTAAAGTCTGTGGAGGTAGAAATCAAAAAGGAGCATCAAGTGTTGATGGTCAATAAGACCACCAGTTTGAATAAAAGGGGTAAAGGGAAGAAGAAGGGGAACTTCAAGAAGAACGGCAACCAAGTTGCTGCTCAATAGAAGAAACCCAAATCTGGACCTAAGCCTGAGACTGAGTGCTTCTACTGCAAGCAGACTGGTCACTAGAAGCAGAACTGCCCCAAGTATTTGGCGGATAAGAAGGATGGCAAGGTGAACAAAGGTATATGTGATATACATGTTATTGATGTGTATCTTACTAATGCTCACAGTAGCACTTGGGTATTTGATACTGGTTCTATTGCTAATATGTGCAACTCGAAACAGGGATTACAGATCGAGCGAAGATTGGCTAAGGACAAGGTGACGATGCGCGTGGGAAATGGTTCCAAAGTCGATGTGATCGCGGTCGGCACGCTACCTCTACATCTACCTTCGGGATTAGTTTTAGACCTGAATAATTGTTATTTGGTGCCAGCGTTGAGAATGAACATTATATCTGGATCTTGTTTGATGCGAGACGGTTATTCATTTAAATAAGAGAATAATGGTTGTTCTATTTATATGGGTAATATCTTTTATGGTCATGCACCCTTGAAGAGTGGTCTATTTTTATTAAATCTCGATAGTAGTGATACACATATTCATAATGTTGAAGCCAAAAGATGCAGAGTTGATAATGATAGTGCAACTTATTTGTGGCACTGCCGTTTGGGTCATATTGGTGTAAAGCGCATGAAGAAACTCCATATTGATGGACTTCTGGAATCACTTGATTGTGAATCACTTGGTACTTGCGAACCGTGCCTCATGGGCAAGATGACTAAAACGCCGTTCTCCGGAACTATGGAGCGAGCAACAGACTTGTTGGAAATCATACATACTGATGTATGTGGTCCAATGAATGTTGAGGCTCGCAGCGGATATCGTTATTTTCTCACCTTCATAGATGATTTAAGAAGATATCTGTATATCTACTTAATGAAACACAAGTCTGAAACATTTGAAAAGTTCAAAGAATTTCAGAGTGAAGTAGAAAATCATCGTAGCAAGAAAATAAAGTTTGTACGATCTGATCATGGAGGAGAATATTTGAGTTACAAGTTTGGTTTACATTTGAAACAATGCAGAATAGTTTCGCAACTCACGCCACCCAGAACACCACAACATAATGGTGTGTCCGAACGTTGTAATCGTACATTACTAGATATGGTGTGATCTATGATGTCTCCTACTGATTTACCGCTATCATTTTAGGGTTATGGTTTAGAGACGGCTAGATTCACGTTAAATAGGGCACCATCAAAATCCGTTGAGACGATGCCTTATGAACTGTGGTTTGGCAAGAAACCAAAGTTGTCGTTTCTTAAAGTTTGGGGCTGCGATGCTTATGTGAAGAGACTTCAACCAGATAAGCTCGAACCCAAATTGGAGAAATGTGTCTTCATAGGATACCAAAAAGAGACTATTGGGTACACCTTCTATCACAGATCTGAAGGCAAGACTTTTGTTGCTAAATTGGGATCCTTTCAAAATGAGTTTATCTCGAAAGAAGTGAGTGGGAGGAAAGTAGAACTTGATGAGGTAACTGTACCTGCTCCCTTATTGGAAAATAGTTCATCACAGAAAACGATTCCTGTGACAACTACACCAATCATTGAGGAAGCTAATGATATTGATCATGAAACTTCAGATCAAGTTACTACAGAACCTCGTAGGTGAACCAGAGTAAGATCCGCTCCAGAGTGGTACGGTAATCCTATTCTGGAAGTCATGTTAATTGACCATGGCGAACCTACGAACTATGAGGAAGCGATGATGAGCCCAGATTCCGCAAAATGGCTTGAGGCCATGAAATCTGAGATGGGATCCATGTATGGGAACAAAGTATGGACTTTGTTTGACTTGCCTGATGATCAGCAAGCCATTGAGAATAAATGGATCTTCAAGAAGAAGACTGACGCTGATGGTAATGTAACTGTCTACAAAGCTCGACTTGTTGCGAAAGGTTTTTGACAAGTTCAAGGAGTTGACTACGATGAGACTTTCTCACCCGTTGCGATGCTTAAGTCTGTCCGAATCATGTTAGCAATTGCCGCATTTTATGATAATGAAATATGGCAAATGGATGTCAAAACTGCATTCCTGAATGGATTTCTGGAAGAAGAGTTGTACATGATGCAACCAGAAGGTTTTGTCGATCCAAAAGGTGCTAACAAAGTGTGCAAGATCCAGCGATCCATTTATGGACTGGTGCAAGCCTCTCGGAGTTGGAATAAATGCTTTGATAGTGTGATCAAAGCATATGGTTTTATACAGACTTTTGGAGAAGCCTGTATTTACAAGAAAGTGAGTGGGAGCTCTGTAGCATTTCTGATATTATATGTAGACGACATATTGTTAATTGGAAATGATATAGAATTTCTGGATAGCATAAAAGGATACTTGAATAAAAGTTTTTCAATGAAAGACCTCGGTGAAGCTGCTTACATATTAGGCATCAAGATCTATAGAGATAGATCAAGACGCTTAATTGGACTTTCACAAAGCACATACCTTGATAAATTTTTGAAAAAGTTCAAAATGGATCAAGAAAAGAAAGGGTTCTTGCCTGTATTACAAGGTGTGAAGTTGAGTCAGACTCAATGCCCAACCACAGCAGAAGATAGAGAGAAAATGAAAGATGTTCCCTATGCTTCAGCCATAGGCTCTATCATGTATGCAATGCTGCGTACCAGACCTGATGTATGCTTAGCAATAAGTTTAGCATGGAGGTACCAAAGTAATCCAGGAGTGGATCACTGGACAGGGGTCAAGAATATCCTGAAATACCTTTAAAGGACTAAGGATATGTTTCTCGTTTATGGAGGTGACAAAGAGCTAGTCGCAAATGGTTACGTCGATGCAAGCTTTGACACTGATCCGGACGATTCTAAATCGCAAACCAGATATGTGTTTATATTGAACGGTGGAGCTATCAGTTGGTGCAGTTCTAAACAAAGCGTCGTGGCGGGATCTACATGTGAAGCGGAGTACATAGCTACTTCGGAAGCAACAAATGAAGGAGTCTGGATGAAGGAGTTCATATCCGATCTAGGTGTCATACCTAGTGCATCGGGACCAATGAAGATCTTCTGTGACAATACTGGTGCAATTGCCTTGGCAAAGGAATCCAGATTTCACAAGAGGACCAAGCACATCAAGAGACACTTCAATTCCATCCGGGACCAAGTCCAGGTGGGAGACATAGAGATTTGCAAGATACATACGGATCTGAAAGTTGCAGACCCGTTGACTAAGCCTCTTCCACGAGCAAAACATGATCAGCACCAAGGCTCCATGGGTGTTAGAATCATTACTGTGTAATCTAGATTATTGACTCTAGTGCAAGTGGGAGACTGAAGGAAATATGCCCTCGAGGCAATAATAAAGTTATTATTTATTTCCTTATATCATGATAAATGTTTATTATTCATGCTAGAATTGTATTAACCAGAAACATAATACATGTGTGAATACATAGACAAACATAATGTCACTAGTATGCCTCTACTTGACTAGCTCATTAATCAAAGATGGTTGTATTTCCTAACCGTAGACATGAGTTGTCATTTGATTAACGGGATCACACCATTAGGAGAATGATGTGATTGACTTGACCCATTCCATTAGCTTAGCACTTGATCGTTTAGTATGTTGCTATTGCTTTCTTCATGACTTATACATGTTCCTACTACTATGAGATTATGCAACTCCCGTTTACCGGAGGAACCCTTTGTGTGCTACCAAACGTCACAATGTAACTGGGTGATTATAAAGGAGCTCTACAGGTGTCTCCAAAGGTACATGTTGAGTTGGCATATTTCGAGATTAGGTTTTGTCACTCCGATTGTCGGAGAGGTATCTCCGGGCCCTCTTGGTAATGCACATCACTATAATCCTTGCAATCAATGTAGATAATGAGTTAGTTACCGAATGATGCATTACATAACGAGTAAAGAGACTTGCCGGTAACGAGATTGAACTAGGTATTGGGATACCAACGATCGAATCTCGGGCAAGTAACATACCGATGACAAAGGGAACAACATATGTTGTTATGCGGTTTGACCGATAAAGATCTTCGTAGAATATGTAGGAACCAATATGAGCATCCAGGTTCCGCTATTGGTTATTGATCGGAGACGTGTCTCGGTCATGTCTACATAGTTCTCGAACCCGTAGGGTCCGTGATACGTCCATTTTGCATCATGCTTTTATATCAATATTTCTTGCATTATGGGATGTTATTACACATTATATCTCAATACTTATGGCTATTCTCTCTTATTTTACAAGGTTTACCATAAAGAGGGGGAATGCCGGCAGCTGGAATTCTGGCTGGGAAAGGAGCAAACATTGGAAACCTATTTTGCACTGCTCCAAAAGTCCCGAAACTCCACAAAACCTGTTTTTGGAATTAATAAGAATTATTGAGCGGAAGAAATACATTAGGGGGCCCACACCCTGGCCAGGAGGGTGGGGGGTGCGCCCACCCCTACTTGGCGCGCCCCCTGTCTCCTGGCCCCCCTCGTGGCCCCCCGGTGTCCATCTTCTGCTATATGAGGGCTTTTACCCTGGAAAAAAATCGTGGGCAAGCTTACGGGACGAAACTCCGCTGCCACGAGGCGGAACCTTGGCGGAAGCAATCTAGGGCTCCGGCGGAGCTGTTCTGCCGGGGACACTTCCCTCCGGGAGGGGGAAATCATCACCAACGTCATCACCAACGATCCTCTCATCGGGAGGGAGTCAATCTCCATCAACATCTTCACTAGCACCATCTCCTCTCAAAACCCTAGTTCATCTCTTGTATCCAATCTTGTATCCAAACCACAAATTGGTACCTGTGGGTTGCTAGTAGTGTTGATTACTCCTTGTAGTTGATGCTAATTGGTTTACTTGGTGGAAGATCATATGTTCAGATCCTTAACGCATATTATTACTCCTCTGATTATGAACATGAATATGCTTTGTGAGTAGTTACGTTTGTTCCTGAGGACATGGGTGAAGTCTTGCTATTAGTAGTCATGTGAATTTGGTATTCGTTCGATATTTTGATGAGATGTATGTTGTCTTTTCCTCTAGTGGTGTTATGTGAATGTCGACTACATGACACTTGACCATTATTTGGGCCTAGATGAAGGCATGGGGAAGTAATAAGTAGATGATGGGTTGCTAGAGTGACAGAAGCTTAAACCCTAGTTTATGCGTTGTTTCATTAGGGGCTGATTTGGATCCATATGTTTAATGCTGTGGTTAGGTTTTCCTTCATACTTATTTTGTAGTTGCGGACGCTTGCAATAGGGGTTAATCATAAGTGGGATGCTTATCCAAGTAAGGGCAGTACCCAAGCACCGGTCCACCCACATATCAAATTATCAAAGTACCGAACGTGAATCATATGAGCATGATGAAAACTAGCTTGGCGATAATTCCCATGTGTCCTTGGGAGCTCTTTTCTCATTATAAGAAATTGTCCAGGCTTATCCTTTGCTACATAAAGGATTGGTCCACCTTGCTACACTTTATTTACTTTATTTACTTGTTACTCGTTACTATTTATCTTATCACCAAACTATCTATCACCTACAGTTTCAGTGCTTGCAGAGAAAACCTTACTGAAAACCGCTTATCATTTCCTTCTGCTCCTCGTTGGGTTCGACACTCTTACTTATCCAAAGGACTACGACAGACCCCTACACTTGTGGGTCATCAAGACTCTTTTCTGGCGCCGTTACCGGGGAGTGTAGCACTTTTGGTGAGTGGAACTTGGTAAGGAAACATTTATATAGTGTGCTGACATTTTCTGTTACTTATCACTATGGAAACTAATCCTTTGAGGGGCTTGTTCGGGGTATCTTCACCCCGACCAGAAGAGCAAAGAGTTGCTCCTCAACCTACTAAACTTTTTGAAAATATTTATTTTGAGATTCCTTCGGGTATGATAGAGAAACTGCTAGCTAATCCATTTGCAGGAGATGGAACATTGCATCCCGATTTACACCTTATCTTTGTGGATGAAGTTTGTGGATTATTTAAGCTTGCAGGTATTCCCCATGATGTTGTCAAAAGGAAGGTCTTCCCTTTATCTTTGAAGGGAGATGCATTGACATGGTATAGGCTATGTGATGACACGAGATCTTGGAATTATAAGCGATTGAAGTTGGAATTTCACCAGAAGTTCTATCCTATGCATCTTGTTAATCATGATTGTAATTACATATATAATTTCTGGCCTCGTGGAGGACAAAGCATCGCTCAAGCTTGGGGGAGGCTTAAGTCAATGTTATATTCATGCCCCAATCATGAGCTCTCCCGGGAAATGATTATTCAAAATTTTTATGCTCGGCTTTCTCTCAATGATCGCAACCTGCTCGATACTTCATGTGCTGGTTCTTATATGCTAAAGACTATTGATTTCAAATGGGACTTATTGGGAAGAATTAAACGCAACTCTGAAGATTGGGGTTCCGACGATGGTTAGGAGTCAGGTATGACACCTAAGTTCGATTGTGTTAAATCTTTTATGGATACCGATGCTTTTCGTGGATTTAGCACTAAGTATGGGCTTGACTCTGAGATAGTAGCTTCTTTATGTGAATCTTTTGCTACTCACGTTGATCTCCCTAAAGAAAAGTGGTTTAAATATAATCCCCCCGTTGAAGTAAAAATAGTTGCACCTATTACAGTTGAAGAAAAGACTGTCTCTTATAGCGATCCTATTGTTCCTACTACTTATGTTGAGAAACCTCCTTTTCCTTTTAGGATAAATGATCATGCTAAAACTTCGACTGTTGTTCATAAGAGTAATACTAGGACTTATACACCTCCTGAGCAAATCAAAGTTGAACCTAATATTGCTATGGTTAAAGATCTCTTGGATGATGATTTAGATGGGCATGTTATTTATTTCTGTGGTGAGACTGCTAATATTGCTAGACTAGATACTAAGATACATAGACCTGTTGTAGGCATGCCTGTTATTTCTGTTAAAATAGGAGATCATTGTTATCATGGCTTATGTGATATGGGTGCTAGCGCTAGTGCAATACCCTATGACTTATATAAAGAAATTATGCACGACATTGCACCCGTTGAATTGGAACACATTAATGTTACTATTAAGCTTGCTAATAGGGATACCATTAAACCAGTTGGGATAGTTCGAGATGTTTAAGTCTTGTGTGGGAAGGTTAAATACCCTGCTGATTTTCTTGTTCTTGGTTCTCCACAAGATGATTTTTGTCCCATTATTTTTGGTAGGCCCTTCTTGAATACAGCTAGTGCTAGGATTGATTGTGAAAAGGATACTGTTACCATTAGCTTAGAGGGTATGTCCACTACAAAAAAATACACTTCCGTGATGATACGTGTTTGTCACAGTAGGTCGCGTTTTTTGTCATGCATGTACATCCATGACGATTTTATGACAGAATCAAGATAGTCGTACCTGTGCTATCGTAGAAGTGTTCCATGACATTACCAAAATTATCATCATGGAAGTGTCCACTTCCATGACGATAAATCGCGCGTCACAGAAGTGCTTTCGTCAAGGGTGACCGACACGTGGCATCCACCGTAACGGAACGCCGTTAAGCTATCGGGTCGGGTTTTGGATCCGATAACCTGTTAACAGCTCCGATGAATGGGGATTTTCCACGTGTAAAATCATCATTGGCTGGAGGAAACACGTGTCGGCTCATTGTAGGGACAGATGTCATCCACTCATTGGACAGAAGGCGCCTATGATACGTCGACACGTGGCACGACCCATCAAGTTTAAATGGGCCGACCCAACTAAAGGCCCATAAGATTTTGCGGACCATAATGGGCTGGCCCAGTTAAAGGCCCACGAGATTTTGCGGACCATAATGGGCTGGCCCAGATAAAGGCCCACAAGATTTCACGGGCCATAATAGGCCGGCCCAGGTAAAGGCCCACAAGATTTTTGTGTGCCATAATGGGCCGACCCAAGTAAAGGCCAACAAAATTCTCGCGGATCATAATGGGCCAGCCCAGCTAAAGGCCCACGAGATTTCGCCGACATTAATGGGCCGGCCCAGCTGTAGGCCCACAAGATTTTGAGGACCCTAGTAGGCCGACCCATTAACTGGCTGCCATGTTTTGGGCCAAATGCTGGCCCATATTTGGTCCGGTCCATTAATGGCCTGCCACGTTCCGGGCCTAATAATGGCCCATATAAGATCCGGCCCGTTAAAAGCCTCCCACTTTCTGGGCCAAATCACGGCCCAGATCAGGTCCGGCCCTTTAAGAGGCTTTGGCTCAATTATGGCCCATATCAGATTCGGCCCGTTAACTGGACGCTATGATTTTGGGCCCACTTGCTAAAGGCCCATTTAGTAATTCGGCCTGATATTAGTTTCGGCCTGTTAAGGGCCCATTTAACATTTTGGCCCTATATTAATTTCGGCCTGTTAAAAGCCCGTCATATAGTTGGGCCTAACTACGGCCCGGTTTGCATCCGGCCTGCTCGCAGCCGATATCTAATTGGGCCAAACAAGGACCAAGACAACTTTGGCCTGTTAAAAGCCCGTGAATTGATTCGCACAATCATGGGCTGGGGTCCATTTCGGGCTGCTGCCGGCCCGTGAGCTATTTGACACATTTCAGGCCCAACCTACTTCTCAGCCTCCTAAAAGCCCATTGAGTTTTCTTGCGAAAAGAGGGCCGGGGGTTACTCGGCCTATTAAAGGCCCGAATCTACTAGTGGGCCAGTTTGACGGGGCCCATGATGCGGATCATACATCGTGATTGCATGACGACCTGATTATGTACCGTAATTTTACGGTTTGGCCGGTTTACTACGAAGACATGATATATATACAGTAAAATAACTGCAGCATCATGAATAAGAAAAAACCTAGACTATACAATAAAGAAATTACGGCATATTACATCCACAGGGCATCAAAGTTTGCCACTATGATAATAAAGCACAAGCAGACAACAGATTACATACACTGGGCATCAAAGATCGCCACCAGTGCAAATAAACACGCCGACAAAATAATATACAAAACCGACAGCACTTCAATAGAGTTCAAGAAAGGTTAGCCCTGCTGGGGAGCTGCAGCGCAAGAAGCTGAGCAAGATGATGAGACTGCGCTTGTTCAACACTTATATCTTCCTCACTCTGAAAGATAAACAAGCAGACAGATGACAGGTTTTGCACATAAAAGTATCAGTGCTGACAATTCATCACATTTCTTACTGACGAATAAAGTGACACAGTTTAAAATTGCATTAACACAATATGGTATTGTTTAGGTCAAGACATGGCAGGAAATGACATTGTGAAGGAGTTGGAAGCTTCACGACACCACTGGATTACAGATCAAGAACTCATAAGTATCAATGGTTAGTGTGCTATCAATTTATCCCATTTCAGATTGGCAAATAAAGAGACGGTTTAAATAATAGTAGAATGATATGACATTGTTCATAGTTAAGACATTGCAGAATATGACATTGTGCTGTAGTGGGTAGGTTCACCACACCACTAGATTACGGATGAAGAACAGAAGCATACATGCAGTGCAAAAGAAGATCACTTGCTCTGTATAGTTTAATTTACATGGTATGAAGAAGGAACTTGGTTGTACAACTGAAAACTTAAATTGAGAAGGAAAAACTTTTGTTTATGAACTACATGATAAACTTTAAACATGCAATTTGATGCAAACACCAAAAATAAACAGCTGTTGCAGTCACGCCTAACCAAATATACACAACAAAGTTTGAAGGCTTGAGAAGGACAAACATACATTACTGGTGAAGACAGGCTCTATAAATCCCTTGTCCATGCTAATGGGGGGGTGGGGGCAATTCAAGAAGTTTAGCACAGAATCTTCTTCATAAGCATTGCCTTTATTCTACATTTTGTTAAGAGTAAATATAGATGTGATAATATACGAAAAATGGAGAATATTTAAGATAAGATGAAAAGTGATGCTACATAACCAAGTAGCTATAAATGTGTGTGCAGCGATACAAGAAAAAGGCACAGCCAAGAGCAATGCACAGCTAAACTTCTTCAGTACCAACCTTATGGTAAGAGTAAATATAGATCTGATGTGTAGAAAATGGAGGGCAAAGGAAAATAAGCTGCAGAGTGATTGTACATGAACAACTACCTGTCAATATAAGTACACAGATAAAGGACAACATGTACTTACAAGAGAAATGCAGAGCTAAAAAAATTCATTGGCATAGGATATATTCTACACTAGTGTAACCATTCATACAGATCAGATAATTTGGAGCGAACAATTGATAAGCAAGCTATCATGCATACTGCTGTCACATAATGAACCAAGTATGTATGCAAGTACAGTGATACAGGACAACAGGTACTAACAAGAGCAAAGCAGCGGGCATCATATTTGCGATATCATGTCCTTCTTTTCAAACCGGAGTTCTTCTTCGAGCAGATTTCCTGCAAAAAATATTTGTAAGGCACATGCGGAAAAGTAGAAGTTCAAATTGTCATGTGATTTCATAGACAGTACCTCATCCTGGGAACAAGACCAGTGCACAACAAGGTTTTTCCATTCAATGTCTTCTAAATGTAGCACAGGAGACTTCACCGGAAATTCGTTTATAGACTTGCCATCAAAGTGTGATTTCCTCAGGTAACACCGATACTGCTGCAATGCTTCCTTGAAAAGCACAAGCAAGCTTTGCTCGTCATGACTATCCAGATTGACCCTCGCCTAGTTACAACAATGTAATGTAAATCATTGATGTGTTCGATCAGCAAAAAACAGGAAAATAATAACCATGAATAATAGCACTTACACGTAAGTTGGACAGGAAGATGTGAAAATGGTGTTTGTCTTCACTATAATCTTCCCGTGATGGGAATATATGCACGTAGTCCCTAACAACATTGAAAGCATTGTCTTTTAAACTGGGAATAAATGGAATGGGGTTCCAATCTGCAGGAATTGGCCGTCTCTGCAGTTGGGATAGGTCTTCGGCCGGTGGACTTGCTGTACTTTTTGCTGGAGTGGGATTTTTCTATGGTACGACTGGTGCTATGGCAAATGAAATCGGTATACCTTTTGCTGGAGTGCAGGTCCTGTGTGGTGGGGCTAGTGGTGTGGCCAGTGAAGTATGGGTACAGTCTGCTGGAGTCGGTCCTATGTTTTGTGTCACTAGTTGTACAGCCAATATAAGTGGGGCGTTGTCTGATTTCTCTGGCACCACCATGTTTTTCAAGGACTTTGGTGGTGCTCCTTCAGGTTCGGCAATCACCCTCTTCCTTTTTGATGTCTGATGCACAAGAACATCATTCGAGTGAAAAAACATGGTATGATGACAGATGGAATATGTATTGATAATGGATGGGCATGGCATCTCGAGTTATATGATGAGTAAACTAAGCAGATGGCGGTGCAACAAAGTAGAAGAAATGCAAGACAACATATGCAAGATACGCGCAATCAATAAAACCTTGCCAAATTAGACCAGGCACCTTGATGGGTGAACAGGACAGGCCATCTGCCTTTGACTCCTCGAGGTTAGAATAGTCATTAGGATGATATTCTGAACCAGAATCAATAGGTGGGGAGCGTACGAGTTTCATTGCTTCCAGAATGGCACTCAATGCCTTGGTGCCAATTTTGTAAGTCATTGCAGTGGTCCACAATATTCTTCTGATGCAGGCATTCTGATATTCACTGTAATTGCGTATAATATCTGAGAACCATGAAAACATAAATAGTTGTGAGATTATCTTTGTAATGCAGATGATATTCTAATATAGGGGCGCCCCCTGTAAACACTTATGTGCTATCACTGTATTCTGATGAGAGAGCTCATGTGTGCTGTAATATGGTGCGTGCATTTATATAATCTGGCACAAGTACACAAAAAAATAGGCTCCATAAGTAAGGATAGCTGGCAGATGATAGGTTCATAATATACTGTATAGAGAGTTTATTGCCAAACCATGATAACAAAAGCACACAGCAACTAGGAAGATCATAGTGTACATAACAGGGGTACACCATAACCACGATATATAAATTGGGAAAATGGATCTGGCTTGAAAATAAGGTGTTGTATTGCCGCTAGTAATTGAAAGCCTATCGATCACGTACATGCCAGCTCTATCGAACATGGTAAAGAAGAGCAAGCAGATTTTGGATAATAAAATGTTGGTTGCACAGTGCCCACACATGATGAACCAGAGCGTATTAAGAATGCAACTCCTAGCTGTCTCTCGACCATTTCAGGCGGTTGGATGAAGATCCTACGTCTCCTAACCCTTCTCCTTCCTCGTCCCTGATTCTTCCCATACAGAACACCGCACGAGCCGCCAGCTGGACCACCGGCCCCCACCGCATGTGTTCCTCCGCCACCCCCCACCCGCGCGAGTTTTCTTCGTTCGGCGAGGCCCCACAACCACCCGAGCCCCTTGGATTGCACCGGCAAACTCCGGCGAGCTCTGAAAAATCGACTGACCCAATTTTGAAATTTAGTCTATTGTGATTTAACTAGTGTGGAATCTAAAAGGGTGTCGGTGTCAAAACCGACGGATCTCGGGTAGGGGGTCCTGAACTGTGCGTCTAGGTGGATGGTAATAGGAGACAAGGGACACGATGTTTTTACCCAGGTTCGGGCCCTCTCGATGGAGGTAAAACCCTACTCCTGCTTGATTGATATTGATGATATGGGTAGTACAAGAGTAGATCTACCACGAGATCAAGGAGGCTAAACCCTAGAAGCTAGCCTATGGTATGATTGTTGTTCGTCCTATGGAGTAAAACCCTCCGGTTTATATAGACACCGGAGAGGGCTAGGGTTACACAGAGTCGGTTACAATGGTAGGAGATCTACATATCCGTATTTGCCAAGCTTGCCTTCCACGCCAAGGAAAGTCCCATCCGGACACGGGACGAAGTCTTCAATCTTGTATCTTCATAGTCTTGGAGTCCGGCCAATGATGATAGTTCGGCTATCCAGACACCCCCTAGTCGTGGACTCCCTCAGTAGCCCCTGAACCAGGCTTCAATGACAACGAGTCCGGCGCGCATATTGTCTTCGGCATTGCAAGGCGGGTTCCTCCTCCGAATAATTCATAGAAGATTGTGAACACCAGGATAGTGTCCGGCTCTGAAAATAAATTCCACATACCACCGTAGAGAGAATAATATTTACACAAGCTCAATCTGCTGACGTATTTCGTGGCGTGACATCACACCACGGCCAAGCCTTTACTCGAATCATTTTTATTATTTCACCTCAGCGCGTTTAGCGAAGCGGTTTCCGGGATTCTCATCAATACGGACGTGGGTAACCCAACCGCGCCATTGATTGTGGCGCTTGGGAGATAAGCGAGTTTTACCAGGCTGGTGGGGACGCACAGTTTCGTCCGTCCATATATAAGGGGATAGAGATCCACCTTTTTACCTACGCCTTCTTCCTCCTTTGCTTATCCATCTCCGCGCACTCGAGCTCCAGCGCCCAAGTCCGCACATCTCACCTCAACCTTCTCCAACCATGTCCGGAGAGGGAGGCAAGTGGATGGCCTCCTCCGTTACGGAGGGGCACATCAAGAAGTTGTGCAATGCCAGATATTTGTCCAGCGATATCGCGCACCGGCTCCCCGACGAGGGGCAGCTCATCCCCACCCCCGGGCCCCATGAGAGGGTGGTATTCCTTCCCCATTTCCTCCGCGGACTGGGCTTCCCACTCCACCCCTTTGTCCGGGGGCTCATGTTCTACTATGGCCTGGATTTCCATGATCTGGCCCCGAATTTCATCCTCAACATCTCGGCGTTTATCGTCGTGTGCGAGGCCTTCCTCTGCATCCAGCCCCACTTCGGCTTATGGCTAAAGACCTTTAAAATGTCAAGCCGAAGGTCGTGAAGGGCAGCCAAGCGGAGTGCGGAGGCGCCATGGTGGGCAAGATGCCCAACGTCATTTGGCTTGAGGGCGCCTTCGTGGAAACCATCAAAGGGTGGCAATCGGGGTGGTTCTACATCACCGAGCCGTGTGACCCTGAATGGGCAGCAGCCCCCGAATTCAGATCTAGCATCCCCATGCGGCTCACTTCTTGGAAAGAGAAGGGCCTGCTGTGGGGCGATTCGGAAGAGCTGACCGGACTCCAATCTTGTCTCCAAACCCTGGTGAACAAAAAGCTCAAGCTTGTCAACATAATCCAGGTCATGCTCATCCGCCAGATTCTCCCCTGCCAACAACGGGACTTCAATTTGTGGGAGTTCGATCCGGCACAACACCAGACCTTGAGCGGGATCTTCGATACTACGTACGAAGAGGCCTGGAGGGTGCTGTTCAAGGGCGCCGAGGCTCCCGCATCCGCTACCGAAGATCGCGGATTCAGCTCGCAGCGTCCGGCTGGCGGGGTAAGCTATATTATCCTTTATGGGACACTTGCTTTTCATAGTTTGACTCTATGCGGGATCTAAACTCCCAATACCTTTAACAGGCTTGGCAGAAGATGTCCGGACAGGTTAACTGCCCGGCTCCCCTTCCAGAAGACCCAGCGGATGCCCGTTTGACAGGGCTGCTGGTCCCGGCGCCTTACGTGGTGCCGGAGAAGAAGGCCAAGAAGAAGGCCACGAGAACCCGAAGCAGTTCCCGGCGTCAGGTGTTATCGGATTCATCGTCCGATGACTCCGAGGCGGACTCCTCCCACGAGGACGAGGAGGAGAACAAAGAGGCCTCTCCCCCAGCGGGGGGAGAGAAGAAGAGGAAGGCCTCCCCAATGGGGGAGGCCGAAGGGTCCAAGAAGGGAAGGACCCTTCCCCCGGACTGTTCCACCAACGCCGGCGACAGCGACGAGGAGTGGCCCTCAAGGGCCAAGCCCCTGGCGAGATCGTAAGTATCCGGACTCCTGAATAACTCATAATTTTTCTTTTTGTCGCATATCATCTTTTAATGCCGCATACAACCCTGTAGTCCACCCAAGGACGATCTTCCCGCTTCGTCGAGCGGGTCCTTGGATTCGTCGGATGTGAATAGCACTTCACTTCCGACCGCCTCCACCCCCCGTGATGCCGACGACGCCGAGGTGGGATCCCAGAAAGGGACCCACCAGGGGGAGGAGGCACCGGAGGTGCCGCAGGGCAACCTCCCGGACTCTGGACTAGACTCCGCACCGGAACCTTCAGTGGTTCCGGAGTCCGGCGGGCGGCCCCTTCGTAAGAAGGGCAAGACTATGACGCCGGCGGCCTCCGTCCAACCGGAGGCGCCGGATAACTTGCTGGAGGCGCTCAACGGCACTTCCATCGACGAGGAACACCGCACCGTCATGAGTGCGGTGATTTAGAAGGTTCAGCTCGCCAAAAGCGGGCTGACTGAAGCCTGCAACAGCCTTCTAACAGGCTTTGAGGTAAGAATTTTAAGATATGTAAAATAGTACCGCATAGACAGTAGCCCCTGATACTCGGTTTGGTGTTCGGAAAGAAAAGCCGGACTGAGGATCTAAAAAGATATAAGCAGAAGTCTTAACAAAAATATGTCAATATGGGAATGCAGGCTGCGCTGCTGACCTCCGCCGCACTGACTGCAGAGGTCAATGCCTTGAAGCAGAGCCTCGAGCGGTCCGAGAGCGAACTCGACCGTGCCAAGAAGCAGCTCGAGGACAAGGAAGGTGAGTAACACCTTATTAAAGTTGTACCTTACAGAAAAGGATTTGGTTGCAAGAGGAATGATAAGGATAACATGGGTACTCCAGGGGCTACGAACGAGGTGGCGACCCTGAAGGAGGCGGTGTCCGCTGCCGAACGCAATGCGGCCGCGGAACACGCCGAGCGAGAGAAGCAGGAGGCGCGGGTGGCGGAGGTACGGCAAGAGCTCCAGGCTCTCGTGGAAAAACACGAGAGTTTGGAGCGTGACTCGAAGACTCGAGAGTCCGAGCTTGCATCGGCTCTTGAGAGTGCCAAAGCCGCTAAGGCCGAAGCCCACAAGGCCCTCCAGGAAATCGAGGCATTAAAGAAGATAGCGGCGGGTAAGGCATTCTTCATGCAAAGCAAGCATGTAAAAGTGAATTACCTGTTACTTACCCGAATTCGGAGCTCTCCAGGAGCGTTCGCAGATCTGCCCCATAGCATGTCCGATGTTGCCGCTTTCTACAGAGCCGAGGAGGGGAGCTCGACGGAGAAGGTGTTCTGGTCTCAGTATGCTGAGGCGGACATCCGGTGCCCCTTAGTGACCAGCTGAAGCAGCTGGTCGAGCTCCACAAGGTGGCCGAACAGGCCATGAAGGGCCTCATAGTTCGGCTGTGGCCCAAAGAGGCCATGCTTGGGAGCTACTTCAGCCTGGTGCGGCGGCTGGTGGATGCTTGTCCATGGGTTGAAGTCATCAAGCACTCCGCCTGCATTGAAGGTGCCCATCGGGCCCTTGCCCGTGCCAAAGTGCACTGGGGCAGGATGGACGCTGAGAAGCTTGTGACGGACGCGCCACCGCCGGGGAAGGAGTATCGCACGCCCGAGATGTATTATAAGGGTGTCCTGAAGGGTGCCCGCATTATTGCGGGTGAGTGCTCCAAAGATGTAATTTTTTAGTAGACTCGCATTTTGTTATCCTTTGCGCTGAAAACTTCGTTCATATGCGCTAAGCAACACTTTTTAATTTAAAATATTACCTTCTGTGCGACCGTTTATCAAATCTGAGAGATGGCAAGTCGTTGGCTTCGGCCCCCATGCCACGAGTGCTGGGGTGTTCGGGATAAACTTGAGCGCTCTTGTTCCCATTTTTGGGTCCATCTAGGGAGGCGCTCAACACAACGAACGAGGCAACCGGACTTATAATGCTTGAACACTCTCACTTAGCCATAGAATTCTATAATTTTAATTTTCGGCGAAGCCCCTAGTGTTCAGAAGGCCGAATTCGGGGCGCTATCCACGCCTGGGCCGGACAAAGCCGGTTCCTCGCTCTAAGCGGCATAAGTCTTTAGGGACTCAAAAAAACCTCTCGAAAAGCGACCGGCTCTCGCCTCATCATGACGGTCAGTTTTAGCTTTCTCCACTGAGATGCTCGCCCAGCTCAACTGGGGCACAATCGCAGTGGTTCTCCCAGCGCTACCTTAGCCGATATAACGGAACGTAAGGTACCAAAACATGGGAGCCGGGCAAACCCAACTATTGGCCCAAGACATGATTCGGAGCAGATGCATATAATGCTACAAGTTCGGGGTGCCGCACTTGTGAAAGTGTTCGGACTTACCACACCATAACATGGGGAGCTTAAGCCCCTGGTGTATTTAGCCGTACCACAGTGTACAGATGCAACATGTCATAAATGAACATACGTATAAGAAAGGAATGCAGTGGTAGTAAAAAGCGATGCATTGTTTATTCAAAAAATACTGTCATGAATGCAGAACGATACAAATAGTGCGGTAAGCAAGGGGTGGGACTATTTAGCATGTCCCCCCCTCCGGGGGTAGGCTCCGAAATGGTGTATAAAACAGGTATAATGCTCGTAATGGAGACCACCTGGGTACTCGTCGTATCTTTTCTCCTTCCCTGGCTGTTGCATCGTGAGTTCAGCAAGTCTACTGCCGGACAGGGCCTCTGGTAAACGAAGTCCTGAGGATAAGAAAAATAAAAAAAAAGTATGAAACACTTGGGAGCCCCTGGTGTGGTTGAGCCGCACTCTGGGCCTGCTGTGGCCGTGCCCCTCCCCCTATGCCCATGGTATCTCCAGAGCGTAGTGATGTACGCGAAGTGCTGGTCTTGCAATTTTGCGAGGGCTGGGGTTGGGACCGCATTGCTACGCGTGCTCGGAACGTGCCAGGTGGTCTTGTTGTAGGTTACTCTGGGCGCGCTTGGCGGTGTCCGGTCGCTTAACGTCCGGACTCGAGAATTGCCTTAAGAGGCTGCTCTGCACTTCTGCCGCGAGGGCCGCTGTATGCTCCTCCGTTTAGAGAGAGCGTTCAGTGTTTCTGTTGGCCGTGATGACTCCTCGAGGGCCTGGCATCTTGAGCTTGAGGTATGCGTAGTGCGGCACCGCATTGAACTTTGCAAACGCGGTTGGTCCGAGCAGTGCATGATAGCCACTGCGGAACGGAACTATGTCGAAGATTAACTCCTCGCTTCGGAAGTTATCCGGGGATCCGAAGACCACTTCTAGTGTAACTGAGCCTGTATAATTGGCTTCTACACCTGGTATGACGCCTTTGATGGTCGTCTTTGTGGGTTTAATCCTTGAGGGGTCTATGCCCGTCTTGCACACTGTGTCCTGATAAAGCAGGTTCAGGCTGCTGCCGCCGTCCATCAGGACTCTAGTGAGGTGAAACCCGTCGACGATTGGGTCTAGAACCAATGCGGCGAATCCGCCATGGCGGATGCTGGTGGGGTGGTCCCTTCGATCAAACGTGACCGGGCAGGAGGACCATGGATTGAACTTTGGGGTGACTGGCTCCATCGTGTATACGTCCCTGAGTGCACGCTTCCGCTCCCTTTTGGGTATGTGGGTTGCGTATATCATGTTCACCGTCCGCACTTGTGGGGGGAAACCCTTCTGTCCTCTATTGTTCGGCGGCCGGGTCTCCTCCTCGTCATCGCTATGCACCCCCTTGTCATTGTTTTCGGCAATTAACTTGCATGCCTGCTTGAATACCCAACAATCCCTGTTGGTGTGATTAGCTGGCTTTTCGGGGGTGCCGTGTATCTGGCACGAGCGGTCGAGTATTCGGTCCAAATTGGATGGACCCGGAGTAGTTCTTTTGAATGGCTTTTTCCGCTGACCGGGTTTGGAGCCTCTGAATCCGGCGTTGACTGCCGTATCCTCAGTATTATCGCCGTTAATGCGGCGTTTGTGCTTGTTGCGACGCGACCTGCCATTGTGGTCCTTGGTATCCGGACTACCAGAATTTTTGTTGAGGTTGTTACTGCAGGCTAGCTAGCTGTCCTCTCCCGCGCAGAAGCGGGTCATGAGTGATGTGAGGGCTGCCATGGATTTCGGCTTTTCTTGTCCTAGGTGCCGGGCAAGCCACTCGTCGCGGATGTTATGTTTGAAGGCTGCGAGGGCCTTTGCATCTGGACAGTCGACGATTTGATTTTTCTTTGTTAAGAACCGTGTCCAGAATTGTCTGGCCGATTCGGCTGGCTGCTGAATTATGTGGCTTAGGTCATCAGCGTCTGGTGGTCGCACATATGTGCCCTGGAAGTTATCAAGGAATGCGGCTTCCAGGTCCTCCCAACACCCAATTGATTCTGCTAGCAAGCTATTAAGCCAATGCCGAGCTGGTCCTTTAAGCTTGAGTGGGAGGTATTTGATGGCGTGAAGATCATCACTGCGGGCCATGTGGATATGAAGGAGATAGTATTCGATCCAAACCGCGGGGTCTGTTGTGCCATCGTAAGATTCAATGTTCACGGGTTTGAACCCTTCGGGGATTTGATGATCCATTACTTCATCTGTGAAGCATAGTGTGTGTGCGGTGCCTCTGTATTGGGCTATATCACGACGTAGCTCAAGCGAGCTTTGTCTACTGTGTTCAGCCCGGCCGGAATTGCTATATCCGGCGCGACGGTTGTCGTCGCGTATCATGGGGCTCCCACGCGATCCGTAGATCAATCTCGATTGTCTTGCCTTGTCCTCCAATATGTCTTGCAAGTCCGGCGCATTCCCCCGTGGCTTTGTACTTTTCAAGCGATGCCGGGGTACGGCTTTAGTGGAAGGCCTAGAGGTCTCTCTGTCGCGGCCACGAGGTGGCCGGTCGGCTGTATTGTGCGCTGGTGATGTAGGTTTATATGCTTCCTCTTCTAACCGGGGCAGCAGCTTGCATTTGGGGTAGCTTTTGGAGGGGCGTTCGAGTTCGTACTCTTCGGCCGCGAGGACTTCGGTCCATCTGTTGGCTAGCAAATCTTGATCAGCTCTAAGCTGTTGCTGCTTTTTCTTGAGGCTGCTTGCCGTGGCCATAAGCCTGCATTTGAAACGCTCTTGTTCGACGGGATCCTTAGGCACGACGAATTCATCGTCGTCGAGGCTTGCCTCATCTCCGGAGGGAGGCATGTAATTATCGTCCTCTACCTCTTTGTCTGCCGCTATCTCATGAGGGCTGGCTTCTCCATCCTCCTGTGCTGAATCTTGCTGGAGGGGGTTGTCTTCGGCACTGTCCGGGGTGTTATTGTCTCTGGTGCCGGAATCTCCATTCTTACTTTGGCGGGATTTAGAGCGGCGCTGCTGACGCCGGCGCTTAGGCTGTTTCTTGGAGGGGTCTTCCTCTGTTGTTGCATCGCCATTCCCGTCCTTTGGGATGTCCACCATGTATATGTTGTATGACGAGGTGGCTTTCCAGTGCCCCGTAGGCGCTGGTTCTTGGTCGTCTCCGGCATCATCGTCCATACCGTCGATGTCTTCGGAGTTGAAGTCTAGCATGTCAGTTAGGTCGTCGACAATGGCTACAAAGTGGGTGGTGGGTGGGCTTTGAATTTCTTTGTCGTCCACATCCCAACCATCCTGACCGTAGTCCGGCCAGGGCTCTCTCGATAACGAGAGATACTTTAGCGAATTCAGGATGTCACCAAAAGGCGAGTGCTGAAAGATGTCCGCAGCGGTGAACTCCGTGATCGGCGCCCAATCGGATTTGATTGGTAGGGGCGCGGGAGGTTCGGAGTCCGGCGAGGAATCCGGCACCTCAGAGTCATGAGCTTCACAAGGGACAGGGTCGGTATTCGGCTCCATCGCCGTAGAGGTGGCAGCGCCCGAGGCGGTGTCTAGCCACCCATCCTCGATCAGCGCAGTCGGCTCTGAGTTAAGGGTCAGAGCGGACTCCTGTGCGGCCTCCGGGGCACTGTCCAGCAGCAGAGCTAAATCATGCCCATCGTGACAGTGCGGCCCGCTCGGCTGTGGCTCGAATCCGTCGAAGATCAAGTCTCCGCGGATGTTAGCCGTATAGTTCAAACTTCCAAATCTGACCTGGTGGCCAGGGGCGTAGCTTTCGATCTGCTCCAGATGGCCAAGCGAATTGGCCCGCAGTGCAGAGCCGCCAACACGAAGATCTGTCCGGGGAGAAAAGTCTCACCCTAGACCGCGTCGTTGTTGATGATCGAAGGAGCCATCGGGCCTATGAGCGACGATACAGAGGAACTCTCAATGGAAGCACCAATGTCGGTGTCAAAACCGGCGGATCTCGGGTAGGGGGTCCCGAACTGTGCGTCTAGGCGGATGGTAACAGGAGACAAGGGACACGATGTTTTTACCCAGGTTCGGGCCCTCTCGATGGAGGTAAAACCCTACTCCTGCTTGATTGATATTGATGATATGGGTAGTACCAAAAGTAGATCTACCACGAGATCAAGGAGGCTAAACCCTAGAAGCTAGCCTATGGTATGATTGTTGTTCGTCCTATGGACTAAAACCCTCCAGTTTATATAGACACCGGAGAGGGCTAGGGTTACACAGAGTCGGTTACAATGGTAGGAGATCTACATATCCGTATTTGCCAAGCTTGCCTTCCACGCCAAGGAAAGTCCCATCCGGACACGGGACGAAGTCTTCAATCTTGTATCTTCATAGTCTTGGAGTCCGGCCAATGATGATAGTTCGGCTATCCGGACACCCCCTAGTCCAGGACTCCCTCAAAGGGGAAAACCATAAGCATTGGGAGTATAGTGTTGAGCGTGCCATGGCGGATCTGAAGGTACAAACCGGACAAAGGCAACTTCGCAACCAAGACAAGAAATCAGAGTAAAGCAGTGGCAATCTATTTTCTTGCTGCGATAAATAAGTTGAGCAGATACGAAAGAGTACCACCTCTGGTGTGGCGCCGTGTACGCATCTGCTGAGAATTTGACGGTGCTGCAGTAGTGATGGCTGTCGGCAGCATGGAAGCAGATCTAGGAGGGTAGACGGTGGTGGCGGGGTGCTACGTGTCGAGCTTGCGTTGGTTTTCCCCGAAGAGGAGGGGGTGATGCAGCACAATAGCGTAAGTATTTCCCTCAGTTTTTGAGAACCAAGGTATCAATCCAGTAGGAGGTCACGCGCAAGTCCCTCGTACCTGCACAAAACGATAGCAACTCGCAACCAACGCTTAGGGGTTGTCAATCCCTTCACGGTCACTTACGAGAGTGAGATCTGATAGAGATAATATTTTTGGTATTTTTGATATAAAGATGCAAAGTAAAAAGTAAAAGTCAAAGCAAGTAAATAAAGTAATATAGATTGATATGATGAGAATCGACCCGGGGGCGATAGGTTTCACTAGTGGCTTCTCTCAAGAGCATAAGTATTCTACGATGGGTGAGCAAATTACTGTTGAGCAATTGACAGAATTGAGCATAGTTATGAGTATATCTAGGCAATGATCATGTATATAGGCATCGCGTCCGCAACAAGTAGATCGAAATGATTCTGCATCTACTACTATTACTCCACTCATCGACCGCTATCCAGCATGCATCTAGAGTAGTAAGTTAAAAACAGAGTAACGCCTTAAGCAAGATGACATGATGTAGAGGGATAAATTCATGCAATATGATAAAAACCCCATCTTGTTATCCTCAATGGCAACAATACAATACGTGCCTTGCAACTCTTTCTGTCACTGAGTAAGGACACCGCAAGATTGAACCCAAAGCCATGCACTTCTCCCATTGCAAGAACTACCAATCAAGTTGGCCAACCAAACGGATAATTCGAAGAGACTTGCAAAGATAACTCAATCATACATAAAAGAATTCAGAGAAGAATCAAATATTTTCCATAGATAATACTGGATCATAAACCAACAATTCATCGGTCTCAACAAACACACCACAAAAAGAAGATTACATCGAATAGATCTCCACGAGAGAGGAGGAGAACATTGTATTGAGATCCAAAAAGAGAGAAGAAGCCATCTAGCTACTAGCTATGGACCCGAAGGTCTGAAGTAAACTACTCACACTTCATCGGAGGGGCTATGGTGATGATGTAGAAGCCGTCCGTGGTGCATGCCCTCTCCGGCGGAGCTCCGGAACAGGTCCCAAGATGGGATCTCGTGGATACAGAAGGTTGCGGCGGTGGAATTAGGTTTTTGGCTCCGTATCTGGTCTATTGGGGATACGTAAGTATATATAGAAGGAAGGAGTACATCGGTGGAGCTCCGAGGGGCCCACAAGGTAGGTGTGCGCGCCCAGGGGGGCGCCCTCCACCCTCGTGACCTCCTCGGAAGCTTCTTGGAGTAGGGTCCAAGTCTCCTGGATCACGTTCGGTGAGAAAATCACGTTCCCGAAGGTTTCATTCCATTTGGACTCCGTTTGATATTCCGTTTCTTCGAAATACTGAAATAGGCAAAAAAACAGCAATTCTGGGCTGGGCCTCCGGTTAATAGGTTAGTCCCAAAAATAATATAAATGTGGAAAATAAAGCCCAATATAGTCCAAAACAGTAGATAAAGTAGCATGGAGCAATCAGAAATTATAGATACATTGGAGACGTATCAAGCATCCCCAAGCTTAATTCCTGCTCGCCCTCGAGTAGGTAAATGATAAAAAAAGAATTTTTGATGCGGAGTGATACTTTGGCATAATTTCAATGTAAAGCTTCTTAATCATGGTATGAATATTCAGATCCGAAAGATTCAATACAAAAGTTCATATTGACACAAAAATAATAATACTTCAAGCATACTAATCAAAGCAATCATGTCTTCTCAAAATAACATGGCAAAAGAAAGTTCATCCCTACAAAATCATATAGTTAGGCTATGCTTGATTTTCGTCAAACAAAGATGTTCCCAACTTCTATACCCCCGATGACAAGCCAAGCAATTGTTTCATACTCAAATAATCTCAAACTCTTTCAACCTTCACGCAATATATGAGCGCGAGCCATGGATATAGCACTATGGGTGGAATAGAATATGATGATGGGGGTTGTGTGGAGAAGACAAAAAAAGGATAAAGTCTCACATCAACGAGGCTAATCAATGAGCTATGGAGATGCCCATCGATTGATGTTAATGCAAGGAGTAGGGATTGCCATGCAACGGATGCACTAGAGCTATGAATGCTCAAAAAAAGAAAACTAGTGGGTGTGCATCCAACTTGCTTGCTCATGAAGACCTAGGGCATTTGAGGAAGCCCATCGTAGGAATATACAAGCCAAGTTCTATATTGAAAAGTTCCCACTAGTATGAAAAAGACAACTTATGAGACTCACTACATGAAGAACAAGGTGCTACTTTGAAGCACAATATATGAGACTCACTACATGAAGAACAAGGTGCTACTTTGAAGCACAAGTGTGGAAAAGAGATAGTAGCATTGCCCCTTTTTTTGGGCGTTTTTTTGGGCCTTTCCTTTTTTTGGGCCTTTTTTGGGCAATGCTCTAATAATGATGATCATCACACTTTCATTACAACATATGAATTACAACTCGAAACTAGAACAAGATATGACTCTATATGAATGCCTCCAGCGGTGTACGAGGATGGTGCAATGAATCAAGAGTGACATGTATGAAAAATAATGCATGGTGGCTTTCCCATAAATACGATGTCAACTACAAGATCATGCAATGGCAATATGACAAAAGTAATGCATGTCACGATGATGACGGTGGAAGTTGCATGGCAATATATCTCAAAATGGCTATGGAAATGCCATGATAGGTAGGTATGGTGGCTGTTTTCAGGAAGATAAAAGGAGGTTTATGTGTGATAGAGCGTATCGTATCACGGGGTTTGGATGCACCGGCGAAGTTTGCACCAACTCTTAAGGTGAGAAAGGGCAATGCACGGTACTGAAGAGGCTAGCAATGGCGGAAAGGTGAGAGTGCGTATAATCCATGGACTCAACATTAGTCAAAAAGAACTCATATACTTATTGCAAAAATTTAAAAGTCATCAAAAATCAAGTACTACGCGCATGCTCCTAGGGGGATAGGTTGGTAGGAAAAGACCATCGCTCGTCCCCGACCGCCACTCATAAGGATGCACAAGCCAGGTACACTTCATGTTTCAAATTTGTTACACAACTTTAACCATACGTGCATGCTACGGGACTTGCAAACTTCAACACAAGTATTTCTCAAATTCATAATCACCCAACTAGCATGACTTTGATATTATCACCTCCATATCTCAAAACAATTATCAAGCATCAAACTTATCTTAGTATTCAACGCACTCAAAAGAAAGTTTCACATATCTTGAATACCAAGTATATTAACATTAAGCAAATTACCATGCTATTAAAGACTCTCAAAATAATCTAAGTGAAGCATGAGAGATCAAGTTTCTTTAAAACAAATCCACCACCGTGCTCTAAAAGATCTAATTGAAGCACTAGAGCAAAAATTATCATGCTCAAAAAGATATAAGTGAAGCACTATGAGCAAAACTATCAAGCACAAAAGATATAAGTGAAGCACATAGAGTATTCTAACAATTTCCAAATCATGTATGGCTCTCTCAAAAGTTGTGTACAGCAAGTATGATTGTGGTAGACTAACAAGCAAAGACACAAATAATACAAGACGCTCCAAGCAGAACACATATCATGTTGGTGAATAAAAATATAGCTCCAAGTAAATTACCGATGGAAGTGGACGAAAGAGGGGATGCCTTCCAGGGCATCCCCAAGCTTTGACTTTTTAGTGTCCTTGGATTATCTTGGGGGTGCCATGGGCATCCCCAAGCTTAGGCTCTTGCCACTCCTTTTTCCATAATCCATCAAAAGAATTCACCCAAAACATGAAAACTTCACAACACAAAACTCAACAGAAATCTCGTGAGCTCCGTTAGAGAAAGAAAACAAAAGACTACTTCAAGGTACTGTAATGAACTCATTCTTTATTTATATTGGTGTTAAACCTAATGTATTCCAACTTCTCTATGGTTTATAAACTAATTTACTAGCCATAGATTCATCAAAATAAGCAAACAACACACGAAAAACAGAATCTGTCAAAAACAGAACAGTCTGTAGTAATCTGTAACTAACGCAAACTTGTGGAACTCTAAAATTTCTACCAAAATAGGAAGTCCTGGAAAATTTGTTTATTGATCAGCAGCAAAAAGAATCAACGCAAAAGAACGTTCCTGTGATTTATCATAACTAAATTTGTGCGCGCAAAGTTTCTGTTTTTCAGCAGAATCAAATCAACTATCATCGTAGGTTATCCTATAGGTCTTACTTGGCACAAACACTAATTAAAACATAAAACCACATCCAAACAGAAGGTAGATGGATTATTTATTCCTAAACAGAACCAAAAACAAAAAACACAAAATAAAATTGGGTTGCCTCCCAACAAGCGCTATCGTTTAACGCCCCTAGCTAGGCATAAAAGCAAGGATAGATCTAGGTATTGCCATTTTTGGTAGGCAATTCTTCAGTGAGGCATCTACCTCCCTTAGAATTTTCTTTATTTCTAGAAATTATCAAACCTTTAGGCATAAGATCGAAAAGTTCATTCATAGCAAATGGTTCCTTAATGATAGTAAAAAGATCGGGATGAATACTTATAGATTTAAGATCCGCATTTTCCTTACTAGAAGATTCACCCTTATTTTTAGGAACATACATAAGCTTAGCAATTTTAGTAGGAGGACTAGGAGTATTCTTTACGGAGGAAAAAGCGGTTCCCAAATTGGTAATGATACCCTCAAGTTTATCGATACGAGTAGAGTCTAGATTTATTTTTTCATTAACCATGGGTTCCTTCTCCTTAATATTTTGCAAATTCATTCCTACCTTAGATCCATATTGAGTAATTTGATTATGAATCTTTTTATCTAGATTTTCAATGGATTCAATGGTAGCAACTTTGTTTTCAATAATTTCAAGCCTTTGCATAACATGCTCCAAAGTTAACATAGTTCCATTAACCAAAAGAGGAGGTGAGCCAAATAAATCTATTAAAGCATTATATGAATCAAAAGTATGGCTACCCAAGAAATTCCCTCCGGTAATGGTATCAAGGATATATCTATACCAAGGATTAGCACCCACATAAAAATTGCGAAGAAGAACTGAAGTGGATTGCTTCCTGGTAGATCTATTTTGAGCATTGCAAATTCTATACCAAGCATCTTTTAGATTTTCTCCCTCCCTTTGTTTAAAATTTAGCACTTCATTCTCGGGAGATAACGGAGAAGATAAAAGACTAGTCATGACGACACGCAAGCAAACTAACACACGAGCAAACAAAAGGCAAAGGGAAAAAGAGAAGGAGATTCGGAAAGAGAGGGCGAATAAAACAGCAAGGGTGAAGTGGGGGAGAGGAAAACGAGAGGCAAATGGAAAATAATGTAATGTGAGAGATAGGGATTGCAATGGGTACTTGGTATGTTGACTTCTGCGTAAGCCTCCCCGGCAACGGCGCCAGAAATTCTTCTTGCTACGTCTCGAGCTTGCGTTGGTTTTCCCCGAAGAGGAGGGGGTGATGTAGCACAGTAGCGTAAGTATTTCCCTCAGTTTTTGAGAACCAAGGTATCAATCCAGTAGGAGGTCACGCGCAAGTCCCTCGTACCTGCACAAAACGATAGCAACTCGCAACCAATGCTTAGGGGTTGTCAATCCCTTCACGGTCACTTACGAGAGTGAGATCTGATAGAGATAATATTTTTGGTATTTTTGATATAAAGATGCAAAGTAAAAAGTAAAAGGCAAAGCAAGTAAATAAAGTAATATAGATTGATATGATGAGAATAGACCTGGGGGCCATAGGTTTCACTAGTGGCTTCTCTCAAGAGCATAAGTATTCTACGGTGGGTGAGCAAATTACTGTTGAGCAATTGACAGAATTGAGCATAGTTATGAGTATATCTAGGCAATGATCATGTATATAGGCATCACGTCTACGACAAGTAGATCAAAATGATTCTGATCTACTACTATTACTCCACTCATCGACCGCTATCCAGCATGCATCTAGAGTATTAAGTTAAAAACAGAGTAACACCTTAAGCAAGATGACATGATGTAGATGGATAAATTCATGCAATATGATGAAAACCCCATCTTGTTATCCTCGATGGCAACAATACAATACGTGCCTTGTAACTCTTTCTGTCACTGAGTAAGGACACCGCAAGATTGAACCCAAAGCCATGCACGTCTCCCATTGCAAGAACTACCAATCAAGTTGGCCAAACCAAATGGATAATTCGAAGAGTCTTGCAAAGATAACTCAATCATACATAAAAGAATTCAGAGAAGAATCAAATATTTTCCATAGATAATACTGGATCATAAACCCACAATTCATCGGTCTCAACAAACACACCGCAAAAAGAAGATTACATCGAATAGATCTCCACGAGAGAGGGGGAGAACATTGTATTGAGATCCAAAAAGAGATAAGAAGCCATCTAGCTACTAGCTATGGACCCGAAGGTCTGAAGTAAACTACTCACACTTCATCGGAGGTGCTATGGCGATGATGTAGAAGCCCTCCATGGTGGATGCCCTCTTCGGCGGAGCTCCGGAACAGGCCCTAAGATGGGATCTCGTGGATACAGAAGGTTGCGGCGGTGGAATTAGGTTTTTGGCTCCGTATCTGGTCTATTGGGGATACGTAGGTATATATAGGAGGAAGGAGTACGTCGATGGAGCTCCAAGGGGCCCACGAGGTAGGGGGGCGCGCCCTCCACCCTCGTGACCTCCTCGGAAGCTTCTTGGAGTAGGGTCCAAGTCTCCTGGATCACGTTCGGTGAGAAAATCACGTTCCCGAAGGTTTCATTCCGTTTGGACTCCGTTTGATATTCCGTTTCTTCGAAATACTAAAATAGGCAAAAAAACAGCAATTCTGGGCTGGGCCTCCGGTTAATAGGTTAGTCCCCAAAATAATATAAAAGTGGAAAATAAAGCCCAATATAGTCCAAAACAGTAGATGAAGTAGCATGGAGCAATCAAAAACTTAGATATGTTGGAGACGTATCACGGGGCGCGGTGGACGAGACGGTCGTAGGAGCGGCGCCGGCAAGATGGACGACGGCGGGGATGAAGCGAGAGGACGGGATGCAAGGATCCCGGTCCGAAGGCGTGGATGAGAGAGGTCGATCTCTTGTAATGGACGGCGGCATCGGGGTATCAGCTCCGGCATGGTGGAGGACGGCGGTGGATGGAGTGGCGTACGGCGGCAGACGGAGGAGGATGGGGTGGAGAGGGTGTTTTGGCGCCCACGGAGTACGAATGGGGAAAAGGGAGGTCGAGAGGAAGGGGGGAACCATGTATTCAGGGCGCGCTTGTCTCAAATGCGAGGAAATTTACAAACTTAGCCCCCGTTTCAAATTTCTACTACATCACAGCAACATTAGTCGGTTGGGGATAGGACGGTAATCTCGCATACACCGAATATTTCCCGACGAGAGTTTGTTTTTGGCGCCCACCGTGTATGAATATGAATCGGGGAGGGAGTCGATTTTGGCCGAGGGCACACTGTGTTTTGGCGCCCATCGTGTATGAATCCGGGTGAGAGGCGGTTACGTCACGTTTGGGTGAAATTACAAACCTACCCCTATTGAAACCTATAGAAATCCAGCAGATAGGCTTTGCGTGGCAGGGATAGGCAGTAGTGATTTCCATCTCGTAGATTTTGGTTTCGGGCGGGGTTACTGCGACTTTCCCCACTTTGTTCAAATTTTGCACAGTGCACGTTTACCGTGCCAACTCAATTCAAATCCCGTTTGTATTCTACTATTTTTTTTCGGGCAGGATCCATTTTCAATTGGAATTACATTCTATATACATCATTTTTTATATATACTTTCAAAAGCACAACACCATTTATACATAAATATGGTTTACAAATGGCATGATCTCAGATTCATAAGGTTGTATCCATCAATTTGGATTTTCAAATATTTGAAACCACTTTATGTTGAAATCCAATGTATGCATTCCTCGCTAACTGTCTCCAATTAATGTCTGTTTCATGCGGGTCTTTTTTTAACTTCTCAAACATGTATAATGTGTTTCACACACGCAACATATAGTGTAATCCCGTTTAGACATATAAACCATGCATTGTTTGTAAATGAAGAATCTATGGATCACCAATATTGATAAACTATATAACATTACACGTGTGCCCAAATTCAAATGAATATGCATGTTTGATACACCAATTTGCGTTATGATATTATCGATGTCGTGATCTCCAGTTTAAATATTTGAATCCCATTTAATCCAGATATTTGTCTCATATAGCTATCACTCATGCTTATATAGGACTATATCTCTCTGGACCTATACGCGTTCATCGTCTCTCAGGTATCTCTGGTGCTACCTGTATGCCGACAATGATCTTTTATCTTCGTAACACACTGACGGCACTCTCTCCCTCGACCTCCATCACTCTATCTCCCTCTAAGTATATCTCGTTCCCTGCTATGTGTCTCTAACTATGATTCTCCATGTGGAATCTCTTTCTCTAACACAAACACAAAACTTTGTCTCCCGGTGTCTCATTTCTCTCTACTATTCCCATGTGTGCCACTCGCACACCCCTCATACAGAGATGACTTTCGCTCCTTAGATATGAGAACCTACGACTCTTCCTCTTCAATATCTCTTTCTCACACACAAACACAAACTCTGTCTCCCAGGGTCTCATATTTCTCCATTGTTCTCTTGTATGTCGCTCACACACACCCTCTCTCCCTAGAGATATCTTGCGTTTCCTCATATGTCTCTCTAGCTATCACTCTCGTTGTGAAATATCTTTCTCTCTCACAGACACAAAACTCCGTCTCTTTGGATCTCATTTCTCTCTGATATCTGTTTGTATGTGACTCACATGCACCCTCTCTCTATCTCTCTCACACCCACACACATAACCCAGCCTTCTGATCCACTCGACTCCTATCTCTAACGCACACTAGCTAGCATCTTTATCTTTCTATTTATCTGTTTCTCCATCAACCTTCTTTCTCGCCCTCACTCTTGATTCCTATCACGCACACTACATATGTTTCTCTCTACATGCAGTCAAGTGCCCTCTCACACACACATATAACTTCACCCTTTGAACCACCCGACGGTCATCTCCAACACCCAAACTAATGGATGTCCCTCTAGCTAGCATCTCCATCTCTGTATTTGTCTGTAGTTTCTCCGTCAACATTTCTTTCTCGCACGGAGTCTTGCTTCCTATCACCCACACTATATATGTCTCTCCATACATATGCATTTATAGGTTGATCTCTTTTGCACAATCGTTGCGCCTCACCCCCTCTGCTCGCCATAGATGCATGCTCCAGCCCACGCCACTATCTCTTAAAGACAAAAACACATGCTCAATTGTCGGGCCTTCTTCCCTACATTCTCACATGCATGCATATTGTCATATCGATCTGTCTCTCCCATGTCGTTGATCTTATGACTTATGTCTTCTTTCTTTTATCTCAATCATGCGCACGCGCACATACACATCCCACGTATACATGTATACCTCTCACACATGCACGTTCAAGGTCTCTATGTCTCCATACGTAGTTAATTACCCTCAATCCTAATGCCACATCGAATCATTCTCCTCTTTTGTGCACATAACTTCCGCCTGGATGGGTAAAACACGCACTCACACTTAACAATCTCCTTCTAGCTACCCCCCTGATAACCCACAAGTGTAGGGGATCGCAACAGCTTTCGAGGGTAAAGTATTTAACCCAAATTTATAGATTCGACACAAGGGGAGCCAAAGAATATTCTTGAGTATCAGCAATTGAGTTATAAATTCAACCACACCTGGATAACTTAGTATCTGCAGCAAAGTGTTTAGTAGCAAAAGTGGTATGATAATAAAGGTAACGGTAGCAAAAGTAAAGATAAGTGTTTTGGGGTTTTTGTAGTAGTTGTAACAGTAGCAACGGAAAAGCAAATAAGCGAAGAACAATATGTGAAAAGCTCGTAGGCAATGGATCAATGATGGATAATTATGACGGATGCGATTCCTCATGTAATAGCTATAACATAGGGTGACATAGAACTAGCTCCAGTTCATCAATGTAATGTAGGCATGTGTTCCGTAAATAGTCATACGTGCTTATGGAAAAGAACTTTCATGACAACTTTTGTCCTACCCTCCCATTGCAGCGGGGTCCTTACGGAAACTAAGGGATATTAAGGCCTCCTTTTAATAGAGAACCGGAACAAAGCATTACCACATAGTGAATACATGAACTCCTCAAACTACGGTCATCACCGAGAAGTATCCCGATTATTGTCACTTCGGGGTTGTTGGATCATAGCACATAATAGGTGACTATAGACTTGCAAGATAGGATCAAGAACACACATATATTCATGAAAACATAATAGGTTCAGATCTGAAATCATGGCACTCGGGCCCTAGTGACAAGCATTAAGCATAGCAAAGTCATAGCAACATCAATCTCAGAACATAGTGGATACTAGGGATCAAACCCTAACAAAACTAACTTGATTACATGGTAAATCTCATCCAACCCATCACCGTCCAGCAAGCCTACGATGGAATTACTCACGCATGGCTGTGAGAATCATGAAATTGGTGATGGAGGATGGTTGATGATGATGACGGCGAAGAATCCCCCTTTCCGGAGCCCCGAACGGACTCCAGATCAGCCCTCCCGAGAGAGATTAGGGCTTGGCGGCGGCTCCGTGTCGTAAAACGCGATGAAACTTTCTCCCTGATTTTTTCTCCCCCAACGTGAATATATGGAGTTGGAGTTGAGGTCGGTGGAGGTCCAGGGGGCTCACGAGATAGGAGGCTGCGCCCTAGGGGGGTGGGGCGCCCCCCTGTCTCGTGGACAAGCTGTGGGCCCCTGGCATTAATTCTTTCACCAAAAAATTCTTATTAATTCCAAAAAGTGCCTCCGTGGATTTCCAGGACATTCCGAGAACTTTTCTTTTCTACACATAAAACAACATCATGGTAGTTTTGCTGAAAACAGCGTCAGGTCGGGTTAGTTTCATTCAAATCATGCAAGTTAGAGTCCAAAACAAGGGCAAAACTGTTTGGAAAAGTAGATACGTTGGAGACGTATCAACTCCCCAAGCTTAAACCTTTGCTTGTCCTCAAGCAATTCAGTTGATAAACTTAAAGTGATAAAGAAAAACTTTTACAAACTCTGTTTGCTCTTGTTATTGTAACATGAAAAGCCAGCATTCAAGTTTCAGCAAATATTATGAACTAACCATACTCACAATAACACATAGGTCTCACAATTACTCATATCAATAGCATAATCAGCTAGCGAGCCATAATAATAAAACTCGGATGACAACACTTTCTCAAAATAATCATAACATGATATAACAAAATGGTATCTCGCTAGCCCTTTCTAAGACCACAAAACATAAATGCAGAGCACCTTTAAAGATCAAGGACTGACTAAACATTGTAATTCATGGTAAAAGAGATCCAGTCAAGTCATACCCAATATAAACCAATAATAATGAATGCAAATGATAGTGTGCTCTCCAGTGGGTGCTTTTAATAAGAAGGGTGATGACTAAACATAAAAAGTAAATAGATAGGCCCATTCGCAGAGGGAAGCAGGGATTTGTAGAGGTGCCAGAGCTCGATTTTAAAATAGAGATTGAATAACATTTTGAGTGGCATACTTTTGTTGTCAACGCAACAACTATGAGATGGTTGTATCTTCCATACTACATGCATTATAGGCAGTTCCCAAACAGAATGGTAAAGGTCTATACTCCCCCAACCACCAACAAGCATCAATCCATGGCTTGCTCGAAACAACGAGTGCCTCCAACATACAACAGCCCTGGGGGAGTTTTGCTTAATTATTTTGATTTGCTTTGATCTTTTTGGATCAAGGGACTAGGCATCCCGGTTACCAGCCCTTTCTCGTGAATGAGGAGCGGAGTCCACTCCTTGTGAGAATAACCCACCTAGCATGGAAGATATAGGCAGCCCTAGTTGTAACATGAGCTGCTCGAGCATACAAAACATAATTTCATTTGAAGGTTTGGAGTTTCGTACATACAAATTTACTTGGAACGGCAGGTAAATACCGCATATAGGAAGGTATAGTGGACTCATATGGAACAACTTTGGGGTTTAAGGAGGTTGGATGCACAAGCAGTATTCCCGCTTAGTACAGGTGAAGGCTAGCAAAAGACTGGGAAGCGACCAACTGAGAGAGCGACAACAGTCGTAAACATGCATTAAAATTAATTCTCACCGAGTACAAGCATGAATAGGATATAATCCACCATGAACATAAATATCATGAAGGCTATGTTCATTTGATTCAACTACATGCGTGAACATGTGCCAAGTCGAGTCACTCAATTCATTCAAAGGAGGATACCATCCCATCATACCACATCATAATCATTCTAATAGCATGTTAACATGCAAGGTAAACCATTATAACTCATAGCTAATCAAGCATGGCACACGCAACTATAATCTCTAAATGTCATTGCAAATATGTTTACTTCATAATAGCTAACTCAGGAACGATGAACTCATCATATTTACAAAAACAAGAGAGGTCGAGTTCATACCAGCTTTTCTCATCCCAATAAGTCCATCATATATCGTCATTATTGCCTTTCACTTGCACGACTGAACGATGTGTATAATAATAAGAGTGCACGTGCATTGGACTAAGCTGGAATCTGCAAGCATTCAACTCAAGAGAGAAGACAAGATAATATGGCTCTAAGTTAAATAGACAATCATGCATATAAGAGCCACTAACATTTTCAATATGGTCTTCTCGACCCCCAAAAGAAAGAAAAGAAAAATAGAACTATTTACACGGGAAAGCTCCCAACAAGTAAAAGAAGAACAAGAAATCTTTTTGGGTTTTCATTTTAATTCCTACTACAAGCATGGAAATTAAACTAACTAATTTTTTGGTTTTTCTCAAGGTTTATCAAACACACAAGAAGAAAACTAGAAAAAGAAATTTAAACTAGCATGGATAATACAATGAAAGAGTATGAGCACCGACGACTAGTGTGTGAACATGAATGTAAAGTCGGTCAGAAATACGTACTCCTCCAAGCTTAGGCTTTTGGCCTAAGTTGGTCTAATACCAATGACCGCCTGGCTGATATCCATAAGAGAAACTGGGGTCGTACTGAGATGCAGAGGCAACCGCCTCCTGAGCAGCAGCGTGTTGGCGAGCTGCCTCCATTCCCCTCTCATATTCAGTTGCTTCCTCCCTAGTGACAACATATCTTCCTTTTGCCTGATAATCAAAAAGGTAGGGGGCAGGAAGAGTAACAGGAACGACATTGCGCCTGTCATAGATTAGTCGATAATGGAGGAATTGTTCATTCCTCTCAAGAAAATGATGATCAAACATAGCTTCTTTATCCAAATAAACATGAGGTGCAATCATATACCCCTCTCGTGGAGCTATATTAATAAAATTAGCCACACGGGTTGCATAAATTCCTCCAAAGAAATCACCCCTTCTACTATTATTCTGCAACCTACGTGCAACTATTGCCCCCAAGTTATAACCTTTAAAACCTGACACTGCACTCTTGAGGACACAAAGATCACGGACACACATGTGACATGCTTCGTCCTTACCATTAATGCATCTACCAATGAAGAGAGCAAAATAATGTATAGCAAGAAAATGAATGCTCCCTATGGTAGCTTGTGTTATGTCCCTAGATTCTCCCACATAATACTAGCAAGAAAATCACTAAATTCAGATTTGTGAGGATCATTAATATTACCCCACTGCGGGAGTTTGCAAGCAGTTGTGAAATCCTCTAAATCCATGGTATAAGATGTATCATAAATATCAAACATGACACTAGGAGAATTACGCGCAGAGATGTATTCGAACCTCCGTACAATGGAATCAGTAAATTGATAATATTGAGGACACTTATCTTGTAAGAAGTCCTCTAGCTCGGCATTACGCACATACGCGTCAAATTCCTCCTTGAAGCCTGCTTCGACCATAAAATCATCGGATGGCCACTCACAAGCCCATACATTTGCGTCCCTTGGCAGTTTAACATCTTGCTCACGTATAGCAATCCTTGGCCCTTTCTTTGCCGAGGAACCACCTTGGTACATTCTTCTAAGCATATTTGTTTTTCTAAAAATTTCTGAAATTTTAGTAACTTCAAAACAAAAGTGAATAAAACTAAACAAGATTGATAGCAACTACTCCTACAAGTGACTAGAGCCTATATCATGCATTGGAATTGCTTGGGACCTCAAAAATTTAACATGCAAGCTCAAGAACATGGTCACCTATGCAGCAAAAATTTGCAATGAATAAAGCACTAGAACAAAAACTAATTGGACCAATGGAGGAGTCACATACCAAGCAACAATCTCCCAAAGCAGTTTTGCGAATGGAGCTTTGAGCTAAGAGATCAAAAATCGCAGCAAAACGAGATAGAACTCGTGCTTGAGCTGGATGGGGATTTTTTTTGGGTAGAAGATGAAGTGTGTGGGTGCTGGCATAAGTGGAGGAGAGCCACCAGGGGCCCACGAGGCAGGGGGCGCGCCCTACAGGGGTGCGCGCCCTCCTCTCTCGTGGCCTGGTCCTTGCCCTTCCTGTAGTGTTTTCAGTGCCTAAAATCCTCAAATATTCCAGAAAAAATCATACTAAATTTGCAGGGCATTTGGAGCACTTTTATTTTCGGACTAGTTTTTAATGCATGGATAATTCAGAAAACAGACGGATAATACTACTTTTGCTTTATTTATTCTAAATAACAGAAAGTAAAAAGAGGGTACAGAAGGTTGTGCCTTCTTGTTCCGTCCATCTCGTGATCATCAAAATGAATCCACTAACAAGGTTGATCAAGTCTTGTTAACAAACTCACTCCGAATAACGCGGAACCGGAGAAATTTCGAATAACACTAAGTTACCTCAACGGGGATATGAAAATCCCCAACAATAAGAATATCATACTTTTTCTTGACAGTAGGGAGAGGAAATTCAAAACCTCCAAAAATGATAGTTGGAACTTTTTCAATAGAATTGATGCTATGAACTTGGGATTGTTTCCTCGGAAAGTGTACCATATGCTCATTACCATTAACGTGAAAAGTGACATTGCCTTTGTTGCAATCAATAACAGACCCTGCAGTATTAAGAAAAGGTCTACCAAGGATAATAGACATACTATCGTCCTCGGGAATATCAAGAATAACAAAGTCTGTTAAGATAGTGACATTTGCAACCACAAAAGGCACATCCTCACAAATACCGACAGGTATAGCAGTTGATTTATCAGCCATTTGCAAAGATATTTCAGTAGGTGTCAACTTATTCAATTGAAGTCTACGATATAAAGAGAGAGGCATAACACTAACACCGGCTCCAAGATCACATAAAGCAGTTCTAACATAGTTTCTTTTAATGGAGCATGGTATAGTTGGAACACCCGTATCTCCAAGTTTCTTTGGTATTCCACCCTTAAAAGTGTAATTAGCAAGCATGGTGGAAATTTCAGCTTCCGGTATCTTTCTTTTATTTGTAATGATATCCTTCATATACTTAGCATAAGGATTTATTTTTAGCATATCAGTTAAGCGCATACTTAAGAAAATAGGTCTGATCATTTCAGCAAAGCGCTCAAAATCCTCATCATCCTTTGACTTGGATGGTTTAGGAGGAAAGGTCATGGGTTCCTGAACCCATGGTTCTCTTTCTTTACGTGCTTCCTAGCAACAAAATCTCTCTTATCATAATGTTGATTGTTTGATTGTGGGTTATCAAGATCAACAGAGGGTTTAATTTCTACATCATTGTTTTTGCTAGGTTGAGCATCAACATGAACATTATCATTAACATATCACTAGGTTCATGTTCATCACCTGATTGAGTTTCAGCATCAGAAATAGAAATATCATTGGGATTCTCAGGTGTGTCTACAGTAGGTTCACTAGAAGCATGCAAGGTTCTATCATTTTTCCTTTTCTTCTTTTTAGAATAACTAGGTGCCTCTAAATTGTTTCTCTGAGAATCTTGCTCGATTCTCTTAGGGTGGCCTTCAGGATACAAAGGTTCCTGAGTCATTCTACCAGTTCTAGTAGCCACTCTAACCGCAAAGTCATTTTTATTATGTAATTCATCAAGCAAATCATTTTGAGCTTTGAGTACTTGCTCAGCTTAAGTAGCAACCATAGAAGCATATTTGCTAACGCGGTGAAGTTCATCTTTAACTCTAGCTAGATTACCACCTACGCGTCCTATCTCGAAAGCATTATTCTTTAACTCTCTACCAACATAAGCATTAAAACTTTCTTGTCTAGCCATAAAGTCATCAAATTCATCTAAGCATGGGCTATGAAATTTAGTAGAGGGTATTTCAACTTTATCATATCTATAGAGAGAATTTACCTTTACTACCTATGCCGGGTTATCAAGACAATGTGGTTCTTCAACAGGCGGTATATTAAGACCATGTATTTCTTCAATAGGTGGTAAATTCTTAACATCTTCAGCTTTAATACCTTTTTCTTTCATTGATTTCTTTGCCTCTTGCATATCTTCAGGACTGAGAAATAAAACACCTCTCTTCTTCGGAGTGGGTTTAGGAATAGGCTCAGGAGTTGGCTCAATTGGTTCAGGAATTACTTCAGGAACTGGCTCGGGAAGAGTCCAATTATTTTCATTAGTCAACATATTACTCAATAGTATTTCAGCTTCGTCGACTATTCTTTCCCTGAAAACACAACTAGCACAACTATCCAAGTAGTCCTTGGAAGCATCGGTTAGTCCATTATAAAAGATATCAAGTATTTCATTTTTCTTAAGAGGATGATCAGGCAAAGCATTAAGTAACCGGAGAAGCCTCCCCCAAGCTTGTGGGACTCTCTTCTTTGATTTGCACAAAATTATATATTTCCCGCAAGGCAGCTTGTTTCTTATGAGCAGGGAAATATTTATTAGAGAAGTAATAAATCATATCTTGGGGACTACGCACACAACCAGGAGCAAGAGAATTATACCAAGTCTTAGCATCACCCTTTAATGAGAACGGAAATATCTTAAGGATATATAAATAGCGAGACTTCTCATCGTTAGTAAACAGAGTGGCTATATCATTCGACTTGGTAAGATGTGCCACAACAGTTTCAGATTCAAGGCCATAAAAAGGATCAGATTCAACTAAAGTAATAATATCAGGATCAACAGAGAATTCATAATCCTTATCAGTAACACAGATAGGTGAAGTAGCAAAAGCAGGATAGGGTTTCATTCTAGCATTAAGAGACTGCTGCTTCCATTTAGCTAATAATTTCTTAAGATCATTTCTATCATTGCAAGCAAGAATTTCCATAGCAGCTGCTTCATTCATAACATAACCCTTAGGAACAACAGGTAATACATAATCATTGGGGGAACCTTCATCATCACTATCATCAATAATAGGTTCTTCAATATTTTCATTCCCCCTAACTCTAGCAAGTTGTTCATCAAGAAATTCATCAAATGGAAAAGTAGTATCACGAACAGAAGTAGTTTCATCATGCATAGCAGAAGTGGCATCATCAATAACATGCGACATATCAGAATTCGTAGCAGTAGTAGGTTTAGGTGTCGCAAGCCTACCAATAACGGAAGGAGAATCTAGTGCAAGGCTAGATGGCAGTTCCTTACCTCCCCTCGTAGTTGAGGGCAAAATAGTAGTTCGATCGTCTTTCAAGTTCTTCATAGTGATCAACAGATATAAATCCCAAGTGACTCAGAGAATAGAGCTATGCTCCCCGGCAACGGCGCCAGAAATTAGTCTTGATAACCCACAAGTGTAGGGGATCGCAATAGCTTTCGAGGGTAAAGTATTCAACCCAAATTTATTGATTCAACACAAGGGGAGCCAAAGAACATTCTTGAGTATTAGCAGTTGAGTTGTCAATTCAACCACACCTGGATAACTTAGTATCTGCAGCAAAGTGTTTAGTAGCAAAAGTGGTATGATAATAAAGGTAACGGTAGCAAAAGTAAAGATAAGTGTTTTTGGTTTTTTGTAGTAGTTGTAATAGTAGCAACAGAAAAGTAAATAAGCGAAGAACAATATGTGAAAAGCTCGTAGGCAATGGATCAGTGATGGATAATTATGCCGGATGCGATTCCTCATGTAATAGCTATAACATAGGGTGACATAGAACTAGCTCCAATTCATCAATGTAATGTAGGCATGTATGTCGTAAATAGTCATACGTGCTTATGGAAAAGAACTTGCATGACAACTTTTGTCCTACCCTCCCGTTGCAGCGGGGTCCTTACGGAAACTAAGGGATATTAAGGCCTCCTTTTAATAGAGAACCGAAACAAAGCATTAGCACATAGTGAATACATGAACTCCTCAAAGTACGGTCATCACCGAGAAGTATCCCGATTATTGTCACTTCGGGGTTGTCGGATCATAACACATAATAGGTGACTATAGACTTGCAAGATAGGGTCAAGAACACACATATATTCATGAAAACATAATAGGTTCAGATCTGAAATCATGGCACTCGGGCCCTAGTGACAATCATTAAGCATAGCAAAGTCATAGCAACATCAATCTCAGAACATAGTGGATACTAGGGATCAAACCCTAACAAAACTAACTTGATTACATGGTAAATCTCATCCAACCCATCACCGTCCAGCAAGCCTATGATGGAATTACTCACGCACGGCGGTGAGCATCATGAAATTGGTGATGGAGGATGGTTGATGATGACGACGGCGACGAATCCCCCTCTCTGGAGCCCTGAACGGACTCCAGATCAGCCCTCCCGAGAGAGATTAGGGCTTGGCGGCGGCTCCGTGTCGTAAAACGCGATGAAAATTTCTCCCTGATTTTTTTCTCCCAGAACGTGAATATATGGAGTTGGAGTTGAGGTCGGTGGAGGTCCAGGGGGCCCACGAGATAGGAGGCCGCGCCCTAGGGGGGGCGCCCCCTTTCTCGTGGACAGGCTGTGGGCCCCCTGGCATTAATTCTTTCGCCAATAATTCTTATTAATTCCAAAAAGTGCCTCCATGGATTTCCAGGACATTCGGAGAACTTTTCTTTTCTACACATAAAACAACATCATGGTAGTTCTGCTGAAAACAGCGTCAGTCCGGGTTAGTTTCATTCAAATAATGCAAGTTAGAGTCCAAAACAAGGGCAAAAGTGTTTGGAAAAGTAGATACGTTGGAGACGTATCACCCCCCCCCCCCCCGCGCGCGCGCGCTTCTCACTCTTCCCCTATATCCCCGAAACCAATAAGACCATCCCTTTGTTTAATTCCCGTCTACATGCACCATAGATATAAAGTAGTCTTCCTCGGTGTCTCTCGAACAAACACGTTCTCTCGATGTCGACTCCTCTCACGCGCACGCACCTTCTCTTCCCTCTCTACGGGCATTTTCTCTCTCGCACCCTATCGTTGGTGGCCTCTGCCATACACATCACCTCTCTATGATGAAGCCATGCACACTTAAATTACATCCGCCAAAGAGGACCCCGCGACACACACAAACACGCACACACACGCACACGCACACACATGCACGCACGCACCCCCCCCCCACACACACGCACGCATGCACGCACCCTCCCACACACACACAATAAGACTCCATCTCTCTCTCTCTCTCTCACACACACAAACACACACACACGCACGCACCCCCCCCACACACACACTTAGACTCCATCTCTCTCTCTCTCACACACACACAAACTAAGACTCCATATCTCTCTCTCTCTCTCACACACACACAACACACACACACACACACTAAGACTCCATCTCACACACACATGCTCTAGGCGGAGCATTTGTTCCTACCACCCTTCATCCAACCTTACCCGTATGATAAACAATCACCTTTATTTACTTGCATAACATGGACAAATTCCACTTTACTTTAGTAGTCAGCAAACTTATCATCTGTACCCTTATAAAAAAACAAGTTGGCGATGATGGTGTGCCTGCCATCTTGTAATACAGGCCGTATGATCTATATCTGATGGATAGAAAGCAAACTATGATAATTTTACAAAAGATACCCGCACCTCTCTCCACATCATTATCTTCCGCAACCTCATTGCTCAGCAATTAAAAAAGGAATAAGTCTCTGGAACAATCTAGCATGCATGGTGGCCGCTGCCACCTGCCGGCGCCGTCCATCCCCATGCCTCCGCCCATTCCGACCACCAGTCACCACCACGCTCCACTCCTCCTCGCCTTATCTCTCATCTTTCATTTTTTCGATGACATTCTCGAGGTAACAGTTTTTCGATAAAATTCTTGAGATATCATTAGTTTTTACACATGGGATTAATCCTTCATGGGTCAATCACAATAGGTGTTCTGTAAAAAATGCATATTGATGTTCCATGCAATGCACGAGAATCTTGCTTGTAATTATATAATGCAAATCACGAGCAGGAAGTGACATTTTTTTGACACAACCACGTTAACATGGCCACGTAAATCACTAGCTAAAGTAAATACCATTATACTTATATCCCGATGCAAAAGGTTGAGTACATGTCTGAAGAGTAGAGTCGCACACACACACTCTGTCTCTCAGAATCTCTCTCACACACACACCAGTTACATGACGCCCACTTAAGCAGACACGAGTATGTTACAATTTGTGGACCCGCGGGTACACGTGATGCTGTGCATTTATTTAAGATGGAAGGCAAACCCAAACAGTAGCTGCATTCATTCCCCTCCCGCCGCCTCTTCTCTGGTCGCCGTCGCCCGGTAGCCATGGGCCGGCCGAAGGTAACAACATACGCCATACTCCCGCCGGAGCGGCGCTTTAATATGGAAATTTTAGTGGTCATGCATGCATCTTTTTGTGCTAGCACTCCTATATAAGGGTTGACCGGTCGCTTCCCGCAGACGTGCGCGGGCGGTGGAAGAGGAAGGAGAAGGAAAGCGGGCTGTGGAGTAACGTTTTTTACCACAATTTCTTAGGAAACTGAGTGCAATAATTGAGTAGTTTTGCAAACTAGCAGTACTACACCTGAAACGGTTCAAATCCTATACTCCCTTGCCAGCGCGCGCTTCCTGCGTGAAATGGTCAGCGTTGCCCTGGAGCGTCAGTGCCGCATTAATGCCCGGCCAGAGTGGAGGCGACCTCTCACTGGCACCGGCTTTGAAGTGGCGCGACGGCCGAGAGAGCGCCGCTTCCTGGTGCACGCGACTGCTCCGCGTCGAGACTGGCATAGGCCCTGTTTGGATCCATGGGTTAGAGTTAGTTTGAGCTAGTTGGGTCTCAAATAGCCCTAAAGTATCCAAGCATGAGGGTTTAAATTGGAGCAAGTTGCACCGAACCCACAAAAAAAAAACTATCCCACCCAAGAGGTGCTAACTGGAGATAGTTCTCATTGGGACCACTGAAAAATCACTTTTCTCTCTCCATGAAGTGCATTTATTGTCAATCTAACCCTGTCACCCAAACACCTCTTTGGCTACAGTTAGTTCAGGGTTAGTCATGAGTTAGTCTAACCTCTAGCTAAGTTAGAGTATCAAACAGGAGCAGTATAGGACATGCAAGTTGCTCAAAGCATACAGGCAAATTTGTACGTGAAAGGATTTTTTTTCTTTATGAAAACGGAACATGAAAGGAATTTTTTTAGAATGCTCTTGGCATGTCGCTAACATGTGATGACTTAACCGACCTCAATAGACGGTAGAAACGCCAGCCCGCAGCACCTTGATAGAGACAAGGAGGGAGAAGCGATACAGGCTGCTGGATTACTATAGATAGGTGTCGCACGGAACCCAAGAAATATGATGATAGCTGCTACCTCTTGAGCACTGCGTTGGATTTCCCCAAAGAGGAGAGGATGATGCAGCAAAGTAGCGTAAGTATTTCCCTCAGTTTTTGAGAACCAAGGTATCAATCCAGTAGGAGACCACGCACAAGTCCCTCGTACCTACACAAAATGATAGCAACTCGCAACCAACGCGATAAGGGGTTGTCAATCCCTTCACGGTCACTTACGATAGTGAGATCTGATAGAGATGATAAATAATATTTTTGGTATTTTTGATAGATAGATGCAAAGTAAAAAGTAAAAGGCAAAGTAAAAGCAAAGCAAGTAAATAAAGTGATAGCGATTGATATGATGAGAATAGACCCTTGGGCCAGAGGTTTCACTAGTGGCTTCTCTCAAGAGCATAGATTTTCTACGGTGGGTGAACAAATTACTGTTGAGCAATTGACAGAATTGAACATAGTTATGAGTATATCTAGGCAATGATCATGTATATAGGCATCACGTCCAAAACAAGTAGATCGAAACGATTCTGCATCTACTACTATTACTCAACTTATCGACCGCTATCCAGCATGCATCTAGAGTATTAAGTTAAAAACAGAGTAACGCCTTAAGCAAGATGACATGATGTAGAGGGATAAATTCATGCAATATGATAAAAACCCCATCTTGTTATCCTCGATGGCAACAATACAATACGTGCCTTGCAACCCTTTTTGTCACTGGGTAAGGACACCGCAAGATTGAGCCCAAAGCTAAGCACTTCTCCCATTGCAAGAACTACCAATCTAGTTGGCCAAACCAAAAAGGATAATTCGAAGAGACTTGCAAAGATAACTCAATCATACATAAAAGAATTCAGAGAAGAATCAAATATTTTCCATAGATAATACTGGATCATAAACCCACAATTCATCGGTCTCAACGAACACACCGCAAAAAGAAGATTACATCGAATAGATCTCCACGAGAGAGGGGGAGAACATTGTATTGAGATCCAAAAAGAGAGAAGAAGCCATCTAGCTACTAGCTATTTGTTGGGGAACATTGCAGAAAATAAAATTTTTTCTACGCTTCACCAAGATCAATCTATGGAGTCATCTAGCAACGAGAGAGAGGAGTGCATCTACATACCCTTGTAGATCGCGTGTGGAAGCGTTCAAGAGAACGGGGTTGAGGGAGTTGTACTCGTCGTGATCCAAATCACCAGAGATCCTAGCGCTGAACGGACGGCACCTCCGCGTTCAACACACGTACGGTTGGGAAGACGTCTCCTCCTTCTTGATCCAGCAAGGGGGAAGGAGAGGTTGATGAAGATCCAGCAGCACGACGGCGTGGTGGTGCATGCAGCAGCGAACTCGGCAGGGCTTCGCCAAGCACTTGCGAGAGGGAGAGGTGTTGTAGGGGAGAGGGAGGTGCCAGAGACTTGGGGTGCGGCTGCCCTCCCTCCCCCCTCTTTATATAGGCCCCCTAGGGGGCGCCGGCCCTAGGAGATGGGATCTCCGGGGGGGCGGCGGCCAAGGGGTGGCTTGCCCCCCAAGCCAGGGGGGCGGCCCCCAACCCTAGGGTTTCCTGCCCTAGGCGCAGGGGGAGGCCCAAGGGGGGCGCACTAGCCCACCAGTGGCTGGTTCCCCTCCCCACTTCAGCCCATGGGGCCCTCCGGGATAGGTGGCCCCACCCGGTGGACCCCCGGGACCCTTCCGGTGGTCCCAGTACAATATCGATGACCCCCGAAACTTTCCCGATGGCCGAAACTTGACTTCCTATATATGAATCTTTACCTCTGGACCATTCCAGAACTCCTCATGACGTACGGGATCTCATCCGGGACTCTGAACAACTTTCAAGTTACTACATACTAATATCTCTTCAACCCTAGTGTTACCGAACCTTAAGTGTGTAGACCCTAAGGGTTCGGGAGACATGCAGACATGACCGAGACGCCTCTCCGGTCAATAACCAACAGCGGGATCTGGATACCCATGTTGGCTCCCACATGCTCCTCGATGATCTCATCGGATGAACCATGATGTCGAGGATTCAATCAATCCCGTATACAATTCCCTTTGTCAATCGGTACGTTACGTGCCCGAGATTTGATCATTGGTATCCCAATACCTCGTTTAATCTCGTTACAGGCAAGTCACTTTACTCGTACTATAATGCATGATCCCATGACCAGACACTTGGTCACATTGAGCTCATTATGATGATGCATTACGAGTGGGCCCAGAGATACCTCTCCGTCATACGGAGTGACAAATCCCAGTCTCGATTCGTGCCAACCCAATAGACACTTCCGGAGATACCCGTAGTGCACCTTTATAGTCACCCAGTTACGTTGTGACGTTTGGCACACCCAAAGCACTCCTACGGTATCCGGGAGTTGCACAATCTCATGGTCTAAGGAAATGATACTTGACATTTGGAAAATCTCTAGCGAAACGAACTACACGATCTTTGTGCTATGCTTAGGATTGGGTCATGTCCATCACATCATTCTCCTAATGATGTGATCCTGTTATCAATGACATCCAATGTCCATAGTCAGGAAACCATGACTATCTGTTGATCAACGAGCTAGTCAACTAGAGGCTTACTAGGGACGTGTTGTGGTCTATATATTCACACATGTATTACGATTTCCGGATAATACAATTATAGCATGAATAATAGACATTTATCATGAACAAAGAAATATAATAATAACCATTTTATTATTGCCTCTAGGGCATATTTCCAACAGTCTCCCACTTGCACTAGAGTCAATAATCTAGTTACATTGTGATGAATCGAACACCCATAGCGTTCTGGTGTTGATCATGTTTTGCTCTAGGGAGAGGTTTAGTCAACGGATCTGCTATATTCAGGTCCGTATGTACTTTACAAATATCTAAGTCTCCATCTTGAACATTTTCACGAATGGAGTTGAAGCGACGCTTGATGTGCCTGGTCTTCTTGTGAAACCTGGGCTCCTTGGCAAGTGGAATAGCTCCAGTGTTGTCACAGAAGAGTGTGATCGGCCCCGACGCATTGGGTATGACTCCTAGCTCGGTGATGAACTCCTTCACCCAGATAGCTACATGTGCTGCCTCCGAGGCTGCCATGTACTCCGCTTCACATGTAGATCCCGCCACGACGCTCTGCTTGCAACTGCACTAGCTTACTACCCCACTATTCAAAATATACACGTATACGGTTTGTGACTTAGAGTCATCCAGATCTGTGTCGAAGCTAGCGTCGACGTAACCCTTTACGACGAGCTCTTCGTCACCTCCATATACGAGAAACATATCCTTAGTCCTTTTCAGGTACTTTGACCGCTATCCAGTGTTCCATGCCGGGATTACTTTGGTACCTTTCTACCAAACTTACGGCAAGGTTTATATCAGGTCTGGTACAGGTCATGGCATACATGATAGACCCTATGGCTGAGGCATAGGGGATGACACTCATCTTTTCTCTATCTTCTGCCGTGGTCGGACATTGAGCCGAGCTCAATTTCACACCTTGCAACACAGGCAAGAACCCCTTCTTGGACTGATGCATATTGAACTTCTTCAATATCTTATCAAGGTATGTGCTTTGTGAAATGCCTATGAGGCGTCTTGATCTATCTCTATAGATCTTGATGCCTAATATGTAAGCAGCTTCTCCAAGGTCCTTCATTGAAAAACACTTATTCAAGTAGGCCTTAATGCTGCCCAAAAGTTCTATATCATTTCACATCAAATGTATGTCATCCACATATAATATGAGAAATGCTACAGTGCTCCCACTCACTTTCTTGTAAACGCAGGCTTCTCCATAAGTCTGCATAAACCCAAACGCTTTGATCATTTCATTAAAGCGAATGTTCCGACTCCGAGATGCTTGCACTAGCCCATAGATGGAGCGCTGGAGCTTGCATACCTTGTTAGCATTCTTAGGATCAACAAAACCTTCCGGCTGCATCATATACAGTTCTTCCTTAAGATGGCCGTTAAGGAATGCCGTTTTGATGTCCATTTGCCATATCTCATAATCATAGTATGCGGCAATTGCTAACATGATTCGGACGGACTTCAGCTTCGCTACGGGTGAGAAAGTCTCATCGTAGTCAACCCCTTGAACTTTTCGATAACCCTTAGCGACAAGTCGAGCTTTATAGATGGTAACATTACCATCCGCGTTCATCTTCTTCTTAAAGATCCATTTGTTTTCTATTGCTCGCCGATCATCGGGCAAGTCTGTCAAAGTCCATACTTTGTTTTCATACATGGATCCTATCTCGGATTGCATGGCTTCAAGCCATTTGTTGGAATCTGGGCCCGCTATTGCTTCTTCATAGTTCGAAGGTTCACCGTTGTCTAACAACATGATTTCTAGGACAGGGTTGCCATACCACTCTGGTGTGGAACGTGTCCTCGTGGACCTATGAAGTTCAGTAGTAACTTGATCCAAAGTACCTTGATCATCATCATTAATTTCCTCTCTGGTTGGTGTAGGCACCACGGGAACATTTTCCTGAGCTGCGCTACTTACCGGTTCAAGAGGTAGTACTTCATCAAGTTCCACTTTCCTCCCACTTACTTCTCTTGAGAGAAACTCTTTCTCTAGAAAGGACCCGTTCTTGGCAACAAAGATCTTGCCCTCGGATCTTAAGTAGAAGGTATACCCAATGGTTTCCTTAGGGTATCCTATGAAGACGCATTTTTCCGACTTGGGTTCGAGCTTTTCAGGTTGAAGTTTCTAGACATAAGCATCGCATCCCCAAACTTTTAGAAACGACAGCTTAGGTTTCTTCCCAAACCATAATTCATACGGTGTCATCTCAACGGATTTAGACGGTGCCCTATTTAAAGTGAATGTAGCTGTCTCTAGAGCGTATCCCCAAAATGATAGCAGTAAATCGGTAAGTGACATCATAGATCGCACCATATCTAATAGAGTGCGATTACGATGTTCGGACACACCGTTACGCTGAGGTGTTCCAGGCGGCGTGAGTTGTGAAAAGATTCCACATTTCCTTAAGTGCGTACCAAATTCGTGACTTAAATATTCTCCCCCACGATCTGATCGTAAGAACTTTATCTTTCGGTCACGTTGATTCTCCACCTCATTCTGAAATTCCTTGAACTTTTCAAAGGTCTCAGACTTGTGTTTCATCAAGTAGACATACCCATATCTACTCAAGTCATCAGTGAGAGTGAGAACATAACGATATCCTCCACGAGCCTCAACGCTCATGGGACCGCACACATCAGTATGTATGATTTCCAATAAGTTGGTTGCTCGCTCCATTGTTCCGGAGAATGGAGTCTTGGTCATTTTGCCCATGAGGCATGGTTCGCATGTGTCAAATGATTCATAATCTAGAGACTCTAAAAGTCCATCAGCATGGAGCTTCTTCATGCGCTTGACACCAATGTGACCAAGGCTGCAGTGCCACAAGTATGTGGGACTATCGTTATCAACTTTACATCTTTTGGTATTCACACTATGAATATGTGTAACATCACGTTCGAGATTCATTAAGAATAAACCATTGACCAGCGGGGCATGACCATAAAAAATATCTCTCATATAAATAGAACAACCATTATTCTCAGATTTAAATGAGTAGCCATCTCGCATTAAACGAGATCCAAATACAATGTTCATGCTCAAAGCTGGCACTAAATAACAATTATTGAGGTTTAAAACTAATTCCGTAGGTAAATGTAGAGGTAGCGTGCCGACGGCGATCACATCGACCTTGGAACCATTCCCGAAGCGCATCGTCACCTCGTCCTTCGCCAGTCTCCGCTTATTCTGCAGCTCCTGCTTTGAGTTACAAATATGAGCAACCGCACCGGTATCAAATACCCAGGAGTTACTACGAGTGTTGGTAAGGTACACATCAATAACATGTATATCATATATACCTTTAGTGTTGCCGGACTTCTTGTCCGCTAAGTACTTGGGGCAGTTCTGCTTCCAGTGACCACTTCCCTTGCAATAAAAGCGCTCAGTTTCAGGCTTGGGTCCATTCTTTGACTTCTTCCCGGCAACTGGCTTACCGGGCGCGGCAACTCCTTTGCCGTCCTTCTTGAAGTTCTTCTTACCCTTGCCTTTCTTGAACTTAGTGGTTTTATTCACCATCAACACTTGATGTTCCCTTTTGATCTCTACCTCCGCTGATTTCATCATTGAATATACCTCAGGAATGGTCTTTTCCATCCCCTGCATATTGAAGTTCATCAAAAAGCTCTTGTAGCTCGGTGGAAGCGACTGAAGGATTTTGTCAATGACCGCGTCATCCGGGAGATTAACTCCCAGCTGAGTCAAGCGGTTGTGCAACCCAGACATCTTGAGTATGTGCTCACTTACAGAACTATTTTCCTCCATCTTACAACTGAAGAACTTGTCGGAGACTTCATATCTCTCGACCCGGGCATGAGCTTGGAAAACCATTTTTAGCTCTTCGAACATCTCATATGCTCCGTGTTGCTCAAAACGCTTTTGGAGCCCCGGTTCTAAGCTGTAAAGCATGCCGCACTGAACGAGGGAGTAATCATCAACACAAGACTGCCAAGTGTTCATAACGTCTTGGTTCTCTGGGATGGGTGCTTCACCTAGCGGTGCTTCTAGGACATAATCTTTCTTTGCAGCCATGAGGATGATCCTCAGGTTCTGGACCCAGTCCGTATAGTTGCTGCCATCATCTTTCAGCTTGGTTTTCTCTAGGAACGTGTTGAAGTTGAGGTTGACATGAGCGTGGGCCATTTGATCTACAAGACATTTTGCAAAGGTTTTTAGACTAAGTTCATGATAATTAAGTTCATCTAATCAAATTATTTAATGAACTCCCACTCAGACAGACATCCCTCTAGTCATCTAAGTGAAACATGATCCGAGTCAACTAGGCCGTGTCCGATCATCACGTGAGACGGACCAGTCATCATCGGTGAACATCTTCATGTTGATCGTATCTTCTATACGACTCATGCTCGACCTTTGGGTCTTCCATGTTCCGAGGCCATGTCTGTACATGCTAGGCTCATCAAGTCAACCTAAGTGTATTGCGTGTGTAAATCTGGCTTACACCCATTGTATTCGAACGTTAGGATCTACCACACCCGATCATCACGTGGTGCTTCGAAACAATGAACCTTCGCAACGGTGCACAATTAGGGGGAACACTTTCTTGAAATTATTACGAGGGATCATCTTATTTAAGCTACCGTCGTTCTAAGCAAATAAGATGTAAAACATGATAAACATCACATGAAATCAAATAGTGACATGATATGGCCAATATCATATTGCTCCTTTGATCTCCATCTTCGGGGCGCCATGATCATCTTCGTCACCGGCATGACACCATGATCTCCATCATCATGATCTCCGTCATCGTGTCTTCATGAAGTTGTCACGCCAACGACTACTTCTAATTCTATGGCTAACGCGTTTAGCAATAAAGTAAAGTAATTTACATGGCGTTACTCAATGACACGCAGGTCATACAAAAAATAAAGACAACTCCTATGGCTCCTGCCAGTTGTCATACTCATCGACATGCAAGTCGTGATTCCTATTACAAGAACATGATCATTGTCGGAGTAATGGGCCACGGGTAGGCTGACCCGGGACCCAGGATCTTTCAAGACATCGGGGCAGGTCGCGCCCCTCCGGCCGAGTCCCAGCTGGCGACCTCCAGAGAGGCCGAGTCCCAGCTGGCGATCTCCCGAGAAGCCGAGTCCCAGATGACAACTTTGGAGCAAGCCGACTCCAGGCTGGCGACCTCCGGGAGTGCCGACTATGGGAGTCGGCCCATGACGCTCCACGACGCCCGATGCGAGGTACGGTCACGACATGGCCTTCCCTCCTTGCCTATGAGGGGCTGGCATGGCTACAGTGAGCCGTATCGCTGGGAGATCTCCGGCGAGGCGCGGCACTGTTGCCATGCCTGCCCTGACCTCAGCCACAGTGCGCGATGCACTGTGCCCACGACGCCGGCCTGTACGGCCCAAAGATTGCAGGGCCACCTGTCGGTGGGTGAATCAAAGACGGCCAGAGCGCCTGAGGACGGCCATGTGGGAGTCGGCCTCCTCGGAGTCGGCCGTCTCCTTGCCAGGGCCCCACGAGCCATAAACCAGATTGGATGGGGAGTGGCAATAGTGATCGCCTGACAGACGGCGGCACTGTTGCCACGACCCCATGACTAAGCCTGCGTCATCAGGAGCGCCGCACAGTGTCCAGCCTGTCCACGGGACCCACCAGTCGGTGGGCCCCAGAAGCCGGCGGGAAGGACGGCGGCATGAGAGACAGACGGCTGGGGCCCATGCCCAGTCGGATTACCATTGTACCCCCGGGGGGTAGGCCTATATAAACCACCCGAGGCACCCATGCAAAGGGTTCAGCCCCTGATAGAGTTAGACACATAGACCAGGGAGGAGAGAACTAGACTTGCTCTCTCCTGCCTCCCGATACAGCTCTAGGAGCACCATTGTAGCCACCTTGCCATAGTGACCATGCGGAGACCCCGCAAAGCAGCAGTAGGGGTGTTATCCCCCCGGAGAGCCCCGAAGCTGGGTAAGATTCGCCGGCGTGCATGTCTACGCCTTATCCCGTTTCCAGGCACCGGCGACGTTCTACTCGCCCCCACCATGATAAGCCATCCTTTGGCATATGTCGCACCCAACCCCCGACATTTGGCGCCCACCGTGGGGCGAGGTGCACCTTCGTCCGGAGATCTGTTTTGGACGGGAACCCTCTTCCTCCCTGGTGAGCGCAGCCAGCTAGGCTCGCCAGATGGAGTCTGCATCGACACGCTGCGCGGCGCTGAGGCCGGCTGCGCCACGAGCGGCCTCGCCGAACTTATCGGCGAGGTGCGCCTCTCCGACGAACCTGCATCCGACGCAGGCACGGGTGGCCCCGAGAACCTTCTCGCCGGCCCACGTCGCCGGCGAGCCTGCCGTAGACTTGGAGTCCGTAGGCTCCTCCGACCCGATGCTGGTCGACTCCGACGCCGTGTCGCTTGACATCTTCCCCACCAAGGTGGTGGTCTACGACGAGCCGCTTCCGTACGAGGAGAGCGGCGGAAGCTCCGTCACGGAGGTGCTCGTCATCAGCCACGGCGAGAACTCCGGTGAAGAAGCCCAGGACCCGCTAGCCGCGGCCCTGCAAGACCTGACCGTGCCCATTCCAGAGGACGCAGACGCCGAGACGCTGGAGGCGCGCCGCCTTCAGATCATCGAAGGCGCCAAGAAGCTGGCAAGCATGAGGCGCTTGTCAGAGGCATACCAGCGCGAGATGGATCGCGCCGTAGGCGGCTCGCCGGCTCCGACTGGGCCGAGCCGTCTAGGTGTGGTCCGACAACGCGGCGCAGCCATCGCCGACTTACTCGGGGCGAAACGCCCCATGTAAGCCACCCCAGCGGAGAATATCCGCACCGCCCAAGCGGCGACTGACGAGCTGAAGAACTTTGAGGGCGAAGAGCGTCGTGTGATGATGGAGCGAGTCCAGCAGCTCCTTGACGCGGTTGCTACGCAAAACGCGGCCGGTGGCCGCGCAGATGCGCTGCAGCAGCCAAACGACGACTTACCTCCCCGCCGAGATCAAGGCGCGACCTCCCGGACACCGACTGGCGGAGTCCGCGGAAGGAAAGAGAAGGAGCCGGCTGCCAGTCACAGTCGGACTCATATCACCATCGAGCGCGACCAAGACGGCCGCCCAAGAGCAGTAGAGCGGCGGGACGATTATCTGCCTCCCCCGCCCAGAAGAGAACGGCGAGTTTCCCAGCCGCCTGTTGAGCATCCGACTCTCGGAGGTCGCCTTGGCCGCCGAGAGGGAGTCGGAGAGAATGACGCCCGCCATCGGCTCGACCGACTCCACCGATCCCTGGCGCTGGAAGAAGAAGATGAGCTGGGTCCGCCTTGCTTCGGGCCCCGCATCAGAGACGAGCCCTTCCCCAAAGGGTTCACGCTCCCCCGAGACACACCCAAGTACACCGGCTCCGTGAAGCCGGAAGACTGGCTGATAGACTACTCCACAGCCGTCAGCATAGCAAACGGCAACAAGCGAGTTGCCGTGAAGTATGTTCCTCTCATGCTCCAGGGCACGGCCCGGACATGGCTGAACAGCCTGAAGCCCCGCAGCATCAATAGCTGGGTCGACTTCACCGAAGCCTTCATCCGCAACTTCACCAGCACGTACAAGCGACCTCCCAAGCCGCGCCAGCTCTCCTTGTGCGTGCAAGGCCCTGAAGAATCAACACGCGACTACCTCACACGCTGGGGCGAGCTTCAAAATTCCTGCGAGGGCGTGCACGAGGTGCAGGCTATCGAGTACTTCACCGCCGGGTGCCGAGAGGGCACCCTCCTCAAGCACAAACTCCTCTACGACGAGCCAGAGACCCTCGACAAACTGCTGGTCATAGCAGATAAATACGCCACGGCCGACTCTTCTATGAAGACGGAGATTCAAGTCAACGCGACTGGCAAAGTGACTCCCCAGGCTCTCAGAACTCCGGCTGGAGACACCAGTCGGCGACAGCAACAAAACGACAACAAACACAAGGCCCCACAGCCGACTTCCAACAGTCGGCAGGTCGCAGCAGTAGAAGATCACCAGCCGGAGGGGCAGCCTCCGACCAAGCGGCAGAAAGGCGGCAAGTCCAATTGGTTGCCGGCTTTCTCCTATGAGAAGACTTTGGATGGTCCATGCAAGTTCCACAGCGGCGCGAAGCCGTCTAACCACACCACCAGAAAGTGTCACTGGCTCACCAGGATCGCCAAGGGAGACAGCCTCACTCCTCCGCCGCCTGCTGGGCCGCCGCCTCCGCCGCCGCCCCAGCAGCCGGCGGCTCGGCCAGTCGGCGCAGTACAAGACGAGTTTCCAGAAGAGCATGGAGCCTACATAGTGTTCACCAGTGTGGCAGATGACCGGCACAGCAGGCGCCGACAGCAGCAAGAAGTAAACGCAGTAGCAACAAATGCCCCAGAATTCATGCATTGGTCCGAGAGGTCTATCAGTTGGAGTCGGGCGGATCACCCAGAGGTGATGCCGAGTCCGGGATCCTATGCCCTGGTCTTAGGTGCGACCTTGGCTACTGATAGGCGGGCCGCCCGTTTTTCGCGGGTCCTGATAGATGGAGGCAGCAGCATAAACATCCTGTACAAAGACACCATGGAAAAGCTAGGAATCAAGCGAAGGCAGCTGCAGAGCAGCCGCACCGTGTTCCATGGAATTGTACCCGGCCTCTCCTATTCATCATTCGGCAAGATCCTGATAGACGTCCTCTTCGGAGACAAAGATCACTTCCGCCGAGAGCCGGTCTGGTTCGAGGTGGTGGACTTGGAGAGCCCGTACCACGCTCTGCTTGGCCGACCTGCCTTGGCCAAGTTCATGGCGGTTCCCCACTACGCTTACCTCAAGATGAAGATGCCGAGTTCCAAGGGAATCCTGACCATTGCCGGTGACTACAAGAAGTCGTCCGCCTGCGCGGCCGAGAGCAGTCGGCTGGCCGAGTCCTTGGTGATCGCAGCCGAGAAGCGGCTCCTTGACCAAGTCGTGGCGATGGCCGGAAAGCAGCCAGAGATGTCGCCAGACCCCAAGGAGTCGGAGGTAGAAGGATCATTCAAGCCGGCCAAAGAGACCAAGAAGATACCCTTGGACCCGGAGCACCCAGAGAGATACGCTGTCATGGGCACAGGCCTTGACAGCAAATAGGAAGGCGAGCTCGTCGATTTCCTTCGTGAGAATCGGGACATCTTTTCATGGTCCCCCAAGGACATGCCGGGTGTACCGACGGAATTTGCCGAGCACAAGCTACACGTCAGGCCAGATATGAAGCCCGTCAGGCAGCCCTTGCGCCGCCTGTCGGAAGAGAAGAGAAGAGTTGTTGGAGAAGAGATAGCCCGGCTCTTGGCAGCCGGTTTCATCATGGAAGTGTTTTTTCCAGAGTGGCTGGCAAACCCAGTTTTGGTGCTGAAGAAGAACAAGTAGTGGCAGATGTGCATCGACTACACAATCCTCAATAAAGCCTGCCCAAAGGACCCGTTTGCTCTGCCAAGGATTGATCAGGTGATAGACTCCACAGCCGGATGCGAGCTACTGAGTTTCCTAGACGCATATTCAGGATACCACCAGATCAAGCTGAATCCAGCGGACAGACTGAAGACCGCATTCATCACGCCATTTGGAGCCTTCTGCTACCTGACAATGACGTTCGGCTTGAGGAATGTCGGCGCCACCTTTCAGTGTTGCATGCAGAAGTGCCTCCTCAAGCAACTTGGCAGGAACGCCCATGTCTACGTGGATGATGTGGTGATGAAGACGGAAAAGCGTGGGACGCTGCTGGAAGACCTCAAAGAGACCTTTGAAAATCTGCGCCGATTCTGGATCAGGCTCAACCCCGAGAAGTGCGTTTTCGGCGTACCAGCCGGCCAGCTCCTTGGCTTCCTGGTCTCTGAACGCGGCATAGAGTGCAACCCCGTAAAGATCAAGGCCATCGAGAGAATGGAGGTACCCAGCCGACTGTTGGATGTGCAGAAGTTCACCGGATGCCTGGCGTCCATCAGCCGATTTATCAGTCGGCTGGGCGAGAAAGCTCTGCCCTTGTATCAATTGATGAAGAAAACCACCTTTTTTGAGTGGAACCACAAGGCGGATGAGGCATTTCTCCAGCTGAAGAAGATGTTGACTACTCCCCCCGTGTTGGCGGCTCCGACTCCCAAAGAGCCCATGCTCTTGTACATCGCCGCCACCAGCCGAGTAGTTAGAACAGTCATTGTAGTCGAGCGCAAGGAGGAAGGCAAGGCGCTCCCTGTCCAGAGACCGGTATATTACCTGAGCGAGGTACTGTCGACCTCCAAGCAGAACTACCCTCACTACTAGAAGATGTGCTACGGCGTGCATCTTGCCGCCAAGAAGCTGAAGCCCTACTTTCAAGAGCATCCAATCACTGTGGTTTGCACCGCTCCACTCGCCGAGATCATCGGAAGCCGAGACGCCTCTGTCCGAGTGGCCAAATGGGCTATAGATCTAGCCCCTTACACCATCTACTACCAGCCCCGCACCGCCATCAAGTCGCAAGCGCTGGCCGACTTCCTCGTCGACTGGGCCGAGACCCAGTACCTGCCACCAGCGCCTGACTCCACTCATTGGCGGATGCATTTCGACGGCTCCAAGATGCGCACCGGCTGTGGAGCCGGCGTCGTCCTCACCTCCCTTAGGGGCGACAAGCTCAAGTATGCGCTGCAGATCCACTTCGCCGCCTCCAACAACGTCGCCAAAAATGAGGCGCTCATTCATGGGCTTAGGCTTGCCAAAGAACTCAGCATTCGCCGGATCCTGTGTTATGGCGATTCCGACTTGGTGGTTCAGCAGTCATCTGGCGACTGGGACGCCAAAGACGCAAACATGGCGAGCAACCGCTTCCTGGTGCAGCAACTCAGCGGATACTTCGAGGGGTGCGAATTCCTTCATGTGCCAAGAAATGATAATGAGCAAGCAGATGCCTTGGCGCGAGTCGGCTCCACTCGCCAAGCGATACCTTCCGGCTTCGCCCTTCAGCGCCTCCTCAAGCCGTCTATCAAGCCTTCACCAGAGTCCGACTCCATCTTCGTGCCGGCTCCGCCAGAAATAGTCGGATCCGACTCCAAAGCCCCAGCAGGCGACCTCAAGAAAACCACAGTTGAAACCGGCCCGGGGACTTCAGAGCCCGGCCCGGGGACTATGCCAGTCGGCCCGGGGACTTCAGAGCCTGGCCCCGGGACTGTGCCAGTGCCCGGGGGCTGCCCCAGTCGGCCCAGAGACTCCGTCAATTCAGCAAACGGCCGCAGACTCCAACCCGCCGCCTCCCAGCCCAGCCACCCTTGTCCAAGTCGCTGTGGTAGCAGTTGAAGAGATAGCAGCACCTTCATGGGCGCAGCCCATCCTCAAGTTTCTTGTGAACAAAGAATTGCCAACAGATGAGATCCTGGCTCGGCAAGTGCAGCGCCGAGCGGCATCATACACCATAGTCAACAGAGAGTTAGTTAGGCGCTGTGTCACTGGTGTCTACCAGCGCTGCGTAGAATCAGAACAAGGCCAAGCGATTCTCAGAGACATCCATCAGGGCGAGTGCGGCCACCATGCGGCTTCAAGGGCACTTGTGGCCAAAGCCTTTCGGCACGGCTTCTTTTGGCCGACTGCCCTGGAAGAAGCTAAAGAGCTAGTCCAAAAATGCAAGGGGTGCCAGATGTTCCGCTCCAAGCCACTTCAGCCGGCTTCCGCGCTGAAGACAATCCCCATCGCCTGGCCCTTCGCAGTTTGGGGCCTGGACATGGTAGGACCATTCAAGACGGCCCGAGGCGGCCTAACTCATTTGCTTGTCGCGGTGGACAAGTTCACCAAGTGGGTGGAAGCAAATCCCATCAAGAAGTTGAATGGGCCGACTGCAGTAACCTTCATTGCCGACATCACGGTGCGGTACGGCATACCGCACAGCATCATCACCGACAACGGCACAAACTTTGCCAAGGGCGCCTTGGCTCGTTTCTGCGCGACGCAGGGCATCCGACTGGACTTAGCGTCCGTTGCACATCCGCAGTCAAACGGCCAGGTGGAACGAGCCAATGGCCTCATCCTGTCCGGCATCAAGCCTCGACTGGTCGAACCACTCGAGCGTTCGGCCGGCTGTTGGGTCGAGGAGCTGCCAGCCGTCCTCTGGAGTCTGCGCACGACTCCAAACAAGTCAACCAGCTTCACGCCTTTCTTCCTCGTCTACGGTGTCGAAGCTGTCATCCCGACGGATATAGAGTTCGACTCTCCGCGAGTCTCCATGTACACCGAAGAGGAAGCCGAAGAAGCACGCCAAGACGGCATCGATCTTATGGAAGAGGGCCGACTGTTGGCACTCAGCCGGTCCAGCATCTACCAGCAGAGTCTGCACCGATACTACAACCGCAAGGTCAAGCCGAGATCGTTCCAAGAGGGTGACCTTGTGCTCCGGCTGATTCAGAGAACAGCCGGCCATCACAAGTTGTCGACGCCTTGGGAGGGTCCCTTCATCATCAGCAAGGTGCTAGGGAACGACGCCTACTATCTGATTGACGCTCAGAAGCCTCGAGCGCGCAAGAGGAATGACTCCGACAAAGAAACAGAGCGCCCGTGGAACGCGAATCTTCTTCAAAGATTTTACAGTTGATGCAGTATGTATCGCACTACCCTCTTTGTATTAAAGTACTAAGACCTTAGGCCCCCCGGGACGAGCTCGGGGACTGCCTTTTTGTTATCTACATGATATGAATTACGCTTCCGAACATGCTATTGTTTTTTATCATACCGTCTGGCACCGGGTTCGACTAAGTCGACCCGGGGACTTGCCGTCTTGCGCTATGAAAAGCTTCCTGCAGTCGGACAAGTAATGTGTTGCACTCAAGCCGTCTCCTGTCGAAAGCCGCAGCTCGCAGAGCGACTGCCGGTAGGCAGAGAACAAGCTAGAATGAGCGCACGCATGAAAAAATGGCTAAGGACCTAAAAGCTTAGGCATAGCTCAAGCCGGCTACCAGCCTCCCTCGCAGAGCCGACTCATGAGTAGTCGGCTCGCCGTCTTAAGCTTTTATCAAAGACAGCCGACTCTTGAATAGTCGGTCTGTTGCCTTCTGGCCGACTTGCTAAAGAAACTCTAAATGGCTAAGTACTTGCCTTCCTGAAGTAGCCAAGCACTTGACCTGGCGACAGTCCGCAGAGCGGCTGCCCAGCCGGCAAGGCGGCAACTAAAGGAAGGAGGCAAAGGAAAAAGTCTAAGGAGCAATAAGCAAGGAAAGGCGGAAATTAGATAAATATTTACATAGGCCCTCGGCCGAATCTCCGAATAAGAATTCAGGATACACCCCACGGGTGGAATTGTTCGAACCTAACAAGTCTTTCAAAAAGATTACTGAAGACAGATAAACAGAAGCAGTCTAGGAGGCGGCCTCCGGGGCCGGAGGATCGGAGGTGACGGCGGTGTCGGATGCCGGGGCAGTCGGCTGGGCGGTCTCAGCCTGGTCGCCTCCGGCGGCAGTCGCCTTGTCCCCGCGCGGCTCGTTGCTGGAGGCGCGATCGGGCTGAGGCTGGCCGCTTGCTTCGTCTTCTGGCGCCTCCTCCTCGCCTCCGTCCTCCGACTCGTCCTCCTCCTCGGCGCTGGAGTCGATCACCTCCGCCGAGTCTTCCTCGTACTCCGGGTTCATCTCGAACCAGTCCGGCGGTGCTTCCTCGCCGCCTTCAGTCCGCTCGGGCACGAAGACGCTGGTGTCCGTGTACTCGGCGATGGCCGCCGCGCGCTCGACAAGGGCACCTTCTACGGCCTCCAGCTCGGCCTGGGCTTCTGACCAAAACGCAGCCAGGCGGTCCAGGTCCAGCCCCGGATACCACGCCTTGACGAACTCCAAGGCTCGGCGTGCTCCGGCCCGGGCCGAGGAGCCCTTCCAAGCCTCAAGGCGGCCGGCGGCGACTTCCAGCCAGTCGGCGGTCCGACTGGCGGTGCGCAGAGCCGGCACGTCCGGCCACAGGGCGGCAACCACCTGGGCACCGGCACGCTGAAGACGGCGCAGCAGCCGGTGAGCCGGACAAAGACGAGCCCCGATGCTCAGGAGCTGCTCGTTGATGGTTCGGGGGGCATTGGCGGCAATCACCTCACCCTTCGCCCTTCGCGCCTCCCGAGCCGCCTCGATGGCCAGAGGGACGGCCTGTGAATGACCAGGAAAGAAGTCTGCCAAGACAAAAAATAAGATAGTCGGAAAATCAGAAATCGGCCTGACATGAAGTCGGAAGACCAAAGAAGCGAAAGAGACTTACCATCGACGATGTCCTCGAGTTCGTGGTAGCCGGAGGTCAGCATCGCCTCCCTGTCAGTCCAGGCGGAGCGCTCGACCTCGAACTCGGCCATGAGGGCGGCCTCCCGCGTCTTGGCCTCGTCCTGCGCCTTCTGGAGCAGCTCCTTCTGCTCGGCCAGCTGCGTCGCCAACAGATCGCGCTCTTTGGCGAGCCGGCCGCACTCCTCCTCCTTGGCACCACGAGCAGTGTTGGCCTCGCCCAGCTGCTCCTGAAGGGCGGCGTTGGCGCCTGAAGAATGAAGAAGAGGACAAGAAAAGTCATCAGTAAATTAGATCACCGGGGAGATCCGGCCCGACTGCTCAGCAGTCGGCCCGAATCTCGGGGACTACAGCCCGCGGACACGCCAGCGCGCCCCCGCGAAGAAGAAAGAAATTAGATCGCCGGGGAGATCCGGCCCGACTACTCAGCAGTCGGCCCGAATCTCGGGGACTACAGCCCGCGGGCGCACCAGCGCGCCCCCACGAAGAAGAAAGAAATTAGATCGCCGGGGAGATCCGGCCCGACTGCTCAGCAGTCGGCCCGAATCTCGGGGACTACAGCCCGCGGGCGCGCCAGCGCGCCCCCGCGAAGAAGAAAGAAATTAGATCGCCAAGGAGATCCGGCCCGACTGCTCAGCAGTCGGCCCGAATCTCGGGGACTACAGCCCGCGGGTGCGCCAGCACGCCCCCGCGAAGAAGGAAGAAAAGAGCTCACCCCGGCTTTCCGTCAAGTCAGCGGTCCGCTTGTTCAGCTCCTCGACATTGCGGTTGAAGGCAGTGGCGCGGAGGTTATGATATTCCTACAAAGAGCCGGCAAAGGCAAAAGTTAGTACTCGGAGCTCGCCAGAGGGAGTTCCGAACCGCCTGCTCAGCAGCCGGCCCGGAACTCGGGGACTACACCCAGTGGGTGCGCTGGCGTGCCCCCACAGAGAAAGACAGGAATTAAAAAAGAGAAAGGAAACATACCCGGACGGATGTCCGCACGGCCAGATGCGCTCTGGTGCAGACTTGGAGGGCGTCGCTCTCCACGCGCAGTTTTGCCTGGACGTCCAGGAGGGCCTGGTTCAGCGGGCCGGTGCCGCCTCCGCGCAACCAGCCGGTGGGCGTGGCACTGGAGGCCTCGACATCCAGACTCGCCGAGCTGGCTGTGCCAGTCTCCCGAGCTCGCGGCGCCGAGCTCGTCCTCTCAAGCCGGCGGCGTGCTGGCACGGCGACTTGAAGAAGCAGCCGCGCCTCGGCATCATCCCTGGTCGGTGGATCCTGCGGGCCCACCAGCTGCTTGCCGTGCGGCCTCCCAGACGGTGGCGGAGGCGGCGCGAGGGTGTCCGAGCCTGAAGCCTCGCCGCCCTCCTCCACGAGGGGGTTCTCGGTGCTGACCTCTCCGGTCTGCCCCGTGAACTCTGGAGCCGGCGGCGCCGATGACAACGGAGGGACGAGCATCGCCGAGCAGCGACGCGCGACCTCCTCAGCATGCCGCTTCGCTGCGGCGGCGTTTTCGGCCTCCTCCAGCTTCTTCTGAGCGTTGGCGGCCGCTTTCTCGGCCTGCGCCTTCTCCAGGCGGTCGGCCTCCTCCTCATCGCGCTTCTCCCGCGCGTTCCGTTCCGTCGCCTCCCGAAGGTCGGCAGCAGGATCGACCCGCCGGGTGTTGGTGGACGTCTCTACCGACCCCATGACAGAGGGGACAGCGGCTCTCTCAAGGGAGAGGGGAGCTCTGGAAAAGAATGGAGGGAAAATCAAAGAAGACTCAGATAAGATCCAACAAAAAAAATGAAAGAGTGAAAAAGACTTACGCGGAAACTAACGGCGGCCTCCTCACTTCCCTCCGGAAGCGGTTGGCCTTCTGGCCGCCTCCTCCCACTTGGTCGCGGCGGCCGCCCCCTTGAACTTCTTCTGCTTGCCGCCGGGCGCGCTCGGCCCGGCGTGACGCCTCTTTGCGCCGACTTGGCCGGAGGGGCCGGCCCTTGGCTGGCGGCGTGGGACGACTTCCACGTCGGCGTCATCATCGGGCCAGTCGGCGAAGGTGGCCGATGGCCTGAGGCCGCCGTCCGCCCCTTCTCCGCCGCCTTCGGCGTCGGCCTCCAGCGCCGCCGCCCCCAAGTCGGGGTCGTCGATGTTGCTGTCCTCGCGATCTGGGACATAGTCGTGGGGCTCTCTCATGGCACCGGCTGCGGGCTCCATGAGGGGGTTCTGCCCAAAAGAAACCAACAATGATTAGAAGCCGGAGTTGGCCGCAAAGAAGATCAAGCTACAGAAAGATACGACTTACCACTGGAGGGGGGTTGTCGCGCGAGTACGGCTCCTTGCCGAACTGCCAGTCCTCCGTGAACTCGCAATGCGTGATGTGGTTCACCAAGTTCGCCACCTCCCTGCGGGGCATCTCCTTGGTGCACAGTCGGCTCGGGCCGTGGCGGCCGCTCATCTGACAGATGAGGTGAGGCCGACCCTGGAGTGGGAGGACTCGGCACGCCACGAAGGCGGCCAGAAGGTCAAATCCGACGAGGCCCTCCGACTGCAGCAGAACCCGGAGTCGCGCCACGGCGGCGGCTCCGGAGGGAGTCAGCGACTTGGACCGGTGGGACCAACTGGCAAGCCTTCCAGTCAGGGGCTCGGGGTTGAAGGGCGGCAAGTTGACCCAGTCGCCGTCGGTGGAGAGGTTCTTCACGTAGAAGTAGGAGCGCTGCCACATCTTCACTGACTTCACCAGCGAGATGGGAGGGAAAGGGTTGTCGGCCGTCGAGCGCCGCACCGCGATGTAGGTGCCGCACTGAGCCGGCGTGCCGACGGCCTGCGTGCCGAGCTTTGAAGAGAAAAATTCTCCCCACAACTCGAGGGTGGGGAGAACACCGAGGTAGCCTTCGCACAGAGTGGCGAAGGCGGAGAGCAGCACCACCGCATTTGGGGTGAGGTGGTGCGACTGAAGATTATGGAACTCCAGGAACAAGCGGAAGAACCCGCTCGCCGGCAGCCCCAGCCCGCGCATGAGGTGCGAGCGGAAGACGACCCGCTCGCCCTCCTCCGGCGCGGGCCGGATCTCTCCCGCCGGCACGGGACGAGCGTGCACCAGGTCCGCACTGGGGAGACGGCGGGTCCGGCGGAGAAACTCGATATGCTCTGCCTCCACGTCTGAGCCGTCCCACACGCCGGAGCGTGGGGCGGGGGGCGCGGCGGAGGAAGAACTCATCGTCGACGAGAGAAGGTGCTTTTGCTCACGGCGGAGGAAGAAGAGAAGGCAGGAGAGCGGGGGAGAGGGGTGCGTGTAGTGCCGCCCCGCTCCTCCCCGCCTATTTATAGCCCTACGGGCTGAGGAGCCGAGGGGGCGGGCGTGGGATTAACTGCGCCCGAAGCCCCACGCCGCCCACGATTTACCCGACGAAGTTACTGCGCGCAGTAACGACGTGGGGAAGCCAACCGTCCGCGACCGCAGCAGATCCGCTCAGAAGCCGAGGCGCGGTAGTGGCGGGCCCCGCTTAGCGGCCCGTCTCGTCGCGCGCGTGGGTGGGCAGACTATCCTCCCCACGTGGCGCCGCGCGATAGGACCGTCTCGATGGCAGCAGGGAAGCGTATCCGATACACCGCCTCTTTTCCCGCTGCGACTTACAAATAATGGCACCTCGCTGAACAAGTCCGACTTCGGCGAGTCGGCCCGAAGAAGACAGCGGCCGAGTCTCAGAGTAGGCGCTGGGAAGTTTGAAACTGTTGAAGCCCCACGAGGCGGCGTCCGCAGGGCTTCACCAGCTTCGGGGACTACTGTCGGAGTAATGGGCCACGGGTAGGCTGACCCGGGACCCAGGATCTTTCAAGACATCGGGGCAGGCCGCGCCCCTCCGGCCGAGTCCCAGCTGGCGACCTCCAGAGAGGCCGAGTCCCAGCTAGCGATCTCCTGAGAAGCCGAGTCCCAGATGACAACTTTGGAGCAAGCCGACTCCAGGCTGGCGACCTCCGGGAGTGCCGACTATGGGAGTCGGCCCATGACGCTCCACGACGCCCGATGCGAGGTACGGTCACGACGTGGCCTTCCCTCCTTGCCTATGAGGGGCTGGCATGGCTATAGTGAGCCGTATCACTGGGAGATCTCCGGCGAGGCGCGGCACTGTTGCCATGCCTGCCCTGACCTCAGCCACAGTGCGCGATGCCCACGACGCCGGCCTGTACGGCCCGAAGATCGCAGGGCCACCTGCCGGTGGGTGAATCAAAGACGGCCAGAGCGCCTGAGGATGGCCCTGTGGGAGTCGGCCTCCTCGGAGTCGGCCGTCTCCCCGCCAGGGCCCCACGAGCCATAAACCAGATTGGATGGGGAGTGGCGATAGTGATCGCCTGACAGACGGCGGCACTGTTGCCACGACCCCATGACTAAGCCTGCGTCATCAGGAGCGCCGCACAGTGTCCGGCCTGTCCGCGGGACCCACCAGTCGGCGGGCCCCAGAAGCCGGCGGGAAGGACGGCGGCATGAGAGACAGACGGCTGGGGCCCATGCCCAGTCGGATTACCATTGTACCCCCGGGGGGTAGGCCTATATAAACCCCCGGGGGCACCCATGCAAAGGGTTCGGCCCCTGATAGAGTTAGACACATAGACCAGGGAGGAGAGAACTAGCCTTGCTCTCTCCTGCCTCCCGATACAGCTCTAGGAGCACCATTGTAGCCACCTTGCCATAGTGACCATGCGGAGACCCCGCAGAGCAGCAGTAGGGGTGTTATCTCCCCGGAGAGCCCCGAAGCTGGTAAGATTCGCCGGCGTGCATGTCTACGCCTTATCCCGTTTCCAGGCACCGGCGACGTTCTACTCGCCCCCACCATGATAAGCCATCCTTTGGCATATGTCGCACCCAACCCCCGACAATCATCTCATACATCACATATATCATTCATCACATCCTTTGGCCATATCACATCACAAAACACTTGCTGCAAAAACAAGTTAGACATCCTCTAATTGTTGTTGCAAGTTTTTTACATGGCTTCTATAGGTTTCTAGCAAGAACGTTTCTTACCTACGTAAAACCACAACATGATATGCCAATTTCTATTTACCCTTCATAAGGACCCTTTTCATCGAATCTGCTCCAACTAAGGTGGGAGAGACGGACACCCGCTAGCCACCTTATGCAACTAGTGCATGTCAGTCGGTGGAACCTGTCTCACGTAAGCATACGTGTAAGGTCGGTCCGGGCCGCTTCATCCCACGATGCCGCTGAAGCAAGATAAGACTAGTAGTGGCAAGAAAATTGACAACATCTATGCCCACAACAAGTTTGTGTTCTACTCGTGCATAGTAACTACGCATAGACCTAGCTCATGATGCCACTGTTGGGGAACGTTGCAGAAAATGAATTTTTTTTCTACGCTTCACCAAGATCAATCTATGGAGTCATCTAGCAAAGAGAGAGAAGAGTGCATCTACATACCCTTGTAGATCGCGTGCGGAAGCGTTCAAGAGAACGGGGTTGAGGGAGTCATACTCGTCGTGATCCAAATCACCGGAGATCCTAGCGCCGAATGGGCGGCACCTCCGCGTTCAACACATGTATGGTTGGGAAGATGTCTCCTCCTTCTTGATCCAGCAAGGGGGAAGGAGAGGTTGATGAAGATCCAGCAGCACGACGGCGTGGTGGTGGATGCAGCAGCGAACTCGGCAGGGCTTTGCCAAGCACTTGCAAGAGGGAGAAGTGTTGCAGGGGAGAGGGAGGCGCCAGAGACTTGGGGTGCGGCTGCCCTCCCTTCCCCCTCTTTATATAGGCCCCCTGGGGGGCACCGCCCCTAGGAGATGGGATCTCCAAGGGGGGGAGGGGCGGCCAAGGGGTGGCTTGCCCCCCAAGCCAGGGGGGCGCCCCCCACCCCTAGGGTTTCCTACCCTAGGCGCAGGGGGAGGCCCTAGGGGGGCGCACCAGCCCACCAGGGGCTGGTTTCCCTCCCCACTTCAGCCCATGGGGCCCTCCGGGATAGGTGGCCCCACCCGGTGGACCCCCGGGACCCTTCCGGTGGTCCCGGTACAATACCGGTGACCCCCGAAACTTTCCCGATGGCCGAAACTTGACTTCCTATATATGAATCTTTACCTCCGGACCATTTCGGAACTCCTCGTGACGTCCGGGATCTCATCCGGGACTCCGAACAACTTTCGGGTTACTACATACTAATATCTCTTCAACCCTAGCGTCACCGAACCTTAAGTGTGTAGACCCTACGGGTTCGGGAGACATGCAGACATGACCGAGACGCCTCTCCGATCAATAACCAACACCGGGATCTGGATACCCATGTTGGCTCCCACATGCTCCTCGATGATCTCATCGGATGAACCACGATGTCGAGGATTCAATCAATCCCGTATACAATTCCCTTTGTCAATCGGTACGTTACGTGCCCGAGATTCGATCGTCGGTATCCCAATACCTCGTTTAATCTCGTTACCGGCAAGTCACTTTACTCGTATTGTAATGCACGATCCTGTGACCAGACACTTGGTCACATTGAGCTCATTATGATGATGCATTACCGAGTGGGCCCAGAGATACCTCTCCGTCATACGGAGTGACAAATCCCAGTCTCGATTCGTGCCAACCCAACAGACACTTTCGGAGATACCCGTAGTGCACCTTTATAGTCACCCATTTATGTTGTGACATTTGGCACACCCAAAGCACTCCTACGGTATCCGGGAGTTGCATAATCTCATGGTCTAAGGAAATGATACTTGACATTTGGAAAAGCTCTAGTGAAACGAACTACACGATCTTTGTGCTATGCTTAGGATTGCGTCTTGTCCATCACATCATTCTCCTAATGATGTGATCCCATTATCAATGACATCCAATGTCCATAGTCAGGAAACCATGACTATCTGTTGATCAACGAGCTAGTCAACTAGAGGCTTACTAGGGACGTGTTGTGGTCTATATATTCACACATGTATTACGATTTCCGGATAACACAACTATAGCATGAATAATAGACAATTATCATGAACAAAGAAATAATAAAAACCATTTTTTTATTGCCTCTAGGGCATATTTCCAACACTATGGACCCGAAGGTCTGAAGTAAACTACTCACACTTCATTGGAGGGGCTATGGTGATGATGTAGAAGCCCTCCATGGTGGATACCCCCTCCGGTGGAGCTCCGGAACAGGCCCCAAGATGGGATCTCGTGGATACAGAAGGTTGCGGCAGTGGAATTAGGTTTTTGGCTCCTGTTCTGATCGTTCGGGGATACGTAGGATAGGAGGAAGGAGTACATCGGTGGAGCGTCAGGGGCCCACGAGGTAGGGGGCGTGCCCAGGGGGGCACGCCCTCCACCCTCGTGACTGCCTCTGGCACTTCTTGGAGTAGGGTCCAAGTCTCCTGGATCACGTTCGGTTGGAAAATATTCCGCTTCTTCGAAACACTAAAATAGGCAAAAAAACAGCAATTCTGGGCTGGGCCTCCGGTTAATAGGTTAGTCCCAAAAGTAATATAAAAGTGGAAAATAAAGCCCAATATAGTCCAAAACAGTAGATAAAGTAGCATGGAGCAATCAAAAATTATAGATACGTTGGAGACGTATCAGGCATCCCCAAGTTTAATTCCTGCTCGTCCTTGAGTAGGTAAATGATAAAAAAGAATTTTTGATGCGGAGTGATACTTTGGCATAATTTCAATATAAATCTTCTTGTGACATGAATATTCAGATCCGAAAGATTTAAGACAAAAGTTCATATTGACACAAAAATGATAATACTTCAAGCATACTAATCAAAGCAATCATGTCTTCTCAAAATAACATGGCAAAAGAAAGTTCATCCCTACAAATTCATATAGTTAGGCTATGCTTCATTTTTGTCACACAAAGATGTTCCCAGCTTCTATACCCCCGATGACAAGCCAAGCAATTGTTTCATACTCAAATAATCTCAAACTTTTTCAACCTTCACGCAATACATGAGCGCGAGCCATGGATATAGCACTATGGGTGGAATAGAATATGATGATGGGGATTGTGTGGAGAAGACAAAAAAGGAGAAAGTCTCACATTGACGAGGCTAATCAACGGGCTATGGAGATGCCCATCAATTGATGTCAACATGAGGAGTAGGGATTGCCATGCAACGGATGCACTAGCGCTATAAGTATATGAAAGCTCTATAAAAGAAACTAAGTGGGTGTGCATCCAACTTGCTTGCTCACGAAGACCTAGGGCATTTTGAGGAAGCCCATCATTGGAATATACAAGCCAAGTTCTATAATGAAAAATTCCCACTAGTATATGAAAGTGACAAAATGAGAGACTCTCTATCATAAAGATCTTGGTGCTACTTTGAAGCACAAGTGTGGTAAAAGGATAGTACCATTGTCCCTTATCTCTTTTTCTCTCATTTTTTTCTCTTTTTTTGGGCCTTTCTTTTTTTTGGCCTTGCTTTTTTCTCTCTTTTTTTTCCTTTTTTTTCATCCGGAGTCTCATCCCGACTTATGGGGGAATCATAGTCTCCATCATCCTTTCCTCACTTGGTACAATGCTCTAATAATGATGATCATCACACTTTTATTTTTCTTACAACTCAACAATTACAACTCGAAACTTAGAACAAATTATGACTCTATATGAATGCCTCCGGCGGTGTACCAGGATGGTGCAATAAATCAAGAGTGACATGTATGTAAAATAATGCATGGTGGCTTTTCCACAAATACGATGTCAACTACATGATCATGCAATGGCAATATGACAAAAGTAATGTATGTCATAATAATGATGATGGAAGTTGCATGGCAATATATCTCGGAATGGCTATGGAAATGCCATGATGGGTAGGTATGGTGGCTGTTTTGAGGAAGATATAAGGAGGTTTATGTGTGATAGAGCGTATCATATCACGGGGTTTGGATGCACCGGTGAAGTTTGCACCAACTCTCAAGGTGAGAAAGGGCAATGCACGGTACCGAAGAGGCTAGCAAAGGTGGAAAGGTGAGAGTGCGTATAATCCATGGACTCAACATTAGTCAAAAGAACTCATATACTTATTGCAAAAATTTAGAAGCCATCAAAAAATCAAGTACTACACGCATGCTCCTAGGGGGATAGATTGGCAGGAAAAGACCATCGCTCATCCCCGACCGCCACTCATAAGGATGCACAAGCCAGGTACACTTCATGTTTCAAATTTATTACACAACTTTAACCATACGTGCATGCTACAGGACTTGCAAACTTCAACACAAGTATTTCTCGAATTCACAATTATCAACTAGCACGACTTTGATATTATCACCTCCATATCTCAAAACAATTATCAAGCATCAAACTTATCTTAGTATTCAATTCACTCAAAAGAAAGTTTCACATATCTTGAACACTAAGTATATTAACATTAAGCAAATTACCATGCTATTAACGACTCTCAAAATAATCTAAGTGAAGCATGAGAGATCAATAATTTCTTTAAAACAAATCCACCATTGTGCTCTAAAAGATAAAAGTGAAGCACTAGAGCATTCTAACAAATTCCAATTCATGTATGGCTCTCTCAAAAGATGTGTACAGCAAGGATGATTGTGGTAAACTAACAAGCAAAGACACAAATAATACAAGACGCTCCAAGCAAAACACATATCATGTGGTGAATAAAAATATAGCTCCAAGTAAATTACCGATGGAAGTGGATGAAAGAGGGGATGCCTTCCGGGGCATCCCCAAGCTTTGACTTTTTGGTGTACTTGGATTATCTTGGGGGTGCCATGGGCATCCCCAAGATTAGGCTCTTGCCACTCCTTGTTCCATAATCCATCAAAAGAATTCACCCAAAACTTGAAAACTTCACAACACAAAACTCAACAGAAATCTCGTGAGCTCCCTTAGAGAAAGAAAACAAAAAACTACTTAAGGTACTGTAATGAACTCATTATTTATTTATGTTGGTGTTAAACCTACTGTATTCCAACTTCTCTATGGTTTATAAACTATTTTACTAGCCATAGATTCATCAAAATAACCAAACAACACACGAAAAATAGAATCTGTCAAAAACTGAACAGTCTGTAGCAATCTGTAACTAACGCAACCTTATGGAACTCTAAAAATTCTAACCAAATAGGAAGTCCTGGACAATTTGTTTGTTGAACAGCAGCAAAAAGAATCAACGCAAAAGCACGTTCTTGTGATTTAACATATCTAAATTCGTGCGCGCAAAGTTTCTGTTTTTCAGCAGAATCAAATCAACTATCATCGTAGGTTATCCTATAGGTTCTACTTGGCACAAACACTAATTAAAACATAAAACCACATCCAAACAGAAGGTATATGGATTATTTATTCCTAAACAGAAGCAAAAACAAAAAACACAAAATAAAATTGGGTTGCCTCCCAACAAGCGCTATCGTTTAACGCCCCTAGCTAGGCATAAAAGCAAGGATAGATCTAGGTATTGCCATCTTTGGTAGGCAATCCATAAGTGGCTCTCATGATAGATTCATATGGTAATTTAATTTTATTTCGGGGAAGTGTTCCATGCCCTTCTTTAATGGAAATTGGAATCGAATATTCCCTTCCTTCATATCAATAATTGCACCAATCATTCTAAGGAAAGGTCTACCAAGAATAATAGGACATGAAGGATTGCAATCTATATCAAGAACGATAAAATCTACGGGCACATAATTCCTATTTGCAACAATAAGAACATCATTAATTCTTCCCATAGGCTTTTTAATAGTGTAATCCGCAAGATGCAAGTTTAGAGAGCAATCATCAAAATCACGGAAATCTAGCAAATCACATAAAGTTTTGGGAATAGTAGAGACACTAGCACCCAAATCACACAAAGCATGAAACTCAAAATCTTTAATTTTAATTTTAATAGTAGGTTCCCACTCATCATGGAGTTTTCTAGGGATAGAAACTTTCAACTCAAGTTTTTCTTCATAAGATTGCATCAAAACATCACCAATGTGTTCGGTAAAGGCCTTATTTTGACTATAAGCATGAGGAGAATCTAGCATGGATTGCAACAAGGAGATACAACCAATCAAAGAGCAATTTTCATAATTAAATTCCTTGAGATCCAAAATAGTGGGTTTAGCAACATCACGGTTTTTATTTATTTCAATCCCACTATCATCAAATTCGTCATCAAGATCTAGAAACTTCGAATTCTTAGAACGCCTTCTAGGTAAAGGAATATCATATTCAGATTCATCAAGATTCATATTGCAAAACAAAGATTTAATGGGGGACACATCAATAACTTTTAGATCTTCATCTTGATTTTCATAGGAGTTGGAAGAACACGCTTTAATAAAGGCATCTTTGGAAGCACGCATCCTAGCGGTTCTTTCCTTGCACTCATCAATGGAAATTCTCATGGCTTTGAGAGACTCATTGATATCATGCTTAGGAGGAATAGATCTAAGCTTTAAAGAATCAATTTCAAGAGAAATTCTATCAACATTCCTAGCCAAATCATCAACTTTAAGCAATTTCTCTTCAAGCAAAGCATTAAAATTCTTTTGTGAATTCATAAACTCGTTAACACTATTCTCAAATTCAGAGGGCATCTTATTAAAATTTCCTTAAGAGTTGTTGTAGGAATTTCCAGAATTATTAGAAGGATTACTAGGATAAGGCCTAGTATTAAAATTCCCCCTATAAGCATTGTTTCCAAAACTATTCCTACCAACAAAATTCACATCCATAGATTCATTATTATTCTCAAGAAAAGTAGATAAAGGCATATCATTGGGATCAAGAGGAGTATTTTTAGGAGCAAACATCTTCAGAAGTTCATCCATCTTTTCACTCAAAACATTGATTTCTTCTATAGCATGCACTTTTTTACTAGAAGATCTTTCGGTGTGCCATTGAGAATAATTAGCCATAATATTATCAAGCAATTTGGTAGCTTCCCCTAACATAATTTCCATAAACGTGCCTCCCGCGGCCGAATCTAAAAGATTTCTAGAAGCAAAATTCAATCCGGCATAAAAAATTTGTATGATCATCCATAAATTCAAACCATGAGTAGGGCAATTGCGAAGCATCAATTTCATTCTTTCCCAAGATTGGGCAACATGCTCATGATCAAGTTGTTTAAAATTCATGATGTCGTTCCTAAGAGTGATAATCTTAGCGGGAGGAAAATACTTAGAGATAAAAGCATCTTTGCACTTGTTCCAAGAATCAATACTATTTTTAGGCAAAGATGAAAACCAAACTTTAGCACGATCTCTAAGTGAAAACGGAAATAACTTCAATTTGACAATATTGTTATCCGTATCTTTCTTCTTTTGCATATCACACAAATCAACAAAATTGTTTAGATGAGTAGCGGCATCTTCACTAGGAAGGCCGGCGAATTGATCTTTCATAACAAGATTCAGCAAAGCGGTATTGATTTCACAAGACTCATCATTATTAAGAGGAGTAATCGGAGTACTAAGGAAATCATTATTATTGGTATTCGAGAAATCACACAATTTGGTATTATCTTGCGCCATGGCAACAAGTAATCCAACACACAAGCAAATAGAAAGGCAACGGGAACAAGGCAAACGGAAAAGAGAGGAGGAGATTGGGAAAGAGAGGGTGAATAAAACGGCAAGGGTGGAGTGGGGGAGAGGAAAACGAGAGGCAAATGGCAAATAATGTAATGCGAGAGATAGGGATTGCGATGGGTACTTGGTATGGTTGACTTGCTTGCGTGAGCAACCCCGGCAACGGCGCCAGAAATTCTTCTTGCTACCTCTTGAGCACTGCGTTGGATTTCCCCGAAGAGGAGAGGATGATGCAGCAAAGTAGCGTAAGTATTTCCCTCAGTTTTTGAGAACCAAGGTATCAATCCAGTAGGAGACCACGCACAAGTCCCTCGTACCTACACAAAATGATAGCAACTCGCAACCAACGCGATTAGGGGTTGTCAATCCCTTCACGGTCACTTACGATAGTGAGATCTGATAGAGATGATAAATAATATTTTTGGTATTTTTGATAGATAGATGCAAAGTAAAAAGTAAAAGGCAAATTAAAAGCAAAGCAAGTAAATAAATTGATAGAGATTGATATGATGAGAATAGACCCGGGGGCCATAGGTTTCACTAGTGGCTTCTCTCAAGAGCATAGATTTTCTATGATGGGTGAACAAATTACTGTTGAGCAATTGACAGAGTTGAGCATAGTTATGAGTATATCTAGGCAATGATCATGTATATAGGCATCACGTCCAAAACAAGTAGATCGAAACGATTCTGCATCTACCACTATTACTCCACTCATCGACCGCTATCCAGCATGCATCTAGAGTATTAAGTTAAAAACAGAGTAACGCCTTAAGCAAGATGACATGATGTAGAGGGATAAATTCATGCAATATGATAAAAAAAACCATCTTGTTATCCTCGATGGCAACAATACAATACGTGCCTTGCAACCCTTTCTATCACTGGGTAAGGACACCGCAAGATTGAACCCAAAGCTAAGCACTTCTCCCATTGCAAGAACTACCAATCTAGTTGGCCAAACCAAAAAGGAAATTCGAAGAGACTTGCAAAGATAACTCAATCATACATAAAAGAATTCAGAGAAGAATCAAATATTTTCCATAGATAATACTGGATCATAAAGCCACAATTCATCGGTCTCAACAAACACAATGCAAAAAAAGATTACATCGAATAGATTTCCACGAGAGAGGGGGAGAACATTGTATTGAGATCCAAAAGGAGAGAAGAAGCCATCTAGCTACTAGCTATGGACCCGAAGGTCTGAAGTAAACTACTCACACTTCATCGGAGGGGCTATGGTGATGATGTAGAAGCCCTCCGTGGTGGATGCTGAAGGAAATATGCCCTAGAGGCAATAATAAAGTTATTATTTATTTCCTTATATCATGATAAATGTTTATTATTCATGCTAGAATTGTATTAACCGGAAACATAATACATGTGTGAATACATAGACAAACATAGTGTCACTAGTATGCCTCTACTTGACTAGCTCATTAATCAAACATGGTTAAGTTTCCTAACCACAGACATGAGGTGTCATTTTATTAATGGGATCACATCATTAGGAGAATGATGTGATTGACTTGACCCATTCCGTTAGCTTAGCACTTGATCATTTAGTATGTTGCTATTGCTTTCTTCATGACTTATACACGTTCCTATGACTATGAGATTATGCAACTCCCATTTACCGGAGGAACACTTTGTGTGCTACCAAATATCACAACGTAACTGGGTGATTATAAAGGAGCTCTACAGGTGTCTCCGAAGGTACATGTTGAGTTGGCGTATTTTGAGATTAGGATTTGTCACTCCGATTGTCGGAGAGGTATCTCTGGGCCCTCTCGGTAATACACATCACTTAAGCCTTGCAAGCATTGTGACAAATGAGTTAGTTACGAAATGATGTATTATAGAATGAGTAAAGAGACTTGCCGGTAACGAGATTGAACTAGGTATTGGATACCGACGATCGAATCTCGGGCAAGTAACATACCGATGACAAAGGGAACAACGTATGTTGTTATGCGGTTTGACCGATAAAGATCTTCGTAGAATATGTAGGAGCCAATATGAACATCCAGGTTCCACTATTTTTTATTGATCGAGAAGAGTTCTAGGTCATGTCTACATAGTTCTCGAACCCGTAGGGTCCGCACGCTTAACGTTACGATGACAGTTTTATTATGAGTTTGTAAGTTTTGATGTACCGAAGTTTGTTCGGAGTCCCGGATGTGATCACGGACATGACGAGGAGTCTCGAAATGGTCGAGACAAAAAGATTGATATATTGGACGGCTATATTCGGACACCGGAAGTGTTCTGGGCGTTTTTGGAGAAAACCGGAGTGCCGGAGGGTTACCGGAACCCCCCCCCCCCCCCCCCCCCGGGAGAGTAATGGGCCTTATGGGCCTTAGTGGAGAGAGAGGGGCAGCAAGCATGGGCCGCGCGCCGCCTCCCCCTCTGGTCCGAATTGGACTAGGAGGGGGGGCGGCGCCCCCCTCTTTCCTTCTCCCTCTCCCCCTTCCTTTCCCCCTCCTAGTAGGAGTAGGAAAGGGGGAGTCCTACTCCTACTAGGAGGAGGACTCCTCCTCCTGGCGCGCCCTCTAGGGTCGGCCGGCCTCCCCCCTTGCTCCTTTATATACGGGGGCAGGGGGCACCCCTAGGATACACAAGTAGATCTACGGATTGTTCCTTAGCCGTGTGCAGTGCCCCCTCCACCATATTCCACCTCGGTCATATCGTCGCGGAGTTTTGGCGAAGCCCTGCGCCGGTAGAACATCATCATCGTCACCACGCCGTCGTGCTGATGGAACTCATCCCCGACGCTTTCCTAGATTGGAGCCCAGGGAACGTTATCGAGCTGAATGTGTGCTGAACACGGAGGTGTCGTACGTTCGGTGCTTGGATCGGTCGGATCGTGAAGACGTACGACTACATCAACCGCGTTGTCATAATGCTTCCGCTTATGGTCTACGAGGGTACTTGGACAATACTCTCCCCTCTCGTTGCTATGCCATCACCATGATCTTGCGTGTGCGTAGGAAATTTTTTGAAATTACTATGTTCCCCAACAGTGGCATCCGAGCCTAGGTTTTATGCGTAGATGTCATATGCACGAGTAGAACACAAGTGAGTTGTGGGCGATACAAGTCATACTGCTTACCAGCATGTCATACTTTGGTTCGGCGGTATTGTGAGATGAAGCGGCCTGGACCGACATTACGCGTACGCTTACGCGAGACTGGTTTCACCGTTACGAGCACTCGTGCTTAAAGGTGGCTGGCGGGTGTCTGTCTCTCTCACTTTAGCTGAATCGAGTGTGGCTACGCCCGGTCCTTGCGAAGGTTAAAACAGCACTAACTTGACAAACTATAGGTGTGGTTTTTAATGCGTAGGTAAGAGCGGTTCTTACTCAGCCCGTAGCAGCCACGTAAAATTTGCAACAACAAAGTAGAGGACGTCTAACTTGTTTTTGCAGGGCATGTTGTGATGTGATATGGTCAAGACGTGATGCTATATTTTATTGTATGAGATGATCATGTTTTGTAACCGAAGTTATCGGCAACTGGCAGGAGCCATATGGTTGTCGCTTTATTGTATGAAATGCAAACGCCCTATAATTGCTTTACTTTATCACTAAGCGGTAGCAATAGTCGTAGAAGCAATAGATGGCGTGAACGACAACGATGCTACGATGGAGATCAAGGTGTTGCGCCGGTGACGATGGTGATCACGATGGTGCTTTGGAGATGGAGATCACAAGCACAAGATGATGATGGCCATATCATATCACTTATATTGATTCATGTGATGTTTATCCTTTATGCATCTTATCTTGCTTTGATTGACGGTAGCATTTTAAGATGATCTCTCACTAAAAATTATCAAGAAGTGTTCTCCCTGAGTATGCATCGTTGCCAAAGTTCGTCGTGCCCAGACACCACGTGATGATCGGGTGTGATAAGCTCTACGTCCATCTACAACTGGTGCAAGCCAGTTTTGCACACGCGGAATACTCATGTTAAACTTGACGAGCCTAGCATATGCAGATAAGGCCTCGGAACACGGAGACCGAAAGGTCGAGCGTGAATCATATAGTAGATATGATCAACATAGTGATGTTCACCATTGAAAACTACTCCATCTCACGTGATGATCGGTTATGGTTTAGTTGATTTGGATCACGTGATCACTTAGATGACTAGAGAGATGTCTGTCTAAGTGGGAGTTCTTAAGTAATATGATTAATTGAACTTAAATTTATCATGAACTTAGTCCTGGTAGTATTTTGCAAATTATGTTGTAGATCAATAGCTCGTGTTGTTGCTTTCATATGTTTATTTTGATATGTTCCTTGAGAAAATTGTGTTGAAAGATGTTAGTAGCAATGATGCGGATTGGATCCGTGATCTGAGGTTTATCCTCATTGCTGCACAGAAGAATTATGTCCTTGATGTAACGCTAGGTGACAAACCTATTGCAGGAGCAGATGCAGACGTTATGAACGTTTGGCTAGCTCAATATGATGACTACTTGATAGTTTAGTGCACCATGCTTAACGGCTTAGAATTGGGACTTCAAAGACGTTTTGAACGTCATGGACCATATGAGATGTTCCAGGAATTGAAGTTAATATTTCAAGCAAATACCCGAGTTGAGAGATATGAAGTCTCCAACAAGTTCTATAGCTAAAAGATGGAGGAGAATTGCTCAACTAGTGAGCAAATGCTCAGATTGTCTGGGTACTACAATCGCTTGAATCAAGTGGGAGTTAACCTTCCAGATAAGATAGTGATTGACAGAGTTCTCTAGTCAACATCACCAAGTTAGTAGAACTTCGTGATGAACTATAGTATGCAAAGGATGACGAAAATGATTCCCGAGCTCTTCGTGATGTTGAAATCAACGAAGGTAGAAATCAAGAAAGAGCATCAAGTGTTGATGATTAACAAGACCACTAGTTTCAAGAAAAGGGCAAAGGGAAAGAAAGGGAAACTTCAAGTAGAATGGCAAACAAGTTGTCACTCCCGTGAAGAAGACCAAAGCTGGACCAAAGCCTGAGACTAACTGCTTACACTGCAAAGGAAATGGTCACTGGAAGCGGAAATGCCCTAAATATTTAGTGGATAAGAAGGATGGCAAAGTGAACAAGGGTATATTTCATATACAGGTGTTTGATGTGTGCCTTACTAGTGTTTATAGTAGCCCCTGAGTATTTGATACTTGTTCGGTTGCTAAGATTAGTAACTTGAAACCGGAGTTACAGAATAAACAGAGACTAGTTGAAGGGGAAGTGACGATTAGTGTTGGAAGTAGTTCCAAGATTGATATGATCATCATCGCACACTCCCTATACTTTTGGGATTAGTGTTAAACCCAAATAAATGTTATTTGGCGTTTGCGTTGAGCATGAATATGATTTGATCATGTTTATTGCAATACGCTTATTCATTTAAAATCAGAGAATAATTGTTGTTCTGTTTACATGAATAAAACCTTCAATGGTCATACAACCAATGAAAATAGTTTGTTGGATCTCGATCGTAGTGATACACATATTCATAATATTGATGCCAAAAGATGCAAAGTTAATAATGATAGTGCAACTTATTTGTGGCACTACCGTTTGGGTCATATCGGTGTAAAGCGCATGAAGAAACTCCATGCTAATAGGATTTTGGAATCACTTGATTATGAATCACATGATGCTTGCGAACCATGCCTCATGGGCAAGATGACTAAGACTCCGTTCTCCGGAACAATGGAACAAGCTACTGACTTATTGGAAATAATGCATACCGATGTATGCGATCCAATGAGTGTTGATGCTCGTGGCAAGTATCGTTATTTTCCGACCTTCACAAGATAATTTGAGCAGATATGGGTATATCTACTTGATGAAACATAAGTCTGAGATAGTTGAAAGGTTCAAAGAATTTTAGAGTGAAGTGAAAAATCATCGTCACAAGAAAATAAAGTTTCTGCGATCTGATCGCGGAGACGAATATTTGAGTTACGAGTTTGGACTTCATATAAAACAATGTGGAATAGTTTCACAGCTCATGCCACCTAGAACACCACAACATTATGGTGTGTCCGAACATCATAACCGCACTTTATTGGATATGGTGCAATCTATGATGTCTCTCACTGATTTACCACTATTTTTTTAGGGTTATGCATTAGAGACAGCTGCATTCACGTTAAAAGGGCACCATCTAAATCCGTTGAGACAACATCGTATGAACTATGGTTTAGCAGTAAACCTAAGTTGTCGTTTCTTAAAGTTTGGAGTTGTGATGCTTATATGAAAAAGGTTTTCAACCTGATAAGCTCAAACCCAAATCAGAGAAGTGCGTCTTCATAGAATACCCACAGGAAACTGTTGGGTACTCCTTCTATCACAGATCCGAAGGCAAAACATTCGTTGCTAAGAATGGATCCTATCTAGAGAAGGAGTTTCTCTCGAAAGAAGTGAGTGGGAGGAAAGTAGAGCTTGATAAGGTAATTTGTACCTTCTCCCGAATTGGAAAGTAGTTCATCACAGAAATTTGTTCCTGTGACTACTAGACCAATTAGTGAGGAAGCTAATGATGATGATCATGTCACTTCAGATCAAGTTACTACCAAACCGCGTAGGTAAAACAGAGTGAGATCCACACCAGAGTAGTACGGTAATCCTGTTCTGGAGGACATGTTACTTACCATGACAAACCTACGAACTATGAGGAAGCGATGATGAGCCCAGATTCCGCGAAATGGCTTGAGGCCATGAAATCTGAGATATGATCCATGTATAAGAACAAAGTGTAGACTTTGATTGACTTGCCCGATGATCGGTGAGTCATTAAGAATAAATGGATCTTCAAGAGGAAGACGGAAGCTGATAGTAGTGTTACTATCTACAAAGCTAGAATTGTCGCAAAAGGTTTTCGACAAGGTCAAAGTGTTGACTACGATGAGAGTTTCTCACTCGTATCTATGCTTAAGTCTGTCTGAATCATATTAGCAATTGCCGCATTTTATGAAATCTGGCAAATGGATAGACAAAACTGCATTCCTTAATGGATTTATTTCAGAAGAGTTGTATATGATGCAACCAAAAGGTTTTGTCAATTCTAAAGGTGTTACAAAATGTGCAAGCTCCAGCGATCCATCTATGGACTGGTACAAGCATCTCGGAGTTGGAATATACGCTTTCATGAGTTGATCAAAGCATATAGTTTTATACAGACTTGCGGTGAAGCCTGTATTTACAAGAAAGTGAGTGGGAGCATTACATCATTTCTGATAAGTATATGTGGATGACATATTGTTGATCGGCAATAATGTAGAATTATTCTGCAAAGCATAAAGGAGTGTTTGAAAGGAGTTTTTTCAAAGAAAGACCTCGGTGAAGCTGCTTACATATTGAGCATCAAGATCTATAGAGATAGATCAAGACGCTTGATAAGTTTTTCAATGAATACATACCTTGACAAGATTTTGAAGTAGTTCAAAATGGAACAGTCAAAGAAAGAGTTCTTGCCTGTGTTACAAGGTGTGAAATTGAGTAAGACTCAAAGCCAGACCACGGCAGAAGATAGAAAGAGAATGAAAGTCATTCCCTATGCCTTGGCCATAGGTTCTATAAAGTATGCCATGCTGTGTACCAGATCTATTGCATACCCTACCACTGAGTTTGGCAAGGGAGTACAATAGTGATCTAGGAGTAGATCACTGGACATTGGTCAAAATTATCCTTAGTGGAATAAGGATATGTTTCTCGATTATGGAGGTGACAAAAGGTTTGTTGTAAAGGGTTACATTGATACAAGTTTTGGCACTGATCCAGATGACTCTAAGTCTTAATCTGGATACATATTGAAAGTGGGAGCAATTAGCTAGAGTAGCTCCGTGCAGAGCATTGTAGACATAGAATATTTGCAAAATACATACGGCTCTGAATGTGACAGACCCGTTGACTAAACTTCTCTCACAAGCAAAACATGATCATACCTTAGTACTCTTTGGGTGTTAATCACATAGCGATGTGAACTAGATCATTGACTCTAGTAAACCCTTTGGGTGTTGATCACATGACGATGTGACCTATGGGTGTTAATCACATGGTGATGTGAACTACGGGTGTTAATCACATGGTGATGTGAACTAGATTATTGACTCTAGTGCAAGTGGGAGACTGAAGGAAATATGCCCTAGAGGCAATAATAAAGTTATTATTTATTTCCTTATATCATGATAAATGTTTATTATTCATGCTAGAATTGTATTAACCGGAAACATAATACATGTGTGAATACATAGACAAACATAGTGTCACTAGTATGCCTCTACTGGACTAGCTCATTAATCAAAGATGGTTAAGTTTCCTAACCATAGACATGAGGTGTCATTTGATTAATGGGATCACATCATTAGGAGAATGATGTGATTGACTTGACCCATTCCGTTAGCTTAGCACTTGATCGTTTAGTATGTTGCTATTGCTTTCTTCATGACTTATACATGTTCCTATGACTATGACATTATGCAACTCCCGTTTACCGGAGGAACACTTTGTGTGCTACCAAACATCACAAGGTAACTGGGTGATTATAAAGGAGCTCTACAGGTGTCTCCGAAGGTACATGTTGAGTTGGCATATTTCGAGATTAGGATTTGTCACTCCGATTGTCGGAGAGGTATCTCTGGGCCCTCTCGGTAATACACATCACTTAAGCCTTGCAAGCATTGTGACTAATGAGTTAGTTACGAAATGATGTATTACGGAACGAGTAAAGAGACTTGCCAGTAACGAGATTGAACTAGGTATTGGATACCGACGATCGAATCTCGGGCAAGTAACATACCGATGACAAAGGGAACAACGTATGTTGTTATGCGGTTTGACCGATAAAGATCTTCGTAGAATATGTAGGAGCCAATATGAACATCCAGGTTCCACTATTGGTTATTGATCGAGAATAGTTCTAGGTCATGTCTACATAGTTCTCGAACCCGTAGGGTTCGCACGCTTAATGGTACGATGACAGTTTTATTATGAGTTTGTAAGTTTTGATGTACCGAAGTTTGTTCGGAGTCCCGGATGTGATCACGGACATGACGAGGAGTCTCGAAATGGTCGAGACAAAAAGATTGATATATTAGACGGCTATATTCAGACACTGGAAGTGTTCCGGGCATTTTCGGAGAAAACCGGAGTGCCGGAGGGTTACCGGAACCCCCCCCCCCCCCAGGAGAGTAATGGGCCTTATGGGCCTTAGTGGAGAGAGAGAGGGGCGGCAAGCATGGGCCGCGCGCCCCCTCCCCCTCTGGTCCGAATTAGACTAGGAGGGGGGGCACCCCCCTCTTTTCTTCTCCCTCTCCCCCTTCCTTTCCCCCTCCTAGTAGTAGTAGGAAAGGGGGAGTCCTACTCCTACTAGGAGGAGGACTCCTCCTCCTGGTGTGCCCTCTAGGGCCGGCCGGCCTCCCCCCTTGCTCCTTTATATACGGGGGCAGGGGGGCACCCCTAGGATACACAAGTTGATCTACGGATCGTTCCTTAGCCGTGTGCGGTGCCCCCCTCCACCATATTCCACCTCGGTCATATCGTCGCGGAGTTTAGGCGAAGCCCTGCACCGGTAGAACATCATCATCGTCACCACGCCGTCGTGCTGACGGAACTCATCCCCGACGCTTTGCTGGATCGGAGCCCGGGGAACGTCATCGAGCTGAACATGTGCTGAACACGGAGGTGCCATACGTTCGGTGCTTGGATCGGTCGGATTGTGAAGACGTACGACTACATCAATCACGTTGTCATAACGCTTCCGCTTACGGTCTACGAGGGTATGTCGACAATAGTCTCCCCTCTCGTTGCTATGCCATCACCATGATCTTGCGTGTGCGTAGGAAATTTTTTGAAATTACTACATTCCCCAACAGATGCCCCCTCCGGCGGAGCTCCGAAACAGGCCCCATGATGGGATCTCATGGATACAGAAGGTTGCGGCCGTGGAATTAGGTTTTTGGCTCCTGTTCTGATCGTTCGGGGATACGTAGGTATATATAGGAGCAAGGAGTGCGTCGGTGGAGCGTCAAGGGGCCCACGAGGTAGGGGGCACGCCCAGGGGGGCGCCCTCCACCCTCGTGACCGCCTCTGGCACTTCTTGGAGTAGGGTCCAAGTCTCCTGGATCACGTTCGGTTGGAAAATCACGATCCCGAAGGTTTCATTCCGTTTGGACTCCGTTTGATATTCAGTTTCTTCGAAACACTGAAATAGGCAAAAAAACAGCAATTCTGGGCTGGGCCTCCGGTTAATAGGTTAGTCCCAAAAGTAATATAAAAGTGGAAAATAAAGCCCAATATAGTCCAAAATAGTAGATAAAGTAGCATGGAGCAATCAAAAATTATAGATATGTTGGAGACGTATCAATAGCATGGGTTAGCCATGTACTAGTATGATGTAACTACACTGGGCTGTCGTGTTTCGTACTCTTCCAGTCCACTGTGGAGATGATTGGTTAATTTTATATCGCTGAATAATATTAATTATTATGAGTGCAGACGCTCCACCACGAGGTTCCTTGCTCCTTCTCGCCTTCTCGGTCGTCCGAAATCTATGTTCTTCCACTCTATTTTTTTACGTGAGCTTTGTTCATCCGTTTGCCAACACGCGAGACATCTAGCATCAAGGTGCACGTGTTATGCAAGGATAGTTCCATCTATATGAAGAACACGTGGGACTGGAACTACAAGACGGACATGTACCGAGGAGTGGACGTACGAACCTGAGTAATGTAGCGCAGTAAGTGAAGTAGAAAGGCACAAATGGTATGAACATGCGTGGAATATAGGGTGTGTTTGGTTGTGTTCTCGTCTCAGTATAGTTGTTCCCTCTACATGCATGCTCAACTCAACACCCCTCTTCATGCATGCTCTCTTCATGCATGCTTCTAGTGTATTTGTGCTAAACTAGTGTGGACTCATGCACCCTCCATACACTCTACCAAACACCCAAAAGTAGGTCGAGAAGGGAACTCTTGGGCGGCATTTGTCTCTTACTACGTACTACCACTAAATGTTGTACATGCAATGCACGGTGATGTTATGGAGTACGTGCCTAAGTACTCTACTACTACTATATTAGTTGGAGGCACATATTAACTTTTATATTTGTTTACGTGTATGCCCCGAGACCTTCCAACTAGACATGTCTTTCTCTCCAGGTCGCACTTTGTATCGTTCATACCACTAAGTACTACTACCTGTGGTCTCCGACCCAGAAGTGGAAGAAGTGGAGACGCTCTGCCATGCTGTTTTTTTACGCTGGGCTCTACCACGCTGTTCATGTCCCACTCCTTTCGCTGACGTGTGGGACATCCAGCACATGACGTGTTTGGCACCCTTCGTCGTAAGAGTTGAAACGCTAGCATTCATCAGAAATAAAAAATAATTATAAATCGGCAGTGATACTATTTTTTTGCGAACCAATCAGCAGTTATACTATACCACGCAGTTTCCTTGCTACTGATATCGGAAAGAATACTTCTGTTCGCCAACATGTGTGTCACGACCAATATGCGATACTATCCTAAAGAGACTCGAAGGTCCCACCAAGGATAGAACCGCATATTGATACGCTTTTGCAAGGTGGATATCATTACATCAACATTACATAATAGATGGGGATACATACAAAAGGCATACAGTGTCACACGAATACAACATCACCTTACATAAGATCACCATCCGACTACAGATGAAACACAAACAGAAACTCAAATGACATCCACCCCGCTAGCCCAGGCTGCCGACCTGGAACCTATCCCCTGATCGAAGAAGAAGCAGAAGAAGAAATCCAAAACAAGCAAACATCGCTCTCGCGTCATGATCATCGCATAACCTATACCAGCAACTGTTGTGGTAGTAATCTGTGAGCCACGAGGACTAAGCAATCCCACTACCATGGGTATCAAGACTAGCAAAGCTTAATGGGAAAGGAAGGGATAAAGTGGTGAGGTTGCAGCAGCGGCTAAGCAAGTATGGTGGCTAACATACGCAAATAAGAGCGAGAAGAGAGCAAACGGAACGGTCATGAAGCTAGCAATGATCAAGAGGTGATCCCGAACTCCTACTTACATCAAACATAACTCAAAACCGTGTTCACTTCCCGGACTCCGCCGAGAAGAGACCATCACGGCTACACACGCGGTTGATGCGTCTTAATTCTGATCTACTGTCAAGTTATCTACAACCAAACATTAACAAATTCCCATCTGCCACATAACCGCGGGCACGGCTCTCGAAAGTTTATACCCTGCAGGGGTGTCCCAACTTAGCCCATGATAAGCTCTCGCGATCAACAAAGGATATACCTTCTCCTAGGAAGACCCGATCAGTCTCGAAATCCCGGTTTACAAGACATTTCGACAATGGTAAAACAAGACCAGCAAAGCTGCCCGGATGTGCCGACAAATCCCGATAGGAGCTGCACATATCTCGTTCTCAGGGCACACCGGATGAGCCAGACATCAGGTTGTCATAGACCCTGGTTGCCCAGGGGGCGCCGGACATCGCTCGGTTCGGACCAGCACTTATAGAAGCACTGGCCCGGGGGGGCTAAAATAAAGATGACCCTCGGGTTGGCCGACCCAAGGGAAAGGTATAGGTGGTGGTGAAGCAAATGGTAAAACCAAGGTTGGGCCTTGCTGGAGGAATTTTATTCAAAGCGAACTGTCAAGGGGGTCCCATAAATCAACCAACCGCGTAAGGAACGCAAAATCCGGGAATATAACACCGGTATGACGGAAACTAGGGCGGCAAGAGTGGAACAAAACACCAGGCATAAGGCCGAGCCTTCCAGCCTTTACCAAGTATATAGTTGCATTAATAATATAAGAGATATTGTGATATCCCAACCAAAATCCTGTCCACCATGGAGCAATCTTAAAATTCACCTGCAACTAACAACGCTATAAGAGGGGCTGAGAAAAAGCGGTAACATAGCCAAGCAATGGTTTGCTAGGAAGGGTGACAAGGTTAGAGGCTGACATGGCAATTTGGGAGGCTTGAAGAACAAGTGATTGGTAGCACAGCATAGCGATAGAACGAAGCAACTAGCATAGCAATGATAGTAGTGAGATACAAGGTGACGGTCATCTTGCCTGAAATCCCACTAGGAAGAAGAACGATTCCATGAAGAAGATGAAGCCATGAAGGCGAACCAAGCGTAGATGAACGAATCCTCACGATCGCAACGAAACAGGAACTATCGAGAAGAAGCACACAACATGGTAAACACACCACACATATACATGACATGATGCTCAACCAAGTATGATGCAATACAAGACTACATGAAGCTACTCATGGCAAGAGATGATGCATACAAGAACAACACATCAAAGCAAGTTTAAATGAGGCCGGAAACAACATATAACAATTCTGGTAAGTCCTCATATGCAAATTCCAAAATTGGTCCAGAACTGAATAAACATTATGTTCCAGTTGTTAAACATCAAGTTAAGATGCACCAAGATGATCTACACGAGATTCTAGTCAAGTTACATATAAAGTTCATTTAATTTGGAGCTACGGACTAGAAGATATGAGCAAAACAAGTTAAACATGGCATTGATGCAAAATGCATACAAACATCAAGCAAACACTCCCAAACAATAATTCAACATGATAATATGAAACTTCATGCAAAATCAAGCAATTTTCATATAGAGCACACTCAAAACGGAGCAACGGTTCAACACATACACTCTATACAAGTTTAAAGGACAAGCTGTCCAAAACAGCAACTAGGCATTTAGCAAGCATCAAAAAAATATGCTACAGCATCTCAACGTGAAAACAAAAGGCATGGTCATGAATTACAGGTAAAGTATGACAAAACATGAACACTGAGCTATCTCCAGAAATCACCAGAACATGCTCAAAAGGACATGGCAAGATTGCAAATAATAACAGTTTCAGACTTAGCAGAAATAACATCAGGTTGCAATTTTTAGAGCTATCAAACAACATGTTACAGGAACTTATCATGGCAAACAAAGGCATGTCATGCTAGTACTAAAGACAAAGAACAAAACTCCCTTACTGAACTAATTCCAAAGATCAACATAAAAGATGGTAACATCCATGCAAACATGGCAAATGATATGACAGATTCATACATGGCAGGAACAACAATAAGTAGGCATGTTGGTGAGCTTATACCACTCACCACAGAGCATTAAATGGCATGACAAGGTGACCAACAGTAAGAATACATGCTTATGAAGCTAAGCATGGCAAGAGCAAGTTCATAGGATGCATGGATCACTAGAAAAACACATCGCAAAACTGAACTTAATGTTAACAGGCTGACAGCAACATTATTTAGCAAGTTTGGAGCAAGATTACAACAAGTTACAGCAGGCTATAAATTCAAGCAGGGGTATGAATGGATAGAACATGACATGTATAACAAAACATCCTTAGTGAACATCTCCAGATTATGCATGGAATGACTTGTAGCAGCGGGTTAACAGAGCAACATGATATAGCAGATTCAGCCTAGCAAAACAGTAACAGCAAGTACCCTACTTCACGAGCTCGATACACACACTACAAGACTCACAAAAATACATGGATTGCACCCCTGTAAATATGGCATGTCATACTTCAAAACACATGTAGGGCTCAAATTCATAGGAGGCACACATTAATCATGGCAAAAATGACAAATGTCCAAATCCTGATAAGAATCTGAATCTAACATTACATATCACTCTTGGAACAGCATTTAGGGCACCAAGATGATCTCAAATGAACATGGTGCAATGGAATGGAATCAAGAGCATATCATGGTGAACATTTCGATATATTATGCGCACAAAACGGAGCAGTATGCAGAGAGTTATGGCAGGTCAAACATAGCACCATAAAGTTGAAAATCAGGGACGGGATATTTTCGGGGTCAACCTTAGGGTTTCCAGATCCAGATCTGGCGCGCGGGCTCGCCGGAGTTGGAGAGGAAGGCAGCCGGGGAGGTTGCCGGTGACCGGATCCGGGGCTCCCGTGGCCGGATCTGGCCGGAGGAGGAAAGGCGCCGGCGGAGGAGCTCGCGAGGCTCGAAGGAGGCGGCCCGGCGGCGCGGGAGGCCTGCGAGCGGGCGCGGAGGACGGCGCCGGCGGGAGGCGCGCGGTTGCCGGCGCTAGAGGCGACGGTGAGGCGCGGCACCGCGGAGGGAGGCGCGGGACCACGTGGCGGTGGACGGGCGGTGGGGTTCGGCGACCGGCGGCGGAGGCGACGGCGGCGGCCGGGAGGCAAGGTGCGAGGGCGCGGGAGGCGGGGCGCGCGGGCCCGGTGCGGCCCGGGGCGGGCCGACCGTGGGCTCGCGGGACGTGGCGGCGGGGCGCGGGCGAGATGGCGGCGGAGGACACGTGGCGGCGTATGATTGGGCGAGGGGGCGGCGGCGGACATGTCCGGCGGCGGGTTGGAAGCATCCGACAGCGGGAGGAAGAGGCTAGGGTTAGGGGTGTTTTCATCCGAGATTTCGGGGGAGAGGGACATATAAATAGGTAGAGGGAGCTAGGAGACTCCAAATGGAGTGCGGTTTTCGCCCACACGATCGTGATCGAACGACCGAGAGCATGGAGGGGGTTTGGATGGGTTATTGGGCAACTTTGGAGGGGTGTTGGGCTGCACACAAAAGAGGCCTTTGCGGTTACCCGGTTAACCGTTGGAGTATCAAACGGACTCCAAATGGCACGAAACTTGACAGGCGGTCTACCAGTGGTGTACCAAGACTGCTTGGCAAACCTCGGACCATTGCGAGAATGTTTAACAGCCGCTCACAACAAGAGACAAAAAGGGGGACGCCGGAGGACATAGGAGTGCCAGATTGCAAAACGGACAACGGGGAAAATGCTCGGATGCATGAGACGAACACGTATGCAAAACGAGATGCACATGATGACATGATAAAATGCAACACGCAAGCAAATGACATGGCAATGATGACGAATAAATGGCAGACACCTGGCGCACCCAATCCGGGGCGTTACAACACTCCTCCACTAACAAGAGATCTCGTCCCGAGATCTTAGGACCAAGACGGAAGAGAAAGAGGAAGAGGTGAAACCAGAACTCAAGAGAAGAATCAAAGAATCGAGAGCACTCGAGAAGAAGAGAGGAACGACGAGAATGACGAGAATCGAAAGCTCACGGAATCAGATAGACTATGAAACCACTCCGGTTAGAACGAGATAAGAAACGAATAAGACTTAAAGGATTTAGGCAGCACTCCGGCTGAAACATGGAGGAATAGAACACGAACTTCACAAGATGGGATGGCGCTTGATGAGATGAATAACGCAATGCCTCCGGAAGAATTGAAAGAATGGAATGAAAAGAACTTAGAAGGAAGGATTGAATGGAGTTGTTGAGAAAATCAACAACGAAAGAATAAGCTTGTTGTGGACTTATCCAAAAACAACTCAAAACTTGAGGTGAAATTATGCCACAACCAAATGCTTGAATATCTGAGAAGAACGAAGAAATGCAAAACTCCACTTCAGAAGAAAATGAAGAATTATTTGCACTTCGAGACGCGAGAAGAAAAGATGCTTGAACTCCTCCAACAAAATCTTGATGAACTCTTGAAGAATGAATTAAATCATGAAGGACCCCCATGAAGAACTCCGGTGACAAAAGGATGATGAGATAGAAATGAAGGATGAAAAAATAAGATTAAAGCTTGCGGTGATTTAGATGGAGGTTCCGACGAAATGGCCTAGGAAATTTGAACTCCGGAAAAGAAAAGATGAAAACACTTGGAACTAGAATTTATTCATCATGAACAAACTCTGAAGGAAGGGATTACTTGACGACGATGAAGTAAGAATAAGAATTACGTTATGCTTATCCTCATCCAATTTAATTGATGACAAACGGATTTGGCATGCAACTTATTCTTCTTGAAAAAGGATTGAGAAGTGACATATCGCAGACTTGAGAAGGTCTTCATGAACCACCGGTGGGATTGGAAAGAATGAATGGATTAAAATGATAACAAAGGGGAAAGGAATCTGAAGGAACCACCGTAAGAATTCGAAAATGACTGCCGAAAGAGAATGAATCACCGGAAAGAATTAGAAGGCAAATATGCTTGAGGGGATTTAGATGCAAACGAACAAAGAGATCATGAGCTGATTAAAGAACACTTGAACGAAGCACCGGGATAAATAGAGAACGATAACTAGAATGATGGCATCCAGTGAAAAGAAAAGGGAAAACAACTTCTGACATACTCCGGATGGTGAGAAAAAGGAAATAACTAACAAATGGAATAATTCGAGACGATAGCATGAAACTAGAAACACGAATCTTCGAGAGAACGGGAAAGATTTAGAGGAAAAACTCTTCTTCGGTCTTCAAATGACGACGTGAAACACCACCAAAATTGTTAAGGCACTCCGGGCGAACGAAAAGCGAAGAGGTTGAGGCAACAATGAAAATGATTTGAAATTGATCTTGGAAAAGATCTGACTGATGAAATTCATACTTACGTCAAACTTCGAAAAGGATTTGAGAATAGCTCCCGGAAATTAGAAGAGTCAGGTAAGATCCTGGGAAAAAAACCTGTGGGTTAGGGCCCACTGAAGAGAAAAACACCGTTGGAAAGTTATGTTGAACAGATAGATGACGCACCGGAACAATTGAAATGAGGTGACAACCTCGAATTAATTGGAACACAGACGAATCTCCTAAGATGTCTTCCGAACTCCAGAATGATAGAATGGCGAGAGGCAAACGAGCAAGGAGAACACTTGATCCAAGGGAAAAGGATGTGATCAACCCGAAAAAACTTGAATTGAATGCAGAAAGGGATGAAGAATGATGAACGAGACAAGAATTCACCGGTTGAAATAATTGAGGGAAGACTGAAGAGGCTCCGCATGAATGAAGTTGATGCTCGAAAGAGACTCAGGCTCCAGGAAGAAAAAGGGGTGGGAGGGCGGGAAAACAAAGGCAACTTGGAAGGGGGAACCGACGAATATCTTGAAGAGAAAACACCGGTTGAAATCATCGAGGAAAGAAAGCAAAGACTTCACACGAGTAGGATGGATACTCGATTACGGACTCCGGCTCCGAGAAGAAAAGGGTGGGCGGGTGGCAAAAAGAAAACAGCTGAGGATTGAACTCAAAGATGAAGAGGCTCGAGTCAACTTGACGAGAAATGCACCGGATGAAAAGAGCTGAGAACCAACGATCGGAAAACCAACTGCGTGATCCTAAAGAAAGTTTGAGGGGAAGAGGAGTAATTCAAAACACCTACTTCAAGATTCCTCACCAGAGCGACGAAGGGACTGAGGAGTAAAAAGAATTCCTACTCTCCGATATAACTAGACTCCGAAAATAGTTTTCTTCTAGACTCAACAACGCCTAACAATCAAGGGGGCTCCTATGGTTGGTCGAGGCTCTGATACCAACTTCTCACGCCCAATATGCGATACTATCCTAAAGAGACTCGAAGGTCCCACCAAGGATAGAACCGCATATTGATACGCTTTTGCAAGGTGGATATCATTACATCAACATTACATAATAGATGGGGATACATACAAAAGGCATACAGTGTCACACGAATACAACATCACCTTACATAAGATCACCATCTGACTACGGATGAAACACAAACAGAAACTCAAACGACATCCACCCCGCTAGCCCAGGCTGCCGACCTGGAACCTATCCCCTGATCGAAGAAGAAGCAGAAGAAGAACTCCAAAACAAGCAAACATCACTCTCGCGTCATGATCATCGCATAACCTGTACCTGCAACTATTGTGGTAGTAATCTGTGAGCCACGAGGACTCAGCCATCCCATTACCATGGGTATCAAGACTAGCAAAGCTTAATGGGAAAGGAAGGGGTAAAGTGGTGAGGTTGCAGCAGCGGCTAAGCAAGTATGGTGGCTAACATACGCAAATAAGAGCGAGAAGAGAGCAAACGGAACGGTCGTGAAGCTAGCAATGATCAAGAGGTGATCCTGAACTCCTACTTACGTCAAACATAACTCAAAACCGTGTTCACTTCCCGGACTCCGCCGAGAAGAGACCATCACGGCTACACACGCGGTTGATGCATTTTAATTCGAATCTGGTGTCAAGTTATCTACAACCGAACATTAACAAATTCCCATCTGCCATATAACCGCGGGCATGGCTCTCGAAAGTTTATACCCTGCAGGGGTGTCCCAACTTAGCCCATGATAAGCTCTCGTGATCAATGAAGGATATAACTTCTCCCAGGAAGACCCGATCAGTCTCGGAATCCCGGTTTATAAGACATTTCGATAATGGTAAAACAAGACCAGCAAAGCCGCCCGGATGTGCCGACAAATCCCGATAGGAGCTGCACATATCTCGTTCTCAGGGCACACCAGATGAGCCAGACGTCGGGTTGGCATAGACCCTGGTTGCCCAGGGGGCGCCGGACATCACTCGGTTCAGACCAGCACTTAGAGAAGCACTAGCCTGGGGGGCTAATATAAAGATGACCCTCGGGTTGGCCGACCCAAGGGAAAGGTATAGGTGGTGGTGAAGCAAATGGTAAAACCAAGGTTGGACCTTGCTGGAGGAGTTTTATTCAAAGCGAACTGTCAAGGGGTCCCATAAATCACCCAACCGCGTAAGGAACGCAAAATCCGGGAACATAACACCGGTATGATGGAAACTAGGGCGGCAGGAGTGGAACAAAACACCAGGCATAAGGCCGAGCCTTCCACCCTTTACCAAGTATATAGTTGCATTAATAATATAAGAGATATTGTGATATCCCAACCAAAATCCTGTCCACCATGGAGCAATCTTCAACTTCACCTGCAACTAACAACGCTATAAGAGGGGCTGAGTAAAAGCGGTAACATAGCCAAGCAATGGTTTGCTAGGAAGGGTGACAAGGTTAGAGGCTGACATGGCAATTTGGGAGGCTTGAAGAACAAGTGATAGGTAGCACAACATAGAGATAGAACGAAGCAACTAGCATAGCAATGATAGTAGTGAGATCCAAGGTGACGGTCATCTTGCCTGAAATCCCGCTAGGAAGAAGAACGAGTCCATGAAGAAGATAAAGCCATGAAGGCGAACCAAGCGTAGACGAACGAATCATCACGATCGCAACGAAACAGGAACTATCGAGAAGAAGCACACAACATGGTAAACACACCACACATATACATGACATGATGCTCAACCAAGTATGATGCAAGACAAGACTACATGAAGCTACTCATGGCAAGAGATGATGCATACAAGAACAACACATCAAAGCAAGTTTAAATGAGTCCGGAAACAACATATAACAATTCCGGTAAGTCCTCATATGCAAATTTTCAAAATTGGTCCAGAACTGAATAAACATTATGTTCCAGTTGTTAAATGGCAAGTTAAGATGCACCAAGATGATCTACACGAGATTCTAGTCAAGTTACATATAAAGTTCATTTAATTTGGAGCTACGGCCTAGAAGATATGAGCAAAACAAGTTAAACATGGCATTGATGCAAAATACATACAAACATCAAGCAAACACTCCCAAACAAGAATGCAACATGATAATATGAAACTTCATGCAAAGTCAAGCAAGTTTCATATAGAGCACACTCAAAACGGAGCAACGGTTCAACACATTCACTCTACAAGTTTAAAGGACAAGCTGTCCAAAACAGCAACTAGGCATTTAGCAAGCATCAAAACAATATGCTAAAGCATCTCAACGTGAAAACAAAAGGCATGGGCATGAATTACAGGTAAAGTATGACAAAACATGAACACTGAGCTATCTCCAGAAATTACTAGAACATGCTCAAAAGGACATGGCAAGATTGCAAAATAATAACAGTTTTAGACTTAGCAGAAATAGCATCAGGTTGCAATGTTTAGAGCTATCAAACAACATGTTACAGGAACTTATCATGGCAAACAAAGGCATGGCATGCTAGTACTGAAGACAAAGAACAAAACTCCCTTACTGAACTAATTCCAAAGATCAACAGAAAAGGTGGTAGCATCCATGCAAACATGGCAAATGATATGACAGATTCATACATTGCAGGAACAATAATAAGTAGGCATGTTGGTGAGCTTATACCACTCAGCACAGAGCATGGAATGGCATGACAAGGTGACCAACAGTAAGAATTCATGTTTATGAAGCTAAGCATGGCAAGATCAAGTTCATAGGGTGCATGGATCACTACAAAAACACATGGCAAAACTGAACTTAATGTTAACAGGCTGACAGCAACATTATTTAGCAAGTTTGGAGCAAGATTACAACAAGTTACAACAGTCCATAAATGCAACCAGGGGTATGAATTGATAGAGAATAACATTTATAACAAAACATCCTTAGTTAACATCTCCAGATTATGCATGGAATGACTTGTAGCAGCGGGTTAACATAGCAAATGATATAGCAGATTCAGCCTAGCAAAACAGTAACAGCAAGTACCCTACTTCACGAGCTCGATGCACACACTACAAGACTCACAAAAATACATGGATTGTACCCCTGTAAATATGGCATGGCATACTTCAAAACACATGTAGGGCTCAAGTTCATAGGAGGCACACATTAAACATGGCAAAAATGACAAATGTCCAAATCCTGATAAGAATCTGAAACTAACATTACATAGCACTCTTGGAACAGCATTTAGGGCATCAAGATGATCTCAAATGAACATGGTGCAATGGAATGGAATCAAGAGCATATCATGGTGAACATTTCGATATGGTACGCGTACAAAACGGAGCAGTATGTAGAGAGTTATGGCAGGTCAAACATAGCACCAGAAAGTTGAAAATCAGGGACGGGATATTTTCGGGGTCAACCTTAGGGTTTCCAGATCCAGATCTGGCGCGCGGGCTCGCCGGAGTAGACGCCGGAGTTGGAGAGGAAGGCGTCCGGGGAGGTTGCCGGCGACCGGATCCGGGGCTCCCGTGGCCGGATCTGGCCGGATGAGGAAAGGCGCCGGTGGAGGAGCTCGCAAGGCGCGGAGGAGGCGGCCCGGCGGCGCGGGAGGCCGGCGAGAGGGCGCGGAGGACGGCGCCGGAGGGAGGCGCGCGGTGGCTGGCGCTGGAGGCGACGGCGAGGCGTGGCGCCGCAGAGGGAGGCGCGGGACCACGTGGCGGCGGACGGGCGGCGGGGTTCGGTGACCGGCGGCGGAGGCGACGGCGACGGACGGGAGGCAAGGCGCGACGGCGCAGGAGGTGGGGCGCGCAGGCCCGGTACGGCCCGGGGCGGGCCGGCCGTGGGCTCGCGGGGCGCGGCGGTGGGGCGCGGGTGAGATGGCGGCGGAGGACACGTGGCGGCGTATGATTGGGCGATGGGGCGGCGGCGGACATGTCCGGCGGCGGGTTGGAAGCGTCCGACGGCGGGAGGAGGAAGAGGCTAGGGTTAGGGGTGTTTTCATCCGAGATTTCGGGGGAGAGGGACATATAAATAGGTAGAGGGAGCTAGGAGACTCCAAATGGAGTGCAGTTTTCGCCCACACGATTGTGGTCGAACGACCGAGAGCATGGAGGGGGTTTGGATGGGTTATTGGGCCACTTTGGAGGGGTGTTGGGCTGCACACAAAAGAGGCCTTTGCGGTTACCCGGTTAACCGTTGGAGTATCAAACAGACTCCAAATGGCACAAAACTTGACAGGCGGTCTACCGGTGGTGTACCAAGACCGCTTGGCAAACCTCGGACCATTTCGAGAATGTTTAACACCCGCTCACAACAAGAGACAAAAAGGGGGACGCCGGAGGACATAGGAGTGTCGGATTGCAAAACGGACAACGGGGGAAATGCTCGGATGCATGAGACGAACACGTATGCAAAATGAGATGCACATGATGACATGATAAAATGCAACATGCAAGCAAATGACATGGAAATGACGACGAGTAACTGGCAGACACCTGGCGCATCGAATCCGGGGCGTTACAATGTGGGACGTCGACCATCCTGGTCCACTTGCCATGCACGCAGAACTCCAAGGGAGAGTCACCCAGGTCGTCGTGCTGCAGTAACAATGACTAATGAGCCGTCAAATCACGGGCCCACTTCCCACTTTGAAGTTGCTCGGACGAAGGAACCATCATGACTTTGTTGAATTCCGCTTCTTGAAGAAAACTACTGTACCAGCAGTACTGCTAGCTACAGTATTTACTCCAACAGAGGCCTCCTTTCGTTCATAGGATAGGAATATGAAAATCATAGGAAGTGAGATGACATGCATCTCAATTCCTAGAGAGAAAGAGATGTCATTTGATGCTTAGGATAGGAATTTTTCCATTTAGTCTAGGCTAATGTACTGGTAATTTGCTCTAAAAACTACAGTAGTAACTAGTAGTACTGGTACATGCTCGTACACCGACACAGACACACACACTAACTACTAGTAGTACTACTTATCACATGCTGGCCAGACGCCGTCGTTCTCCTTCCCGGCTTTGTTGGCGACACCCCACAGTGCTTGGATCTCCGCCGACCTCTCTGTAGCAACGCGTGCGTCCTTTTCTTTCTTGTGGCGGCGGGCTTCTCTTTTCTTGAGTGCTTTCTGACTTTTCTGCTCCCCCTGTGCGGCTTTGTCCGCCTCTTGCTCTACCGCCCATTCGGCCTTGGCATCTTCAAATTCCTCCCACATAGTTGTGAGGTCGCGAGCGGCGATGAACTCACGGCGGGATGCCATCACTTCCCTACCATTTTGTGTGTGGTCGTGGGCGGCGAGGAACTCGGCGCGGCGGGATGCCATCGCTGCCTTACCGGTTAGTGTGCAGCGCGGTGGCATGAACGACGCTTGGTGAGAGATCTGGGGTGGAGCGGCCGGACAACCGTATAGTGCATTGGTTTGTAAAGAGCTCAAGGACAGAAGACGAAGCAAATTAGGATTCCCCTTCAATCCTGGTCATTTATTACCGAGTAAAATGCATTGGCGGTCATCGAACTTGTCTTGATAGCTCACTTTGATCATTGTATACGAGATATGGTGATTATACGGTCACTGGCTCAGTATATAGCTCCGTATTTGTATGGTTGACCAGTCAAACAGTCCGCATGCACCTCATCAGCTCGTGTTCTTTATCTATCTACGCGGGCCTACCTGTGAATGGAGAAAGAAATATTGTAAAAACCAAAATTATGCGTATGTGGGGAATCAAACCACGGACTCGTCGCTGCAACGCACCCTCATCAGTCAAATGAAAATGAAATACTTCGCGTCAGACACGCATGCTCACGCTATCAAAGCATGCTAATGCATGCACGTTGCCCTCTAAATCAAAGTCCTGCTCATGGCGCAACGCAAATGGCGAGCCCATCACCTGCGCGCCTTGGCGGTGCCTGACATTACTGTTTAGACGTTTGATGGAGGCCTACGCGAACGCCGAGCATGTATTCACCTGGCTCAACACCAACGGTCATACTCGGACCGCCTTGCTCATGTACATCGTCCATCACAATGACAATCTATAAAACAGCCTAAGCTAGAGAGGGTACTATGGTAGTATGGTACGGAATATGTACTATCGTGAGCTACCGATCTTAGTGCCACTGCACACCGAAACCCCTTCCATCGTTAGCGCGCGCTTCCCGCCTGAAACGGTCACCGTCTCTACAGAATGTCAATGCTGCATTCATCGGACTTAACTGCAGGTGCAATTGGTGTGTCACTGACATGCGGGCCAGACGCCCGTTGGGACCACATGTCAGTAACCCAAACGCATCTGCAGTTAAGTCACTGAAGCAGCGTCCTTATTCACGCCCGACGAACCTACTCCGGCGCCAGTTGTCCATCCGTCTGCCACGGCTCATTGCCATTCGCCCGCTATATTAACTTGAGCCCCAGCTCCCAGCCATAGCCAAAGACCCACACTTATTCTCCTCCGGTCCCTTCCTTCTGTCGGCACCACTTCAACCATGGCCTCCTGGCACTCCGAAGCTCCCTTGGACGTACTGTCGCAAGAGCAGACAAGGGACATTGGCGGCTCCGCTCCGGGCGCGCTCCAAAGCTCTCTTCGACGTACTGTCGCAGGAGCAAATGAAGGAGATCGCCGGCACCCCCCCCCCCCCCCCCCCCCCGGCCACCCTCCGCCGCCACGACCACGAAGCCGGCGCGCGTGCACGGGCGCAGCCGGCAGCGAGGAAGAGTAGTACACGGTAGGTCGCCGCCGCTCTAGTCCCGGGAAGGCCACCGCTACTCCACTCAGTCGATGCCAAGCTTGGTGGGGTAAACATCGACGGCCGATTAGCCGCTTGACGGCGACATGGAGGCAGAAATCTTGAGAACCTTGTGCTCCGGCCGGAGGAGGAGGTTATCGAGGCAGATGAGGAGGAGGCAAAGGCAATGGCCGGCTTTCTCGGGTTCATGGCCGGACATGGTGGTCGGGCGTCGGCGGTCGTTTAGATTAGGTTTACAGTAGGTTTAGTACGGTTTGTGCAAAATATGTAATGAATTTCGTCCAGTTAATTTGAAATTTGCTTTGTTTGCACGAATTTCATCCGGTTAGTTCATATAGTTGTCGAAAGGTATGCGGGCAGCATTGGATGGCATCCATCAGTGTCCTCGGACAGATGCCGGTGTAAATTTGTGGGCCAGCGCTGGAGATGCCCTAACTATCATGCTATAATCGCTAACAATCCTCCATTATTTGGCAGGGAACAGTTATCCCTTGATCAAAATCAGATCCGCGGTGTTTCACACTCCTCCTGCGTAAGAGTGTAAACTCTTGCTTACATAAAAATGGAGCAAGTGGACGGCACTGTAGCACGTCATATCACTCGAACTAGCCCGCCTAACGAGCGAGAAAGCACCTCCCTCGTCATTTTGTTCTGGATTTCTATCGATCGATCGCGCGAAAATGTTACGCTTTGCAATTTCTAAAGGAAAAGGCGGCACACTTACGACTCATACGCGTCGCAACCCCGACAGTCAGGCTCGCACGCCGCTCACCAGAGGGGACACGCGTTGTCTTGCAATTTCACTGACATGTGAGACCGTAATTGAATAAACCATCGATAGCCGAAATCTAATCGCTCGGCGGGCGTCGGCTGAGAAGAGAGAAACGGGGGAGGGAGAAGAGATCGCCCGCCCGCCGCGCACGGACTCCAAGAAATATATGATGATAATGTGAGGTGGGCCATGCTGGAGTCCGGACTGCTTCCGGAACCCGCTCTCACCGCCCTGGCCCCTCAAGACGCCAGCTGCCCGCTGCATGCATAGCAAGTAGTCCCCGCTTATGTGGAGGAGAGAGAGGCATTGAAAAAGTCAAGGAGTAACAGTGGAGACAATAGCTTTCATCAAAAATAAACAATGAATACTCGTTGCTCGTCCTCTATATCGGAAATAATACTTTCATTCGCCAACATGTGGGACGTCGACCATCCTGGTCCACCTGCCATGCACAAAATTATCCTGGTCTACCCCGGTCATATCACAGGCCCAACCTTTCCCACTGTAAGTTGTTCGGACGAAGGAACCATCATGACTTCGTTGAATTCCACTTCTTCAAGAAAACTTACTGTGACCGCAATACTTCTACCACATGCGAAGACTGGACGGCACTGTACCACGTCATATCACTAAAACCCACTAGGCCAAACTAGCCCGCCTACGTCATCTATTTTGGAACGGAGGGAGTACGTCTCTGCACTGCTATGATTTTGTGTTGCACGTTCTCTGTACTTTTCCTATGATTTTCCTACCCTATATGAACCAAATGAGGCCTGAATGTATGTCGATTATTGTCTGATCGATCGCTGAGCCTACAATTTTAGGAGCTAGGGCTATTGGTCGATCGACGAGGGATAAGTATAAGCGTACCACGAGCTCATCAGCCCCAACGTCTCTCTTCGGTGAGTGTTTTGCAGGTACTATAGCTCGCACAGTAGCTAGCCTACTAACACCAAGAATCATCAAACAAGCCCTACTGATATGATAAATAGTTCAAACTTACATCTAAGCATGCCATATATTACATCAAAAGCTTGTGAGGATACAACTGTTTCCATAACTCGGAGAGGGTTCGCATGATTCATCGCATGATTCACTATCAAAAAAAAGTAGCAAAATCCGCCCACACAAGACAGTGCACTAGCCCTAAGATGGTTTGATAACACGCATCGTTCTGGTAATTAAACACAGGGCAATGCAAACTACCCTGAAGGATTAGTGCGACCAACTATTTCTTGTCATCGATCTCTCGGGCAATGACCACAGCACGGACAGCGGCATGGGAATCGATTTTTGGGGCGATGTCCACAGGACTGACCGCGACATCGGAATCGATCTCTGGGGCGATGTCCACAGGATGGACAGCGGCATCAGAATCGATCTCTGGGGCGATGCCAACAGGACGGGCCACGACATCGGAATCATCAAGGACAACCTGCACAACCCTAACATATTAGCAAGCACATTGCAAATAATCAAAAACCACAACTATGGTAATAAGCCATTATTTTTTACCTTGTGCAGCTCACCGGGGGATCTCATCCCTCCGGGGGCCATCTCCTCGTCCTCGATGGGGACCATCACCTTGCCAGGGGAATACTGCTTCTCAACGGCGACTATCTCCTCAAACTCGGTCTTGAGCCTCACATAGGTGGCGATCAGAGTTCCTGGGGTAGGCACGGTGGGGCCCTTGCTGTTCTTCCAACTTTCTTTGACGAGTTCGTCCGCCAACATCCTCAACTCTTTGGCCAGTGCTTGTTTCTTGGAGTTCTTCGTCTCCATGGGTTGGCCCGCCAACATGGTCAACTCGTTGGTCGGTGCTCGCTTCCTGGAGATCGCTGTCTCCAGTGGGTTGTCCGCCGGCAACTCTTTGCCTAGTGCTCTAGGATCCATCAATGAACTGACAAACAAAAAGCAATCGAAAGGAAACCACAATCGCAATGAAAACGGGAAAAGAATAGGATGTGAGAATCGGTCGGTGCTTCGCAAAAAGAAGATTATTGGAATCAAAATATAGCAGCATAACTGATTCGCCCACCTTTCCTTCATCAGTACAGAAGAAAAATGGCAGAAGTGAGTAGCCTGGAGTGAGGTTTTCTTCAAGAAAGGGAAGAAAGGGCTTGAACGAGCGTTCCAATGAAATGATGGTTGCTTCGTCCAGTCCAACTTGGAGGCCACCTTACAACTGCTGGTAAAGGTGTGGGTTTTGTGATATGATGGGTCATGACGGCCACACCGGGGTGACAGGTGAGTCTCGGTTGTAGCACCTCGCTATGATTTGGTGGATGGCACGCGGGCCCGGATGCTTTGAAATGTCCCGCATGTAGATAGAGCGGCTAGTCATGTAGGAGTGCTCAATATTGTGCACCGCGACCAAGGCAGAGAGGAAAACGAGAGAACTACGTAATTAATGCATGAGTTTAATTAGGGTAGTTTTGTAAAGTGCGTGATACATTCCTCCAATCGCAAAATGCCTTGGTGCACGAGATTTGAGATTTGAGCCCTATAAACCGGAAGGGAGGGGGTACTGCACACGGTGTAGCCTAGTCACTTGTTGAAATCTCTAGAAAGGAAAATACCCCTTTCCGGTTTACAGGTCTATACTACTCCCTCCGTCTAGGTGTGTAAGTCATCTTACGAAAACCAAATACGTAGTCCCAAAACACTTAGGCACGGTGCATTAACTTCTACTCCCTCCGTTCCTAAATATAAGTCTTTGTAGAGATTGCACTAGGTGGACTACATACGGAGCAAAATGAATGAATCTAAACTTAAAATGCATCTATATACATCCGTATGCGGTTTATAGTGGAATGTCTACAAAGACTTACATTTAGGAACGGAGGGAGTACCTTGTTTCTTGTTTCTTGACATACGTATCAACCAATAAGAGATGAGAGGTGTGCATGCTTTTAATGACTTGCAATGGCTAGTTCATTGCATGGAATGCTATTAATTAGCAAATAAACATTGGTGACCCCAGGAGGAAACGGTGCTAAGCGCGTGGACCTATGCAGAATGAGTATCGACCAATGGATAATGGAGTTTAATTGTTAAACAATAGCAATTTTGTCTCATGCAAGAGCCTGGCTAGTACTCCAAGGAACCGCACCATGCGAGCGTTCGCAACTGCCACGTTCGGTTTGCGCTTGGCTCTTCGCCTCTTCGAGAAGACGAACAATGATGTTACTCCTACTTCTACAGTATCGAATCCACTGCTGCATGTCCGTCCACCTCGTGCGGGAGGGATAGCATGTAGTGAAAGCTTCTACTTACTGCTCCTGCCTTTGCCTCTATGACAGGTGGCCCCAATAGGTGGTTGGCCCCCCTGTCATGCAGCCAAAGGCAGGTGCAGTTAAGGCACCGGAGCTCAGTCCACGAGGGAGAGGGCGTCGTAGTAATCAAATTTCTCGGTCTTGTACGAGTTGACGTGACACATCAAAGCACTGCACTCGATAAAAGTCTTTTTACACATTTCAAATGGGCTACTTCATATGTAGGAGTAGACATATTCTGCTTCGTATGTAGTCACTTGTTGCAATCTCTAAAAAGACTTATATTTGGAAACGGAGGGAGTACAACGCATGCATGCATGTCGTGACTTTACTTTTGATACTTGCATGTGTTGATTTGATGCACCTTGCCAAATTTTGACTATAAATTTAACTAACCAAATTTTCATGCATGTCACAAAAAATTATGGGGCTGTTTGGATTGTGACTATGTTTGTCTTATGTTGCCACATTATTTTTCCCACACTTGCCACACTTGCCTAACCTGAGTTGCTCAAATTGTTAGACACACTTCGGCTTGCCTAAGGGAATCTTGCCACAATTTTTGTGTCTATGACATGTGGGGTTCACTGCTAATAAAAAAAGTTCTTGTCTTAGGTGTGGCTAATAAAAAAGACTTATATTTAGGAACGGAGGGAGTAGAAAATATAAATAATAATGCATGTTGGGGCAACCCACGTTTCCGCTAATTTTAGCCGTGGGCTTGTTCACAATTTTTACGAGGGGGTGGTTGTTAATTTAATGGAGGGACTTGTAGTACCAGACTTGGACGATACAAAGTGCGACCTGGCACACCGTAACACCACTTGGAACAAGCGGGTAGCTATCTCAAAAAACAATCAACAACTAAAAAAAACCGCGGCCTGGCATGTAGTAGTACACAATTTTAAACGATTGTTTTGATGGAGTGAAAAAGGAAAACTACCCCACTACTTATATATAGGCCGGAGCCTCCGCGCTTGCCTGCTAGGGTTGCTCTATTCACACACTCTCATCCTCTCCAGATCTAAACAAGATAGGGGTAGTAACACTGTCTTTCTCCCTTCAAAAAACATTGGCTTTCTATCCTCACCGCTGGTTACAGATCCGGACGTATCCCCCTCGGCCGGTGAAGGGGAGGAGGGGCAGCGTTTAGGCCATCGTCGACAGCGAGGGAGGAGACCCACTGCCGGCCGCACGGTTATCTCTGGCCAAGCGTCGGCGCGGGAGGTCCTCCGATCCCTTCGTCGTTGCCTGTGGGCAGATCTGGCTTCCCGCCGCCCACCTATCCACATCCCGACGACCTTCGGTTATATCTTCGTTCGAAACCGCCTTAGATCTACTTCCCCAGCTCGCTACGTCGCTGCATGTCCATCATTTTCTACCTCTCAGCCCCTCTCGATCGGATGGTCCAACGTCACCTATTTTTTTTTCTATTGTTAGAGGTAAAGCTACTTCATGGAGTCGAATCTTGTACTCCCTCCGTACGAAAATAGTTATCACTGAAATAAAGTGGGGGTGGGGGAATTTAGTATGTACATCGGACTTGGTACAAACAGGAAGGAAAGGGGATGAAAGAAGTATAGACTGGTCATCCAACCGGTCTCTTGGTCGAAAAGGGAAATATAGGGGTAACGCTGTACACAGTGGTATGACCAGGACTAGATTTGCTATCCACACATAGGAGTAGGTGGCTAGAGTGAACAAAAATGGGACCAACCCAGATATGTTTCTTGGATGTTTGTTTCTCGGGGCAACAAACTATGAATCACCACTTTATGCCCCTGTTTACGTACATGGTGTTGTACTGCTGGTGCACCCACTGTCCCATGCCTTTATACCAAATATTTAGGCTTCGATCAGAATAAAGGGGCAGAAAACATAGGTCTTGATGAAAATAGAGGAATAGGAAAGGAATGTAGGTATAAAACTATGGAACAGCAAACCGGAGGAAACTCTCAAGAGAATGTGTTCGGATGGACTACGAAATGTACATATTTTTTTTTAGAGTAGCATGCTTGGCAGTATGAGATGCTACTTGTTTATTCAGCTGCACAGTGACTACTCTTGTCCTCACCTCACGTACCACACATAGGTTGATTTTTTTATTCTGGCAAACACAGCCCAGCAACCTGTCTAACGCATGGCAGCGAGCGCCTGCCTCAGGCTTTCGCCCAAAAAATGAGCAGCGCGTGGATGTTTCTAATCCGATGGAATCAGTACTACCAGACCAGCTTTCCTATGAAACACTATTCAACTTTCCCGTGTTCCGAATGGTTGGAAGGGAAAGAATACCGTAGGAATTGTGTTCCTACGAAAATCTTGCACCAAACCTGTGAACCGAACGCAGCCTTAGCTGTTCTTAATATAATGTCCCTGGTAAAAATGAAGCCATGCCACTGTTTTTGCCTGTAATTGTTTGAGACTCTGACAAGTTTAGCCAAATGTTTTTGCCTGTAATTGTTTGAGACTCTGACTGTTTCCTCTATGCTTTTTTGTGCAAACAGGGATATCCAATTCACCTAGTTGCTGTTGTGACCTTTTGGTGCACTGCACAAAACTCTTCTTAAAAGAAGTGACTTTTGTGCTGTTTAACTGGAATGTCAGAATGGAACAGTTGGTTCATTTTGGTGGAACTACACAAAGGGAGATCTGTGTTCCAATCCTCATCATCCATATTGGCGCCATAACCTTCCTTTAGGTAAGAATGATATTTAATGCATGCGTTCATCTCTATTTCCCGACTACCATGAGAAAATAATGTTGTCTTTTACTAGTACACTTGTACTCCCTCACTGAAAAAACCAATTCTGAATTAGAAGGCCAATCATGTACTTGGTTTCACCAACTAGTGAAGAGAAAGAGAAACAGAGCATGAAGAGGAAGAAGAAGAAGAATAAACAGTGCCAAGGCGATCTTGCTGAAGCCAGAGGCCTCAGTCGAGGCTATTCAAGGGCTCCGGCAACGACTACCTTACATGTGACATGATCCTCCAGGGAGCCCTTCCACTTCTGCTGTCTCATTTAATTAATTAGGAGTACTTACGTACCACTAATTTATTACTGCCTAATTTTCCTGTTGGAGTTAAACAAATCTTTAGTAGGACCCTATGCTGAATCATGTACGTGTGAATGTTTGTCTATGGAGGTGAATCATGTGGTGGAGCAGGGAGGGAATATTATTAGTGTCATGACATAATAGTGCTATTGTTTTGCATGTCAATTTATTGCCATTGGTTCAATGAGGCAATGTTTTGCATATTGTCCATCATGAATTTGATGCTACTGTTTGAGTAATATGCTAATGTCTTCCTATCCTTTCTCAGTAAGCTAATGAAGGTTTCACCTTGTTCCTACTTGTGCAAACAGGGATCATGTTGTGCCAATCATACATTTTAGTGGAACTACACAAGACAATACAATGAACTGTATCCCAGCCAGTGCTTTAACTCTGTTGGAAGTTCTTGATAATCTTTCGATATAATCTCAGCACTGGTAAACAAGAGTGATTTCAACCATACATTTGAAGTGCACAAAAACATATACTATTGTGTGATTCCAGTGAGTGCTTTATCATCTCTTATGGGACTACATGAATAAGCTTTTTTCTCAGGTTGCTACGGGCCTAAGGCCTTCATCCATATTAGTTTGCTGTCATCTCTATTTGTGTCGTGCTACTGTCATGAGAAACTCCTTTATCTTTGCACTTTTAAGTCTTGAAACCTATGATAAATGGCAATGCTTTGAGTGTTGAGTTGAGCTAATTGGCACTGATTAAATAAACTAATACCTCTCTTTAAGCAAGACTACTATGTTGCTAACTTTACCCATTAAGATAATGAGGGTGCTTCTATTTGTTAGTGTATGTTTCATCAAGTAGTCCCACTATTACAGTAATCTCACTCTCTCAATATATGTGCCAACAGGGATGCTCGATTTTGGTGGAACTGCACAAAAACTTTGGGTGCTTCATTGCCTCGACAGCTTTCGTCCTTTCCTGTCAGTCGTTAATCTCTGCTTGCTTTCTTCCTTTGCTGTCAGTCGCTTGGCTTATCTCGGCTTCCAGTCAAAGGAAATAGTAATTGATATGCTACCTCACACAGGTTGGTACTAGTCTTTATCCTGATTATTGTGCCTGTCATATGTATTGGTAATTTGATATTGTGCTACTATTTGCCGATTTCATAAAGGAGTAATTTGGAGCCTGAACTCGAAGGCAAATCATTACATCGGGTGATTTCAGTAGAACTTCACAAAATGATCATATGGACAGGTACTTATGCTGCTGCTATGTACTCCAAAGTTCACTTAGACAAGCATCTATGTTGACAAGAAGTGCCTATATTCATTTGAGTATCAACCGGCGTCAACCAATGTCAAACTCCAAGTATTAGGAGAGTGAACGCCAAAAATATTGCTTGGTGCATAGCCCAGAAAAACGCAGTCCAGTCTTTGGTCCCAACTTGTGCCTTTTGGTTATCGGCACATATGGTAGCGAACTATATGGCATGGAGTCTAAAGATTCTAGACAAGTTGGTTGACGCGTATATTCATCTGGAACTTAATCAGTTTGCATGCCAAGGATGCTCCATTTCAGTTGAACTGCACAAAAAATTTGGGTGGTTCATTTTCTCAACCGCCTCCTTTCTCGTCTGCAATGTAGAATTTTGGCGAGATACAGGACCAAGATGAGCCAGTAAACTAGTTGTGTGAAAGTAGTGGCCAAGTTGCTCAAACCTCCCTTGGCACGAGGCCACTATTTGAGGATAAACCTACAAGCAAAGTTCAGATTGTCTGTGCTGCCTCTTATGTACTCGAAAGTTTACTCGTACAAGAACTAATTTTAGCAAGAAGTACCTCCGATTGAACACCATTTACCAGTCTGTACCCTAGGTAATTAAAGTTCGTCCATGGATCATATTGGATGTGATCTCAATCATTTGGATGCATAAACATACAGAACATGTGTATATCTGAATCTTTTTGTGAATTATTTATGAATATTGTCGTGTGATCTATCAATAATTTGGATGCATAGATATGCTCAGCTTGTGTATATATGAATCTTTTGAGTTGTTGATAGTGAATGTTGGCTATGAATATGAACATGTCCTGTGAACCTGAGTTTGATATGAATGTTTACCTTTTCTGTTGTATTTGTGTGTGAACTTGTTAGTATGCCTTCTGTGAGGTATAAAACGCAGGTCTCTTATAAAAGTAATGTTGTGTTTATTTTGAGCAATAACTCGCTAATGTCTTAATTATATATATATAATGTGCCTCTCCGGTTTATTCTTTGATATTAATTGCTCCTTCTAACATAACATTATATATATATAACGAGCCCACCTAATACGTGTATTTCAAGGAAGTGCAAATGGGCTGGGATTTCTTAGAAAATAAAAATGGGCCTGATTGACGCGAAATTATTTGTTCACCCAGCCCAGCAAATGGACTGTACATTCTAGAAAACATGGGTTAAATATATGCCACATTTTTGCAGGCTGACATGTGGACTAATAGGTCGAAGCCTATGCAGGGCATTGTCAACTTGGTCAACAAATGATTGTGTCATCCACAGCCATTGGATTTATATCCAACGGCCGGCATGCACCTTCAATCTCTCGTCTTCTTCCTCCAGCGTCGCCGGGACCGCCTGGTCCGGCCTTCAGCGGCTAGTGGCTCTGCTTAGCACGCATCGCTGCGAAGCGCTACCCCACCGCCGGCCAGGCTATTCTTCCACCCCTCGACACCTCCTGCTATTCTCCACAGACTACAGCCCCACGCCGCAACAGAACCAGTTATAACCCTTCTCCTCCTCTCAATCTATGACTCCACTGCCGTGTTCGGTGCGGCGTGGTCAACAAACGAGAGTCATCGGAAGAGGACTGTACGTGGAGAGCCTGACGGCTGGGACCCACGAGGTCCATGGTCGCACGCAAGGAAAGTTCCTCCTTATTAAGCTGAAAAAAATGTTTCCTCCACCTAACAGCTGGGACCCACCGGCTGTATCTTCGCACGGAAGGAAGTGCCTCCTTGTTTTGCAAAAAAAATTATTCATCCCGTTGACAGCTGGGACCCGTCAGATTTGGTGACTGACTTGTGGGCCTACTAAGCGGACGTGTACGCACGGCTTTGTTAACTTAAACAACAAATGATTCTAGCAGCTAGACCGTTGGATGTTAATCCAACAGCCATGCTCCTTCTTCAACCTCTGTTCTTGCTCCTATCTCCCGTGGGCGGCACCGCGGCTGTGCTGCCGCGCACCCAAACCAGTGAAGTTTCCCGCTCCTCTCCATCTGCGACTCCACTGCCCTGTCTCCCCCATCTCCGGGTCGTTCCAGTCTGGGTGCGCTCGGCACGGTGTGGTCAACGTGGTCAACAACCGAGAGTCATCGGAAGATGTCAGATTTCGGGTTCTGGCAGACCCTTGAGGTTCGAACACTGGGGTGCGCGTGGAGATTTAACCCTCTACCGGCTTGCTCCTCGCCGAATCGCTAGGAGCTAAACTACCAAACAGAACAACACAAGAGACACAAGGTTTATACTGGTTCAGGCCACCATTGTGGTGTAATACCCTACTCCAGTGTGTGGTGTGGTGGATTGCCTCTTGGGCGGATGACGAACAATACAAGGAAGGAAAAACAGCCTCGCGAGGGTCTGTTCTTGGCTGATGCTGCTTGGTTCTGGCTCTTGGATTCTCGATTAGGTCTAGCCCCCTCTACCCTGGGGGTGGCTAGTCCTATTTATAGGCAAAGGCCCTGGGCCTCTTCCCAAATATTGAGCGGGAAGGGCGCCAACAATTGGCCATTTTGAAGGGGAACAGCGGGTACACTTATCCTGACTAAAGTTGGTCCTCGCCTGTCAAAGGCTCTGGTGGTGACGCTTGCTTGGGCTCCACAATGACTTCTTCCCTGCCGTTGGGCTGGTCTTGGTATTGTTGCACCGAAATGGATGCCTTTGCTTGATGCTCTCGCATGCGCTCGCCCCCTTTGCACCAAAGAGGAAGCGAGGACACTGCGCGGGCTGGCGCCCTTGGTCGTCATGGCTTGCGTCATGGGCACCTCGCGAGGTACCCTACCTTGAACTCTCCGCCTCCTCATGAGCCAGCCTGACGAGGCCGTGCCTGAGGAAGCTCCTTGTCGTCTGCCCCGCGAGGCTTGGCCCCTCGCGAGGGTCTCGAGCTTGTGTTGATGAAGACGGGCCGCGCTGGGCCCCCTTTAAGCCACACCGCAGGCCGCAGGCAAGCAAGTCTGAGGACCCCCGTTCCCAGAACGCCGACAGTAGCCCCCGGGCCCACGGCGCGCCCGGACTTGGCCGAGCAGAGAGGCGAAAGGGCAAGTGCGAAGCGTCGCGGGCCCTAACAGCCTGTGGCCTTGGGCACCGCGTGGCGGTTGATTGGACTTGGGCGCCTCCGCTTCCCCATGATGCTTTGGTAACCGCACGGATTCGACAAGTCCCTGCATGCAAAGCGGGTCATGATTACCTGCGATCGTGGAGGTCGACGATTGGCCTTCGCCGGTTATAAGTATGGAACAGCGCGCGCCCTTCCAGCCTATCCCCTCTTGCTTCTCCTTCTTCTTCATGGCTCCACCAAGGAAGTTCTCAGCCGCAGAGAAAGGAAAGGCTCGACAGGTCGAGTCTACCTCTCCCCCGCCCAAGCGCGGTCGAGGTCGCCCTCGCAAACATCCTGTGGCCTGCACGGCGGCCCCCCGTGGTCGCGGAGGTGGCTCTCTGTGCGGCAACGAGCGGTTGGCCATGGTCGGCGGGCGTGTTCCGGTCGTGCGACCCCCGAGGCCGCGCATCCATACTACGGAGGTGCTGCCGGAGTACATTGTGTGGGCGGTGGAGCCGACCGGCGCCCGGCTTCAGCTTCCTCGCTTCCTCCTAGGTGAGCTCCCAGATGGCGCCTTGGGTGGCCTCTAGCTCCAGGTAGATGGCTGCTGCAGCCGGGCCTCGTGGGCTTCGCTGGAAGTCTCCGCTGCCGGGAGCCTGGCCCTGACCCGCGGCTGGCAGACGTTTGCTCGCGCGCGTGGTCTCTGCCGCCGGTGCTCTCTACACTTCAAGTTCGACGGCGATGCCACCCTCTACGTGAGGGTGTTTGCGGAAGATGGTCGCCGTGCAGGGTGCTGCCCTGAAGATGACGACCGCGGCCGGGGACTCAGCCCCGGCGAGGACGGGAAGGACAGCGCGCGAGCGGTTGGCGGCGCCCGTGACTCCTCAAGCTTCACCAGCTCTTCCTCGGGTAGCGACCCTTCTAGCAGCGGCTGCGGTCAGCCCCCACGCTGTCGCGCCTGCTTGGAGGGCGGCAGCGGGTCCGCCCGCCGTCGCACCCTGGTGAAGCGCGAGAGGGAGTCCGCCTGAGCTCCGGAGGCGGCTCGAGTCTTCCATGAGGGCCGGCGTGGGACGAGCTTCGCCTGCTTTTGTTCTTTCCTTTCTTTTCTCCTACACAAAAAGACAGCAATGTGTGGCCCCGAGGGGGCGTGTTTGGGTTAACGTCGTCAATCATCGCACTATTTCTGTTATTCCGGTATTGTCCCTTTCTGTTGCATGCCCATTCGCAAGTAATGGCCAGTCTCAGCCGTGGGGCGACCGACCCAGGCCCTGTATTCGTGTCGTGGTGCCCGTGAGGCATAGTCTGGAGGGGCGCTCCGCTAGTGGACCTGGGCCATGAAAACTTGAGCGATAGGGGCAGGAACACTCGCGAGGCCCCCCGGGGCTTCCACCTCGCGAGCCCCCGTGCAAGAGAAATCGAGGCAGGAGAGCGAAAAAGTCGAAGAACCATAGGTCAAAAGGGCGGCGATAGTTTTGATAAAACTCAAAATGAGAATGAAATAGCCAACTACAGAAAGCAAATAAAAAAGCCGCATCCGGCACCTAGTCTAGTCTTCGACGTCTTCTCACCAGCGCGGAGCTAAGTGCTGCCACTGGGCGTGGGAGGGAGCCCCAGGGCCTGAGGCCGGCACCCCTGAGACTCCGGGGCGTGTACAGCCCCAACTCATTATTACATGAGAGTGTCACGAGCGGCGAGCTTCGCAGGCGTTGGCCTTCTTCACAGGCTCCAGGCCTTTCTTCGGGGAAGCAAGCTTCACGGGCATTGGCCCTCTTCACAGGCTCCGGGCCTTTTCCAAAACGCGATAGCTTCACAGGCATTTGCCTTCTTCACAGGCTCTGGGCCTTTTCCAAAAAAGATGAGCTTCACAGGCATTTGCCTTCTTCACAGGCTCTGGGCCTTTTCCAAAAAGATGAGCTTCACAGGCATTTGCCTTCTTCACAGGCTCTGGGCCTTTTCCAAAAAGATGAGCTTCACAGGCATTTGCCTTCTTCACAGGCTCTGGGCCTTTTCCAAAAAGATGAGCTTCACAGGCGTTTGCCTTCTTCACAGGCTCTGGGCCTTTTCAAAGGTAAAACCTCCGGAGGTGCTGGATGTTCCACGCGTTCTGTACAGGTACTCCCTCCTGAGTCTCCAAGTGCACGGAGCCGGGCCTGGAAACATGAACAACCTTGAACGGGCCCTCCCACATAGGAGAAAGCTTATGCAGTCCCTCCCTGGAGAGGACCCTCCACAGCACGAGGTCCCCTACATCGAGAGTTCTGGGGCGGATGTTGCGGCAGTGGTATTGCCGGAGTGCCTGCTGGTATCTAGCCGCTCGCAGCGCAGCTTCCCGACGACGCTCCTCCCCCAGCACGAGGTCCGTCCCCCGCATGGCGTCCTACAGCGTCTCATCGAACGCCAGGACCCACGCGGATCGACGCCTGACCTCGTGAAGGAGGACCGCTTCGGCTCCGTAGACCAGGAAGAAGGGGGTCTCCCCAGTCGGCTTGGTCGCGGTTGTGCGGATGGACCACAGCACGGACTGAAGATCGTCATACCAAACTCTGCCGCAGGCCTCCAGTTTCTTCTTGAACGTCCTGGTCTTGAGGCCCCTTAGGACTTCTGCATTGGCCGGCTCAGCCTGGCCGTTGCTTCGGGGGTGCGCCACCAAAGCGTAGCATATCTGCGTTCCAAGGTTAGCACAGTACATTTTGAAAAGGTTACTGGTGAACTGCGAACCGTTGTCAGTGATGATGCGGTTCGGCACCCCGAACCGGCTCACGATGCCCTTGATGAACTTGACCGCAGAACCAGCGGGGATGGTGCGGACGGCCTCGACTTCTGCCCACTTGGTGAACTTATCCACGGCGACGTAGCGGTAGCGATAGCCCCCTGGCGCCCGAGGAAAAGGGCCTAGGATATCCAGACCCCAGACTGTAAATGGCCAAGTGAGGGGTATGGTTTGCAGGCCTCCTGCCGGCTGATGGATCTGCTTGGCATGGAATTGGCAAGCCTCGCGAGCCTTCACAAGTTCGACAGCGTCATTGAGCGCAGTAGGCCAATAGAAACCGCTGCGGAACGCCTTGCCGACGAGGGTCCGTGACGATGAATGATGCCCACAGTCTCCATCGTGTATATCTGCCAGCAGTTCTTTCCCTTGCTCCCTGGTGATGCAACGCAGGGACACATCATTCGGTCGTTTCCGGTAGAGCTCTCCATTCCTGATGTAGTACGCTGTGGCTTGCCGCGCCACACGCTCTGCTTCCTCCTCCTTCTCCGGCAAGGTCCCTTGCGTTAAGTAGCTCCGGAGCTCTGTGATCCAGCACCCCTCCTGAGGCTCCATCGTCAGGAGCAGGCGTGTTCCTGAGGCCGGGCCGCAGGCTGGGGCTCCCGAGGCAGGTGGCTGAGGAAGCTCCACCCGAGGCTGTGCTGTGCTTGACAATGATGGCAGGGCCGAGGGCTTGAAGAGCCGTTCCTCGAAGACGCCCGGCTCCTGGGGCAACCGCCTGGAGGCTTGTTTGGCGATGTCGTCGGCCTCTTGGTTAGTGCCGCGGGGCACATGCTGTAGCTCCAACCCCCAGAACTACTTCTCCATCATGCGGACCTCCGCAAGGTAGGCCTTCATGTGCTCATCTCTTGGCTCGTATACCATGTTGGAGAAGTTGACAAGGAGCTACGAATCGCCCTTGATAGTTAGACGCTTCACTCCGAGGGCAGCGGCGGCCTCAAGGCCCGCTATCAGTCCCTCGTACTCCGCTATATTGTTGGAGACCTTTTCACCCTGCTGGAAGCAGAGCTGCACAACGTAGTACAGCTTGTCCTGAGTGGGAGATATGAGCACCGCCCAGCCCCAGCGCCATGCCTGGAGAATGCCCCGTCGAAGTACATGACCCAGCCTTCTGGTGGCTCGCTTCCTGGGGAAAGTGATCGGTCCTCGTCGGCCTTGAGGTCCGGTGCCTCCGTCCATTCAGCCACAAAATCTGCTAGCGCGGCACCTTTGATGACCCTGGTCGTACTGAATTCGAGCTGAAACGCTTGCAGTTCAATGTTCCACTCAGCGACCCTTCCGGCCGAGTTAGGGCTCCTGAGCACCCTTTCCAAGGGGTATGCCGAGACAACCTTGATCGGGTGACCCTGGAAGTAGTGCCGCAGCTTGCGCGAAGCCACCAGCAGCGCGAGAAGGAGCTTCTGCGGCATGGGGTACCATGCCCTCGCATCTCGCAACACCGTGCTGACGAAGTACACTGAGTGCTCGATGAGGCTTGGAGCATCGGCGCTGGTGGTGCCCTCCGGAGGCTGTGGCGCCTCCGGAGGTGACGGGGCCTCCGTAGGCTGGCTGCCTGGGGGAAGAGCTTCCTCCGTTTCTGGCGCGCTTCCCTGCGGCGGCTGATCCTCTTCAGCCGTGGTTGCGACCTCTGCGAGTCCTTTTTGGTCCTACTTTGCCTTGACACGTGCAGCAGCCGTGGCTTTGGTCCGATGCTCCTCCCTAACTGCCACCAGAGCCGCGCTGGCTGAGTAAGGAGTGGCAGCAAGACAGAGTACCAAGGGCTCTTGAGGGCATTGGGCCACCATCACCGGAGGGCTGGTTAAGTATCTCTTGAGGTCTTCGAACGCTTTGTCGACTTCTTCAGTCCATTCAAAGGGCCCCTTCTTCTTCATCAGCTGAAAGAATGGCAGCGCTCGCTCTCCTAACCTGGAGATGAAGCGCCCCAGCGCAGTCACGCGCCCCATGAGCTTCTGCATTTCTCTGAGGGTCTTTGGTGGGCTCATGTCTTCGACTGCCTTGACCTTTTCTGGGTTGGCCTCGATGCCTCGGTGGGACACGAGGAAGCCCAGGAGCTTGCCGGAGGGGACTCCAAACACACACTTCTCCGGGTTGAGCCGCAGGCTCACTGCGTTGAGGCTCGCGAAGGTCTCCTCCAGGTCTTGTACCAGGGTCTTGGCCTCGCGAGACTTCACTACGATGTTGTCGACGTAAGCCTCCACATTCTTCCCGAGCTGCAGGCCCAAGGTGATGTGCATGAGCCGCTGAAAGGTTGCCCCCGCGTTGCGCAGTCCAAACGGCATGCATGTATAGTAGTACACCCCACACGGGGTCAGGAAGGCCGTCTTCTCCACGTCTTCCACCGCCATCTTGATCTGGTGATACCCGGAGAAGGCATCCAAGAAGCATAACAGGTCACACTCAGCGGTGGAATAAACGATCTGATCTATGCGAGGGAGCGGGAACGGATCTTGCGGGCATGCTTTGTTGAGGTTGGTGAAGTCAACACACATGCGTTCCTTCCCTCCCTTCTTTGGCACAACCACAGGGTTGGCCAACCAATCGGGATATCGGACCTCGCGAATAACCCCCGCGGCTTCTAGCTTGCGGGTCTCCTAGACGATGAAGGCCTGCTTTTCAGTGGACTGCCTCCTTGCCTTCTGCTTCATGGGGTGCGCGTTGGGACACACGTTGAGGTGGTGCTCGATTACGCCCCGTGGGATCCCTGCCAACTGATCGGGCTCCCAGGCGAACACCTTCTTGTTTGCACGCAGGAACTTGACCAGGTCTTCCTCCTACTCGGGCTCGAGGTTGGCGCCTATGGTGAAAGTGGCGTTAGTGCACCCATCCTCGTCGACAGGTACCTGCTTGGTCTCTGCCTTGTCTTGGTTGAACAACTGCTTCTTCTTGGTCGGTGCAGCCCCCTTGGGCTTGGGGGTTTCTGCGTCGGTGGGCCGCGCCGCCGCCGCTGTCTTGAGGGCGAGCTTGAGTACTCGCAGCGCGCCTTCAGTGTCCCCGGGCATGGTGAGGACGCCGTTGCTCCCGGGCATCTTCATGAGGTTGTACGCCGGGTGGGTCCTGGCCATGAATTTGGCCAATGCTGGATAGCCGAGGATGGCATTGTAGGGGAGGCCGATGGGGGCGATGTCGAAATCGACCAGCTCCGTGCGGAAATTGTCATAGGTGCCGAAAGTTACCGGGAGTCGGATCTGCCCCAAGGAGCTAGACAACCCGCCTCCGACGCCCGAGAAAGGCCGGCTGGGTTGCAGCCGCTCCCGGGGTATGCAGAGGAGGTTGAAGGCCTCAACTGAAAGCACGCTGAGGCCCGCGCCACCGTCGACGAGGGTCCTGGTGACGGCCACCTGGCAGATGGTGGGTGTGCAGAGCATGGGGAGCGCGCCCGAGCAGGCCGAGTTGGTGGGGTGGTCCTCGGAGCTGAAGGTCAGCTTAGCCGATGGCTCCGACTGGCCCCGGGGAGCCCCCTGCCACGCGGAGGCGGTGCCGACCCGGCGGATGAACGGCTTGACATGGTGGCTGGAGGGCGGCGCCTGCGAGCCGCCCAGGAGGGCCGCAACGACCGAGGGGGCCGGCGCGACGGGGTGGGTGAGGAAGAGGCCGCGTGGCTCTTCCCAAGAGGCCACGGGGAAATGCTGGGACGATGCTTGTTGCCCGTTCCCCGCCGGGCCAATGGCGGCGTTGACGGCAGGTGACGAGGAACAGCGAGGGCGCCTGCTGACGGGAGTCGTCTGGGCGACGTGGGAAGCGGGGGCGGCTCGGCGCTCGGCGCGAGCCCGACGAGCATCAGACATGGATGCGATGGTCGGAGAAGAACGAGACGATGGAAGGCAAATTCCGGCGCACCCCTACCTGGCGCGCCAAATGTCGGATTTCGGGTTCCGGCAGACCCTTGAGGTTCGAACACTGGGGTGCGCGCGGAGATTTAACCCTCTACTAGCTTGCTCCTCGCTGAATCGCTAGGATCTAAACTACCAAACAGAACAACACAAGAGACCCAAGGTTTATACTGGTTCAGGCCACCATTGTGGTGTAATACCCTACTCCAGTTTGTGGTGTGGTGGATTGCCTCTTGGGCTGATGACGAACAATACAAGGAAGGAAGAACAGCCTCGCGAGGGTCTGTTCTTGGCTGATGCTGCTTGGTTCTGGCTCTTGGATTCTCGATTAGGTCTAGCCCCCTCTACCCTGGAGGTGGCTAGTCCTATTTATAGGCAAAGGCCCTGGGCCTCTTCCCAAATATTGAGCGGGAAGGGCGCCAATAATTGGCCATTTTGAAGGGGAACAGCGGGTACACTTATCCTGACTAAAGTTGGTCCTCGCCTGTCAAAGGCTCTGGTGGTGACGCCTGCTTCGGCTCCACAATGACTTCTTCCCTGCCGTTGGGCTGGTCTTGGTCTTGTTGCACCGAAATGGATGCCTTTGCTTGATGCTCTTGCCTGTGCTCGCCCCCTTTGCACCAAAGAGGAAGTGAGGACACTGCGCGGGCTGGCGCCCGACTGGCGCCCTTGGTCGTCATGGCTTGCGTCATGGGCACCTCGTGAGGTACCCCGCCTTGAACTCTCCGCCTCCTTGTGAGCCAGCCTGACGAGGCCGTGCCTAAGGAAGCTCCTTGTCGTCCGCCCTGCGAGGCTTGGCCCCTCGCGAGGGTCTCGAGCTTATGTTGAAGAAGATGGGCCACGCTGGGCCCCCTTTAAGCCACACCACAGGCCGCAGGCAGGCAAGTCTGGGGACCCCCGTTCCCAGAACGCCGACAGAAGAAGACTGTACGTGAGAGGCTGACAGTGGGGACGCACCACGCCCATGGACGCATGCATGCAACGGGACGCGGCGAGGTCAACGTGGTCAAGGAACGACTTCCATCGGAAGTATACTGTACGTGGAGAGTCTCAGCTGGGTCCACGACCGCAGCATGTAAGTGCCTCCTTATTACACGGAAAATAATGATTCCTCCAACTGACAGCAGGGACCCACTGGACGGGCCACCATATTTTGCAAAAAAACATTTTCCCCCTAACTGCTGGGACCCACCTGATGGGCCACCGTATTTCGCGAAAAAAACATTCCCCCCGCTGTCAGCTCGGACCCACCGAAAGTGCCTCCTTATTACGCACAAAAAATGAATACTCCCCCTGCTAGCTGGGACCCACCTTGGTGGGAGGCTCACTTGTGGGCCTACTAAGTTGATGGGGATGAAGGGCTTTGTCAACTTAGTCAATATGAACGATTCTAGCTTGAGTGACCGTACGATGTCCATCCGACGGCCGTAGTCTTCTTGCTCCAGCCGCCCAAACCAGCGCCGGTCGTGCCTCATGCTCCTGACTCCCGTGGCCGGCTGTGCTGCCGCGGAGGCCTCACCGCCCCCTACTATTCTCACCGCTGGCCAGGCCCTGCGGCGACGGCAGCCTCACACCGCAGCCGAACCAGTGAACCCTCGTACTCCTCTCCACGCGGGCTTCCACTGCCGCGTCTTCCCCGGCTCCGTGTCGTCCCCTTCCTAGGCCTCGCCGTCGTCCACCGCTGTGGTGCTCTCCGCACGGCGTGGTCAACGTGGTCAAGGAAGGACTTCCATCGGAAGAGTACTGTACGTGGAGAGGCTGACAGCTGGGTCCACAGCTACAGCCCAGTTTTTTTGTGATTTGCCAAGTAAGTCGCTTTGTCAGGCCTGTTGGGCTGCAAATCTTTCAAGACGAGGAGAGCTTTCATTCGGCTGGCCGACAAAATGGCCCATCAGTAATGAGAAATGGGATGTACATTTTTAAAACACATCAAACCGGCAATTAGTTTCAAATATCTTTTTTTTCATTTCGAGATTTTAAATTACATTAATTTTTATGCGTGGAGAATTTGTTGGATTTTATATTGATATACGTTTATTTTTAAAATCAGTTTGAATGTGAGTCGAAATTTCGGGATTAGAAACAGTTCGGACCGCACCGAAATATGCAAAATTCCGTATAATTTTTTAACCGTGGCCACAATATGGGCTGTAATGCTAACAAAAAGAGTATGGGCTCCAAAAAAACCTTAAGAATTAGGAAATGGGCTGTAAATTATTAGAAATAATGGCAGATAGGTTGTATGTTGTTTTCCATAGATTTGAGGCTTTCCTAAAAAAAGGTTGATGCACAAGCAGTGACTGTTGGATGGCCATCCAACGGCCGTCGTGCTTCTTCAATCTCTGCTCTTCCTGCTCCAGCCGCTCAAACAAGCGCCGGCGGGATTGCCTGCTCCCTCCTCCCCGCAGCCGGCTCTGCTGCCGCGCAGGCCTCACCACCCCATCGTACTCCCATCGCTGGCTTAGCCATCCGTCTACTCACCCACACCTGCTGTTATTCTCCGGCGACGGCAGACGAACCAGTAAACCCTCGTACAGTCGTACTCCCCTCCGCGTGGGAAACAACTACCGAGTCTTCCCTGCCTCCGTGTCATTCCCTTCCTAGGCCTTGCCGTCATCCACCGCCTTGGTGCTCTCGGTGCGGCCTGGTCAACATGGTCAACGACTGACATGCATCTGAAGTGGACTGTACGTGGAGAGGCCGACAGCTGGGTCCACGGCCGCACGCAAGGAAATGCCTCCTTATTACGCGCAAAATAATGATTCCTCCACCTGACATTGGGGACCCACCGAAAGGGCCTCTGTATTTGGCGAAAAAAACATTACCACCACTGACAGCTCGGACCCACCAGCTATATCTTCGCACGCAAGGAAGTGCCTCCTTATTATGCACAAAAAAATGAATACTCCGCCTGTTAGCTGGGACCCAGTATAGTGGCAGGCTGACTTGTGGGCCTACTAAGTTGACGGGGACGGAGGGCTTTGTCAACTTAGTCAATATGCACGATTCTAGCTCCAGTGACCGTACGATGTCCATCCAACGGCTGTAGTGCTTCTTCAACCTCTCGTCTTCTTGCTCCAGCCACCCAAACCAGCGTCAGTCATGCCTCGTGCTCCTACCTCCCATGGCCGGCTGTGATGCGGCGGAGGCCTCACCGCCCCCTACTACTCCCACTGCTGGCCAAGCCATCCCTCTACTCACCCACACCCCCTGTTATTCTGCGGGGACGGCGGCCTCACACCGCAGTGAACCAGTGAACCCTCGTACTCCTCTACGTGGGCATCCACTGCCACGTGTTCCCCAGCTCCACGTCGTCCCCTTCCTAGGCCTCGCCGTCGTCCACCGCCCTGGTGCTCTCGGCACGGCGTGGTCAATGTGGTCAAGGAACGGCTTCCATCAGACATCGACTATATGTGGAGAGGCTGACAGCTTGGTCCACGACCGCAGCAAGGCAGTGCCTCCTTATTACGTGCAAAATAATTATTCCTCCACCTGACAGTGGGGACCCACCGGACGGGCCACCGTATTTCGCGAAAAAAACGAGTTGCCCCCCTGACTGCTGGGACCCACCAGCTACATCTTCGCATGCAAGGAAGTGCGTCCGGGCAACAAAAAAACGATTTGCCCCCCTGACTGCTGGGACCCACCAGCTACATCTTCGCACGCAAGGAAGTGCGTCCAGGCAAAAAACCGATTCGCCCCCTGACTGCAGGGACCCACCAGCTACATCTTCGCATGCAAGGAAGTGCGTCCAGGAAATAAACGATTTGGCCCCCTGACTGCTAGGACCCACCAGCTACATCTTTGCAGGCAAGGAAGTGCCTGACAGTCAGGACCCACCTGGTCGAAGCGTACGTAGCGTTGACATTCTGGTCGCGAATGTGTACGTACATATATAATGGTGGATGTAGAGGCGCGCACGTGTCGTAGTAGAGGCGCGCACGTAGCATGTGCACGTACATACAGCGGCGAGGGTGCAAGAAAGAAAATACGGCCACGTACGTACATACGGGCAGGGTCTCGAATGCCTACTCGCGCATACGTACATGGCTGGGTCAGAACGGAGAAACAGCGTCGTCGTCGTGTTCATGGGGAGCCAACCGGCTGGGTCAGAACAGAATGTGTGGTCGTGTTCATTGGAAGGGCTTGGACGGAACAGGCGATGGAAACGAGGCCTGGCGTACCGCACAACGGAGGAAACGGCCTTGTGTTCGACCGGCCACGTTCGAAACAGGATCCTGTTCGGGAGGGGTCTGGCATACCGCACAACGGAGCAAACGGACCTCCTACGGTCGAAACGGGGGTCCTGTTGATCGAGAGGCGTGTGGCGTACCACAAAACGGAGGAAACGGACCTCCTACGGTCGAAACTGGGGTCCTGTTCATCGGGAGGGGTGTGGCGTACCACAAAACGGATGAAACGGACTTGTGTTGGAGCGCTACGATCAAAACGGGGGTCCTGTTCATCGGGAGGGGTGTGGCGTACCGCAAAACGGGACTCCACGGGATACTGTTCATCTCCACCGTCGACCTCCTCCAGCCTCCACGGGCTCCTGTTCATCCAGCCTCCACCGCGCGCTACTCCACCGGCTACTGTTCAACCACCCCTCCACCGTCTACTATTCATCCAGCCCTCCACACCACGGGTTCCTGTTCATCCAGAGGCAACGCCACCGCTCACTGTTCATCCAACCCCCCCCCCCCCCCCCCCCCCGCAACGCTTACTGTTCATCCAATCGATCGGCTTTAGTTAGCAGCAGTACCGAAGGAATCTCTCCATCGGGTTCAGTTAACAGCCATCGATCGATCGCTCGGGTTCAGTAACGCGTAGCCTGCAGTGCAATCTCTCGGGTTCAGTTAGAGCCCAACGCCTCGCTCGGGATCAGTTAGAGCCAACGCCTCGCATGTGTATGAGAGAAACGCGCATCGCTCGGCCCCCGACCTCCCACCGTAAACGGCAACTCCCCGAAATTTTCCTCCCCCTCGCTTCTACCACGGTTTTTTCCGTCATGGACGGCCTAAAGAATGTCATGCAGCTGCGTCTCCGGCCCGCCCAGGACGAAAAGCCCATTTTCTGTCATGATTTTTTGTCATAGAAGTAGGAGCCCACCACATCTATGATGATACCGGGTTTTGTCACAATTATCGTCATAGAAGTGTCATATGTATGACAGAAAAAAAATTCGTTCAGCCCAAAATGTCACGGATGTGTCTTTTTTTGTAGTGGTCTCATGAGTTTAATTTTGCTAAGTTTCATAGACAACCTCGTGATAGAGAATCACCTAGTAAGGATGAGATTATTGGTCTTTCTTCCATTGTCGTGCCTCCTACAGATCCGTTAGAACAATACTTGCTAGACCATGAAAATGATATGTTTATGAAGGAAAGAATGGAAATAGATGAAGTGTTCCTTAAACAAGAACCTATGCTTAAACACAACCTTACCGTTGAAATTCTTGGGGATCCCCCTCGACCCAAGGGTGATCCCGTGTTTGAACTCAAACCATTACCTGATAATCTTAAGTATGCTTATCTTGATGAGAAGAAAATATATCCTGTTATTATTAGTGCTAACCTTTCAGAGCAAGAAGAAGAAAGATTATTAAAAACTCTGCAGAAGCACCGAGCTGCTATTGGATATACTCTGGATGATCTTAAGGGCATTAGTCCCACGTTATGCCAACACAAAATTTCAGTGGAGAAAGATGCCAAACCAGTTAGAGATCCTCAACAACGACTGAATCCCAAGATGAAAGAAGTGGTAAGAAAGGAGATACTAAAGCTCCTTGAAGCAGGTATAATTTATCCCCTTGCTGATAGTGATTGGGTAAGCCCTGTCCATTGTGTTCCTAAAAAGGGAGGTATTACCGTTGTTCCTAATGATAAAGATGAATTGATCCTGCAAAGAATTATTACAGGTTATAGGATGGTAATTGATTTCCGTAAATTAAATAAGGCTACTAAGAAAGATCATTACCCTTTACCTTTTATTGATCAAATGCTAGAAAGACTATCCAAACACACACATTTCTGCTTTCTAGATGGTTATTCTGGTTTCTCTCAAATACCTGTGTCTGCGGAGGATCAATCAAAAACTACTTTTACTTTCCCTTTCGGTACTTTTGCTTATAGACGTATGCCTTTTGGTTTATGTAATGCACCTGCTACCTTTCAACGATGTATGATGGCTATATTCTCTAATTTTTGTGAAAAGATTTGTGAGGTATTCATGGATGATTTCTCCGTTTATGGATCCTCTTTTGATGATTGCTTGAGCAACCTTGACCGAGTTTTGCAGAGATGCGAAGACACTAGTCTCGTCCTGAATTGGGAAAAGTGTCACTTTATGGTTAATGAAGGCATTGTTTTGGGGCATAAGATTTCCGAGAGAGGTATTGAAGTTGATAAAGCTAAAGTTGATAAAGCTAAAGTTGATGCTATTGAAAAGATGCCATGTCCCAAGGACATAAAAGATATAAGAAGTTTCCTTGATCATGCCGATTTTTATAGGAGGTTCATTAAGGACTTTTCTAAAATCTCTAGGCCTCTGACTAATTTATTGCAAAAAGATATTCCTTTTGTCTTTGATGATGATTGTGTAGAACCATTTGAAATACTTAAGAAAGCTTTGATCACTGCACCTATTGTTCAGCCACCTGATTGGAATTTACCTTTTGAAATTATGTGTGATGCTAGTGATTATGTTGTAGGTGTTGTTCTAGGGAAAAGAGTTGATAAGAAATTAAATGTTATCCAGTATGCTAGTAAGACTCTTGATACTGCCCAAAGAAATTATGCTACTACTGAAAAAGAATTCTTAGCAGTTGTGTTTGCATGTGATAAGTTTAGACAATATATTGTTGATTCCAAAGTTACTATTCACACTAATCATGCTGCTATTAAATATCTTATGGATAAGAAAGATGCTAAGCCTAGACTCATTAGATGGGTTCTCTTGCTCCAAGAATTTGATTTGCATATTATTGATAGAAAGGGAGCTGAGAACCCCGTTGCAGACAACTTTTCTAGGTTAGAGAATGTTCTTGATGACCCACTGCCTATTGATGATAGCTTTCCTGATGAACAATTAGCGGTCGTTAATGCTTCTCGTACTGCTCCTTGGTATGCTGATTATGCTAATTACATTGTTGCTAAATTTATACCTCCTAGTTTCACATCCAGCAAAAGAAAAGGTTCTTTTATGATTTAGGACATTACTTTTGGGATGACCCACACCTTTATAAAGAAGGAGTAGATGGTGTTATTAGACGTTGTGTGCCTGAGCATGAACAGGAACGGATCCTACGCAAGTGTCACTCTAAATCTTATGGAGGACACCACGTTGGAGATAGAACTGCACACAAGGTACTACAATCTGGTTTTTATTGGCCTACTCTCTTCAAAGATGCTCGTAAGTTTGTCTTATCTTGTGATGAATGCCAAAGAATTGGTAATATTAGTAGACGTCAAGAAATGCCTATGAATTATTCTCTTGTTATCGAACCGTTTGATGTTTGGGGCTTTGATTATATGGGACCTTTTCCTGCCTCTAATGGTTATACACATATTTTAGTTGCTGTTGATTACGTTACTAAGTGGGTAGAAGCTATTCCAACTAGTAGTGTTGATCATAAAACTTCTATTAAAATGCTTAAGGAAGTTATTTTTCCGAGGTTTGGAGTCCCTAGATACCTTATGACCACAATATGCCCTAGAGGCAATAATAAATTAGTTATTATTATATTTCTTTGTTCATGATAATAGTCTTTTATTCATGCTATAACTGTATTATCCGGAAATCGTAATACACGTGTGAATACATAGACCACAATATGTCCCTAGTGAGCCTCTATTTGACTAGCTCGTTGTGATCAACAGATAGTCATGGTTTCCTGGCTATGGACATTGGATGTCGTTGATAACGGGATCACATCATTAGGAGAATGATGTGATGGACAAGACCCAATCCTAAGCATAGCACAAAGATCGTGTAGTTCATTTGCTAGAGCTTTTCCAATGTCAAGTATCTCTTCCTTAGACCATGAGATCGTGTAACTCCCGGATACCGTAGGAGTGCTTTGGGTGTATCAAACGTCACAACATAACTGGGTGACTATAAAGGTGCACTACAGGTATCTCCGAAAGTGTTTGTTGGGTTGACACGGATCGAGACTGGGATTTGTCACTCCGTGTAAACGGAGAGGTATCTCTGGGCCCACTCGGTAGGACATCATCATAATGTGCACAATGTGACCAAGGGGTTGATCACGGGATGATGTGTTACGGAACGAGTAAAGAGACTTGCCGGTAACGAGATTGAACAAGGTATCGGCATACCGACGATCGAATCTCGGGCAAGTACAATACCGTTAGACAAAGGGAATTGTATACGGGATCGATTGAGTCCTTGACATCGTGGTTCATCCGATGAGATCATCGTGGAACATGTGGGAGCCAACATGGGTATCCAGATCCCGCTGTTGGTTATTGACCGGAGAACGTCTCGGTCATGTCTACATGTCTCCCGAACCCGTAGGGTCTACACACTTAAGGTTCGATGACGCTAGGGTTATAAAGGAAGTTTGTATGTGGTTACCGAATGTTGTTCGGAGTCCCGGATGAGATCACGGATGTCACGAGGAGTTCCGGAATGGTCCGGAGGTAAAGATTTATATATGGGAAGTCCTATTTTGGCCACAGGAAAATGTTCGGGATTTTTCGGTATTGTACCGGGAAGGTTCTAGAAGGTTCCGGAGTGGGGCCCACCTGCATGGGGGGACCCACATGAACGTGGGTAGTGGGGGCAAGGCCCCACACCCCTGGTCAAGGCGCACCAAGATCCCCCCTTAGAAGGAATAAGATCATATCCCGAAGGGATAAGATCAAGATCCCTAAAAAAGGGGGATAACAATCGGTGGGGAAGGAAATGATGGGATTTCTTTCCTCCCACCTTGGCCAACGCCCCAATGGACTTGGAGGACAAGAAACCAGCCCCTCCACCCCTATATATAGTGGGGAGGCGCATGGGAGGTTCACACGAAGTTCTGGCGCAGCCCTCCCCCTCTCCCAAGTCCTCCTCCTCTCCCGCGGTGCTTGGCGAAGCCCTGCAGGATTGCCACGCTCCTCCACCACCACCACGCCGTTGTGCTGGTGCTGGATGGAGTCTTCCTCAACCTCTCCCTCTCTCCTTGCTGGATCAAGGCTTGGGAGACGTCACCGGGCTGTACGTGTGTTGAACGCGGAGGTGCCGTGCGTTCGGCACTTGATCATCGGTGATTTGAATCACGACGAGTACGACTCCATCAACCCCGTTCACTTGAACGCTTCCGCTTAGCGATCTACAAGGGTATGTAGATGCACTCTCCTTCCCTTCATTGCTAGTCTCTCCATAGATAGATCTTGGTGACACGTAGGAAAATTTTGAATTTCTGCTACGTTCCCCAACAGTGGTATCAGAGCTAGGTCTATTGCGTAGATTCTTTGCACGAGTAGAACACAAAGTAGTTGTGGGCGTTGATTTTGTTCAATATGCTTACCGTTACTAGTCCAATCTTGTTTCGACGGTATTGTGGGATGAAGCGGCCCGGACCGACCTTACACGTACTCTTAGGTGAGACAGGTTCCACCGATTGACATGCACTTGGTGCATAAGGTGGCTAGCAGGTGCCAGTCTCTCCCACTTTAGTCGGAACGGATTCGAGGAAAAGGGTCCTTATGAAGGGTAAATAGCAATTGGCATATCACGTTGTGGTTTTGCGTAGGTAAGAAACGTTCTTGCTAGAAACCCATAGCAGCCACGTAAAACATGCAAGCAACAATTAGAGGACGTCTAACTTGTTTTTGCAGGGTATGCTATGTGATGTGATATGGCCAACAAGAATGTGATGAATGATATGTGATGTACGAGATTGATCATGTTCTTGTAATAGGATTCACGACTTGCATGTCGATGAGTATGACAACCGGCAGGAGCCATAGGAGTTGTCTTTATTTATTGTATGACCTGCGTGTCATTGAACAACGCCATGTAATTACTTTACTTTATTGCTAACCGGTAGCCATAGTAGTAGAAGTAATAAGTTGGCGAGACGACTTCATGGAGACACGATGATGGAGATCATGATGATGGAGATCATGGTGTCATGCCGGTGACGATGATGATCATGGAGCCCCGAAGATGGAGATCAATGGAGCTATATGATATTGGCCATATCATGTCACTACTATATAATTGCATGTGATGTTTATTATGTTTATGCATCTTGTTTACTTAGGACGACGGTAGTAAATAAGATGATCCCTTACAACAATTTCAAGAAGTGTTCTCCCCTAACTGTGCACCGTTGCTACAGTTCGTCGCTTCTAAGCACCACATGATGATCGGGTGTGATGGATTCTTACGTTCACATACAACGGGTGTAAGACAGATTTACACAGAAATACACTTAGGGTTAACTTGACGAGCCTAGCATGTACAGACATGGCCTCAGAACACGGAGACCGAAAGGTCGAGCATGAGTCGTATAGTAGATACGATCAACATAAAGATGTTCACCGACGTTGGCTAGTCCGTCTCACGTGATGATCGGACACGGCCTAGTTGACTCGGATCATGTGATCACTTAGATGACCAGAGGGATGTCTATCTGAGTGGGAGTTCATAAGATGAACTTAATTATCTTGAACATAGTCAAAAGACCTTTTGCAAATTATGTCATAGCTCGCGCTTTAGTTCTACTATTTAGTTATGTTCCTAGAGAAAATATAGTTGAAAGTTGACAGTAGCGATTATGCAATCAGTAGAAAGCTTATGTCCTTAATGCACCGCTCAGTGTGCCGAACCCCAAATGTCGTTTGTGGATGTTGTGAACATCAGACATACACGTTTTGATAACTACGTGATAGTTCAGTGAAACGGTTTAGAGTTGAGGCATCAAAGACGTTTTTCGAAATGTCGCGGAACATATGAGATGTTTCGAGGGCTGAAATTGGGATTTCAGGCTCGTGCCCACGTCAAGAGGTATAAGACCTCTGACGATTTTCTTAGCCTGCAGACTAAGGAGAAAAGCTCAATTGTTGTGCTTGTGCTCAGATTGTCTGAGTACAACAATCGCTTGAATCGAGTGGGAGTTGATCTTCCAGATGAAATAGTGATGGTTCTCCGAAGTCATTACCACCAAGCTGCTAGAGCTTCATGATGAACTATGATATATCAGGGACATATATGATGATCCTTGAGATATTCGCGATGTTTGATGCCGCGAAAGTAGAAATCAAGAAGGAGCATCAATTGTTGATGGTTGGTGAAACCACTAGTTTCAAGAAGGGCAAGGGCAAGAAGGGATACTTCATGAAACGGCAATTCAGCTGCTGCTCTAGTGAAGAAACCCAAGGTTAAACCCCAAACCCGAGACTGAGTGCTTCTGTAATAAGGGGAACAACCACTGGAACAGAATTACCCTAGATACTTGGTAGATGAGAAGGCTGGCAAGGTCGATAGTAGTATATTGGATATACATTATGTTAATGTGTACTTTACTAGTATTCCTAGTAGCACCAGGGTATTAGATACCGGTTCGGTTGCTGAGTGTTGGTAACTCGAAATAAAATCTACGGAATAAACAGAGACTAGCTAAAGGTGAGCTGACGATATGTGTTGGAAGTTTTTCCAAGCTTGATGTGATCAAGCATCGCACACTCCCTCTACCAACGAGATTGGTGTTTGCGTTGAACATAGACATGATTGGATTATGTCTATCGCAATACGGTTATTCATTTAAGGAGAATAATGGTTACTCTGTTTATTTGAATAATACCTTGAATGGTCTTGCACCTAAAATGAATGGTTTATTGAATCTCGATCGTAGTGATACACATGTTCATGCCAAAAGATAGTAATGATAGTACCACCTACTTGTGGCACTGCCACGTAAGTCATATCGGTATAAAACGCATGAAGAAGCTCCATGTTGATGGATCTTTGGGCTCACTCGTTTTTGAAAAGTTTGAGACATGCGAACCATGTCTATTGGTGTATATGCATGAAGAAACTCCATGCAAATGGACCGTTTGAACTCACTTCATCTTGAATCACTTGAGACATGCAAATCATACCACATGGGCAAGATGACTGAAATCCTCGGTTTCAGTAAAATGGAACTAGAAAGCAACTTGTGGGAAGAAATACATTTTGATGTATGCAATCCAATAAGTGTTGAGGCATGTAGTGGATATCGTTATGTTCTTACTTCACAGATGATTCGAGTAGATGTTGAGAATATTTACTTGATGAAACACAAGTCTGAATTATTGAATGGTTCAAGTAATTTCAGAGTGAAGTAGAAGATCATTGTGACAGGAGGATAAAATGTCTATGATATGATCATAGAGATGAATATCTGAGTTACGAGTTTTGGCACACAATTAAGACATTGTGGAAATTGTTTCACAATTAATACCGCCTGGAACACCATAGTGTGATGGTGTGTCCGAACATCATAGTTGCACCCTATTGGATATGGTGCGTACCATGATGTCTCTTGTCGAATTACCACTATTGTTCATGGGTTAGGCATTAGAGACAACCACATTCACTTTAAATAGGGCACCACGTAATTCCGTTGAGATGACACCGTATGAACTATGGTTTAGAGAAACCTAAGCTGTCATTTCTTAGAAGTTTGGGGCTGCGACGCTTATGTGAAAAAGTTTCAGGCTGATAAGCTTGAACCCAAAGCGGATAAAATGCATCTTCATAGGACATCCAAAACGGTTGGGTATACCTCCTAATTCAGATCCGAAAGCAATATGGATTGTTTCTTGAATCGGGTCCTTTCTCGAGGAAAGGTTTCTCTCGAAAAGTTGAGTGGGAGGATGGTGGAGACTTGATGAGGTTATTGAACCATCACTTCAACCAGTGTGTAGCAGGGCACAGGAAGTCGTTCCCGTGGCACCTACACCAATTGAAGTGGAAGCTTATGATAGTGATCATGAAGCTTCAGATCAAGTTACTACCGAACCTCGTAGGACGACAAGGACGCGTACTACTTCGGAGTGGTACAGTAATCCTGTCTTGAAGGTCATGTTGCTAGACAACAATCGACCTACGAGCTATGGAGAAGCAATGGTGGGCCCAAATTCCGACAAATGGTTAGAAGCCATGAAAACCGAGATAGGATCCATGTATCAGAACAAAGCATGGACTTTGGTGGACTTGCCCGATGATCGGCAAGCCATTGAGATAAATGGATCTTTAAGAAGAAGACGGACATGGATGGTAATGTCACCATCTATGAAGCTCGACTTGTGGCGAAGAGTTTTTCACAAGTTCAAGGAGTTGACTACGATGAGATTTTCTCATCTGTAGCGATGCTTGAAGTTTGTCGGAATCATGTTAGCATTAGCTGCATTTATGAAATCTGGCAGATGGATGTCAAAACAAGTTTCCTTACCAGTTTTCATAAGGAAAGGTTGTATGTAATACAATCCAAAAGTTTTTTGTCGATCCTAAGGATGCTAAAAGGTATGCTGGCTCCAGCGATCCTTCTAAGGACTGGAGTAAGCATCTCGGAGTTGGAATGTGCGCTTTGATAAGATGATCAAAGATTTTGGGTTTATACAAAGTTTATGAGAAACTTGTATTTCCAAAGAAGTGAGTGGGAGCACTATAGAATTTCTGATGAGTATATGTTGTTGACATATTGATGATCAGAAATGATGTAGAATTTCTAGAAAGCATATAGGGTTATTTGAAAACTGTTTTTCAATGGAAAACCTGGATTAGGCTACTTGAGCATTGAGCATCAAGATCTATAAGGATAGATCAAAATGCTTAATAGTACTTTTAAATGAGCACGTACCTTGACATAATCTTGAAGGTGTTCAAGATGGATCAGTCAAAGAAGGAGTTCTTGCCTGAGTTGTAAGGTATGAAGTTAAGACTTAAAGCTCGACCACGGCAGAAGAAAGAGGAAGGACGAAGGTCGTCCCCTATGCTTTTATCATAGGCTCTCTACAGTATGCTATGCTGTGTACCGCACCTGAAGTGTGCCTTGCCATGAGTCAGTCAAGGGGTACAAGAGTGATCCAAGAATGGATCACAGGACAGCGGTCAAAGTTATCCTTAGTAACTAGTGGACTAAGGAATTTTCTCGATTATGGAGGTGGTAAAAGAGTTCGTCGTAAAGGGTTACGTCGATGCAAGCTTAACACCTATCCGGATAGCTCTGAGTAGAGATACCGGATACGTATAATGGAGCAACAATTTAGAATAGCTCCAAGTAGAACAGTTATTTGGAATAGCTCCAAATAGAGCGTGGTAGCTGCATCTAGGAGATGACATAGAGATTTGTAAAGCACACACGGATCTAAAAGGTTCAGACCCGTTGACTATAACCTCTCTCACAAGCATAACATGATCAAACCCAGAACTCATCGAGTGTTAATCACATGGTAAATGTGAACTAGATTATTGACTCTAGTAAACTCTTTGGGTGTTAGTTACATGGGGATGTGACCTTGAGTGTTAATCACATATCGATGTGAACTAGATTATTGACTCTAGTGCAAGTGGGAGACTGTTGGAAATATGCCCTAGAGGCAATAATAAATTAGTTATTATTATATTTCTTTGTTCATGATGATAGTCTTTTATTCATGCTATAACTGTATTATCCGGAAATCGTAATACACGTGTGAATACATAGACCACAATATGTCCCTAGTGAGCCTCTATTTGACTAGCTCGTTGTGATCAACAGATAGTCATGGTTTCCTGGCTATGGACATTGGATGTCGTTGATAACGGGATCACATCATTAGGAGAATGATGTGATGGACAAGACCCAATCCTAAGCATAGCACAAAGATCGTGTAGTTCATTTGCTAGAGCTTTTCCAATGTCAAGTATCTCTTCCTTAGACCATGAGATCGTGTAACTCCCGGATACCGTAGGAGTGCTTTGGGTGTATCAAACGTCACAACGTAACTGGGTGACTATAAAGGTGCACTACAGGTATCTCCGAAAGTGTTTGTTGGGTTGACACGGATCGAGACTGGGATTTGTCACTCCGTGTAAACGGAGAGGTATCTCTGGGCCCACTCGGTAGGACATCATCATAATGTGCACAATGTGACCAAGGGGTTGATCACGGGATGATGTGTTACGGAACGAGTAAAGAGACTTGTCGGTAACGAGATTGAACAAGGTATCGGCATACCGACGATCGAATCTCGGGCAAGTACAATACCGTTAGACAAAGGGAATTGTATACGGGATCGATTGAGTCCTTGACATCGTGGTTCATCCGATGAGATCATCGTGGAACATGTGGGAGCCAACATGGGTATCCAGATCCCGCTGTTGGTTATTGACCGGAGAACGTCTCGGTCATGTCTACATGTCTCCCGAACCCGTAGGGTCTACACACTTAAGGTTCGATGACGCTAGGGTTATAAAGGAAGTTTGTATGTGGTTACCGAATGTTGTTCGGAGTCCCAGATGAGATCACGGACGTCACGAGGAGTTCCGGAATGGTCCGGAGGTAAAGATTTATATATGGGAAGTCCTATTTTGGCCACCGGAAAATGTTCGGGATTTTTCGGTATTGTACCGGGAAGGTTCTAGAAGGTTCCGGAGTGGGGCCCACCTGCATGGGGGGACCCACATGAACGTGGGTAGTGGGGGCAAGGCCCCACACCCCTGGTCAAGGCGCACCAAGATCCCCCCTTAGAAGGAATAAGATCATATCCCGAAGGGATAAGATCAAGATCCCTAAAAAAGGGGGATAACAATCGGTGGGGAAGGAAATGATGGGATTTCTTTCCTCCCACCTTGGCCAACGCCCCAATGGACTTGGAGGGCAAGAAACCAGCCCCTCCACCCCTATATATAGTGGGGAGGCGCATGGGAGGTTCACACAAAGTTCTGGCGCAGCCCTCCCCCTCTCCCAAGTCCTCCTCCTCTCCCGCGGTGCTTGGCGAAGCCCTGCAGGATTGCCACGCTCCTCCACCACCACCACGCCGTTGTGCTGCTGCTGGATGGAGTCTTCCTCAACCTCTCCCTCTCTCCTTGCTGGATCAAGGCTTGGGAGACGTCACCGGGCTGTACGTGTGTTGAACGCGGAGGTGCCGTGCGTTCGGCACTTGATCATCGGTGATTTGAATCACGACGAGTACGACTCCATCAACCCCGTTCACTTGAACGCTTCCGCTTAGCGATCTACAAGGGTATGTAGATGCACTCTCCTTCCCTTCGTTGCTAGTCTCTCCATAGATAGATCTTGGTGACACGTAGGAAAATTTTGAATTTCTGCTACGTTCCCCAACATGATGGTGGTTCCCATTTTATTCATGGTGCTTTCCGTAAGATGCTTGCTAAGTACGATGTTAATCATAGAATCGCATCTCCTTATCATCCGCAGTCTAGTGGTCAAGTAGAGTTGAGCAATAGAGAGCTCAAATTAATTTTGCAAAAGACTTTCAATAGATCTAGAAAGAATTGGTCCAAAAACTTGATGATGCACTATGGGCCTATAGAACTGCATACAAAAATCCTATGGGTATGTCTCCTTATAAGATGGTCTATGGAAAAGCTTGTCATTTACCTCTTGAACTTGAACATAAAGCATATTGGGCTATTAAAGAGCTCAACTATGACTTCAAACTTGCCGGTGAGAAGAGGTTGTTTGATATTAGCTCACTTGATGAATGGAGAACCCAAGCCTACGAGAATGCCAAGCTATTCAAAGAAAAAGTCAAACGCTGGCACGATAAAAGGATACAAAAGCGTGAGTTTAATGTAGGTGATTATGTGTTATTATTCAACTCTCGTTTAAGACTTTTTGCAGGAAAACTTCTCTCTAAATGGGAAGGTCCCTACGTTATCGAGAAGGTATATCATTCTGGTGCCATAAAAATCAACAACTTCGAAGGCACAAGTCCGAGGGTGGTGAACGGTCAAAGAATTAAACATTATATTTCAGGTAATCCTATCAATGTTGAAACTAATATTATTGAAACCGTAACCCCAGAGGAATACATAAGGGACACTTTCCAGAATGTTTGAGACTCCGAAAAGGAATAGGTATGTGGTACGGTAAGTAAACCGACTCCAAAACAACTCCAATGGCAATTTTTATCAGTTTTGAAATATTTAAGAATTTTAGGAAGAAAGAAGTAGTCTGAGGGGGACACGAGGCCTCCACGAGAGTGGAGGGCGCGCCCACCCTTACTAGGCACGCCCCCTGTCTCGTGGACACCTCGTGCGCCTCCCGGACTCCATTTTCTTGCACGTTACGTATTTTGGTCGGTAAAAATTCATTATATAAACTCCCGAAGGTTTTGACTATCTATCACGCGAATATCCTCTGTTTTCATTTCGAGCTGTTCTTGTTGCAGATCAGAGCAAGATGTCTTCTCAAGAGTCAGTCGGGGAGAGTCGGGTGTCTCACCCATCACCAGGTCCAGGAGCAAATAGCGATGCTTATCACTTTGGACCATCAACGGAGGATGAGATGGAGGCTGATATGAAAAGGATAGATGCCATGGAGGAAGATCAAGAAGTTACCTCTCGTCTCCAAGCAGAATCCATGATGGGGGAACTACCTAGCTTGGCTATTCCAACTTCGGTCATCCCTTCCAACTTTAGATTTCTTTCTTATGAAAATATGAAAAAGAGCTTTACTTGTTCTCCAGAAGCTATGCAGCATCCTTGGGTAAAGGGAGCTTTGGCCGTTACGGGCAAGCTCCGTAAAGAAATTATGGACCTCAAACAACAAGTCAATAAGCTCGAGGAGGAGAACCGTATCCTGAGGGTCATCGTCGCTAAGAAGATCATAACGCCAACCGTGAAGAAGGAGACATAATCACATGGGTATGGGCACTCCCCTTGGCAACTGCCAAGCTTGGGGAAGGTGCCCCGATATCGTATCACCATCACACTCCTATCTTTACCATTTTATTTAGTTCGATCCTTTTAGTAGTATTTTGATCTAGTAGATTGAAGTTTCGATATCAAGTAGTTTCGAGTTTGCTTTGTGATTTCTTTATGTAATCAAGTCTGTGAGTTATCTATAATAAAGATTAGTGTTGAGTCGAGGGCTTTCCTATGTTGCTATGATCTTGAGAAAGTAGAAAGAATAAAAGAGTTCATATTGATCTTACGGTTAGTGATGACTTCACACATAGAAAGTATGAGGCATAAAAGTTGTTGAGAGTTGATAAACATAGTTTTGGTCATCGTTGCAATTAATAGGAAGTGATAAGGAAAGAGAGGTTCACATACAAATATATTATCTTGGACATCTTTTATGATTGGGAGCGCTCATTAAGTATGACATGCTAAAAGAGTTGACGTTGGACAAGGAAGACAACGTAATGGTTTATGTTTTCGCACATCTCAGTTAAAGTATATTGTCATTGACCTTCCAAACATGTTGAGCTTGCCTTTCCCCCTCATGCTAGCCAAATTCCTTGCACCAAGTAGATATACTACTTGTGCTTCCAAATATCCTTAAACCCAGTTTTGCCATGAGAGTCCACCATACCTACCTATGGATTGAGTAAGATCCTTCAAGTAAGTTGTCATGTTGCAGGCAATAAAAATTGCTATCTAAATATGTATGACTTATTAGTGCAGAAAAAATAAGCTTTATATGATATTGTTGTGGAAGTAATAAAAGCGACGGACTGCATAATAAAGGTCCACATACAAGGGGCAATATAAAGTGACGTTCTTTTGCATTAAGATTTTGTGCATCCAACCCTAAACGCACATGACAACCTCTGCTTTCCTCTGCGAAGGGCCTATTTGTTACTTTATGTTTTTACTTTATGCTTGAGTCAAGGTGATCCTCACCTTTCCCTTTTTCATTTTATCCTTTGGCAAGCTCCTCGTGTTTGAAAGATAATGATATATATATATATATATATATATATATATATATATATATATATATATATATATCCAATTGGATGTAAGTTAGCATGGGCTATTATTGTTGACATCACCTAAAGGTGAATACATTGGGAGGCAACACAATAAGCCCCTATCTTTCTCAGTGTCCGGCTGAAACTCCATAACCACAAGTATTGCGTGAGTGTTAGCAATTGTAGAAGACTACATGATAGTTGAGTATGTGGACTTGCTGAAAAGCTCTATTATTGACTCTTTCTGATGTTATGATAAATTGCAATTGCTTCAGTGACTAAGATTATACTTTGTTAGTTCTCAATGAAGTTTCTTAACCATACTTGACATTGTGAATTGATTGTTACTTGAGCATAGGAAATCGTATGATAAAATCTATATATGTTGCTGTTACAAGAATGCTCATGATGCCCTCATGTCCGTATTTTATTTTTATCGACACCTCTATCTCTAAACATGTGGACATATTTTCCGATTTCGGCTTCCGCTTGAGGACAAGCGAGGTCTAAGCTTGGGGGAGTTGATACGTCCATTTTGCATCATGCTTTTATATCAATATTTATTGCATTATGGGATGTTATTACACATTATATCTCAATACTTATGGCTATTCTCTCTTATTTTACAAGGTTTACCATGAAGAGGGGGAATGCCAACAGCTGGAATTCTGGCTGGAAAAGGAGCAAACATTGGAAACCTATTCTGCACTGCTCCAAAAATCCTGAAACTCCACGAAACCTGTTTTTGGAATTAATAAGAATTATTGAGCGGAAGAAATACATCAGGGGGCCCACACCCTGGCCAGGAGGGTGGGGGGCGCGCCCACCCCTACTGGGCGCGCCCCCTATCTCCTGGGCCCCCCTGGTGGCGCCCCGGTGTCCATCTTCTGCTATATGAGGGCTTTTACCCTGGAAAAGATCATGGGCAAGCTTACGGGACGAAACTTCGCCGCCACGAGGCGGAACCAATCTAGGGCTCCGGTGGAGCTGTTCTGCCGGGGACACTTCCCTCCGGAAGGGGCAAATCATCAGCAACGTCATCACCAACGATCCTCTCATCGGGAGGGGGTCAATCTCCATCAACATCTTCACCAGCACCATCTCCTCTCAAAACCCTAGTTCATCTCTTGTATCCAATCTTGTATCCAAACCACAAATTGGTACCTGTGGGTTGCTAGTAGTGTTGATTACTCCTTGTAGTTGATGCTAATTGGTTTACTTGGTGGAAGATCGTATGTTCAGATCCTTAATGCATATTATTACTCCTCTGATTATGAACATGAATATGCTTTGTGAGTAGTTACGTTTGTTCCTGAGGACATGAGTGAAGTCTTGCTATTAGTAGTCATGTGAATTTGGTATTCGTTCGACATTTTGATGAGACGTATGTTGTCTTTTCCTCTAGTGGTGTTATGTGAACATCAACTACATGACACTTCACCATTATTTGGGCCTGGAGGAAGGCATGGGGAAGTAATAAGTAGATGATGGGTTGCTAGAGTGACAGAAGCTTAAACCCTAGTTTATGTGTTGCTTCGTTAGGGGCTAATTTGGATCCATATGTTTAATGTTGTGGTTAGGTTTACCTTAATACTTCTTTTGTAGTTGTGGATGCTTGCAATAGGGGTTAATCATAAGTGGGATGCTTGTCCAAGTAAGGGCAGTAACCAAGCACCGGTCCACCCACATATCAAATTATCAAAGTACCGAACGCGAATCATATGAGCGTGATGAAAACTAGCTTGACGATAATTCCCATGTGTCCTCGGGAGCTCTTTTCTCATTATAAGAAATTGTCCAGGCTTATCCTTTGCTACATAAAGGATTGGGCCACCTTGCTGCACTTTATTTACTTTATTTACTTGTTACTCGTTACTATTTATCTTATCACAAAACTATCTATCACCTACAATTTCAGTGCTTGCAGAGAAAACCTTACTGAAAACCGCTTATCATTTCCTTCTGCTCCTCGTTGGGTTCGACACTCTTACTTATCGAAAGGACTACGATAGATCCCATACACTTGTGGGTCATCAGTCTGCACGCTTAAAGTTTCAATGACGGTTATATTATGAGTTTACTAGATGACCAGTTGTGCCAAATGGCGCAGAGACCCATTTAAAACCATGCACGTTTTGAAAATATGCATTTTTTCAGTAACTTTATGTTTGGGCAAGTGCAGAGACCATGTCAAACCCAAGTGTTTTGCAAATATTTGAATTCATTAGAAGTAGGTTTTAGTAACCACTTAGGGTACTAACTCAAACCCTTTAAGATGAAAATGAAGGATAGTTTATCTTTGAAAATATATACTTGAGCATGCATATTTTGTTATCTTAATGGATAACCTAGAACCAAATGGCGCAAGGTAGGTATATGAGAGACAACTTTACTTTCCACGAAGATGCGACGCGACATCTTCCTTGACTTGATTATGTTCAAGCACATTTAAAGATCAAACCCATAATTTATTAAGATATGGCTATCCAAACATGCAAACTCCCGTTGCACTGAATGGCAAAAAAGCCCAATCCAAACCAAGAATTAAATGCAAGTATTTTGCTTAACTTAAGAATGCACTTGGGTGATCTTGGTACAATGGCCTTGTTATTTGGATTGATATGTCTTTTTAGATAACTTTGCAAATGAATGGTTAGCATGGTAGAGGATATATTTTTATCCTATAATATATTGCAATTGTAGCAAAGTTTTTTCTTATATTGCTATGCTGTTGGATGTTCTATCATGCATTAAAGAAAGGAAATATTTGCTCAAAATATATACCAAAGCTTCCAAAAGTAGCTTATCCGGCACATGAATGTTTGCTGGGCTGGGCCCAATCAGAGGAGAAGATAGCTGAGAAGAATGTGTGCCACACGTCCTTCTCCAGCACCACAAGACCCAGATTTAAACCAAGAGCTATTTGCAAAAAATAAATTAGGGAAAAGAATTATTGGCAAATTGAGGCCTTTATTTTGTACCAACAAGTTACAATTCGAACAAAAGAAATAGAAATATATATGGAAAATGTATATATATGGTTAATGTGGATGCAACAAAAGAGTTTTTTTCTAAGAACAAAAGACTTGACATGGAGAAAGCAACATTCACGAACACAATACAAAGGCATGCACCACGCCCAGTTTATCTGAATCCATAACAGTGCAGTAAAGGTACATTGTACGTCCGGTAACAAAACTAAAGCCACTCAATGTGCTTCCACCTTTTTTTATTGTCAACACTGGATTATTAACATCAGTCCAGTTGTTTCCTCATAAACTCAGTATAAGATGCTCCCTTCATTCCATAATGTAGTGCACCCGCGCTTCCTGAGATCTAAGTTGAAGTATGTGAGATCATAGTTATAAATTTCGCCGGGGTAACACAATTACATGAAAGAGTGCATACAGTACCCAAAGCTATCACTACAAGTCTACAACTGAGCATGAAGGACTGTCGGACGGGCACATTTCTTCAGTATGTATAGAGTCTGTCTACCCTACAATAGTTAAGCTGCAAAAAGGAAAATTACAGGATGACCAGACCAGAACAAGTGTTCCACTACTATAGAATTCAGTAACTTCCACACAGCGAACAATGGAACTCAAAACATTAGTGCAAGCTTTGCCAGCTGCAATTAACTTCAAAAACTAGAGCAATAGGTAATGCCAGCGCTTACTCCACTACAGATTTTTCAGAGATCTAGCAAAAGGAAAACCTTCTTATTTTAGATTAAGGTGAAGATGACTCCTGCAGTTCCGACTGAATGTTCTGAACTATTCGAGACGTCAGCTTAGATATCTCAAAAATTGTAACGGCGATGAAGCAACGAGCAGAACGGAGATGCAGCAACGGACAAGATCATACAACCTGTAAAATACAGAAATGAACTGGTCAGAACACAATCACGGCATGCAACAATGCAGATGCAAGCAAGAAACACTAAGGCATCATTTCTATAAGGTATCATATCCTCACAATTACTGTAACTTGCAACAAACTTGTAGAGTAGTTCTTTTAACAAGAACAAGTTGTGAACGCGAATCATAGGTCTGTCGTCACATTTGCGCATCTCATTTTGCATTTGTGATTCTGCATCGACCACCAAGGTAACATAAAAAAGGTATGCAAACCAGGATAAATTAAACCATGCACTTGGAAAGGAAAATCAAATAAACAGAAATGGGCTAGTATACTCGGTGGCGGAGCCAGCCAGCTGAAGGAGCCGGGGCAAAGTCTTTACACGACGATGTTGCCCAGCATTTGCCCAAGTAATTAGTAATGCTGATCATGGTTTCTTTGTATTTTTAGTGAAGAATGGCCGGAGCAGCCCGGGTAGCTGCCCCAGGTCGTCGGGAGCTAGCTCCGCCACTTGAGTATACTTGTGGATAGGTTAGACAGAAAGTCAGCAAGAACGCCCAAATCTGGCCGAGAACACCGGCCCCTATGCGCAGTTCAGATCTGGGCTGCCACCGGATTCACACTGTACCACATAACCAAATGGCAAGCAGCAACGGGCGAGATCGTACAACCTGCGCAATTTAGAAAAGAACAGGTCAAAAGACAAGCACGGGATGAAAGATGCAAATGCAAGCAAGAAACAATCGCGGCTCGTAGCGGTTCAGAGAAGCAAAAGAACAGCCTACTTACCAAAGCTAGGAAGGAGGAGCACGCAATCCAAACATCAGGACAGACGAGGAAAACAACCTAAACCATAGAACAAACGTTAGCACAGATGCATTTCACCGAACATCACGAGCGCATTTCATCAAACATCTTATAGGCAAGTAGAAGGGGCGCCCACTAACCAGAACGAGAAGGACAGAAAGACCCACAGCTCAACGCAGGCGACAACGGCAAGTCGAACCAAGCTGCACACAATCGAAGGAAGCCCAACTACGTGAAATCAGTAGAGCGAAGCAAGAAGAGAGGCGTGGGGAAGAACACAAGAAGAACAGCAGCACGAACCCAACCAGCGGCGCCCATAGAGCAAATGAGGCCACCGCAACAGACCGCAGCAGAGGACAGTCGAAGGAAGCTAGGCGAGCCACGACCACGAGGAGAGGCTGCAGCGGGGTGGAGACAAGGAAGAAGGGCACTCAGCAGCCTGGGCATGGCAGACGCACGCGACGCGGCAGCGAGCCCACGGAGTGACACACGCACGTCCACTGCGCCCCGGCCGCGCGTCGGGCACAGCAGCATGGCACCAAGCAAGCCACACCCAAGACGACGGGGACGGGTCACAGATCAGCGGGCCATCCCAGCATGGTGCCCACAGTCCGCAGCACGGCGGCAATACGCGGGCGGACGAGCAAATCCAACCGAGCCACCAACCCGAGCAGAGAAACCACCCACTCGAACAGAGGGCGCAGAGATGGGCGACGGGTCAAAGCGAACACAGATAAATAGATGATCCCCAATGACGAGTAGGGTCAAGGGAAGCGGGGCCCAGGTGGCAGTGCCCGAGCGCGCCGATAAACAGAGTAACACACGGCCCAAAAAAGCAGCTGTCTACGCCCCACGACGCGACGCGGCATGGACATGGTGTCGGCAGAAATCACATATTTAACCTGAGGCAGAAATCAAATCACAAACTGACCTGGTCACGAAAAAATTTCACTCTGCTGACCCTTCAGTGTGACGCCCGACAGCTGGGCGCCGCACCCTACTGTGCAGCGCCCATCACTTAGGCGCCACACTTCCTGCCAGCATGGCAGCCCTGGTCCAGCTGCGGCCCCACACGCACCTGTGCAGCGCCTAAGGGATAGGCGCCACACTGTGACGTGCAGCGTCTATACCTTAGGCGCTGCACAGTGCCTTAAGCGCGGCCGCCCCAGCCCGACCAGGCAGTTTCTTCATCTCTCCACTCTCTGGACAGAGAGCAGCGGCGGCGCCCCCATCTAATTCCCCCCTCATCCCTCTCCGATCTGAAGATTTGATCCGTGGATTCGATCCCCAATCCATCCTACTAGGTAAACTCTTCAGTTCTCTTTCTTTTGCTCCGTAAATTTGTTGCCATTTTAGAGATTTGTCCAAGATTTGATGGAACCCTTGATTTGTTTGATTTGCTCGATTTAGGATGTGTATTCATATTGGTAGTACCGTAGTGTTATTTATTAGTTCACAATATATGATTCTTATTAGTGAAACCCTAGATTGTTTAGTTTTTTTAGATATATATGAGATGCCTATTTTTATAGATAACTATGAGATGTTGTTTTTTGTAGACATATATGAGATATTTGTTTAGATATATATTAGATGTTGAGTTTATTTGAAATATTAGATGTTTAGTTTATTTGAAATATTAGATGTTTAGTTTCTTTGAACACATATGACATATGGCAGCATCACAGCAATTTGAACAAACACAAATTTTATGCCGGCGTTCCAGTAGCTTTTCCACCCCAAAAACTACTAAGTCAGTGTGCAGCGCCCAAAGGCTAGGCGCTGCACCCTACTGTGCAGCGCCCAGGGACAAGGCGCTGCACTGTGTAGTGTGGCGCCTTGGCCTTAGGCGCTGCACACGGACTTAGCAGTTTTTGGGGGTGCAAAACCTACTGGAATGCTCCTGGTGCTCTCTGGACTGGCATGTCCATGTGTCCATTGTCTCTTGCACATGATATTGGTCGAGATCACCCACATTGTTGTCATGGAGGTCAACTTCGTTGTCATCCTCCTCGTACTCATCATTCTCCTCTTCAAAACCTTCATTTTGGTTGTTTGGAGTCGGGCTCAATGTTGGCCAATCTTGTTGCGTGAATTGAGGTTCACTCATTTGATCTTGGTTCATGGGTGGGGGAGTGCTAGCAACCAACGGGGAGGGGTTCCGGTTCAAGTCTAAATTCAAAGTAGACTCAACCTTCTTGGAGACAAATAACTCAAGAGCCTTGTCTAGAGATTCGGCAACCGTCTCCTTGTATGCAACCCAACGTTGCTCGGAGTTCACACGCATTGTCTTCCAACGGATGTGCATTCCAAAACCAACATTATGCCTTCCCTCGAACTCAACAACGTCACTTGGGTCCATCCAATTCAAATCTTTCCTCACTTGTTCCAAAAGCTCCGCATAGCTAGGACTACTCTCAAACACCATGTCAAGCTCATCCGGGTCCGTCTCAACATTGCCTTTCAAAAAGGCCTCTCTATCCACATGATGAACATAAACACATGTTCTCCCCGTCCCTACAATAATCAAAAACACACATATATCAAGTAAATACTTAAGAAAAATATTTGCACACATATTCCCTAACATATATAACAACCATAAACATAGCATAACCCTAACACCAACACCAACACACATAACCCTAACCCTAGCATACTATGGAAGCTTAACCAACCCAAGTTAGCAAAGAAACATAACATCATTCAACACAAATTTGCAAATCCAAGTCAAAACTAGGGTTTCCCCCACACTAGCAAGATTTGAGCAAATGTGACAATTCCTATGGATGAAAACGAGGGGATCGGAGGAGATTGCCTTAAGGGAGGGGTTGGCTTCGAAATCCACGGTCAAATACTCCGGATTTGCAAGATTTGAGAAGGATTTGAGAGGGGGAGAGGGGAAGAGAGGAGGGCCGCAAGCCTAAGGGTTTGGGTGGGGTGGGGGTGTGTGGGGTGGGGGTGGGAGGGGAAAGAGGGTGGGGCCAGCCCAAGTGGAACACAGACTGTGCAGCGCCCACGAGCTAGGCGCTGCACATTACATGTGTGGCGCCTAAGGCTTAGGCGCTGCAGTGCTGTCTGTGGGGCCGCAGCTGGACCAGGGGTGCCACGCTGGCAGGAGGTGCAACGCCTAAGGCAGAGGCGCTGCATAGTAGTGTGCGGTGCCCAGCTGTCGGGCACCACACTAAAGGGTCAGCAGAGTGAATTTTTTTTTAAAGTAGGTCAGTTTGTGATTTGATTTGGGCCTCAGGTCAAATATGTGATTTCTGCCCATGGTGTCTGCTCCATACGTGAGACACGGTCAGCAAAATCACTACGTCACCCGAGCCAACCCAGACACGGGAGGTCGCGCGCACACACAAAAACAACAACCACGTCACCGACTCGCGGGTCCAAGGAGATGGTAGGCCCACCTACAGCGGGTCAGCGGGAACCACATACAATTGAATAGAGGGGCGACTGGAAACGGAGACAACGCGCAGAGGCCACGACGCACGCTCGCCCGTGATGCTCGCGCACGCGGCGTTGCAGGATCGGCCACCCAGCACCCGAAAATGGCTCACCCAGCCAATCTGATGAGAGCCCGAGCCCACAGGTCATGGCCTGCATGAACTCACCCTACGGTCGAAACAAAAACAACCGAAGATCCAACGTCAACAAACAAAGAAAACTGTTGTTTGACCAACATCCAACGGACGAAACTGAAGCAAATCGGGGGACAACCGTGGAGACGGGTTGGCTAGCCTCATTATATGTTAAAATGAGTTTTGATGTACCCAAGGTTGTTCGTAGTCCCGGATGTGATCACGAACATGATGAGGAGTCTCAAAATGATCAAGACATGAAGATTGATATATTGGAAGCCTATATTTGGATGTCGGAAGTGTTCCGGGTGAAATCGGGATTTTACCGGAGTACCGAGGGGTTAACGGAACCCCCCGGGGGCTTAATGGGCCATAGTGGGCCTTAGTGGAGAAGAGGAGAGGAGGCCAGGGCAGGGCCGCGTGCCCCTCCCCCCTAGTCCGAATAGGACAAGGAGAGGGCGGCGGCGCCCCCCCCCCCCCCTCTTCCTTCCTCTCTCCCCCTCCTCTTTCCCCCCTTCTCCTAATCCAACAAGGAAGGGAGGGAGTCCTACTCTCGTGGGAGTAGGACTCCCCTTGGCGCGCCTCCTCCCTGGCCGGCTGCCCCTCCCCCCTTGCTCCTTTATATACGGGGGCGGGGGGCACCTCTAGACACAACAATAGATCATTGATCTCTTAGCCGTGTGCGGTGCCCCCCTCCACCATAGTCCTCCTCGATAATATTATAGCGGTGCTTAGGCGAAGCCCTGCAACGGTAGAACATCATCATCGTCACCACGCCGTCGTGCTGACGGAACTCTCCCTCGACACTCGACTGGATCGAGTTCGAGGGACGTCATCAAGCTGAACGTGTGCTAGAACTCGGAGGTGGCGTGCTTCTGGTGCTTGATTGGTCGGGCCATAAAGACGTACGACTACATCAACCGCATTGTTCTAACGCTTCCGCTTTCGGTCTACGAGGGTACGTGGACGACACTCTCCCCTCTCGTTACTATGCATCACCATGATCTTGCGTGTGCGTAGGAAATTTTTTGAAATTACTACGTTTCTTAACATCTCTAACATTTAAGAATTTCAGATCTTGGGATATTATTCAAACAGCAAGCAAAACAAAACAAGAGAAAATGATGCTCCAAGCAAAACACATATCATGTGGTGAATAAAAATATAGCTCCAAGTAAAGTTATCGATGAACAAAGACGAAAGAGGGGATGCCATCCGGGGCATCCCCAAGCTTAGGCTCTTGATTTTCCTTGAATATTACCATGGGGTGCCTTGGGCATCCCCAATCTTAGGCTCTTGCCACTCCTTATTCCATAGTCCGTCGAATCTTTACCCAAAACTTGAAAACTTCACAACACAAAACTCAACAGAAAACTCGTAAACTCTGTTAGTATAAGAAAATAAAACCACCACTGAGGTACTGTTGTGAACTCATTCTAAATTCATATTGGTGTAATATCTACTGTATTCCAACTTCTCTATGGTTCATACCCTCCGATTCTACTCATAGATTCATCAAAATAAGCAAACAACACATAGAAAACAGAATCTGTCAAAAACAGAACAGTTTGTAGCAATCTGTAACTTTCGAATACTTATGAAACTCTAAAAATCCTACGAAGTCCAAGGAAATTTATCTATTGATCTACTGCAAAAAAGAATAAACTAAAAATCACGTTTCTGCGATTTATTAAAATTATTCTCGTGCGCGCAAAAGTTTCTGTTTTTCAGCAAGATCAAATTAACTATCACCGTAGGTTATCCTATAGGTTCTACTTGGCACAAACACTAATTAAAACATAAAACCACGTCTAAACAGAATCTAGATGAATTATTTATTACTAAACAGTAGCAAAAAGCAAAGAACAAAAGTAAAATTGGGTTGCCTCCCAACAAGCGCTATCGTTTAACGCCCCTAGCTAGGCATGATGATTTCAATGATGCTCACATAAAAGATAAGAATTGAAACATAAAGAGAGCATCATGAAGAATATGACTAGCACATTTAAGTCTAACCCACTTCCTATGCATAGGGATTTTGTGAGAAAACAACTTATGGGAACAATAATCAACTAGCATAGGAAGGCAAAACAAGCATAACTTTAAAACTTTAAGCACATAGAGAGGAAACTTGATATCATTGCAACTCCTACAAGCATATATTTGTTGGAAATATGCCCTAGAGGCAATAATAAAAGTATTATTATATTTCCTTGTTCATGATAATTGTCTTTTATTCATGCTATAACTGTATTATCCGGAAATCGTAATACACGTGTGAATATATAGACCACAATATGTCCCTAGTGAGCCTCTAGTTGACTAGCTCGTTGTGATCAACAGATAGTCATGGTTTCCTGGCTATGGACATTGGATGTCGTTGATAACGGGATCACATCATTAGGAGAATGATGTGATGGACAAGACCCAATCCTAAGCCTAGCACTAAGATCGTGTAGTTCGTTTGCTAGAGCTTTTCCAATGTCAAGTATCTCTTCCTTAGACCATGAGATTGTGCAACTCCCGGATACCGTAGGAATGCTTTGGGTGTACCAAACGTCACAACGTAACTGGGTGGCTATAAAGGTGCATTACAGGTATCTCCTAAAGTATCTGTTGGGTTGGCACGAATCGAGACTGGGATTTGTCACTCCGTGTAAACGGAGAGGTATCTCTGGGCCCACTCGGTAGGACATCATCATATGCGCAATGTGACCAAGGAGTTGATCACGGGATGATGTGTTACGGAACGAGTAAAGAGACTTGCCGGTAACGAGATTGAACAAGGTATAAGGATACCGACGATCGAATCTCGGCCAAGTATAATACCGCTAGACAAAGGGAATTGTATACGGGATCGATTGAGTCCTTGACATCGTGGTTCATCCGATGAGATCATCGTGGAACATGTGGGAGCCAACATGGGTATCCAGATCCCGCTGTTGGTTATTGACCAGAGAATGTCTCGGTCATGTCTACATGTCTCCCGAACCCGTAGGGTCTACACACTTAAGGTTCGATGACGCTAGGGTTATAAAGGAAGTTTGTATGTGGTTACCGAATGTTGTTCGGAGTCCCGAATGAGATCCCGGACGTCACGAGGAGTTCCGGAATGGTCCGGAGGTAAAGATTTATATATGGGAAGTCCTATTTTGGCCACCGGAAAATGTTCGGGATTTTTCGGTATTGTACCGGGAAGGTTCTAGAAGGTTCCGGAGTGGGGCCCACCTGCATGGGGGGACCCACATGAACATGGGTAGTGGGGGAAAGGCCCCACACCCCTGGTCAAGGCGCACCAAGATCCCCCCTTAGAAGGAATAAGATCATATCCCGATGGGATAAGATCAAGATCCCTAAAAAGGGGGGGGATAACAATCGGTGGGGAAGGGAATGATGGGATTTCTTTCCTCCCACCTTGGCCAACGCCCCAATGGACTTGGAGGGAAAGAAACCAGCCCCTCCACCCCTATATATAGTGGGGAGGCGCATGGGAGGTTCACACGAAGTTCTGGCGCAGCCCTCCCCCTCTCCCAAGTCCTCCTCCTCTCCCGCGGTGCTTGGCGAAGCCCTGCAAGATTGCCACGCTCCTCCACCACCACCATGCCATCGTGCTGCTGCTGGATGGAGTCTTCCTCAACCTATCCCTCTCTCCTTGCTGGATCAAGGCTTGGGAGACGTCACCGGGTTGTACGTGTGTTGAACGCGGAGGTGCCGTGCGTTCGGCACTTGATCATCGGTGATTTGAATCACGACGAGTACGACTCCATCAACCCCGTTCACTTGAACGCTTCCGCTTAGCGATCTACAAGGGTATGTAGATGCACTCTCCTTCCCCTCGTTGCTAGTCTCTCCATAGATAGATCTTGGTGACACGTAGGAAAATTTTGAATTTCTGCTACGTTCCCCAACAGTGGCATCATGAGCTAGGTCTATTGCGTAGATTCTTTGCACGATTAGAACACAAAGTAGTTGTGGGCGTTGATGTTGTTCAATATGCTTACTGTTACTAGTCCAATCTTGTTTCGACGGTATTGTGGGATGAAGCGGCCCGGACCGACCTTACACGTACTCTTAGGTGAGACAGGTTCCACCGATTGACATGCACTTGGTGCATAAGGTGGCTAGCGGGTGCCAGTCTCTCCCACTTTAGTCGAAACGGATTCGATGAAAAGGGTCCTTATGAAGGGTAAATAGCAATTGACATATCACGTTGTGGTTTTGCGTAGGTAAGAAACGTTCTTGCTAGAAACCCATAGCAGCCACGTAAAACATGCAAACAACAATTAGAGGACGTCTAACTTGTTTTTGCAGGGTATGCTATGTGATGTGATATGGCCAACAAGAATGTGATGAATGATATGTGATGTACGAGATTGATCATGTTCTTGTAATAGGATTCACGACTTGCATGTCGATGAGTATGACAACCGGCAGGAGCCATAGGAGTTGTCTTTATTTATTGTATGACCTGCGTGTCATTGAACAACGCCATGTAATTACTTTACTTTATTGCTAACCGGTAGCCATAGTAGTAGAAGTAATAAGTTGGCGAGACGACTTCATGGAGACACGATGATGGAGATCATGATGATGGAGATCATGGTGTCATGCCGGTGACGATGATGATCATGGAGCCCCGAAGATGGAGATCAATGGAGCTATATGATATTGGCCATATCATGTCACTACTATATAATTGCATGTGATGTTTATTATGTTTATGCATCTTGTTTACTTAGGACGACGGTAGTAAATAAGATGATCCCTTACAACAATTTCAAGAAGTGTTCTCCCCTAACTGTGCACCGTTGCTACAGCTCGTCGCTTCTAAGCACCACGTGATGATCGGGTGTGATGGATTCTTACGTTCACATACAACGGGTGTAAGACAGTTTTACACAGCGAAAACACTTAGGGTTAACTTGACGAGCCTAGCATGTGCAGACATGGCCTCAGAACACAGAGACCGAAAGGTCGAGCATGAGTCGTATAGTAGATACGATCAACATGAAGATGTTCACCGATGTTGGCTAGTCCGTCTCACGTGATGATCGGACACGGCCTAGTTGACTCGGATCATGTGATCACTTAGATGACCAGAGGGATGTCTATCTGAGTGGGAGTTCATAAGATGAACTTAATTATCTTGAACATAGTCAAAAGACCTTTTGCAAATTATGTCGTAGCTCACGGTTTAGTTCCACTGTTTAGATATGTTCCTAGAGAAAATATAGTTGAAAGTTGGTAGTAGCAATTATGCGGACAGTAGGAAGCTTAATGCACCGCTCAGTGTGCTGAACCCCAAACGTCGTTTGTGGATGTTACGAACATCAGACATACACGTTTTGATAACTACGTGATAGTTCAGTGAAACGGTTTAGAGTTGAGGCACCAAAGACGTTTTTCGAAATGTCGCGGAACATATGAGATGTTTCGAGGGCTGAAATTGGGATTTCAGGCTCGTGCCCACGTCAAGAGGTATAAGACCTCCGACGATTTTCTTAGCCTACAAACTAACGGAGAAAAGCTCAATCGTTGAGCTTGTGCTCAGATTGTCTGAGTGCAACAATCACTTGAATCGAGTGGGAGTTGATCTTCCATATGAGATAGTGATGTTTCTCCAAAGTCATTGCCACCAAGCTGCTAGAGCTTTGTGATGAACTATAACATATCAGGGATAGATATGATGATCCTTGAGGTATTCACGATGTTTGACACCGCGAAAGTAGAAATCAAGAAGGAGCATCAATTGTTGATGGTTGGTGAAACCACTAGTTTCAAGAAGGGCAAGGGCTAGAAGGGATACTTCATGAAACGGCAAATCAGCTGCTGCTCTAGTGAAGAAACCCAAGGTTGAACCCAAACCCGAGACTAAGTGCTTCTGTAATAAGGGGAATAGCCACTGGAGCAGAATTACCCTAGATACTTGGTAGATGAGAAGGCTGGCAAGGTCGATAGAAGTATATTGGATATACATTATGTTAATGTGTACTTTACTAGTACTCCTAGTAGCACCAGGGTATTAGATACCGGTTCAGTTGCTAAGTGTTAGTAACTTGAAATAAAAGAGCTACGGAATAAACGGATACTAGCTAAAGGAGAGCTGACGATATGTGTTGGAAGTATTTCCAAGATTGATGTGATCAAGCATCGCACGCTCCCTCTACCATCGAGATTGGTGTTTGCGTTGAGCATAGACATGATTGGATTATGTCTATCGCAATACGATTATTCATTTAAGGAGAATAATGGTTACTCTGAATAATACCTTCGATGGTCTTGCACCTAAAGGAATGGTTTATTGAATCTCGATCGTAGTGATACACTTTTTCATGCCAAAAGATATAAGATAGTAATGATAGTACCACTTACTTGTGGCACTGCCACGTAAGTCATATTGGTATATATGCATGAAGAAACTCCATGCAAATGGATCGTTTGGACTCACTTGATTTTGAATCACTTGAGATATGCAAATCATACCACATGGGCAAGATGACTGAAAAGCCTCGTTTTCAGTAAGATGGAACAAGATAGCAACTTGTTGGAAGTAACACATTTTGATGTGTGTAGTCCAATGAGTGCTGAGGCATGCAGTGAATATCGTTATGTTCTTACTTCACAGATGATTCGAGTAGATGTTGAGAATATTTACTTGATGAAACACAAATCTGAATTATTGAATGGTTCAAGTAATTTCAGAGTGAAGTAGAAGATCATTGTGACAGGAGAATAAAATGTCTATGATATGATCATAGAGATGAATATCTGAATCACGAGTTTGGCACAGAATTAAGACATTGTGGAAATTGTTTCACAACTAATACCGCCTGGAACACCATAGTGTGATGGTATGTCCGAACATCATAGTTGCACCCTATTGGATATGGAGCGTACCATGATGTCTCTTATCGAATTACCACTATCGTTCATGGGTTAGGCATTAGAGACAACCACATTCACTTTAAATAGGGCACCACGTAATTCCGATGAGATGACACCATATGAACTATGGTTTAGAGAAACCTAAGCTGTCATTTCTTAAAGGTTTGAGGTTGCGACGCTTATGTGAAAAAGTTTCAGGCTGATAAGCTCGAACCCAAAGCGGATAAATGCATCTTCATAGGACACCCAAAACAGTTGGGTATACCTCCTAATTCAGATCCGAAAGCAATATGGATTGTTTCTTGAATCGGGTCCTTTCTCGAGGAAAGGTTTCTCTCGAAAAAGTTGAGTGGGAGGATGGTGGAGACTTGATATGGTTATTGAACCATCACTTCAAACAGTGTGTATCAGGGCATAGGAAGTTGTTCCCGTGGCACCTACACCAATTGAAGTAGAAGCTTATGATAGTGATCATGAAGTTTCGGATCAAGTCACTGTCGTACCTCGTAGGGTGACAAGGATACGTACTACTTCAGAGTGGTACAGTAATCCTGTCTTGAAGGTCATGTTGCTAGACAACAATGAACCTATGAGCTATGGAGAAGTGGAGGCGGGACCAAATTCCGACAAATGGTTAGAAGCCATGAAATCCGAGATAGGATCCATGTATCAGAACAAAGCATGGACTTTGGTGGACTTGCCCAAAGATCGGCAAGCCATTGAGATAAATGGATCTTTAATAAGAAGACGGACGTGGATGGTAATGTCACCATCTATGAAGCTCGACTTGTGGCGAAGAGTTTTTTCACAAGTTCAAGGAGTTGACTACGATGAGATTTTCTCATCCGTAGCGATGCTTAAGTCCGTCGAATTCATGTTAGCATTAGCTGCATTTATGAAATCTGGCAGATGGATGACAAAACGAGTTTCCTTACCAGTCTTCGTATGGAAAGGTTGTATGTGATACAAATCAGAAAGTTTTTGTCGATCCTAAGGATGCTAAAAGGTATGCTAGCTCCAGCGATCCTTCCATGGACTGGAGTAAGCATCTCGGAGTTGGAATGTGCGCTTTGATAAGATGATCAAAGATTTTGGGTTTATACAAAGTTTATGAGAAACTTGTATTTCCAAAGAAGTGAGTGGGAGCACTATAGAATTTCTGATGAGTATATGTTGTTGACATATTGATGATCAGAAATGATGTAGAATTTCTAGAAAGCATATAGGGTTATTTGAAAACTGTTTTTCAATGGAAAACCTGGATTAGGCTACTTGAACAATAAGCATCAAGATCTATAAGATAGATCAAAATGCTTAATAGTACTTTCAAATGAGCACGTACCTTGACATGATCTTGAAGGTGTTCAAGATGGATCAGCCAAAGAAGGAATTCTTGCCTGAGATGTAAGGTATGAAGTTAAGACTTAAAATCTCGACCACGGCAGATTAGAGATAAAGGACAAAGGTGGTCCCCTATGCTTTTATCATAGGCTCTCTACAGTATGCTATGCTGTGTACCGCACCTATAGTGTGCCTTGCCATGAGTCAGTCAAGGGGTACAAGAGTGATCCAAGAATGGATCACAGGACAGCGGTCAAAGTTATCCTTAGTAACTAGTGGACTAAGGAATTTTCTCGATTATGGAGGTGATAAAGAGTTCGACGTAAAGAGTTATGTCGATGCAAGCTTAACACCTATCCGGATAGCTCTGAGTAGAAATACCGGATACGTATAATGGAGCAACTTTTAGTATAGCTCCAAGTAGAACAGTTATTTGGAATAGCTCCAAATAGAGCGTGGTAGCTACATCTAGGAGATGACATAGAGATTTGTAAAGCACACACGGATCTAAAAGGTTCAGACCCGTTGACTATAACCTCTCTCACAAGCATAACATGATCAAACCCAGAACTCATCGAGTGTTAATCACATGGTAAATGTGAACTAGATTATTGACTCTAGTAAACTCTTTGGGTGTAAGTCACATGGGGATGTGACCTTGAGTGTTAATCACATATCGATGTGAACTAGATTATTGACTCTAGTGCAAGTGGGAGACTGTTGGAAATATGCCCTAGAGGCAATAATAAAAGTATTATTATATTTCCTTGTTCATGATAATTGTCTTTTATTCATGCTATAACTGTATTATCCGGAAATCGTAATACACGTGTGAATACATAGACCACAATATGTCCCTAGTGAGCCTCTAGTTGACTAGCTCGTTGTGATCAACAGATAGTCATGGTTTCCTGGCTATGGACATTGGATGTCGTTGATAACGGGATCACATCATTAGGAGAATGATGTGATGGACAAGACCCAATCCTAAGCCTAGCACTAAGATCGTGTAGTTCGTTTGCTAGAGCTTTTCCAATGTCAAGTATCTCTTCCTTAGACCATGAGATTGTGCAACTCCCGGATACCGTAGGAATGCTTTGGGTGTACCAAACGTCACAACGTAACTGGGTGGCTATAAAGGTGCATTACAGGTATCTCCGAAAGTATCTGTTGGGTTGGCACGAATCGAGACTGGGATTTGTCACTCCGTGTAAACGGAGAGGTATCTCTGGGCCCACTCGGTAGGACATCATCATATGCGCAATGTGACCAAGGAGTTGATCACGGGATGATGTGTTACGGAACGAGTAAAGAGACTTGCCGGTAACGAGATTGAAGAAGGTATAAGGATACCGACGATCGAATCTCGGGCAAGTATAATACCGCTAGACAAAGGGAATTGTATACGGGATCGATTGAGTCCTTGACATCGTGGTTCATCCGATGAGATCATCGTGGAACATGTGGGAGCCAACATGGGTATCCAGATCCCGCTGTTGGTTATTGACCAGAGAACGTCTCGGTCATGTCTACATGTCTCCCGAACCCGTAGGGTCTACACACTTAAGGTTCGATGACGCTAGGGTTATAAAGGAAGTTTGTATGTGGTTACCGAATGTTGTTCGGAGTCCCAGATGAGATCCCGGACGTCACGAGGAGTTCCGGAATGGTCCGGAGGTAAAGATTTATATATGGGAAGTCCTATTTTGGCCACCGGAAAATGTTCGGGATTTTTCGGTATTGTACCGGGAAGGTTCTAGAAGGTTCCGGAGTGGGGCCCACCTGCATGGGGGGACCCACATGAACGTGGGTAGTGGGGGAAAGGCCCCACACCCCTGGTCAAGGCGCACCAAGAGCCCCCCTTAGAAGGAATAAGATCATATCCCGAAGGGATAAGATCAAGATCCCTAAAAAGGGGGGATAACAATCGGTGGGGAAGGGAATGATGGGATTTCTTTCCTCCCACCTTGGCCAACGCCCCAATGGACTTGGAGGGCAAGAAACCAGCCCCTCCACCCCTATATATAGTGGGGAGGCGCATGGGAGGTTCACACGAAGTTCTGGCGCAGCCCTCCCCCTCTCCCAAGTCCTCCTCCTCTCCCGCGGTGCTTGGCGAAGCCCTGCAGGATTGCCACGCTCCTCCACCACCACCACGCCGTTGTGCTGCTGCTGGATGGAGTCTTCCACAACCTATCCCTCTCTCCTTGCTGGATCAAGGCTTGGGAGACGTCACCGGGCTGTACGTGTGTTGAACGCGGAGGTGCCGTGCGTTCGGCACTTGATCATCGGTGATTTGAATCACGACGAGTACGACTCCATCAACCCCGTTCACTTGAACGCTTCCGCTTAGCGATCTACAAGGGTATGTAGATGCACTCTCCTTCCCCTCGTTGCTAGTCTCTCCATAGATAGATCTTGGTGACACGTAGGAAAATTTTGAATTTCTGCTACGTTCCCCAACAATATTCCTCCCTCATAATAATTTTCAGTAGCATCATGAATGAATTCAACAATATAACCAGCACGTAAAGCATTCTTTTCATGATCTACTTGCACAGAAATTTTACTACTCTCCACATAAGCAAATTTATTCTCATCAATAGTAGTGGGAGCAAACTGGACAAAATAACTATCATGTGAAGCATAATCCAATTGAAAATTAAAATCAAGATGACAAGTTTCATGGTTATCTTTATTCTTTATAGCATACGTGTCATCACAATAATCATCATAAATAGGAGGCATGTTTTCATCATAATAAATTTGCTCATCAAAACTTGGGGGACAAAAAATATCTTCTTTATCAAACATAGCTTCCCCAAGCTTGTAGCTTTGCATATCATTAGCATCATGGGTATTCAGAGAATTCATACTAACAACATTGCAATCATGCTCATCATTCAAAGATTTGCTGCCAAACATTTTAATGCATTCTTCCTCTAGCAATTGAGCACAATAATCGGAATCCTTATTTTCACGGAGGACATTAAAAAGATGAAGCATATGAGACATCCTCAATTCCATTTTTTGTAGTTTTCTTTTATAGATTAAAGTATTAAACTAGTGATAAAACAAGAAACTAAAATATTCGATTACAAGATCTAAAGATATACCTTCAAGCACTCACCTCCCCGACAATGGCGCCAGGAAAGAGCTTGATGTCTACTATGCAACCTTCTTCTTGTAGACGTTGTTGGGCCTCCAAGTGCAGAGGTTTGTAGGACAGTAGCAAAATTCCCTCAAGTGGATGACCTAAGGTTTATCAATCCGTGGGAGGCGTAGTATGACGATGGTCTCTCTCAAGCAACCCTGTAACCAAATAACAAAGAGTCTCTTGTGTCCCCAACACACCCAATACAATGGTAAATTGTATAGGTGCACTAGTTCGGCGAAGAGATGGTGATACAAGTGCAATATGGATGGTAGATATAGGTTTTTGTAATCTGAAATTATAAAAACAGCAAGGTAACTAAAAGTGAGCATAAACGGTATTGCAATGGTAGGAAACAAGGCCTAAGGTTCATACTTTCACTAGTGCAAGTTCTCTCAACAATAATAACATAATTAGATCATATAACAATTCCTCAACATGCAACAAAGATTCACTCCAAAGTCACTAATAGCGGAGAGCAAACAAACAGATTATTGTAGGGTACGAAACCACCTCAAAGTTATCCTTTTTGATCGGTCTATTCAAGAGTCTGTAGTAAAATAACACGAAGCTATTCTTTCCGTTCGATCTATCATAGAGTTCGTACTAGAATAACACCTTAAGACACAAATCAACCAAAACCCTAATGTCACCTAGATACTCCAATGTCACCTCAAGTATCCGTGGGCATGATTATACGATATGCATCACAAAATCTCAGATTCATCTATTCAACCAACACAAAGTACTTCAAAGAGTGCCCCAAAGTTTCTACCGGAGAGTCATGACGAAAACGTGTGTCAACCGCTATGCATAAGTTCATTGAACCCGTAAGTTGATCACCAAAACATACATCAAGTAGATCACGTGAATATCCCATTGTCACCGCAGATAAGCACGGCAAGACATACATCAAGTGTTCTCAAATCCTTAAAGACTCAACCCGACAAGAGAACTTCAAGGGGAAAACTCAATTCATTGCAGGAGAGTAGAGGGGGAGAAACATCATAAGATCCAACTATAATAGAAAAGCTCGCGATACATCAAGATCATATCACCTCAAGAACACGAGAGAGAGAGAGAGAGAGAGAGAGAGAGAGAGAGAGAGATCAAACACATAGCTACTAGTACATACCCTCAGCCCCGAGGGTGAACTACTCCCTCCTCATCATGGAGAGCGCCGAGATGATGAAGATGGCCACCGATGAGGGATCCCCCCTCCGACAAGGTGCCGGAATAGGGTCCCGATTGGTTTTTGGTGGCTACAGAGGCTTGCGGCGGCACAACTCTCGATCTATGGTGCTCCTCGAGGTTTTTAGGGTATATGAGTATATATAGGCGAAAGAAGTCGGTCAGGGGAGCCACGAGGGTGGGGGGCGCGCCCAGAGGGGTAGGGCGCGCCCTGGACCCTTGTGGCCACCTCGAAGCTTCCCTGACGTCTACTCCAAGTCTCCTGGATTGCTTCCGTTCCAAAAATAACTCTCCCGAAGGTTTCATTCCGTTTGGACTCCGTTTGATATTCCTTTTCTTCGAAACACTGAAATAGGCAAGAAAACAGCAATTTGGGTTGGGCCTCCGGTTAATAGGTTAGTCCCAAAAATAATATAAAAGTGTATAATAAAGCCCATAAACATCCAAAATAGATAATATAATAGCATGGAACAATCAAAAATTATAGATATGTTGGAGACGTATCACACTGCAGCTGCAACCAAGCCAGGTTTGAAGAAGAAGGCACCAGCCAGAATGATTCACATGTCCAAAGCCAGAGCCTCAACACAGGAAGCAATTGAGCTCATTCTTGAGCCAAAAGAGGCTGCTGAGGGCAAGAAGAGAAAGGAAAGGGTCAAGAAGACCATGGCTAGAGTGATTGGGAAGCCATCCATGATCAGGTCATCAGATGAAGAGGAGGAGGAAGAGCCAGCTGCACCTCCTGCCAAAACTCAGAAGCTGATGGGGGATGCCATCAAGTCAGGGGATGCTCCATCAAATCCCAAGACTGCCCCAAGGCTGCTACTGCTGCTACACAAGCTTCTAAGCCAATAGCACCTAAGAGATCAACAAGGAACATCCCAGCTGCTGAGAAGAACAAGGACCAGTGCCTAAAGTTGAAGAAGAAGAAGATGCCCAAGTGCTCAGAAAGTTAAAACCCAAGATACCAGATCATGATGATACACATCTAGTGGCTGAGAATATGAAGCTGAGGAAAGATGCAGGTCTCAGGCTATGGAGATAGACAGACCCATATGCCACCAGGAGAAGGACTGATGTAGATTACAGGTTCCACACCAAGGAGCAGCAGGACTTCTATGAGACAGTGCTCTTGGACAAGAAGTCCATAGTCAGTGATATGAGATGGGTTGATTGGGAGTACATTGACAACAATGCAGATTATTTCCCAGGATTTCATGACAGCCTCAGACTGACTGGAGTTGATAAGTTTATTGGTCAGAAGCTCACTAAATGGAATGATGAGATGGTGATGCAGTTCTACTCCACTGCACATTTTTACCCAGATGGTAAAATTGTCTGGATGATTGAGGGTACAGGGTACCAGTCTTCTGTTGCTAAGTGGGCCCAGATTATCAATGATCCTAAGAACAAGAGGATGACACAAATGTATATGCCAAGCCCAGGAAAGGACATAACTCCATGGCACACATGTACAAGGAGATTCCTGATGCTGCATTAGAGACTCACAAGTATGGCTCAGTATACTATCTGCTGTCTGGGATGCCCACCATCAACACTATTCTAAGGCACACATTGCTGCCCAAGTCTAGAGATGACTGGATGATCAGAGGGCATTCAATTAATTTTTTGCATATGTTTGATGTGCCAGAGAAGTTCAAGGTGATGACCTTGATAGTTGAGACAATAAAGAGGATTGCTGCTGATCAAAAGGGATCATGTGGCTATGCTCCACACATTTAGATGATCATCAACTCCAAGATGGGCAAAGGCATATATCTTTTGGACAAGGAGCACCTTCCTTGTTGCCTGAATTTGAGGACAATGAGGTTGTCATGGATGCATCACATCCTACATCAGTAGAGGCTCAGGAGAAGAGGGAAAAAGCAAAGGCAGAGAAGGCAGCACAATCTTCACAAGTTCCAGATGCTTCAGCTGTACACCTCAAGACCAAGCAGGATTAGCTTAGCTATCTGCTTAAGGCCACTGTGAGAATTGAGAAAGGATTGGCAACCCTGATTCAAAAACAAGAGAGTCTTGAGAGGATCATTGAGACAAAGTTTTATGATCTAGACTTGAAGGTCACAGAGATCTAGACTACAATTGAGCAACTCCAAGAAGAGGCTGAAGAGAGAAGAGGGAGAGCTACCACTGAAGTTTTTCAGAGAGTGCCAAGGGCACAAAGGTCTGCAGCTGTGCCAGCCCGTGACACTAGAGCTACTACTTCAGCACCAGCAGCTACAACCTATGTTGTTCCTCCAGTTGCAACTCCACCAGCTCCATAGACCTCTTCAGATGCATTTGTTGCAGGACTCCTCTCCACGCCACCTTCGCACACCGGAGCTCCCGGAGGTCGTGCTTAGAGAGCCGCATAGCACTATGAATTTTCAAGCTTTTTGGTAACTTGTTGCCAAAGGGGGAGAAAGTATATAGATCATAGGTTGAGAGAGAGAGAGAGAGAGTTTTGCCTCTTTTGTCTCTCTTGCTGCCTTTTTGCTTGCTTGTTTGGTTGATACACTATTTGTGCTTGTGTGTGAGATACTCCTATGATCATGTGTTTGATCATATTATGCTTTATTGTGTGCTTGAATGATGATATTCTATCTCTTATGTATGATCATTCATATCTTGCCTTGGTGATGAGTGCATATTTCACATTCTATCATTTTGAGAGCTCCACCAAGATGTATATGACATGGAAGAGTAACCCATGATCCTAATCGGTTGTGCATTTGCATTCAAAAGCAAATTTTAAATAATGCACAAATTTAGGGGAGCTCTTGCTTATCACATACTTCTCAAAGAGACGATGTAATTCATTTTTATTATCATCTGTCGAAGCTTTGATCTATATGTTGTCATCAATTACCAAAAATGGGGAGATTGGAAGTGCAACTAATCCCCGGGTGGTTTTGGTATTCATAACAACATATAGCTCATTGAACTAATATCCATTCAAGATTAATGTTTCAGAAAGTTTAATGATTGGTATGGCATGGACTAGAGATGTGGACCCCTCAAAATGCTAAGGACACATGTTGGCAAAAGCTCAAGACTCTTCATTTTCATTTTAGTGATCCAAGATCACATTGAGTCCATAGGAAAATCCAATACTATTAAAAGGGGGTGAGGTGTTGCTTAATGGCTTGCTTGCTCAAAATGCTTAGTGATATGCTCCAAAAGCCCTCAACCACTTTCTCATTTCCACATATGTCCTAAACCTAAAGTCAAACTCGGCCCCCACCGATTTGATCTATCCGGCGCCACCGAGTTCACTTGACATAGCCATAGCCAGAAACCCTAATCAGTTCGATCTCACCGATAGGGATCTCGGTCTCACCGAGATGGGATTGCAAACTCTCTGTTTCCCTTCGTAATGTTTCGGTCTCACCGAGATGAGCGATCGGTCCCACCGAGTTTGCAATGCAAACTCTCTGTTTCCTTTTCGTAACGTTTCGCGGTCCCACCGAGTTTGCCTGACCAAGTCTCTGTTTGCTTATTACTGAAATCGGTCTCACCGAGTTCATGTGATCGGTCTCACCGAGATGAGGTTTTTCCCTAACCCTAGCGCATCGGTCCCACCGAGTTGATCTTGTCGGTTCCACCGAAAAGCCCAACGTTCACATTTTGAACCAGATCGGTCTGACCGAGTTTCACTATTCGGTCTCACCGAGTTTGGTAAATTGTGTGTAACGGTTAGATTTTGTGTGGAGGCTATATATACCCCTCCACCCCCTTCTCGATTTGTGAGAGAGCCATCAGAACGTGACTACACTTCCACTACTCATTTTCTGAGGAGAACCACCTACTCATGTGTTGAGACCAAGACATTCCAATCCTACCACAAGAATCTTGATCTCTAGCCTTCCCCAAGTTGCTTCCACTCAAATCATCTTTCCACCATATCCAAATCTGTGAGAGAGAATTGAGTGTTGGGGAGACTATCATTTGAAGCAAAAGATTAAGGAGTTCATCATCAACACACCATCTATTACCTTTTGGAGAGTGGTGTCTCCTAGATTGGTTAGGTGTCACTTGGGAGCCTCCGTCAAGATTGTGGAGTTGAATCAAGGAGTTTGTAAGGGCAAGGAGATCGCCTACTTCGTGAAGATCTACCCAAGTGAGGCAAGTCCTTCGTGGGCGATGGCCGTGGTGGAATAGACAAGGTTGCTTCTTCGTGGACCCTTTATTGGTGGAGCCCTCCATGGACTCGCGCAACCGTTACCCTCCGTGGGTTGAAGTCTCCATCAACGTGGACGTACGATAGCACCACCTATCGGAACCACGCCAAAAATCTCCGTGTCTACATTGCGTTTGCTCTCTCCAAACTCCTCCCTTTTACCTTCATATGCAATGATTTACATTCCGCTGCTATACTCTTAGAATTGCATGTGTAGGTTGATTGCTTGACTTGTGTTAAGTTGTTAAAATCTACCAAGACATAAAATTGGGAAAAGGCTAGATTTTTATTTGGTCAAGTAGTCTAATCACCCCCCCCCCCCTCTAAACATACTTTAGATCCTACACAAAATTACAGTTTTAATAATTGTTTTAAATTATGATTTTAAATTCTTTTAAAAAGCATTAACTATTTCAATTTTATCTTTTTGTATTTACTAGTTATGTTTAAAACGAATAATAACAGTTTAAAGTACATGTTGGAATTATGATTTACATACTTTTTCCTTCAAATCTGGAATGAACCTGCTGGCAAAAGTTTGGGTCATTCCAAGAATATCCAATAATACACCATGTACAATGTTAGGTGTTCGGGTAGGCCAGAAGGCTTTGTTTGCGAGCACATTATTTCTCAACATCCGTCAGATGACCCCATTTTTTTCATGGCCTTGTATGTCCAATTCAAGGCACCATGCCAATTTGTTTGTATTTTCGACAAGCTTTGCATTTTATGGAGTTTTCTTGATGAAAAATATTGATAAATGGTCGTACGTGTCGCAATGTGCATAATGTGTCGGAAGTCCTTCAAACCTGGTATGCATACGTACCATGGTCATACCCATACCATGGCAAAAGTTGGGGTCATTTCAAGGATGTTAAAATTTTACCATGTTCAACATGGGGTGTCCGGGTAGGCCAGAAGGCTCTGTTTGAGAGCATGTGTTTTTTTACATCCGTCAAATGACTTCATTTTTCCATGGCCTAGTATGGACAATTCAAGGCCCCGTGCCAAGTTGTTTGGTTTTCGACAAGTTTTCCATTTTCTAGAGTTTTCTTAGTCAAAAAGGCCAATAAATGGTTGGACGTGTCGTAACTTGCATATGGTGTCAGAAGTCATACAAACCTGATATGGATTCCTACCATGGGTGTGCCCTAGTGCCCACCTGCTTGTAAAAGTTGGGGTCATTTCAGGGATGTCCATAAAAACACCATGTGCAATGAAGGGTGTTCGGGTATGCCAGAAAGCTCCACCTGAGAGCACATTGTTTTTTGACATCCTTGAAATGGCCCCAATTTTGTTCCATGGCCTTGTATGACAAATTCAAGGTACCAGGTTTTCGGCATGTTGCAATTTCTAGAATTTTCTCGTTCAAAATGCCGATAAATGGTTGGACGTGTCGCAACTTGCATACGGTGTGACATGGATGCCTCATATGTTTGTGCTAAGTTGCTGCAAGAAGTTCGGTCATTTATGCATAGTCCAAGAAAACCACAAGTTGAGAGAAGTGTGGCAAACTAGGCCAGACGGGTGCATCCGTGAGCATGTAGTTTTTTCTAATTTAAATGCTTCTGTTATTTACAATTTCTGGCATTATCTATCAACATGAACTTTTGTTTATATCCTAATCATTTCATAAAATTTGTCAGAATTTTGGAATTTTAAATAATGTATGAAATATCTAAGAAACTTGAACACTTTTCCAACATTGTAAATAAATACCCAACAATAGAATTTTTTTAATACAAATTTCAAACAACGTAATTTAAAAAATATCAACTTCTTTTAAAACACAAACATGTTTTAATTTATGAACAATAATATTAAAAAACAGGAATAGAAAAAAAACTTAGGCCTTGGCCCAACTAGGCGACCAAGGGTGGGCATAAAAACCGACCAACCGAATGCAAACCGAAGCCGAAACACAAAAAACATATCCCAGTTTTATTGTTAGTACAGTTTTGTGTCTCTTAGACCAGTCTAGTAATGGCCCTTTTATTCTGTCTGTGGAATGTTGAAACAACAAGCTTTCAGATAAAATAATATTTATATTATGCTCTAAATCAAATCAGAATAGTCTTTAAATCAGTTGCTGTAAAAACAAGCACTACACTTACCTGTAGATAAATTTGTGCACATATATACTCGGAATACAAAGAAGCATGTCTTATAAAATAAATCGGATGATAGTGATACATACCAAATATGTGATTGTCCAAGGCACCATTGTGCATGAACTTGTAGATCAGAATCCTTTCTTCTCCATGGATGCACCACCCCAGTATCCTTATTACCCTTGTATGCCGAAGCCTAGCAAGCTGCAGTTCATTGCTGAAATCAGATAACATTGCACGGTGATCGAATCTCTTGATGCCAACCACAAGTCCATGGGGCAACTGACCCTGCAACGATTACAAATAGAGTTTAGACATCATAGGCATTTACATAATTAGTTCCTTTCTATTTGGTTACAAATACCTTGTATGCTGTAGGCTGTAGCAAATCCACCAGATCCAAGATATCTCTTCGCTAAGAAATTATCTGTAGCATCCACGATCTCAAAGTAATTGAACACTGTGAATCCTGGGTAATTTTCTCCTGTGCGCATGCAAAGTTCCACTAATTCTTTGTTTTTTTGAAACGTCACCGGGGGGCAGAAAAGACTGCCCACCTGAATTTTCATATAATTAGCTCAAGAAGAGCCTGTCATACAAGGGAGAGAGAGCGATAGGTGTAGGGTTTAATACTAATTCTTTGTTGTCGAGGGTTTTCTGTATTCTGTTCTTGCAGGCCTGCTGTTCCATTTTCTTTGTCATGCAGATCATCGATTCATTATTTGTAGAGGCCGCTAGCTTATGAACTTGAAAATAAACTAAACTTTAATAGAAGCTTCATGGATAATATTGTGTTGTCTCTCACTGAAGTCATATCTTTATAAAGCTTCAGATGATGTATGATGCATTGTAATTCCCTTAACTCAGGGGATCAATGTCAATGAATATGTTAATTAAATGAAGTAAACACAATTGTCGTCAAATATTGATTTTCTCTGCAGTGTGACATGAAACTGGTCTGGCATATACAGCAACAGTACCGAACGAAATTTGTAGGAGTTGCAAAATTCAGGAGTTCAGGAGACATGCTTTTTGGCGCCTTCCTAATGCGACAAACAAATTCTGAATTGTTGTGGTGTAAAAATTTCTAGACAGGGCACATATATCTGTTCTTCTCCTGAAAAATAACAGTCATTTGGAATAGTTGAAGCACAGAAGTAATCTTCTTTGGTCATGAAAAGAATTGTTATTAGGAGGGAACATACAACAGATGAAAACATAGAAATGGAGCTAGTGGCAGATGCTTGCATACATCAGATCCAATGCTTTTACTACATAAAACAATCCCTTGAATTAAAATTGATCAATTGTGATCATAATGCACACTAATTAATGGCCAAATTCAGAATCTCACTCGCACTACTGGAAAACATGCCAGTGAAATACTCCTACACACTTGCAACTACTCCATCCCTTCCTTTGCTTCCTCTGATTTTCTCAGCTACTGAAAACTGCTGACTCTGTTCCTCTGCTTTGCTTCCTCTGATGTAAGACTACCACCAACACCAAGAAGCTTTTCCGACTAGAGCAGCAGAATGCTTTAAGAAGCCACAGAAGCGTACAAGAATAAATAGATACGAAAAGATTACGCAAATGCTTTGCAAAATTCAGACCAACAATTCTCTCATTCATATCCAAAATTGATTACAGTATGACTTGATAGTTGGTACATCAAGGACTTTCTTAGCTCAAAGCTTCACTCACACATACACACAAGAGTTCACCAACCAATGCTACTCGTCAGAAACTGCAACTTTAACTCACCACGACGCCAATGCCTAAGAATCCAAGTCAGCCAAGATTAATTTTACAGGAGGGTCAGCATAGTCTCCAGACACTAGGCAGCTCACATGATTACTGTGTGTATCGACAAGTTCAATTCTACTCCTTTTTTCCTGCTACAAGCCGGGTAGCAAACGGGCGTTTTGGATTTTGCGGCGAGTGCGTTTTACGCTCTGTCTCGTGCCGGAATTGCAGTACATGAGCTTCCATTTTAGGCTCATCTGCTTTACTTTGATTTATTGAAAATGCCCTTTATTTACTTAAACCCTTACTTAGGACCAGGTGTGGATGTAGTGTAACTATGCCGTACACATCTTAACAAGGTTTTTGCTGCCTAGCTAGATGGAGACTCTGCTGACACTCTTATAAAATTACTAATGACTGAAAGGGATTGAAAGAACACTAGAAATCTTGGTGATTAAGTGCAGAACCTAGAGATGCAAAGATTAAATGAAACTCATGTGTGAACGGTTTAGGAAGGACTAGCTTAACTCACCCACACGGACTCAAGAAAGGAATTGGTTCCTTTGCTTCCTCTGCTTTGCTTCCTCTGATGCAATTTCTTCCTCTGCTTCGATCACCCGTGCACTGCAGTCATCCGTGGATTTGCATCGCTTGAGCAAAGTCCCGTCGACGAGCCATCTCGAGGAGGCGAGCTTGATAACGCCATGCGTGCTGTCTTGCTTGGAGCAGCTCCTCAGGGGACTTGGTCACGTCGGAGTGATGGATCCAGGGGTCGTTGAACTGCACGGTGTCCGTCATCTGCTCCACCTTTCGCCGGGCCTCTGCTCTGCTGCGCTCGATCTCCTGCCGACGGCTGGCCTCTTGTTTGGAGGCAGATCGAGCCTTGTCGAGGCGAGCCATGGTGAGGCGAGCGTTCGCGATCAGTTCGCGCATGCTCATCTGCGGCTTCGATTGCGTCGCGGCAGCCGGAGATTCGGAGACCTGGTTCTTGATTGCGGAGGAGTGGAGCGGATCCTTGCCGCTGCTGGGAGACGGAAGCTTGCTGCCGTTCTTGATGTTGGCGGGGACGGCGACATGGAGCTCGCCCCCGGAGCAGGCACCGCGTACGCGCTTCGCCGGCGGCGGTTGCTGGCCGCGCACGGATCCGGGGCGCTTTGGCTTCTTGGCAGCCGCGGGGTTGGCCATCAAGGCGGGGTTCACGCGCACGCGGGAGGAGCAGGAGTGCAGGTCAGCGGCGCTACGGCGCGGGAGCAGAGACGGCGGGAGCACCGTGGTGCCGGCCATGGTCGCGGCCGCGGAGTTGATCGAGGAGCAACGACCCGGCGCTGGGAGAGAGAGGAAGATGGATCGAGGGAGGCTGATCGGTGGGCGAGATCAGATGGATCGGGAGTTGGGGAAACGAGGCGAGCAAGAAAATAAGAACGCGGGAGAGAAGAAGTGGCGGCAAGCAATTTGAATCCAAGTCGAAGTCGTTCTGAGACTATGGTTTTTGAATCCGAGTCGGCCCAGGCATGCATAGCTAAAACTGGCGGCAAGAGACTCGGATTCAAATTGCCTGCCATCTTTCCAACGCCTCAGAGAAAGCACAAATGAGTTCTGCTTGCATAAAGGCTAAAGCCCAGAAGAGCAAGATTAGACATGATGTCAGCATCAATTCTTGGATTGTAACTCCTCAGAAAGCACAAATGACCTGCAGAAGAATGCCTGCTTGTAGCATTGGGTTCACTTGACGGTGTGCCAAAATCAGAAGAATGCCTGCTTGTAGCATTGTTTTCCTTATTATGCTTTGTTAATTTTCAGGCCTTCAGTTCAGAGTTAAACATCTTAACCAGCATGGTGCATTCAGATTTTTTAAAAAAAAATCTTGAACAGCGCTTATTTTGAGATCCTGATGTGTCCACTGTAATACTGTAGTTCAGAGTTCAGAACTTTATCTTGAACAACACTTATTTCGAGATCCTGATGTGTTCGTAGTGTGTGCAGCTACAGATCCTTATCTTAACTCTAAGCTCTGTGTAGCTGCTTGTCAAGTTGAAGTTTGATGATTTCTCATTTCTCAAGTTGAATGTGCCGGCTAAGTATCAGTTTTGGTTTGCAAACAGTTGTTCTCATGTCCCTATAAAAGGACATGCGAATAACTGTTCCCAAACATGCTAAACTTCACTAAGAACTGGCTAGAGTAGCAGCAGAGAAACATGAAACATCATACGTTTCAATTACAATGTAGCCCATGGAAAATCAGTCTGGTAGCTGGTACCAACCACACACACATGTTTATTTCACTCCACAAAACTGGTCTTTGATATCTCAAATATGTACGCTATCTGAGCAGTAAAAAGCCCATAATCCTCACTCACATTTTTTTTACTATTATATATGCTACTGAATGTTCTCCATCATATCAAACCTCCGGGTCTAGAATGATTCGAACTCTAGTCGACATTGGAGCTGAACTCGTTATCGTTATGTCTATTGTCCTGCTTGATTGGCCCACGTATGTCGATGTCGTGTCTCTCTCAGCACACCCATGGATCAGCGCGGTGGGTTGCTTAGGCTCCATTGGTAAGCTTATGCATTCAGGGTTCAGCATTGCAGCAACATCTGTCATGGTGGGCCGGTCTGCTGGATCTTCCTGAGCACAAAGCAGTGCCACCTGAGTGCATTTCGTTATCTCAGCGACTTCATATCTGTCCCCTAACAACGGATCCACAAGCTCATGCAACCTCTGGTCTTTCCACATATGCCAGGCCTGAAATAGTTTTTCAACAAACTAGACATGAGAGAACTGCAGCGCAAAAGAAGGAAAATAATCTGGCAACAAAAGTAAAATCTCGTGAATGTGAACTATAAGAAATCTTGCTTCAGACATATATTCAGTTCACTCACATCTCGTACAAGATCACCAACAGTATCCCCTCGCTTGTCGAGTATGATATTCTTTCGGCCACTAATAATCACCAGAACCAAAACGCCAAAGCTGAACACATCTGTCTTCGTTGAGTAAACTCCTCGAGATGCATACTCTGGAGCTTTGTAACCACTGAAAAGTGAAACAAAAGATGTCAAGACTGAGATTAGGACATCTGAAAACAAATGATGGGAATATGTGATTATTAATATTGTAGGCAGCTGATACCTGGTTCCCACGACCCTACTCGTGCGCCCTTCTGCTACATCTGAACTCAGTGTCCTAGCTGATCCAAAATCAGTAATCTTCGGGCTCATGTTATAATCCAAGAGGATATTATGTGGTTTCAAGTCTCTATGGACAAGGCAGTACATGGAGCCTTTATGCAGGTAAACAAGGCCCTCTGTTAACCCTGTAATTATCTTGAATCGCTTAGACCAGTCTAGCAATTGCCCTTTTGTTCTGTCTGCAAAAGATAATCAAATTGCAACTTTTATCAACGGTTGACGAATTGCTCTAAACCAAACTAGAATAGTTTTTATGATTCGAGCAACAAAGAATCAGGTGAAAACTAGATCTCTGTAGCCTTCCATTTAACTGTAGATGTTTTGAATTCATGCACATTTATTAGGAATTAAAGGAGGTGTGCTTGAAAAATATCTCTGATAATACGGAAAATGTACCAGATATGTAATGGTCCAAGGAACTATTTTGCATGAACTCATAGACAAGAATCCTTTCTTTCCCATGAATGCACCACCCCAGCAACCTAATCAGATTGGTATGCTGAAGCTTTGCAAGCTGCAATTCACTGTCGAAATCAAATATCGTTGCATGCTCATCAAGTCTTTTGATGGCAATCTTAAGTCCGTTGGGCAACTGACCCTGCAATGGTTACTTAAGGAGTTCAAATAACATTCGATCAACAGAAATCAATTCTTTATTGGAAAGACGAGGATGACGGGTATTCACTTTGTTAGTTAGTTAGGATATTGGCACATATTTACCTTATAAACTGTACCGAATCCACCAAACCCAAGTATTCTCCTCTCTGAGAAATTGTCTGTAGCATCCACGATCTGAAAGAAGTTGAACTTTGCAAATCCCACACAAGTTTCTTCTATATGGGTACAAAGCTCAGCGAGTTCTTCAATATTGAAGATTTTCTGTTCTTGCCGGTCAACTTTTCCTGATTCATGGATAATCTACCCATGTCACTGATGGGATTGCAAAAAACCTTTACATGACTAAGAGAATACACAATAATTGAGAGCATGCCTCAGTTTGCTTTTTCTAGCAATCATCAACTCATCCTAATTAGGGACTTCCCAGCATATGAAAACAAATGGAGATTATACTAGACGAAGTCATGCAAGATATTGATGATGTTGTTATCATTCAAAGTCATATATTTCATTTGGTTAATAACAGAGGAAAATATGTGATGAATGTTTGTTTCCTCTAGCTAGTGCTCTCACCATGACATGTGACACAGTAAAATTTGATGTGGTGAGTGGTGACACAATGTTTGTCATCAACAAGTATGCACGTGTATAACTTCTTATATTAAATTATTCATATGGATTTTTTTTTTAATCTCTATTGCAATATATCCAAAAACATGAGCAGCAGGGTATTGCAGCAGCACACAAACATAACAAAGCAATTCAAAATCCTTGAAAACAAATAACATTGGCATGAAACGTCACTCTACTAATTTCCAGTTTTCCATACCTAAGTTCATGCTTAAGCGCATTAGGAAATTCATAAATAACTACTTACCTACAGATGGTTTTTCTCCAACAATGCAAAGTTCAGTAGCTCCTTGAACCTGTATTTCGGAGAATTCCAAAGCTCTTGCTGGAGATGGTTTCAACACACTCCTAAAAGGTGGCAAATTTCATACATTTGAGTCTGTATAACTTATTAAATTATCGCACGGCTACATAACTTGACTTCACAGGAAGAAGGCAAAAAAATCCTAAAAAGGGAAATAAGAAGGATGCTTAATGACAAATAAACTTAGTATATTTTAAATCAAACAGCTGATAGTATTTAAAGTCAAACAAAGTCATTGATCTGATGCACAACTTACATTTCAGACATTTAATCTACATATATGGCGTAGGTTTGTAGCATGTAGCTCTGAACCAGATTTTATTCTACAATCTAAACCAAGCGGTGGCACTAGTCAACTAATATGGTCAACACTCATCTGGTTTGCACTTGTCACTTTGTCAGACAATAAGTGGTTAACCTTGGTCAAAGACGCCACAAAGCTTTGGATTTAAATTTTAGAAAACGGTGACTTGTTCTCTGAGTGATAAACTACATAACAAAAATTAACTGACCTGATGTGACTACTTGAATTGTCTGTGACAACACTGAGCACCCCCTCCTCGGCCTGCTAGACAAGGATGATTATTAACACAAAATCAACCAGCAGAGGTTGTGTGATAGGAGCCCTAAAAACAAAATTAGAATTACTAAATTCATATCGAATTGTGTGGCTGCCAGTACCGAATTGCAGTCGCACTCCAATTCAGGCATAATTATAAATTCATATCATGCCCAGGATCACTTGAACAGATCACTTTGACGAATTTTACAAATAAAATAACTCCATAATCAGTGTTTGTCCCCAATCACATACTACCATGGGTTTCAATTTTGATACGAACTTCCACATAAGCGCCAAGAAAATTGCTACTACTAACCGGCGACAAGCCGGAACACGCCTACCTTGGCACGACGACTGTTTGTCGAATTGTCGACGAGGGAGATGAGCGGGATGAGGCGGATGAACATGTCGATCTCGTGCTGCGCGGCGCGGAGCTCGTCGGCCATCCGTGCGCCCAGTAGCAGGCGGCGGAGGTACCCGCAGTCCTGGCACGCCGAGACGAGCGCGTAGCACCGCCGCAGCGCGGCGCGGAGCTGCTCCAGCGGCCGCCTGGTGGCCTCCCGCCGCATCAGCTCCGCCAGCTCCAACTCCCTGAGCAGACCGCCTACGAGCTCCACGTGCTGCGCGAGCCGCACGCAGGCGTCCCGGTGGCGGCGCGCCGCCAGGGCCGCCTGCACGACCATGGAGACCAGCCCCAGCGCGTCCACGCCGACCAGCTGCGCCACGTTGGAGGCCTGCCCCAGCGTGCCCCACAGGCTGCTCGAAGGGCTGTCCCACGGGCTCGCCATGCTCGCTGCTCCCCGCTCCTGCGCTCTGCGGCCTCTCCCCCTCCAGGCCTCGTGGCCGCCATTGACACGTATCTATCGGCGTGTCTGTGTGTCGCCGGCAACTTTGACTAAGCGTGGTATATGTGTGGACTTTTGTTGCATTCTAATGCCACATTTCTTGTTTTAATTTTTATAAGGACACAGATGGCGAAAATTGCTTTTGGAGCTCGGCTTCCATCGAGGCCTCCAAATTCAAAATTTAAATTTCATCAAAATTTATATATTTACATTTCAAAAAAATCTGATTTTTTTTTACAGATATGCCTGAAGGCATAACACACATGTGTATCAATTTTCAGGCAAAATACATTGAAATGAAGGTTGTGCAAAAAAAAATCTGAGGCTTTCTAACACATGATAGTACTATTTATCCTCACAGGCCATGAATTTGTCTTTTTTGTACAGATAGCATTTCAAGGTATTTCATCCTAAAAATGTATACACATACACATAACATCCTTATTTACTTGCACAAATTTTCTCTGTTTTTTTAAATCAAAAAGTTTGATTTTTGATTTTTTTTTTCAAATTTTCGAGCTCCAGTGAGCTCGGTCACCAAAACAACATTCTCCACAAATGGCCTTTATTTTTTCGGAATGTCGCATTCTCGTTCTATGGATACAAATGAACTACACATACAAATCAACAAATCAACTTTAACCATAGTTTTTGACAAGGTTCACCGATAGTAATGACTTCAGCGAGGAAATAGTATTAGATCACCGGTTTTCATCAAAAAAAGGACTCGATAAGCTCCGGAAAATGCCTTCCGCAAGGAGTGTAAACCGGAAGGCCAAATCTAAGATTTTCAGAATTCAAAATTTAGTACTCAAAGAGCACCACATAAAGAAAGTCTTCTATGTTCACACCATAAAATTATCTAATACTGCCATACATGGAAGCAACTTCACTCATTTTGGAATAGGGTCTATCCGGCCTCTCCCTACCTCGACAGACATTCAATTCGGCTCCATTAAAGGGTCTGTGAAAGTTTGTGTCACCAAATCTATTGGCTCTCTTTGGATACTGGTAATTCGCGCGTATCAAGAACTCCTGTTTAATTAATAAAGGAAAATCTTTTGATTAGTCCATATTAACAACTCATGTGCTTGTCCAGGCATAAAATCCAGCACTAAACATACTGCTTAAAATTAACGAAACCGTTGCAAGCATGTCCGGGCATAATCCCTCCCTCACCGTTGCAAGCATGTCTTCTCTCTTCTGTTCTGTTCTCCCAGTCTCCCACTGCCTGCACATCTTCTCCACTCACCTCCGCCGGTCCGGCCTCGGCGCCAATCATGTCCTTGCCTAGCCGTGACATCCGCCTCTCTGTTCTGCGCCTCGAGCTCTCTCCACCTTACCCAACCCAACTGGGTCCCTCCACCGCGGTCGATCTCTTCCCTTCCTGGTGAAGTTCGAGCCACGCCTTCTCTCCCCCCCACCCCCCACAGCGAGCGCGACCAGCCACCGTGCCTCTTCCTCCCCTCCCCGAGCGCCTCTGGGAGACCGTTCATTTTGTTTCGTCCCCGCCGAGCGGCCGTTCCTCAAAAGAATGAAGCTCCGAGTCTGGTATCTTGTTGTGCCTAACAAGTGTTTGAAGTAATGTCCCAATACTCTGTTTATTGTGTCAGCTCATCTATCATGCTTCTAAAATTCCTAATCGGTGAACGTTACATGAGCTAATTTATACGTGTCATATAGACGGCCTTTGCAGCATCAAGTTAGTAGTTTGCCTTTTTTTATTCGCAGTATAGAAAATCTTTGCTGTGTTCAACCAGGACATGTTTAAATTATCATTTGCCCTAGTCAATTCGTTTAATTGCCATTTTCTAAAAAAGAAATGAATTCTGGCCTAAGCATATTACTTCGATGTGGGCATTGAGCAAACATTGCTTTCATAAATCCTTCATTCCCCTTGTCCTAAATATTTTTGATAAAAAAATTGAAATTGTTCCTAGTATATGTGTTGAAATTGCAACACTTAGCTCCAAAACTGAACTGCTTCTGTGATCAGATCTAGCGCTAGAGTGGTAGTCACTAGTCAACCAAATATTGTCAACAAATAACGGCCTTCTGCAATTCAATCCTATCGAAAGCAAACTATTCAATAATAGTGTGTTTAAAAGCCACTCCCTGCTTAGCTCATACCAAGACACTTTTTGTCAACATTTCTCGCTTCCTGCCCAGAGTTAGAACTTCCATATATTTTGTCACTTGTGCCAGGCTATGACGAAATATACTTGGACTGGTGAATTTAAAAGTCAGCTTAGCTGATACAAAGTAGCAAAGATACTATCTGGCGAAAGTGGCTGTATGGGCCACAAAGAAGTGTACCTTCTATAAATTGATTTTATTTTGAAAGGCAAATGATAATTCGACCAAGTCGTAGGAGCCTAGGAGGAGAATGTTGAATGCCCAATCGCCTTACCAACAAAATAACATACATTCTAAAAAGATGATTTTATTGTGGAAGGGAAATGATGTTTCGACCAAGTCATTGGAGGAAAAGGTTGAACGCTCAATCGTCTATCTCCTTTAAGAAGTGCTGGTATCATTCCCTTGACCTCAATGTCAACATTTCTCTTGTCCGCCGCAAGTACTTTTGTATATTTCCTCACTTGTGTCACAATAGGTAATATTATGTTCATAATTGTGATATAACGATGTATTAAATGTCACAACCTGCTTAGCTGACACAAAAGACTATTTGGGAAAAGCGTCTCTTTGAAGAAAAAGTAGTATTACTACTAACGTGCACTATGATTTCCAGAAAGATCAATACACTGCCAAATCAGGAAGCGCTTATAAATTTTCAATCACATGGGATCTCGTAAATGCTAGGTGATCTTGGGTTAATCCTCAGAATAAATAAGATTACAAGTTACAACACAACAGTTCTTTATAAAGGTAATAGTAGACCGGTCAATCTTTATTAAGGAGAAGCATATAACGAAGTGCGTACATTTAATACTGCAAAAAACGCATGTACCCTGGGCACACACTACACATTTCTACTTCGAAGATATCGTACAGTTGGTGATTTTACGTGATGCAGTATGGTACAGATACACAAAGCTCTGAAGCTCTCTTATAACAAAGGTGGCAGAGAAGCAAACAAGGAATGTAATTACTAACACAGTGATCTCTTCATTTGTAGGATGCTTTTCTGTACCATACGAGGAGGGCTGGTTGTCATTTCAATGAGGGTTGGGAGCCACCGGCGAGTGGAAAGATAAGAGTGGATCACCAAGGAAAGACTGCTCATTGAAAGTGGAGAGTTGCCCAGTGTTTGGGACCTTCCCTGAGAGAAGCGGGTTGTATGAAACATTGAATTTGCTCAGTTTGGACAGCTTGTCTAGGTTTGATGGGAGTGCACCGGAGAAATTATTCCAAGACAAATCGAGGCTCCTTAGGGAATCCAGATGACCAATTTCGAATGGAATCTGACCAGAGAAAGAATTGCCGGATAAATTTAGAGCAACTAGTTGCATCCAACCAATTTCTGATGGTAGGTGTCCAGAGAGTCGGTTGCCATCAAGCAGGAGCAAGCTAATGTTCTTCATTGCGCCAATTGTGGAGGGTATCTCTCCAAGGTTTCCTGACAGCTGAACATACCCTAAGGCCGTTCGTAATGGTGAAGTTACTGGAAGTATGTCATATCCCATGAGGAGCCTGTTCCACATTGTTAGGCGGTTCTTCTGGGACATCATCATTGATTCAACAAAGTCAAACTCTAGATAACTCGCTGGCACCCACCGGTACACAAGTAAACATTTACTCGTCGCAGACTTGATCAGTGAAGGATTGCTTCGATTCTTGACAAAGGTTGGACCGGGATTCCTCCCCATACTTGCCATCTCAGGTGGGATTTTGCCGAATATCCTGTTTCCAACAAGGTTGAGCCAGAGCAGGCTAGTACAGTTTCCTATCTCCCTTGGGATCTCTCCTGAAAGTTGGTTCTCAGCCAGCATCAACAAGAGAAGCGATGTCAGATTACCAATCTCTGGTGGGATCTTGCCAGAGAGGCTGTTGAATGACAAGTTGAATGCTTGGAGCCTCATAAGCTGCCCGTATGATGGTGGGATTTTACCAGAGAAGTTATTACATGCAAGCACGAGGGATTCGATGCTCATCATGCTAGCGATTTCGCTAGGAAGCTTGTCGGAGAATCCGTTAAAGCTGAGGTCAAGGAAGATGAGGTTTGGCAACTGTAGAATGCCAGAGGAGACAATGCCACCACTGTAATTATTCTCTTGAAGCGCAAGGCTCTTCAGGCTCATCAATTTTCCGAGGACTTGTTGCACCTCCCCTTCAAAATTATTGTCACTGATCTCCAGAAATTTTAGCTTGGTGCAGTTCATCAGCTCAAGTGGTATCTTGTGATGGAACTAGTTGCTCGAGAGAACTAGCTCCTCCAGCCCTGTGATCGAGCCAATTCCTGGTGGTACAGATCCACCAAAGCTGTTGTTCCATAAGGACAGGGATCTCAAGTTTGAGCAATTGGCAATTGAATTTGGGAAATTGCCAGACAGTTGGTTGCTGGAGATGTCCACAACCAGCAACTTGCACCCCTTGGCAAACGTGCTGGAAGGAATGCTCCCTGTGAGGTTGTTCTTCGCGGCTTTGAACCGTGTAAGCTTTTCGATCCCTTCCCATACAACCTTTCCAGTGAATTGGTTCTAGCTGAGATCAACGTCAGGGAGCTTGGTGCAGCCACTGAACAGCCCACTTATCCTGCCTGTGAGGTTATTGTTGGAGACTGTGATGACACTGAGGTTGCCGCAGATGGCTGGGAAGTTTGTCGTAATGTCGCCCTGAAACCGATTCTGAGATAGATCTAGTATGCGTATGTTGGTCAGGGTGGACACATCGAGGGTGCCACCGATGAGGTTGCTTGATAAGTTGAGGTACTGGAGGCCCCAGCAGTGCTTGAGATCAGGATGGAGTTGACCAGTGATACTGTTTGTCGAGAGATCGAGGTGCGTGAGCCTGGTGAGGCGCGAAAAGTTACCGAAGGATGGTCCGGCAATGTTGGAACTCGAGAGGTCGAGATAAGTGACACGCCCTGCTGCATCACATTGAACGCCTTGGAGACGGCACGGCGAGGCCTCTGTCTCAGACCAGGTGTCATAGGCGCCACGGTTGATTGGGTTTTGCGCATTCAGGAAGTTCTTCAGCTCACGGAGCACCTCCTTGTCACTATGCCCAAGAATCACCTCTGCTGTTGCGCCAAATTAAACCAGAGGCAATTAGTTAGGATTAAGCAGGAAATGTACAGTGTGATCATACAAACAGGCGCCATACTGATGATAAGTGCTTGGCAAAAGGCACTCAGAATATGGTGAAAAACGGCCATGGAGGATAAAGAAACAAGTGACTTCTGTTTGCAGCTTGTACAACAGCTTTATTGGTTCCCATCCTTGTGGACAAAAGAGCATTCATCTCCAAAATTGTGTGGCCAAATCTGGGATTTCACCATCATGAAAGTGTCTTTGGGGCCAAGGCAACCAATCACCTAGTTACCTGTCTTTGGGGGCAGTCGAACTGGCCAAGTACAGGTGCCCTATAGTGGATGTTTGGATCCTTCCCTCCACTGGAACCAGATTTATTGGATATGTAGAATTCTCCAATATTCATCTATTCTGTTGGTTCTTCTCCAAAGTTGTTTGGAAGCTCCTGAGGTATCTCTTATCTGGCAGTCGTCAGTTTTCCTGGACAGAAGAATTTTTGTTGTGATCTCAATGTTTGGCCGCTTCAGTTATGGAATATTTCTTATTTGCGTTTGCTGGAAATGAATGTCTTGTGCGGTGTCACTCTGCCTGTGAGCTACAACCTTTTTTATATTTTAGCATTAAAAAGACAAAATAATAAGATATAGATTGATGTAAGAGAATATATATTTAGTTAAATCCCATAAATATTAGATATATTCATCTTCGATATTCAAGTTTGTTACTCTTACTCCCTCCGATTCATATTAGTTGTCGCTGAAACGGATGTATCTAAACGTATGTCAGTGCTAGATACATCCGTTTGGGCGACAACTAATTTGGGTCGGAGGGAGTAGTTAATTTACGCAGCTAACTATATATTTTAAGTAGGATAAATGTTTATTATAATCAAAAGTTTTCCTATGATTTAAAACCTGAAGGGCTATTTTGTTTTTTCTAATAAAAATCAAATTTAATAATAATGGGTATGTTTTAATTGGTTTATATAATCATGAGGCATGAGCTACTCTTTAGTTTTGTTGTTTGGTATTTAGTTATCTTAGAAAGGCATATTACACACCTATACATTGTTATCTAAAATTGTGGCCGAAGGACCATCTTCTCCAAAATTGTGTGGCCAATTCTGAGATTTCACCATCATGAAAGTGTCTTTGGGGCCAAGGCAACCTTTACATAGTTACCTGTCTTTGGGGGCAGGCAAACTGATCAAGTATAGCTGCCCTGTAGTGGATGTTTGGATCCAGAACCTGATTAATTGGGTATTTAGAATTCTCCAATATTCATCTGTTCTGTTGATTCTTCTCCAAAATTGTGGCCACAAGTGCATTGTTCTCCAAAATTGTGTGGCCAGTTCCCAGATTTCACCATCATGAAAAGTGCCTTTGGGGCCAAGGCAACCGTTCATGTAGCTACCTGTCTTTGGGGGCAGGCAAACCGGTCAAGTATAGCTGCAATATAGTGGATGTTTGGATCCTTCCCTTCGCTGCAATTTAGAATTCTCCAATATTCATCTATTCTGTTGATTTTTCTCCAAAGTTGTTTGGAAGTTCATGAGAAATGTCTTATCCCGCAGTCGTCAGTTTTCCTGGACACAAGAATTTGTGTTGTGATCTCAATGTTTGGACCCTTCAGTTCTGAGATATTTTTTATTTGCGTTTGCTTGAAATGAATGTCTTGTGCAGCATCACTCCGCCCGTGAGCTACAACCCTTTTTATATTTTTAGCATTTAAAAGACAAAATTGTAAGATATAGATCGCAGTATGAGAATATATATTTAGTTAAATCCCATAAATATTAGATATATCCATCTTTGATATTCAAGTTTGTAAGTTAATTTACACAACTAACTATACTTTTAAGTATTATTATAATCTGGTCAAATTTGGGGGAAATTTTTGTCATGAGTCTCCCCTGGACCCCCTCTTCCTTTTATTCCTCCTTTTCAGTTTAGTCCATGTACAACCTGAGAGTTACAAAAAAATCAAAAACAAAAAACAAAACAAAAAAAAATACCCACAAAAAACCTGAGAGTTACAAACACACACGCGCACACCAACACTCCCCCCCTTAAGATGGGCTAATCTATCATGCTTCTCAAATTCTGAATCGGTGAAAGTTATGTGAGCTAATTTACATGTGTCATATAGATGGCCTTTGCAGAATCAAGTTAGTAGTTTGCCTGTTTTATTCGCAATATGTAAAATCTTTGTTGTCTTCAACCAGTTTGAATTCTCATTTGTAAGTATTGATCCCTGGTCGATTCATTAATTGCCATTTGCTAAAATAGAGATAAATTCTGGCCTAAGCATATTACTCTGATGAGGGCTTCGAGCAAACAAACATTGCTTTCGTAAATCCTTAATTCCCTTTGTACTGAACATTTTGATCAAAAATTATGAACTTGTTTCTCGTATATGTATTGTTCGTTGCAACCCTTAGCTCGAAAACTGAACTGCTTCTATGATCCAAATCAAGCACTCATGCTAGTCACTAGTCAACCAAATATGGTCAACAAATAACAGCCTAATGCAATTCGCTCCTGCTGAAAGCAAACTATTCTTGTGATATACTGTCAGGTAGTGTATTTAAAAGCCACTACCTGCTTAGCTCACACAAAGACACTTTTTGTCAAAATTTCTCGGTTCCCACCCAGAGTTAGAACTTCCATATATTTTGTCACTGGTGCCGCATTGCTGCAATAGGCTATGACATACTATACTTGGACTGGTGTATTTAAAAGTCAGCTTAGCTCATACAAAGTAGCAAAGATACTATCCGGCAAAAGTGGTTGTTCGGTAACAAAGAAGTGTACCTTCTAAATATTTATTCAATTCTGAAAGGCAAATGATAATTCAACCAAGTTGTAGGAGGAGCATGTTGAACGCCCTATCGCCTTACCATCAAAATGGTTTTATTGCGGAAGGGTAATGATGTTTCGACCAAGTCATTAGATGAAAATGTTGAACGCTCAATTGTCTATCTCCTTAAAGAAGTATTGGTATCATTCCCTTGACCTCAACACCAACATTTCTCTTGTCCACCGGAAATTAGTACTTTTGTACATTTCATCACTTGTGTCACAATAGCTAATATTATGTTCATAAATGTGATATAACGGTGTATATAATGTCACTGCCTTCTTAGCTGACACAAAAGACTATTTGACAAAAGTCTCTTTGAAAAACAAAGTATACCTCCTAAGAAACAATGTTCCACGAATGGGAAATGATGTTTTTTGTTGACAAGAACGCTCAGCTATTTATTCCCTTTAATGTGTTGGTAACATGCTATTGGTCTTTTTTTAGTAAACTGCATTTGCTACCATGGTTACCTTAATCTGCAGTATGATTCCAGAAAGAACAATGTATTGGAAAATCAGGAAGCAGGTCACGCTTCTAAATTTTCAATCACATGGGATATCGTAAATACTAGGTGATTTTTCGTTAATTCCTCAGAGTAAACAAGATTACAACACAACGGTTGTTTATAAAGGTAATAGTAGATCGATCAATCTTCATTAAGGAGAAAGCATATAACAAAGTGCGTACATTGCAACAAACACGTGTACCCATGGGCACACACCGCTTTCTACTTCAAAGATATCCTACAGTTGGTGATTTTACGTAATGCAATATTGTATAGATACACGAAGCTCTGAAGCTCTCTGATAACAAAGGTGGCAGAGAAGCAAACAAGGAATGTAATTACTAACACAGTGATCTCTTCATTTGTAGGATGCTTTTCTGTACCATACGAAGAGGGCTGGTTGTCATTTGAATGAGAGTTGGGAGTCGCAGGTGAGTGGAAAAATAAGAGTGGATCACCAAGGAAAGACTGCTCATTGAAAGTGGAGAGTTGCCCAGTGTTTGGGACCTCTCCTGAGAGAAGCGGGTTGTACAAAACGTTGAATAACTTAGTTTAGACAGCTTGCCTAGGCTTGATGGGAGTGCACTGGAGAAATTATTCCAGGACAAACCGAGACTCTCGAGAGAATTCAGGTGACCCACCGTGAATGGAATCTGACCAGAAAAAAAATTGTTGGATAAATTTAGAGCAACTAGTTGCATCGAACTAATTTCTGATGGTAGGTGTCCAAAGAGCCGGTTGCCATCAAGCAGGAGCAAGCTAATGTTCTTCATTGCGCTAATTGTGGAGGGTATCTCCCCGCTCAGTAGGTTTCCTGACAGTTGAACATATCCTAAGGCTGTTCGTAATGGTGAAGATACTGGAAGTATGTCATACCCCATGAGTAGCCTGTTCCACATGGTCGGGCAGTTCTTCTGAGACATCATCATTGATTCAACAAGGTCAAGCTCTGGATAACTTGATGGCACCCACCGGTAAACAGCAAAACATTTACTCGTGGCAGACTTGATCAGTGAAGGATTTTTTCGGTTCTTGGCAAAGGTTGGGCTGGGGTTCCTCCCCATATTTGCCATCTCAGGCAGAATTTTGCCGGATATCTGGTTTCCGACAAGGTTGAGCCAGAGCAAGCTAGTACAGTTTCCTATCTCTCTTGGGATCTCTCCTGAAAGTTGGTTCCCAGCCAGCATCAACAAGAGAAGCGATGCTAAGTTACCAATCTCTGGTGGGATCTCGCCGGAGAGGTTGTTGTACGATAAGTCCAATGCTTGTCATGCTAGCAATTTCATTAGGCTACCGGAGAATTTGTTAAAGCCGAGGTCAAGACAGATGAGGTTTGGCAACTGTAGAATGCCAGAGGAGATAATGCCCCCACTGTAATTATTCCCTTGAAGCACAAGGCTCTTCAGGCTGGTTATTTTTCCAAGGACTTGTTGCACCTCCCCTCCAAAGGTATTGCGACTGATCTCCAAATTTTTTAGGTTGGTGCAGTTCATCAGCTCAAGTGGTATCTTGTGATGGAACTGGTTGCTCGAGAGACCCAGCTCTTTGAGTCCCGCAATCGAACCAAAGCTATTGTCCCATAGGGACAGGAATTTCAAGCTTGTGCAAAATTTGGGAAACTGCCAGACAATTGGTTGCTGGAGATATCCAAAGACTGCAGCTTGCACCCCTTGGGAAATGTGCTGCAAGGAATGATCCCTGTGAGGTTGTTTGCTGTAGCCGTGAACCGTGTAAGCCTTTCGATCCCTTTCCATACATCCTTTCTGGTGAATTGGTTCCATCTCAGATCAACATCACTAAGCTAGGAGCAGCCACTGAACAGCCCACTTATCCTGCCTGTGGGGTTGTTGTCGGAGACAGCAATAACACTGAGGTTGCGGCAGATGGACGGGAAGTTTGTCCTAATGTCGCCCTGGAACCGATTCTAGGATAGATCTAGTATGCGCAGGTTGGTCAGGGTGGACACATCAAGGGCGCCACCGATGAGGTTGCTTGATAAGTTGAGGTACTGGAGACCCCGGCAGTGCTTAAGATCTGGATGGAGTTGGCCAGTAATACTGTTTGCTGAGAGATCGAGGTGTGTGAGCTGAGTGAGACGTGAAAAGTTACCGAAGGACGGCCCAGCGATGCTGGAACTCGAGAGGTCGAGATAACTGACACACCCGGCGGCGTCCATCCAACGCCTTGGTGATGGCATGGCGAGGTCTCGGCCTCTGACCAAGTGTCATAGGCGCCACGGTTGATCGGGTTTTGCGCCTGCAGGAAGCTCTTCAGTTCGCGGAGCAGCTGCCTATCACTTTGCCCCAGGATCACCTCAGCTGTTGCAACAGCGCCATATTAAATCAGAGGCCATTGTTAGTCTGGATTAAGCAAGAAATGCAATGGAACGTGTGACTGATCATACGGGCAGGAGGATTCCATTTCCATACATACCGATGATAAGTGCCTGACAAAATGCAACAAGAATGTGGCGAAAAGCAGCCATGGATCTGAATAAAGACACAAGTATTAGGAGTTTGGTTTGCACCTTGTACCTCAGTCTTTGTAGGGTCCTCATCCTTGTCACCAAAAAAGACTCTTCTGCAGACCACTTCAGAGATTTCACCATCAGTAGTAACTTGTCTTTGGGGCTAGGCCAACCGGTCAAGTACTGGATGTGTGAGTGTGTGGTCATCATCCACAGGATTCTCAAATGCCGTGTATTCTCTTCCACCCGTCAAATCACGCAGCAAGAAAGCTGTTTTCTAGAACACTAAAGCTGTGCATTGTGGTCTCAATTTATTCGAAGGGCTGGAGGCCTATCTTTATTAATAAGCAAAGAAAAGAGGGTAACAGATACAACCCAAGTTCTAACTCAAGACAGAGGTTGTGTTGAAGTAGGAGAATGACAACCAACCAAAACAACTGAAGCAGCCTGCAACTCTCCACACTCTCAAGTCTTCCCTGATAGCCTCACAAACCTACCGGACCGAGCTGTAGGAGTCATCGTATTTTTTGGCATTTCGCTCCCTACAAATACCCCAGTGCGCCAGGATGGTCATCGTATCAAAGTATTTACTTGGTTCTTTTGATCCTGCAGTCACCACTCCTCCATGCTGGTGTGATAGGGAAGTTAGCCGCAGCCCACTCGCGCAAGTTGGTCTAGATTTGCTGCGAGAATTTGCGGTGGACGAACATGTGGGTGCAGCATTCCGGCGAGACTATGGTACGCATTTTGTGTATGCTTGGAAAAAAACATTCCGCGGAGATGAGGCACAGCTGGCAGGTTGCATTATTCAGCCAACTGAAGGCTATCAGTCCTGAGGCCACCGTGATGAACAAGTAGCCACATGAAGAATCTGCTGCGGGAGGGGGCTCTTGACTTCCAGATCGCCGCGGCACAGGCAAAGTGGGACTTGGCAGCGAAAAGAGGAGGATGGTAGGCTCTGTTCACGGCAGAAGTGCCATCAATGGAGTGGCGTCACACCACGACGTTTGGACTACCAGGCTCCAAGTCAACACCTCGGCGACGATATCCCATAGCCATAAATACTGGGCAAGGGCTTGAGATGAGGGACCACCATGGATGTCCCCACTCCAGGAGTCGCGCTAGAGCGCTTCCCCCACCGAGGGGTCAGATTTATGCACAAAGGAGGTGGGATAAAAAGCATGCCCTCCAGGAAACCAATTATCCCACAAACAACCAATTATCCCACAAATTGAGGTACTGAAGACCCCAGCAGTGCTTGAGATCTCGATGGAGTTGGCCAGTGATACTGTTTGCTGAGAGATCGACGTGCGTGAGCTGGGTGAGGAGTGAAAAGTTACCAAAGGACGGCCCAGCGATGCTGGAACTCGAGAGTTCGAGATAACTGACACGCCCGGCGGGGTCACACCCAACACCTTGGAGACGTGTGAATGTGTGAACCTCCTGATCTAGGATTCTTCAGAAGAGGTGTAGTTCTGGTGGTTCTTCTCCAAAATTGTTTGGCCCCGTCTGTGATATTTTGTAGAACACTAAAATTATGTATCATGATCTCAATTTATTAAAGGCCAGAGACCGATCTTTATTAAGTACAGAAAAGGGTTACAGTCATGGCTGGATTTCTAACTCAACAGGCAACCAAATAACATGGAAGAAAATTATGAGCCCCAAGAAACTGCGACCAGCACTGCTCTAGAGATGAAGATGAAAGTAGCCCGTAGCTCTCCACATTTACTTCTCGAGTCTTCTTCTGATAGCCTCAAAAACATCCGGGACCGAGCTGTAGGAGTCAGTGAAAAATTCTGGTGTGGTAGGGAAGTCAGCCTTAACCTACTCGCACGCTGGTCTAAATGTGCTGCGAGAATCTGCAGTGGACGTCGCATTATTCGGCCAACTGAATGTTATCGGCCGTGAAGCCACGTTGATGAACAAGTACTCAAGTAGCCACATGAAGAATTTGCAGAGGGAGGGGGCTCTAGACTTCCACATCGCGCCGGCAGAGGCAAAAGCCGGAATTGGCAGTGAAGAAGAGGCGGTAGGCCCTGCTCATGGTGAAAATGCCGTCATTGGAGGCAAATCCTATTCAGGCCCGTTAGCTGGGCCAACGTTCAAAAAATGATGCAGCCCCAGAATTCGAACCCGCGACCACCACGACCATATCGTTAGGCCATCGGAGGACTAGTGCTTTCTAAGCTTTTTTCTTTCTTTTATTTATTGCACATTTCAATCGCGGGAATCCCCCGGTTTTCGGAAGCTTCTAACTAGTTTTTTACCGATTCGCTGGTTATTTCAGGGCGGTTTTATTCGAGTTTTCTTTTTTCTTTTTTTTCTTTCTTTTTCCTTTTTAAGATTCATGTTTTCTAAAAGAAAAATGAGAAACATTTTTCAAATTTGATGATTTTTTTCAAAAATGATGAATGTTTTTTCAAATTCGATGAACTTTTTTTTTGAATTTGATGATTTTTTAATTTTTATGAACTTATTTGGAAATCGGTGTTTTAAAAAATCAGTGAGATTTTTTTCAAAAATCAATGAACAATTTTCAAATTTGATGAACTTTTTTAAAATTGATATTTTTTTTTCAAATTTGATGATGTTTTTCTCAAAATCGAAGAACTTTTTTTCATGATTCGTCGTTTTTTTTACTTGTGCATATTGTTTCCAGATTTTGTGAACTTTTTAACCCACGAATATTTTTAATAAATCTATGAACTTTTTTTTTATTTCATGAACATATTCAAAATGGTAAAAACAAAGGCCGGTGTTTTCCTGAACCAGCAGCGCGGCACTGTGGAAAGAGAAAATACAACGAGGTGAGCTGATGGAGCGGTGGGTGTAGCAGCAATGCGCGGAAGCAGGTCATGGTTAGCTGGCATGGCATTTTTACGCGAAGGGCTATCTTTCCGCTGATGGAGAGGAAGTTTGAGATAATTTACAGGATCCCGTCAAAATTTTGCGCATTTATGGGAACTGTTGAAGAACTTTTTTTTCACCCAATTCTTCTTAAACGGTAGTTATTTTACGGATATGAAAACCTCGGAGGAAACAAACTGCTTGGCGGGAAAGATTATTTCTGTAGAGTGACCATCTTTATTTATTTAAAAAATAGAATTACTTCGCAGTACTAGTACTACTAGTTTCTTTTTTTTGACAGAATTCCTCCTCCTTTATTCACTTAGCAAAATAGTGGCATCGTTTACAAGTAATGGAAGCAGTATATCCGGTGCCGAATCCATCCAGATAGAAGGAGGAGAAAACTTAACTATCCTAGCAAGTTCATGAGCTACTTTATTACTCTCTCTATTACAATGATCATAAATTACATGATTAAAGTCCGACGACATGAAATAACAATCATCAATAATTGCACTTGCCGCCGAAGAGGAGTTGCCTGCTCTCAAAGCTTCCACAACCTCCATGTTATCCGAGTTGATCACGATCTTGCTGCATCCAATGGTTCTGGCTAGATTCAAACCAAATATGACTGCCAATGCCTCTGCAGTGAATGAATCATAGCATATGTCCACTCGTTCATTAGCTGCCGCAATAAATTTCCCGTTGTAATCTCGGATTACTGCCCCCACTGATCCCTCAAGAAGATCCCGGTCAAAGCCAGCATCTACATTTAATTTCATATACCCCTGTATCGGCTTCTCCCATGAACCAACACGTAGCTTTGCCTTAGTGGAGCAAGCAATAGTAAAGTTAGCTGAGAGTCCTCGGATAGCGAGAGCAATTTGTGAGGGTTTTTGGGTGTCCTCTCCATGGTACTTTTTTCGGTGTTCATACCATATATACCATATGCCGCAGTGGCCACAACCTCCTTCAGTTTGGGAAGACCTAGGATCTGGACTTCAGTTTCCTCCATGCTTAATAATTCATGCAACACTTCCTCACCTGATTTGAATTGTGTACATCTCCTCTTGACAACATCAATCAGCCCCAATTGTCGCCATACCTCTTTTGATCTTGGGCACTCAAAAAGGAAGTGCTTGATGCTATCAGGTCCCATATTGCATTCCGGGCAATGTGTTTTCACTTTCATGTGCTTCGAGGCAAGAACCGCCCTACACGGAATAGCACTATGGAGAACTCTCCAAATAAAAATCCGGATCTTTGCGGGGCACTGTAAGGTCCATATCAAGTTCCACTTCTCGTCGGGATACGATGATTCGGCTCTAGTTTGCAGCAAGTGACCAAATTGAGCATTCCATTCCACTTGGTAAGCAGATCGTACCAAAAAGATTCCATTCTTGGTGGGATCCCATGCAATGAAATCTGACATTTCATATATGGGCAAGGGTATAGAAAGTATTCTCTGGACATCCACTTCCCAGAACGTTTGATTAACCAATTGTGAGTCCCAGTCTCCAGTTGCTGGGTCGATGAGATCACAAACTCGGGTGATTAAATTATTACCTCGGATAGTTAGGACCTTTCTTGTCGGTGACTGAGGAATCCACGAGTCCTCCCATATATTCACCTTTTCACCATCTCCAATTCTCCAAATATACCCACGTTTCAGTGTGTCCACACCCGCCATTATACTCTGCCAAGTATATGAAGATTTTTGCTTCAAAGTAGCACTCATAAGATCTCCATCAGGGAAGTACTTGACTCTTAAAATAATTGCACATAGTGAGTCTGGATTGTCAATGAGGCGCCATGCTTGTTTTGCCAAAAGTGCAAGGTTAAAACAATGAATGTCCCTGAAGCCCATACCGCCTTTCTTCTTTGGTACGCACATCTTCCACCAGGCAAACCAATGCATCTTTTTATTAGTAGCGTCATCACCCCACCAATAACGAGACATCGCATCTGTGATTCCTTTGCATATTTTTTAGGAATTTTGAAGACGGACATCGCATAAGTTGGTATAGCTTGCGCTACCGATTTCAAGAGCACTTCTTTTCCCCCAGAAGATAAGCATCTCTCTTTCCACCCCATAAGTTTCTGAACCAGACGATCAATCAGATATTGGAAGCTATCACTTTTATCAATCCCCAAAGTAGCTGGGAGGCCCAAATATTTGTCATTCAACGCCTCTGTCATGATATCTAAAATTGAGCATACATGTGCCTTCACATTGACATCTGTACTTGGGCTGAAAAAATACTTGATTTCTCCACACTGACCAATTGACCGGATGCCGAACAATATAGATCCAGGATAGATTTAAGACAAGCAGCATTAGTAGCATTGGCCTTCATCAGGATGAGTGAGTCATCTGCAAACAAAAGATTTGACACTACTGGTGCATCACGACAAACTTTGACCCCCACGAGGTCGCCGTTATTTTCAGCCCTGGAAAGCAGGGCAGTTAGTCCCTCCATGCAGAGAAGAAAAATATATGGTGAGAGAGGATCCCCCTGACGAAGCCCTCTTGATGGTTTGAACGCTTCAGTCTCTGTCGAGTTGTACCTGACTCTATATTCAACAGAAGATACACATAACATAACCATATTCACCCATTTTGCATGAAAACCAAGCTTGAGGAGAATAGCTTCCAGGAACACCCACTCGACTCGGTCATAGGCTTTATGCATATCAAGCTTAACCGCACACCACCCTTCCTTGCCTGTTTTCTTCTGCTTAATTGTATGTAAGCTTTCATATGCAATAAGAACATTGTCCGTAATTAACCTCCCTGGGACAAAGGCACTCTGGGTTGGACTTATTATATCAGACAAAAATAATTTTAGTCTTGTGGCAATCATTTTTGAGATAACCTTATAGATCACATTGCAAAGGCTGATCGGTCTAAACTGCGAAACTTTCTCCGGTGTTTGTACCTTTGGGATCATGACAATCGTGGTGTCGTTCCAACCTTGTAGCATCGCCTGGGAATTGACTGCACTCAGTACTTCTGCGACTAGATCATCACCAAGCATGGGCCAAAAACGCTTGTAAAAAATAGCATGTAATCCATCTGGCCCCGGGGCCTTGAGATCACCGATGGAAAATAAAGCCTTCTTCACTTCTTCTGCTGTATAAGGAGCCATCAGTCTCTCATTCATATCAGTAGTTACCCTAGTATGCACATGGTCCAAAACGTTCCTGTTTGGTACATTAACTTGGGAGGTAAACAGACTACTGAAATATCCAGTAATGATAGAGTTGATTTCATCCATATCTTCTCTCCACACACCTGTATCATCTAGGAGCCTCTTAATGCAATTCCTCTTCTTACGTGTTGTTGCTGCTTTATGAAAAAAAGACGTGTTCCGGTCACCGTGGAGTAACCAGTTTGCCCGCGCTCGCTGTAGCCAAACAATTTCCTCCTGGTCTAGTAGGTTCTCAATAAGTATTTGTGTCTCCTTCATTTTCTGTCTAGATTCAGTGGTTAGCTGCCCTCGCCTTAGCTTTTCCAGCTCTTTCTGCAGTTTATGTATCCTTTTCTTTGGCCCTCGTAGTGTGTCACGATCCCACTGAAATAAATCCGCCTTAACTGCTCGCGTACGATCAGCCAGTGACGGTCCGACACCCGCCAGATGGGCTCGCTGCCATGCCGTGTTGACGATCTCATTCACTGTCTCCTCCTTGAACCAACGCGCTTCAAACCTCCTCTCTCCTTTCGGTTGTGGTGATAACACCGTTGCAAAGTAATCTGTATCCAGCACAAGCGGTCTATGATCTGAATGGATATGATGCTCATGTACTACAGCCGCGTAGGGGAATTTTTCAGACCACTTGCCGTTGCATAAAGCTCTGTCAAGACGCTCCCTAGTCGTACCCCTACTCCATGTAAAGAGATCTCCAATAAACATGACTTCCTGTAATCCGCAATCCTCAATGCAATCTCTGAAATTTTGCATGAAGTGTAGCGGCCTGGTGTTCTCACCTTCCTTCTCATTTGCAATTAAAATTTCATTGAAGTCTCCAATGATCATCCATGGCCCCTCTGTGTTACTATGGAGGTCCCTCAGATACGTCCATGAGAGATATTTCAGGTCCCAACTAGGTTCTCCATAGAAACCTGTCCAACACCATACTACATTATTACCCTCCATAACAAAACCATCAATGAAATTAGGCGAAGAGTAATTCAAAACCACTTCATTTGAGTCATTATAAAAAAGTACAAGCCCTCCAGAACGACCATCACTCTCTACGATGTGAAAACGATCAAAAACTAGTTTCTCCCTAATCTCATTTGCCTTTACTCTATTCAGATGTGACTCAGACAAAAAAACCACATCCGCTTTCACACACCCTTGTAGATCCAAGAGCTCACGAACTGCCGTGGCCGAAAGCATTCCACGGCAATTCCAGGCCAAGGTTTTCATTGCGCCCGGCAGTCCTCCGCCAAGGAGGCCGCCGATGTATCATTATTACTGTTGGCAACCGCTGCTCCGTCATCTCCTTTGCGCTTCTTCAAAATTGCATTTTTTTTTGTGGATATTCAGTTAAAACAGAATTTGTGGGATCTCCAATATCAACCTGAACAATTTTAGTGGTTGTGTTTCTCGCTGGTACTATAGCCCCACTAACTGTATCCCGTGGTACAGCAACACCTCCAGTTAGCAAATTGGGACCAGAATTATCAGCGCCACGCTTGCCCAAAATGTTACTGCTTTTGGCCACTATAATCTGTCCTGTACTCTCTTCCATGTGTGTACAACCCATGGGTCCAGTGCTCGGCAAACTCTCGCTATTAGTGATATTCTCAGCCTGCGGTGGTTCACCTTTTTTATCTCCTAGTTCGCTTCCCTGTTGCTGGTTATGTGCGCTATTCCAGCGACAGTCTGCATATGGCTGATCTGCCTGTGTTTCACGTCCTCTGCCCCTTCCAAACTCTCCTGTCCAGCCATCAGTACCGCCACTGTATCCTCTATCGTAGTTATGGCCAAAAGACCGACTCCTCCCATTGTTGGATCGGTCACCTCCTGAAACTCGCCCTCCACCTCTGCCACGGCCTCTTCCACGACCACCATCTGCCAGGATGAACTCACCCCACTCGAGTGAAGCTACATCATAAATTCCATCTCCACACTCTTCATGCCAGTGCCCCATCATACCGCAATTGCCACAGAAGGTTGGGAGTTTCTCATATTGGATTTGGTACCACTCTTTCTCTCCATCCTTCGTTATCGACACGAATCTCGTCAGTTTTTTGTTCACATTCAGTTTAGCTCGAACACGAACAAACTCCCCCACGAAACCCGCCGGGAGAGTGATTTGCACCTCAAGAATCTTGCCCAATGGCCTGCACATGCCTCTCACAACAGCATCACACAGAAAGTTGTCCGGCAGTTTAAGCACATGTGCCCAGACATCCACTTTATCAAGGACGATTATCCTTGGGTTTGCAAACCCATCATATTCTTCTATCAGCAGAACTTGATTTCTGAACAACCATGGCCCCTGGCTCATCGCTTTATTCCAGTCGCCGAGACAGTCGAATTGGATCGTGAAGAGGTTCCCATCGATCCTCCTCCAAACAACATCTCTCGCTGGATTCCAGGCCGATCTCATGTCGGCGAAGAGAGCACTGGAGCTGAAGCCCCTTGTTGTATGCACTTTGGCTATGGCCAGCCACTTAGCCTTCTCTGGGGGATCAGTTACCTCATCTTCCCATACGAACTCCTCATTAGCCTCCTCCACTAGGGTTAACCTTCCAAGCAGCGCCTCGACCGGCTCTGGCGGCGCCTTCGCCGATCCGCTCCCTTGCCCTTTTTCCATCTAGCGATCTCGCTGCAGCAGAATTCAACCCGATCGAAACCGCCCGTAAACCCTAGCAACAGTCACCAGCGTATGCCAGGAAGAGCGAAGGAGAGGGGTGTCGAGGACAGATCAATACGGCGAAAGAAACTCTCGATGGCGACGTGCGCCGTCGGAGGACTAGCAAACCCTAGGTTTTTCGCTAGGGGACACCTTGAGATTAGTACTACTAGTTTCTAATACACCTTTGGAGTACTTCTTTGTTCCTCGAATCACCGTGATGTCTGGGAGGTTATTACTAGTACTGTACCTACGATAGTGCGTCGATAGGGCACGGCTGCAAGGAAATAAAACGAAGGCGGTAGTGGATTTTGATCAAAAAAAGGAAAAAGAACGAAGGTGTGTCCGCCGGAGAAACGAAACCGTGTCCTCTACGTGAGCCTCCCCCTTCCTTCCAACTGTGTATATAGGTCATCGGATCCCCAAAGAAGTCTGTACGTTTTCCAGCGAGGGCAACGAAACAAGGATTCTGTCTATCGATGTCGATGGCCGCCGCGCAGATCCACAGCAGTCGAGGCCTGCTGGTCGTTGAACACCCCACCAAGGGCAACTTCGTCTTCGAGTTCAACCTCGACCGTCTATTCTCCGGCGAACCCGACCAGGAGTTCCCACCGATTCTCAACCTTCCCGACCCCGTCGCCAAGTTCAACAGCGTACAACCTACGGAAAACATGGCCATCACCGTCTCCGGCAACCTCATCATTGCCGCAACCTCCCTGTCCCGGACTCTGCTCTACGACACCGGCTCGCGCTCTGCCTCCATCGGCCCGGACATGCTGTCCGGCAAAATCGATATCGTCCTCGTCCCCGTCGCAGACGGTACGTTCTTCGCCATGTCCTTCTACCCACACCTCGATGACACACCCCACGCCGAGCTTCTGGCCAGCAACACGGATGACGCCGGCGGTCGCTTGGCCTGGCACCCCATCCCGGATCCACTGCTGTCGTCCATCCCTCGCCCTCGCTTCAAGAGGGAGTGGCACATCTCGGGCTACTTTGTCGCTGGCACACGCGTCTGGGTCTCTTTCTTGGATGAAGGCACTTTCTCCTTCGACACGGCGTGTCGCCGGTGGCACAGGGAAGGCACTTGGAAGCTGCCCGTGATGGGCCGGGCCCTTTTGATCCCGGACTTCCTGGGCAGCGGCCGACAGCTGCTCTTTGGCTTTTTCTCCGGGGATCGCCACTTTTGCGCCTGCGATATAGAGGCTAGGCCTCCGGTGCTCATCAAGTCCTGGCCGGAGGCCATCCCCTCCCGGCTGGTCTGGCGTGCCAGATACTTCACAGAAGCACACACCGCCGCCCTTGCCTACTACGGGGCCGGCAGATTTTGCATCTCGACGGTCATCATCACCGGGTACTCCCCTCAAAAGCCTATCAACATGGATGAAGTGCTCAATCTACCACGCCGCGCCGTCTCCATCATGGCCGTCGAGGTCACCCCGGGAATGCAGTTGATTAAGCGCAAACTCGAATGCTACTCCATGCCAGCGCATGTAGGGGACGTCATCTAGACGGATGTAGCCAAGCTCATGGTGGCCACCACTGATCCACATTGTAAATCCAGATGGTGCATAGCGATGGTAGGCTCGTATGGAGGGGATCCCCTGGCGACGCGCCATGCTCGCCAGAAACTGGCCGTCAAAGGATGACTACTATGGCCGGACGACCATCTTACTCTAGTATTGATGTATCAATGTATGTACCCATTATTTACTTGAACTCCTTGCTTAATCAATAAAAATGGAAAATCTTTGTATTTGTTTGGTTTTTTGTACTATGACGAGTCAAACAAAAGCAGCAGATTAACCACTGAGACGCATTGAACATTTTCTCGGATGAGTAGAGATCTCAAAAATACAATGCATGGTCCAGATTAACCACCCATGTGTTTATTCGGGTACAGAATCAACTACTTCCTCCGTCCGGAAATACTTGTCTCAGAAATGGATAAAATAGATGTATCTATAACTAAAATAAGTAAAATAAGTCTAGATACAACCATTTTCAGGACAAGTATTTCCGGACGAAGGGAGTACTAAACATTCTGATTAAAATTAACGAAATTGTTATATGCCCTCCTCACCATTGCAAGCATGTCTTCTCTGTTGTGTTGTTCTGTTCTCTCAGGCTCCCGCTGCCTGCACATCTCCACTCACCTCAACGCCAATCATGTCCTTGCCTAGCCGTGAGCCCGTGACGCCCGCTCTCTCCACCTTACCCTCCCTCGCGTGGCGATGGTATCTACTCCGAACAATGGTCGGTCTCTCTTGGTGAAGTTGGAGCCACGCCTTCTCTTCCCCCCACGGTGAGCGCGACCAGACACCGTGCCTCTTCCTCTCCTCCCCAAGCGCATCTGGAAGACCGTCCGTTTCCTCCCCGCCTCTAGTCCAGGAGAATGAAGCTCCGAGTCTGGTATCTAGTTGTGCGTAACAACTGTTTGGAGTAATGTCCCAACACTCTGTTTATTGGGTCAGCTCATCTGCCATGCTTCTCAAATTCCGAATCGGTGAACGTTACATGAGCTCATATATATATATATATATATATATATATATATATATATATATATATATATATATATATATATATATATATATACGGCCTTTGCAGTATCAGTTACTTCGGGTTTTTTTTCAAAAAAGAGGATTACCCCTAGCCTCTGCATTACCATGATGCACACACATCCATCGTTATTAATTATTCATCAGAGTCTGACAAAATAAATACGAGGATCAACCCGCCCCCTTCTAGGCGAACAAAGTCACTACACCAACACCAATACATATGTGCCTTGTCCGCATAACAGACACAATCTAATCCAGAGGTCTTAATACCATCCGGTCTAGGCGTCCTATAACATGCACCGCCTGCGCACGCTGAAGGATCCGCCATCCCGTCTCCAGGAGGAATCACTGCATAGATCTTGCCAGTCCCATCCACTGTCGACGTCACCACGACACCAGACAGTGTCACCAGCCTGTGCGCGTCGATCAAACCGCATCCAACTCTGAGACTCCACTGCTCCACGCCGCCGAGACCCACCGTCCTCAATGCCTGGCGTGCCAGATACTTCACAGAACCACACACCGCCACCTTTGCCTACTACGGGGCCGGCAGATTTTGCATCTCGACGGTCATCATCACCGGGTACTCCCCTCAAAAGCCTATCAACATGGACGAAGTGCTCAATCTACCACGCCGCGCCGTCTCCATCGTGGCCGTCGAGGTCACCCCGCGAATGCAGTTGATTAAGCGCAAACTCGAATGCTACTCCATGGCACAAGAAGCACATGTAGGGGACGTCATCTAGACGGATGTAGGGGACGTCAACAGGCAGCTCATACCAAGTGCTCACAACCATGCTTGTATGCTCTTCTGCTACGTCTGGGCTCAGTCTTCTGTTACTTTAACCCAAGAGGATACTACTTGGTTTCAAGTCCCGAATGACAATTCATAACTTAGCCTTTGTGTAGTCCAGCAAACCCCTCCATTAACCCTTTCTTTTACGGAAACGTTAAAAAACGTGACGCCGTATTTTTAAGATTTTTCAGCGAACACTCTAGAATTGCCATGTGAAAACAGATAAAATTGGCATATCATTGTAAGGGATTTGCCATGTTCTGAAGTGAAAATTACCATGCTATATGAAAAATTGTAAGACAAATTGCCATTCTACGCAGAGTAATTGTCATGCATTCGCTCGGGATTCGACGGCCCTAAGGGGGTTCGCTGAGATTGCTTAAAAATCGGACGTTCCCCAAATATTGCGGTCCTTCCTTTATTATCTTGATGAGTCGCTTAGACCAGTCTAGCAACGACCCTTTTGTTCCGTTTTATTTTTTTTCTTTTTCACGGGAAATGACCCTTGTTTTGTCTACAAAGGAAAATGTTCAACTAAAGGTTATCTATTGGATAAAGTAATTCAATTTTTATTCTTACCTAACCAAACTACTGGCTGCATTTCTTATCATATTCTCTTATCTTTGAGAAAACACTGGCCTAGTATGGAATGATCTGTTTGAAAAGAAAACACATATGCATCCTCAAATACTATACATGACAAGTGTCAAGACCAAACTTCACTAAAAAAAGTGTCAAGACCAAGCACATGGTGGTGGCTCACCTCCTACATGGGGCAACCGTTGGTGGTTGGGCCGCCCCGGGTCTTGTTGTTAGCTGCGACACGGTGTTTCCGTGGGGGTTTGCGAGTTTCATGGCTTCTACTAGATCGCAATCGTGGATGTCGCATCCTCCTTTCCGGTTCTGTTGGGTTGGTGAGTCTCATGGCTTCACATATGGCGATCGTAGATCCGACATCATCCCGTACGGTTGGCTTGGGGGTGGCTCTTTCTCCCCTCTAAGAAGTTGCCACCGCAAGTGTTATTAAGTTGGATGGTCAGGCCTGGTGTGGTCTCTCGGTACCCTAGGTTGGTGTGCTCTTCGGTAGTGCAGGTGGACGGTGCAAGATCAACTGTGATGTGCCCTTTGGCGCTCTCATGGCTCTTCACACAAAGGTGACTATGCGGTGTGGACTCGGCTTTGTGATGCCCTATGTTTTCACCGGCAGCACCTCTATTGTGGTCACCCGCAAAAAAAGGAAAAAAAACCACCTCTATTGTGGTGTAGCCTCAGTTATGCGTGGATCTTTGGCTACACATATGGCTCTTTGTTTACACATGTGGCGTAGGCTTGGTTGCACGCTGCCCTTCGGTTGTGCCAATAGCATCCACATGTCATGGTTTTGACTCAACTGATTGAATGGTTTTTGTCTACGATGGTGACAATTCTCGTGCATTTGCCTTCATTTGTTTTATCTCTGTCTTGACAGTGGTTGGGCGGTGTGGTGAAGTTCATGCATGTGGGGCGGTCTGGTTTATGTGCTACCTTCCGATGGGGCTCCAGTGTTGTCTCGATGATGTAACTGTGTATATTTTTTCGATAAAGAACATTTTATTCAATTGATATACCTTTTTTTTGATATATCGAGGTGATACAACGGTATTGAAATAATGCTCGGCCCCTACATAACTTGATGCACACAGCCAACAAGTCGAACAAGCCTAAAAAATAAATATCATTTTACAGCAAAAGTAAATCAGTCCAGCCTAGGGTGGGGCAAATCCTATCCAAAGATTACACCGCCATTCATGTTGGGAGAAAACCTCTGGTTGTATGTTCCAGACGTGTAGGCGTCATCATAAAAAAGTCTCTGTCCACCGGCCTCTGCAGGATATACCACGTACTGAGCCATCGCCTACACGCATGAATAATCCACACGTACAGGAGATGTAATTGTGTATATGACCCCCTCGTCGAGTATGGGGACTTAAGTCTTCTATACAAACTGAGTGAAATATATTAAGGTAGGGATTCAGTCCCTCAGTGACCACTCAAAATTAGAAAAAAAATCAAGGTTATCTTCTGGCCACACGATAAGAGCATCTACAACCATATTCCTATACCCGCTTCAAACACCCGGATGGGTTGTCTGTTGATTGCCTAGAAGAAAAAACGCCATCCAGCCGGCCTTTTCATAGCCAGCCCAAACATATTTGCACAGGTGCCCTAACATATTTGTATAGATGCGCTTCATAAAACTTTCATTTAAAATCATAACCTCAGATTTGCACCATGCAATTTTCTTGAAATCCGATACTTTTGGATAGAGGAGCACCTTCGTGCATTTTGGTGGGTCCATATCATATTGCTGGGACCCTTTGATTCCATTTGATTGTTTGCTGATAGCAAATAATTGGTTTGGTTTTCCGACTTGAGACTTATATATGACTCCCATTCTTGTGTCAACTGAACAATCATAGTTCTACGAATTAAATTCTAACTCTTGAATTCTAGGCCCAATTCATGGGAACCAAAATCCTCATCTTCGTCAAGAATGCTGTTAAACGGCGTGCCCGGCCCTCCGACCATGCACGGGAGTGAATTCAGACAGGGGGACCCCCTCTCCCCCCTCCTTTTATCCTGGCGATTGACCCCTTGCATAAGATTCTGGACATGGCCACGCGGAAAGGGCTCCTTCATAAGATTCGCGGTCGGGGAGCCATCACGAGAATGCCACTATATGCGGACAATGCGGTGGTCTTCGTGGCGCCAATCAAGAGGGACATTGACAATCTTAATTGCTGCTATCTTGTGGGACTTCGGGGACGTGACGAGCCTATGCACCAACTTCTAGAAAAGCTCGGTCGTGCCAATTCGTTGCCGATGACCCAAGCCTCCTTCCCGGTGAAATACTTAGGCCTTCCGCTATGGGTATGGTAGTTGAAGGCGGTGGACTTCTAATACCTTGTTGACAAGTGATGTCTACTACACAACTTGTTCTTGTAGACTCGTGTTGGGCCTCCAAGCGCAGAGTTTTGTAGGACAGTAGCAAATTTCCCTCAAGTGGATGACCTAAGGTTTATCAATCCGTGGGAGGCGTAGGATGAAGATGGTCTCTCTCAAACAACCCTGCAACCAAATAATAAAAAGTCTCTTGTGTCCCCAACACACTAAATATGGCAAATTATATAGGTACACTAGTTCGGCGAAGAGATGATGATACAAGTGTAGTAATAATACTACATATTGATTTTTGTAATAGGAACAATAAAAAATAGCAAGGTAACAATTGATAAAACGGAGCACGAACGGTATTGCAATTCTTGAAAATGAGGCCTAGGGGCCGTACTTTCGCTAGTGCAATCTCTCAAAGATGCTAATATAATTGGATCATATAACCATCCCTCAAAGTGCAATGAGGAATCACTCCAAAGTTCTTATCTAGCGGAGAACATAAGAAGAAATCGTTTGTAGGGTACAAAACCACCTCGAAGCTATTCTTGCCGATCGATCTATCCAAGAGTTCGTACTAAAATAACACCAAATAATTTCAGATTCAAAATACTCAATCCAACACAAAGAACCTCGAAGAGTGCCCCAAGATCTCTATTGGAGAAACAAAGACGAGAACATGCATCAACCCCTATGCAAAGAATACCCCAATGTCACCTCGGGAATCCGTGAGTTGAGTGCCAAAACACATATCAAGTGCTCTCAAATCCATAAAAGTATTCAATCCGATAAAATGAAATCTCAAAGGGAAAACTCAATTCATCACAAGATAGAGAGAGGAAAACACCATATGATCCGACTATATTAACAAAGCTCGTGATACATCAAGATTAGGACATCTCAAGAACACAAGAGAGGAGAGAGAGAGAGAGAGAGAGAGAGAGAGAGAGAGAGAGATTAAACACATAGCTACTGGTACAGACCCTCAGCCCCAAGGGTGGACTACTCCCTTCTCATCATGGTGGCTGTCGGGACGATGAAGATAGCCACCGGTGATGATCTCCCCCTACGGCAGGGTGCCAGAACGGGGTCTAGATTGGTTTTTGTGGATACAGAGGTTTGCGGCAGCGGAACTTCCGATCTAGGGTAACCTCGATGGTGTTTGGAACATTTGATGATTTATAGGGCGAAGAGGGGGTGCGGGAGGCCACTGAGGTGGGCACAACCCACCTGGGCGTGCCTAGGGGGCCAGGCGCACCCTGGTGGGTTGTGCCCCCCTCGAGGCGCCCCCCAGGTGCTGCTCTGGCCCATTGGATGTCTTCTGGTCCATAAAAATTCCACAAAAAGTTTCACGGTGTTTGGACTCCGTTTGATATTGATTTCCTGTGATGTAAAAAAATGCAAAAAACAACAACTGGCACTGGGCACTGGGTCAATAGGTTAGTCCCAAAAATGATATAAAGTTGCTATAAAATGATTGTAAAGCATCCAAAAATGATAATATAATAGCATGAATACTTCATAAATTATAGATACGTTGGAGACGTATCAACAAGGCAGCCAGAAAACTCGTCACTTGCGAAGGTCAAAACATCACTCCTATTGGGCGAACGACCCTTGTCAAGTCGGTCATTTCCTCCCAAGCGGTGTTCTCGATCACACCTCTCATCGTGCCCCCTAGCACTTTGGATAACCCCAACAAGATTGAGAGGGCTTTCCTTTGGTCGGGTGAGGAAAAGACCACGGGAGCCAAATGTAAGGTCACCTGGAATGCGGTTTGTAGACTAAAGGAGTACCGTGGCCTTGGGGTGCTCAATACCGAAAAGTTCGCAAGGGCCTTGCGGTTGTGATGGCTATGGTTTCAACGGAAGGAGCCCCGAAAACTTTGGGTTAGTCTTGGCAACCCCTGTACTGAAGAGGACCGCGAGTTCTTCTATTTATCTACGACTATCACCATCGGGGATGGCGCCAAAACGCCTTTTTGGGACTCCCCTTGGCTTCTTGGTCGCAAGCCCAAGGACATTGCACTGTTAATTTTTGAGGCCTCGAAAAGAAAGAATTAGAGGGTGCGTGAGGCTCTCAAGGGGAATGCTTGGACCCTCAAAATAAAGCAAGACACCACTATCTCTGTCAACCACATCTCGGAATTCTTCAACCTTCGGATGCTCGTGCATAACTTTCGCCTTGATAGGCAAGCATAAGATGATATCATTTGGAAGCATATGAACGACGAGATATACATGGCGAGTTCCGCCTACAAGGCTCAGTTTCTAGGCTTGACCCTCTCCCCCATGGACCGCATGGTTTGGAAGGCTTGGGAACCTCTGAAGGTTAAATTCTTTGCTTGGTTGACCTTGCAAGATAGGATTTGGACAGCCGATCGTCTGGAGAAGCATGGTTGGCCAAACTGTGGCCTTTGCTCGCTTTGCAAGAGGGAACAAACGGGGACACATCTCTTCTTCAAGTGTTGCTACATGCTTAGGCTTTGGAGATTGATCATAGAGAAGCTTGTACTTACACACATGGACACCTCCGAGTGGCACTTGGATGAAACCGTCAACATGTGGTAGCAAAAAAGAACCAACGATAATATTTCTAACCGAAACGCAATGGCCTCCCTCCCCATGCTCATTTCTTGGGCCATTTGGAACGAGAGAAGCGCCCATGTTTTCCGCCACAAAAGCGTGCCGCCAACGATCCTTCTTACCAACATTTTAGAAGATGCAAAACTTTGGGTGACCGCCGGCACAAAGAAACTAGGGAACATCGTAGTGTGCGAGTAATTGACACGCCGCATTTGTGAGTGCGTTGTAAAAACCCCTAAACTCTACTCTCCCTTATTTAATTTAAGAGGCAAGTCTTTTGCCTTCGTTTAAAAAAAAGAGGTGGTAGAATAATTCTGATACAATACTTGCGGGAGACCAGGCCTAGATATCTTAGTCGGCTACATTACATTACAAAGTTTAAACATTTCCCCTCGATTTCAACCAGTTGATTTTTTTCTGCGTGCATGTAAAATATCTACTCGTTATAAAAGAGAATACATTTGATTGCACCTTAAACTATGTACCATCAGACCCCCCCCCCCCCCTCCCAATATTAAAAAGTTTTAAAGGTAGCTTGTGCTTTGTGAAAAACAAAAAAGTTCAGTGTTCAATATTTGGTTTTGTGCAGAATTTTTTTATGCCTTAAGCACACAAAAAATGTTTTCTTGTGTACTATTTCCCTGTTCTAGTTTATAAGGTGTTTATGCATTTCAAGGTTTAACTTTGACAATCAATAGATCCATATTATATGATTTATAGTAAGATATAAAATTTATACCACAAGAAACATCTTTCATATTATGAGTTCAGTGTATAATTTTGTGGCACATAATTCACCCTTTATCGGTCAAATTAATCGTCAGATTTAGGCTTGAAAGATGTGTGTGTGTCCTATAAGATGGAATAGTGCAACTTATCTCTTTCCTCCTCTACAAGAAAAGCTTTTCTCCTCCCGTCGGCGCCGCCGCCGGTCCGCCCCATCTCCGATGGCCTCTAGGCCATGGAGGTGCGGAGGATCGCGGACCCTGCCGACGGGAGGGACCCCGTTCTCGTTCTTATTAGATTCAGTGTCTTGGTTGGGGCTGTGTGGCGGCGGCGATGATGTCCCTTAGTAGGAATAATGTCTCCGTTGTTCTTGGCTGCAGGAGCGGAAGAACGTGTTGCGCGCAGTCGACAGCTGTGCAACTGAGGTAATTTTACCCTTTATAAAAGCGCAGCTACCTTCATGAGCAATACAAGGAAAAGGTCCAAAAAACACAAAATAATGTAACAAAAACAAAGTTTTGGACCATGATCGCAGGAGGACAACCAGCAACTAAAGAAACCAAGGCTGTAAAACAAATTTAGCACTTGATTTGTAAAATTCAGCACATATAACCATCATGATTGAGCTAAGAAAACCATATCAAATTAGGAGGAAGACAGTTAGGTGAGAACTTCTAGTGTTGATAACACACATTGTTTCGTAGCTGAAAATTATAACCTGCCGCCTTTGCTAAGAGTTTCAGGTGCTTTACTAGGAATTTTTACGAAGTAGATGATTCACGCAAGAAGAAGCAAATTAAGACACTAGAATATTTAGCAGATTCAGCTTCGGTTGACGCAAAAAACGACTTCACATAATATAAGAAGCACACTGCTAGAGATCATTACATTACAATTCAAGACATAGGCCCAGTTCTTTTTTAAGATTCTTCCAGAATCTACTCCTCTCTAACTTCTCCTAGAACTTTGGACCCTCATTTGTTTTACAATTCTAACTAATTAGACCCTAACTAGATAGGATTGTAAAACAAATGGGGCTCAAAGATTCTGGAAGAATCTGGGTAGGGAGAATCTGGCAAAAGAACTGGGCCATATATTTGTGTAGCATATAATGCGGCATAGCTCAGATCACATCTACTCCCTCCGTTCCCAAATAATTGTCTTTCTAGCCATCTCAAATGGACTACAACATACGGATGTATGTAGACATGTTTTAGAGTGTAGATTCACTCATTTTGCTCCGCATGTAGTCACTTGTTGAAATATCTAGAAAGACAATTATTTAGGAACGGAGGGAGTAATATACAATCATATTTTTTTCGAAAAGGGGGGATCCCGGCCTCTGCATCAGCATGATGCATACGGCCATCTTATTAATAAATAGTATCAACAAAGTCTCGAAGTCTCAATAGTAGGAAAAAAGAAGATAAAGGCTCACACAGAGCCAGAAGGCTAGATACAGAAGCTAGCCACAAAAGGATAAACCACAACCGGTTGGCTCGAAAATAGACAGGTAAACTAATTGCCTATCCTATTACATGACCGCCATCCAAACCGGCTGAAGATATCCCGAGCTACCATCTCCCATCGGGTAGCACCAGTAACCAAAAGCTCCCCGGCCTCCGTCGGAGTGAGTAGCGACCAGGAACGGATAAGCGCCGTAGCTCTGAAGATGACCTGCAAAAAATGAATGTTTGTTGTTCTGTTAAAGACCAGATCATTTCTGCAATTCCAAAGCGCCCACACTAAGGCGCACACCCCCACGCGAATATGTTTTGCTAACCCGGGCTCTACCCTGTTTAGCCATGTTCCAAATAACATGTTAACCAAATTCGGCGGAGGAATATTGAAAGCAATATGAATAGTCGTCCAAAGAATTCTAGCTAGTGGGCAATCAAAGAATAAATGTTTAATGGTTTCACCCTGATCACAGAAACTACACCTAGTAGGCCCTGTCCAATTGCGCTTTGTTAAATTGTCCTTTGTTAAGATAACTTGTTTGTGTAGAAACCACATAAACACTTTGATCTTCAAAGGAACTTTGACATCCCACACATGCTTGGAACTAGGAATCGAGCTCGAATTAATGACATCATTCACCCGACCTAGTGAGATTCCAGCGCAGTTTATCAGGTTGTTGTGAAAGTTGGACCTGCATCAGTCTCCTAACTAGATGTAGCCAATCTTCCCAACGATTGCCCACTAACGACCTTCTAAATTGAATATTAAGGGGTATCGAATGAAAGACCGTTGCAACCAGAGCATCGCGTCTTTGGACTATACGATACAACGACGGATACTGGATTGCAAGGGGCGCACCTCCGAGCCAAGTATCCTCCCAGAATCTCGTGCTGGCACCATTACCAACAATATGCTTTGTTCTCTGAAACAATGAAAGCTTAACTTTCATAAGCCCTTTCCAAAAGGGTGAATCAGTTGGTCTAACCGTGACCTGAGACAAAGTTTTGGTTTGAAGATACTTATTACGAAGGATTTGAGCCCAAGTGGTCAGTTCCTGAAGATAACTTCCACAACCACTTACTAAGAAGGCATCGGTTCTTAACCTCAAGATTTTCGATCCCTAGACCCCCTTGGTCTTTCGGCCTACAAATGATATCCCACTTCGCTAACCGGTATTTTCTTTTTAGCTCATCTCCCTGCCAAAAGAACCGCGATCGATAGAAGTCCAGTCTTTTCCTTACACCAACTGGAACTTCGAAGAAAGACAAAAGAAACATGGGCATGCTCGTGAGAACCGAATTAATAAGAATTAAACGGCCTCCATAGGACATGAGCTTACCCTTCCAGCAACTTAGTTTCTTTTCGAATCGATCCTCAATACACTTCCATTCGTTGTTCGTAAACCTACGGTGGTGTATAGGAATTCCTAAGTATGTGAAAGGCAACTCCCCCAAACCACACCCAAACAATTGTTTGTAGGCTTCTTGTTCCTCCTTGGCTCTACCAAAGCAGAACAACTCCCTTTTGTGGAAGTTAATTTTGAGCCCACTCAATTGCTCAAACAAACATAGCAACAGCTTCATATTTCTTGCTTTTACCAAGTCATGCTCCATAAAGATGATAGTGTCATCAGCGTACTGCAGAATGGAAATTCCTCCATCCACTAAATGAGGCACCAAGCCTCCCACTTGGCCAGCCTCCTTGGCTCTTCCTAACAAAACTGCCAACATGTCCACAACGATGTTGAACAGAATAGGGGACATTGGATCTCCTTGCCGCAGGCCCTTGTGTGTCTGGAAGTAATGACCAATATCGTCATTCACTTTAATGCCAACACTACCCTTTTGCGTGAAAGATTCAATCTGGCTTCTCCAGACCTCGTCGAAACCTTTCATACGCAAGGCTTGTTGTAGGAAAGGCCACTTAACTTTATCGTATGCTTTCTCGAAATCCACTTTAAAGATGACTCCATCTAGTTTCTTTGAGTGGATTTCATGGAGCATCTCATGCAAGACCACCACCCCCTCTAGGATGTTTCTATCCGGCATGAAAGCTGTCTGGGATTGCTGCACCACAGAATGCGCAATCTGTGTGAGCCTATTATCCCTACCTTGGTAAAAATTTTGAAACTAACATTCAAAAGGCATATAGGCCGGAACTGCTCAATCCTCAGAGCATCGGTCTTTTTTGGTAGCAGTGTTATAGTTCCAAAATTCAAGTGAAAAAGTTGAAGCCGTCCAGCAAAAAGGTCATGAAACATAGGTAATAGATCCCCCTTGATAATATGCCAGCATTTTTTATAGAACTCCGCCGGAAACCCATCCGGCCCGGGAGCCTTATTGTTCTCCATCTGAGAGATTGCATCGAAAACCTCCTTTTCCGTAAACGGCGCAACCAAAATAGCATTGTCAGAAGCAGTTAGTTGAGGCACATACTCATTCCTGGACTCATCGAGGGACACAGCGCTATCCTCCGGCGGTCCAAATAACTGCTTATAGTATTCGGTGATGTAAAGCTTCAGATTATCGTGACCAACAATTGTGCTTTCGTCTTGCTCGAGCTGGAAGATTCTCTTCTTTCTGTGTTTGCCATTCGCAATGAGGTGAAAGAATTGAGTGTCAATGTCATATTTGGCGCCTACGCCTCCGCCTACGGTTCAATCTCCCTCCACAAGTTAACTTGTCCCCATCTGAGAAGCCGTTGAGCGCCAGCTTGTAAGAAAGATCAGAATTGTTCGCTTTGTATACATGTTGTGCACGCTCCTTGAATTTGTCGAACCTGTCAACCATCTCATCACGGTCACGCTTTTTGCTATAAAACTGGCACCAGCGCTCATACAAGGCCCACATGGCTTCATCTGACTCAAGATCCTTCTCATTAAACTGCAGAGGGATGTTAGCTTTTTCCCTCTCGACCACATCAATGTCACGACAAGCAGGCAATCCTAATACAGAAGTATAACATGTCAAGTGTACAGAAAATACTTGTAACAAGCAATAAGGCAACAATTATTGGGTCTATTATACAACTAAGAAATTTCCCTGTGAAAAGTTGACATTCGACTTGGCTCTGTTTGGATGCAAAGTATATTTTAGAAACCAAGGTCTTCATAATCCACAGTTTTATATGCGCACAATGGGAGGAGCTGCTTGAGTGTATTGCCCTACACACCCCCTCCCTTGAGCCCAATTCCCTGACTTGGCGCCTGGAGCCCAATGGCAGGTTCTCCACAGTCCCTGTACCAGGCTAATGTGTCCACTGCTGGGCCTATTGAGCTTTCGGCGATATGGGAGATCAATCTCCCTATGAAAATCCGCATATTCCTTTGGCAATGGGTACGCGTCCGTCTGCCTTCGGGCACGGAGGTGTGTAAGCATAATGGTCCCGGGGACGGCCTTTGCCCCATTTGCATTGTCCCGGAGGACTCCAACCACATTTTCTTCCGGTGCCCGACGGCTCGTTTCCTTTGGAGCTGCTTCCAGGTGGTCGTTGGTGGTGATTGGTGCCATAAATGTTTGGGGAGATCCTTAGGCTCCCCAACCCTAGACGTGCCCTCCTATGGGTGGCTATGGGTACCCTCGCATGGACCCTTTGGTGCATCCGCAATAAATTAATCATCGAACGCGTGATCCCTTGTCGTGTGACTGACGCAATCTACAAAATGTGTGGCTTCTTACAGCTATGGAGACCGCTTAGCAAGCGACGTGATTGGGACCTCATCGACACCGTCATCACGGTCTTCGCTCCTCTGCATCGGCGTTAGCGCCGCCACCCCCTCGGGAGCCGGATTAGCTCCTATTTTTTTTTTACGTTTGGGGCTTGTTATGCTGTGCCCCTAGCGGTTATTTGAGACTTCCTTGAACTTGAACTTGTCTTGACTTGTTGTTGGATGCTTGATGTTGTTGCTTTATAATATAAAGCGGGGGGAAACCCTTTTTTGTAACTACACGTTAAAGATACTTAGGAAGATCTTCATGCATGTACGAATATGTGGTTAATTAGCGTGAGTATTAACTAAGCAACTAATAACATCCATATTATTTTTCGTGAAGGCGAAAAGCTGGTAATCCAGTAGATCAGACCGCGAATGAGGCGAACGAGACATGGAGCTACTCCCTCTGTCCCATAATATAAGAATGTTTTTAAAGCTACTAGCTAAATGGCCGGTGCAAAAAACAAAACAGAGGGTTGTCATGACCATATTTTGTTACATCATTAAAGCTACTAGCAAAATGGCTCGTGCAAGAAAAAAACAGAAGGTGGTCATGACCATATTTTGTTACATCACCGAGATACACTATCACTCTAATTTTCATGAAATCCTGAACCATCTTTAAAAATCATGAACATATCTGAAATCATGAACATTTTTCAAATGCTTGAACATTTTTACAGATTTCGAACATTTTCTTAAATCATGAACGTTTTATACTATTTACAAAAAAATTGTCAAACTTTTTTGAAACATTTTTCTTGTAGAGGCGAACATTTCTAGAATCAACAATCATTTTTTGGAAATCGGTGGAACAATTTTTGAAACTGTAGAACATTTTTTTGATTTAGAGAACATTTTCTAAAATGCATGATCATTTTTTCAATCCAGGAACATTTTATGAAACAATAAACTATTTTGTAAGTCACGAACAGTTTATGAATTTTAGGAGATTTTTTAATTCAAGAATATTTTTTGTATTGGCGAAATTTGGTTCAATTTCATTAACATTTACCGATAGACAATCTTTTTAAAAATATCATGATTTTTTTAATTTCCCGGGCATTTGTTTTCAAAATTGCGAACATTTCTTAAAAATCACAAACTCTTATGAATTTAAACATTTTATTTGAAATTCGCATTTTTTTTAATTTTCGGAACCTTTTTGAAGTCCCAAATTATTTAAAATAGAAAAAAAGAAGAATAAGTAAAACGAAAAATAAAAAAGGCCGCCGAACATGGGCCAGCCCAAACACGCGTGATGTGCCTTCTCCTAGCGCGCAGCGTGCAGTACAGAAATTTCCTATTGCGTGGGCGGGGCTAAGCAAGGATTCCCAGTATAAAATGTTTTTTCTATCACTTATGGGTGACATCGATGTGTAATATTTTACAACTTTGAGGTAATTTTGGTGACGTGCCATCAGAAGCAAAAATCCCTTTATTATTAATTAGATATAGATGTTAGATTGAAAAACTTTCTTATATTATGGGACGAAGGGAGTAGTTTCTATAGGTTTTTAAAAATACGGAGTTCTTAATGTGAAAAAAAGAGAATGTAGCATTAGGGATACTGCAGTTTTAGTTTGATTTGAAGTGCACAAAATATTTAAACCTTGGTATTTTTAGTAACTGTGGTCCATTGAAAATAGATTGAAGATACTTCGCAACGAAAATGTAACAAATTTGTATGTGTTAATAAGCAAATAAGTTTAATGGCTTCAAATTGCAAAAAACCAGGTTAATTAATGCATTCAATCTGAAGGAGCAAAAACTGAAATGGCCTAGTACCTTCAGTTTTAAAAGTGTGGAGATCAGATTCGAAGAAATTTGGCAGCAATCCATTTTATTAAAATACACGTATTGACATGGAGAATTTCTGTGGGGGTGTTCAAGGATATAATTTTTAGAGAATCTCAGATCCAAACACGGCAAGAGACCAGTAACTAATTAGAACAGGGATTACTGTAGGTGGAGTGATCACTGCGGGGCGGGCAAGAATGGCTGGGGGCATCGCCAGTTAGGTCGCGTGGACGAAGAAACAATGCGATCGAGTAGCTGGCCCTAGCAACATCTCCAGCGGCAGCGGCAGCGGCACGGGAGGCGCGAGATGCATATGCGGCAGCGGAGGCGGCTCTATCGGCGGCGGCGGCAGTGCGGACGGCAAAAGCGGCGGCGGCGTCCTGGGTGGTTTTTGCGAGCTTGGAGATGATTGAAGTCATTGCGGAAGGATGGGCGAGGGACGGAGGGTTGCTGCGCGTTGCCTTTGTTAGCCCCTGATTTCCTCGTAATATAGCAGCGTCGAAAAAGTTCACGAAAAAACATAATTTGGGTGGTCAATTATGAGTTTGGGTCTTTTCTAGCCGTCCGATCAAGTTTAGCTTGATGGTTTAGGGCAACTCAAGTCGCTCACCTCAACTGCCTCCCCTTCCCCTCTCTCGCGCTGGCGGTGGTGGGCAAAGGACCTCTTCCTGGCGCATGAAACCTTAACCTGCTTGCCTTCTCTTCATCTTGCTTGTTGAATATGATTGGCTTTTGGTTCACAGGAATAAGGTTAGGCAAATACTCCCTCCGTCCGAAAATACTTGTCATCAAAATGGATAAAAAGGATGTACGAAGTAACTCTTTGCATGGAGAAGATTTCATTGGCGTCTTGATGGCAAGCATGTTGCAATGGCATCCTATCATGATCATCCTGGTTAAGTCTTCACCTTGTTTGTCTTCTTTAAACTATCCATGCTTTTATTTCCTTAACTGCTCTCTCCGTTTCTAAATATAGGCCTTTTTAAAAATTTCAATATGAACCACATGCGGATCTTTATGGACATATTTTAGAGTGTGGATTCACTCATTTTGCTCCCTGTTAGTCAGTATTGGAATATCTGAAGGGCCTTATGTTTAAGAACGGAGGGAGTATGTGCTTATCACGTGTTTGATGCAATGCACAAGAATAATGGGGCACTCGGTGGTATTTATTTCTACGTGTGAGGAATATAACATGTAAATGCCATCAATCTTCAAACCTAAGCGCTGTAAGTGAGCTTCATGTGAAGCTTACCCTATAATTTACGTTCTAGGTACAAGCATGTGACGTCCCCGATTCAATCGTACACTAATCATACATGCAAACATGTACGATCAAGATCAGGGACTCACGGGAAGATATCACAACACAACTCTAAAATAAAATAAGTCATACAAGCATCATAATACAAGCCAGGGGCCTCGAGGGCTCGAATACAAGTGCTCGATCATAGACGAGTCAGCGGAAGCAACAATATCTGAGTACAGACATAAGTTAAATAAGTTTGCCTTAAGAAGGCTAGCATAAACTGGGATACAGATCGAAAGAGGCGCATGCCTCCTGCCTGGGATCCTCCTAAACTGTCCTGGTCGTCGTCAGCGGCCTACACATAGTAGTAGGCACCTCCGGTGTAGTAGGAGTCATCGTCGAAGCTGGCGTCTGGCTCCTGGGCTCCAGCATCTGGTTGCGACAACCAGGTAGAGAGGAAAGGGGGCAAAAGGAGGAGAAAAGCAACCATGAGTACTCATCCAAAGTACTCGCAAGCAAGAATCTACACTACATATGCATGGGTATATGTGTAAAGAGGCAATATCGGTGGACTGAACTGCAGAATGCCAGAATAAGAGGGGGATAGCTAGTCCTATCGAAGACTATACTTCTGGCAGCCTCCGTCTTGCAGCATGTAGAAGAGAGTAGATTGCAGTCCTCCAAGTAGCATCACATAGCATAATCGTACCCGGCAATCCTGTGGAAAAGCGATCACCGGGTTGTCTCTGGAACTTGTCTGGGTGTGTTTTATTAAGTATCCGGTTCTAGTTGTCACAAGGTCAAGGCACAACTCCGGGTCATCCTTTTACCGAGGGACACGGCTATTCGAATAGATAAACTTCCCTGCAGGGGTGCACCACATAACCCAACATGCTCAATCCCCTTTGGCCGCACACACTTTCCTGGGTCATGCCCGGCCTCGGAAGATCAACATGTCGCAGCCCCACCTAGGCACAACAGAGAGGTCAGCACGCCGGTCTATATCCTATGCGCGCAGAGGTCTGGGCCCATCGCCCATTGCACACCTGCACGTTGCGTACGCGGCCGGTGAGCAGACCTAGCAACCTCCATTACAAAGGAAGTTGGGTTACGCAGTCCAACCCGCGCCGCTCAGTCGCCGACGTCAAGAAGGCTTCGGCTGATACCACGGCGTCAAGTGCCCATAACTGTTCCCGCGTAGTTGGTTAGTGTGTATAGGCCAGTGGCCAGACTCAGATCAAATACCAAGATCTCGTTAAGCGTGTTTTTATGAAGTAACCGCGGACGCCGACCAGGGCCAGGCCCACCTCTCGCCTAGGTGGTCTCAACCTGCCCTGTCGCTCCGCCACAAAGTAACAGTCAGGGGCCGTCGGGAACCCAGGCCCACCTCTACCGGGATGGAGCCACCTGTCCTTCCAGCCCCACATCGGAATCACTTGCGGGTACTCAACGAGCTGACCCGACTTTAGTCACCACCTAAATAGTATGTATGTATAGTATATACCCGTGATCACCTCCCGAGTGATCACGGCCCGATAGTATAGCAAGGCAAACTGACAAGAATGTAGGGCCAATGATGATAAACTAGCATCCTATACTAGGCATTTAGGATTGCGGGTAAGGTATCAATGAATGTAGCAACAATGACAGGCTATGCAACAGAATAGGAATAACTGAACAGTAACATGCTACACTACTCTAATGCAAGCAGTAGAGAGAAGAATAGGCGATATCTGGTGATCAAGAGGGGGGGGGGCTTGCCTGGTTGCTTTGGCAAGGAGGGTTCGTCGTCGACATAGTTGTACTCAGGGGCATCAGCGTCAGTCTCGGGGTCTACTAGAGAAGAAGAGGGGGAAGAAACAGTAAATACATTGCAAACAGATGCATGACGATGCATGACAAAGCAAATAGCGGTGATAGGTGTGCCCTAATGCAGTACTAGGTGATACCGGTAAAGGGGGGAAACATTCGGGAAAGTATCCCCGGTGTTTCGCGTTTTCGGACAGATGAACCGGAGAAGAAATGTTGCAGGTTCACTATGCTAGGGATGTGTGGCGGACAAACGGGCTGCGCATCCGGATTCTTCTCGTCGTTCTGAGCAACTTTCATGTACAAAGTTTTTCCATCCGAGCTACGATTTATTTTATATTAGTTTTACAAGATTTAATCATTTTTAGAATTTATTTAATTATTTTAAATCAACATTATCCAGAATAGTGTATGCTGACGCCAGCATGGCGTCAGCAGTCAATAGGGTGTTGACTGGGTCAAACTGACGTGTGGGGTCCGTTAGTCATTGACTCTTAACTAATTAACCTAGTTAGTTTAATTAACAGATTAATTACGTTAATTAAACACGATTAATTAAGTTAATTAATTTAGTTAATTAATTAATTAGTATTTTTATTTTTATTATTTTCTTTTCCCTTTTTTTGTTCTCAGGGGCGAGGCCCCACTGGTCATTGGCCTAGGGCCTTGGCGGGCACTGGGCGCTAACGGGAGCTGGGGCGGGCGCTGCGGGTGCGGGAACCCGAACTGGACGCGGCCAGTTGAGGCCACGGCGAGGGGGAAAACGCTGGCACGACGCCGGCATGGCAGCGGCAACGCCACGGCGGGGCAAAAGGGAGGAGCAAGGCAGGCACCGGAGCACCGGCGGTGGCCGCGGGCGTGAGGCGCGGCACAGCCGAGCGCGGAGCGCGCCGGGGCGGACGACGGCGCGGACGACAGGCGAGGCTAGCGCGCGGGTGCGCGCGCGCTCACCGCGAGCACGAGCACCGGTCGGCGCGTGCACGACCGCGGGACGACGCGAGGAGCAGAGAGGAAGGGAGGCCGGGGGCCTCACCGCGGATCCATAGGGTCAAGGGCAGCGTGGCTCGGGGAGGAGTCGGGGAAGCGAGATCCGGCGACGGGGTGGGAACTCGACGGCGAGGTAGCTCCGGGCGGCGTCGGGCGATGGCGGTGTGGCGCCGGTGATGTGGTGGTGGTTGGCGACAGCGTCAGGGCGATCGGGGCGGCAAGGGCGCGGTCGGTGACGAAGCTGTGGCCAGCACGGGGCCATTGGAGGCAGCGGTGCGGGGCACGGACGAGGCGCCGAGGCCCAGGGTGACGGCGTCGAGGTGGCGGGGCGCCGGCTCGGTGTCGGGGGGGGGGGGGGGGGGGGGGGACGACGGTCGTCGGGGAGCATCGGGACGGCGGCGGGATTTGCTGCCCCGATCCAGAAGGGGATCGGGGGAAGAGGAGGGGGCGAGAGAGAGAGACGTGGGGAGGAGTGTGTGGTTGGGGGAGTTAGGGTTTTCCCCCTGGTGGGGATATGGAGGGGGGGTTGGGCCGGTTGGTTGGTTGGCCGGCTGGGCCGTCTGGCCCAGTTGGCCAGGGGGTGTCTTTTTCTTTTATTTTTGCTTGTTTTGTTTTCTTTTACTTTTTCTTAGTTCTCTTTTTTGTTTTCTTTTAGTTCCTAATTATTTTAGTTTCTTTAAAATACCAAGTTAGCACCTAAATTAATATCATCAAAATAGGCCATTACCAAACCTAGTTTGGACCCAAAATAAATTAGTTTAATATTTTTTTATATTTTCAAGAGCAATTAAATTATTATTTTAGTCACTATTTTTAATTAGTTTAGGGCATTTAAACACTTTGTAAAAGGTTGTTTCCACCACCAAAACTAGTTAGGGATTATTTACCACATGATGAACATTTTAGTTCTAATATTTGAAAACTTTTATTGATTGCTTGATTTTGAATTTGAATTTGAATCGGTTTCGAACTGACGCGAGATCATCAATAGTAATCGAGTGATGTGGCATCATTAGCAGAGGGTTGTTGTAGCTTAATTACCCGGGCGTCACAAAGCACGTTAGCTCAAGTGCCATCATAATTGTCCACTTCTTAATAGTATTTGGATAGCTCGGTTTAGGGATATACGAGGCATTGGAATTTTGAGATGGACTGATGGAGGATCTGATTATGTTGGTAAATGTGATCTTAATGTTAGTTCACTTACCATCCTTCAATTCAGATTGAAGGCATTATACTGTTATAATAATTCACACTATAGTTATGCATTTTAATTTTGTATAGAGAGTAGTGCTTTTCTTTGACAAATGCGATAAGTTGCAACCAAACTATAATCTTTTTAATACGACCGAATTTCTTCTACTACCCTATCAAAGCACCCAGTCCGGAGAACCAAAAACATCACGAACATTAAACCATACTCCAATGTTTCACATCGAACCATGCTCTAATGATCTAAATCGCCCCAATGTTTAGCATCAAACACGTTCAACAGTTAACCTCATTGCTAAATCCCATGTCTGGTTGTTTAAATAAAAACACAAGCTTTATTCATTTGAAATAATCATTACATCGTTTATGAGGATCGGTACAATTTCTTTTAAAGGCTCCTTAAATCCCACGCCTGGTTATAAGCACCAACTCACCCGAGTCCTACCCCTTGCCTCTGCTTTCCCCTTGCTCCTCTCCAGAATATTTCGGAGAGACAGGGGAGCAAAGCTAGGGTTTCGACACCGCCGCCACATTGTCCTCCCAACATCAAACTAAGTGCAATGCTAGGGCATGGGCTCTCCTATACACCAACTCAAACCAAGTGCATTCTAGGTGAGCGTACATGGAAAAAAGTTATTATCAATATTTACATTCTTTGTTTATTATGATTACGATGATACTCTAAATATAATTACAAAGCACGCACATGTTTCCCAATTATACTGAACCCAAGTTGCAAGAACATTTATCACCCACCAGAAATTTCTATAGGTATGATTACCTACTAATACACTACCAAATATTATTAAAATATTTGTTAGAGTCCATAGTTTGGAAATCTCTACAATGAAATTCAATGTTACCAAAATAGATATGAACACACACACATACATGCGAATATATATTTTTACAATACATAATTTATGTAGCATTCATTTTTTTCTTAAATCGCATTTTATATATAGCAAAAGCAAAAATTTCACTCACATACATTACAATTTATTAACTTTTTACACTATAACTAGTATTTGGCAACACTATTATGTGGTTAACTATGGTAGATAAACAATATAAAATTATGCTCATTATCACTATACTATGCAAGTAACTAAAATAAATATAAAAAATTAGAATAAAAACTTTGTCCGGGGTTCATTGCATGGACCGGCCCTATCACAAATTCATTTCTAAGAAAGTGAAGATATTGCACTAAATATCTAGTTTCCTATCTAATCAAATTCCAGCATTTGTAGTTCCTGCAGCTCGTGGTTGTTTTGTAGAGAAACTAATGGAATTGGAGCATATGACCTAAAGTTGGAAGCTGTTAAAGCAAGCTCTGATTCATGCACTCGGGCCACCTTTGTGCATGTGTCTGGCAGGTGCCTCAGGTTTCTACGCCGGTTGTGAGTGTGCCCTCTTTGATGCTGAAGTGTTACCCCAAGCACAAGAAAATGAGATGGAATACATATGTGCTTTGTTTAATATATTGTTTTCACTTCAAACAGGCAGTGGATATTCCACTGCATGTGGTTAGAACAATCGTTTCTCAATTCAATAAATTCTAGGCCATATTTCTGAATATGTATGTTGCATGTAGTGTACGTTCTATCTTGTATGTATTTCGGTTTTCTAAACCATATGTTTATGACTATGTGTATGTCTCATCTTATACCATGTATGTCTACCAAGTTTCAATTTTCTGAATAAGTATGTTGCATGCAAGTCATGTTCTACCATATATGTCTCTTAGTTTTAAAATTTCCGAACCATCTTTATGAACTCATCCGTTCAGACGTTTTTGAATCATGTTTTCTTTTTGACAAAGAGAGCTCCCTCTCCGATTTCGTATACTATAAACCAAATGTCTCACAGAACAACTACAGAAAAAAAGTAGGACAGACCAAACATGTTCCACATCTTGCAATTTTGGGGAATCCACAAATTGGATCTTCAAAACAGAAGACAAAATAACGAACTCCATATCAAGGAAAGGCATAATAAGTTTTTAGAACAATGATAGCAAACACTAAAAGAACTAATGGCAAAGTATGCGGTAGCATGCGCGCGCGCACACACACACACACATGTAGAGAAGTTCTTTGTGCAGATGGACTTTGAAGAAGGACAGGAGACAAAAGCAGCTCAAGGCGTTGTAATTCTCCTCACCCCTACTGTCCATCCATGCACTACATCAAGCACTTCATTTGCTATCATCTCGGAAATTTTTACTTATTGTCATGCTTGATTTTCCTGCTTTATCTAAAAATGATCCAATCATTAAGCCACCTTGCAATGATGTTGACAACAACATTAGGATCGTTGATCTTTTTGTTATCAACCCCGCACTATTTCTTAATCACCATATGGACCAAAAGATAGCAGATACACCGACCGTCATAAGATGTTTATAATGTTTTATAAATCTCTTAAGCCAAATGTTTAACATGTCATTCATATTATCAGGAACATGAAAGGCGTGTTTTAGAATATTCCATAACATTTTAGAAATTGAGCATTGCAAAAATAGATGGTTAATTTATTCATCTCTACCACAGAAGGGACAAGATTTGTTTACTAACCATCCTCTCCTAATCAAGTTATTATTGGTTTGAACACTGTTTCTAAGAACCAACCACATAAAAACTTGATTCTAGAAAGCATTTTAACTTTCCACAAAAAAAATTGTGTGGGAAGGAGCCCATTTTCACTCAAGTAGGGTTTCACAAAATATATCCCACCCATTTAACTCAACATTAGAATATGCTTATTTGATGCCTGTCCACAATTCAATTGACTAAACCCCTCCCCCCCCCCACACACACACGCACGCACATGCACACACACCTGCACACATCACCACCACCACAAAATCCTTCTAAAATAATCATTGTCTTATCCTTTTTTAAGTACTTCAACTACTAACATTTTTCTATCAAAACAAATATTGTATAATCTAGGGTAGTTGGATTTCAGAGGTTTATCCCCAATCCACTAGTCTTCCCGAAATCTCACATTTTCACCATTTCCCATGCAAAATATACACAAAGAGAAGAAATGGTCTCTATGTTTAAGTAAGCCACCCCGGAACTGGGATCACCCTATTTAGATTTGATTCCAGTTTTAAAAAGTTGTCCTATATACTTATGAGAATAGATTGCCGTAACCTCCTAAATTATAAATTTTCCACCACCATGCATATCAATGATTGATTCACTACGGCGAGAATTTGAACACCAACACCCCCAAGTTTTTTTGGCAACAAACATCATAACATGTTACTAGGTGATATTTCGTTTTGTTAGTTTCTTCCTACCACAACAATCTAACTCTAAAAACATTCATCTGATTTTAACCCCTACAGGTAACCCATGGAAAGACATCATAAAATTTGGGATACCAAATACGGATGATTGCATCAAAGTGACTGCTACTTGTGATCTGCGTTGGTTTTTCCCCGAAGAGGAGAGGATGATGCAGTACAGTAGAGATAAATATTTCCCTCAGTTAAGAACCAAGGGTATCAATCCAGTAGGAGAATCAAGCAACACCTCGTTAGCAGCACATGCACATAAAATAACAACTTCTTGCACCCAACGCGAACAAGGTGTTGTCAATCCCTTGGCGTTAAGTTGCAAGGATTAAATCTAGCAGGGATAAATAGATAGATAAAATACAAAATAAAATAACAGTAAATAAATAGTAGCAAAGTATTTTTGGATTTTAATATATGATAAAAGTAGACCCTGGGGCCATAGTTTTCACTAGAGGCATCTCTCTTGAAGATAGCATACGGTGGGTAAACAAATTACTGTTGGGCAATTGATAGAAAAGCAAATAATCATGACGATATCCAAGGCAATGATCATGTATATAGTCATCACGTTCGAGAGAAGTAGACCGACTCCTGCCTGCATCTACTACTCTTACTACACACATCGACCGCTATCTAGCATGCATCTAGAGTATTAAGTTCATAAAGAACGGAGCAACGCCTTAAGTAAGATGACATGATGTAGACAAAGTAAACTCACGCATGAATAAGCCCCATATTTTTATCCTTAATAGAAACAATACAATACATGTCATGTCCCCTTCTGTCACTAGGATTGAGCAGCGCAAGATCGAACCCATTACAAAGCACCTCTCACATTGCAAGAAAAATCAATCTAGTTGGCCAAACCAAATCAATAGATCAGAGAGAAATATGAAGCTATGATAATCATGCATAAAATAGTTCAGAGAAAAATCAAATAATATTCGTGGATAATCTGAGCATAAACTCACAATTCTTTGGATCCCACCAAACACACCGCAAAAAGTGATTACATCGAATAGAACTCGAAGAACATAGAGGAGAACATTGTATTGAAGATCAAAGTGACAGATGAAGCCGTCTAGCTACTTACTATGGACCCGTAGATCTGTGGTAAACTACTCACACGTCATCGGAAGGGCAGCAAGGCTGATGTAGAGCCCCTCCGTGATTGATTCACCCCCCGCGACAGTGCCGGAAAAGGCCCCCAGATGGGATCTCTCGAGAACAAAAGCTTGCAGCGTCGGAAAAAGTATTTCATTGTGTCGTCTGTTGGTTTCCCGATTATAGAGAATTTATAGAGGTGGAATTAGGTCAAACGGAGCCTCATGGGCCCCACGAGCTACCGGGGTGCGCCTACCCCCTGGGCGCGCTTTGGTGCCTCGTGGGCCCACGCTTCATCTTCTGTCCCTCTCCCAAAGCTTGAACCGTCTCTGTTGTCCAGAAAAAAATCTCCAAAAAGTTTTGTGGCATTTGGACTTCATTTGGTATTGATATCTGGAAAACCAAAAATAGGCACACAAAAAACAACTGGCACTGGGCACTAAGTTAATAGGTTAGTCCCAAAAAATGATATAAGGTGCTTGTAATTGAATATAAAACATCCAAGATTGATACTATAATAGCATGGAATAGTAAAAAAAATATGGATACGTTGGAGACGTGTCAAGCATCCCTAAGCTTATTTCCTACTCGTCCTCGAGTAGGTAAATGATAAAAACAGAATTTTTGATGTGGAATGCTACCTATCATATGCATCATATAATCTTTCTTTTTGACATGGACATTTGGATTAGAGTGATTCAAAGAAATAGTCTATAGTTTGACATGAAGACATAAATACTCAAGCATATCAATAAGCAACCATGTCTTTCAAAATATCAATGCTAAAGAAAGTTATCCCTAGCCCATTATGCTCAATCCTTGATCCATTCATGAAACACACTCAAATATTAGTTACACCCAACACACAATTATGACAATAGTGTTCTCTAGTTGGTGCTTTATAAGAAGATGGAGACTCGGAATAATAATAAAAAATAAAAATTGCATAAAAGTAAATAGATATGCCCTTCGCAGAGGGAAGCGGAGATTTATAGAGGTGCTAGAGCTCAAAGCTTAAATTAGAGAGATAAAATTATTTTGAGAGGCCTGCTTTTCTTGTCAACGCTATGACCGAGAATTCTCAACATCTTCCATGCTAGACACATTATAGGCGGTTCCCAAACAGAAAATAAAATTCATTTCCTTTCCACCATTCTTACACAATCCATGGCTAGCCGTATCCACGGGTGCCTTCCAAGTTCTCACTTTCCAAGAAATTTTGTTGTTATTATTTTTTATTCATTTTGGGACTGGGCATCCCTATTACTTGCCACTTTCTCATGCAATGACAAGTGAATAAACATTCATCATGAGAATAACCCGCCTAGCATGAAAGATATTGGCCACCCCCTGCCGCCACATGAGCGGTACAGGCACACAAAACGGAAATTTATTTTGAATAATTAGAGTTGGCTATGCAAATTTACTTGGAACGACATGGAGATACGACATATAGTAGGTATGGTGGACTGATATGTCTCCGTCGTATCTACTTTTCCAAATATGTTTGCTCTTGTTTTGGACTCTAATTTGCATGATTTGAATGAAACTAACCCGGACTGACGATGTTTTCAGCAGAACTACCATGGTGTTGTTTTTGTGCAGAAATAAAAGTTCTCGGAATTGGACGAAATTTTTTGAAGATCTTTGTGGAATATATAAAAAATACTAGAGCCAAGACCCAGAGGAGGGGAGCCAGCAGTGGCCCACGAGCCACCAGGGCACGGCCACCCCCTGGGCGCACCCTGGTGCCTTGTGGGGCCCATGTGGCTCCGCTGACCCTAATCTCAAGCCTATAAATTCCTATTTCTTGAGAAAAAATAGGAGAAGAAGTTGTATCGTGTTTCACGATACAGAGCCGCCGCCACCTCTTGTTCTTCATCTGGAGGGCATATCAGGAGTCCGTTTCGGGCTCCGGAGAGGGGGATTCGTCGTCATCATCATCACCAACCCTTCTTCATCACCAATTTCATGATGGTCACCATCAGGTGTGAGTAATTCCTTCGTAGGCTAGCTGGACGGTGATGTGTTGGATGAGATTGATCTTGTATTCGAGCTAGTTTTGTTAGGCTTGATCCCTAATATACACTATGTTCTGAGAATGATGTTGCTATGACTTTGCTATGCTTAATGCTTGTCACTAGGGCCTGATGCGTCTCCAACGTATCGATAATTTATGAAGCATTCATGCTATTATATTATCTGTTTTGGATGTTTATGGGCTTTACTAAGCACTTTAATATTATTTTTGGGACTAATCTAATAACTGGAGGCCTAGCCCATATTGTTGTTTTCTTGCCTATTTCAGTGTTTCGAAGAAAAGGAATATCAAACGGAGTCCAAACGGAATGAAACCTTTGGGAAAGTTATTTTTGGAACGGAAGCAATCCAAGGGACTTGGAGTGCACATAAGGGAAGCTTCGAGGTGGCCACGAGGCAGGGAGGCGCGCCCACCTCCACTGGGCACGCCCCCCACCCTCGTGGGCCCCTCGTGGCTCCCCTGACCGACTTCTTTCACCTATATAAGTCCATATACCCTAAAACCTTCGAGGAACAAGATAGATCGGGAGTTCCACCGCCGCAAGCCTCTATAGCCACCAAAAACCTCTGGGAGCCCATTCCGGCACCCTACCGGAGGGGGAATCAATCATCGGTGGCCATCTTCATCATCCCGGCGCTCTCCATGACGAGGAGGGAGTAGTTCACCCTCGGGGTTGAGGGTATGTACTAGTAGCTATGTGTTTGATCTCTCTCTCTCTCTCTCTCTCTCTCTCTCTCTCTCGTGTTCTTGAGGTGATACGATCTTGATGTATCGTGAGCTTTGCTATTATAGTTGGATCTTATGATGTTTCTCCCCCTCTACTCTCTTGTGATGAACTGAGTTTTCCTCTTGAAGCTATCTTATCAGATTGAGTCTTTAAGGATTTGAGAACACTTGATGTATGTCTTGCCGTGCTTATCTGTGGTGACAATGGGATATTCACGTGATCTACTTGATGTATGTTTTGGTGATCAACTTGCGGGTTCAATGAACCTATGCATAGGGGTTGGCACATGTTTTCATCTTGACTCTCCCGTAGAAACTTTGGGGCACTCTTTGAAGTACTTTGTGTTGGTTGAATAGATGAATCTAAGATTGTGTGATGCATATCGTATAATCATGCCCACGGATACTTGAGGTGACAATGGAGTATCTAGGTGACATTAGGGTTTTGGTTGATTTGTGTCTTAAGGTGTTATTCTAGTGCGAACTCTGTGATAGATCGAACGGAAAGAATAGCTTCGTGTTATTTTACTACGGACTCTTGAATAGATCGAGCAGAAAGGATAACTTTGAGGTGGTTTCGTACCCTACCATAATCTCTTCGTTTGTTCTCCGCTATTAGTGACTTTGGAGTGACTCTTTGTTGCATGTTGAGGGATTGTTATATGATCTAATTATGTTATTATTGTTGAGAGAACTTGCACTAGTGAAAGTATGAACCCTAGGCCTTGTTTCCTAGCATTGTAATACCGTTTACGCTCACTTTTACCACTTGTTACCTTGCTGTTTTTATATTTTCAGATTACAAATACTCATATCTACCATCCATATTGCACTTGTATCACCATCTCTTCGCCGAACTACTGCACCTATACAATTTACCATTGTATTGGGTGTGTTGGGGACACAAGAGACTCTTTGTTATTTGGTTGCAGGGTTGTTTGAGAGAGACCATCTTCATCCTACGCCTCCCACGGATTGATAAACCTTAGGCCATCCACTTGAGGGAAATTTGCTACTGTCCTACAAACCTCTGCACTTGGAGGCCCAACAACGTCTACAAGAAGAAGGTTGTGTAGTAGACATCAAGCTCTTTTCTGGCGCCGTTGCCTGGGAGGTGAGTGCTTGAAGGTATATCTTTAGATCTTGCAATCAAATCTTTTTGTTTCTTGTTTTATCACTAGTTTAGTTTATAAAAGAAAACTACCAAAAAAATGGAATTGAGTTTGCCTCATACACTTCATCTTTTTAATATCTTTCATAAGTATGATGAAAAGGAAAATTGTGCTCAAGTTCTAGAAGAAGAAGTCTATAAAATGTTTGGTACCAAATCTTTGAATGATGAGCATGATTGCAATGTTGTTAGTATGAACTCCTTGAATATCCATAGTACTAATGATGATTGCACTAGTCATGATGAAAATATCTCTTATAAGCATGTCAATTTTTGTGGAGTGCATTGGGTTTGCAAGTACACACCAAATAGAGAAGATAGATATTGCAAGAGGCATAAGCATTTAGAAACTAAATTGTTGCAAGAAAGGCTAAATGTGAGTGCTGAAAATTTATTTCCTTTGACGTACTTGTGAACTTTGCAATGAAAGTGGTCATTTACATCTCCGATGCAAATTGTTTTATGATCGAATCATGTCCAAAAATTGTGATGATTTGATTTCGCTTGCACATTATAATGAACTTAGTTTGCTTATGGGTTATGAATAAATGAAACGTATAACTAAGTATCTTCCAGAATTTGCCCGTTATAAACTTCTTATTTTGATCTAGAGAAGATTTATTTGTATTGTGCGGTGAATTGCATTGAAAATCCTTATATTGACAATTACCTAAAGAAAAGAAAACAAATAGAAGATGAAGAGAATACTAATGAAAGGGAAGAGACTTCCCAATATCCTCCTATTATTTCTTATGATGAATCAGGTAACGAGGAGGATCTTTCTATTCAACCAATCTCATCAATAAGGAGCTCAAAGAAGAAGGTTGAACCCACACATAATGTGAAGAAGAAAAAGAAAAAAGGAGAAGCAAAGGTAAAAAGGCATCCCTCCCAAATGATGTTGCTCCTACTACTCATTGTGATGATGATAATTGCTATACTATTGGTGCTATCCATACTATTAATGATGAGAGTGATTATTCTTATGATATGAAAAGTCCCAAGCTTGGGGAAGCTATGTTTGATGAGGATGACATATTTGAGAATATATTTGCTGAAATTAATGTTTGTCCCAAGCTTGGGGGTGCTACGCTTAATGAAGACGATATTTTTAGCCTCCCAAGTTTTGATATGCAAAGTTATTATGATCATAGCATGCCTCTTACCTATGATGATTATATTCATGAAAGTGGGTTTGGAAGAGTGTCAACTTTAGGAAGTAATGATCCCACTATTTTGGAGGATGTTGAATCTTATTGTGATGAAGATGAAAGTGGATTTGGAAGAGTGTCAACTTTATTTAGTGATGATTCCACTATCTTGGAAGAGGCTTCAATTGATTATGATGAGAACAAAGTTGCTACTTATGATGATTATTGTGATGAAACTTATGCTATAAAAAGTATTGAAGATTATATTTATAAAACTTGTCATGATTATGATTACCCTTTTTCTGAACTTCATTCTTTTAATGTGGAAACAATTTATAGTATCGAGTCTCTTATGATATTCCCACTATTCCGAATGAGAAGAATTTTGCTTATGTGGAGAGTAGTAAATTTTCTATGCAAGTAGATCATGAAAAGAATGCTTTAGGTGCTAGTTATATTGTTGAATTCATCCATGATGCTACTGAAAATTATTATGAGGGAGGAACATATGCTTGTAGGAATTGCAAAAATATCAAGTTTCCTTTCTATGTGCTTAAAATCTTGAAGCTATGCTTGTTTTACCTTCCTATGCTAGTTGATTATTGTTCCTATAAGTTGTTTGCTCACAAAATCCCTATGCATAGGAATTGGGTTAGGCTTAAATGTGCTAGTCATATGTTTCATGATGCTCCCGTTATGTTTCAATTCTTATCTTTTATGTGAGCATCATTGTCATCATCATGCCTAGCTAGAAAGGCATTAAAGAAAAGCGCTTGATGGGAGACAACCCAATATTTACCCTTACTGTTTTTGTGTGTACACATGATTATTCTACTGTAGTAATCATGTTTTATAGCTTTTGTTTCAATAAAGTGCCAAGTAAGACCTTTAGGATAGCCTACGGTGATAGTTGTGTTGATCCTGCTAAAAATCAGAAACTTTTGCACCCAGTAAATTAGTTTTGATAATTCACAGAAACGTGATTTTGATCTGATTCTTTTTGCTATTGGTAAGAGTTTCGTAGTTCCATAAGTATACATTTGATACAGATTACTACAGACTGTTCTGTTTTTGACAGATTCTGTTTTCTATGTGTTGTTTGCTTATTTTGATGAATCTATGAGTAGTATCGGAGGGTACGAGCCATAGAGAAGTTGGAATACAGTAGATATTACACCTTTATGAATTTAGAATGAGTTCATTACAGTACCTAAGTGGTGATTTTTTTTCTTATACTAACGGAGCTTACGAGTTTTCTGTTGAGTTTTGTGTTGTGAAGTTTTCAAGGTTTGGGTAAAGATTTGATGGACTATGGAATAAGGAGTGGCAAGAGCCTAAGCTTGGGGATGCCCAAGGCACCCCAAGGTAATATTCAAGGACAACCAAGAGCCTAAGCTTGGGGATGCCCCGGATGGCATCCCCTCTTTCGTCTTCATTCATCGGTAACTTTACTTGGAGCTATATTTTTATTCACCACATGATATGTGTTTTGCTTGGAGTGCCATGTTGTTTTATTTTGTTTTGCTTGCTGTTTGAATAAAATACCCAGATCTGCAATTCTTAAATGCTAGAGAGTCTTCACATAGTTACATAATTATTTTACTACTCATTGATCTTCACTTATATCTTTTTGGAGTAGTTTGTCATTTACTCGTGTGCTTCACTTATATCTTATGAGTAAATGGTTAAATGAGTTGAATGTCATAAATCTGAAATTCTATAGGTTTCATTTGCTTATCCCATGGGTAGTAGTGACTTCACATCTAAGAAGTAGAGGTGGTAAATTTATTGAAGGTTAGCAAGCATTGTATTGGTCACTTGAACAATTCAAGAAAGAATATTGAAGGAAGAGAGATTTCACATATAAATATACTATCTTAGACATCATCTATGATTGTGAGCCCCATTAATTATTTTCAAACCTGAGCAAATTAGTTGAAGTTGGACAAGGAAGACAATGTAATGAGTTATACTTGGGTATATTTGTATAGAAGTTATATTGTTATAGATCCTCCAACATGTGGTGCTTGCTTTTTAGAATCCTTTGCTAGCCAAAATATTTGTACTAAGCGGGAATACTGCTTGTGCATCCAAATTCCTTGAACCAAGTTTCTTCCATGAGTGTCCACCATACCTACCTTTATGCGGTATTTACCTGCCGTTCCAAGTAAATTTGCATGTGCCAAACTCTAAACCTTCAAATAATAATCTGTTTTGTATGCCCGAATCGCTCATGTAGCGACTAGGGGTTGTCAGTATCTTCCATGCTAGGTGGGTTATTCTCAAGATGAGTGGACTCCGCTCATCATTCACGAGAAAAATGGCTGGTAACCGGGATGCCCAGTCCCATGATCAAAAGATCAAAATCAAATCAAAAATAATTGCAAACAAAACTCCCCCAGGATTGATGTTAGTTGGAGGCACCCATTGTTTCGGGCAAGCCATGGATTGATGATTGTTGGTGGAGGGGGAGTAAAAACTTTACCATTCTGTTTGGAAACCGCCTATAATATGTATGTAGTATGGAAGATATTGGGAACTCTTGGTTGTTATGTTGACAATGAAAGCATGTCTCTCAAAATTATTTATCTCTATTTCAAAATCGAGCTCTGGCACCTTTGCAAATCCCTGCTTCCCTCTGCGAAGGGCCTATCTTTTACTTTTATGCAAGAGTCAGTAGTATTCCTTCTCATTCCTACCTACTCTTTAGTTGGCAAGCATCATGTGTTGGTAAAAGATCTAAGCATATATGGCCATGCAAATATATTTGATCATGAATTATTATTGTTGACAATTATCTATATGATAAGTAAGTTGGGAGGCGAAACACCAAGCCCCTATCTTTCTCTGTGTTGGATGGATGCTATTTGTTCTAAGAATATGCTTTGAGTGGTAGCAATTATGGAAGACTATATGATAGTTGAGTATGTGGAGTTTGCTAAATCAAAGCTCTGACATAGACCCTTCCTGAAAATAAGATGAATTGTAATAATTTGATGACTGAGAATGAAGTTTGCTAGTTTTCAAGAAAGTTTATGGTCTATGCTTTAACATGTGAATAGCTTGTTACTTGATCTTGAGAAGTTTTATGAGATGAACCACTGTTATTACATATAATCATGCTAGAAAAGGTGATTGAAATTATCATTGATCAAACTTGTGCACCTGCTAGCATTCACACTTCATAAATTCTTTCTTTTATCATTTACCTACTCGAGGATGAGCAGGAATTAAGCTTGGGGATGCTGATACGTCTCCAACGTATCTATAATTTATGAAGCATTCATGCTATTATATTATCTGTTTTGGATGTTTATGGGCTTTACTAAGCACTTTTATATTATTTTGGGACTAACCTATTAACCGGAGGCCCAGCCCATATTGTTGTTTTCTTGCCTATTTTAGTGTTTTGAAGAAAAGGAATATCAAACGGAGTCCAAACGGAATGAAACCTTCGCGAAAGTTATTTTTGGAACGGAAGCAATCTAGTGGACTTGGAGTGCATGTAAGGGAAGCTTCGAGGTGGCCATGAGGCAGGTAGGCACGCCCACCTCCCCTGGGCATGTCCCCCACCCTCGTGGGCCCCTCGTGGCTCCCCTGACCGACTTCTTTCACCTATATAATTCCATATACCCTAAAACCTTCGGGGAACAAGATAGATCGGGAGTTCCACCGCCGCAAGCCTCTGTAGCCACCAAAAACCTCTCGGGAGCCCGTTCTGGCACCCTGCGGGAGGGGGAATCCATCACCGGTGGCCATCTTCATCATCCCGACGCTCTCCATGACGAGGAGGGAGTAGTTCACCCTCGGGGTTGAGGGTATGTACCAGTAGCTATGTGTTTGAGCTCTCTCTCGTGTTCTTGAGGTGATACGGTCTTGATGTATCGCGAGCTTTGCTATTATAATTGGATCTTATGATGTGTCGGTGTACAAAAGTAGGGGATCTCCTTTTGACCCCTTTACTTGTGCACGGGCAGTCAGAGCCACGCGCCACGGCCGCACATAGCAGGGCAAAGGAGGGGAGCTGGAGAAAAGCCGAAGGCACAAAAACAATCACCGCAACGCCAAAGAGAGCAGATGGACGAAGCAGGTTTCCCCGGCAAGCCCAGGAAACCTGTAAGACCCCCGGCAAGATCCTTGCTGGGGACGATAGCACCACGGCAAGACCCTTGCCGGGCCACCCGGCCCGGCAAGACCATTGCCAAGGGCGGCAGCGGGGCCACTGCCAGGCCCACACCAACCAAGTCTCCACCGCCGTTCACATGCAGCTGCCAGCCCAACCAGCTGGGCAGGCACCTGCATGGCAACATGCAGCTTCTAGGCCAACTCAGCACACGCCCGCATGGCGGCATGCAGATCTTCATGGAGGCTCCACCACCGTGCCACCTCAGCTGCTTGCCTGCCTACATGGCGCCGCATGCATCGTTGGCCAGGGCGCGTGTGATACGTCTCCAATGTATCTGTAATTTTTGATTGTTCCATGCTATTATATTACCCCTTTTGGATACTTATGGGCTTTATTTTACACATTTATACCATTTTTGGGACTAAGCTATTAACCGGAGGCCCAGCCCATATTGCTGTTTTTTTTTGCCTGTTTCAGTATTTCGAAGAAAAGGAATATCAAACGGAGTCCAAACGGAATGAAACCTTCGGCGACGTGATTTTTTGGAAGAATATGATCTGGAGACTTGGAGTTCACGTCAGAAGATACTCGAGGCAGCCACGAGATAGGAGGGCGCACCCCCCTGTAGGGCGCGGCCCCCTGTCTCTTGGGCCCCTCGAGCACCCCCCGATCGACTTCTTTTGCCTATATAACCCTACGTACCCTAAAACCATCAAAAATCAAGATAGATCGGGAGTTCCGCCGCCGAAAGCCTCTGTAGCCACCAAAAACCTCTCGGGAGCCCGTTCCGGCACCCTGCCGGAGGGGGAATCCATCACCGGTGGCCATCTTCATCATCCCGGCGATCTCCATGACAAGGAGGGAGTAGTTCACCCTCGGGGCTGAGGGTATGTACCAGTAGCTATGTGTTTGATCTCTCTCTCTCTCTCTCTCTCTCTCTCGTGTTCTCTCTATGGCACGATCTTGATGTATCGCAAGCTTTGTTATTATAGTTGGATCTTATGATGTTTCTCCCCCTCTACTCTCTTGTGATGAATTGAGTTTCCCTCTTGAAGTTATCTTTTCGGATTGAGTCTTTACTATGAGAACACTTGATGTATGTCTTGCTATGTTTATCTGTGGTGACAATGGGATATCACGTGCCTCTTGATGTATGTTTTGGTGACCAACTTGCGGGTTCCGCCCATGAACCTATGCATAGGGGTTGGCACACGTTTTCTTGACTCTGTGGTAGAAACTTTGGGGCACTCTTTGAAGTACTTTGTGTTGGTTGGCTGAATCTGAGATTGTGTGATGCTTATCATATAATCATGCCCACGGATACTTGAGGTGACAATGGAGTATCTAGGTGACATTAGGGTTTTGGTTGATTTGTGTCTTAAGGTGTTATTTTAGTATGAACTCTTGAATAGATTGATCCGAAAGAATAACTTTGAGGTGGTTTCGTACCCTACCATAATCTCTACGTTTGTTCTCCGCTATTAGTGGCTTTGGAGTGACTCTTTGTTGCATGCTGAGGGCTTGTTATATGATCTATCTATGTTATTATTGTTGAGAGAACTTGCACTAGTGAAAGTATGAACCCTAGGCCTTGTTTCCTATCATTGCAATACCGTTTACTCTCACTTTTATCATTAGTTACCTTGCTGTTTTTATATTTTCAGATTACAAATACCCATATCTACCATCCATATTGCACTTGTATCACCATCTCTTCGCCAAACTAGTGCACCTATACAATTTGCCATTGTATTGGGTGTGTTGGGGACACAAGAGACTCTTTGTTATTTGGTTGCAGGGTTGTTTGAGAGAGACCATATTCATCCTACGCCTCCTATGGATTGATAAACCTTAGGTCATCCACTTGAGGGAAATTTGCTACTGTCCTACAAACCTGTGCACTTGCAGGCCCAACAACGTCTACAAGAAGAAGGTTGTGTAGTAGACATCAGCGTGTCGAAGCGAGGAGGAGCGGCGACGGACGGGACAAGCCTCGCTCCAGTCCCCGATAAAGTAAGAGGACACCTAAGCTATGCATTAAATGCGCCTTGTCCTGTAATACGAGCGATAAGCTCATAGCACTGTAGGCCTTTCCACCTCCTGTGTGCCACTGTGGCAGCCCCTTTCGACAATAAAAGGAGGCCCATGGCGTACTGGAGAGGGATTCGGCTCTTTTGAACCACGCAGCCACCATAGCTAGTTTAAGAGCTCAGAAACACTCAATACATCCACCAAAGTAGGACTAGGGTTTTACGCGTTCCTCGCGGCCCGAACCTGGGTAAACGATCCTTGTGCTGGTTACTAATCTTGCTCTTCTCACAATCCCGCGCCCCGCAACCGCAGAAGGGATCCTCGTGATCCCATAGGTGTCGTTTCCCGCCGACATCTTTGGCGCGCCAGGTAGGGGGCACAATTGTGAGAATTGTTGGGGAACATAGTAATTTCAAAAAATTTCCTACGCACATGCAAGATCAGGGTGATGCATAGCAACGAGAGGGGAGAGTGTTGTCCACGTACCCTCGTAGACCATAAGCGGAAGCGTTATGACAACGCGGTTGATGTAGTCATACGTCTTCACGATCCGACCGATCCAAGTACCGAACGTACGGCACCTCCGAGTTCAGCACACGTTCAGCTCGGTGACGATCCCCAGACTCCGATCCAGCAAAGTGTCGGGGATGAGTTCCGTCAGCACGACGGCATGGTGACGATGATGATGTTCTACCGGCGCAGGGCTTCGCCTAAACTCCGCGACGATATGACCGAGGTGGAATATGGTGGAGGGGGGCACCGCACACGGCTAAGGAACGATCTTGAAGATCAACTTGTGTGTTCTAGGGTGCCCCCTGCCCCCGTATATAAAGGAGCCAAGGGGGAGGGGGCGGCCAGCCAAGGAAGGCGTGCCAAGGGGGAGTCCTACTCCCACCGGGAGTAGGACTCCCTTCTTTCCTAGTTGGAGAAGGAGAAGGGGGAAGGAGGAGGAAGAGGGGAAGGAAAGGGGGGGCGCCACCCCCCTCTCCTTGTCCTATTCGGACTAGGGAGGGGAGGGGCGCAGCCCACCTCTTGCCTCCTCTCCTCTTCTCCCTTAGGGCCCATGAAGGCCCAATAACCCCCGGGAGGGTTCCGGTAACCCCCCGGTGCTCCGGTAAAATCCCGATTTCACCCGGAACCATTCCGATATCCAAATATAGACTTCCAATATATCAATCTTCATGCCTCGACCATTTCGAGACTCCTCGTCATGTCCTTCATCACATCCGGGACTCCGAACAATCTTCGGTACATCAAAACTTATAAACTCATAATAAAATTGTCATCGTAACGTTAAGCGTGCGGAGGGTTCGAGAACTATGTAGACATGACCTAGAACTATTCTTGGTCAATAACCAATAGCGGAACCTGGATGCTCATATTGGCTCCTACATATTCTACGAAGATCTTTATCGGTCAAACCGCATAACAACATACGTTGTTCCCTTTGTCATTGGTATGTTACTTGCCCGAGATTCGATCGTCGGTATCCAATACCTAGTTCAAGCTCGTTACCGGCAAGTCTCTTTACTCGTTACGTAATGCATCATTCCTTAACTAACTTATTAGCTACATTGCTTGCAAGGCTTATTGTGATGTGCATTACCGAGAGGGCCCAGAGATACCTCTCCGAAAATCGGAGTGACAAAACCTAATCTCGAAATACGCCAACCCAACATGTACCTTCGGAGACACCTGTAGAGCTCCTTTATAATCACCCACTTACGTTGTGACGTTTGGTAGCACACAAAGTGTTCCTCCGGTAAACGGGAGTTGCATAATCTCATAGTTACAGGAACATGTATAAGTCATGAAGAAAGCAATAGCAATATACTAAACGATCAAGTGCTAGGCTAACGAAATGGGTCATGTCAATCACATCATTCTCCTAATGATGTGATCCCGTTAATCAAATGACAACACATGTCTATGGTTAGGAAACATAACCATCTTTGATTAATGAGCTAGTCAAGTAGAGGCATACTAGTGACGTTATGTTGGTCTATGTATTCACACATGTATTATGTTTCCGGTTAATACAATTCTAGCATGAATAATAAACATTTATCATGATATGAGGAAATAAATAATAACTTTATTATTGCCTGTACGGTATATTTCCTTCAGTCTCCCACTTGCACTAGAGTCAATAATCTAGATTACACAGTAATGATTCTAACACCCATGGAGTCTTCGTGCTTATCATGTTTTGCTCGTGGAAGAGGCTTAGTCAACGGGTCTGCAACATTTAGATCCGTATGTATCCTGCAAATCTCTATGTCTCCCACCTGGACTTGGTCCTAGATGGAATTGAAGCGTCTCTTGATGTGCTTGGTCCTCTTGTGAAATCTGGATTCCTTTGCTAAGGCAATTGCACCAGTATTGTCATAGAAGATCTTCATTGGTCCCGATGCACTAGGTATGACACCTAGATCGGAAATGAACTCCTTCATCCAGACTCCTTCATTTGCTGCTTCCGAAGCAGCTATGTACTCCGCTTCACATGTAGATCCCACCACGACGCTTTGTTTAGAACTGCACCAACTTACAGCTCCATCGTTTAATAAAAACACGTATCCGGTTTGCGATTTAGAATCGTCCGGATCAGTGTCAAAGCTTGCATCGACATAACCATTTACGACTAGCTCTTTCTCACCTCCATATACGAGAAACATATCCTTAGTCCTTTTCAGGTATTTCAGGATGTTCTTGACCGTTGTCCAGTGATCCACTCCGGGATTACTTTGGTACCTTCCTGCCAAGCTTATTGCTAAGCACACGTCAGGTCTGGTACACAGCATTGCATACATGATAGAGCCTATAGCTGAAGCATAGGGAACATCTTTCATTTTCTCTCTATCTTCTGTTGTGGTCGGGCATTGAGTCTGACTCAACTTCACACCTTGTAGTACGGGCAATAACCCTTTCTTTGCCTGATCCATTTTGAACTTTTTCAAAACTTTATCAAGGTATGTGCTTTGTGAAAGTCCTATTAAGCGTCTTGATCTATCTCTATAAATCTTGATGCCCAATATATAAGCAACTTCACCGAGGTCTTTCATAGAAAAACTTTTATTCAAGTATCCCTTTATGCTATCCAGAAATTCTATATCATTTCCAATTAATAATATGTCATCTACATATAATATCAGAAATGCTACAGAGCCACCACTCACTTTCTTGTAAATACAGGCTTCTCCAAAAGTCTGTATAAAACCATATGCTTTGATCACACTATCAAAGCGTTTATTCCAACTCCGAGATGCTTGCACCAGTCCATAAATGGATCGCTGGAGCTTGCACACTTTGTTAGCACCTTTTGGATCAACAAAACCTTCTGGCTGCATCATATACAACTCTTCTTCCAGAAATCCATTCAATAATGCAGTTTTGACATCCATTTGCCAAATTTCATAATCATAAAATGCAGCAATTGTTAACATGATTCGGACAGACTTAAGCATCGCTACGGGTGAGAAAGTCTCATCGTAGTCAACCCCTTGAACTTGTTGAAAACCTTTCGCAACAAGTCGAGCTTTATAGACAGTTACATTACCATCAGCGTCAGTCTTGTTCTTACAGATCCATTTATTCTCAATGGCTTGCCGATCATCGGGCAAGTCAACCAAAGTCCATACTTTGTTCTCATACAGGGATCCCATCTCATATTTCATGGCCTCTAGCCATTTTGCGGAATCTGGGCTCATCATCGCTTCCTCATAGTTCGTAGGTTCGTCATGGTCAAGTAACATGACCTCCAGAATAGGATTACCGTACCACTCTGGTGCAGATCTTACTCTGGTAGACCTACGAGGTTCAGTAGAAACTTGATCCCGAAGTTTCATGATCAACATCATTAGCTTCCTCACTAATTGGTGTAGTTGTCACAGGAACCGATTCTTGTGATGAACTACTTTCCAATAAGGGAGCAGGTACAGTTACCTCATCAAGTTCTACCTTCCTCCCACTCACTTCTTTCAAGAGAAACTCCTTCTCTAGAAAGGATCCGAATTTAGCAACGAAAATCTTGCCCTCAGATCTGTGATAGAAGGTGTACCCAACAGTCTGTTTTGGGTATCCTATGAAGACACATTTCTCCAATTTGGGTTCGAGCTTATCTGGTTGAAGTTTCTTTACATAAGCATCGCAACCCCAAACTTTAAGAAACGACAACTTTGGTTTCTTGCCAAACCACAGTTCATGAGGCGTTGTCTCAACGGATTTTGATGGTGCCCTATTTAACGTGAATGTAGCCGTCTCTAAAGCATAACCCCAAAACGATAGCGGTAAATCAGTAAGAGACATCATAGATCGCACCATATCTAGTAAAGTACGATTACAACGTTCGGACACACCATTTCATTGTGGTGTTCCGGGTGGCGTGAGTTGCGAAACTATTCCGCATTGTTTCAAATGTAAACCAAACTCGTAACTCAAATATTCTCCTCCACAATCAGATCGTAGAAATTTTATTTTCTTGTTACGATGATTTTCCACTTTACTCTGAAATTCTTTGAACTTTTCAAATGTTTTAGACTTGTGTTTCATTAAGTAGATATACCCATATCTGCTCAAATCATCTGTGAAGGTGAGAAAATAACGATACCCGCCGCGAGCCTCAACATTCATTGGACCACAAACATCGGTATGTATGATTTCCACAAATCAGTTGCTCGCTCCGTAGTTCCAGAGAACGGCGTTTTAGTCATCTTGCCCATGAGGCACGGTTCGCAAGTACCAAGTGATTCATAATCAAGTGATTCCAAAAGCCCATCAGTATGGAGTTTTTTCATGCGCTTTACACCGATATGACCTAAACGGCAGTGCCACAAATAAGTTGCACTATCATTATCAACTCTGCATCTTTTGGTTTCAACACTATGAATATGTGTATCACTACTATCGAGATTCAATAAAAATAGACCACTCTTCAAGGGTGCATGACCATAAAAGATATTACTCATATAAATAGAACAACCATTATTCTCTGATTTAAATGAATAACCGTCTCGCATCAAACAAGATCCAGATATAATGTTCATGCTCAACGCTGGCACCAAATAACAATTATTTAGGTCTAAAACTAATCCCGATGGTAGATGTAGATGTAGCATGCCGACCGCGATCACATCGACTTTGGAACCATTTCCCACGCACATCGTCACCTCATCCTTAGCCAATCTTTGCTTAATCTGTAGTCCCTGTTTCGAGTTGCAAATATTAGCAACAGAACCAGTATCAAATACCCAGGTACTACTGCGAGCATTAGTAAGGTACACATCAATAACATGTATTTCACATATACCTTTGTTCACTTTGCCATCCTTTTTATCCGCCAAATACTTGGGGCAGTTCCGCTTCCAGTGTCCAGTCTGCTTGCAGTAGAAGCACTCGGTCTCAGGCTTAGGTCCAGACTTGGGTTTCTTCTCTTGAGCAGCAACTTGTTTGTTGTTCTTCTTGAAGTTCCCCTTCTTCTTCCCTTTGCCCTTTTTCTTGAAACTGGTGGTCTTGTTGACCATCAACACTTGATGCTCCTTCTTGATTTCTACCTCCGCGGCTTTTAGCATTGCAAAGAGCTTGGGAATAGTCTTGTCCATCCCTTGCATATTATAGTTCATCACAAAGCTCTTGTAGCTTGGTGGCAGTGATTGAAGAATTCTGTCAATGACAATATCATCAGGAAGATTAACTCCCAGTTGAATTAAGTGATTATTATACCCAGACATTTTGAGTATGTGTTCACTAAGAGAACTATTCTCCTCCATCTTGCAGCTATAGAACTTATTGGAGACTTCATATCTCTCAATCTGGGCATTTGCTTGAAATATTAACTTCAACTCCTGGAACATCTCATATGGTCCATGACGTTCAAAACGTCGTTGAAGACCCGGTTCTAAGCCGTAAAGCATGGCACACTGAACTATCGAGTAGCCATCAGCTTTGCTCTGCCAGACGTTCTTAACGTCGTCAGTTGCATCAGCAGCAGGCCTGGCACCCAGCGGTGCTTCCAGGACGTAATTCTTCTATGCAGCAATGAGGATAATCCTCAGGTTACGGACCTAGTACGTGTAATTGCTACCATCATCTTTGAACTTTGCTTTCTCAAGGAACGCATTAAAATTCAACGGAACAACAGCACGAGCCATCTATCTACAACAAACATAGACAAGCAAAATACTATCAGGTACTAAGTTCATGATAAATTTAAGTTCAATTAATCATATTACTTAAGAACTCCCACTTAGATAGACATCCCTCTAATCCTCTAAGTGATTACGTGATCCATATCAACTACACCATGTCCGATCGTCACGTGAGATGGAGTAGTTTCAACGGTGAACATCAATATGTTGATCATATCTACTATATGATTCACGCTCGACCTTTCGGTCTCCGTGTTCCGAGGCCATATCTGTTATATGCTAGGCTCGTCAAGTTTAACCTGAGTATTCCGCGTGTGCAACTGTTTTGCACCCGTTGTATTTGAACGTAGAGCCTATCACACCCGATCATCACGTGGTGTCTCAGCACGAAGAACTTTCGCAATGATGCATACTCAGGGAGAACACTTCTTGATAATTTTAGTGAGAGATCATCTTAAAATGCTACCTTCAATCAAAGCAAGATAAGATGCATAAAACATCACATGCTATCAATATAAGTGATATGATATGGCCATCATCATCTTGTGCTTGTGATCTCCATCTCCGAAGCAGCATCGTGATCACCATCGTCACCGGCGTGACACCTTGATCTCCATCATAGCATCGTTGTCGTTACGCCATCTATTGCTTCTAAGACTATCGCTACCGCTTAGTGATAAAGTAAAGCAATTACAGGGCGTTTGCATTTCATACAATAAAGCGACAACCATATGGCTCCTGCCAGTTGCCGATAACTTCGGTTACAAAACATGATCATCTCATACAATAAAATATAGCATCACGTCTTGACCATATCACATCACAATATGCCCTACAAAAACAAGTTAGACGTCCTCTACTTTGTTGTTGCAAATTTTACGTGGCTGCTACGGGCTGAGCAAGAACCGTTCTTACCTACGCATCAAAACCACAATGATAGTTCGTCAAGTTAGTGCTGTTTTAACCTTCGCAAGGACCGGGCGTAGCCACACTCGATTTAGCTAAAGTGAGAGAGACAGACACCCGCCAGCCACCTTTAAGCACGAGTGCTCGTAATGGTGAAACCAGTCTCGCGTAAGCGTACGCGTAATGTCGGTCTGGGCCGCTTCATCTCACAATACCGCTGAACCAAAGTATGACATGCTGGTAAGCAGTATGACTTGTATCGCCCACAACTCACTTGTGTTCTACTCGTGCATATGACATCTACGCGTAAAACAAGGCTCGGATGCCACTGTTGTGGAACGTAGTAATTTCAAAAAAAATCCTACGCACACGCAAGATCATGGTGATGCATAGCAACGAGAGGGGAGAGTGTTGTCCACGTACCCTCGTAGACCGTAAGCGGAAGCATTATGACAACGCGGTTGATGTAGTCGTACGTCTTCACGATCCGACCGATCCAAGTACCGAACGTACGGCACCTACGAGTTCAGCACACGTTCAGCTCGATGACGATCCCGGGACTGCGATCCAGCAAAGTGTCGGGGATGAGTTCCGTCAGCACGACGGCGTGGTGACGATGATGATGTTCTACCGGCACAGGGCTTCGCCTAAACTCCGCGACGATATGACCGAGGTGGAATATGGTGGAGGGGGGCACCGCACACGGCTAAGGAATGATCTTGAAGATCAACTTGTGTGTTCTACGGTGCCCTCCTGCCCCAGTATATAAAGGAGCCAAGGGGGAGGGGGCGGCCGGCCAAGGAGGGCGCGCCAAGGGGGAGTCCTACTCCCACCGGGAGTAGGACTCCCTTCTTTCCTAGTTGGAGAAGGAGAAGGGGGAAGGAGGAGGAAGAGGCGAAGGAAAGGGGGGCGCCGCCCCCCTCTCCTTGTCCTATTCGGACTAGGGAGGGGAGGGGGCGCAGCCCACCTCTTGCCTCCTCTCCTCTTCTCCCTTAGGGCCCATGAAGGCCCAATAACCCCCGGGAGGGTTCCGGTAACCCCCCCGGTGCTCTGGTAAAATCCCGATTTCACCCGGAACCATACCGATATCCAAATATAGACTTCCAATATATCAATCTTTATGCCTCGACCATTTCGAGACTCCTCGTCATGTCCATGATCACATCCGGGACTCCGAACAATCTTCGGTACATCAAAACTTATAAACTCATAATAAAACTGTCATCGTAATGTTAAGCGTGCGGACCCTACGGGTTCGAGAACTATGTAGACATGACCTAGAACTATTCTTGGTCAATAACCAATAGCGGAACCTGGATGCTCATATTGGCTCCTACATACTCTAGGAAGATCTTTATCGGTCAAACCGCATAACAACATATGTTGTTCCCTTTGTCATCGGTATGTTACTTGCCCGAGATTCGATCGTCGGTATCCAATACCTAGTTCAATCTCGTTATCGGCAAGTCTCTTTACTCGTTATGTAATGCATCATTCCGTAACTAACTTATTAGCTACATTGCTTGCAAGGCTTATTGTGATGTGCATTACCGAGAGGGCCCAGAGATACCTCTCCGACAATCGGAGTGACAAAACCTAATCTCGAAATACGCCAACCCAACATGTACCTTCGGAGACACCTGTAGAGCTCCTTTATAATCACCCAGTTACGTTGTGACGTTTGGTAGCACACAAAGTGTTCCTCCGGTAAACGGGAGTTGCATAATCTCATAGTTACAGGAACATGTATAAGTCATGAAGAAAGCAATAGCAATATACTAAACGATCAAGTGCTAGGCTAACGAAATGGGTCATGTCAATCACATCATTCTCCTAATGATGTGATCCCGTTAATCAAATGACAACACATGTCTATGGTTAGGAAACATAACCATCTTTGATTAATGAGCTAGTCAAGTAGAGGCATACTAGTGACGTTATGTTGGTCTATGTATTCACACATGTATTATGTTTCCGGTTAATACAATTCTAGCATGAATAATAAACATTTATCATGATATGAGGAAATAAATAATAACTTTATTATTGCCTCTAGGGCATATTTCCTTCAAGAATCTGGTCTAGTAGTTGGCCCAGCAGTTCTTCATCGCCACAGCTCCTGAAGAAGAAGACGACCACGGCGATCGGTTCGTCCGGGACTGGACTGCCAATACCGGTGCGGACCAGTAGCGGGCTAGTCGAGGAGAGAACCCGTGGCGCGGCCCGCGAACATCCACTTCACCCTGGCAGTCCAGGCCTGGTGAGCGGCGTCGTTCATACGCCAGGCGGCGAGCCACGCGTTGCGAGCTCCAGAGACGGAGTCGGGCCCCCCGCAGGCTGCGCGGGGTCCTCCAGGGGCGTCGTTGTACCGCCAGACGGCGGCGCGACGACCTCCAAGACACCAACACCAGCGCCCACGGCGCGCTCTTCTCAGGTCGTGCGCGATGAGCAGCGACGCCCTGCTGGTGACCCTGGGCGCGGCCCTGGGAAGAGTCCCATGCGCCCTTCACATGATGAGGAGGGCCAGCATACGCGCCGAGGTGCTGGCGGAGGTGGCGAATGGCTGCGGGGCCGTGATGGGGCTCGTTCTAACGCGGTTAGAAGTCGAAGCGTGTCCCGGTCCACACAGCTTTCGCCACTGCCCATGCCAGCAGAAGCCCTAGCGCGCGCGGCTGCTCCTCGACTTTCCTCCCGCTGTAGAGAAGCTTGACGGTATCGCTAACAACGACAAGTTGCGGCCGGTACGACCCATAGGCCGTCGCTCCGTCGAGCCACTGCATGCCAGCGAAGGTCGGGCCAGAGGCGATGCGGCCACGGTGCACTCCCCTCCTCCATCCCGGCCACCGCGGGTGTCGGTCCGTCGCGCCGATGCTCGTGATGATATTTCCATAGCATCGTCCGACCCGCGAACCCACCGCGACCAGCGTCAAGTTCTTCGGGAGCGAGCTCATGAAGACGCTTGAACCACCATCGAGCGCCGGCTTGACATGTGCCACCAGTCGGACGGGCGAGCAGGGCCCACTACAGACCACCTAGCACCGGGAGGCTATGGTGGCCTACCCTACGAGGTGAGTTGTCCGGCCTTCACCCGTGAGCTACGGCAGTTCCAGTGGCCCTCCCACCGCAAGTTCATGTTGGGGAACGTAGTAATTTCAAAAAAATTCCGACGCACACACAAGATCATGGTGATGATATAGCAACGAGGGGAGAGTGTTGTCTACGTACCCTCGTAGACCGAAGCGGAAGCGTTGACGCAACGTAGAGGAAGTAGTCGTACGTCCTCCCGGTCCGACCGATCCAAGCACCGTTACTCCGGCACCTCCGAGTTCTTAACACGCGTACAGCTCGATGACGCACCCTCGATCTCCAATCCAGTAGAGGCTCCGAGGGGGAGTTCTGTCAGCACGACGGCGTGATGACGATCTTGATGTTCTCCTGTCGCAGGGCTTCGCCTAAGCACCGCTACAATATCATCGAGGTGTAATATCGTGGAGGGGGGCACCGCACACGGCTAAGGAACGATCAATGATCAACTTGTGTGTCCTAGGGTGCCCCCCTACCCCCGTATATAAAGGAGGGAGGGAGGAGGTGGCCGGCCTCAAGGGGGGCGCGCCATAGGGAGGGGGAAACCTACTCCAAGTAGGTTTCCCTCTCTTTTCCTTATCTTATTTGGAGGGGGAAGGAAGGAGTACTAGTATTAGGAAGTAGTACTAGTAGTAAGAAGGAAGAGAGGGGGAAGGAGAAAGGAAAGGGGGGGCCGGCCCCCCTCCCCAATTCGGATTGGGCTTGGGGGGCGCGCCCCCCTCCCTTGCTCCTTTCTCTCTTCCTCCTACATGGGCCCAATAAGGCCCATATACCTCCCGGGGGTTTCCGGTAACCTCCCGAAGCTCCAAACTTCTCCGGAACCTTTCCGGTGTCCAAATATATCTGTCCAATATATCAATCTTTATGTCTCGACCATTTCGAGACTCCTCGTCATGTCCGTGATCATATCCGGGACTCCGAACAACCTTCGGTACATCAAAATACATAAACTCATAATATAACTGTCATCGAAACCTTATGCGTGCGGACCCTACGGTTCGAGAACAATGTAGACATGACCGAGACATGTCTCCGGTCAATAACCAATAGCGGGACCTGGATGCCCATATTGGTTCCTACATATTCTACGAAGATCTTTTATCGGTCAAACCGCACAACAACATACGTTGTTCCCTTTGTCATCGGTATGTTACTTGCCCGAGATTCGATCGTCGGTACCCAATACCTAGTTCAATCTCGTTACCGGCAAGTCTCTTTACTCGTTTCGTAATACATCATCTCACAACTAACTCATTAGTTGAAATGCTTGCAAGTCTTAAGTGATGTGTATTACCGAGAGGGCCCAGAGATACCTCTCCGACATTCGGAGTGACAAATCCTAATCTCGAAATACGCCAACTCAACAAGTACCTTCGGAGACACCTGTAGAGCACCTTTATAATCACCCAGTTACGTTGTGATGTTTGGTAGCACACAAAGTGTTCCTCCGGTAAACGGGAGTTGCATAATCTCATAGTCATAGGAACATGTATAAGTCATGAAGGAAGCAATAGCAACATACTAAACGATCGTGTGCTAAGCTAACGGAATGGGTCATGTCAATCAGATCATTCAACTAATGATGTGACCTTGTTAATCAAATAACAACTCCTTGTTCATGGTTAGGAAACATAACCATCTTTGATTAACAAGCTAGTCAAGTAGAGGCATACTAGTGACACTCTGTTTGTCTATTCACACATGTATTATGTTTCCGGTTAATACAATTCTAGCATGAATAATAAACATTTATCATGATATGAGGAAATAAATAATAACTTTATTATTGCCTCTAGGGCATATTTCCTTCAGTCTCCCACTTGCACTAGAGTCAATAATCTAGATTACACAGTAATGATTCTAACACCCATGGAGTCTTGGTGTTGATCATGTTTTGCTTGTGGAAGAGGCTTAGTCAATGGGTCTGCAACATTCAGATCCGTATGTATCTTGCAAATCTCTATGTCTCCCACCTGGACTAGATCCCGGATGGAATTGAAGCGTCTCTTGATGTGCTTGGTTCTCTTGTGAAATCTGGATTCCTTCGCTAAGGCAATCATTCCAGTATTGTCACAAAAGATTTTCATTGGACCCGATGCACTAGGTATGACACCTAGATCGGATATGAACTCCTTCATCCAGACTCCTTCATTGGCTGCTTCCGAAGCAGCTATGTATTCCGCTTCACATGTAGATCCCGCCACGACGCTTTGCTTTGAACTGCACCAACTGACAGCTCCACCGTTTAATGTAAACACGTATCCGGTTTGCGATTTAGAATCGTCCGGATCAGTGTCAAAGCTTGCATCAACGTAACCATTTACAATGAGCTCTTTGTCACCTCCATATACGAGAAACATATCCTTAGTCCTTTTCAGGTATTTCAGGATGTTCTTGACCGCTGTCCAGTGATCCACTCCTGGATTACTTTGGTACCTCCCTGCTAGACTTATAGCAAGGCACACATCAGGTCTGGTACACAGCATTGCATACATGATAGAGCCTATGGCTGAAGCATAGGGAACACTTTTCATTTTCTCTCTATCTTCTGCAGTGGTCGGGCTTTGAGTCTTACTCAATTTCACACCTTGGAATACAGGCAAGAACCCTTTCTTTGCTTGATCCATTTTGAACTTTTTCAAAACTTTGTCAAGGTATGTGCTTTGTGAAAGTCCAATTAAGCGTCTTGATCTATCTCTATAGATCTTAATGCCCAATATGTAAGCAGCTTCACCGAGGTCTTTCATTGAAAAGCTTTTATTCAAGTATCCCTTTATGCTATCCAGAAATTCTATATCATTTCCAATCAATAATATGTCATCCACATATAATATTAGAAATGCTACAGAGCTCCCACTCACTTTCTTGTAAATACAGGCTTCTCCAAAAGTCTGTATAAAACCAAATGCTTTGATCACACTATCAAAACGTTTATTCCAACTCCGAGAGGCTTGCACCAGTCCATAAATGGAACGTTGGAGCTTACACACTTTGTTAGCTCCCTTTGGATCGATAAAACCTTCTGGTTGCATCATATACAACTCTTCTTCCAGAAATCCATTCAGGAATGCAGTTTTTACATCCATTTGCCAAATTTCATAATCATAAAATGCGGCAATTGCTAACATGATTCGGACAGACTTAAGCATCGCTACGGGTGAGAAGGTCTCATCGTAGTCAACCCCTTGAACTTGTCGAAAACCTTTTGCAACAAGTCGAGCTTTGTAGACAGTAACATTACCGTCAGTGTCAGTCTTCTTCTTGAAGATCCATTTATTCTCAGTTGCTTGCCGACCATCGGGAAAGTCAACCAAAGTCCATACTTTGTTCTCATACATGGATCCCATCTCAGATTTCATGGCTTCAAGCCATTTTGCGGAATCTGGGCTCACCATCGCTTCTTCATAGTTCGTAGGTTCATCATGATCTTGTAGCATGACTTCCAGAATAGGATTACCGTACCACTCTGGTGCGGATCTTACTCTGTTCGACCTACGTGGTTCTGTATTAACTTGATCTGAAGTTCTATGATCATTATCATCAACTTCCTCACTAGTTGGTTTTGACGTCACAGAAACCGGTTCCTGTGATGTATTATTTTCCAACAAGGGAGTAGGTACAGTTACCTCATCAAGTTCTACTTTCCTCCCACTCACTTCTTTCGAGAGAAACTCCTTCTCTAGAAAGGATCCATTCTTAGCAACGAATGTCTTGCCTTCGGATCTGTGATAGAAGGTGTACCCAACTGTCTCCTTTGGGTATCCTATGAAGACACATTTCTCCGATTTGGGTTCGAGCTTATCAGGTTGAAGCTTTTTCACATAAGCATCCCAACCCCAAACTTTAAGAAACGACAACTTTGGTTTCTTGCCAAACCATAGTTCATAAGGTGTCGTCTCAACGGATTTCAACGGTGCCCTATTTAACGTGAATGTGGCTGTCTCTAGAGCATAACCCCAAAACGATAGCGGTAAATCTGTAAGAGACATCATAGATCGCACCATATCAAGTAAAGTATGATTACGACGTTCGGACACACCATTACGCTGTGGTGTTCCGGGTGGCGTGAGTTGTGAAACTATTCCACATTGTTTTAAGTGTAAACTCGTAACTCAAATATTCTCCTCCACGATCAGATCGTAGAAACTTTATTTTCTTGTTACGATGATTTTCAACTTCACTCTGAAATTCTTTGAACTTTTGAAATGTTTCAGACTTATGCTTCATTAAGTAGATATACCCATATCTGCTTAAATCATCTGTGAAGGTGGGAAAATAACGATATCCGCCACGAGCCTCAATATTCATTGGACCACATACATCTGTATGTATGATTTCCAACAAATCTGTTGCTCTCTCCATAGTACCGGAGAACGGTGTTTTGGTCATCTTGCCCATGAGGCACGGTTCGCAAGTACCAAGTGATTCATAATCAAGTGGTTCCAAAAGTCCATCAGTATGGAGTTTCTTCATGCGCTTTATACCGATATGACCCAAATGGCAGTGCCACAAATAAGTTGCACTATCATTATCAACTTTGCATCTTTTGGTTTCAACACTATGAATATGTGTATCACTACTATCGAGATTCATCAAAAATAGACCACTCTTCAGGGGTGCATGACCATAAAAGATATTACTCATATAAATAGAACAACCATTATTCTCTGATTTAAATGAATAACCGTCTCGCATCAAACAAGATCCAGATATAATGTTCATGCTCAACGCTAGCACCAAATAACAATTATTTAGGTCTAATACTAATCCCGAAGGTAGATGTAGAGGTAGCGTGCCGACCGCGATCACATCGACTTTGGAGCCATTTCCCACGCGCATCGTCACCTCGTCCTTTGCCAGTGTTCGCTTAATCCGTAGTCCCTTTCGAGTTGCAAATATTAGCAACAGAACCAGTATCGAATACCCAGGTGCTACTGCGAGCTCTAGTAAGGTACACATCAATAACATGTATATCACATATACCTTTGTTCACTTTGCCATCCTTCTTATCCGCCAAATACTTGGGGCAGTTCCGCTTCCAGTGACCAGTCTGCTTGCAGTAGAAGCACTCAGTTTCAGGCTTAGGTCCAGACTTGGGTTTCTTCTCTTGAGCAGCAACTTGTTTGCTGTTCTTCTTGAAGTTCCCCTTCTTCTTCCCTTTGCCCTTTTTCTTGAAACTAGTGGTCTTGTTAACCATCAACACTTGATGCTCCTTCTTGCTTTCTACCTCCGCAGCCTTTAGCATTGCGAAGAGCTCGGGAATCGTCTTATCCATCCCTTGCTTATTATAGTTCATCACGAAGCTCTTGTAGCTTGGTGGAAGTGATTGGAGAATTCTGTCAATGACGCTATCATCCAGAAGAGTAACTCCCAGTTGAATCAAGTGATTACAATACCCAGACATCTTGAGTATGTGCTCACTGACAGAACAATTCTCCTCCATCTTGCAGCTATAGAACTTATTGGAGACTTCATATCTCTCAATCCGGGCATTCTTCTGGAATATCAACTTCAACTCCTGAAACATCTCATATGCTCCATGACGTTCAAAACATCGTTGAAGTCCCGGTTCTAAGCCGTAAAGCATGGCACATTGAACTATCGAGTAGTCATCAGCTTTGCTCTGCCAGACGTTCTTAACATCGTCAGTTGCATCAGCAGCAGGCCTGGCACCCAGCGGTGCTTCCAGGACGTAATTTTTCTGTGCAGCAATGAGGATAATCCTCAAGTTACGGACCCAGTCCGCATAGTTGCTACCATCATCTTTCAACTTAGCTTTCTCAAGGAACGCATTAAAATTCAACGGAACAACAGCACGGGCCATCTATCTACAAACAACATAGACAAGCAAGATACTATTAGTTACTAAGTTCATGATAAATTTTAGTTCAATTAATCATATTACTTAAGAACTCCCACTTAGACAGACATCTCTCTAGTCATCTAAGTGATCACGTGATCCAAATCAACCAAACCATAACCGATCATCACGTGAGATGGAGTAGTTTTCAATGGTGAACATCTTATGTTGATCATATCTACTATATGATTCACGCTCGACCTTTCGGTCTCCGTGTTTCGAGGCCATATCTGCATATGCTAGGCTCGTCAAGTTTAACCCGAGTATTCTGCGTGTGCAAAACTGGCTTGCACCCGTTGTAGATGGACGTAGAGCTTATCACACCCGATCATCACGTGGTGTCTGGGCACGACGAACTTTGGCAACGGTGCATACTCAGGGAGAACACTACTTGATAATTTTAGTGAGAGATCATCTTAAAATGCTACCGTCAATCAAAGCAAGATAAGATGCATAAAGGATAAACATCACATGCAATCAATATAAGTGATATGATATGGCCATCATCTTCTTGTGCTTGTGATCTCCATCTCCGAAGCACCATCATGATCACCATCGTCACCGGCGCGACACCTTGATCTCCATCGTAGCATCGTTGTCGTTTACGCCATCTATTGTTTCTACGACTATCGCTACCGCTTAGTGATAAAGTAAAGCAATTACAGGGCGTTTGCATTTCATACAATAAAGCGACAACCATATGGCTCCTGCCAGTTGCCGATAACTTCGGTTACAAAACATGATCATCTCATACAATAAAATATAGCATCATGTCTTGGCCATATCACATCACAACATGCCCTGCAAAAACAAGTTAGACGTCCTCTACTTTGTTGTTGCAAGTTTTACGTGGCTGCTACGGGCTTAAGCAAGAACCAATCTCACCTACGCATCAAAACCACAATGATAGTTTGTCAAGTTGATGTTGTTTTAACCTTCGCAAGGACCGGGCGTAGCCACACTCGGTTCAACTAAAGTTGTAGAAACTGACACCCGCTAGTCACCTGTGTGCAAAGCACGGCGGTAAAACCAGTCTCGCGTAAGCGTACGCGTAATGTTGGTCCGGGCCGCTTCATCCAACAATACCGCCGAACCAAAGTATGACATGCTGGTAAGCAGTATGACTTATAGCGCCCACAACTCACTTGTGTTCTACTCGTGCATATAACATCAAACCATAAAAACCTGGGCTCAGATGCCACTGTTGGGGAACGTAGTAATTTCAAAAAATTTCCTACGCACACACAAGATCATGGTGATGATATAGCAACGAGGGGAGAGTGTTGTCTACGTACCCTCATAGACCGAAGCGGAAGCGTTGACGCAACGTAGAGGAAGTAGTCGTACGTCCTCCCGGTCCGACCGATCCAAGCACCGTTACTCCGGCACCTCCGAGTTCTTAACACGCGTACAGCTCGATGACGCACCCTCGATCTCCAATCCAGTAGAGGCTCCGAGGGGGAGTTCCGTCAGCACGACGGCGTGGTGACGATCTTGATGTTCTCCTGTCGCAAGGCTTCGCCTAAGCACCGCTACAATATCATCGAGGTGTAATATCGTGGAGGGGGCACCGCACACGGCTAAGGAACGATCAATGATCAACTTGTGTGTCCTACGGTGCCCCCCTACCCCCGTATATAAAGGAGGGAGGGAGGAGGTGGCCGGCGTCAAGGGGGGCGCGCCATAGGGAGGGGGAAACCTACTCCAAGTAGGTTTCCCTCTCTTTTCCTTATCTTATTTGGAGGGGGAAGGAAGGAGTACTAGTATTAGGAAGTAGTACTAGTAGTAGGAAGGAAGAGAGGGGGAAGGAGAAAGGAAAGGGGGGGCCGGCCCCCCTCCCCAATTCGGATTGGGCTTGGGGGGGCGCGCCCCCCTCCCTTGCTCCTTTCTCTCTTCCTCCTACATGGGCCCAATAAGGCCCATATACCTCCCGGGGGGTTCCGGTAACCTCCCGGAGCTCCAAACTTCTCCGGAACCTTTCCGGTGTCCAAATATATCCGTCCAATATATCAATCTTTATGTCTCGACCATTTCGAGACTCCTCGTCATGTCCGTGATCATATCCGGGACTCCGAACAACCTTCGGTACATCAAAATACATAAACTCATAATATAACTGTCATCGAAACCTTAAGCGTGCGGACCCTAAGGTTCGAGAACAATGTAGACATGACCGAGACATGTCTCCGGTCAATAACCAATAGCGGGACCTGGATGCCCATATTGGTTCCTACATATTCTACGAAGATCTTTTATCGGTCAAACCGCACAACAACATACGTTGTTCCCTTTGTCATCGGTATGTTACTTACCCGAGATTCGATCGTCGGTACCCAATACCTAGTTCAATCTCGTTACCGGCAAGTCTCTTTACTTGTTCCGTAATACATCATCTCACAACTAACTCATTAGTTGAAATGCTTGCAAGTCTTAAGTGATGTGTATTACCGAGAGGGCCCAGAGATACCTCTCCGACATTCGGAGTGACAAATCCTAATCTCGAAATACGCCAACTCAACAAGTACCTTCGGAGACACCTGTAGAGCACCTTTATAATCACCCAGTTACGTTGTGACGTTTGGTAGCACACAAAGTGTTCCTCCGGTAAACGGGAGTTGCATAATCTCATAGTCATAGGAACATGTATAAATCATGAAGGAAGCAATAGCAACATCCTAAACGATCGTGTGCTAAGCTAACGGAATGGGTCATGTCAATCAGATCATTCAACTAATGATGTGACCTTGTTAATCAAATAACAACTCCTTGTTCATGGTTAGGAAACATAACCATCTTTGATTAACAAGCTAGTCAAGTAGAGGCATACTAGTGACACTCTGTTTGTCTATTCACACATGTATTATGTTACCGGTTAATACAATTCTAGCATGAATAATAAACATTTATCATGATATGAGGAAATAAATAATAACTTTATTATTGCCTCTAGGGCATATTTCCTTCAGTCTCCCACTTGCACTAGAGTCAATAATCTAGATTACACAGTAATGATTCTAACACCCATGGAGTCTTGGTGTTGATCATGTTTTGCTCGTGGAAGAGGCTTAGTCAACGGGTCTGCAACATTCAGATCCGTATGTATCTTGCAAATCTCTATGTCTCCCACCTGGACTAGATCCCGGATGGAATTGAAGCGTCTCTTGATGTGCTTGGTTCTCTTGTGAAATCTGGATTCCTTCGCTAAGGCAATCGCTCCAGTATTGTCACAAAAGATTTTCATTGGACCCGATGCACTAGGTATGACACCTAGATCGGATATGAACTCCTTCATCCAGACTCCTTCATTGGCTGCTTCCGAAGCAGCTATGTATTCCGCTTCACATGTAGATCCCGCCACGACGCTTTGCTTTGAACTGCACCAACTGACAGCTCCACCGTTTAATGTAAACACGTATCCGGTTTGCGATTTAGAATCGTCCGGATCAGTGTCAAAGCTTGAATCAACGTAACCATTTACAATGAGCTCTTTGTCACCTCCATATACGAGAAACATATCCTTAGTCCTTTTCAGGTATTTCAGGATGTTCTTGACCGCTGTCCAGTGATCCACTCCTGGATTACTTTGGTACCTCCCTGCTAGACTTATAGCAAGGCACACATCAGGTCTGGTACACAGCATTGCATACATGATAGAGCCTATGGCTGAAGCATAGGGAACACTTTTCATTTTCTCTCTATCTTCTGTAGTGGTCGGGCTTTGAGTCTTACTCAACTTCACACCTTGCAATACAGGCAAGAACCCTTTCTTTGCTTGATCCATTTTGAACTTTTTCAAAACTTTGTCAAGGTATGTGCTTTGTGAAAGTCCAATTAAGCGTCTTGATCTATCTCTATAGATCTTAATGCCCAATATGTAAGCAGCTTCACCGAGGTCTTTCATTGAAAAACTTTTATTCAAGTATCCCTTTATGCTATCCAGAAATTCTATATCATTTCCAATCAATAATATGTCATCCACATATAATATTAGAAATGCTACAGAGCTCCCACTCACTTTCTTGTAAATACAGGCTTCTCCAAAAGTCTGTATAAAACCAAATGCTTTGATCACACTATCAAAACGTTTATTCCAACTCCGAGAGGCTTGCACCAGTCCATAAATGGAACGTTGGAGCTTGCACACTTTGTTAGCTCCCTTTGGATCGATAAAACCTTCTGGTTGCATCATATACAACTCTTCTTCCAGAAATCCATTCAGGAATGCAGTTTTTACATCCATTTGCCAAATTTCATAATCATAAAATGCGGCAATTGCTAACATGATTCGGACAGACTTAAGCATTGCTACGGGTGAGAAGGTCTCATCGTAGTCAACCCCTTGAACTTGTCAAAAACCTTTTGCAACAAGTCGAGCTTTGTAGATAGTAACATTACCGTCAGCGTCAGTCTTCTTCTTGAAGATCCATTTATTCTCAATTGCTTGCCGACCATCGGGAAAGTCAACCAAAGTCCATACTTTGTTCTCATACATGGATCCCATCTCAGATTTCATGGCCTCAAGCCATTTTGCGGAATCTGGGCTCACCATCGCTTCTTCATAGTTCGTAGGTTCATCATGATCTAGTAGCATGACTTCCAGAATAGGATTACCGTACCACTCTGGTGCGGATCTTACTCTGTTCGACCTACGTGGTTCTGTATTAACTTGATCTGAAGTTCTATGATCATTATCATCAACTTCCTCACTAGTTGGTTTTGACGTCACAGAAACCGGTTCCTGTGATGTATTATTTTCCAACAAGGGAGTAGGTACAGTTACCTCATCAAGTTCTACTTTCCTCCCACTCACTTCTTTCGAGAGAAACTCCTTCTCTAGAAAGGATCCATTCTTAGCAATGAATGTCTTGCCTTCGGATCTGTGATAGAAGGTGTACCCAACTGTCTCCTTTGGGTATCCTATGAAGACACATTTCTCCGATTTGGGTTCGAGCTTATCAGGTTGAAGCTTTTTCACATAAGCATCACAACCCCAAACTTTAAGAAACGACAACTTTGGTTTCTTGCCAAACCATAGTTCATAAGGTGTCGTCTCAACGGATTTCGACGGTGCCCTATTTAACGTGAATGTGGATGTCTCTAGAGCATAACCCCAAAACGATAGCGGTAAATCTGTAAGAGACATCATAGATCGCACCATATCAAGTAAAGTACGATTACGACGTTCGGACACACCATTACGTTGTGGTGTTCCGGGTGGCGTGAGTTGTGAAACTATTCCACATTGTTTTAAGTGTAAACTCGTAACTCAAATATTCTCCTCCACGATCAGATCGTAGAAACTTTATTTTCTTGTTACGATGATTTTCAACTTCACTCTGAAATTCTTTGAACTTTTCAAATGTTTCAGACTTATGCTTCATTAAGTAGATATACCCATGTCTGCTTAAATCATCTGTGAAGGTGAGAAAATAACGATATCCGCCACGAGCCTCAACATTCATTGGACCACATACATCTGTATGTATGATTTCCAACAAATCTGTTGCTCTCTCCATAGTACCGGAGAACGGTGTTTTGGTCATCTTGCCCATGAGGCACGGTTCGCAAGTACCAAGTGATTCATAATCAAGTGGTTCCAAAAGTCCATCAGTATGGAGTTTCTTCATGCGCTTTATACCGATATGACCCAAACGGCAGTGCCACAAATAAGTTGCACTATCATTATCAACTTTGCATCTTTTTGTTTCAACACTATGAATATGTGTATCACTACTATCGAGATTCATCAAAAATAGACCACTCTTCAGGGGTGCATGACCATAAAAGATATTACTCATATAAATAGAACAACCATTATTCTCTGATTTAAATGAATAACCGTCTCGCATCAAACAAGATCCAGATATAATGTTCATGCTCAACGCTGGCACCAAATAACAATTATTTAGGTCTAATACTAATCCCGAAGGTAGATGTAGAGGTAGCGTGCCGACCGCGATCACATCGACTTTGGAACCATTTCCCACGCGCATCGTCACCTCGTCCTTTGCCAGTGTTCGCTTAATCCGTAGTCCCTGTTTCGAGTTGCAAATATTAGCAACAGAACCAGTATCAAATACCCAGGTGCTACTGCTAGCTCTAGTAAGGTACACATCAATAACATGTATATCACATATACCTTTGTTCACTTTGCCATCCTTCTTATCCGCCAAATACTTGGGGCAGTTCCACTTCCAGTGACCAGTCTGCTTGCAGTAGAAGCACTCAGTTTCAGGCTTAGGTCCAGACTTGGGTTTCTTCTATTGAGCAGCAACTTGTTTGCTGTTCTTCTTGAAGTTCCCCTTCTTCTTCCCTTTGCCCTTTTTCTTGAAACTAGTGGTCTTGTTAACCATCAACATTTGATGCTCCTTCTTGATTTCTACCTCCGCAGCCTTTAGCATTGCGAAGAGCTCGGGAATCGTCTTATCCTTCCCTTGCATATTATAGTTCATCACGAAGCTCTTGTAGCTTGGTGGAAGTGATTGGAGAATTCTGTCAATGACGCTATCATCCGGAAGAGTAACTCCCAGTTGAATCAAGTGATTACAATACCCAGACATCTTGAGTATGTGCTCTCTGACAGAACTATTCTCCTCCATCTTGCAGCTATAGAACTTATTGGAGACTTCATATCTCTTAATCCGGGCATTCTTCTGGAATATCAACTTCAACTCCTGAAACATCTCATATGCTCCATGACGTTCAAAACGTCGTTGAAGTCCCGGTTCTAAGCCGTAAAGCATGGCACATTGAACTATCGAGTAGTCATCAGCTTTGCTCTGCCAGACGTTCTTAATGTCGTCAGTTGCATCAGCAGCAGGCCTGGCACCCAGCGGTGCTTCCAGGACGTAATTTTTCTGTGCAGCAATGAGGATAATCCTCAAGTTACGGACCCAGTCCGCGTAGTTGCTACCATCATCTTTCAACTTAGCTTTCTCAAGGAACGCATTAAAATTCAACGGAACAACAGCAGGGGCCATCTATCTACAAACAACATAGACAAGCAAGATACTATCAGGTACTAAGTTCATGATAAATTTTAGTTCAATTAATCATATTACTTAAGAACTCCCACTTAGACAGACATCTCTCTAGTCATCTAAGTGATCACGTGATCCAAATCAACCAAACCATAACCGATCATCATGTGAGATGGAGTAGTTTTCAATGGTGAACATCTTATGTTGATCATATCTACTATATGATTCACGCTCGACCTTTCGGTCTCCGTGTTCCGAGGCCATATCTGCATATGCTAGGCTCGTCAAGTTTAACCCGAGTATTCTGCGTGTGCAAAACTAGCTTGCACCCGTTGTAGATGGACGTAGAGCTTATCACACCCGATCATCACGTGGTGTCTGGGCACGACGAACTTTGGCAACGGTGCATACTCAGGGAGAACACTACTTGATAATTTAGTGAGAGATCATCTTAAAATGCTACCGTCAATCAAAGCAAGATAAGATGCATAAAGGATAAACATCACATGCAATCAATATAAGTGATATGATATGGCCATCATCTTCTTGTGCTTGTGATCTCCATCTCTGAAGCACCATCATGATCACCATCGTCACCGGCGCGACACCTTGATCTCCATCGTAGCATCGTTGTCGTTTACGCCATCTATTGCTTCTACGACTATTGCTACCACTTAGTGATAAAGTAAAGCAATTACATGGCGTTTGCATTTCATACAATAAAGCGACAACCATATGGCTCCTGCTAGTTGCCGATAACTTCGGTTACAAAACATGATCATCTCATACAATAAAATATAGCATCATGTCTTGGCCATATCACATCACAACATGCCCTGCAAAAACAAGTTAGACGTCCTCTACTTTGTTGTTGCAAGTTTTACGTGGCTGCTACGGGCTTAAGCAAGAACCAATCTCACCTACGCATCAAAGCCACAATGATAGTTTGTCAAGTTGATGCTGTTTTAACCTTCGCAAGGACCGGGCGTAGCCACACTCGGTTCAACTAAAGTTGGAGAAACTGACACCCGCTAGTCACCTGTGTGCAAAGCACGGCGGTAAAACCAGTCTCGCGTAAGCGTACGCGTAATGTCGGTCCGGGCCGCTTCATCCAACAATACCGCCGAACCAAAGTATGACATGCTGGTAAGCAGTATGATTTATATCGCCCACAACTCACTTGTGTTCTACTCGTGCATATAACATCAAACCATAAAAACCTGGGCTCGGATGCCACTGTTGGGGAACGTAGTAATTTCAAAAATTTTCCTATGCACACACAAGATCATGGTGATGATATAGCAACGAGGGGAGAGTGTTGTCTACGTACCCTCGTAGACCGAAGCGGAAGCGTTGACGCAACGTAGAGGAAGTAGTCGTACGTCCTCCCGGTCCGACCGATCCAAGCACCGTTACTCCGGCACCTCCGAGTTCTTAACACGCGTACAGCTCGATGACGCACCCTCGATCTCCAATCCAGTAGAGGCTCCGAGGGGGAGTTCCGTCAGCACGATGGCGTGGTGACGATCTTGATGTTCTCCTGTCGCAGGGCTTCACGTAAGCACCGCTACAATATCATCGAGGTGTAATATCGTGGAGGGGGGCACCGCACACGGCTAAGGAACGATCAATGATCAACTTGTGTGTCCTAGGGTGCCCCCCTACCCCCGTATATAAAGGAGGGAGGGAGGAGATGGCCGGCCTCAAGGGGGGCGCGTCATAGGGAGGGGGAAACCTACTCCAAGTAGGTTTCCCTCTCTTTTCCTTATCTTATTTGGAGGGGGAAGGAAGGAGTACTAGTATTAGGAAGTAGTACTAGTAGTAGGAAGGAAGAGAGGGGGAAGGAGAAAGGAAAGGGGGGCCGGCCCCCCTCCCCAATTCGGATTGGGCTTGGGGGGCGTGCCTCCCTCCCTTGCTCCTTTCTCTCTTCCTCCTACATGGGCCCAATAAGGCACATATACCTCCCGGGGGGTTCCGGTAACCTCCCGGAGCTCCAAACTTCTCCGGAACCTTTCCGGTGTCCAAATATATCCGTCCAATATATCAATCTTTATGTCTCGACCATTTCGAGACTCCTCGTCATGTCCGTGATCATATCCGGGACTCCGAACAACCTTCGGTACATCAAAATACATAAACTCATAATATAACTGTCATCGAAACCTTAAGCGTGCGGACCCTACGGTTCGAGAACAATGTAGACATGACCGAGACATGTCTCCGGTCAATAACCAATAGCGGGACCTGGATGCCCATATTGGTTCCTACATATTCTACGAAGATCTTTTATCGGTCAAACCGCACAACAACATACGTTGTTCCCTTTGTCATCGGTATGTTACTTGCCCGAGATTCGATCGTCGGTACCCAATACCTAGTTCAATCTCGTTACCGGCAAGTCTCTTTACTTGTTCCGTAATACATCATCTCACAACTAACTCATTAGTTGAAATGCTTGCAAGTCTTAAGTGATGTGTATTACCGAGAGGGCCCAGAGATACCTCTCCGACAGTTCAAGCCTGACATTGGCGAGAAGTACAACGGCAAGACTCACCCGTCGGAGTTCCTCAGCATCTACACCATCACGATGCAAGCTGTCTGGGCCCGCGACGATAAGGTGCTTGCCAATTACTTGTCGTTGGCACTCAAGCCCAATGTTATGTCATGGTTGATGCACTCTCCGGTGGACTCCATTTCTTCTTGGGCGGATCTGTGTCATGAGTTTGTTGGCGCCTTTACTGGAGGCCACCAAGCTCATGGCCAGGCGAGCGACTTGCACATCATCCCCCATAAAGAAGGAGAAAACTTGCGTAAGTACATCCAAAGGTTCAGCCGAGTGCAGTACAACATCCCCGACGTTCATCCTGCCGCTGTGATCAGTGCATTCCATCAGAATGTGCGCAATCGCAAGATGCGTGAGGAGCTGGCGATGAACAAGGTCAAGGATGTGGCCGAGCTTTATGTTCTGGCCGATCGGTGCACTCGCGCTAAAGAGGGGAGGAAGTACCCCGGTGCAGAAACCGACTCCACAGATGATACTGCCACCTCGACGAAGAAGGGCCGGTGCCGTAACAGGAACCGCAAGGGCAAGACCGTGCTTGCCGTCGAGGGGTCCGACGATACCGGCGCCACCAAGAAACCCAAGGCGAGTGACCCCGGCAAGGAGGTTGCCGGGTGTGTCGCTTGCCGGCCTTGGCGGCTGCCGATAAGCCAGGGGGCTCCGACAAGCAGTATTGCAAGATCCACCGCACCAAGGGCCATGACCTCCAGAACTGCCGGCAAGTGGAGCTGCTCGCTGAGAAGCAGAAAGCTGAGTATGAGCGGCGGGACAAGGAGAAGGGCCAAGAGGGTGCCGAGGGATCCGGCAAGAAGCATGGCGGCCAAGGAGGCCGCCGCGGCAAGGATAATCAGCAGGAGAGGCCCGCCCGTGGCCGCGACAAGAAGCAGGAAGACGATGATCATGACGAGTACAATGAGTCCGGCGACCACGAATTCCAGAAAGCCACGAAAGCCATGTGCATCGATGGTGGTGCCTCGTTGCATACATCCCACCGCAAACTCAAGTAGTGGGCGTGTGAGATCACAGCGGTGGAGCCGTCGTTCGACGCACGGAAGCCGTTGAAATGGTCCAGCACGCCTATCATCTTCAACACCAAGGACCATCCTGACCGCACTACTGCGGTCGGGTGCTTGTCGTTGTTGGTTTCACCAACAATCCGCAACCTCAAGGTGACGAAGGTGCTGGTTGACGGCAGGGCCGGTCTGAACTTGATCTCGCCTGTTGTGATCAAGAGGTTGCAGATCCCTGATGGAGACCTCGAGGAGACGGGCATGTTCCAAGGGATCAACCCGGGGAGGAGCCAGCCAAAGGGAAAGGTCACGCTGCCCATCACGTTCGGAGGCGAGCTGAACTACAGTACGGAGAGGATTGTCTTTGATGTAACAGAGATCCCCTTGCCCTACAACGGGATCCTCGGCCGCCCAGCACTGGCCAAATTCATGGCGGCATCGCATTACGCCTAAAAAACGCTGAAGTTGCCCGAGCCAATGAACATCATCACCATCCCCTCTGACAAGAAAGACGCGTTGATTTGCGCCGACCAACTCTACTGGGAAGCAGTTGCAGCAGCTGCCGCCAAGGCGCCTGCTCCTGCCGACGGAGTCCCGGGAGGGAAAAATACCGGCGAGACCCCTCACACCCACTCCGGCAAGCGCACCTCTTCGGGGTGTTGTGCTCCCATTGAGGACGTGCCAGAGAGCTCCACCGGTAGGAGCAAGAAGTCCAGAGCTGCACCACTAGAGACCAAGAAGGTTCCTGTCGAGGAGGACGGCACGGGGGCAGCTTTTACCATAAGCTCCACCCTCGACAACAAATAGGAAAGCGAGCTCATCACTTTCCTGTGGGCGAATGTCGATGTGTTTGCATGGCAAGCCTCCGACATCCCCGGCGTTCCCGGGGAAGTGATTGAGCACCATCTTGATGTCTGTCCTCATGCACGGCCCGTCAAGCAGAAGGTCAGGAAGCAAGCTCTGGAGAGGCAGGAGTTCATCACGGAGGAGATTAGAAAACTAGAGGCAGCATGCTTGGTAAGAGGGGTGCTCCATCTGACGTGGTTGGCCAACCCGGTAGTGGTGTGCAAGGCAAACGGGAAGTGGAGACTATGTATTGACTACACAGACATCAATAAAGCTTGTCCAAAGGATCCCTTCCCGTTACCGCGCATCGACCAGATTGTCGACTCCACGGCTGGGTGTGACCTGTTATCATTCCTCGACGCCTACTCAGGGTACCACCAAATCTTCATGACGAAAGAAGATGAGGAGAAGACAGCGTTCATCACCCCATGTGGTACGTATTGCTTTTTACGGATGCCTTTCGGGTTGAAGTGTGCTGGCTCAACCTTTGCAAGAGCAGTCCAAATTGGTTTTGAGCCCCAGCTACATAGAAATATGGAAGCTTATGTGGATGACATAGTGGTCAAAACCAAGGACAAAGCAACACTTGTGCAAGATCTGGAGGAAACATTTGCGAACCTGCGCAAGATCAACCTCAAGTTGAACCCTGAGAAGTGTGTCTTCGGTGTCCCGTCGGGCAAGCTTCTCGGGTTCTTTGTGTCGCAGCGCGGGATTGGGGCAAACCCAGATAAGATCAAGGCCATCGAGCAGATTGAGGCACCTATACGAATCAAAGACGTGCGTCGGCTAACTGGCTATGTTGCCGCCATGAGCAGATTCACCTCCAAGTCCACGGAGCGTGCCCTTCCCTTTTTAAAGATCTTGAAGAACACGGGCCCAATGGAGTGGACCCCAGAGGCCAAAGCAGCGCTGCAGGATTTGAAGAAGTACCTCTCCTCTACCCCACTGCTGGTTGCGCCCAGACCACAAGAACCGTTGTTGTTGTACTTAGCGGAAACGAATTAGGTGGTTAGCACCACACTAGTGGCGCAGAGTGAAAGTGCGTTATATCGACTAGAGGGGGGGTGAATAGGCGATTTTTATGAATTCTTCACTGAAGAATTTGCCGGTGAGGAAATTCCTTACTGAAGAACTACTAGCAGCGGAATAAGTACTCAGAAGTAAGCATAACAGGATACAAGCATGGTCATCATGATGAAATGAAGACTAGCACAGAGTACAGAAAGCGTAATCACAGGATAACACAAGATGAAGACAAACAGACTGAAGAAATTGAACTGAGGAATTTGAGAAAGCCTTCAGTCAAAGTCTTCAAGCATAGATATGAACAAATACACAACACAGTAATGAGGAAATGGAAGGATTGAGGAAATAGAACCAGTTAGTTGGTGAAGACAATGATTTGGTAAACTAGTTCCAACTGCTGTCTCAGTTGTATGTCTGGTTGGAGCGGCTGAGTATTTAAACTCGAGGACACGCAGTCCCGGACACCCAGTCTCTGAGCCGCAACTCAGGACACCCAGTCCTCACCGTATTCTCCTTGAACTAAGACCACGCAGGCCTCGTCCAATCACTCGTGGTAAGTCTTCAGGTGACTTCCAAACCTTCACAGACTTGGTCACTCGGCAATCCACAATTCCTCTTGGATGCTCTAGACCTTGACGCCTAACCGTCTGGAAGAAGCACAGTCTTCAAAGGTAACAAGCGTCGGATCCACGCAGGATCGATTTCTTTAGTGATGCTCAATCACTTTGGGCTTGTGGGGGTTTGGTTTTGGGATTCTCCTCACTCGATGATTTTCGCTCAAAGTCCTCGGAGGATGGGTTGCTCTCAAATGACAAGTGTCAAGTTCTCTCGGAGCAGCCAACCAACTAGTGGTTGTAGGGGGCGGCTATTTATAGCCTAGGGAGCAGCCCGACATGATAAGACATAAATGCCCTTCAATGATATGACCGCTAGGTGGATAAGATATTTTGGGACAGCCGGCGCACAGCACAGCAACAGTCGGAAATTTGACTCTCAAATTCCTCAGGGTTATCATGTTCCTCACTGTGTAGGCAATTCGCACTGGCGAATTCCTAACTCCTCAGTCAGAGCAAAGTCCTCAGTGACCAGAAGAACTACGTCTCTGTCACTGAAGAAATTGACTGAACTGTATGAGATTTCCAATGGCTTCACTCGAAGGGATTGGTAGGTGTAGGATTTTGAGTTGAGCATCACATGGAAATTTTTCCTTAGTATTTCCTCGACCCCCTTTAACAGTACGGTGTTTCCTATGACTCAAGAAAGAGAAAATGAAACTACAAAAACAAAAGTCTTCACGCTTCATGTTCCTCAAATGAATATCAAGTCTTCAAGGTCACACCAATTTCTTTACTTTCAAAGTCTTCAGAATATCAAAGTCTTCAGTCGAAGAACTTCATTTTTAGGGGTCGACTTTCTCTATAAATATCAAACTCCTCATAGACTTATAGACCTGTGTATACTCACAAACGCATCAGTCCCTTAACCTATAAGTCTTCAATACATCAAAATCACTAAGGGGCACTAGATGCACTTACAATCTCCCCCTTTTTGGTGATTGATGACAACATAGGTTAAGTTTTCAACGGGGATAAACATATGAAGTGTAAATACTGATATTGAGGAATTTGATTGCAAGATATAGAAGAACTCCCCCTGAATATGTCCATAATGAGGAATTTGCTTTTGAAGGCAATGCACATTTGAAGAATTGTATCATGGAGATCTCCCCCTATATCTTGTAATTCATACACGCATTTGATATATAATATGAAGAATTTGAAATGCATGATGAAATATGGTGCCTGATGTAATTCAGCATGCGTGCAATAATATTAACGAGGAGTAAGCATGCAGAATAACACATCAAAAGTATCGGAGCTCAGTGCATCAAAGCATCAGAGCACCGTCCAAAAGTATCAAGGCACCATCGGTTTTAAGATTACAACTCGATCCAATAAAAGTTTCGGAAGAACGAGAGTTGTAACTTAAAAAAAACGCCCTTAGTATAGGCCCGCTTGAAGACTAACTCAGATTTCTCCCCCTTTGTCATCAAATGACCAAAAGGATCGAAACTGAGGACTAACGCCCCTGAAGAATTTCACGTTGATGGAGGAGCGCCAGCGTTGTCGGGGTTGTTTGTTGAAGTAGGGCCTGCCGCAGTGTCGTCCAAATCTTCATACTCATCAGTATCACGCGATGAAGAATAGGAGCTGGCCACCAGATCAGGAACTTTGACCCTCTTGAATTTCTTCCGAGGAGGTGCAGACCAGTCAAATGCTTCCTGAAGACCCATAGTCTTCAGTTCTTCCGCGCTATAGACATGAGTGAGAACAGCCCAGGTGCGGTTGATGGTTTCATGAAGGTGATAATGGTTCTTCTTCACTGCATTATGTGTTGAGGTCATATTGTGAAGAACAGCAGCAAACTGACACTTCACCCATTTGTGATTGCGATCAACCTTTTGATGAAGACTGAGGAGTAACTCATGATCAGTCATCACCCTGGGTGCTGTGGCTTGAGGATTTTGCTTCGCTGAGGTATTTGCGGCAGTGTCATGTGTGGCAGAGTCGTCATTGGTAGAATAAGATGTAGCCAGACGAAATTGACCATCCAATGGATGAGTGCCTTCATCGATCACAGCTGCTGCCTTGCCTTTATCATCAGATGATGAAACTGGTCGCTTGAGGACTTCAATGGGAGGCAAGTAGCTACCATGGTTCAGAGTGTCAGCCTTGTAATTCAGTGAAGATCTTGCCCTTATGAATCTCATAATCCAAGGCGCATAGGACTTCAGCTCGAATGGTGACATTGCAACATTTGCAAGGGTCCTCATGAAGAAATCATGGAAGTTGACGGGAATGCCATGAATGATGTTGAAAAGCATGTTCTTCATGATGCCAACGACATCTTCATCATTTGAGTCGTGGCCTTTGATAGGACTCATTGTCTTCGTCAAGATGCGATAGACAGTCTGAGGCACATAAAGCAATTCCTTGACGAGGAATTTGGTTCGAGGGGCCTGCCCTGGCTTCAAAGGCTTCATGAGCACTTGCATATAATGATTTGTCAGTTCAGGGTCATTGTAGATGCAACGTGCACTGTCATGGGGAGGATCAAGAGGAAGGACACGAAGCAATTCAGTTGCTGGTGCCTTATAATGAGTGTTTTCGGTCATCCAATCCAGCACCCATGAATTGACATCTTCAGCGTCTCCAGTGATATGCAGTGTGGCGTAGAACTGAAGAATGAGTTCTTCATTCCAATCGCAAATGTCAGTGCAGAAATTCTGTAATCCTCCATCGTGAATAACAAGGAGGACTAGCTCGAAGCATGGCAGAGATTCCATATCCACGTGAGGAATATGTTCATGATCGAAGATTTTGTCCTTGTCAAATAGCACTGAGGAATAGAAGTTGGCTTAACTTGCAGTCCAGAAACGCCTCTTCCTTATGCGAGCAGAGTCATATGGATTATAATCAGCGAAGAACACATGCTCAGAAAAGAAGTCTTCAGCCTTGAATTTTTGCTTGCTTGAGAACGGATTCTTCGGCTTGGGCAGAGGAGTGTCAGTGATTTGCAGCACAACCTCAGGAATCACGAGCTCAGGTTCTTCAGGCTGAGGAATTTCTGGTTCCTCCTCTTGTGCAACTTGAGGATCAGCAGCAACAGTTTCTTCAGCACTAGCGGCTGGAATTTCTTCATGAACAGAAGGAGTGGGATGAGTTTCTTCAGAGCCCATCTGAATTGTGGTTGCCGGGGACTGAGGATTTTGTTGGATCGGTGTGAATGGAGGAGTATTGGGATGCTGACTTTCCCAAAAGTCATCATTCATCACTGGTGTAGTGCATCCAATATCCACATCTTCATCTTCATTTTCAATTTCCTCAACACCAGCCTCTTCAGCTGTGAACTGAGGCATAGGTGAGGAAATGACTGGCGTTGTAGGGATTGCTTCCACTTCAATTTCTTCATCAGGTTGCTCTGACGTAGCAGTAGAATGATTTTCTTCATCAGATCCGCTTGGGATCTTGTAGTCTTCTCCATAAGGAACAATTTCCTTTGATGACATGGAGGAAATCGGAACGGCATCAATAGGATTTTCAAGAGAGCTGGTCATTGGCTTCATTTCCTTCGCAGCCGAAGAATTTGACGCAGCTGATGCCTTCCTTTTCTTCACTGCAGCTCGCTCTGCAGCCTTGGTCTTCTTCACTTCATAGGCAGAAGGAAGAATTGGAGTTGGTGTAGGCGCGGGAGGAGCTGAGGAATCTGGTTCATTTTCTTCAGGCGCAACTGGTGCAGTTGCCCTGATCTCTTCAGTTTCTTCAGGCGCACCACTAGTGGATGCCCTGGCAATTTCTTCAGCGGCTGGGATGGAGTCATCAGCCCTGGAACTTGTATTTTCATCAGCAGGCTGAAAGTCATCAGCGGTGCTGGCATGTTCTTCAGCAGGCTTAGCAGAGTTTGCAGCCTGAGGATTTTCTCGTTGCGATGGGGCTGCAACAGTTGTCATTTTCTTCGTCAGGTTGACGAATCTCACTTTGGCTCCTTGTCAATCAGCATTGTATGCATTGAAGTCTTTGCTGAGGGCTTGGATTTCAGACTGAGCCTGGAGAAGTTCCTCAGGTGTCATTCTGACAACATTCTTTTTCAGGAGCTTCTCCTTCTTGTATTGAGCTCTCTTGATCTCTCTTGCCTTCTCAAATTTCCATTTCTCTTGAGTGATGAAATGGGTCAGCATGTGACTTTGACCGGGAGTCAGAGGCAGATCAGGCATTGGAGTGTTCGGATCCTTGTGCCAGAGATCAATGTAGTCGAGGATCTTCTTCGGATCCAAAAGCAGTGGCACAGATGTGCCTTTGGCTCTAGCGGCCTTCACTTGTCTATCTCTGATGATTTCTGCAAGTTCTTCATCAGAAGCTTCATCATCAGAGGGCACTTGAAACGCAACCTGTTTCTTCCTTGGACTTGGCCGAGGACCGCGTCTAGCTGTTGCTTTAGTCTTCAACAGAGTGGGGCCTGATGAGGACATTGGTGCAGCTGAGGAACTTGCTGAGACACCAGAAGCAATTGAAAAACCAGTAGTCCTTTGGCATGTTGCCAGATGCACAGGAGTTGAGGACTTTGGTGGAACAGTAGCGGTCTGAGGAATTTGCCGTGAGGGCATAGCTGAGGAACTTGGCCGTGAGGGCGCTGTTGGTGAAGCACTTGGCTTGCGAGCCGGCTTCTTTGGCATTGATTTCCTCGGTCTGACCGAGGGTTTCGCAGCAGCAGCAGCAGCAGCAGAATCCTCATTGAATTTCCTCACTGCCTCATTGGCTTGCCTTGCCAATTTAGCTTGACGCTTAGCCCATTCTTCAGGAAAGTCTTCACCACTTTTGATGCTAGTGGGATCAGCTACTTGGCCAGGTGCCAATGGAGCTCTAGGGCACGGAGGATTGAGGGCGAATTTCTTCATGTATTTTGGAGTAACATATCGATATTCCCTCCATTCCCTTGCCCATCTCCGTTCAATTATCTGAATGCGCACCTTGCGCTGATTCTTGTTTTCTTTGCCAAACTTGGCTTCATCAGGTGTGCAATAATACTTATAGAGTTCATCAGGGATTTCGAAATCAGTCATGACCTCAGGCCTCTTTCCTCCTTTCTGCGGTCTCTTTCCTTCAGCCATATTCTTCAGATGAGGAATTTGAACAACTGACCACTCTGAAGAAGTATGTAGTTTTTCTTCGAGGAACGCTGCAAATGAGTTAAGTTGATGAGAACCTAGTGATTCAGCAGCGGTCATGAGTACCTGTGAACAGAGTGTAGGTGCGAGGAATTTGAAGAGGTCATATGCGTTCTCAGAAGGATTTTTCGAAAAGACAAGTTTTGAGGAATTTGACCCGATGAGCCTTGAGGAATTTCACTAAGCGCTCTTTGTCTTAGGTTCCAGAGTTGTACAGATCGAAAATCCACACAATTGAGGAATCTTGAAGAATGATTGCTTAGAGAAATGGATCAAGAGCATATAGTGTGTGAGGTGTTCATATGTGTGAAGATTTGAGAAATAAAACACCTTTGAAGATTTTCAGGAAAGTTTGAGAATCAAAGTGAGTAAGAAAAGTAACTTTTAATTACCCGAACCGAAGAACACGACGAACTGAGATGAACAGATGTGAAGTTCGTCCGGTTTGATCTCCCACGCCCTAACTTGGCAGAGGGAAACAGCTACGGCGGTGGCGGAGTGAAGATTTCCGCAGCCGGCACAAGTACGACGGCGACGAGGTCGAGGCAGTGAAGCTCTTCCTCACCGGCAACGATAGAGTAGCGGCGGTGCTAGGGTTTGAGGAGCTCGAGCGAGAGACAGCGACCGAGCGGAGTAAATGAAGTGAGGAAGGGGAGAGGGGTATTTATAGCCACGGTAAAAACTGTTCGCCCGAAGATTTTGAGACGAACATGCACCTGCCCTTTCTCCTTCACGCGACATGTGTCACCCACGTACTGTGCAGATGAGATCGTGTAAGATCATGGGTGAATAAAATAATGCATCGTGGGATGCGGAACGGTTTGAGCGGTAAAACCAAAAATCTGGATAAGATTTGTTTTAAAGTTTCGTTCGCAATTTCTTCAGCTGTCAAGGACACAGTGAGGACTTTGAACGAGTTTCAATTAGAACGCACATGAAGAATTTGTGAATAGATTGGGTTGAGTAGAGCATAGAGGGGGAAGGGTCCGACCACATTCACTTAGCAGAAAACACAACTTGAAGAAATAGCCATAAGTGAATGCTGTAGAGGACATAAACTCATATATATGTATAGCCAATGAAGAAAAACGACGGAACCAGTGAAGATTTTGCAAAGTTGAAGAATTTGAAAAACTGAAGAATTTCAAAAATTTGAGGAAGAACTCAAATTGAAGATTTTCAACTTTTGTGGTGGCATGACCCACCGTATAAGAATGATGATTTCAGACACCGCGTACAATTGTCGTAGGGTTCTGAGAATCAAATTCTTCATTAATTTCTTCACACTTAGAGTGTTATTCTTCATTGATTGAAGAAAAACGTTTCTTCATGTGTTGCACATCTAAGTCATCAGTTTTTGCATAAGTGTTAGGATGTGTGTCCTTTTCAAAGAACATTCGAAGATTCTAAGATATTTAGCTCACACCGCAACTTGCTAAATCTCTTCTCATCCAAGGGCTTAGTGAAGATATCAGCTAGTTGTTCTTCAGTCTTCACGTGCTCGATGGAGATGTCGCCCTTCAACACATGATCACGAAGAAAATGATGACGAATTTGAATGTGCTTTGTCTTCGAGTGCTGAACTGGGTTGTGAGCAATCTTGATGGCACTCTCATTGTCGCAGAGGAGAGGCACATTCTTCACGTTGACGCCATAGTCCTTGAGGGTTTGCTTCATCCAAAGCAGTTGAGCACAGCACGAGCTAGCAGCAATGTATTCAGCTTCAGCAGTAGACAGTGATACACAGTTCTATTTCTTCGAGGACCAACAGACCAAAGATCATCCGAGGAAATGACAAGTGCCAGATGTTGACTTGCGGTCCACACGATCACCAGCATAGTCAGAGTCAGAATATCCAATGAGAACAAAAGCAGAGCCCTTGGGGTACCATAATCCTAGTGTTGGTGTGTGAGCTAGATATCGAAGAATATGCTTCACAGCCTTATGGTGTGATTCCTTCGGTGCAGCTTGAAATCGGGCACACATGCAAACACTAAGCATTATATCTGGCCTAGATGCACATAAGTACAATAAAGAATCAATCATGGAGCGGTATACCTTGTGATCGAAGTCAATACCATTTTCATCAGTGCACAGATGGCCATTTGTGGGCATAGGAATTTTGACGCCTTTGCAATCTTGCATGCCGAATTTCCTCAGTACGTCCTTGAGGTATTTCTCCTAAGATATGAATATGCCATTGCGCTGCAGACGAATTTGAAGACCTAAGAAGAATTTCAACTCTCCCATCATAGACATTTGATATTCTTCACTCATCATATAGGCAAATTCATCACTATAACGTTGGTCAGTACAGCCAAAGATAATATCATCAACATATATTTGGCACACAAATAGTTCACCATCATATGATTTAGTAAAAAGAGTAGGGTTGAGTGAACCGGGTGTGAAGCCATTCTTCACGAAGAATTCCTTCAATGTATCATACCACGCCCGAGGGGCTTGCTTGAGGCCATACAGGGCCTTATTGAGTCTGAAGACTTTGTCAGGATTCTTTGGATCTTCAAAACCTGGGGTTGAGCAACATATACTTCTTCCTCAAGCTTACCATTGAGGAATGCACTTTTCACATCCATTTGATATAAGATGATATCATGATGGTTAGCATAGGCAAGTAATATGCGAATAGCCTCAAGTCTAGCAACAGGTGCAAAAGTTTCATCAAAATCAATTCCTTCAACATGTGTGTAGCCTTGAGCTACTAGTCGTGCCTTATTCCTCACCACAAGGCCATTTTCATCTTGCTAGTTGCGGTAGATCCACTTTGTGCCAATGATATTATGCTTGCGAGGATCTGGGCGATTGACCAATTCCCAGACATTGTTAAGCTCGAACTGATGTAATTCTTCTTGCATATCCTGAATCCACTCCAGCTCCAGAAATGCTTCATCTACCTTAGTGGGCTCTGTGATAGAGACAAAAGCATAGTGCCCTCAAAAGTTAGATAAATGTGAAGCTTATGAGCGTGTGAGAGGACCTGGTGCGCTAATGTCATCGATGATCTTCTCCACTTGCACTTCTTTTGCAACTTGAGGATGAGCTGGTTGTTGCTGAGGATTTTGATCAGCATTTTCTTCAGCACCATTTTCCTCATCATGTTCTTCAGGTGCATCAGCTCGACGTTCTTCATGAACAGGAATGAATTCTTCAGCAGATTCTTCAGTAGGAATGAGATCCTCAGTTGCCTTGAACTTGATAGCATCCTCAGGTGCTGGTTCATCTAACACAGAAGGTTGGTGCTCTCTTTGCGAGCCATTAGTTTCATCGAACCGCACATCTATAGTGTCAACAATCTTGTGAAGAACAATGTTGAAGACTCTGTAGGTGTGCGAGTCCTTTCCATAACCAAGCATAAAACCTTCATGTGCTTTCGGTGCAAATTTAGAGTTGTGGTGAGGATCTCTAATCCAGCATTTAGCACCGAAGACTTTGAAATAACTCATGTTGGGTTTCTTGTCAGTGAGGAGTTCATAGGCCGTCTTCTTGAACAATTTGTGAAGATATACTCTGTTGATGATGTGGCAAGCAGTATCAATTGCATCAATCCAAAAACGCTGAGGCGTTTTGTATTCATCAAGCATAGTGCGAGCCATCTCAACAAGAGTTCTGTTCTTGCGCTCCATGACGCCATTCTGCTGAGGAGTATAGGGAGCAGATAACTCATGAGTAATACCAAGTTCATCAAGATAGGCATCAAGACCGGAATTCTTGAACTCAGTTCCATTGTCACTTCTGATATGCTTGATCTTCACACCAAAGTTGATTGAAGCCCTTGAGGAAAATCGTTTGAAGACTTCCTGCACTTCATGTTTGTAAGTAACAATGTGTACCCATGTATATCGAGAGTAATCATCAACAATGACAAAGCCATATAGAGATGCATCATTAGTGACTGCTGAGTAATGATTAGGTCCGAAGAGGTCCATGTGAAGCAATTCGAATGGACGTGTAGTGGTCATGATAGTCTTTGCTGGATGCTTGGCCTTGGTCATTTTTCCAGCTTCACAGGCTCCGCATAAGTGATCCTTGAGGAATTTGACATTCTCAATGCCAATGACATGCTTCTTCTTTGCAAGCGTGTTCAAATTCCTCATGCCTGCATGAGCAAGTCGTCGATGCCATAGCCAGCCTTCTGAAGCTTTTGCAAGTAGACACACGGCTGGTTGTGGTCCTATAGAGAAATCAACAATATACAAATCTCCTCTCCTAAAGCCTTCGAAGACTTTGGAATTGTCAGCTTCCATAATCACAACACAGCGATACATGCCAAAGACAACAACCATATCAAGATCACAAAGCATTAAGACTGACATGAGATTGTATCCTAAGGACTCGACAAGCATGACTTTGTCCATGTGTTTATCCTTAGAGATTGCAACCTTACCAAGACCCAATACCTGACTTTTGCCTTTGTCAGCAAAGATGATATGCTTCAGAGGTGACGGTGATAAGGGAGCATCCATCAATAGATTCTTGTCACCAGTAATGTGATTTGTACATCCACTATCGAGGACCCATTCAGTGGTTTTGGGTTGATCATCCTGCAGATGAATTAGTGTAGCTTACAATCTCATATGCTCCATGAGTGAAGAATATGATATCAAGTTCATCAGATGAATTTCATCAAGCAGTAAACAGATATAGCAGTATGAGGACGTGTGAAATGAAAGTTCATTTCATCATGATTCGCCTGCGTCCTTTCAGGCAATTTTGTCAGGTCCCCAGCAAATTCTTCAGACGTTAAATCACGTCTGGAGACCTGACCCTGCAGAAAAGATTAGTTCTTTTTCTTCACCACCCACATCTGAAGGGGTGGCAAAGAATTCATCACTCTGCGAGCACCATATGAGAAAGGTGGCAAAGATGCCAAACCATTTCATTTCACATAAGAGGGGTTAGGGTAGGCATATGAAAAAGGCAGAGAAATTCTTCGAGGACTTATGAACATAATGGTTTGAAGAATAATGCACATATTCATAGCCTTTAGCTCTACCCTGCGAGACAGAGTTGTTAGCACGATGATAATCATATGAGGACTTTGATCCTTTTGAGGAATTTGATCCATGTGAGGAATTTGGTCCGTATGAGGACTTGGATCCATATGAAGAATTTGGAACATATGAAGAATTTGATCTGGGGTTCCTGTTCTTCACTGGTGGTGTCATGAGGACATTCACCTGAAGACATTCAACATAACTTTTGGGAACCCAGATTTTCTTCATAGGGGAACCGTTCCTGCAGTTAGTGCCAACATATCTATCAAATACTTCACCATTATGATTTTTGAACAGTTTATAGTTGGAGTCAAATGACTCATCAGAAGAATGAGGAGATTCACATGTAAAGCCAGATAAGTTAGATGGATCAACTGGAGGTCCCTTTGCAGCAACCCATGAGGTTTTGGGGTACTGCTCAGGCTTCCAATATGTTCCATCAGCATTGAGTTTCCTCTCAAATGCAATACCCTCCTAGGGTTTCTGTTGAGGATCTGCTTTTTAAGCACATCACAAAGAGCCTGATGCCCTTTGAGGCTTTTGTACATGTCTGTCATGTACAATTCCTTCAGCCCTGCATTATCAGTGATACTAGCAATGTCCTCAGATGAGGAATTAGTGATAGCAGAGGCAGATGAAGAATTTGTAACAATTGAAGCATTTGAACATTCAGGTGAAGAATTAGCAGATTCACGTTCAATGCACTTTAAGCATGGAGGAACAAATTCTTCCTGAGAAGCGCTGATTTGTTGAGCTAGTAATGAATCGCGCTCCTTCTGAAGATCTTCATAACACACTCTTAGCTTTTCAAGATCTTCCTTTCTTTGAAGAGATTCAGAGGAAAGCTTCTCGTGATCAGTCAAGAGGGTGTTATGTTGATCTTGAAGGGCGTCAAACTTGGAGTGAATTCTCCGAAGACATTCACCCAATGCTTTTGACTGGTCCATTTCTTTACGCAACATATCATCACTTTTGTCTAGCATATCTTGAACTTGTTCTAAAGTTGTTTGTTGTTTAGTGGCAATGCAAACAAGTTTGGTATAACAAGATTCAATATCATCATCAGATTCATCGTTATCAGATTCATCATTATCAGATTCATCATCACAAGACTCGGATGAGGAGCATTCGGTTACCTCAGCGCCGTTTTCCATGAGACATGATGCAGAAGATGATGATTCTGGCTCGAAAGTCATCGGTTTGAGAGATTCCTTGAAGTCCTCAAACCAGGGATCATGACGAGTTCGATGACCTTCATAGACATCAGAGAGTCGGTCCCAGATAAGCTTTGAATTGCCAAGATGCATAATGCGCCCGAATTGATCTCTGGATAGGCAGGAGCAGATGATATCCTTCGCCATGAGGTCAAGTCGAGTGTACTTGCGAATATCATCAGCGTCCGCCATCTTGCATAGATCAGTAAGACCAATCTCAGTGACGGTCCACAGCTCGTTGTTCATTGCCATGAGGCGCTTCCTCATCATGGCCTTCCACTTGGGATAGTCGTGACCGTCAAAGATAGGGCATGTCACTTTCTTCATACCTGCGGTCGACATAACTAAAACTCCAGGCGGTTAAACCAAAATCACACAGAATAAGGGAGTACCTCGCTCTGATACCAATTGAAAGTGCGTTATATCAACTAGAGGGGGGTGAATAGGCGATTTTTATGAATTCTTCACTGAAGAATTTGCCGGTGAGGAAATTCCTTACTGAAGAACTACTAGCAGCGGAATAAGTACTCAGAAGTAAGCATAACAGGATACAAGCATGGTCATCATGATGAAATGAAGACTAGCACAGAGTACAGAAAGCGTAATCACAGGATAACACAAGATGAAGACAAACAGACTAAAGAAATTGAACTGAGGAATTTGAGAAAGTCTTCAGTCAAAGTCTTCAAGCACAGATATGAACAAATACACAACACAGTAATGAGGAAATGGAAGGGTTGAGGAAATAGAACTAGTTAGTTGGTGAAGACAATGATTTGGTAAACCAGTTCCAACTGCTGTCTCAGTTGTACGTCTGGTTGGAGCGGCTGAGTATTTAAACTCGAGGACACGCAGTCCCGGACACCCAGTCTCTGAGCCGCAACTCAGGACACCCAGTCCTCACCGTATTCTCCTTGAACTAAGACCACGCAGGCCTCGTCCAATCACTCGTGGTAAGTCTTCAGGTGACTTCCAAACCTTCACAGACTTGGTCACTCGGCAATCCACAATTCCTCTTGGATGCTCTAGACCTTGACGCCTAACCGTCTGGAAGAAGCACAGTCTTCAAAGGTAACAAGCGTCTGATCCACGCAGGATCACTTTCTTCAGTGATGCTCAATCACTTTGGGCTTGTGGGGGTTTGGTTTTGGGATTTTCCTCACTCGATGATTTTCGCTCAAAGTCCTCGGAGGATGGGTTGCTCTCAAATGACAAGTGTCAAGTTCTCTCGGAGCAACCAACCAACTAGTGGTTGTAGGGGGGCGGCTATTTATAGCCTAGGGAGCAGCCCGACATGATAAGACATAAATACCCTTTAATGATATGACCGTTAGGTGGATAAGATATTTTGGGACAGCCGGCGCACAGCACAGCAACGGTCGGAAATTTGACTCTCAAATTCCTCAGGGTTATCATGTTCCTCACTGTGAAGGCAATTCGCACTGGCGAATTCCTAACTCCTCAGTCAGAGCAAAGTCCTCAGTGACCAGAAGAACTGCGTCTCTGTCACTGAAGAAATTGACTGAACTGTATGAGATTTCCAATGGCTTCACTCGAAGGGATTGGTAGGTGTAGGATTTTGAGTTGAGCATCACATGGAAATTTTTCCTTAGTATTTCCTCGACCCCCTTTAACAGTACAGTGTTTCCTATGACTCAAGAAAGAGAAAATGAAACTACGAAAACAAAAGTCTTCACGCTTCATGTTCCTCAAATGAATATCAAGTCTTCAAGGTCACACCAATTTCTTCACTTTCAAAGTCTTCAGAAAGTCTTCAGAAAGTCTTCAGAATATCAAAGTCTTCAGTCGAAGAACTTCATTTTTAGGGGTCGACTTTCTCTGTAAATATCAAACTCCTCATAGACTTATAGACCTGTGTATACTCACAAACGCATCAGTCCCTTAACCTATAAGTCTTCAATACACCAAAATCACTAAGGGGCACTAGATGCACTTACACAGAGAGAGGTTGACGAAGAGGCAGCGACAGCGGTAGTGGCAGAGTCAACGGATGGCGAGCTGGAACCCTCCCCAACAGGGCTCGGTCCCGGCAAGACTGAGTCCCCGGTAGAGGCTGACGCTGGTGCGACAGGGCCCGCGCGACTGGTGAAGTGGCACAGAAGAAGAAAATGGTGCAGCACCCAGTTTACTTCGTCAGCTCCCTCTTGCAAGGGGCTAGGTCAAGGTACTCAGGTGTGCAAAAATTGCTCTTCGGCCTCCTTATGGACTCGAGGAAGCTGCGTCATTACTTCCAAGCACACGAGATCACCATGGTCACCCGCCTCCCGTTGCAACGGATACTGCATAACCCTGATGCAACAGGGAGGATCGTGGAATGGGCCCTAGAGCTGTCGAGTTTTGCTTTAAAGTTTGAAAGCACCTCGACGATTCAGAGCACAGTCTTGGCGGAGTTCGTTGCAGAATGGACCTCGATGCCCGATGAAGAGGTACAGGAGACCACTCTCCCCGACAAGGAAACGAGCCACAACTGGATCATGTACTTTGATGGGGCTTTTTTGCTGCAAGGCGCTGGTGCTGGTGTGCTGCTTGTCGCACCCAGTAGAGAGCACCTCAAGTATGTCGTCCAAATTCACTTTCCCCGGGAGATGTCAACTAACAACACCGCCGAGTACGAGGGTTTGCTTGCCGGTCTCAGGATCGCGGCGGACCTCGGAGTCAAAAAGCTCATCGTCGGAGGTGATTCGTAGCTCGTCATCAGGCAGATCAACAAAGATTACCAAAGCCCGTTGATGGAAGCTTACGTGGATGAAGTGAGGAAACTAGAGGAGCGCTTTGACGGTATACGAGCAGAGCATGTCCCTCGGACGGAAAATGACATCGCCGACTACCTGTCAAAGCGCGCTGCCCTCAAGCTACCTGTGGAACCAGGTACTTTTGTGCTTCAGTTAACTCAACCATCCGTCGAACCATCAACCGGGCAGAACAAGCGGAGGAAGCTAGGCCCCGACAAGTACTTCCCCACCGAGCTCCCCGAAGCCGCTGGCGAAGATGTTGCCGTGGATGCCGATCCTACCGTGGGGCAACCGACTCTGGCAGGGCCTCAGGCCATAGCCGTATAGACGGCCGCTCCCGTGGCAGAAGAGATGCCTTTGGTCCTTGTCGTCAAGCCACGGGCTCCGGCATGGGCACAGCATACCGTCCGATTCCTCCAAAAAGGAGAGCTTTCTGAGGAGCAGGAAGAAGAAGAGAGAGTAGCCCGCCGGTCTGCTCTGTACCAATTCGGTGACAACGTCTTGTATAGAAAAAGATCGAATGGGGTGAAATTGAAGTGCATATCCCAGGAGGAAGGACTAGAGTTGTTGGCAGAGATACATGGAGGCATATGTGGCGCCCACATAGGGTTGAGGGCCCTTGCTGGCAAGGCTTTCCGGCAAGGTTTCTTCTGGTCCACTGCCCTCCAGGATGCGACGGCACTAGTAACCAAGTGTGAAGCGTGCCAGTTCCATTCAAGGAAGCTTCATCAACCAGCTCAAGCCCTTCAAACCATCCCTCTCTCCTGGCCCTTCTCAGTCTGGGGGCTCGACATATTGGGCCCTTTCCCTTGTGCTGTCGGGGGCTTCGAGTACTTGTACGATGCAATCGACAAGTTCACAAAGTGGCCAGAGGTAGAAGCGGTGAGGAAGGTGATAGCGCAGTCGGCCATCAAGTTCTTCAAGGGGCTAGTTTGCCATTTTGGAGTACCCAACAGGGTCATCACCGACAACGGCACATAGTTCACAGGCCACGCCTTCATGCAGTACATTGAGGATCTCGGCAGCAAGGTCTGTTTTGCTTCCGTGGCACACCCACGAAGCAATGGCCAAGCAGAGAGAGCAAACGCTGACGTTCTGTGAGGCTTAAGAACGAAGACTTTTGACAGGCTACGCAAGAGTGGAAGGCGCTGGATTGACGAGTTGCCGGCGGTTCTTTGGTTGATCAGAACGATGCCAAATCGAGCCACCGGCCAGACACCCTTTGCCCTGGTCTACGGGGCAGAAGCAGTTCTCCCCACGGAACTCATATACGGGTCACCTCGAGTGCTCGCTTATGATGAGCTTGAGCAAGAGCGATTGCGGCAAGATGACGCAACGCTCCTTGAGGAAGATCGTCTCCGGGCGGCTGTGAGAGCAGCACACTACCAGCAAGCCTTGCGCCGCTACCATAGCCGCAAGGTTCATGCCCGAAGCTTTGAGGAAGGCGACCTTGTTCTTTGGCACGTTCAGTCGGCCGAGAATTCCAACAAGTTGACGCCGAACCCTTATCGGGTAACGTGAGTCACCAGGTCCGGCACAGTCCGCCTGGAGACCAAAGGTGCCATTCCCGTGAGCAACTCCTGGAACATCGAGCATCTTCGCAAGTTTTACCCATAAGGTGCGGCTGTCGGGCCTCCCGGCAAGCCACCTTTTGTACAAGCCTTGCTGGCAAGGCAAGTAACCCTTTGTACAAAGCCAGGCGTAGACCCTGAGCATAAATAAACGAGGCGCTGGCGCCCTAAGTTATAGCATGCATGCTAGGTCGAGTCTCTTCCTCGGTTAGGGTTGATAGTGCTTAGCGGTGGCTAACCCCTGGCTTAGAGGTCGAGTGCGCGTCTCTCTATTCTTTTCTGTCCTCTTTGGTTCGCAGGGCACATGAGCACTTCTGCCGAGCTATTTGGAAGAAAGGGAACGGACCGGCGTCCCGACCCCGGCAAACCAAAGTTGCCGGGGGCTGCAAGTACAGGGATCCAACCGCGGCAAGCCGAGGTTGCCGGGGGCTGCAGATCCAGATAAGTCTTGTATTCTCTATCATGCATTTCGATATGGAGCTGGGATATGTGAAACCTCGTTTTATTTCTAGGCTACCGTGCTCCCCTTTTTCTATACCCAAGGATTATCTCCTGGGTCCGGATTTGGTTGTAGTCGCGGCAGCAAGGAAATGGAACGAGGAGCCTAAGCCCACTTCATCCCTGCCTCCGCCAAGGGCGCAAGAAAGGTCGAGCAAAGTGGGGGGACAGCAAGGCCTGTTGCGGGGTGAAAAACGTTTATCTTAAATAATAACGAGGATTCGCTCCTTGTCGCGGGTTTCACGCACGAACAAAAAACCTGGCAAACGTCCCTTTTTCATTAAAAACATCTCGTACAGGTACAGTTCATACAGAGTGAAAAACATGAGCAAGAGATTACAAGTTCTAAATTTAACAAAGGCCCGAAGGCTTACAGACTAAAAAGAGATAAGATGCCCGTAATCCCTTTCTTGTCCCTCTCCTCAAGAGGCAGGTCAAGGAAGCGAAAAGGGGCAAAAGGGGCGCTTAGGCGAGCTACGAGCAGCAGAAGGCGCCAAAAGAACATGTCGGCAGTCGAATAGGAGAGGGTTGGCGGTGGTGGCGCCAGAGGGAGAGCTGGAAGATGAGGCAGCGGTCCGTCAATACGCTATGAAGGCGTCGGTGCCATCGTACTCCGACTTGACGGCCCGCCACCTGCCTTCTTCGCCTTCTCTGGCCTTCCTACGCTAGCCGCCCAAGGAGGCGACCCCGAGAACTTCAAGGATCCGGCGACACGAATGATGGGGTCGCCGGTGTCGCTCGGAGCGGCGCCCAACGCTTAGTCGGACCCGTCATCCTGCCGCCCGCTACCTCGTCGTCACTACCGCTGTCCTCCTCGCCACTCTCGCTCGAGGAGGAATCTTCATCGTCAGAGGAGCTCTCCACGCAGCACCAGACGTGAGTCTCGAAGTGCCCAAAGACCTTGATACAGAGGAGGCCGCTCTCCATTAATTTGAAATGGAGAGTGAGCCCCTCCGTCAGGCTGTGGATGCGGGCAAAAGTTTTCCACCCTCGGCGAAGATACATGACCTGAGGGGCGGGGAACTCGACATCGGCCCATGTGCCGTTGTTCCCACAGCCCCTCATATGCAGCCGCAGCGCCTACGGGGGGTCCAGCTCCATCTCCCGCGCAAATGGAGTCGGGAGGCGAAGATGACGGCGCGGCGGCTGGCGCAGCCTGATGAAGAACTCGTAAGGTTTATCCCCGATGTGGCCCTCCACCGGGGGAGGGGCCGCCGGCGGAGGCGAGGCCGATCTGCTGCCCATCCTCCTCTTCCTCGAGCGCCGCGACGGCCTCGACCTTGCCCCCTCCCCCTTCCTCTAACGGTTGGCTCTTCCGCCACAAGCTCTTGGGGAGGAGCGATGCGTTGTCTAGCCGAAACCCTCGCCGCCACCGATGAAGCGTCGCCACGCCCCCTCGCCATGGCAGAAGGAAGGAGGGAACAGAAATGGAGAGAAGCGGATGATGAAGGATTGAGAGGCGCCGTTCCTCCTGCTCCCCTCCTTATAAAGGGGCGAGGGCAGGGCGCGGTCGCCCCTTTCGGCCAATCCGGCTCGACGAAGTGACAACGGGCAGGGCCGTCGACCGCCCTCCCCGCTCAATTGAAGGCGCATGGGAATCGACCCACGTGCATGCGACTTCCCGTATCCTGCGCGCCTGTCATTCGCTCTGCATCATGCATGCAGCAAACGTGGTGCAAGAGACAGGCGCAATGGGACGCGTGGAGCGACGGTTCCCAAGTAAGGACAGTAAATGAGCGGTGGCCCTACGGTCTCGAGGAGACACGCAAGCCGCCTCTTTACTGTCCATCACAAGATGACACCAGCGTGCTTCGGTCACGCGCACACGCGCGACCCCCACGTCACGCATTCAACACGGGTCATGGGGAAGCGCAGCGGACAAAACAGTTACCGCGGAAAAATCCGCCCCGCCTACCCGCGCACCGTTCTGTGCCTGGCCCAACAACGTGTCGCACTTATGTGTGGCCCAGGCCCGCGGGCTCCTGTCGGTGTACAAAAGTAGGGGCTCTCCTTTTGACTCCTTTACTTGTGCACGGGCAGTCAGAGCCACGCGCCACGGCCACACATAGCAGGGCAAAGGAGGGGAGCCAGAGAAAAGCCGGAGGCACAAAAACAATCAGCACAACGCCAAAGAGAGCAGATGGACGAAGCAGGTTTCCCCGGCAAGACCCTTGCCGGGGCAGCCTCAGCAGCCCCGGCAAGCCCCTTGTCAGGGCGGCTCGCCCACACCAGCGGAGTGAGCCACCCTCGAACCCACAGTCTCCAACACCATCAACCACGTTGGGCCAGGGCTCGGGAGGCACCTACATGGTGGCATGCAGATCTTTGTGAAGACAAGGAATATCCAAGATCAAATGAGGATTGGAAGGCAACGATCCTCGACAAGATCCTTGCTGAGGAAACCCGCAAGACCCCCGGCAAGATCCTTGCCGGGGACGACAGCGCACCACGGCAAGACCCCTTGCCGAGCCACCCGGCAAGACCCTTACCAAGGGCGTCCGCTGGGCCACTGCCAGGCCCACACCAACCAGGTCTCCACCGCTGCTCACATGCAGCTGCCAGCCCAACCAGCTGGGCAGGCATCTGCATGGCAACATGCAGCTTCAGGCCAACTCAGCACACGCCCGCGTGGCGGCATGCAGATCTTCATGGAGGCTCCACCACCGCGCCACCTCAGCTGCTTGCCTGCCTACATGGCGCCGCATGCATCGCTGGCCAGGGCGCGTGTCGAAGCAAGGAGGAGCAGCGACGAACGGGACGGGCCTCGCTCCCGTCCCCGATAAAGTAATAGGACACCTAAGCTATGCATTAAATGCGCCTTGTCCTGTAATACGAGCAATAAGCTCATAGCATTGTAGGCCTTTCCAACTCCTGTGTGCCACTGTGGCAGCCCCTTTCGACTATAAAAGGAGGCCCATGGCGTACTGGAGAGGGATTCGGCTCTTTTGAACCACGCAGCCACCATAGCTAGTTCAAGAGCTCAGAAACACTCAATACATCCACCAAAGCAGTACTAGGGTTTTATGCGTTCCTCGCGACCCGAACCTGGGTAAACGATCCTTGTGCTGGTTACTAATCCTGCTCTTCTCACAATCCCGCGCCTGGCAACCGCAGAAGGGATCCTCGTGATCCCATAGGTGTCGTTTCCCACCGACATGATGTTTCTCCCCCTCTACTCTCTTGTGATGAATTGAGTTTTCCTCTTGAAGTTATCTTATTGGATTGAGTCTTTAAGGATTTGAGAACACTTGATGTATGTCTTGTCGTGCTTATCTGAGGTGACAATGGGATATTCACGTGATCTACTTGATGTATGTTTTGGTGATCGACTTGCGGGTTCAATGAACCTATGCATAGGGGTTGGGACACGTTTTCGTCTTCACTCTCCGGTAGAAACTTTGGGGCACTCTTTGAAGTACTTTGTGTTGGTTGAGTAGATGAATCTAAGATTGTGTGTTGCATATCGTATAATCATGCCCACGGATACTTGAGGTGACAATGGAGAATCTAGGTGACATTAGGGTTTTGGTTGATTTGTGTCTTAAGGTGTTATTCTAGTACGAACTCTCTGATAGATCGAATGGAAAGAATAGCTTCGTGTTATTTTACTACGGACTCTTGAATAGATCGAGCAGAAAGGATAACTTTGAGGTGGTTTCGTACCCTACCATAATCTCTTCGTTTGTTCTTGATGACCCACAAGTGTAGGGGATCTATCGTAGTCCTTTCGATAAGTAAGAGTGTCGAACCCAACGAGGAGCAGAAGGAAATGATAAGCGGTTTTCAGTAAGGTTTTCTCTGCAAGCACTGAAATTGTAGATGATAGATAGTTTTGTGATAAGATAAATAGTAACGAGTAACAAGTAAATAAAGTAAATAAAGTTCAGCAAGGTGGCCCAATCCTTTATGTAGCAAAGGATAAGCCTGGACAATTTCTAATAATGAGAAAGGAGCTCCCGAGGACACATGGGAATTATCGTCAAGCTAGTTTTCATCACGTTCATATGATTCGCGTTCGGTACTTTGATAATTTGATATGTGGGTGGACCGGTACTTGGGTACTTCCCTTACTTGGACAAGCATCCCACTTATGATTAACCCCTATTGCAAGCGTCCGCAACTACAAAAGAAGTATTAAGGTAAACCTAACCACAGCATTAAACATATGGATCCATATCAGCCCCTAACGAAGCAACGCATAAACTAGGGTTTAAGCTTCTGTCACTCTAGCAACCCATCATCTACTTATTACTTCCCCATGCCTTCCTCTAGGCCCAAATAATGGTGAAGTGTCATGTAGTTGACATTCACATAACACCATTAGAGGAAAACACAACATACATCTCATCAAAATATCGAACGAATACCAAATTCACATGACTACTAATAGCAAGACTTCACCCATGTCCTCAGGAACAAACGTAACTACTCACAAAGCATATTCATGTTCATAATCAGAGGGATAATAATATGCATTAAGGATCTGAACATATGATCTTCCACCAAGTAAACCAATTGGCATCAACTACAAGGAGTAATCAACACTACTAGCAACCCACATGTACCAATTTGTGGTTTTGATACAAGATTGGATACAAGAGATGAACTAGGGTTTTGGGAGGAGATGGTGCTGGTGAAGATGTTGATGGAGATTGACCCCCTCCCGATGAGAGGATCATTGGTGATGACGTTGGTGATGATTTCCCCCTCCCGGAGGGAAGTGTCCCCGGCAGAACAGCTCCGCCTGAGCCCTAGATTGATTCCGCCAAGGTTCCGCCACGTGGCGGCGGAGTTTCATCCCGTAAGATTGCCCACGATTTTTTCCAGGGTAAAAGCTATCATATAGCAGACGATGGACACCGGGGGCCCACCAGGGGGTCCAGGAGACAGCGGGCGTGCCAAGTAGGGGGGGCACGCCCTCCACTCTCCAGGACAGGGTGTGGGCCCCCTGATGTATTTCTTTCACCTAATAATTCTTACTAATTCCAAAAACATGTTTCGTGGAGTGTCATGATTTTTGGAGCAGTGCAGAATAGGTTTCCCATGTTTGCTCCTTTTCCAGCCAGAATTCCAGCTGCCGGCATTCCCCCTCTTCATGATAAACCTTGTAAAATAAGAGAGAATAGCCATAAATATTGAGATATAATGTGTAATAACATCCCATAATGCAATAAATATTGATATAAAAGCATGATGCAAAATGGACGTATCAACTCCCCCAAGCTTAGACCTCGCTTGTCCTCAAGCGGAAGCCGATATCGAAAAATATGTCCACATGTTTAGAGATAGAGGTGTCGATAAAAATAAAATACGGACATGAGGGCATCATGATCATTCTTATAACAGCAACATATATAGATTTTATCATATGATTTCTTATGCTCAAGTAACAATCAATTCACAATGTCAAGTATGGTTCAAAAACTTCATTGGGAACTAACAAACTATAATCTCAGTCATTGAAGCAATTGCAATTTATCATAACATCAGAAAGAGTCAACAATAGAGCTTTTCAGCAAGCTCACATACTCAACTATCTTGTAGCCTTCTACAATTGCTAACACTCACGCAATACTTGTGGTTATGCAGTTTCAGCCAGACACTGAGAAAGATAGGGGCTTATTGTGTTGCCTCCCAACATATTCACCTTTAGGTGCTGTCAACAATAATAGCCCATGCTAACTAACATCCAATTGGATATATATATATCATGATCTTTCAAACACGAGGAGCTTTCCAAAGGATAAAATGAAAAAGGGAAAGGTGAGAATCACCTTGACTCAAGCATAAAGTAAAAGATAGGCCCTTCGCAGAGGCGAGCAGAGGTTGTCATGTGCGTTTAGGGTTGATGCACAAAATCTTAATGCAAAAGAACGTCACTTTATATTGCCCCTTGTATGTGGACCTTTATTATGCAGTCCGTCGCTTTTATTACTTCCACAACAAGATCGTACAAAGGTTATTTTCTCTGCACTAATAAGTCATACATATTTAGATAGCAATTTTTATTGCTCGCAACATGACAATTTACTTGAAGGATCTTACTCAATCCATAGGTAGGTATGGTGGACTCTCATGGCAAAACTGGGTTTAAGGATATTTGGAAGCACAAGTAGTATCTCTACTTGGTGCAAGGAATTTGGCTAGCATGAGGGGGAAAGGCAAGCTCAACATGTTTGGAAGGTCAATGACAGTATATTTTAACTGAGATGCGCGAAAACATAAACCATTACATTGTCTTCCTTGTCCAACGTCAACTCTTTTAGCATGTCATACTTAATGGGTGCTCCCAATTATAAAAGGTGTCCAAGATAGTATATTTGTATGTGAACCCCTCTTTCCTTATCACTTCCTATTAATTGCAATGATGACCAAAACTACGTTCATCAACTCTCAACAATTTTTATGCCTCATACTTTCTATGTGTGAAGTTATCACTATCCATAAGATCAATATGAACACTTTTATTCTTTCTACTTTCTCAAGATCATAGCAACATAGCAAAGCCCTTGACTCAACACTAATCTTTATTATAGATAACTCACGGACTCAATTACAAAAAGAGATCACAATTCAAAACTCAAAACTACTTGATATCAAAACTTCAATCTACTAGATCAAGATACTACTAAAAGGATCGAACTAAATAAAATGGTAAAGATAGGAGTGTGATGGTGATACGATACCGGGGCACCTCCCCCAAGCTTGGCAGTTGCCAAGGGGAGTGCCCATACCCATGTGATTATGTCCTCGGAGGTGGTGAAGTAGGAGTTGTTGATGATGTAGGCTTGTCCCTCAATTTACGCTTGAGTATAATATTTTGCTCCTTTAGGTCCTTGATCTCCTGCTCAAGGCTTAATACTCTTTTGCATAATTCCTGTTTATTTTCCTGCAGGAGACGAAAAGGGATAAACTCGATCTTTGACTTTTTTGCTCTATTAGGGAGGCTTGACGTTTTAAACTCCACATGCATATCCCCGGGCTGAGGTAATGGGGTTTGTCTTCGTCAGAACTCGTCTCCTCCTTTACTTTAGGCTCATAGTCTTCCTCTTCTTCAGAGGTCCAACCGTCATGCTCCAAGTCCCCGTAGACCTTAGGGTCTGCGAGGTAATCAGCCACATAACTTTCCCCTTCCAAGTCCTGGGACGACATATTGCTCTAAATCTATAACAGAACAGCTCGAAACGAAAATAGAGGATATTTGCGTGTTACGGTGGTCAAAACCTTCGGGAGTATATATAATGAATTTTTATCGACCAAAATACGTAACGTGCAAGAGACAGAGTTTGGGAGGCACATGAGGTGTCCACGAGACAGGGGGGCACGCTCAGTAAGGGTGGGCGCGCCCTCCACTCTCGTGGGGGCCTCGTGTCCCTTCGGACTACTTCTTTCTTCCTAAAATTCTTAAATATTCCAAAACTGATAAAAATTGCCATTGGAGTTGTTTTGGAGTCAGTTTACTTACCGTACCACATACCTATTCCTTTTCGGAGTCTAGAACGTTCTGGAAAGTGTCCCTTATGTATTCCTCAGGGGTTACGGTTTCAATAATATTAGTTTCAACATTGATAGGATTACCTGAAATATAATGTTTAATTCTCTGACCGTTTACCACCCTCGGACTTGTGCCTTCAAAGTTGTTGATTTTTATGGCACCAGAACGATAGACCTCCTCGATAACGTAAGGACCTTCCCATTTAGAGAGAGGTTTTCCTGCAAAAAATCTTAAATGAGAGTTGAATAATAACACATAATCTCCTACATTAAACTCACGCTTTAGTATTCTTTTGTCATGCCAGCGTTTGACTTTTTCTTTGAATAGCTTGGCATTCTCATATGCTTGGGTACTCCATTCATCAAGTGAGCTAATATCAAACAACATCTTCTCACTGGCAAGTTTGAAGTCATAGTTGAGCTCTTTAATAGCCCAATCAAGTTCAAGAGGTAAATGACACGCTTTTCCATAAACCATCTTATATGGAGACATACCCATAGGATTTTTGTATGCAGTTCTATAGGCCCATAATGCATCATCAAGTTTTTTGGACCAATTCTTTCTAGATCTATTAACAGTCTTTTGCAAAATTAATTTGAGCTCTCTATTGCTCAACTCTACTTGACCACTAGACTGCGGATGATAAGGAGATGCGATTCTATGATTAACATCATACTTAGCAAGCATCTTACGGAAAGCACCATGCATAAAATGTGAACCACCATCAGTCATAAGATATCTAGGGACTCCAAACCTCGAAAAAACAACTTCTTTAAGCATTTTAATAGAAGTGTTATGATCAGCACTACTAGTTGGAATAGCTTCTATCCACTTAGTAACATAATCAACAGCAACTAAAATATGTGTATAACCATTAGAGGCAGGAAAAGGTCCCATATAATCAAAGCCCCAAACATCAAACGGTTCAATAACAAGAGAATAATTCATAGGCATTTCTTGATGTCTACTAATGTTACCTATTCTTTGACATTCATCACAAGATAAGACAAACTTACGAGCATCTTTGAAGAGAGTAGGCCAATAAAAACCAGATTGTAGTACCTTATGTGCAGTTCTATCTCCAGCGTGGTGTCCTCCATAGGATTCAGAGTGACACTTGCATAGGATCTGTTCCTGTTCATGCTCAGGCACACATCGTCTAATAACACCATCTACTCCTTCTTTATAAAAGGTGAGGATCATCCCAAAAGTAATGTCTTAAATCATAAAAGAACTTCTTCTTTTGCTGGTATGTGAAACTAGGCGGTATAAATTTAGCAACAATGTAATTAGCATAATCAACATACCAAGGAGCAGTACGAGAAGCATTAATGACCGCTAATTGTTCATCAGGAAAACTATCATCAATAGGCAGTGGGTCATCAAAAACGTTCTCTAACCTAGACAAGTTGTCTGCAACGGGGTTCTCAGCTCCCTTTCTATCAATAATATGAAAGTCAAATTCTTGGAGCAAGAGAACCCATCTAATGAGTCTAGGCTTAGCATATTTCTTTTCCATAAGATATTTAATAGCAGCATGATCAGTGTGAATAGTAACTTTGGAATCAACAATATAAGGTCTAAACTTATCACATGCAAACACAACTGCTAAGAATTCTTTTTCAGTAGTAGCATAATTTCTCTGGGCAGTATCAAGAGTCTTACAAGCATACTGGATAACATTCAATTTCTTATCGACTCTTTGCCCTAGAACAGCACCTACAGCATAATCACTAGCATCACACATAATTTCAAAAGGTAAATTCCAATCAGGTGGCTGAACAATAGGTGCAGTGATCAAAGCTTTCTTAAGTATTTCAAATGCTTCTACACAATCATCATCAAAGAAAAAAGGAATATCTTTTTGCAATAAATTAGTCAGAGGCCTAGAGATTTTAGAAAAGTCCTTAATGAACCTCCTATAAAAACCGGCATGACCAAGGAAACTTCTTATACCTTTTATGTCCTTGGGACATGGCATCTTTTCAATAGCATCAACTTTGGCTTTGTCAACTTCAATACCTCTCTTGGAAATCTTATGCCCCAAGACAATGCCTTCATTAACCATAAAGTGACACTTTCCCAATTCAGGACGAGACTAGTGTCTTCACATCTCTGCAAAACTCGATCAAGGTTGCTCAAACAATCATCAAAAGAGGATCCATAAACAGAAAAGTCATCCATGAATACCTCACAAATATTTTCACAAAAATCAGAGAATATAGCCATCATGCATCTTTGAAAGGTAGCAGGTGCATTACATAAACCAAAAGGCATACGTCTATAAGCAAAAGTACCAAAAGGGCAAGTAAAAGTAGTTTTAGATTGATCCTTCGCTGACACATGTATCTGAGAGAAACCAGAATAACCATCTAGAAAGCAGAAATGTGTGTGTTTTGATAATCTTTCTAGCATTTGATCAATAAAAGGTAAAGGGTAATGATCTTTCTTAGTAGCTTTATTTAACTTACGGAAATCAATTACCATCCTATAACCTGTAATAATTCTTTGCGGGATCAATTCATCTTTATCATTAGGAACAACGGTAATACCTCCCTTTTTAGGAACACAATGGACAGGACTTACCCATTCACTATCAGCAACGGGATAAATAATACCTGCCTCAAGGAGCTTTAGTATCTCCTTTCTTACCACTTTTTTCATCTTGGGATTTAGTCGTCGTTGAGGATCTCTAACTGGTTTGGCATCTTTTTCCACTGTAATTTTGTGTTGGCATAATGTGGGACTAATGCCCTTGAGATCATCCAGAGTATATCCAATAGCTGCTCGGTGTTTCTTCAGAGTTTTCAATAATCTTTCTTCTTCTTGCTCTGAAAGGTTAGCACTAATAACAACAGGATATATTTCCTTTTCATCAAGATAAGCATACTTAAGATTATCAGGTAATGGTTTGAGTTCAGACACAGGATCACCCTTGGGTGGAGGGGGATCCCCAAGAATTTCAACGGGAAGGTTATGTTTCAGCATAGGTTCCTGTTTAAGGAACATTTCATCTATTTCCCTTCTTTCCTTCATAAACATATCATTTTCATGGTCTAGCAAATATTGTTCTAACGGATCAGTAGGAGGAACAGCAATGGAAGCAAGACCAATAATCTCATCCTTACTAGGTGGTTCCCTATCACGAGGCTGTCTACGAAACTTAGCAAAATTAAACTCATGAGACATATCATCTATACCAACGGTGACAATATCTTTTTCACAATCAATCTTAGCACTAGCTGTATTCAAGAAGGGTCTACCAAAAATAATGGGACAAAATCATCTTGTGGGGAACCAAGGACAAGAAAGTCAGCAGGGTATTTAACCTTCCCACACAAGACTTCAACATCTCTAACAATCCCAATAGGTTTAACTAGCGGTGTGACCCGCGCATTTGCGCGGCTAGATTAGTTACACATTGTTATGATTATTTATTTACTTGTATTTTATTATTTTCATAATTGCAAATTCTTTATGTTTATTAATTTATAATAGAATTTCTAAATGTTATAAAACCATATAGCCATATTACCAAATGACTATGAATTATTTGTCTCCAATATATTACCACATGACTATAATTTTTTTGTTTCACATGATCTACTGTCCTATCTTATTCAGGTGCGCAATTGAACAACCTATTAAGTCATCAATAGTGATGTTTCAGTTTAAGCATGGAAGTTAAAGATCCCGCGGGTTGCCATGCAAAAACAACACTTTCATACTAATATGTAAGTTCCAGTTTACACTCAAGCTCCCTTTGTTACCTAGGATTAAGTAGAGTTATTTTCTTCAATCTATCTCATCATTAGATATAATTAATTTGTGTCATCCTTCAAGATGTTTTCTTGCATTTCTTTGCGGGGACATTATTTAATTTAATTGTTTGTCACTTGTGCATATGAGGTAATACTATCCCTCCATTGTACACTTTTGCACAAAACAATTATACAATCACGCAGTATGCGTCTTTCCTACTGTTTTTGCTATTAAAAACAAATTTTCATACTTTCCGGCGTGCTGACTCTTGGAGGTGCCTTGTTCTTTCTTGTCATTTTCATGTCTGTTTTCAGGTCGATTTATGCTGTTACAATATTAGCATGATTTCAGTTTGCAAGGACACATTTTTTTCATGCAATTAATAGACTTACTGACCGCACACATAATATATTTTCATTGTTTTCAATCACCCAATTTCATCTATCTCATATACTAAGTGATTTTATCCATTTAATACTTGAGGTATAAGATGTGGCCTCTCCACCACCTGAATTGTGTGAAGCCTCGGAGTAACCAATGGTTCACACATGCACGCATGTTGATTGATATCACCCGAGAGATGTTCCCCTATTATTCCATATATATTGCATGATGCCAAATCCAGATTAGATTGTCAAATTTATTTCAGTTTCACCCAAGACACTAAAATTTGGAATCGCTATTTCTCTAACAAACCCGTACTGCTCATTTATTAATTGTTGTTCTCCTCCGATTCAAATTTTCTATCCAACTTGTACTGCTCCTTTATTTACTATTGTTCTGATCTGACTCATTTTTTTTCTTCATGCTTTAACAGCCATTCATATTATCCCAAGCATTAAAATTATTAAATCAACGATGAAAGTAATGATGCAATCTATTTCTTCCTTGTTTTAATTACAAAATAAATTAGATATATAATATATACCCATAAACTCCACATAAAATATATTCTGGGCTTTGTTTTTGCGGGAATATATTCCAAAAGTTAGCTTCATATATGTGTGTCGCAGGTATATTAAGTTGCTTTTTTCCTTATCCCAAATTTCATGACATATTATATTAATTAAACATTTAAATGACGCAAGAGGTTCATAGGTTAATATGATTGTATTGTTTGTCCACCTAATAATATATGTATCTACTACGTTTATTTTGAACAATCTGACTCAAAACCTCGATCATCTGTGATGAACCACGTTCTTGTAGATTCCAACTTAAAATGATAAATTCAGTGGCTTTTTTGTACAGGTTGAATGCTTGTTTGCATGGCCCGAATATTATCAGGACCGCGTTGATCACCAATTTATTTTTTGGGAATTGTATGTATATTTTTAGACGAATTGCATGCATATTTTCATGGAAAGACTCACCTGTACATTTTTTATATGTTCGTGACTGTTCTTTTTTTGATATCTACACATGACCAGCTTTTGTAAGTGTTCTTGTTCCTTTTGTAGAACTGTTTCCATTTCTGTTGCATCTATGTTTTTTTAAGACTTGCACGTAGTTTTTTCACATTGGTAAGTGACCTAGATGGGCAAGTGCCACCTTGTTGTAGATTGCTTGGACTCACCCAAGCGGCATGTACGTAGATGGCTTGTGCGTGTCATGGCCGAGGTAGGCCCCCTTCTTTTCTCTTTGTTTCAAGAAACTAATCTAATTGTTTGTGTTCAACAACAAATTTTGTATACGTGACAGGTTGTACATGTCAGGTACCGGAATTATTGTTTTTATTTGTGACCGACATGTACAGCTTCTTCATTAAATATTTGCTTTTTAACACCATTAAATATTGCTTTGATCAGACTGATATTTCCTTTTCCTTGTTCTTTAGGCCCAAACATATGATCTCCAGCATGACACATTTGTACATAACAATATTGTACGTAACTTCTATTAGACTTTAGATCTCAACCATTATTATTTAGATCAACGGATCATATATTTTAAGCTTATGTGGATCAACATAATAGCTTGTTCGCCTCTTGTCTTAATTATATAATATAGATTAATCAATGAACAATAAATTATATTATGTCGCATGTCAAATGTAAGTAAAAATTTGACATGATTTTTTCATCGCAATGTTTACATTTCTTAAGAACATTTTGATGATTCCTTCGCACAACATGCCGGACATTTAGTAAATACTCTTTTGCGGGTGGACATTTACATATTGGCATAGATACATTGACTTTTTTCATAGTCAATGCCAAGAATCCAATCATATATGATCATTGTAAATGGATATATAATTCTTTGGTTCTTCTCATTGTACAACTGAATTTATTCACTTTTAATCGTGGTGACTTGTGAATCCCATGCTGCTAATTATTATATGCATTAGTATCAGGCAACTGGATGGATGCGTGCTGCACGTCTCATACAGATTGCCTTTTTCTTACTTTCCTTTGTTATGGATTGGTTTGGTACATAATACGTATTGCCCTGTTTTCCCTTTTTAGAAAAAGTGCCTTTCTTTTCTTCACTTGGCCAGCTACGTGATTGATTTTGTACATAGGATGCTATAGTTTCTCTGACTTAATATGATTGCTATATTTAAAGAAAAAAAACGAAGGTACATCATATCACGTATTAATTAATTGTCCGGATGGCCGGCCATAAGTCCGGTTGATTTGCTTTCACGTACCAGATACTAACCTGGTATGCCTTTTTTTCGCAGCACATACTTGTTTTTTATTGAATAAACTTGCTATAACTCATGGTAGTATTTTGCAAACGTGTGATAGCTTGGCCCATGATTGCGTGGCTGGCTTTTGTAGTTTTTCTCCTATATATATTGGGATTTGAACCGGATCGATATATGTGTCCGAGTCATTCACACGTACAACATGCATGTTGACTTTATTTGACCAGACCGGATGCTGGCTTTTTAAACCTGTAAGCGTCCTTCTTTCATACGCCTTGGTGGTTGCACTTTCCATCATCAGTACTTCTAGACGTGACATATTTCATCTGTGCAAAACGGTGCATATAGAAATATTTGTATGTAACGTATATATCTTTAAATCTCAGCCATTTATATCTAAGATTATTGGTCAAGATAATTTAATCTGTGTGGATCAATGTGATGGCTTGTTTGACTTCTGTTTTATGTATATAATAGATAGATGGTATCCCTATTAGCAAGCTTAATAGTAATATCAATGTCTTCTAATTCAACGGGTGCAATGTCGTGCATAATTTCTTTATATAGATCATAAGGTATCGCACTAGCACTAGCACCCATATCACATAAGCCATGATAACAATGATCTCCTATTTTAACAGAAATAATAGGCATGCCTACGACAGGTCTATGTATCTTAGTATTTGGTCTAGCAATATTAGCAGTCTCACCACAGAAATAAATAACATGCCCATCTAAATCATCATCCAAGAGATCTTTAACCACATCAATACTAGGTTCAACATTAATTTGCTCAGGAGGTGTATAAGTCCTAGTATTACTCGTACCAACAACAGTCGAAGCTTTAGCATGATCCTTTATCCTAACAGGAAAGGGAGGTTTCTCAACATAAGTAGTAGGAACAATAGGATCACTATAGGTAATAGTCTTTTCTTCAACTGTAATAGGTGCAACTACTTTAACTTCAACAGGAGGATTATATTTAAACAACTTCTCTTTAGGGAGATCAATGTGAGTAGCAAAATATTCACAGAAAGAAGCTACCATCTCAAAGTCAAGTCCAGACTTAGCGCTAAATCCACGAAAAGCATCGGTATCCATAAAAGATTTAACACAATCGAACTTAGGTGTCATACCTGACTCCTTAACATCGTCAGAACCCCAATCTTCATAGTTGCATTTAATTCTTTCCAATAAGTCCCATTTGAAATCAATAGTCTTCAGCATATAAGAACTAGCACAGGAAGTATCGAGCAGGTTGCGATTATCAAGAGGAAGCCGAGCATAAAAGTTTTGAATAATCATTTCCCGAGAGAGCTCATGATTGGGGCATGAATATAACATTGACTTAAGCCTCCCCCAAGCTTGAGCGATGCTTTCTCCTTCGCGAGGCCAGAAATTATATATGTAATTACGATCACGATGAACAAGATGCATAGGATAGAACTTCTGGTGAAATTCCAACTTCAATCGCTTATAACTCCAAGATCTCGTATCATCACATAGCCTATACCATGTAAATGCATCTCCCTTCGAAGATAAAGGAAAGACCTTCCTTTTGACAACATCATCGGGAATACCTGAGCTTGAATAATCCACAAACTTCATCCACAAAGATAAGGTGTAAATTGGGATGCAATGTTCCATCTCCTGCAAATGGATTAGCTAGCAGTTTCTCTATCATACCCGAGGGAATCTCAAAGTAAATATTTTCATAAAGTTCAGTAGGTTGAGGACCAACTCTTTGCTCTTCTGGTCGGGGTGAAGATACCCCGAACAAGCCCCTCAAAGGATTAGTTTCCATAGTGACAAGTCACAGAAAATTTCAGCACACTATATAAATGTTTCCTTACCAAGTTCCACTCACCAAAAGCGCTACACTCCCCGGCAACGGCGCCAGAAAAGAGTCTTGATGACCCACAAGTGTAGGGGATCTATCATAGTCCTTTCGATAAGTAAGAGTGTCGAACCCAACGAGGAGCAGAAGGAAATGATAAGCGGTTTTCAGTAAGGTTTTCTCTGCAAGCACTGAAATTGTAGATGATAGATAGTTTTGTGATAAGATAAATAGTAACGAGTAACAAGTAAATAAAGTAAATAAAGTGCAGCAAGGTGGCCCAATCCTTTATGTAGCTAAGTATAAGCCTGGACAATTTCTAATAATGAGAAAGGAGCTCCCGAGGACACATGGGAATTATCATCAAGCTAGTTTTCATCACATTCATATGATTCGCGTTCGGTACTTTGATAATTTGATATGTGGGTGGACCGGTGCTTGGGTACTGCCCTTACTTGTACAAACATCCCACTTATGATTAACCCCTATTTCAAGCATCCGCAACTACAAAAGAAGTATTAAGGTAAACCTAACCACATCATTAAACATATGGATCCATATCAGCCCCTAACGAAGCAACGCATAAACTAGGGTTTAAGCTTCTGTCACTCTAGCAACCCATCATCTACTTATTACTTCCCCATGCCTTCCTCTAGGCCCAAATAATGGTGAAGTGTCATGTAGTCGACGTTCACATAACACCACTAGAGGAAAAGACAACATACATCTCATCAAAATATTGAACGAATACCAAATTCACATGAGTACTAATAGCAAGACTTCACCCATGTCCTCAGGAACAAACGTAACTACTCACAAAGCATATTCATGTTCATAATCAGAGGGGTAATAATATGCATTAAGGATCTGAACATCTGATCTTCCACCAAGTAAACCAATTAGCATCAACTACAAGGAGTAATCAACACTGCTAGCAACCCACAGGTACCAATTTGTGGTTTTGATACAAGATTGGATACAAGAGATGAACTAGGGTTTTGAGAGGAGATGGTGCTGGTGAAGATGTTGATGGAGATTGACCCCGTCCCGATGAGAGGATTGTTGGTGATGACGTTGGTGATGATTTCCCCCTCCCGGAGGGAAGTGTCCCCGGCTGAATAGCTCCGCCGGAGCCCTAGATTGATTCTGCCAAGGTTCCGCCTCGTGGTGGCGGATTTTCATCCCGTAAGCTTGCCCACGAGTTTTTCCAGGGTAAAATCTCTCATATAGCAGAAGATGGACACCGGGGGCCCACCAGGGGGTCCAGTGTAGGAGATATGCCCTAGAGGCAATAATAAATTCTATTACTTATCTCCATGTTCATAATTATGTTTATGTTCCATGTTATAACTGCTATGGTTCTCGAGTCTGCAATAACATGAGGCTCGGAGGAAGACTCATATGCACGTGTGGAATTATAAACGGTAAGAAGTATTCCTAGTCTGGCCTCTAAGACTAGCCCAAGTGTTGCATGATGATTTTGTTTTCCTGGTCATGGGCATGTCTATGCTAACAACTTTGAGGGCAAAATGTTAAGAGAACATTTGTGTTGAATCGACCCAGATTGATGTTATGCTATGAGATTCATTCGTCACAAGTTTATGGTAGATAACACAGAAATAGTTAATGTTTGCATAATTCCTTAGACCATGAGAGTATCGAGTTTCTTCATACTTGCTTCACGAACTTTGGGGTTTGTTAAACGTCATCCGTAAATGGGTGGCTATTACGGCGGCTTGGGGGTTCATGGAAAAGTGTGTCAAGTAACTTGATAGCTCAAGATTGGGATTTGCTCCTCCGACGATGGAGAGATATTCTCGGGCCCTCTCGGTGTTACGGTATCCATCATCGTCTGGCCAGACACAGTGTGATTTGATCACAGGGATGCCGGAACACGGAAACAAGAAAAGAGAACAATACCGGTAACAAGGTAACTAGCATAGTCGACAAGTTGTTGATCCACGGGAATGCCAACATGTCTCACCTCGGGTATTTGTAACATATCACGAAGCAACAGGAATAGCACACAGCAACTGGAGGTTCACTCGAATATTCATTCATGTGGGTATAGGGGTCAATATGGGTGTCCACGGCTCCGATGTTGATCGTTGATCGGAAGGGGTTCTGGGTCATGTCTATACTTCACCGAACCTATAGGGTCACACACTTAAGGGTCATCTATCTGTTGAATACTAGACAAGGAGTCTGAGAGAATATCACCGAAAAAGTTTCGGACACCGGAAAAGTTTCGGACACCGGAAAAGGTTCCGCAGAGAGAGGTCGTCGGATAAGTTTCGGTGAAACTGAAAAGTTGTTTCAGGGGATACAATTAAGTCAAATTGGTTTTGGCACATGCCTGATAATTCTTGGAAGGTGCCAGAATCATTCTGGAAGCTTTCTGGAATTTTCCGGGATCATAACCGGATATGCTCCGGAGCTGCCGGAACCACTTCAGATGCTTTTCGCATATGAAAATCACTAAACTTGAATTGTTTCGAAACGCTTTGAAAATCATTTTGGTGGGTACTGGAAATGTTCTAAGCCCACATAAATATTTTCAGTTCGAACGGACGCTGAAAAATGTCGTCATGAATAGTGAAAGTGCCTTTTGGGATATTTATGGAAAGCCACCTTTTGGGGCTTTTCCGAAAAGGCTTCTAGAAGGACTTGGGGATCAAGGAACCCCCTTTGGGGGGCCCCATGAAGGTGGGACGTTGGAGGGTGCAGCTCCTCCATGGGGCTCCACTTGACATCCCTTTATGCCCTTTATGCCCTTTATGTGTGACATAAAGTGTGGGCATTTTGGGGTTTTTCATGTTCCCCTACCCCTTGGGTTTTTCATATAAATAGAGGAGGAGAGGCACTCTCCACACTCATCCCTTTGCTCTCATACAAGTGCCATGCAATGATCTGGCATCTTATCTCCCTCCCAGCGAAATAGTTTCGTAGAGCCGAAAGGCTGTCTGGGTTCCGGCAGGAACTAGTTCTGGATGGCGAAGCCCTGCCGGATAGATGACACCGTATGTGGGCAACTCTGTAGAGAGATCGTAGTTTCGGTCTTAGTTCGTGAGTGCCTCCCGAAGGGCTATCCGTGTGACCGTCCGAGTTTTGAAGGTCCTCCCGAAGGGCTGTCCGAGTGACCATTCGAGTTTCGAAGGTCCTCCCGAAGGGCTGCCCGCGACACCGTCTGGGGGGGGGGCTGTTCGACCGCCTCCCAGAGGGCTGTCTGAGGAGCAGATGAGGGTATACATCCTTGCGGTTGGGAGGTTGTAAATCCTAGCTGCGGGGATCTACACCGCCGATCGTCATCGACTCTACTTCCCGCTACGCTACGAGTTGGTAACGAAAAAGATCAAACCATGTATGCAGTCTCCATAGTGGTCCTGGGCTGGTGTGTAGGTTGGAATTTTTTTGTTTTCTGCTGCGTTCCCCTATAGTGGCATCATGATCCGTGCTATGCGTAGATGCAGGTTGCGGTCTAGAATACATGGAGATGTATGGGTATTGCATAATATAATTTTGGAGTAGATGAGATCTATTGCTGAAAATTATTTATGCGGGTGACAGATGAAATCTGTTACCCGATGTTCTTGTTGCTTCCCTAGAATTTGCGTTTGCTCAATCTCGAGACAGCATGGGGAAATTTTACAAAGTTCTGGCAATCTGTGATCCTGATTGATCATGGAAGTGCTATCAGTTCTTTGGGTTCTGCCGTAGTCAAAAGAAATATGAAATTCACAGATGAAAGGGCATTGCAGATATGATTTGCACAGGGGTCATGCATATGATGAAGTTTAGTATGGGGCTCGAGATTTAATTATCTCGTGTTTCATACACCCCGAGATGTTAATCTAGCAACTTGAATAATCATACTTGATGATAAAACGTTGGTAGCTTCGGTTTGTTTCGAAACCTTAGAAGCCACGAAAAACAAGTCTTTGCATAACCGATTAGAGACGTCTAACTTGGTTTTGCAGGAGGGTTTGCATGTGCATATGATGTGGTATAGCAGTGCTCATAATAATTTGATTATGTATGAGATGACTATATGATGTAAATTGACTAAACATGACCTGTGTGTCATGATTCGGCATGATGGCTGGAGCCATATGATTGCACTTTAATGACCTACGTGCCAACCTTAAGTAATGCACTTATTTTATTAGCTATAGAGATAGCAATATTATCTGGTGCATCGACAAGGTGGTGGCAATCTTTGCGAAGGTAAACACCGACGCGAACGCCGAAAGACGAAGAAATACAAGACTTCTCCGTTAGAAAGGGCTATACCATATCATGCTAATTATGAGTTGCCTGAGATGTTTATCCCTTATGATGCACCCTTCTTGATTGTGCGGTAGTTGCTTTTATTAGGGTGATCTCTCACAAAAATATCCAGTAGTTAGTGTTCTCCCAAGTGTAGCACCGTCACGACACCTAACTTTTAGGGGTAGCGTAGGATCTCCCTGGGTACGAACGATTAGGGAAGTGTGAGGCGGGTGAGTTGAGACCTCTCAGCAAGATCACTTGGTTGTCTTGACGTTCTGGAAGGATCTCCATGAGCTCGGAACACGCCCATCGAAAGATGAACAAGAGTCACATAGAGATGTGATCGGCAAGTTTGCCTACCGATTGAATTTCGCGCCATCGGTGTTCATCTCGTTCAATGGCGTTGAATGGATATTCGGGTCTTGTGTCACTCATAATCAATTTTGAGAGATATTGATTTGAGTGGGAGCGCACTATTGAATTAACATGTTTAATTCTCAGTGTAATTAATTATGAACACTGTCTAAGTGTTTCTTGCAAAATAGTTGTAGAATAATGGCTCGTGTTTCCACCTTCCCTGATTAAATTGAATAGTTGTTAAATATCTGGTTAAAACTTTACGGTTGGTAACGTAATGTGAGGATTGTCCTCAAAAGTGCCGAGAAGGACTTTGTCCTATCGCATGCTTTTCGTATACTCCCGCTAAATGCTATGGATGATGAGACTCTCGTCCTTTGATCCAAAAGCTAGAATTCCGTTACGGTCAAGTGCAATGTGTTTGCTTCCATGAAACCCGAACTTCGAAAGTTTGGGATAGTTATGTGATATTCATGGAACTGAAAATTGTTTTCAGATACAAACAAAGTAGTGTTTGTTTGCAAAGGATTAGTAAAGTGTTTACTGGGCATTTGACTGATAAGAGAGGGATCCAGAAGAACGCCTGTCATATGATGAAAGGTGAATAAAACAACAACTTAAACAGAAAGGAAGTGTCCAAAGGGTGTTAGTATGACTTACACGCCTAGGAAGTCTGGGGCTAACGCCACTCTTAAGTTGGGTGCTTCTTTTGCGAGTAGGAGAAATACTAAAAGTTAAACTGTTAGAAGTATAAAGGCAGAAAGAAAGATGACTAGAATATCCAGCTCATGTATGAATGTCATACACGTTTTTTATGTATAGTAGGCTGGTCAAAGATATAGTTCTTGGGAATTATGGTTAAACATGTTAATCACTAATTCTTGGGTATTGTGAGTTAATCACAAAGATACCCACTCGATTGCATTCTGTTGCGAATCAATGTAAGAGCTACTATGGCCTAAAAAGACTAGCCAAAAATGAGGTTAAGGTATACACAAGGAACATAGTAAATGTTACTATACCTTCCATTGGTGTATTGCCGTCTATATTTATTTTCATAATTCATTTAGAGTTTTACAAACTCTAGCCCATTGCATCAGGTATCTTGCAAGAAGGTTGTTCATAAGAGAACTTTTTCTGTTCGATGTTATGAATAACACAAGGGCCATACTTTCATTATGAATGAGATGTATGTTATGAATATTGATAATAATAAAATACCTCTGGGTTTACTTTCATAATTCATTTTAGAGTTTCATACACTCTAGCCCATTGCATAATGTTTGTTGCAAAAGAGTTGTTCATAAAACCAACAATTGTTGTTAAGTATTATGAATAACATGAAGGGCCATGCTTCCATCCAAGATGGGATGTATGTTATGAATATTGATGGTAATATGATACATCCATAATGCTGACGCTAAATGTCGCGAGACTATGAGAATACCACACATGTGTGGCACTACATTTGGTCACATTGGAGAAACCCGCATGGAAAAATTCCATTATGATGGATTTTGAAGTCGTTTGATTTTGAATCATCTGACACTTGCAACTTTCCTCCGAAAAATGAAGTGACTGAGATACCGTTCACAGGCCATAAGGAACGAGCAACAAACTTATTGGTGATCATACATTTTGATGTGTCTAGTTCAATAAATGTGTTGCAAGTGGTGGATTTGTTTATCTTCTGAAATGACTCAAGTAGATATATGGATATTTACTTGATGAGACGTAAGTCTGGATCTTTTGAAATCATTCGAAAGGCTTTCAAAAATGAAGTAGAAGTTATTGTGACAAGAAAATTATGTTTCTGCAATTTGATTGCACAAAGGTATATTTGAGTTACATGTTTAGCGAATGTCTGATGAGTTGTGAAAAGAGTTTCATAACTTACACCTCCCGGAACACCACTATGAGTGGAATGTCTGTGAAGATGTAATCAAACCATTTATGACATGGTAAGATCAAAGATGACATAAATAAATTTGCCATTATCACTTTTAAAGAGTAATGCTTTAGAGACTGCGGCTTTTACACTGAAAAGAGCTCCATCGGGTCTGTTGAAATGATGGCATGGTATGGTATGCCCAACCATGTTATATATTTTCTTAACATTTGGAATATTGGGCTTGTGTAAAAGGTTACAAACCTATTCCAAATCAGACAAGTGCTACTTTGTAGGTTATCCAAATTATTGGGTATTCCCTCACCACTATACTGAGGCAAAAAGTTTTGCCATAAAGAACGGTGTGATTTTGAAGAAAATTGTTCTTTCAAAAAGGTGAGTGGGAGAATAGTGCAACTCGACGAGATAAACAGTATCTTCGTCATCAGATCAAAGGAAAGAGACCTTGGAAGTGATTCCAGAGTTTCCTACTACGACTGATACGGAAGTCTCTACAATAAAATGTATGAACTTCGGTCGAGCTTGCAGCTGAACCATGTAGGCAAGGCTCGTGCAAACCTCTCAGGTGCGCAAACGAGATATTGTTGTTAGACAACATTGTACCTACGATACACAAGGAAGCGTTGATGGGCCCTGACTCCGGAATTGGCTAAATGCCAATACAACCCGAGTTAGTTTCCATATAAGTGATTCAAGATTAAAACCTTAATACACCTTTCGGAAGACTTAGAGTCTAACGAATATTTATGGAACTTAAAACCTATACGGATAAAAATGTTTTATCCATAAAGCTCGACTTGTTGAAATAACAGGTTCAAGACTTGACTACAGTGAGGTTGTTTTCATTGTAGCGATGCTTAAAGTCGGTTCGGGTTGAACTAGCAATTAATACATATTTCAATCATGAGATATGAAACATGGATGACAATAGGATTTCCATCTGATGGAAATGAAACCAAGGACTTGCATGTGTTATAGTCCAAGGCATTTTGTTTATCCAAAGGATGCTAGAAAGGGTGCAAACTTCAGAGTTCCAGCGATGGACAGAAGAGAGCAAAATGGAGTTGGAATCTTCGTGCTTTGATGAAATGGTCAAAGGGATTTGACTTCATCAATGGGTAACAAAGATGCTTGTAATTCAAGAAAGTAAGTGGGAGCGTAATAATATTTCTACAAACCTTGTGTGCTTGACACATTGTAAATAGGACATAATTAGGACTTCATTTGAAAATAGTTTTTTTATGAAGTGCTTAGGCTAAATAGCCTCAATATTAGGCATAATGATCTATCGAGATAGATTTACCTAATAGGGCTAAGCAATAAATACATATTGACAAGATGCTAAAACCGTTTAGCACTAAGAACAACAAGGAGTGATTCTTGCCGACGTCACATGGAAAGAGTTTTTGCAAGAATCAGTGTCCCAAAACACTGATGAGCAAAATACATGATGCAGATTCCACACACTTTTGTGTTTGTATTAATCATGTATTCCATGGTATGTAAAACAACCAAATATGTCCGATACTCCCAAGGTGTTGCGAGTATGGATACTAAAGTGATCAAAGTACTGATCGTGGGACAACAGTGAAAGATGTCATTGAGTACTAGAGTAAGTACTCATGATATGTTTTCTCGCAAGCGGAGATCATGAATAGTTTGTTGTAAAATGTTACATCGATACAGTCTTCATCTTTTCTCCATGCAATTTTCGATTTAAGTTAAGGGTTTTGTTTAATACACAATATGGTGGCACGGTAGTTGGAAATTGTTCCCAACCGGATACTGTGGCGAATTCTATAACAAATGACTAAGTATGTTGACGCTTTAGAAGCGACAAACAAGATGTTGAATTGTATAGTTCATTCATGAACTTAGTATGGTTCCAAGATGGCTTTTGTCAATGGGACACTACTGCAGGTAGTTTCTCCATAACTCAGTCTGAGGAATCCAGGTTCAACCTGTGATTCACATACATAAAAGCCAAGTCCACACAAAATATGAATTTTGTGAAAGCGTGAAACGTGAGGATATGCCAAGATAGACATGGAGCTGAAGTCGTCAGATCTGATGGACATCAGGCTATACCACATGCAAAGCATTTTTTACACCGGTATGCCATAGGTGTAAAGTGCATTAGCATTAACTAGATTATTGACTCTAGTGCAAGTGGGAGTCTGTAGGAGATATGCCCTAGAGGCAATAATAAATGCTATTACTTATCTCCATGTTCATAATTATGTTTATGTTCCATGCTATAACTGCTATGATTCTCGAGTCTGCAATAACATGAGGCTCGGAGGAAGACTCATATGCATGTGTGGAATTATAAACGGTAAGAAGTATTCCTAGTCTGGCCTCTAAGACTAGCTCAAGTGTTGCATGATGATTCTATTTTCCTGGTCATGGGCATGTCTATGCCAGCAACTTTGAGGGCAAAACGTTAAGAGAACATTTGTGTTGAATCGACCCGGATTGATGTTATGCTATGAGATTCATTCGTCACAAGTTTATGGTAGATAACACAGCAATAGTTAATGTTTGCATAATTCCTTAGACCATGAGAGTATCGAGTTTCTTCATACTTGCTTCATGAACTTTGGGGTTTGTTAAACGTCATCCGTAAATGGGTGGCTATTACGGCGGCTTGCGGATTCATGGAAAAGTGTGTCAAGTAACTTGATAGCTCAAGATTGGGATTTGCTCCTCCGATAATGAAGAGATATTCACGGGCCCTCTCGGTGTTACGGTATCCATCATCATCTGGCCAGACACAGTGTGATTTGATCACAGGGATGCCGGAACACGGAAACGAAAAAGAGAACAATACCGGTAACGAGGTAACTAGCATAGTCGACAAGTTGTTGATCCAGGGGAATGCCAACATGTCTCACCTCGGGTATTTGTAACATATCGCGAAGCAACAGGAATAGCACACGGCAACTGGAGGTTCACTCGAATATTCATTCGTGTGGGTATAGGGGTCAATATGGGTGTCCACGGCTCCGATGTTGATCATTGATCGGAAGGGGTTCCGGGTCATGTCTATACTTCACCGAACCTATAGGGTCACATGCTTAAGGGTCATCTATCTGTCGAATACTAGACAAGGAGTCTGAGAGAAAATCGCCAAAAAAGTTTTGGACACCGGAAAAGTTTCGGACAGCGGAAAAGGTTCCGCAGAGAGAGGTCGTCGGATGAGTTTCGGTGAAACTGAAAAGTTGTTTCAGGGGATACCATTAAGTCAAATTGGTTTTGGCACATGCCTGATGATTCTTGGAGGGTGCCAGAATCATTCTGGAAGCTTTCTGGAATTTTCCGGGATAATAACCGGATATGCTCGGGAGCTGCCGGAACCAATTCAGATGCTTTTCGCATATGAAAATCACTAAACCGGAATCGTTTCGGAACGCGTTGGAAATCATTTTGGTGGGTACTAGAAATTTTCTAAGCCCACATAAATATTTTCAGTTCAAACGGACGCTGAAAAATGTCGTCATCAATAGTGAAAGTGCTTTTTGGGATATTTATGGAAAGCCACCTTTTGGGGCTTTTCCCAAAAGGCTTCTAGACGGACTTGGAGATCAAGGATCCCCCTTTGGGGGGGCCCATGAAGGTGGGACGTTGGAGGGTGCAGCTCCTCCATGGGGCTCCACTTGACATCCCTTTAAGCCCTTTATGCCCTTTATGTGTGACATAAAGTGTGGGCATTTTGGGGGTTTTCATGTGCCCCTACCCCTTGGGTTTTTCCTATAAATAGAGGTGGAGAGGCACTCTCCACACTCATCCCTTTGCTATCATACAAGTGCCATGCAATGATCTGGCTTCTTCTCTCCCTCCCAACGAAATAGTTTCGTAGAGCCGAAAGGCTGTCTAGGTTCCGGCAGGAACTAGTTCTGGACGGCGAAGCCCTGCCGGATAGATGACACCGTATGTGTGCAACTCTGTAGAGAGATCGTAGTTTCGGTCTTAGTTCGTGAGTTCCTCCCGAAGGGCTGTCCGTGTGACCGTCCGAGTTTTGAAGGTCCTCCCGAAGGGCTGTCCGAGTGATTGTTCGAGTGTCGAAGGTCCTCCCGAAGGGCTGCCTGCGACACCGTCTGGGGGGGCTGTTCAACCGCCTCCCAGAGGGATGTCTGAGGAGTAGATGAGGGTATACATCCTCGCGGTTGGGAGGTTGTAAATCCTAGCTGCGGGGATCTGCACCACCGATCGTCATCGACTCTACTTCCCGCTGCGCTACGAGTCGGTAACGAAAAAGATCAAACCATGTATGCAGTCTCCATAGTGGTCCTGGGCTGGTGCATAGGTTGGAAAAATTTTGTTTTCTGTTGCGTTCCCCTACATCCAGGAGACAGGGGGCGCGCCCAGTAGGGGGCGCGCCCTCCACTCTCCTGGACAGGGTGTGGGGCCCCTGGTGTATTTCTTTCGCCCAATAATTCTTATTAATTCCAAAAACATGTTTCGTGGAGTTTCAGGATTTTTGGAGCAGTGCAGAATAGGTTTCCAATGTTTGCTCCTTTTCCAGCTAGAATTCCAGCTGCCGACATTCCCCCTCTTCATGATAAACCATGTAAAATAAGAGAGAATAGCCATAAGTATTGAGATATAATGTGTAATAACAGTCCATAATGCAATAAATATTGATATAAAAGCATGATGCAAAATGGACATATCAGTTCTCCGCTATTAGTGACTTTGGAGTGACTCTTTGTTGCATGTTGAGGGATTGTTATATGATCTAATTATGTTATTATTGTTGAGAGAACTTGCACTAGTGAAAGTATGAACCCTAGGCCTTGTTTCCTAGCATTGCAATACCGTTTACGCTCACTTTTACCACTTGTTACCTTGCTGTTTTTATATTTTCATATTACAAATACTCATATCTACCATCCATATTGCACTTGTATCACCATCTCTTCGCCAAACTAGTGCACCTATACAATTTACCATTGTATTGGGTGTGTTGGGGACACAAGAGACTCTTTGTTATTTGGTTGCAGGGTTGTTTGAGAGAGACCATCTTCATCCTACGCCTCCCACGGATTGATAAACCTTAGGTCATCCACTCGAGGGAAATTTACTATTGTCCTACAAAGCTCTGCACTTGGAGGCCCAACAACGTCTACAAGAAGAAGGTTGTGTAGTAGACATCAGGGCCCGAGTGCCATGATTTCAGATCTGAAACTTTATATTTTCGCGAATATATTTGTGTTCTTGATCCTACCATGCAAGTTATATGCACCTATTATGTGTTATGATCCGCATACCCCAAGGTGACAACAATTGAGATTCTTTCCGGTGATTACCACAATTTGAGGAGTTCATGTATTCACTACGTGTTAATGCTTTGTTTAAGTTCTCTATTAAATGGAGGCTTAATATCCTTTAGTTTCCTTATGGACCCCGCTATCACGGGAGGGTAGGACAAAAGATGCCATGCAAGTTCTAATCATGAGCACGTATGACTATATACGGAATGCATGCCTACATTACATTGATGAATTGGAGCTAGTTCTGTGTCACCCTTGGTTATAACTGTTACATGATGAATGTTATCCAACATAATTATCCATCACCGATCCAATACCTATGAGTTTTTTAGATATAGCTTTTGCTAAGTTACTACTGTTGCTGCTACTGTCGCAATTGCTACAAAACTATTACTGCTACCCTTACCATTATTGTCTCTAATGTTACTATTGCTATCAAACTATCATACTACTATGCTACTGATCACTCCGTTGGAGATATTTAGTTTCCAGGTGTGGTTGAATTGACAACTCAACTACTAATACTTGCAAATATTCTTTGGCTCCCCTTGTGTCGAATCAATAAATTTGGGTTGAATACTCTACCCTTGAAAACTGTTGCGATCCCCTATACTTGTGGGTTATCAAGACCTTTTTCTGGCGTCATTGCGGGGGAGCATAGCTATATTTGCTGAGTAACTTGGGACTTATATATGTTGATCATTGTGAGGAATCTTAAGGATGATAGAATCAAGATCGTTCCCTCTAAGACGATGGAAGGAAAGGAACTGCCATCTAGCTCTGCACTTGATTCACCTTCTATTTTAAGTAAGCTTGCAACACCACCACCTGCTGTTAATTCTGATATGTTGCAAGTAGTTGATGATGCTACTTCTGCTATGAATGATGCTATTGATGATGCTAGTACTTTGCTTGATGATAATGTGGCACTTGATGAATTTCTTGATGAACAACTTGCTAAAGCCAAAGAATCCGAGAATGCTGAAATAGATGAAATTATTGAAACTGAAAATTATGAAACACGTATTCGGCCTAGCTCTCCTATATATGAATTTCCTAAGATAACTGAAGGTTATGTGATGGAAGGAGAGGTAGGTAGGGTATTTATTGCTTGTAATGATAGAGATGATCTAAAGAAATTGCTATGTAAGCTGAAAGAAAAAAAATCGGGATGCTATGAAACACGATCCTCAGTTTCCTACTTCACCTATCTTTGTTAATGATAAGGATTATGAATTCTCTATCAATCAAGAGTTAATTACTTTGGTTGAATCTGATCATGTCCATGGTTATGAATCTGAAAATGTTGTGGCACATCTTACTAAGTTGAATGATATAGCTACCCTGTTTGCCCATGAGGAAAAAAATTGTTACTACTACATTCTTAAGTTTTTTTCATTTCTCGTTAAAGGGTGATGCTAAGACTTGGTTTAATACTCTTGCTCCTGGTTGTGTGCATAGTCCCCGGGATATGATATATTACTTCCCTGAAAAATATTTTCCTGCTCATAAAAAAAGCTACCTTACAGGAAATATTTAACTTTGTGTACATTGAAGAAGAGAGTCTCCCTCAAGCTTGGGGGAGGATTCTCCAATTGCTTAATGCTTTGCCTGACCATCATCTTAAGAAAAATGAAATACTTGATATCTTCTATAATGGACTAACTTGTGTTTTCAGGGAAAGAACTATTGAACAAGCTAAAGAACTATTGAATAATATAATGAAGAATGATAATGATTGGACACTTCTGAACCACCGCCTAAACCTGCTCTGAAGAAGAGAGGTATTTTATTTCTCAATCCTGAAGATATGCAACAAGCAAAGAAGTCTATGAAATAAAAAAGGTATTAAAGCTAAAGATGTTAAGAATTTACCACCCATTGAAGAAATACATGGTGGTAGTAGAGGTAAATTCTCTTATAAAAGTTGATGAAGGAGATATTCCTTATAATAAACCTGCTAGTCAATGCTTGTATGAATTTGACAATTACATTATTAAGCAAGATCGTTTTAATGCTTATGTTATGAAACAATTGAAACATAATGCATACATGATAGATCGCTTAAGTGACCTGTTGTTTAGAATTGCTAATTATGTTAATGGTGTAGGTGAACATGCTTCCATGGTCCAAACCCAGTTAGAACAAGTTGCTAAATCTCAAAGTGATTTTCTTAATGAGATGAATAATAATATGAATGATCATGCTATTGGAGTAATGACTAGAGGGGGTACAATGACTCATGAGCCACTTTATTCTGAAGGTCACCCTAAAAGACTAGAACAAGACTCTCAAAGAATTAATTTTGATGCACCTAGTCCTTCTAAAAGGAGAAATAAAAATAAAAATTATAGGACTTTGCATACTTCTAGTGAACCTGGGGTGTAAAAACATTTTGAGAATAGTAATTATGTTTCTATTTCTGATGCTGAGACGCAATCTGGTAATGAACATTCACCTAGTGATAAGGATAGTGATAATTATAATGATAATAATGAAGTTCATGTGGATGCTCAACCAGACAAGGATAAAGAACCTGACAATGATATTAATGGAACCTGCTATTGATCTTGATAACCCACCTCCTAAAAATAAATGTTATGATAAAAAGATTGTTGCTAGAAAACATGGTAAAGAAAGAGAACCATGGGTTCAGAAACCAATGCACTTTCCTCCTAAACCATGTAAGAATAAGGATGAGGAAGAATTTGAATTTTTTGCTGAAATGCTTAGGCCATTTTTTTGCATACTCGTTTAACTAATATTTTGAAGATGGCCCCGTATGCTAAATATATGAAAGATATTGTTAATAATGAAATAAAAATACCTGAAGCTGAAATCTCCACCATGCTTGATACTTATTCTTTTAAGGATGGAGTACCTAAGAAACTAGGACATGCAGGAGTACCAACTATACCATGCTACATTAAAAGAAATTAGGTCAACACTACTTTATGTGATTTGGGAGCCGGTGTTTGTGTTATGCCTTTCTCTTTATATAAAAGATTTTACTTGAATAAACTCACACCTACTGGAATATCTTTGCAAATGGCTGACAAAACAACTACCATTCCTATCAGTGTTTGTGAGGATGTGCCTGTTGTAGTTGCAAATGTTACTATCTATACATACTTTGTTGTACTTGATATGCCCAAGGACGACAACATGTCGATTATCGTTGGTAGACCATTTTTGAATACTGCAGGGGCTGTTATTGATTGCAACAAAAGCAAGGTCACCTTTCATATCAATGGTAATGAGCACCCGGTGCACTTTCCAGAGAAACAATTTCAAGTGAATGGTACTAATGTTATTGAAAAGACTCTGACGGTTATTATTGGAAGTTTTCAACTCCCTGTTCCTACTGTTAAAAAGAAGTATGAAACACTTATTATTGGGGAGATGCATATCCCCATTGAGGTAACCTAGTATTATACGAAGATTCTTCGATTTCATGTTACTCAGAGATAGTTTGTTAATAAGACTTGATCAACCTTATTAATGGATTCTTTTTTAGGGGCATGTGGTCGATGAATTTAGTAAGCACAACCTACTGCACCTACTTTTTGCTCTCTGTTATTTTTAGTCAAATGCAATAAAATGCCACGGTTACTCTATTTTGGAATTATCCATGCAATAAAAAATAGCCCAAAAATGAAAGTGCTCAGAATTACGTGAAATTTTAACATGATTTTTTATAAATATTTAAGAATTTATGGCACTGAAAACACCCTAGGGGGATGCCCCAGGTGCCCACAAGGCACCAGGCATGCCTTGGTGGCTTGTGGGCCCCATGGGGACCCCCTCACTTATTCCTTCAGCCCACTTCGTCTCTTACCCCTAAAATTTTTTTTGGTAGCCCTCTCTCTCTCTCCCTCTCGTGTTCTTGTTCCCAAACCTGAGATTTTCAATCTCTTTTCTTGGAGCTCTGTTTCCGAAACTGTTTTGGAAGACTGCTACTTGGTATGTGACTCCTCCATTACTCCAAATAGTTTTTGTTCTAGTGGATTATACTTTGCATAATTAGCTGCTCTTAGTGCTACTGAAAATGAGCTTGCATTTTGAATTCTTTGAGTTCCAAGTAGTTTGAATGCTTGATATGGCCTCTAGACATCCACATGAGTAGTTGCTATCAATCTTGTGAAGTTCTATTGATATCATTTTGTGTCCCAAAAGTTTCAGAAATTTGTTCATAGGAAAGATGAACTTCTTCCGGAGGAGTTCCTCAAAACAGAACACCAAGGGAGTCCTTGGGGATTCCTTAGATAGCGACCTCAACATTTCGCGTTGGACAGAGGTCCGTCCATGCGGATGGCTGCAAAATGCCTTCATCAAATAAGACTGATTCTACTAAGAGTTCACGCAGTTCGTTGCAAATGCCGGGTTAACCAACTTCCTCGCAGATGAGTGTGATCAACACCACATCCTTACAAATTCCTTTGTGCAAAAATTTCATTTCCTGAATAGGCTTTGATTTATATGTTGAACCTCCTATGGTACGCTTTGATTTATACGTTGAACATCACCAGATACCGCTTGCTGAATTTTGTGAGATATGTTTGATCCCCTTTGATGGGGAAATAAGAGAACCTCGACCGGAGGAGTTTGATGGCTTCCTCCACACTTTAAGCACGGGATAGGAATGGGGCGTGTCGAAAGCCCGATCCACTAGTTGCATTTTCCTATTGTTCATTACTTTGCTCTATTCATAGGGAAATGCTTGACTGCTAGAGAGCAAGGTGGTGCGCTATGCGCCCCTGACTTTGCCATATTATGCCGTGCACTTCATAATGACCACACATATAATCTTGGAGCTATCATTGCACATCGCCTAGACATCAATAGGGCTATGGGTAAAATTCATGGTGGTATTTATGCTACTCGCTTAGCAAGACGTTTTAATGTTAACATATGCCCTCATGACTACCTGCTGCCTAAAGTTTATCTAGACCACCGGTCGATGTAGGATGACCACTTTATTGATGAGCCTGAGCCTCCTCGCCATATTTGCTATAACTTGGTTTTTAACGAGGATTCGTGATATTATCCCGTTGCCTACACCTGCTTTGTTTGATTCTCATGCCAGAAACGGATACATTATTATGCCACCGGAATGCATTGGCAGCGGCAGAGGACGAGGCCCAGGACTGGGACACTCAGGTGCCGCCTCCTCAGCACTTTCATATGGCACCAGATGGCTACTAAGGATGGTGATTACCAAGCTAGGCAAAAGCCTAAGCTTGGGGGAGTATGTTTTCTCACCGACATTACATTCATGTTCACACATTTCATTCCAGTTGTTGTGTGTTCATCCTCTTTCATTGTATTATCCATGTTGGAGTTATTTTATCGCTTTCTTCTTGTGTGTTTGAAAAACTTTGAGAAAATCCAAAAATATTTCTTGCTTCTTTTCGGGTTTTCTTTCTAGTTTGATTAGTCATAGTATTAAAAGAAAACCCAAAAAGTTTTTTTGATTCTTCTTTTGCCTGTTGGGAGCTTTCCCATGTAAATAGTTTTTCTCGTTTTTTTTTGTTAATTGACTTTCTTCAAGAAAAACTAAAAACTCCAAAAATATTTTAGTGTGTTTCTCTGAAATTCTTTTCTTTTGTTGAGTCGTACTAAGGAGAAGACCACGATAAAAATGTTGAGTGACTCTCATATGCATTATTGTTGATCTAACAAAGAGCCTATATTATTTTGTCTTCTCCATTGAATGAAATGTTTGCAGATTCCAGCTTAGTCCACGAGACTCTCGCACTATTATTATTTTCATATCATTTGTTCGTGCAAGTGAAAGGCAATAATGAGGATAATTTGATGAAGTGGCTGTGAAAAGGAAAAGCGGGTATGAACTCAACTTGTTTTTGTTTTTGTAAATATGTTTAACTCAGTATCTATGATTCAGCATATTATGATTAAACATGTTTATGATGACAATTAGAGATTACTAGTAGAATGCATGTGCGTGCCACGGGCTTTAAAAGAATGTCTTAGCTAACACACATCTTTTTTATTGACAATTAACTAACACACATCATACTATCAAACAAAATAATATGTTATTGAAAAATCTCAAAAATATGTTAGTGAAACCAACCAGTAGTTGAATGGTTAGAATGATTGTAATACGCATCCACGTGTGTGGTGGTGTGCGTAACCGCTATTCCTATTTCCTTGAACTTTAATCAAGACATCGAACAATTTTTATTATGTTGCTCTTTTCTTAATTCAATACAAACACATCATAGAAATCTGTGTTCATGTCGCTATTCTCATTCCTTGGCCGGTCGATATTCCGTGGGGAGCATATTTGAGCCACCGCTAGTTTATAATAATCTTTTATAGAAACACTTCCTAGTATCTGAATCTTCCAACCTTCTAGACATGGAGACTGCCCAAACAAAGTATTTTTTAGCCTTATCACCTCTTTATGAGGTAGAAGACGCCATCCTTTTTACAGAAGTATGACACAACTTCTAAAACACATACAATGATATTATTTTCATTATATATAATGCATTTGTCAGTAAGTCATAAAAGTTTGATTGCATACTCGAGGAAAATCCAATTAATTCTCTAGATTCAGTTACAAACAAAGTATGACATGAGAAAAACCAACAATCATGTCTGCCTTAACATCTTTTCACCATGAAAAAAAGGCATTTCGGGAGTCTTGATCATCACTGAAAGTAAGTTGATTGATGCATTGCGGACCCACACCAATACCACACAAAGAATTTGAACTATATGTTCCAGTTTCCTAAGTGAGGTCATGCCTTGTACCGGGGGCAACTTTATTCTAGTGGTTCAATGCAAAAAAAATTATTGGGCTGAGATTGATATATGTTGTGGGGAGGGAATAAATAGGCAATGGTAAGAAAAGATATGATGTGAATGAGATTGTGTATGCAGAACTACGTGAGTTGATTTTGTTGTTTACTTGGAAGGGATTTCTTGTTATTGGCAATTTATTTGGTTTCTGTTGATTGCTTTGCAATGGATTTCTTTCCTAGAAACAAGGAACTAGTGGTTGGTTTGGGAGTACTTATTTTCAAATGTCTCGTGTTATGATGCGGAGGGGGTACTTATTTATATTATCAGAGGGATCATTTCTGATTGGTGTCTAAACACTGTTAGTTATGTTGCTTTTTATTTTCAAATTGAATGTTCATGGTCTGAGCAAGCATCAGTAAAACTGCAGCATCTGACCATGATTCTGATAAATGATGGAGCAACTGATACATAATGCCCCTAGCACTAATGCGGTAGTTGAGGTTCCCATGGTAAAATATACACCGAATGCTCAGAGCGAAGTGCCAGCTATGGATAAAAAGGCTCCTCCCCACTGAGCAAATTTTTAGTTGTTTCTCTTAACATACCTTCCCCTATCACGGATTCCCAAGCCTTTGAGAAGTTCCTATGCTACTGCATGAAAAACCTGCTATTTTAGCACAATCTCTCTCTCTCCTTCTCTCTCTCAAAGACGAATCCCCCTCCCCCCTCTAAAACATGAATCTTCTTCCTTTATAAAGGATGTGTCCATGATTACCATTGAACAACTTTCTCCTATGAAGGAAGAGACTATAACTTCGAAGGCGTTTTCTCTCGAAGAAATCCTTCCAAAAGAAACTATCACCTTAAGTGACCCATGATTTTTCGGTGCCCAGAATCATCAATTATCTCATGTAATTATCCATTATGTAGTTCTATTTTAACTTCATAAGATAGAAAAAGAACATAAGGCTTTTAAACATTTTATGTTAGTGTAAATGGTTGGTTGCTGGCCTTTGGGTGGCTTAGCTTGACAAGATCTTGCACAACCCTAAGTGGAACCTAGTTTAAGACTGGCTAGATTTTGGTAGAAACCTATTGCGTTTGTAGCTAGATGGTCTGAAGTCTAAATCACTCACATTTTCAAAATTGCAGCAAAGGAACTTAAAAGAACAGTTGGAATCATCTTAATTACTTACCACAAATCTATCTAACTTGGTATACTTTGGACAAGTGTTGGTTGTATTATTTGGGCAAGACTTGCCCTAGCTAGAAAATCCTATAGGCTTCTATTAATGGATTTATTATCCCTGTAAATTAAGCTAGAAGCAGTTTTGTAAGCTAAGCTTTATAATGCATAATACACTTAACTATGATATAGCTAGAGATCTCGACACTCCCAACTATAGTCCGGATCTTTTAAGTTTCAAGAGACAGAGGTTATTTTACTTTACTTCTTTCTTGCATCAATATGTAACAAGTACCGGAAGATGTTCAAAATCTGAAGTCAAAACTGAACAACCTTGAATCAAAATTGGAAAGGGTAAGATGACCACCATAAAGTGTGTTTGGATTGTTCAAACAAGTTTATTGATAAGATCCTCATGAGATAGTGGAGCTTATGGGTCAACATCAATCTTGTCTGACATATGTCAATCATCAATGAGGGCTTACCTATTTATGTTTTTTACCGTCATGCATTGTTGTAATCATAAACATATGATCTGTGGATTAACCTATCATAATAATCCAAAGAATGATGTAAGAAATATGAAGCGGGACATGTTTTGCCTCACTTTATGATAAGCAAGCAGAAATTTGCCTCATTTTATGATAAGCAAGTAGAAATGGCAATGGGAATATTCTTGCAGATAAAAAACTAGGTCTAGTGGTCGCCTAGAGGCACATGTACTGGCTGATCTTGACGAAGATGTCCCAGAGCGGCCACTTCCCTAGCACCTCTCTGTACATGAATTTCACCATCCTCGCCACTACTTCCGCCAAACTGTCGGCTACCTCTCCGTCCATGTATGCCTTGTCTTCCCTCTCAATGCCATTCCGCCTATGCCGCAAAGATGTAACAATAGATATGGGAACCTGCAGATCAATCAAGATGTGGTTTTTACAGCCCAGTCACCGCAGTTCTATGCAAAGGCTTGATTAAAAATCAAAAGGAGAAACAAGGTATTGAAGTCTCACTTACAAAAACTACTGTTGTCCGCATCAGGTGACGGAATAAAATGAATGAAGCAATGAAAATTGGCTTACAATTGAGGAGTACATCAAACATAAAACAAAACTATTGTTGTCTGCATCAATGACACTAATAGTAAACCTAATAAATCATTTTGTACCCTCTCATAATAGCTATGACGTGAAATAATGCTGACACTTCCTGAATATTGCTATCAAGAAGATTGATAATTGATGAAGGGAAATACAAAATAATCAATCTGATAATTGTAACCTTCTGGGATAATTCTTTAAATATAACTTTTGGCAAACCCATACATACATCTAACTTTGGATCATGAGAGCCACCTGAATTGCATGAGCCTCAAGGCACATCCATCTTGTGTCAATGCCCATAAGATTCCTGGAACCAAAACATGGTCGTCGATGCTGCTCTCCACCTCTATATCCTTATTGAAACGAGATAAAATTGCATTATAGCATACAAATCATGATAGTAATATACATTATAGAGTCCAAGCGCAAGCACAAAAGCTAAATCATTTTTATTTATGGTAGGTCAAATGATCATTTTTCTGAAATAAAACATGGCATCTAACAGTTATGGTTATCTTAATAAGCTACGAAGATAAGAGGGTAACTTTCTAAATGATGGAAACTCACATGTGCAATGTAAAAAAATGAAACTTGCTCGAAAGGAATAAGATTCTAACATGTCTAATAAGAGGGTAACAATTATGATCTTCCACTTGCTCGAAAGGAAAATGGATCAGAGGGGTAACAATTATGATATTGCCACTTGCTTGAAAGGAATAAAATTCTAACATGTCTAAGAAGTACTCCCTCCGTCCGAAAATACTTGTCAGAGAAGTGGATAAAAATGGATGTATCTAGAACTAAAATACATCTAGATACATCCATTTCTCTGAATAGTATTTACTAACGAAGGGAGTACATTCAAAAGACAATAAGTGAAGTGTCTCAACATCCATTTTAAGCCCATTTGTTGGCATGAACAGCATGATACCTATCAAAGCCCAAGGCCATAAAGGCTGAGTTTTATAGTTGCACATTAACACAATGACAGACCAAGATATACATATATGCAATGAAAACACAGCAATCGATCCTGGTGAATATCTATTTAAGATTCGTCCAATTAATCTTAACTAACAAAAAACCACATGCATAGATGAACGATTGCCTAGAAGTTTATGAATAATTACGTTATGACTTTCACCAAAGGCCTAGTAGGAAGAGAACCATGAATCGTATATATCTTGAGATGAGTAGCTTCATCCATGAATAAACTCCAATATATTGTTATTGCTGGTACCCTGTACGTACAGAAAGAAAAACAGGAAAGTACACTATGGTCTTGAAGGTAAAAAAATATAAGCAATCATTTCTCTACTTCTAATTGCAATACCCTATAAAATTAGTTAATATGGATTAGCACCAATAAATAATCTAGATTCTAGGATGCGTCCTTTCATTATAGCTGATTGATTAAAAAGATCCAACAAACACATGATTGTAATCTCTTTTGTGAAGTTTTATGCCGGTATGAAGCTAACCAAATCAGTACACCAAACAACCACAAATGAATTTACTCATGTATCCATGTGAGAATAGGTGGAGAGAGCAAGTGGTTGCCATTTCCAACAACACAAATGGAGAATGAGAAGAGGAAGCTTTCATGGAATATCGTATTTCTACTTAACGTGTCTACAATGTTACTGATACGTCTTCAATGTATCTATAAATTTTTTATTATTACATGTTGTTATATTATCATTCTTGGATGTTTTACCATCATTTTATAGCAACTTTATATCATTTTTTGGGACTAACCAATTGACATAGTGCCCAGTGCCAGTAGCTATTTTTTGCTTGTTTTTTACTTCGCGGAATATCAGTACCAAATGAAGTCCAAACATAGCAAAAAAAAAATTGGAGATTTTTTCTGGACCAGAAGACACCTAATGGGCCAAGAAAGTACCAGAGGGAGGCCCGTGGGGGGCACAACCCACCAGGGCGCGCCCAGGGGTTGTGGTCCCCATGGAGACCTCATGCACTACCTCTTCGCCCTATGAATTCCCAAATATTCCAGAAACCCTAGGGGAGTCAACAAAACACAATTCCAGCCCCGCAAGTTCCAGAACCACGAGATCCAATCTAACACCATCACGGAGGGGTTCATCATCCTCATTGGTGCCTCTCCGATGATGCATGGGTACCATAGACCTATGGGGCCGTAGGCAGTAGCTAGATGGCTTCCTCTCTCTCTCTCTCTCTCTCTCTCTCTCTCTCTCTCTCTCTCTCTCTCTCTCTCTCTCTCTTGATTCTCAATTCTCTTGGAGATCTATTTGATGTAACCCTTTTTGTGGTGTGTTTGTTGGGATCCGATGAACTTTGCGTTTATGATCAGATATATATCCATGAATATTATTTGAGTCTTCTTTGATCTCTTATATGCATGATTATTTATAGCCTCGTATTTCTTCTTTGAATCTTTGGTTTAGTTAGGCCAGCTATATCGATTTTTCTTGCCATGGGAAGAGGTGCTTTGTGATGGGTTCAATCTTGCAGTGTTCTTTCCTAGTGATAGAAGGGGCAGGAAGACACGCATGTATCATTGCTATTAAGGATAACAAGATGGGCACTATTCCTACATGACTAGATCTCGTCTACATCATGTCATCATTCTTATTGCATTACTCAGTTCTTCCATGAACTTAATACACTAGATGCATGCTGGATAGCGGTCGATGTGTGGAGTAATAGTAGTAGATGCTGGAAGGAGTCATTCTACTAATCTTGGACCTGATGCCTATATATTGATCATTGCCTTGAATATCGTCATAATTATTTGATATTCTATCAATTGCCCAACAATAATTTATTTACCCACCGTGTGCTATTTCTCGAGAGAAGCCAGTAGTGAAATCTACGACCCCGGGTCTATTCTTTATCATATTTGCTTTCAGATCTATTTTTATTCGCTTTTATTTTCAGATCTATTATTTCAAAAACCCAAAAATACCTTGCTGCACTTTTTATTTGCATCTTTTATTTCGCGTTTTATCGGGAGCTATTTATCCAATCTACCACAAAGTTATCTATCTTTTTACCGTGGAGGGATTGACAACCCCTCTTATGCATCGGGTTGCAAGTTTTTGTTCTTTGTGTGCAGGTACCGTTTACATAGTGTTGCTTGGTTCTCCTACTGGATTGATACCTTGGTTTCATAACTGAGAGAAATACCTACCATAGTTATGCTGCATCATCCCTTCCTCTTTGGGGAAATACCGACGCAGTTTCAAGCGACATCCAAAGGAATTTCTGGCGCCGTTATTGGGGAGACATCATCAACATCTATAAAGTTCCTAATCAGAAATCTAGTCTCCTTGCAATTTACATTATTTGTCATTTGCCTCTCATTTTCATCTCCCCACTTCACAAAAATTGCCTTTTTATTCGGCCTCTTTTTCGTTTGCCTTTTTGTAGTTACGATGTCTCAAGAAAAATACCAAATTATGTGATTTTTCCAATATTAATAATAATTATTTATTAGCACTCCGATTGCCCGTCCCATCACTAGTGCGGAATCTTGTGATATTAATGCCGCTTTGTTGAATCTTGTCATGAAAGATCAATTTTTCGGTAATCCTAATGAGGATGACGCGTCCCATCTAAACACATTCATAGAATTATGTGATATGCAAAATAAAAAAGATGTGGACAATGATATTGTGAAGTTGAAATTATTTCCTTTCTCTTTGAGGGATCATGCAAAAAATTTATTTTCTTCTTTGCCTCGCACTAGTATCGACTCTTGGGATAAGTGTAGGATGCTTTTATTACTGAGTATTTTCCGCCCGCAAAAATTATTTTCCGTAGAACTCAAATCATGAATTTAAAGCAACTTGAGCATGAACATGTTGCACAATCTTAGAAAATAATGAAATTAATGCTAAGAAATTGTTCTACACATCGTTTAAATCTTTGGATGATCATACAAAAAAATTATGCGGGGTTGAATTTTGTTTCTAGAAATCTTTTAGATTCCGCCTCGGGTGGTACTTTTATGGAAACTACTTTGGGTGAAGCTACTAAATTACTTGATAATATTAAGGCAAATTATTCATAATGGCATACCGAAAGATCTCCTATTAGTCTAAAAGTTAATTCGGTTGAAGAAATTTCTACTTTAAGTGAAAAAGTTGATGCTCTTATGAAATTGGTTGCTATTAAAAGTGATCCTATTGATCTTAATGATGTGCCTTTGTCTACTTTGATTGAGCAAAATAGTGATCTCGTAGATGTGAATTTTGTTTCGTGAAACCATTTTAATAACAATGCTTATTGAGGTAATTTTAATCCTAGGCCTTTCCCTGGAAATTCCTCTAATAATTATGGTAATTCCTCTTACAATCATAATAGGAACCCTTGGACATGTGAGAAAGTCAAGTCCTACAATGCACCTGAGAGGCTCCGGTAAGCCGTGGGATTTCGATGGATGAGCCGACTGTGGCGGGCAGCTTCAAAGGCGTGCCGACGGGAGTCGACGCAGGCTTGCAGCTGCTTATGCCGGCATGCTCAATAATTTTGAGTGCATACTTGTCTGGGAGAGAAACATTCCAGACGAGTTACGACGAACCGCCACACTGAGGAAGTAAGAGAGATCGCCCATGTAAGTCATGGTGAACTCGGAGCTGAGGGCGATGATTACATGATCAAAGAGTGTGAGCGAGGAAGTCATGAGGATGATGTCATCGGCCTAGAGTAGAAGAAAGGTCGGGTCAGTCATGCCATGGAGGATGAAGAGCGAGGTGGTTTACTTGGAGTAGGTAAAACCAACAATGAGGATGAATGTAGAGAAGCATTGGTATCATGCTCTTGGCGCTCGCTTCAGACCGTAGAGAGAACGACTAAGGTGACATGCGTGATCGAGGCGAGTGTCGCCCACAAATCTTGTGGGTTCGCAGCTGTAAACCATCTCGAAGAGCATTCCGTTAAGGAAGGTGTTCTTCACATCGAGCTGGCGAACACTCTAGCTAAGGGAAATGGCGATGGAGAAAATGACAGGGATCATAGCCGGTTTTAGCGACCGGGCTGAACGTGTCGCAAAAGTCAACACCTTGTTCTTGTGAGAAGCCATGCATAAAGGACCCAACGCACCTTGTACAGGTCGAGGGAGCCGTCGAGGTTGAACTTGTGATGAAAAATCCATTTACTGGAGATGATGTTGGAGGAGGGGCACGCAGCAAATCCCACGTGTTATTGGTGATGAGGGAGTTGTACTCGTCTGTTATGGCCGCAAACTAGTTGGGGTCTTTGAGAGCGATAATCCTATATCTACCTAGCATACTACGAAAACTTACGGAAGCTTCCTAATAAAATCTCCCCCACCCCCTAATTTTCACAGGGTGGGCCCTTCCTCCCCCTATCCGTCTAATTCCACCTCTCCATGTTTCCTTTTACGTAAACATGTAAGTAATCTTATACATAGGTCTAGCATTACTCTTTTGAGAGCACCCTGAACTGATTTTGGAATGGGTGAGGTAGTATCAGCAAGGACGATGTTAAGTTTGAGCCGCTCACAAGGTCCCATGATTTTGCCGGCGTGCCGATGAGCTACCATCTTGGTTTTTTAGAAGTGCTAGAAAACATGTCTGTGTGTTGCATCGGGAGAAAAAAAATCATCCCTCATACACACGCCCGACATCATCAACAAATCCCTTGAACTTGAAGTCTTTCACGATGTTGCATGACAAGCAACATGATAAGTGGTGTTGCGCAAGAAACATAAAGGTGGGTTATTTTGGAAGTGTACTCAATGTGTTTCCAAATTATTAGACAACAAAAAAATCTATCTAGCTGCCGCTATCTCCTTTATGCCTTTGCTGTCGTTCCTCCTTAGTGATGCCTAGCAAATATTGCATTAGGATGAAAAGAGAGAATTACATTTTAGTACTCAATGATAACTTGTGCATAAGAAGCATTATTTTTTTCTTGTTGCTATAGGTGTTTGCAAATGTAATCCAAGTTAGATTTAGTTTAGTTGCAAACATATTAGATCGTCTACACCGAAAACAATCAATCTACGATGGCGAGGCTTCCATTCTCCGCGGAGTCCTCGTGGGCACACATATGAGCCATGCCTGTCTCACACAGGTGAATCTGTTGCCCCCAGTCCTGGCAGTCATGATCTCATCCTCCATATTTGGGTGCCTCGTGTCAGGTCACCCTTATGTATGTTCATCAGGTGTTCCACAAACGCGGATTTGTCTCGAACAGCTAGGGCCCCATATGGATGTCTGCAGGTAATCTGTGCACAAACGCCCATTCATCTCCAATATAATGTAATTTTTGTTTTACTTCCACCGTATTATCTTATATTTATTACTAATCTTATCATGTATCTTTCTAATTCTTCGACTATGTGCCTGCAACTGAAACTGAAGACAAACTGAATCTTTGTGCAGGCCCATAAGGTGGTGCAGCTAGCAATCAAATATTTATGATCTATCGACTGATTTCATGAAAATTAGATACGTATTATATATGTTTTCTGGTATTTGACCCACAAAAGGAAGTATACCAGTACGCAGTCAAAGTATTATTTGAACGCTCTCGATGAGCATCCAAAGTGGATACCAAGTAGATGGTGCCAGTGCAACTCTGACGTACTCCCATGTTGGAGCTGCATATGTGAATTTTCAGGATACTTCGTTCTCAAATATACTGAATTTTTGCAACCTTTTTTATTTTACAAAGGTAAAAACAATTTTAATTTATTTTATACTGTAAATTATATATGCTAGAAGATGAAGGTGTATGTTGTTCTGACCTTCCAATTATTTTGTGTTGTGGGCTCTGTAGCTCTCTCATGCATGTGGTTTATTGATTCATTATGATGGAAATTGAAGCATTCTGATCGTTCATTCATTTGAATTGTTATTTCTGATCAAGGGGGCATATTTACCTTTTTGATCAACATACAGTGTACTCCACTCCGATTTGTGTTGGTTCATGATTGACTTTAGAAGACTGACAACTCCATCTCTTCCCTTTTTATGTAAACAATTCTTATGTTCTCTTCGGCTACCTTTTGTAGACCAGGCCAGAAGTGACCATCGAAATTACGAACTTGCTCAAGCATTTTCACTCAACAACCACCATTACCTATAGTGAACCCTTCCTTCCAATTTAATTAATCATACTATTTTGTCACACATTAAGGATTGTTGCTCTTTCCAAAGAGACTGATTTTTGAGTTTGGTTTTGTATATCACATGATTAACTTTTTTATTTTGCAGGGAGTAACCAAAGATTATCTTAAATGAAAACATGTAATTTTATCTGGATCATACTCATCTACTCCTGTTTAATAAATCCACCCTGTATCCGGATCAAAAGGCTTGCTCATAGTTCCGCAGCAACGCGCAGGGTATCATCTAGTATTAAGAAAAATGGAAAAGGCATGATTCAAACGTGGGCCTATCAGGTAGAAGGGTGGCACTCTAGCCAGTACGCTGCTCATCCTTTGTTGTATTTTAATGGATCGTTTTTTACAATAAAACAAAGTCTGGCGCAGCATCTAAGAAAAAAAACCAGTTTTTCACTTATGAGCGGCATAGTGGATAATTATTGACAACTTTATAGGCAATTTTCATGACATACCGTCAAAACAATAACTCCTTTATTATTAGACATAGATAGTTACCATCTCGTGGATGGTTCGGCTGGAGGAGTGTGGCGACGTGCACCATGAAATAGGTGCAGGAGAAGCTAGCTCAGCAACCAGCTCGGGAGAAGCCAGCAAGGGAGGCCGAGGCCAGTCCTATTCGGTGCACAGGGACCTCCTATTTGGCGCTATAGGCGCCAGCGAATCAGCAAGCGCCCCTCCCCCCTTTCCTTCCACTTGCGCGCCCTTTTACGACGGCGCCATGGGCGGAGGCGGGATGTCCTTTGTTTTTTCTGATCTCTTTTGTTCCTTAAAATAATTCAAGATTTAAAAAAACTCCAATTTCAGAAAAATGCGAATTTTGAAATAAATGTTCAAAAAGTCATAAAATTTTAGTCAATACAAAATGGTCATGATTTCAAAAAACGTCCAAAAAAACTGCTTGCAAATTTTAAATTGACCGTTATTTTGAAAAAAAAATCGCATTCAACAAATTTTCACAATTTTTAAAAATGCTTGGGATTTCATAAAAATGTTCAAGAAATTTTAAAGAATTCACACAATCAAAACGTACGTGAATTTCAAACATAGTACCGAAATTTCAAACAAAGTTCATCGATTCAAAAAGTACTAGCTGATTCAAAAACTGTTTATGAATTCTAAATTGTTCATGTATTCATAAAATGTTAGTCAAAAATAAAAAAATCGTGAAATACAAAAATTGTTCCCAATTTGAAAAATGTTTGTCATTTAAAAAATTTCCCCGATTCAAAACAATATTCATGAGTTCTAAATTCTCACGATATTTAAAACTATTCACGAATTCAAAAAATATCACTATTTCAAAAATGGTACGCAAATTTTGAAAAATATATACAATTTATATAAATGTTTACGATTTTCAATAAATGTTTGTTATTAAAAAATGTTCATGTTTCAAACATTGATAACTTATTTGTAAGATGGTCACTAAAACAAAAAAGAAAATGGAAAATAAAAATAAAAACAAACTAACTTGAAAAAATAAATAGAAAAATAAATAAAAATAAATAAAAAGGAAAAAATGAAAAGCAGAAAAGATATAGGAAAACACTAGCACATATGCCAGTGCTTTGCAACGGGAGATATATTTCTTTGCGAGGAGCAACGGGAGAGATAATTGATGTGTTCACCAAAAACGATCTCCATAGCGGTGCGATAGAGGGAGGAGTTGTGATCTTCTCATGGGTCATGTTTGTCCCGCGAGATCTTGATAGTGATGGGGTTAGTCGGCATGGCGACAACCATCCAACTCGTGCCTTTTTTCCTCCGGGTCCGCCTCTATCTCAAGGTTCTATCTGTCTCCTCATTTGGTAGCTATGCAGCGACCTTCGGGGCACAGTTGCTTCGACCACTCTCTGTTACGATGGCGTAACTGGATGGATTACTAATTGTAGCGCATAAATCTCATTTCATTAGCATATTTAGCGCATAACACACATCAATGTCACTTCTTTATTAAGGTTTATTCTCTTTGATTATTTTAGCACTCACGTGCCCACAATTTTTTTATTCGAGCCAAACCAACATATTCTCTTTTATTGGCCCAAGAAAAAAGTTGCCCCCTCGGACGACCTAGTAGGGGATTGCGGCTGAGGCCTAATACCGCGTGTGCGACAGAGAGCGCGTGAGACGCACATCCGTTCGTGTATGGACCAGCACGCTGGTAGGCTCCAAGACGACCTATGTTTGTAAGGCGCGAAAAAATCCAAAAAATGGTGAGTTGAAGGATCGAAATCATGCCCTCAAAGATCCGACTATGTATTGGTACCCACTCGAAGAAACGAGTCCTACCAACCAGTGACCAGCTCAAACCTTAAAGATCATAATCTAATGTCAGATTAGAAACAATTTTGTTTTTTCGAACTTTTCAAACAATACATAAATTGCTGAATATTCTTGGAAACATTAATTTTTTTGAAAATCCCAAACATTTTTTAAAATCTTTACATTTTCAGAAATACACAAAAAATTGAAACTTTCGAAATTCACAATTTCATTTGAAAACATGAACCTTTTATAATAACATTACTTTTTTATAATTTGTGATTTTTTTAAAGGAAACATATTTTGAACATTCAGAACTACTTTTCAAAAAATTTTCTTTAAACTCAGACATTGTTCTCAATTTGTGAACATTTAACTAAAACAAGAATATTTTTCATATTTTGCACATTTTAAAATGCATTTTTTTGAAAAATATCAAACAACTTTGGAAAAGACAAAGACGAAATAGAACATTTTTTTAAAATCTGAAGCAATTTTGAAATGAGAACAAAAAAAGAAAATGGTTCAGCCAGCTTGGACGTCCTGTGTGAATTTGCAACTATTTTGGAATGAGAAGAAAGATTTAATGTTCTGAACGATTTTCAAAACAGGATATATTTTAAAATTCTGAACATTTTTTAAAAATTCAATATTGTCTATTTTCGGAAAGTTTTGAATTTGTGAAAAAAAGGAGAAAGAAAAGTAAAGTTGGAAGGAGAAATTACAAAAGAAAATTAGAAAGAAACGGAAATCTATGAAATTTGAATCCAATGGAAATACTTTCAATTTGTTGAACATTTTATGAAAATCTATGAATTTTTTTGGAATTTGATGAACAAAATTTGAATTCTGATGAACATTTTTTAATCCGTTGAACAAAATTTCAAATAATATCTTCATGATTTCAAAAAAACATTATGATTTGAAAAAAATGTTCAATAATTAGAAAGACGTTTTTCAAAATTGAAAACGAAAGATTTAAAAAACATTAAATTTGGCTAACATTTTTTGAATTTGATGAACATTGTTTAAAACCGATAAACAAAATTTGAATTCGATGAACATATTTTTACATTGATGAATATATTTCGAAATTGATGAACACAAAATTTTGGTGAATTTGAAAGGCAAATTCACAAACAAATGAAAAATTAAAGAAGAAAAAAGAAATAAGAAAAAGAAACAAAAAACGAAAAAGGAAAAGGAAGGGAAAAAACGAAAGAACTAACCGCCCAATGGGTCGGCCCATGTCTAAACCAACGCCCTACGCGCGCTATCTAGGAGCCGCGACAAAACGTTTGCTAAACGGCTTTTTCCTATTTTTATTTTTCTTTCTCCTGTTATTTTTCCTTTTTTTTCTTTTTTCTGTATATTTAGGTTTTCTTATATATATATTTTTATTATTTTCATTTTAAATTTTTCTTTTTCCCATGTTCATTTGTTTTTGCCTTTTTGTTATTGTTCTATTTCCCTTTTTAATAACTTTCTATTATTTTACTTTTTTGAAAATATTTCAAATCTTGAAACTTTTTGAAATCAAGGTTATTTTTTAAAATTTTAAGCTGTTTTCGAAATTTTGAACATTTTTTAATTCACGTACATAGTTTAAAAGCATAATCATTTTGAACTCATGAAAGTGTTTTTTTAAATTCGTGAATATTTTTCTCCAAGTCCTGAACATGGTTTTTTAAATTGGTGCCATTTTTTTAATCCACAATTGTCTTTTCAAATTTGGGAACAATTTTTGAAATTCACAAACATTTTTTTATTACTAACATTTTATGAATGCACGAAGATTTTAGAATTCATGAACAGTTTTTGATCCAGTAAATATTTTCTGAGTCAATGAACTTTTTTCGAAATTTGGGAGCAATCTTTAATATTTCCAAGCATTTTTTGTGATTTTGTTTCAATTTCATGAAAAGCAATTGAAACCCCAGGCATTTTAAAAAAAATTAGTGAACATTTCTTGAATATGCAAACATTTTTCAGAATAACTATAATTTCTTGAGATTAGCGAATATGTGTTAATTTTTGTGAATATTTTTAAAAATCATGCTAATTTTTTGTTGGATGAATATTTTAAGCTTTGCCGATTTTTTCCCTAAAAGTTGCATTTTTTCTGATATTTGGAGCTTTTTCAAAATATTGAATAGTTTTAAATAAGAAAATAAATCCAAAAACAAAATAAAAATACGAAGGAAGTTTCACCCCACGCACGGGCCAGCACAAAAGTGCGCGCGAGTGGAAAGAACGAAGACGGGGGTGCGCGCTGGCAAATTTGCTTATGCCTTATGCGCCCAGTATGAAGTCCCGGAGGCCGAAGACTCGTCTTGCTTGAGAGAGGCCATGGGGAGGCCGCAGTTGGGACTGTGCGGACCGTGCCCACACGTGAGCGGGAGGCAGGCTGGGGGAGCCTGCGAGTGCTATGTCTCGCTTAGTGCGAGAGTAGCTCTCATCTCGCCTGAATTACTTCCCTGGGTCATTAGTGTTTTTTTGCCCCATGCTAGGTTGGTCGGGATTTTTTTGAAGTATCGACCGTTTTGGGGTTCATTGCATTGAATGCATTTGTTAGCCGTAGTCGCTTGTTGTAACTTTACTTTAGGTCTGGTACCTTCGGGTTCGTACTTTCTTTTTTATTTTTCAGTTCTTTATGTTTTTTCACTTGTTTTCTTCTATTTTTTTCTTCTTTATCCTTATAGCTACTTTTTTATTATTCTTCGCTTATTTTTTCCATGGTATTCACCAGTTTTTATTTTTCATTCTTTTCTTCTTCATTTTTTTTGTTTCTTTTCTTTGGTTTTTCTTTTCTTTTACACTGTTTTTATTCAGATTTCTTTCCATTTTTTCTTTGTTTTCTTCTATGTTTTGTGCTTTACGGGTTTTACCATTTTTTTTGAATATTTGTTGATTGTTTCTTGTTCATCGGTGTGTATTACTTCTTTCATTGTTTTTCATCATTTTATATGTTTCTTTCTCGGTTTTCATCTTCTTCTTTTTTCTTTTCGGAGCATTAACATTTTTCAAATATATCGATTAATATTTTAAAATACATTTTGTATGTCTACATTTTCCCGCCTATATTACATATTTTTCAATATGTCGAGAACTTTTATAAATAAATATATACTTATTTATTTATTTCGTACACATTCATACACATTAGGAACATTTTATATATACCCAACATTTGTTGTATACACGTTGGATATTTTTCTAATAAATATTTTTTTAAGTCTACTTTTTCCATACACACTCTACATTTTTTTTATATGTTATAACATTTTTTAGACACGTTTATCATTTTTAAAATTCATGATTAACATTTGGTGATACATTATTAACCTTTTTAAACATATATATGGATATATATATATATATGGATCGCTACTTTTTTCCATACGCATTTGATATATTTTTATACATCAGAAACGTTTTTCATACATGTTTAACATTTGTAGACACATAATTAATATTTTTAGATAGATGTTTAACATTTTTTAAAACATATATTTATATCTACTTTTCCATACAAATTCTACATTTTTTAAGATGAGAAATATTTTTTACGCGATTAAAATTTCTTTATTTTGTGAGGTGATTTTTGTAATAGATATATTTAGAATAATATTTCGAAATATAGGCAAAAGTAAAAAAAAGAAAAATGTGAAAAGGGAATAAAAATGGAAGAACTACCTACCTGGGCCAGCCAATTTATGGCATCCCTTGACGCAGCGAGCGTACAGCTCGCGCATGCGATACATAGCCGCGCCCGGGGGGGGGGGGGGGGGGGGGGGGGGGGGCAGCCCGTGCTGGCGCGACGCGCGGCCGCACGAGCGTCTGATACCCGTTTTGTATGGGCACAACGACAGATGTCGGGACGTCTATCGTACTATCGAACGTTGGTGTAGTTCCTGTAAAAATTCATACAAAGATCGTACAAATTGTGTTCCAGAAAATGGAAAGTTATTCTCATCTAAACATGACGCGATATGAGTAGGCAACTGATAGGCGCCGGTAGACCAACCCAAATTTAGGCTGATCGCCCCGCAGCCACCTGATTTGGCCGCGTGCAGCCATACGATTTGGTCCTCCCACACACGGCCCCCACCCCCCCCCCCCCCCCCCCCCCCCTCTCTTTCCCCGCGCGCGAGCTCGCCGCAGGTAATGTCTACTCGCCGTTGTGGCAATGCCTAACGAGCAGCGACGAAGGCCCAACCCCGCCGCCGGGATTGCAACACGGCTGCCGGTGGAACCAAGGGCGTGGTCATCATGGATATGGCACCAACTCCTGTCGGTTCCAGCTCGCGGGCACCATGGTTGCAACAATTCTCACGTCACCTACTTCGGCTTGTCGTCGTAGTCCAACTAGCACCATCGTGTTCCCGACGAAAAATCTGAGCAAACAAAAAATCTCGGTGGTCAGTTGAGGCAAAAATTGCTCGCTTCCAGCTAGAATTAACAAAGGTTCCAGCAAAAAAAAGACACAACAGTAAACTCCAACAATGTTTGATGTAGCAAATGAACTAGCTGGTTCCAACAAAAAAATTGCGCTTGATTGGCAAAAAGAAATGTTGCCGTCATGTTCCGAGTAAAAAATCTTAGCGAACAAAAATCTCAGTGGTTAGTTGAAGGAAAAAAGATCGGCTAGGTCCAGCCAGAATTTACCAAGGTTGTAACAAAAAGACATAGTAGCAAACTCAAACAAAAATCCAATGTACTTCCTCCCTTCCTAAATGTAAGTCTTTGTAGAGATTTCACTATGAACTACATACGGAGCAAAATGAGTGAATCTACACTCAAAATGCATCTATATACATTCGTATGTGGTTCATAGTGAAATCTCTACAAGACTTATATTTAGGAACGGAGGGAGTAGCAAATAAACAAGCCGGTAGTAAAGTCGCCAGTGAGGGCGCGTTCTAGTTCTAGCAAAAGTGAAAGTTGGTTAGAGCACATAGCCTGGCTGGTTGAAGCAAACATCGACATCGGTTCTAGCAAAGTGTCGCCTCCCCTCCTCCCGCCCCACGTCACCGCACGCCTCCGCCGCAACATCTCTGTCACGTCGCCGCCGGTGGTTTGCCCCCAAAGCATCTCTGTCACGCCGGTGTTGGTGGTTGCAACAAAACGCACGCCGTTGGTTCGCCACCAAAGCTGCAACGCCTCACCGCATTGGTCGCCGCCGCACGGCAGAAGGGGTCTGAGGTTGTTGGCGTAAAAAAAGAAACAGAATAAAAGCATCTCCAATAGACGGTCCATATGTAAAAATAACTAACTTTTGGAGCTTCGAGAGCAAAAAGCGTTGCTTCAACAGACGGTTCATATGTAAAAAAAAATTGGACCACCGCTTCCCGGAAATGTAAAATTGAAAATTTTGTGATGCAAATTTACATCACGAGATACAAGTGCTGTAAAACCGCGGCCGCCCACCAAACGACCACCGGCCAGTTCATTCCCCTTCCGCCTCGCGACCGCCCTCCCCCGCCTTCCGCCACCGCCATGGCCGAAGCCGGCGACCCCGCCGCCTTCGCCGCCGCCGCCGCAGCCGGTGGGCTGACCCACGTCGCCGCCCCCGCTGCCGCCGCGGCGAACTCGCCCTCCGCCGCCGCGTCCATGCCACCGCTCCCCGCCCGCCGCCCTGGATTCATGCCGCCCTGGCCGGTCGCTACCACGCCGACCGTTCCTACGAAGGCGACGAAGGCATGAGGCGAAGCAAACGACCGGTGAATCGTGGCCGGAACCCGGCCAAAAGTGCGGCTCGGCCGGCCAAAATCTCGAAGGCAGCCGCGGTGGCTCGAGACACCGACTCGCGGCCACGGCCGACGGTGTCTTCCACCAGCCAAGGAGTCGTTCCTCCACCTCCGCCGACGCCACCGTGGGTCGTACAGTGGCTGAACAGTAGTCGCGCGGCTGCCGGCCGGTTTACATCTTTGTTTTGGACCATCTGTTCGAGTTGCTCTTTTATTTACATCTCCGCTTTGGACCATCTGTTGGAGTTGAGCCTTTTTCGAAGATGTAAAAAGCACTTTTTGGTGCTCTATATTTGGACCATCACTGATTTGGACCACCAAAATATATATCATCTATTGGAGATGCTCTAAGTGGTGGAGAATGGAGTAGGCGACGCGAGCGAAGGGATTGGGCTACGTCCAAAGCGGTGCGTGGAGCCTGCCAGCACTTGGACGTGTGGGAGTGCGGTTGAGGCCGATCTAGATGCATCAGCGCGTGAATCGGCCCAAAGCTTCGACCAGCCAGCCGGTGGAAAACGTTTCCCATATGAGAATGCGGAGAGAGAGAGGAGATTTTCATGAAGCGATATCCTTTGTGATTAAATGTGTACCCAAAAATACATACATTGATGTTGTATCAATACGCTAGTTTTTTTTCAGATTTTTAAATGTTCTACGGAATCCGGTGCACCAGTAGCACCATAAGTATGGGTGCACCGGATACATTCCCGTGAACACCATGGGTGGCGGCAAGATCATGAAGCGAGTTGTTGTCAAATTCGGGACCATTGTCACACTGGATTTTTTGGAGAGTGACGTAAACTGCGTAGCTACAAAAGCTCGAAAAGAGGGTAAGTGGCTAAAGGCTTCAGATTTCCGACACAACGGAAAATTCCATAAATAATGAGTGTAATAGTGAAGAACGACTAAAACAATTTATAGAGGTGTGCTACATGTCAGTCGGCGGATCTTTTTAAAAGATCCGCCGCCTTGCGAGCTGTCCGATCTTAGTTGCTTAGCATATGATCCCTCTTTGCAACAAGAGTATTATTTCAGAGACAACGGTGACTATTACAAATAAGAGATATGTTCCATAAACACATAAGTGACTATTGCAACCAGAGCTTTGTTTCAAAAACATTGATGACGTTGCAAAGCATCTCTGCGCACCATCCTTCTTTGCAACAAAAGCTTTGTTTCAAAAACACCTTTGACTATCGCAACACGATATTTGTTTCAGAAACATGCCACGCATGGATGGGACAGATCCTAGCAGGGAGGGCCTCCCCAATGACAGCACCAGAGGAGAGGCCGTGCGCGGCGCGGTGCTGAGCCGCGTGCTGCTGCAACGTCGACCGAGCCACACAGATCTCAGGGCAGGAGAGATGTGAGAGTTGCGGGGCGGCGGCTGCCCGTCCCAAGGCAAGTGAGGCGGCGAAGAAAAATAGAAGGTTGGAAGTGGGGCGACGAAGGCCTGCCTCGCCGGCGAATGGCGGCTGCCGGAGCGGGACGACAGCAAGCACGGGCGCACGCATGATGCTGGCGAGCATCTCCCTTGCGGTGCTAATTCAGGATGAAAGGATTGAAGGAAATGGGGATAAGGTAGAAGACAGAGGCATGTTGTTGCAAAAGACGTGATGTTAGGTTCACTGGGAACACGAGGCGCACAACTAAGACGACGGATGCGTGCATGATTATCGAACGACTGAGAAGATTAATGGGATGGATGGAGAAACAACTGTCTACTGGTGGTAAGGAGATTTTACTAAAATCAGTGGCACTAGCTATCCCTATGTTTGCCATGCCTGTGTTCAGTATCCCTAAAGGAATATGCAAGGAAATAACTGACTAAATTCCCAGTTCTGGTAGGGTGATGATGAGGAACATTAGAGGATGCATTGGTACTCTTGGTGAAAACTATGCTATCCTAAAGCCAAGGAAGGAATGGGCTTCAGAGATTTATATTCCTTCAACTTAGCATTGTTATCAAAGCAGTGTTGGATGATTATTACAAACCCCGACTCATTATGTGCTAGAATTCTAAAAGCGAAGTACTTCCATAACAACAGCCTTTTACAGGCAACCCTTAAAAATGGTGCTTCCTTTACACGGTAAAGTATTTTGAAGGGACTAGAAACCTTCAAGTTGGGGTACATATGGAGGATTGGTATAAGAGAAAATGTTCATATATGGAGAGATCCCTGGATTCCAGCAAGTCCAGATAGGAAGGTCATTACAGCAAGGGGACACACAATAGTATCTACAGTTGATGAACTCATCGATCCTAATACAGACACATGGGATGAAGATCTGATTAGCTCCATCTTTAACCCAGTTGATACAAGCAGAATACTTCATATTCCATTGAGTTATGGCGCTTTTGATGATTTTATCGCTTGGCATCCTGATCGGAAGGGTATATTCTCAGCCAGATCAGCATACTGGGTGCAATGGACTCAAACTTTTCAGGGTAATGCAAATGTGCTGAAGAGACCGAGCGGGTCCTCTTCTCCGGCGGTGTGGAGTGCATTGTGGAAGCTGAACATCCCATGGAAAATACAAATTTTCTGCTGGTGCGCGTTACATGGAATTATGCCTCTAAAATCCATACTCTGTAACTAGCACGTGGGTTCGATGGGAGCATGCCCGATTTGTCATCGCGGTGCAGAGGATGTGCGGCATCTGCTGTTTGAGTGCACTCATGCAAGGGATTTATGGAGTCGGCTGGGTGTTCTGGACAGAGTGGACGAGGCAAGGAGAGTAGACAGGTCTGGATTGGTCATTTTGGAACATATCCTTCTTGCACCAGATAGTCCAGCTTTCATTAAACCGAATCTGGATTTTAAACAAATCATAGCAGTGGGTGGTTGATATCTTTGGTGGATCCGAAGACAACACACACATGATGGGACTCCTCCTACTCCCATGTGGTGGCCAATGTCTGTTCTGGCAATTGCTAATAATTACCATGTTGCTAATTCTAAGAGTGCAGTCGTAGTACAACGATGGAAAAAACCGGACCCAAAGTATGTCAAGCTCAACGTTGATGCCCCATTCCATCCCGATGTTGGAGAAGGGGCAACAACGACGGTGATTCGGGATGCTAAAGGAAATTTTCTAGCTGCACAATGCAAATTCATTTCATATGCAGCAGATGTGGTTAATGGGTAGGCAATGGCAATGCGAGATGGACTGGTGCTTGCTAATTCCTTAGGTATGCCGCGGGTGAAAGCGGAATCGGACTCTATGATTGTCGTTGATGCGTGTGTGGGACACACAACATGGTGGCATGCAAATTCAGCAATCTTCGCGGAATGTGTGGATATTTCTTTTTCTATTGGGAAGGTCGTCTTTAAACATTGTTATCATGAATGTAACGAAGCAGCGCATGTGCTAGATAACTACTCTTATTGTAATAAGATTACTAGTAGTTGGACGAACGAGCCTCGTGGCTTGTTAGTCTCAAAACTGGTAGACGATGTAATCCCTGTTTAATTTAATAAAGCTAGCCATGATGACCTTTCCTAAAAAAAGTGTTTTCCATATTTATAACTTGAAATACTTGCGAGTGGTGATGTCTACAAACCACAGATGACAATGTAGAAGTTCAAAAGCCCGCGACGCGCGACTAGTGGAACTGGAAAAATGCAACCGAACATGGCGGATGGCGCCCCAGCTGACATGCATGACAAAAGCTATGTAATGTTTTATTTCATGGAAAGGAGGATGACGATGCGAGATGAGGACGAGCGTCTTGACCGGGGTGACCAAGTCAACAATGCCAGAGGTCCGAATCGTCAGTTGTAGTGGCGAAGAAGGATGGTGGTTGTGTGGAAGGAAGATACCTGATAATCAAGTCCTCGGTTTGAAGGTTCTTCATAGAAAATCCGACAGAGTCAAATTTAACCAAACAATAATTATAAGTCGTAAATTGACAACTCAAAAATTAGTTTTTGGATTTTTATCATTTATGTCACTAATTATGTCCCGCTACTCAGTTTGTCACTAGAAGCTTCAACTGCACAAAAATGTCATCATTCCTTTAGACGCTTGATAAAAAAATGTTCCTAGACATTATTACTGTCATCTCACATCCCGTTTACCATGTTATATGACTAAAATACTCATGGACCAACATGTCAACTCTTCGTCTATCTCACTACGATAAAAGTGTGGGTCTCACTCGATCCCAACCAACATTCTTGTTTTCTCTAAAATTATTGCTTGCTTACTCCTGAAAAGTGGTGCTACACTTATCATTGTGAGATACATGGAGCTGACATGTGGATCAAGGGGTACTTTGGTCATATAACATGGTCAACAGGTTTGACCTGACAGTAATAGAGTCAAATGACATTTTTGAGCAAATATCTGATGCAACAATGGCTTTTCCTGGCTGTTTGATGGTATTTATGAGCAAGCATCTCACGGAACGATGATATTTTGAAGTAGTTGTAACTTTTAATAGCAAACCAAGTAGAGGGACATAACTAGTATCATTAAATGATAAAAAAATCTAAATTTTTAGTGGTATTAGGAGTGACAAGGACATGACTAAGATGAAGTGGACGATTAGAGCATCTACAATCAGACTCCTCAAACGTCCCATCGGACAGCCCGGTCACTGACCGACAGGAGAGAGAAGAAAAAAGCCACCCAACCGAACCCTCACTTCCCCCCTATATGTGAAGGAAATATGCCCTAGAGGCAATAATAAAGTTATTATTTATTTCCTCATATCATGATAAATGTTTATTATTCATGCTAGAATTGTATTAACCGGAAACATGATACATGTGTGAATACATAGACAAACATAACGTCACTAGTATGCCTCTACTAGACTAGCTCATTAATCAAAGATGGTTATGTTTCCTAACCATAGACATGTGTTGTCATTTGATTAATGGGATCACATCATTAGGAGAATGATGTGATTGACATGACCCTTTCCGTTAGCCTAGCATTTGATCGTTTAGTATATTGCTATTGCTTTCTTCATGACTTATACATGTTCCTGTAACTATGAGAATTATGCAACTCCCGTTTACCGGAGGAACACTTTGGGTACTACCAAACGTCACAACGTAACTGGGTGATTATAAAGGAGTACTACAGGTGTCTCCGAAGGTACATGTTGAGTTGGCGTATTTCGAGATTAGGTTTTGTCACTCCGATTGTCGGAGAGGTATCTCTGGGCCCTCTCGGTAATGCACATCACTATAAGCCTTGCAAGCAATGTGACCAATGAGTTGGTTACGGGATGATGCATTACGTAACGAGTAAAGAGACTTGCCGGTAACGAGATTGAACTAGGTATTGGATACCGACGATCGAATCTCGGGCAAGTAACATACCGATGACAAAGGGAACAACGTATGTTGTTATGCGGTTTGACCAATAAAGATCTTCGTAGAATATGTAGGAACCAATATGGGCATCCAGGTCCCGCTATTGGATATTGACCGAGAATAGTTCTAGGTCATGTCTACATAGTTCTCGAACCCGTAGGGTCCGCACGCTTAACGTAACGATGACAGTTTTATTATGAGTTTATAAGTTTTGATGTACCGAAGTTTGTTTGGAGTCCCGGATGTGATCACGGACATGACGAGGAGTCTCGAAATGGTCGAGACATAAAGATTGATATATTGGAAGCCTATGTTTGGACATCAGAAGTGTTCTGGGTGAAATCGGCATTTTACCGGAGTACCGGGGGGTTATCGGAACCCTCCCGGGGGTTATTGGGCCTACATGGGCCATAAGGGAGAAGAGGAGAGGAGGCAAGAGGTGGGCCGCGCCCCCTCCCCTCCCTAGTCCGAATAGGACAAGGAGAGGGGGGCAGCGCCCCCCCCCCTTCCTTCTCCTCCTCCTCCTCCTTCCCCCTTCTCCTACTCCAACTAGGAAAGAAGGGAGTCCTACTCCCGGTGGGAGTAGGACTCCCCCCTTGGCGCGCCCTCCTTGGCCGGCCGCCTCCTCCCCCCTGGATCCTTTATATACGGGGGCGGGGGGCACCCTAAGACACACAAGTTGATCTACGGATTGTTCCTTAGCCGTGTGCGGTGCCCCCCTCCACCATATTCCACCTCGGTCATATCGTTGCGGAGTTTAGGAGAAGCCCTGTGCCAGTAGAACATCATCATCGTCACCACGCCGTCGTGCTGACGGAACTCATCCCCGAAGCTTTGCTGGATCGGAGCCCGGGGATCGTCATCGAGCTGAACATGTGCTGAACTCGGAGGTGCCGTACGTTCGGTGCTTGGATCGGTCGGATCGTGAAGACGTATGACTACATCAATCGTATTGTGCTAACGCTTCCGCTTACGGTCTGCGAGGGTACGTGGACAACACTCTCCCCTCTCGTTGCTATGCCATCACCATGATCTTGCGTGTGCGTAGGAAATTTTTTGAAATTACTACGTTCCCCAACAGTGGCATCCGAGCCAGGTTTTATGCGTTGATGTTATATGCACGAGTAGAACACAAGTGAGTTGTGGGCGATACAAGTCATACTGCTTATCAGCATGTCATACTTTGGTTCGGCGGTATTGTGAGATGAAGCGGCCCGGACCGACATTACGCGTACGCTTACGCGAGACTGGTTTCACCGTTACGAGCACTCATGCTTAAAGGTGGCTGGCGGGTGTCTGTCTCTCTCACTTTAGCTGAATCGAGTGTGGCTACGCCCGGTCCTTGCTGTTGGGGAACGTAGTAATTTCAAAAAAATTCCTACGCACACGCAAGATCATGGTGATGCATAGCAACGAGAGGGGAGAGTATTGTCTACGTACCCTCGTAGACCCGAAGCGGAAGCGATCACAATGTAGAGGAAGTAGTCGTACGTTCTCCTCGCGATCCGACCGATCCCGGCGCCGTTACTCCGGCGCCCCCGAGTTCTTGACACACGTACAGCTCCATGATGTCCCTCGTACTCCGATCCAGCCGAGTGTCGAGGGAGAGTTCCGTCAGCACGACGGCGTGGTGACGATCTTGATGTTCTACCGGTGCAGAGCTTCGCCTAAGCTTCGCGACGATATGACCGAGGTGGAATATGGTGGAGGGGGGCACCGCACACGGCTAAGGAACGATCCGTAGATCAAACTTGTGTGTTCTAGGGTGCCCCCCTGCCCCCGTATATAAAGGAGGGAGGGGGGAGGTGCGGCCGGCCCAAGGGAGGCGCGCCGGAGGAGTCCTACTCCCACCGGGAGTAGGACTCCCCCCCCTTTCCTAGTTGGAGTAGGATTGGGGGGGAGGGAAAGAGGAAAGGGGGGCGCCGCCCCCCCCTCCTTGTCCTATTCGGACTAGGGGGGGAGGGGGCGCGCGGCCTGCCCTGGCCGGCCCCTCTTCCTTTCCCTCATGGCCCACTAAGGCCCATTAACCCCCGGGAGGGTTCCGGTAACCCCCCCGTACTCCGGTAAAATCCCGATTTCACCCGGAACCATTCCGAACTCCAAATATAGGCTTCCAATATATCAATCTTTATGTCTCGACCATTTCGAGACTCCTCGTCATGTCCGTGATCACATCCGGGACTCCGAACTTCTTCGGTACATCAAAATACATAAACTCATAATAACTGTCATCGAAACCTTAAGCGTGCGGACCCTACGGTTCGAGAACAATGTAGACATGACCGAGACACGTTTCCGGTCAATAACCAACAGCGGGACCTGGATGCCCATATTGGCTCCTACATATTCTACGAAGATCTTTATCGGTCAGACCGCATAACAACATACGTTGTTCCCTTTGTCATCGGTATGTTACTTGCCCGAGATTCGATCGTCGGTATCCAATACCTAGTTCAATCTCGTTACCAGCAAGTCTCTTTACTCGTTCTGTAATACATCATCTCACAGCTAACTCATTAGTTTTAATGCTTGCAAGGCTTAAGTGATGTGTATTACCGAGAGGGCCCAGAGATACCTCTCCGACAATCGGAGTGACAAAACCTAATCTCGAAATACGCCAACCCAACATCTGCCTTTGGAGACACCTGTAGTACTCCTTTATAATCACCCAGTTACGTTGTGAGGTTTGGTAGCACCCAAAGTGTTCCTCCGGTAAACGGGAGTTGCATAATCTCATAGTTACAGGAACATGTATATGTCATGGATAAAAGCAGTAGCAACATACTAAACGATCGTGTGCTAAGCTAAGGGAATGGGTCATGTCAATCAGATCATTCTACTAATGATGTGACCTTGTTAATCAAATAACAACTCCTTGTTCATGGTTAGGAAACATAACCATCTTTGATTAACAAGCTAGTCTAGTAGAGGCATACTAGTGACATCTTGTTTGTCTATGCATTCACACATGTATCATGTTTCCGGTTAATACAATTCTAGCATGAATGATAAACATTTATCATGAAATAAGGAAATAAATAATAACTTTATTATTGCCTCTAGGGCATATTTCCTTCAGTCTCCCACTTGCACTAGAGTCAATAATCTAGATTACATAGTAATGATTCTAACACCCATGGAGTCTTGGTGCTGATCATGTTTTGCTCGTGGAAGAGGCTTAGTCAACGGGTCTGCAACATTCAGATCCGTATGTATCTTGCAAATCTCTATGTCTCCCACCTGGACTAAGTCCCGGATGGAATTGAAGCGTCTTTTGATGTGCTTGGTCCTCTTGTGAAATCTGGATTCCTTCGCTAAGGCAATTGCTCCAGTATTGTCACAGAAGATTTTCATTGGACCCGATGCACTACGTATGACACCTAGATCGGATATGAACTCCTTCATCCAGACTCCTTCATTAGCTGCTTCCGAAGCTGCTATGTACTCCGCTTCACATGTAGATCCCGCTACGACGCTTTGTTTAGAACTGCACCAACTGACAGCTCCTCCGTTTAGTGTAAATACGTATCCGGTCTGCGATTTAGAATCGTCCGGATTAGTGTCAAAGCTTGCATCAACGTAACCGTTTACGATGAGCTCTTTGTCACCTCCATATACGAGAAACATATCCTTAGTCCTTTTCAGGTATTTCAGGATGTTCTTGACCGCTGTCCAGTGATCCACTCCTGGATTACTTTGGTACCTCCCTGCTAAACTTATAGCAAGGCACACATCAGGTCTGGTACACAGCATTGCATACATGATAGAGCCTATGGCTGAAGCATAGGGAACATCTTTCATTTTTTCTCTATCTTCTGCAGTGGTCGGGCATTGAGTCTTACTCAATTTCACACCTTGTAACACAGGCAAGAACCCTTTCTTTGCTTGATCCATTTTGAACTTCTTCAAAATTTTGTCAAGGTATGTGCTTTGTGAAAGTCCAATTAAGCGTCTTGATCTATCTCTATAGATCTTAATGCCCAATATGTAAGCAGCTTCACCGAGGTCTTTCATCGAAAAACTCTTATTCAAGTATCCCTTTATGCTATCCAGAAATTCTATATCATTTCCGATCAGCAATATGTCATCTACATATAATATCAGAAATGCTACAGAGCTCCCACTCACTTTCTTGTAAATACAAGCTTCTCCAAAAGTCTGTATGAACCCAAATGCTTTGATCACACTATCAAAGCGTTTATTCCAACTCCGAGATGCTTGCACCAGTCCATAAATGGATCGCTGGAGCTTGCACACTTTGTTAGCTCCCTTTGGATCGATAAAACCTTCTGGTTGCATCATATGCAACTCTTCTTCCAGAAATCCATTCAGGAATGCAGTCTTTACATCCATTTGCCAAATTTCATAATCATAAAATGCGGCAATCGCTAACATGATTCGGACAGACTTAAGCATCGCTACGGGTGAGAAGGTCTCATCGTAGTCAATCCCTTGAACTTGTCGAAAACCCTTTGCAACAAGTCGAGCTTTGTAAACAGTAACATTACCGTCAGCGTCAGTCTTCTTCTTGAAGATCCACTTGTTTTCTATTGCTTGCCTACCCTCGGGCAAGTCAACCAAAGTCCATACTTTGTTTTCATACATGGATCCCATCTCAGATTTCATGGCCTCAAGCCATTTTGCGGTATCTGGGCTCACCATCGCTTCTTCATAGTTCGTAGGTTCATCATGATCTAGTAGCATGATTTCCAGAACAGGATTACCGTACCACTCTGGTGCGGATCTTACTCTGGTTGATCTACGAGGTTCTGTAGCAACTTGATCTGAAGTTTCATGATCAACATCATCAACTTCCTCACTACTTGGTGTAGGTGTCTCAGAAACTGGTTTCTGCGACAAACTACTTTCAAGTAAGGGAGAAGGTACAATTACCTCATCAAGTTCTACTTTCCTCCCACTCACTTCTTTCGAGAGAAACTCCTTCTCTAGAAAGGATCCATTTTTAGCAACAAATGTCTTGCCTTCGGATCTGTGATAGAAGGTGTACCCAACTGTCTCCTTTGGGTATCCTATGAAGACACATTTCTCCGATTTGGGTTCGAGCTTATCAGGTTGAAGCTTTTTCACATAAGCATCGCATCCCCAAACTTTAAGAAACGACAACTTTGGTTTCTTGCTAAACCATAGTTCATAAGGTGTCGTCTCAACGGATTTCGACGGTGTTCTATTCAGTGTGAATGCGGCCGTCTCTAGAGCATAACCCCAAAACGATAGCGGTAAATCTGTAAGAGACATCATAGATCGTACCATATCTAGTAAAGTACGATTACGACGTTCGGACACACCATTACGCTGTGGTGTTCCGGGTGGCGTAAGTTGCGAAACTATTCCACATTGTTTCAAATGTAGACCAAACTCGTAACTCAAATATTCACCTCCACGATCAAATCGTAGAAATTTAATTTTCTTGTTACGATGATTTTCAACTTCACTCTGAAATTCTTTGAACTTTTCAAATGTTTCAGACTTATGTTTCATTAAGTAGATATACCCATATCTGCTTAAGTCATCTGTGAAGGTGAGAAAATAACGATATCCGCCACGAGCCTCAACATTCATCGGACCACATACATCTGTATGTATGATTTCCAACAAATCTGTTGCTCTCTCCATAGTACCGGAGAACGGGGTTTTAGTCATCTTGCCCATGAGGCACGGTTCGCAAGTGCCAAGTGATTCATAATCAAGTGACTCCAAAAGTCCATCAGTATGGAGATTCTTCATGCGCTTTACACCGATATGACCTAAACGGCAGTGCCACAAATAAGTTGCACTATCATTATCAACTCTGCATCTTTTGGTTTCAACATTATGAATATGTGTATCACTACTATCGAGATTCATCAAAAATAGACCACTCTTCAAGGGTGCATGACCATAAAAGATATTACTCATATAAATAGAACAACCATTATTCTCTGATTTAAATGAATAACCGTCTCGCATCAAACAAGATCCAGATATAATGTTGATGCTCAACGCAGGCACCAAATAACAATTATTTAGGTCTAAAACTAATCCCGAAGGTAGATGTAGAGGTAGCGTGCCGACCGCGATCACATCGACTTTGGAACCATTTCCCACGCGCATCGTCACCTCGTCCTTTGCCAGTGTTCGCTTAATCCGTAGTCCCTGTTTCGAGTTGCAAATATTAGCAACAGAACCAGTATCAAATACCCAGGTGCTACTGCAAGCTCTAGTAAGGTACACATCAATAACATGTATATCACATATACCTTTGTTCACCTTGCCATCCTTCTTATCCGCCAAATACTTGGGGCAGTTCCGCTTCCAGTGACCAGTCTGCTTGCAGTAGAAGCACTCAGTTTCAGGCTTAGGTCCAGACTTGGGTTTCTTCTCCTGAGCAGCAACTTGCTTGCTGTTCTTCTTGAAGTTCCCCTTCTTCTTCCCTTTGCCTTTCTTCTTGAAACTAGTGGTCTTATTGACCATCAACACTTGATGCTCCTTTTTGATTTCTACCTCCGCAGCCTTTAGCATTGCGAAGAGCTCAGGTATAGTCTTTACTAACCCTTGCATATTATAGTTCATCACAAAGCCTTTGTAGCTTGGTGGCAGTGATTGAAGAATTCTGTCAATGACACAATCATCCGGAAGATTAACTCCCAATTGTGTCAAGTGATTGTAGTACCCAGACATTCTGAGTATGTGCTCACTAACAGAACTATTCTCCTCCATCTTGCAGCTATAGAACTTATTGGAGACTTCATATCTCTCAATCCGGGCATTCTGTTGGAATATTAACTTCAACTCCTGGAACATCTCATATGCTCCATGACGTTCAAAACGTCGTTGAAGTCCCGGTTCTAAGCCGTAAAGCATGGCACACTGAACTATAGAGTAGTCATCAGCTTTGCTCTGCCAGACGTTCATAACATCTGGTGTTGCTCCAGCAGCAGGCCTGGCACCCAGCGGTGCATCCAGGACGTAACTCTTCTGTGCAGCAATGAGGATAATCCTCAGGTTACGGACCCAGTCCGTGTAATTGCTACCATCATCTTTCAACTTTGCTTTCTCAAGGAACGCATTAAAATTCAACGGAACAACAGCACGAGCCATCTATCTACAATCAAACATAAACAAGCAAGATACTATCAGGTACTAAGTTCATGATAAATTTAAGTTCAGTTAATCATATTACTTAAGAACTCCCACTTAGACAGACATCTCTCTAGTCATCTAAGTGATCACGTGATCCAAATCAACTAAACCATAACCGATCATCACGTGAAATGGAGTAGTTTTCAATGGTGAACATCTTATGTTGATCATATCTGCTATATGATTCACGCTCGACCTTTCGGTCTCCGTGTTCCGAGGCCATATCTGCATATGCTAGGCTCGTCAAGTATAACCCGAGTATTCTGCGTGTGCAAAACTGGCTTGCACCCGTTGTAGATGGACGTAGAGCTTATCACACCCGATCATCACGTGGTGTCTGGGCACGACGAACTTTGGCAACGGTGCATACTCGGGGAAAACACTTCTTGATAATTTAGTGAGAGATCATCTTATAATGCTACCGTCAATCAAAGCAAGATAAGATGCATAAAAGATAAACATCACATGCAAATCAATATAAGTGATATGATATGGTCATCATCATCTTGTGCTTCGTGATCTCCATCTTTGCAGCACCACCATGATCACCATCGTCACCGGCGCGACACCTTGATCTCCATCGTAGCATCGTTGTCGTCTCGCCAAACTTATGCTTCTACGACTATCGCTACCGCTTAGTGATAAAGTAAAGCATTACAGGGCGATTGCATTGCATACAATAAAGCGACAACCATATGGCTCCTGCCAGTTGCCGATAACTTCGGTTACAAAACATGATCATCTCATACAATAAAATATAGCATCACGTCTTGACCATATCACATCACAACATGCCCTGCAAAAACAAGTTAGACGTCCTCTACTTTGTTGTTGCAAATTTTACGTGGCTGCTACGGGCTTAAGCAAGAACCAGTCTCACCTACGCATCAAAACCACAACGATACTTCGTCAAATAGACTCCGTTTTAACCTTCTCAAGGACCGGGCGTAGCCACACTCGGTTCAACTAAAGTGAGAGAGACAGACACCCACCAGTCACCTTTAAGCAACGAGTGCTCGTGGCGGTGAAACCAGTCTCGCGTAAGCGTACGCGTAATGTCGGTCTGGGCCGCTTCATCTCACAATACCGCTGAACCAAAGTATGACATGCTGGTAGGTAGTATGACTTGTATCGCCCACAACTCACTTGTGTTCTACTCGTGCAAAACATCAAACCATAGAAAAAACCTAGGCTCGGATGCCACTGTTGGGGAACGTAGTAATTTCAAAAAATTTCCTACGCACACGCAAGATCATGGTGATGCATAGCAACGAGAGGGGAGAGTATTGTCTACGTACCCTCGTAGACCCGAAGCGGAAGCGATCACAACGTAGAGGAAGTAGTCGTACGTTCTCCTCGCGATCCGACCGATCCCGGCGCCGTTACTCCGCCGCCCCCGAGTTCTTGACACACGTACAGCTCGATGATGTCCCTCGTACTCCGATCCAGCCGAGTGTCGAGGGAAAGTTCCGTCAGCACGACGGCGTGGTGACGATCTTGATGTTCTACCGGTGCAGAGCTTCGCCTAAGCTTCGCGACGATATGACCGAGGTGGAATATGGTGGAGGGGGGCACCGCACACGGCTAAGGAACGATCCGTAGATCAAACTTGTGTGTTCTAGGGTGCCCCCCCTGCCCCCGTATATAAAGGAGGGAGGGGGGAGGTGCGGCCGGCCCAAGGGAGGCGTGCCGGAGGAGTCCTACTCCCACCGGGAGTAGGACTCCCCCCCCCTTTCCTAGTTGGAGTAGGATTGGGGGGGAGGGAAAGAGGAAAGGGGGGCGCCGCCCCCCCTCCTTGTCCTATTCGGACTAGGGGGGGAGGGGGCGCGCGGCCTGCCCTGGCCGGCCCCTCTTCCTTTCCCTCATGGCCCACTAAGGCCCATTAACCCCCGGGAGGGTTCCGGTAACCCCCCGGTACTCCGGTAAAATCCCGATTTCACCCGGAACCATTCCGAACTAAAAATACAGGCTTCCAATATATCAATCTTTATGTCTCGACCATTTCGAGACTCCTCGTCATGTCCGTGATCACATCCGGGACTCCGAACTTCTTCGGTACATCAAAATACATAAACTCATAATAACTGTCATCGAAACCTTAAGCGTGCGGACCCTACGGTTCGAGAACAATGTAGACATGACCGAGACACGTTTCCGGTCAGTAACCAACAGCGGGACCTGGATGCCCATATTGGCTCCTACATATTCTACGAAGATCTTTATCGGTCAGACCGCATAACAACATACGTTGTTCCCTTTGTCATCGGTATGTTACTTGCCCGAGATTCGATCGTCGGTATCCAATACCTAGTTCAATCTCGTTACCAGCAAGTCTCTTTACTCGTTCTGTAATACATCATCTCACAGCTAACTCATTAGTTGTAATGCTTGCAAGGCTTAAGTGATGTGTATTACCGAGAGGGCCCAGAGATACCTCTCCGACAATCGGAGTGACAAAACCTAATCTCGAAATACGCCAACCCAACATCTGCCTTTGGAGACACCTGTAGTACTCCTTTATAATCACCCAGTTACGTTGTGACATTTGGTAGCACCCAAAGTGTTCCTCCGGTAAACGGGAGTTGCATAATCTCATAGTTACAGGAACACGTATATGTCATGGATAAAAGCAGTAGCAACATACTAAACGATCGTGTGCTAAGCTAAGGGAATGGGTCATGTCAATCAGATCATTCTACTAATGATGTGACCTTGTTAATCAAATAACAACTCCTTGTTCATGGTTAGGAAACATAACCATCTTTGATTAACAAGCTAGTCTAGTAGAGGCATACTAGTGACATCTTGTTTGTCTATGCATTCACACATGTATCATGTTTCCGGTTAATACAATTCTAGCATGAATGATAAACATTTATCATGAAATAAGGAAATAAATAATAACTTTATTATTGCCTCTAGGGCATATTTCCTTCACTTGCGAAGGTTAAAACAGCACCAACTTGACGAACTATCGTTGTGGTTTTGATGCGTAGGTAAGAACGGTTCTTGCTAAAGCCCGTAGCAGCCATGTAAAATTTGCAACAACAAAGTAGAGGACGTCTAACTTATTTTTGCAGGGCATGTTGTGATGTGATATGGTCAAGACGTGATGCTATATTCTATTGTATGAGATGATCATGTTTTGTAACCAAAGTTATCGGCAACTGGCAGGAGCCATATGGTTGTCGCTTTATTGTATGAAATGCAAACGCCCTGTAATTGCTTTACTTTATCACTAAGTGGTAGCGATAGTCGTAGAAGCAATAGATGGCGTAACGCAACGATGCTACGATGGAGATCAAGGTGTCGCGCCGGTGAAGATGGTGATCACGACGGTGCTTCGAAGATGGAGATCTCAAGTACAAGATGATGATGGCCATATCATATCACTTATATTGATTGCATGTGATGTTTATCCTTTATGCATCTTATCTTGCTTTGATTGACGGTAGAATTTTAAGATGATCTCTCACTAATAATCAAGAAGTGTTCTCCCTGAGTATGCACCGTTGCGAAAGTTCTTCGTGCTGAGACACCACGTGATGATCGGGTGTGATAGGCTCTACGTTCAAATACAACGGGTGCAAAACAGTTGCACACGCGAAATACTCAGGTCATACTTGACGAGCCTAGCATATACAGATATGGCCTCGGAACACGGAGACCGAAAGGTCGAGCGTGAATCATATAGTAGATATGATCAACATAGTGATGTTCACCATTGAAACTACTCCATCTCACGTGATGATCGGACATGGTTTAGTTGATTTGGATCACGTGATCACTTAGATGACTAGAGAGATGTCTGTCTAAGTGGGAGTTCTTAAGTAATATGATTAATTGAACTTAAATTTATCATGAACTTAGTACCTGATAGTATTTTGCTTGTCTATGTTTGTTTGTAGATAGATGGCTCGTGTTGTTGTTCCGTTGAATTTTAATGCGTTCCTTGGAAAGCAAAGTTGAAAGATGATGGTAGTAATTACACGGACTGGGTCCATAACCTGAGGATTATCCTCATTGCTGCACAGAAAAGTTACGTCCTGGAAGCACCGCTGGGTGCCAGGCCTGCTGCTGATGCAACTGACGACGTTAAGAACGTCTGGTAGAGCAAAGCTGATGACTACTCGATAGTTCAGTGTGCCATACTTTACGGCTTAGAACCGGCTCTTCAACGACGTTTTGAACGTCATGGAGCATATGAGATGTTCCAGGAGTTGAAGTTAATATTTCAAGCAAATGCCCGGATTGAGAGATATGAAGTCTCCAATAAGTTCTATAGCTGCAAGATGGAGGAGAATAGTTCTGTCAGTGAACACATACTCAAATTGTCTGGGTATAATAATCACTTGATTCAACTGGGAGTTAATCTTCCTGATGATAGTTTCATTGACAAAATTCTTCAATCACTGCCACCAAGCTACAAGAGCTTCGTGATGAACTATAATATGCAAGGGATGAACAAGACTATTCCCGAGCTCTTCGCAATGCTAAAAGCCGCGGAGGTAGAAATCAAGAAGGAGCATCAAGTGTTGATGGTTAACAAGACCACCAGTTTCAAGAAAAAGGGCAAAGGGAAGAATAAGGGGAACTTCAAGAAGAACAGCAAACAAGTTGCTTCTCAAGAGAAGAAACCCAAGTCTGGACCTAAGCCTGAAACTGAGTGCTTCTACTGCAAGCAGACTGGACACTGGAAGCGGAACTGCCCCAAGTATTTGGCGGATAAGAAGGATGGCAAAGTGAACAAAGGTATATGTGATATACATGTTATTGATGTGTACCTTACTAATGCTCGCAGTAGCACCTGGGTATTTGATACTGGTTCTGTTGCTAATATTTGCAACTCAAAATAGGGACTACAGATTAAGAGAAGATTGGCTAAGGACGAGGTGACGATGCGCGTGGGAAATGGTCCCAAAGTCGATGTGATCGCGGTCGGCACGCTACCTCTACATCTACCATCGGGATTAGTTTTAGACCTAAATAATTGTTATTTGGTGCCAGCGTTGAGCATGAACATTATATCTGGATCTTGTTTGATGCGAGACGGTTATTCATTTAAATCAGAGAATAATGGTTGTTCTATTTATATGAGTAATATCTTTTATGGTCATGCACCCTTGAAGAGTGGTCTATTTTTATTGAATCTCGATAGTAGTGATACACATATTCATAGTGTTGAAACCAAAAGATGCAGAGTTGATAACGATAGTGCAACTTATTTGTGGCACTGCCGTTTAGGTCATATCGGTGTAAAGTGCATGAAGAAACTCCATACTGATGGGCTTTTGGAATCACTTAATTATGAATCACTTGGTACTTGCGAACCGTGCCTCATGGGCAAGATGACTAAAATGCCGTTCTCCGGAACTATGGAGCGAGCAACTGATTTGTTGGAAATCATACATACTGATGTTTGTGGTCCAATGAATGTTGAGGCTCGCGGCGGGTATCGTTATTTTCTCACCTTCACAGATGATTTGAGCAGATATGGGTATATCTACTTAATGAAACACAAATCTAAAACATTTGAAAAGTTCAAAGAATTTCAGAGTGAAGTGGAAAATCATCGTAACAAGAAAATAAAGTTTCTACGATCTGATCGTGGAGGAGAATATTTGAGTTACGAGTTTGGTCTACACTTGAAACAATGCGGAATAGTTTCGCAACTCACGCCACCCGGAACACCACAACGAAATGGTCTGTCCGAACGTCGTAATCGTACTTTACTAGATATGGTGCGATCTATGATGTCTCTTACTGATTTACCGCTATCATTTTGGGGTTATGCTTTAGAGACGGCCGCATTCACGTTAAATAGGGCACCATCAAAATCCGTTGAGATGACGCCTTATGAACTGTGGTTTGGCAAGAAACCAAAGTTGTCGTTTCTTAAAGTTTGGGGCTGCGATGTTTATGTGAAGAAACTTCAACCAGATAAGCTCGAACCCAAATCGGAGAAATGTGTCTTCATAGGATACCCAAAAGAGACTATTGGGTACACCTTCTATCACAGATCTGAGGGCAAGATTTCCGTTGCTAAAATCGGATCCTTTCTAGAGAAGGAGTTTCTCTCGAAAGAAGTGAGTGGGAGGAAAGTAGAACTTGATGAGATAACTGTATCTACTCCCTTATTGGAAAGTAGTTCATCACAAGAACCGGTTCCTGTGACAACTACACTAGTTAGTGAGGAAGCTAATGATATTGATCATGAAACTTCAGATCAAGTTTCTACTGAACCTCGTAGGTCTACCAGAGTAAGATCCGCACCAGAGTGGTACGGTAATCCTATTCTGGAAGTCATGTTACTTGACCATGATGAACCTACGAACTATGAGGAAGCGATGATGAGCCCAAATTCCGTAAAATGGCTAGAGGCCATGAAATCTGAGATGGGATCCATGTATGAAAACAAAGTATGGACTTTGGTTGACTTGCCCGATGATCGGCAAGCCATTGAGAATAAATGGATCTTTAAGAAGAAGACTGTCGCTGATGGTAATGTAACTGTCTATAAAGCTCGACTTGTTGCGAAAGGTTTTCGACAAGTTCAAGGGGTTGACTACGATGAGACTTTCTCACCCGTAGCGATGCTTATGTCTGTCCGAACCATGTTAGCTATTGCTGCATTTCATGATTATGAAATTTGGCAAATGGATGTCAAAACTGCATTCTTGAATGGATTTCTGGAAGAAGAGTTGTATATGATGCAGCCAGAAGGTTTTGTTGATCCAAAAGGTGCTAACAAAGTATGCAAGCTCCAACGATCCATTTATGGACTGGTGCAAGCATCTCGGAGTTGGAACAAACGTTTTGATAGTGTGATCAAAGCATATGGTTTTATACAGACTTTTGGAGAAGCCTGTATTTACAAGAAAGTGAGTGGGAGCTCTGTAGCATTTCTGATATTATATGTAGATGACATATTATTAATTGGAAATGATATAGAATTTCTGGATAGCATAAAGGGATACTTGAATAAAAGTTTTTCGATGAAAGACCTCGGTGAAGCTCCTTACATATTGGGCATCAAGATCTATAGAGATAGATCAAGACGCTTGATAGGACTTTCACAAAGCACATACCTTGATAAAATTTTAAAAAAGTTCAAAATGGATCAGGCAAAGAAAGGGTTCTTGCCCGTGCTTCAAGGTGTGAAGTTGCGTCAAACTCAATGCCCGACCACAGCAGAAGATAGAGAGAAAATGAAAGATGTTCCCTATGCTTCAGCCATAGGCTCTATCATGTATGCAATGCTATGTACCAGACCTGACGTATGCTTAGCAATAAGCTTGGCAGGAAGGTACCAAAGTAATCCAGGAGTGGATCACTGGACAACGGTCAAGAACATCCTGAAATACCTGAAAAGGACTAAGGATATGTTTCTCGTATATGGAGGTGACAAAGAGCTAGTCGTAAATGGTTACGTCGATGCAAGCTTTTACACTGATCCGGACGATTCTGAATCGCAAACCGGATACGTGTTTTTATTAAACGGTGGAGGCGTGGAGCTGTAAGTTGGTGCAGTTCTAAACAAAGTGTCGTGGCGGGATCTACATGTGAAGCAGAGTACATAACTGCTTCTGAAGCAGCAAATGAAGGAGTCTGGATGAAGGAGTTCATTTCCGATCTAGGTGTCATACCTAGTGCATCGGGACCAATGAATATCTTCTGTGACAATACTGGTGCAATTGCCTTGGCAAAGGAATCCAGATTTCACAAGAGGACCAAGCACATCAAGAGACACTTCAATTTCATTCGGGACCAAGTCCAAGTGGGATACATAGAGATTTGCAAGATACATACAAATCTGAATGTTGCAGACCCGTTGACTAAGCCTCTCTCACGAGAAAAACATGATCAGCACCAAGACTCCATGGGTGTTAGAATCATTACTATGTAATCTAGATTATTGACTCTAGTGCAAGTGGGAGACTGAAGGCAATATGCCCTAGAGGCAATAATAAAGTTATTATTTATTTCCTCATATCATGATAAATGTTTATTATTCATGCTAGAATTGTATTAACCGGAAACATGATACATGTGTGAATACATAGACAAACATAACGTCACTAGTATGCCTCTACTAGACTAGCTCATTAATCAAAGATGGTTATGTTTCCTAACCATAGACATGTGTTGCATTTGATTAATGGGATCACATCATTAGGAGAATGATGTGATTGACATGACCCATTCCGTTAGCCTAGCATTTGATCGTTTAGTATATTGATATTGCTTTCTTCATGACTTATACATGTTCCTGTAACTATGAGAATTATGCAACTCCCGTTTACCAGAGGAACACTTTGGGTACTACCAAACGTCACAACGTAACTGGGTGATTATAAAGGAGTACTACAGGTGTCTCCGAAGGTACATGTTGAGTTGGCGTATTTCGAGATTAGGTTTTGTCACTCCGATTGTCGGAGAGGTATCTCTGGGCCCTCTCGGTAATACACATCACTTAAGCCTTGCAAGCATTTCAATTAATGAGTTAGTTGCGAGATGATGTATTACGGAACGAGTAAAGAGACTTGCCGGTAACGAGATTGAACTAGGTATTGGATACCGACGATCGAATCTCGGGCAAGTAACATACCGATGACAAAGGGAACAACGTATGTTGTTATGCGGTCTGACCGATAAAGATCTTCGTAGAATATGTAGGAACCAATATGGGCATCCAGGTCCCGCTATTGTTTATTGACCGGAGACGTGTCTCGGTCATGTCTACATTGTTCTCGAACCGTAGGGTCCGCACGCTTAAGGTTTCGATGACAGTTATATTATGAGTTTATGAGTTTTGATGTACCGAAGGAGTTCGGAGTCCCGGATGAGATCGGGGACATGACGAGGAGTCTCGAAATGGTCGAGACGTAAAGATCGATATATTGGACGACTATATTCGGAGTTCGGAAAGGTTCCGAGTGATTCGGGTATTTTTCGGAGTACCGGAGAGTTACGGGAATTCGTATTGGGCCTCATTGGGCCATACGGGAAAAGAGAGAGAGGGCCTAAAGGGTGGCCGCACCCCTCCCCTTTGGCTAGTCCGAATTGGACTAGGGAGGGGGGGCGCCCCCTTCCTTCCTTCTCCTTCTCTCTTCCCTTTCCTTCTCTCCTACTCCTACTATATGGAAGGTTTCCTAGTTGGACTAGGAAAGGGGGAATCCTACTCCCGGTGGGAGTAGGACTCCCCTAGGGCGCGCCATAGAGAGGGCCGGCCCTCCCCCTCCTCCACTCCTTTATATACGGGGGTAGGGGCACCCCATAGACACATAAGTTGATCATTGAGATCGTTCCTTAGCCGTGTGCGGTGCCCCCCTCCACGATATTACACCTCGGTCATATTGTAGCGGTGCTTAGGCGAAGCCCTGCGACAGGAGAACATCAAGATCGTCACCACACCGTCGTGCTGACGGAACTCCTCCCCGCGCCTCTGCTGGATCGGAGATCGGGGTGCGTCATCGAGCTGTACGCGTGTCAAGAACTCGGAGGTGCCGGAGTAACGGTGCTTGGATCGGTTGGACCGGGAGGACGTACGGCTACTTCCTCTACGTTGCGTCAACGCTTCCGCTTCGGTCTACGAGGGTACGTAGACAACACTCTCCCCTCTCGTTGCTATGCATCACCATGATCTTGCGTGTGCGTAGGAAATTTTTTGAAATTACTACGTTCCCCAACAATGGCATCCGAGCCTAGGTTTTATGGTTTGATGTTATATGCATGAGTAGAACACATGTGAGTTGTGGGCGATATAAGTCATACTGCTTACCAGCATGTCATACTTTGGTTCGACGGTATTGTTGGATGAAGCGGCCCGGACCGACATTATGCGTACGCTTACGCGAGACTGGTTCTACCGTCGTGCTTTGCACACAGGTGGCTGGCGGGTGTCAGTTTCTCCAACTTTAGTTGAACCAAGTGTGGCTACGCCCGGTCCTTGCGAAGGTTAAAACAACACTAACTTGACGAACTATCATTGTGGTTTTGATGCGTAGGTAAGAACGATTCTTGCTCAGCCCGTAGCAGCCACGTAAAATTTGCAACAACAAAGTAGAGGACGTCTAACTTGTTTTTGCAGGGCATGTTGTGATGTGATATGGTCAAGACGTGATGAGATATAAGTTGTTGTATTAGATGATCATGTTTTGTTGAAGTTATCGGCAACTGGCAGAAGCCCTATGGATGTCTCTTTGTTGCATAAGATGCAAGTGCCAAATAATTGCTTTACTTTATCGCTATACGATAGCAATAGTTGTAAGAGCAATAGTTGGTGAGACAACCATGTGATGACACATTGATATAGATCAAGATGATGAAGATCATGGTGTCGTGCCGGTGACGATAGAGATCATGACAGTACCTTGGAGATGGAGATCAAAGGCGCAAGATGATCATGGCCATATCATGTCACATATTTTGATTGCATATGATGTTTATCTGTTATACATCTTATTCTAGCTTTGATTGACGGTAGCTTTTTTAAGATGATCTCTCACTAATTATCAAGAAGTGTTCTCCCTGAGTATGCACCGTTGCCAAAGTTCGTCGTGCCCAGACACCACGTGATGATCGGGTGTGATAAGCTCTACGTCCATCTACAATGGGTGCAAGCCAGTTTTGCACACGCAGAATACTCAGGTTATACTTGACGGGCCTAGCATATGCAGATATGGCCTCGGAACACGGAGACCGAAAGGTCGAGCGTGAATCATATAGTAGATATGATCAACATAAGATGTTCACCATTGAAAACTACTCCATCTCACGTGATGATCGGTTATGGTTTAGTTGATTTGGGTCACGTGATCACTTAGATGACTAGAGAGATGTCTGTCTAAGTGGGAGTTCTTAAGTAATATGATTAATTGAACTTAAATTTATCATGAACTTAGTCCTGGTAGTATTTTGCAAATTATGTTGTAAGATCAATAGCTTGCGTTGTTGCTTTCATATGTTTATTTTGATATGTTCCTAAGAGAAAATTGTGTTGAAAAATGTTAGTAGCAATGATGCGGATTGGATCCGCGATCTGAGGTTTATCCTCATTGCTGCACAGAAGAATTATGTCCTTAATGCACCGCTAGGTGACAGACCTATTGCAGGAGCAGATGCAGACGTTATGAACGTTTGGCTAGCTCAATACGATGACTACTTGATAGTTTTGTGCACCATGCTTTATGGCTTAGAATCTGGACTTCAAAGATGTTTTGAACATCATGGACCATATGAGATGTTCCAGGTATTGAAGTTAATATTTCAATCAAATACCCGAGTTGAGAGATATGAAGTCTCCAACAAGTTCTATAGCTAAAAGATGGAGGAGAATCGCTCAACTAGTGAGCATGTGCTCAGATTGTCTGGGTACTACAATCGCTTGAATCAAGTGGGAGTTAATCTTCCAGATAAGATAGTGATTGACAGAATTCTCTAGTCACCATCACCAAGTTAGTAGAACTTCGTGATGAACTATAGTATGCAAGGGATGATGAAAATGATTCCCGAGTTTTTCATGATGATGAAATCGATGAAGGTAGAAATCAAGAAAGAACATCAAGTGTTGATGGTTAACAAGACCACTAGTTTCAAGAAAAGGGCAAAGGGATGGAAGGGAACTTCAAGAAGAACGGCAAGCAAGTTGCTGCTCAAGTGAAGAAGCCCAAGTCTGGACCTAAGCCTGAGACTAAGTGCTTCTACTGCAAAGGGACTGGTCACTGGAAGCAGAACTACCCCAAGTATTTGGCGGATAAGAAGGATGGCAAAGTGAATAAAGGTATATTTGATATACATGTTATTGATGTGTACTTTACTAGTGTTTATAGCAACCCCTCGGTATTTGGTACTGATTCAGTTGCTAAGAGTAGTAACTCGAAACGGGAGTTGCAGAATAAACAGAAACTAGTTAAGGGTGAAGTGATGATGTGTGTTGAAAGTAGTTTTAAGATTGATATGATCATCATCGCACGCTCCCTATACTTTCGGGATTAGTGTTGAACCTAAATAAATGTTATTTGGCATTTGCGTTGAGCATGAATATGATTCGGTCATGTTTATTGCAATACGGTTATTCATTTAAGTAAGAGAATAAACTGTTGTTCTGTTTACATGAATAAAACCTTATATGGTTACACACCCAATGAAAATGGTTCATTGGATCTCGATCGTAGTGATACACATATTCATAATATTGAAACCAAAAGATGCAAAGTTAATAATGATAGTGCAACTTATTTGTGGCACTGCCGTTTAGGTCATAATGGTGTAAAGCGCATGAAGAAACTCCATGCTGATGGGATTTTGGAATCACTTGATTATGAATCACTTGATGCTTGCGAACCATGCCTCATGGGCAAGATGACTAAGACTCCGTTCTCCGGAACAATGGAGCGAGCAACTGACTTCTTGGAAATAATACATACTGATGTATGCGATCCAATGAGTGTTAAGGCTCGCGGCGGGTATCGTTATTTTCTGACCTTCACAGATGATTTGAGCAGATATGGGTATATCTACTTGATGAAACATAAGTCTGAAACATTTGAAAAGTTCAAAGAATTTCAGAGTGAAGTGGAAAATCATCGTGACAAGAAAATAAGGTTTCTACGATCTGATCGCAGAGACAAATATTTGAGTTACGAGTTTGGTCTTCAATTAAGACAATGTGGAATAGTTTCACAAATTCGTGCCACCTGGAACACCACATCATAATGGTGTGTCCGAACGTCATAACCGTACTTTATTGGATATAGTACAATCTATGATGTTTTCTTACCGATTTACCAATATTGTTTTGGGATCATGCATTAGAGACAGCTGCATTCACGTTAAATAGGGCACCATCTAAATCCGTTGAGACGACACTATATGAACTGTGGTTTAGCAAGAAACCAAGGTTGTCGTTTCTTAAAGTTTGGGGCTGCAATGCTTATGTGAAAAAGTTTCATCCTGATAAGCTCAAACCCAAATCGGAGAAGTGCGTCTTCATAGAATACCTAAAGGAAATTGTTGGGTACACATTCTATCACAGATCCGAAGGCAAAACATTCGTTGCTAATAAATGGATCCTTTCTAGTGAAGGAGTTTCTCTCGAAAGAAGTGAGTGGGAGGAAAGTAGAACTTGATGAGGTAATTGTACCTTCTCCCTTATTGGAAAGTAGTTCATCACAGAAATCTGTTCCTGTGACTACTACACCAATTAGTGAGGAAGCTAATGATGATGATCATGTAACTTCAGATCAAGTTACTACCGAATCTCATAGGTAAACCACAGTGAGATCCGCACCAGAGTGGTACGGTAATCCTGTTCTGGAAGTCATGTAACTAGACCATGATGAACCTATGAACTATGAGGAAGCGATGATGAGCCCAGATTCCACGAAATGGCTTGAGGCCATGAAATATGAGATATGATCCATGTATGAGAACAAAGTATGGACTTTGATGGATTTGCCCGATGATCGGCAAACCATAGAAAATAAATGGATCTTCAAGAGGAAGACGGACGTTGATAGTAGTGTTACTATCTACAAAGCTAGACTTGTCGAAAAAGGTTTTTGACAAAGTTCAAGATGTTGAATACAATGAGATTTTTCTCACTCGTATCGATGCTTAAAAGTCTGTCTGAATCATGTTAGCAATTGCCACATTTTTGAAATCTGGCAAAAGGATGTCAAAACTGCATTCCTTAATGGAGTTATTAAAGAAGAGTTGTATATGATGCAACCAAGAGGTTTTGTCGATCCTAAAGGTGTTAACAAAATGTGCATCTATGGACTAGTGCAAGCATCTCGGAGTTGGAATATACACTTTGATAAGTTGATCAAAGCATATAGTTTATACAGACTTGCAGTGAAGCCTGTATTTACTAGAAAGTGAGTGGGAGCACTACAGCATTTCTGATAATTATATGTGAATGACATATTGTAGATCGGAAATAATGTAGAATTATTCTGCAAAGCATAAAGGAGTGTTTGAAAGGAGTTTTTCAAAGAAAGACCTCGGTGAAGCTGCTTACATATTGAGCATCAAGATCTATAGAGATAGATCAAGACGCTTGATAAGTTTTTTCAATGAGTACATACCTTGACAAGATTTTGAAGTAGTTCAAAATGGAACAGTCAAAGAAAGAGTTCTTGCCTGTGTTACAAGGTGTGAAATTGAGTAAGACTCAAAACCCGACCATGGCAGAAGATAGAAAGAGAATGAAAGTCATTCCCTATGCCTTGGCCATAGGTTCTATAAAGTATGCCATGCTGTGTACCATATCTATTGTATACCCTGCACTGAGTTTGGCAAGGGAGTACAATAGTGATCTAGGAGTAGATCACTGGACAGTGGTCAAAATTATCCTTAGTGGAATAAGGATATGTTTCTCGATTATGGAAGTGACAAAAGGTTCGTCGTAAAGGGTTACGTCGATGCAAGTTTTGACACCGATCTGGATGACTCTAAGTCTCGATCTAGATACATATTGAAAGTGGGAGCAATTAGCTAGAGTAGCTTCGTGCAGAGCATTGTAGACATAGAAAATTGCAAAATACATAATGGATCTGAATGTGAAAGACCCGTTGACTAAGATTCTCTCACAAGCAAAACATGATCACACCTTAGTACTCTTTGGGTGTTAATCACATAGCGATGTGAACTAGATTACTGAATCTAGTAAACCCTTTGGATGTTGGTCACATGGCGATGTGAACTATGGGTGTTAATCACATGATGATGTGAACTATCGATGTTAATCACATGGTGATGTGATCTAGATTATTGACTCTAGTGCAAGTGGGAGACTGAAGGAAATATGCCCTAGAGGCAATAATAAAGTTATTATTTATTTCCTCATATCATGATAAATGTTTATTATTCATGCTAGAATTGTATTAACCGGAAACATAATACATGTGTGAATATATAGACAAACAGAGTGTCACTAGTATGCCTCTACTTGACTAGCTTGTTAATCAAAGATGGTTATGTTTCCTAACCATGAACAAGGAGTTGTTATTTGATTAACAAGGTCACATCATTAGTTGAATGATCTGATTGACATGACCCATTCCGTTAGCTTAGCACACGGTCGTTTAGTATGCTGCTATTGCTTCCTTCATGACTTATACATGTTCCTATGACTATGAGATTATGCAACTCCCGTTTACCGGAGGAACACTTTGTGTGCTACCAAACGTCACAGCGTAACTGGGTGATTATAAAGGTGCTCTACAGGTGTCTCCGAAGGTACTTGTTGAGTTGGCGTATTTCGAGATTAGGATTTGTCACTCCGAATGTCGGAGAGGTATCTCTGGGCCCTCTCGGTAATACACATCACTTAAGCCTTGCAAGCATTTCAATTAATGAGTTAGTTGCGAGATGATGTATTACGGAACGAGTAAAGAGACTTGCCGGTAACGAGATTGAACTAGGTATTGGATACCGACGATCGAATCTCGGGCAAGTAACATACCGATGACAAAGGGAACAACGTATGTTGTTATGCGGTCTGACCGATAAAGATCTTCGTAGAATATGTAGGAACCAATATGGGCATCCAGGTCCCGCTATTGTTTATTGACCGGAGACGTGTCTCGGTCATGTCTACATTGTTCTCGAACCGTAGGGTCCGCACGCTTAAGGTTTCGATGACAGTTATATTATGAGTTTATGAGTTTTGATGTACCGAAGGAGTTCGGAGTCCCGGATGAGATCGGGGACATGACGAGGAGTCTCGAAATGGTCGAGACGTAAAGATCGATATATTGGACGACTATATTCGGAGTTCGGAAAGGTTCCGAGTGATTCGGGTATTTTTCGGAGTACCGGAGAGTTACGGGAATTCGTATTGGGCCTCATTGGGCCATACGGGAAAAGAGAGAGAGGGCCTAAAGGGTGGCCGCACCCCTCCCCTTTGGCTAGTCCGAATTGGACTAGGGAGGGGGGGCGCCCCCTTCCTTCCTTCTCCTTCTCTCTTCCCTTTCCTTCTCTCCTACTCCTACTATATGGAAGGTTTCCTAGTTGGACTAGGAAAGGGGGAATCCTACTCCCGGTGGGAGTAGGACTCCCCTAGGGCGCGCCATAGAGAGGGCCGGCCCTCCCCCTCCTCCACTCCTTTATATACGGGGGTAGGGGCACCCCATAGACACATAAGTTGATCATTGAGATCGTTCCTTAGCCGTGTGCGGTGCCCCCCTCCACGATATTACACCTCGGTCATATTGTAGCGGTGCTTAGGCGAAGCCCTGCGAAAGGAGAACATCAAGATCGTCACCACGCCGTCGTGCTGACGGAACTCCTCCCCGCGCCTCTGCTGGATCGGAGATCGGGGTGCGTCATCGAGCTGTACGCGTGTCAAGAACTCGGAGGTGCCGGAGTAACGGTGCTTGGATCGGTTGGACCGGGAGGACGTACGGCTACTTCCTCTACGTTGCGTCAACGCTTCCGCTTCGGTCTACGAGGGTACGTAGACAACACTCTCCCCGCTCGTTGCTATGCATCACCATGATCTTGCGTGTGCGTAGGAAATTTTTTGAAATTACTACGTTCCCCAACACTCCCCTCCCTAGTCCGAATAGGACAAGGAGAGGGGGGCGGCGTCCCCCCATTCCTTCTCCTCCTCCTCCTCCTTCGCCCTTCTCCTACTCCAACTAGGAAAGAAGGGAGTCCTACTCCCGGTGGGAGTAGGACTCCCCCCTTGGCGCGCCCTCCTTGGCCGGCCGCCTCCTCCCCCCTGGCTCCTTTATATACGGGGGCGGGGGGCACCCTAAGACACACAAGTTGATCTACGGATTGTTCCTTAGCCGTGTGCGGTGCCCCCCTCCACCATATTCCACCTCGGTCATATCGTTGCGGAGTTTAGGCGAAGCCCTGCGCCGGTAGAACATCATCATCGTCACCACGCCATCGTGCTGACGGAACTCATCCCCGAAGCTTTGCTGGATCGGAGCCCGGGGATCGTCATCGAGCTGAACGTGTGCTGAACTCGGAGGTGCCGTACGTTCGGTGCTTGGATCGGTCGGATCGTGAAGACGTACGACTACATCAACCGCGTTGTGCTAACGCTTCCGCTTACGGTCTGCGAGGGTACGTGGACAACACTCTCCCCTCTTGTTGCTATGCCATCACCATGATCTTGCGTATGCGTAGGAAATTTTTTGAAATTACTACGTTCCCCAACAATATGACAGGGTTGTGTGGCACTCCTCAAATCCAACCCATATATGGGTTGAATATGGAGACATCCGGACACGCATGTCACGTCAGACCTGCTTGTCCTAGGCCCACCTGACATCCACACATTTCGTCTTTTCTCTCCCCCTCTCTCTGCTCTTTCTCCATCGCGTGCGTGCTCACTGAGTTGTCGCTGCCGCCGTTCTCCCCTCCTACAAGATGCGGAGCATCCAGAGGCCGTGCCCGATGCACAGGCAGCCAGTCCCGGTGCAGAGCATGACACCATTCTCCCTGATGTCTCTGGATCTTGACTATGGAGGGCCGGTCTCAGCGTGTAATCCTGTTGTTGGGTAAGAACTGCTAAGAATTTGAGATTTGCTTGACGGATTTCTGACACACCACTTCCTAGTAGTCTGTAGGATCATATTCTTGTGTGTTTCTATTTGTTACTAACCATGACAGAATCACAAGCCGATGAGACTGACTGGTAGAACATGACGAACAAGGAGCTACATGATAAATTTCAGCAAATGATGAGTGGACAGGTGCAAGATGTGCTAAAAAGACATGAACAGGCCATGGAGAAGATATATGGCATTGAGAAGACATTCGAAACAAAGCTTGATAACAAGTTTAATGAACTGATCCCGCCTAGTGTCGCTGCACCTACTGTTGATGCTTCTGTGGCTCCTACTACTGCTGCTGCCAAGGAAGAGGGCGATTATGAAGATGAGGTTGATCAAAATCAAAACTACATGCAACCACCAGCACCACTACCAGGTCGTCCACATGCAAATAATCGCAATGGTAGCGCTGCATCCCCACCTCAGGTACGAGATCATCTTCCTAAACTAAAATAGAATATTCTGCCATTTGAGGGTAGATACGTTCCTGATATACATCTTACTTGAGAGTTAGAAACTGAACAATGTTTTACATGCTTACAATATCTTGAGGATAGACGTTTTGCTGTTGTTGTTTGTGCATTCACTAGTTTTGCTTGTGTGTGGTGGTATGAACATTGTAGATTATATGAGGATAATATCCCAACTACTTGGGCTGCTTTGAAAATTGCTATGCATACTCATTGGGTTCCACCATATTATCAACGGAAATTACTTCAAAAATTACAGTGTTAAGACAAGGAAAAATTTATGTAGATGAATATTATGAGGAATTACAATCTGACATGATTCAATGTGGTATTTTTTAGGATAATGAAGCTATGCTTGCATGTTTTATGGGTGGATTAAATAGAGAGATTCAGACTATTTTAGAGTATAAGGATTATAATAATGTCACTTGTTTATTCCATCTTGCTTGCAAAGTTGAACGTAAGTGCAGGATCGACAGGCATTAGTGTGAACTAATTTTTCTACAGGTCGATCTTCATCATGGACACCACATACATCTTCTACCCCTACACGTCCTGCTGTAGTACCGCCTACTTCATCCTCCAACTCCACCCGGGAAACAAAAAAATGGCACCACCACCATCATCATCGGCCAAGAGCACACCTTTTGGTTTCGCTCAGAGCTCTTCTTCATCCATGGCATCAACAGGGCAAACACATGATGTTATATGTCATCGTGGCAAGGTCACTATGAGAGCAAATGCCTATCTCTGCGTGTGATGATTATTACTGAGGATGGTGGGTATGACTCTGCTAGTGACTATGATGAGGAGAATTTGGCTCTTACTGCTAGTGAAGAGCAGGGTGGGCATGATTCTGAACAAGAGACACAATACATGGCTGCTGAAGACGCTGAAAGTTATGAAAGTTTAGTTTCTCAACGTGTTTTGAGTGTGCAGGTACAATCTGAGCAAAAGCAGAGGCACAATTTGTTCCATACAAGGGAGTTGTGAAGGAACGTTCTGTCCGCGCCATCATTGATGGAGGGAGTTGCAACAACTTGGTTGGCACGGTGATGATGGAGAAGTTCTCTCTCACCACCATACCACATCCTTATCCTTACTACATATAATGGTTCAACAACAACGACAAGGTTAAGGTAACATGTATAGTTCATGTGCATTTTAGTATTGCTACATATGCCGATTATATTGATTGTGATGTGGTGCTCATGCAAGCATGCTCTTTATTACTTGGTAGGCCATGGCAATTCGATAAAAAAATTGATACACCATGGTAGAAACAATCAATACACTTTTGTTCATAAGGATAAACATATTACTTTGCTTCCTATGTCTCTTAAACACATTTTTGAAAGAGGATCTTACTAAAGCTAGTAAGGCAAAACATGAGCAAAACAAGAGCGAAAATCAGATTGTGGCAAAAGAATTTGAGCAACAAATAAAGCCTAATAACAAATCATCATATAGTGTTGCTTCTGAAATTAAATTGAAAAGTGGATGTTTACTGGCCACCAAATCTGATAGTGATTATCTAGATTTCAACAAATCAGTTTGCTATGCTTTTGTCTGCAAAGAGACATTATTTTCATTCGAGGACGTGCCTTCCTCTTTGCCTCCTGCTATCACTAACATTTTGCAGGAGTTCGCTGATGTCTTTCCACAAGATGTTCCATCATGATTACCACCTATTCGAGGGGTTGAGCATCATATTGAATTAATTCCTGGTGCTTCACTGCCCAACCATGCGCCATACCGTACCAATCCAGAGGAGACGGAAGAGATTATGCGTCAAGTACAGGAGCTGCTCGACAAAGATTATATACATGAATCCCTTAGTCCTTGTGTTGTTACTATTATTCTAGTGCCAAAAAAGGATGGTACATTGCGTATGTGTGTTGATTGTAGATCCATTAATAATATTACTATTCGCTATCGTTATCCTATTCCTAGGCTAGATGATATGCTTGATGAGTTAAGTGAATCTACAATATTCTCTAAAGTTGATTTGCGTAGTGGATGCCATCAAATTCGTATGAAATTGGGAGATCAATGGAGAACACCATTTAAAACTAAGTTTGGATTATATGTGTTGTTAGTCATGCCTTTTGGGTTAACTAATGCATCTAGTACTTTCATGAGATTAATGAATGAAGTTTTACGTGCTTTCATTGGATGATTTGTGGTAGTCTATTTTGATGATATACTGATTTATATAAGATCTTTAGAGGAACATTTGAAACATTTACGTATTGTTTTTATTGCTCTACGTGATGCACATTTGTTTGGTAACCTTGGGAAGTGCACCTTTTGCAACGACCGAGTATTTTTTCTTGACTATATTGTTACTCCACAGGGAATTGAAGGATAAAGCCAATATTGAAGCTATTGGGAGTTGGCCGCAGCCCAAAACGGTCACACAAGTGAGGAGTTTTCTCGGTCTCGCTAGTTTTTATAGGCGTTTTGTGAGAGATTTTAGCACCATTGATGCACCTCTCAATGAGCTTACAAAGAAGGATGTGCCTTTTGTTTGGTGTTCCGCACAGGAAGAAGCCTTCACGGTATTGAAAGATAAATTAACACATGCTCCTTTACTCAAACTTTTTGGATTTAATAAGACTTTTGGGCTTGAATGTGATGCTAGTCGAATTGGGTTAGGAGGTGTGTTATTACAAGATGTTAAACCTGTTGCATACTTTTCTGGAAAATTGAGTGGGCCTAGTCTGAATTATTCTACTTATGATAAGGAATTATATGCACTTGTTCGGACTTTGAAAACATGGCAACATTATTTATGACCCAAATAATTTGTTATACATTCTGATCATGAATCTTTGAAACACATTAAAAGTCAAGCAAAATTGAACCGTAGACATGCTAAATGGGTTGAATTCATTGAGACTTTCCATTATGTCATTAAATACAACAAGGGTAAAGAAAATGTTATTGCTGATGCATTGTCTCGTCTTTATACTATGCTTTCACAACTTGACTTTAAAATATTTGATTTGGAGACCATCAAAGATCAATATATGTATGATGCTGAATTTAAAGATGTAATGCAAAATTGTAAAGAAGGGAGAACATGGAACAAGTTCGTCATTAATGATGGATTTGTGTTCTGTGCTATAAGCTATGCATTCCAGCTAGCTCTATTATTCTTTTGTTGTTGCAGGAGGCGCATGAAGGAGGATTAATGAGACATTTTGGCGTGAAGACGGAGGACGTACTTGCTACACATTTCTTTTAGCCAAAGATGAGACGGGATGTTGAGCGTTTTGTTGCTCACTGCACAACATGTCAAAAAGCTAAGTCACGACTAAATCCTCATGTTTTATATATGTCTTTGCCTGTACCTAGTGTTCCATGGGAGGATATATCTATGGACTTTGTTTTGGGTTTACCTCGAATAAAGAAGGGGAGGAATAACATATTTGTTGTCGTGGATAGATTCTCGAAAATGGCACAATTTATGACATGTCATAAAAGCGATGATGCTACTAATGTTGCTGATTTGTTCTTTCGTTGAATTATTCGCTTGCATGGTGTGCCAAATACAACTGTTTTAGATCGTGATACTAAATTTTTTAGCCACTTTTGGAGATGTTTATGAGCTAAGTTGGGCACTAAACTGCTATTTACCATTACATGTCACCCCCAAACTGATGAACAAACTGAAGTAGTCAATAGAGTATTGTCTACTATGCTTAGGGATGTTTTGAAGAATAACCTTAAAATATGGAAAGAATGTTTGCCTCATATTGAATTTGCTTATGATCGTCCGCTGCATTCTACTACTAAGATGTGCCCTTTTGAGATTATGTATGGCTTACTACCTCGTGCACCCATTGATTTGTTGCCTCTTCCATCTTCAGAGAAGGTTAATTTTGATGCTAAACAACGTGTTGAATTGATCTTAAAAATGCATGAGTTAACTAAGGAAAATATTGAGTACATGAATGCTAAATATAAACTTGTTGGAGATAAGGGTAGAAAACATGTTGTCTTTACAACTGGAGATCTTGTTTGGTTACATTCATGTAAGGATAAGTTTCCTGATTTGCGCAAGTCAAAGCTAATGCCATGTGCTGATGGTCCTTGTAAGGTGCTAGAGAAAATAAATGATAATGCATACAAACTTGAGTTGCTTGCAAATTTCGGGTTAGTCCCATTTTTAACATTGCAGATTTGAATCCTTATTTGGGTGAGAAATATGAGCTTCCATCGGGGACGACTTCAATTCAAGAAGAGGAGGATTATGAGGACATCATTACCACAGTTACACCCACAACCCCTGTTTTTACATACATGAGATCAATTACTAGAGCTCGCGCACGCCAATTGAATTGTCATGTACTTTCGTTTCTTGGTAACGATTCTAATGTTCATTAGAATATGATGCTGCCTAAATTGGATACATTTATTTTCCTTATAAGTGAAGGGCCTAGCTTGGACAAGAAGGATGAACATTGGAGCATGATCAAGCATGGAGATGATAGCATGTGCAAAGGAACAAGAACAGAGTTTCTGGTGGAGTTTTCAGCACTTTGGAGCCACCATGATGACGTACAAGGATATGGACGAAATATACAAGATGTCCTTTCATAAATTTCATCCATAGCTTAATATAGGTGTTGCGCCACCTTATTTTTGGGCCAGACCCATGTAATTTCGAAATACTACTTACATGCTACTTTTTTAGAGTCCGTGTTGTAGGGGAAATGACTCATCAGGTGTTTTCGTCCCACCTTACCAAGGGGGGACGAAATCCCCTCTCTTCCCCCTACTAGTACAACCATTAAGGCACCGTTTAGACTTTGGGTTTTGTTTGATTAAAGTTTGTCATAGCTGCAACTCAGCGTACTTCGTTTGTGTTCAACGACCAGACAAATACGTCACACAAACCCACTTGTTTAATAAAGATTTCCTCTTATATTTGCAATATCCAGATTGCAATCTCAGTTTGTTGCTTGTTCTTCGTTTGCGTGGAGGAAATAGACCTTCGTGGTCAGGTTGATCATCCTCCGATGTGGTCAATAACCTCTCGAAGTAGGTTTAGCGATTGCTAAGGCGCATGTCCTCGCACGTTCGTAGACGGATCGTCAAAGTCTACTCCACCAGAAACGATAGCCACCATCTCATCGAAAGATGGGACACCTTTACCTCTATCGCAATGCAAGGGGGGAGGCTGAGAAGGCAGGCATGGTGGAAGAGGCAGAGGAGGCGACTAGCATGGAGGTTGAGCCCGATGAATTTGGCATAGAGGAGGCCGATGAGCAGTCCACCTCATCCAAACCGCGGAGGCGAAGCACCTCACAATGGAAGCATGGTTGAGGAAGAGCACACAGTCGTTGCCGCCTTCGTAGCCCTTGTCGGCAATCCCGGCCTCATGTCCAAAAACAAGGCCATCCTCATGTCGCTCCGCTATGAGCGGGAGGTGGCGGTGGACCACCACCTTATCCACCTCCGCGAAGTGAGACAAGGGCAACTCTTCGCGGAGGAGGAGGAAACGCCGGAGATTATCCCCGCCGCTAATCACCATGAGGCCGGTGTCTTCTGGCAAGGGGGTCCTCTACATCTCTGATGATGACGATTTAGGATAATTCCCTTTTCGCGTGATACTCGTTTCATCCTTGCATCATGGACTACATATGAGCAAATCAACGTTGCATGGAGTTGTATGGAAATGACGGGTCGAAAGAGGATGTTTGGTTGCCGGGGCAGACACATAGGAGGTCGTATTTGTTCAGTTCAGTTGAAGATACCTGTAGCGTGGCCCCGGTGAGTGACGACGGACCAGTGTGGCCGGGTGAGCAGGAGCAAGGGCCGCGCTTCCCTGCGTGCCGTTGCGACGCAGCACTAGTGGAACGGGACCTGCATTATTGATGGGTGATCCATGCTGTCTCGCAACCCCACCCGAAGGCAACACCGGCCAGGCCTCTGCGCGTATTCGCGGGCCTACACCCGCAGGCCGCAGATGGCATGCAGTCTGCCCTCCCGAAAGCAAAAGGAACTGAAACTTGGCCTCCACCAGTCCACCGAGTTCCCTGTGGTCCAGGCCGAGTTCGAAAGACCGTCAGGGTCAGGCTGCATCCCTGTGGTCGCCTGCTCATGCCAGACCACAAGAGCCCCAGACCGGCCTGAACTCCACCCCTCCCTCCGTATCAAAATATTTTGAACAGATTAGTACTATTATTTTATGTGTGCTATGTACTACTCCCTCCGTTTCTAAATATTTGTCTTTCTAGTCATTTCAAATGGACTCAACATACGGATGTATGTAGACATATTTTAGAGCATAGATTCACTCATTTTGCTCCGTATATAGTCACTTGTTGAAACCTTTAGAAAGACAAATATTTAGAAACGGAGGGAGTACACTATCCGTTTGCGAACCAGCGCGTGCATGGACGTGATGCCGGAGCTGGCCATCAAACCCGTTGCCCCAGACATCCGCTTCTATTAAGTGAAAAAAGCTAACTTCGCCAAATCAACCTTCCGCTAAAATGTAAAATCAACCTTCCGCCAAATAGAAATCAATCTTCCATACAATTATAGAAAAATAGCTATACATGATTATTGATTTAGGCCATCTTTGATTCATAGGATATAGAAATATTAATGGAACAAAAAGAATTAGAGGAAGTGAGATGATATGCATTTCAATTCGCACAGAAAAAATACGTCATTTCATGCATAAGATCAGAATTTTTACATTGAGTCTAGGCTAATTCTTTTTCTTTGACATGTGAAGGATTGAATCATATCACATAGGAATATGAATCCATTCTACAAAGCAAAGAGCTTCAAAGATTTTTTTTTTCCTTCGAAAATTCTATCCTATAGAGTTCATAGTATAAACCAAAGGAGATCTTAATGTTATCCTTCCACCAAATGGCAGTGAACATGGGGGATGCGATGGCTTTTTGATTGGTTAGACGAACGTCCGAACTCCCGCAAATTTGTCGTCGTTTTGCCGGGTTCGGACATGCGGATGCATCCCTCAACATATACGGGTATGCGAGCGATTTGAGGGTGATGCCCTAAACTATTGGTGTCAAAATAGCAAAAAATAAAAAGTTTAGGAGTACTCCTATCTTGTAATAGCACGGCCAGATTAAGGCCCTGTTTGGTTCCAAATAAGTCACCAATTTATAAGTCGAAAAGTGAAAAAAATGACTTATTTTGCCAAACGGACCCGACTTATAAGTCACCCCAACTTATAAGTCATAAGTTGCTCCACCCCAACTTAAAACTTATAAGTCACTTCCTTTTGCGTGGGTCCCATCACATGCATGATGTGGATTGGTGTGGGAAGGTGTGTTAGGTGACTTATAAGTCAGGTGACAACCAAACAGACGTGACTTATAAGTCACTGGTTTTAAGTCACCTGACTTATAAGTCAGGTGACTTATTGGAACCAAACAGGGCCTAATCTTCATCTTCTGCTAGCAAGTACTGGTACACTCCTAGTAGTAGACTAGACTCCTAGTAGCAGCTCTCTGGTATTTGACCGTCGTAGCGCAGCCGGCTGGCTGTCACACACCCACTCGCCGGTGAGGTGACGCCTCGGGGGGGCACGCGCCAGCTGTGCGGCAAGTGCCCATGCCCTGGTCGTACCAAGCGCAGCAGCTGGCCAGCCTACCTTTGCACGCTTTTGACCAGCAGCGAACGGGCGGCAAGACGCGCGTTGACGGCCGCGTTGCGAGTTGCGACAGAACAAGTGTGCCCGCGCCCGTGCTTGATGATGGCCAACTGCGCCGCTCCCCTGGCACGCCACGCTGAAATGTGGCTCGCCGGCGTTCCATACCAACCGGTGCTGCTCCGCCGTCCATCCGGCGGGCGGCGGCCAGGATCCGCGCGCCCAAGCTGTAGACATTGGGGCGAAACAGCCGCTAGCTGCCTTTTATGGCAAGGTTTTGCTAAAGCTAGTTGTTTATTATCCCACCCAAGTGGGACGAGCCGCCGAATTAATTTAGTGAGGAGATGTACTAGATCGCCGGCCTGTGTACGTGGCTGCTTAAACAACGACTTGCATGGTTGCTTATCGGCTGCAGTTCATGCGTTACAGTAGTACCCTAAAAAAAAATGTTACTGCTCGTAGACGACTGTGGTGCCGTGGCATGGAGGAGGTGGTCTGGGGTCTTGTAGCAACAAGGCTGGGCTCTTCGGCTGCCTCCCAACGGAAACGGGAGGAAGATCGCCTTCGCCTTGCATTGATACGGGGGGAACAGTCCCGAGGCAAAAGCAACGGAAGGGCAACCAACGGGCTGGGGTCCGCCGGAGGGAAAAGACTAGACCAAACTAGCCCCCTCGCCTCCCTCTGAACCCTAGAAAGGCTGGCTCGGCCCTCCTCACCGCCCCCCACTCCGCATTCCGCAGACCAGTCGATCCATCGGGAAGGGCACGGCAGGGGAGGAGAGAAGAGAGAGAGGGAGAGAGGGCAGGAGGTGAGGGAGGAGAGCCAGATCCGGGAGGAGAGGGCGCAGGAGATGGGCGAGGAGCCGACCGCCACCGACAAGGGCAACCTCACCGGCGGGTCGCTGACCACCACCAAGGCCACCATCACGGAGTCCAAGGCCAGTCCCCCCGCCGCCTTGCTGCCCGCCGTCATCAACGGCAGCACCTCCGAGGCCTTGCCGCCCGACGCCACGGACACCGCCAAGGCCATGCTCTCCAGCGTCGACGCCGCCAAGGGCGCGAACCACGCCGACGACGAGCCGACCGCCACCATGGATGCCGTCAAGGGCAGCCCCACCGGTGTCTTGCTGGCCACCTCCAAGGGCACGGGCTCCTTGGCCACCATGGGCGCCGCCGACGGCAGTGCCCCCGACGCCTCGGTGCCCGCCGCCATGGACATCGCCGACCCCAAGGGCAGCACCGCCGACGGCAGTGCCCCCGACGCCTTGGTGCCCGCCGCCATGGACATCGCCGACCCCAAGGGCAGCACCGCCGACGGCAGTTCCCCCGACGCCATGGACATCGCCGACCCCAAGGGCAGCACCGCCGACGGCTTCCAGCCCACGGCCATGGACACGGGCTCGCACTCCAGCGCGGACGCCAAGGGCACGGACCACGACGACGTGCTGGCCACCGCTGCCAAGGGCGCGAACGCCGTCGACACGCTGAACCCTGACGCGGATGCCACCAGCGCCGACAAGCTGCTGAACGCTGACGTGGATGCCGCCAAGGGCTTCAACACCGACGACCCGCAAGCTGCTCGGTAAATAAATAAAGCATTTTGTTCGTTCATCTGTGATTCGTCTGCAGATAGATGCACATTTACCTGATCATATTGAGAGTTTTAGATGGCCCATGCATCCGTTTGTTCATTTGTGTGATTCGTCGTTGAACTGAAACTCCTGATCATTGATAATGCTACCTAGGTGCACATTTACCTTATCATTGAGAGTGATAGATTGATGCACATTTGGTCTGCTTCTTCTAGTTTTGACGTCTTGCGTTTTTGCAGCTTCTACAAGAGATTTTGTCTATAGAAAGGCATATCCGCAGCTGTTCGTCTGTTGTTTGGACTAAAGAATTCTAAAGTCCTCCTGACATATTTGGATGTTAGATGTTCCATGCATTCTGTCTACTTGTAGAATTAGTGTTTTACCAAGAAAGTAGTCTGCAAGACACCTCTGGCACTGGTGGTTTTGTCTGCAGATAAGCATGTCGTTTGTTCATTTGTGATTTGTCCTTGAAGTTTTAGGATAAGCTGCCCTTGGGGTCGGCGACCCCAACGGCAGATAAGCATTCTTGCTCATCAGAAGTTTTAGGATGCACATTTTAAAACTTCTGATGAGCAAGAATATTAAATAGATGCACATTTTATCTGCTTCTGCTAGTTTGATGTGTCCGGTCTTGCGTTTTCGCAGCCTCCACAAGAGATTTTGTGTGTAGAAAAGTATATCAACTATTCATCTATTTGTTTTGGCTAAAGACTCCTGAAGTTTTGGCTACTCCGTTTTTGGTTACTCCTGAAGTATTCTGATGGACAACTATTTGTTTGGCTAAAGAATCCTCAAGTCCTGATAAGTCTGAATTTTAAATGGATGCATATGTCTGTCTACTTCTCCTAGAACTAGTGTATCACCAGGATTTCAAAACTAGTTATGCAGTATCTAGATTTAAAATGTGGAGTAGCTTTATGTATCTATTTCAGATTCAGCCCCACCTATTGTATCAGTTCAGCATATAATGTCATTGTGAATGTGAAGCTTGAATGTGGTTGTTTGTTTTTATGCTGTTTTAGTAATAGATAGATTGGACCCATACATTTAGTTTATAACATCTAACTAAATCTTCAACTCTAATATTGTCTGCAGGCCACCAGCAAAGTTTGATATTGAGAAATCAAAACTCTTAATTGCACAGAAGGATTGGCAGGGCCTGGATGAACAGCTGTGCCAATTTGTTGATGATAACACTGGGAAGAAACTCCAAGATCCTGGTATCTTTCATCCTGGGCTTGTTATTATTGCACGTGCACAGAGAGTAATACAGTTGCTAGACGATCAAGAGTTTGAAGCTGCTACCACTTACGCCGATGAGTTACTTAAACCCTTGAAGACATGCGATAGTAATTTTGAACCCCTGAACCTGAAGTCGTACATTGATGATATCATAAGAATGATTCATAACAGGTATTACTTGTATTTGTATTTTGCTATGTGGATCTTATTTAACCTATTGGGTTATTTGAAATATATTATATGTAGGACGGCTTAAGTTGCTATTTACTTTGGCTTGATATATACCTTTATTTTTGTATATTCAGGTCCGTGTCTTCCATCAAGAGCATTGTGGATGTTGATGTTGAAACAGCTATATCAGACTATCTCCTGCTGTACTTCCGCGCCATGTGGTATGTAGTTATGGTTTTTCTTTCGAACCACTGCATGTATATACTCCCTCTGCCCCAAATTACTTGTCGCTCAAATGGATGTATCTAGCACTATTTTAGTTTAGATACATCCATTTGAGTGACAGTAATTTGGGAAGGAGGGAGTCTTAAATAGATAAAAGAGGAGGCAAGGAGCCCATACAAGGTTCAGCAACCACAAAAGTACAATGACCAACCCAAACAGCAACAGGGACAAGAAAAACACACAACTAAGTAGTACAAAATAGAACAACTTGTCTTGGAGCCTCACTAAACCAAAACCGATCCCCTAAATTTTATCTAACCAAAACTTAGTGTCCGCTTTCTACTGTGCAACGACCTGCAGAATTGGAGTGACAGAGTTCCCGAAAAGGCGGGTGTTTCTTTCTCTCCAATGTCTCCATATAGCCCATATGACCAACACGAAGAGACTGTCAAGTCTCTTTTGACTGAACTTCTTACATCTAGAGGCATTAACAACTCTAGAAAGAAGCAGAGGGGTGTGATCAGATATGTCATAAGAGGAGGCCTTTAGAAAGCAAGTTGGAAACAACATATGCCACTCAATAGAGCCAAGAACCCGATCAATCTTGCAAAATGTGGAATTCTGCTTGTCATTCGATCAGCTGAAGGCTCTTCCGTTCTGGTGAATATCGTTAAGCATTAAACCACCTTGTGAAAACGGCCCATCATCCGTCTGTTGAGATTTCAGTTCCTCTTGTCAGAAGCCTCAGAATATTGTTAAGCATTAAACCATCAAAGTTTAGTTATATTTTGCTTGTACTATTCTTGTTCTAATCAATCTGAATATACTGATTGTATTGCTTTTTGTAACTCTACAGCCAGGACGAAGCCGACCGTGAAGTGGAAGAAGATGCATGGCAGTTTGCTAAGAGATTGCTAATTCCAGAAAATGAGGTATCTTCTCCAGCCAAAAGCCAGAAGCATAGACAGTGGTTTAGGTGCCTTGCTTGTGGCTGGACAGTGAAAGGGTCATTGAGTATCTCATCATTGAGATACCATATTACACACGTACCACAATCAAAGTGTTGCTTCTGTCCAAAGGTAACACAGAATATGCTTGATCGTCTGAAACTGATATGCCAGCCAATACCCAGCCTGTCAAGTCTTGTTGCACCTATGAAGAAGAAGAAGAGAAAGGGGTCGTCTTCAGCATCTGCAGCTGATCAAAAGACAGACTCTTCATCGTCGGCACTACCATTGTCAGTTGCCCATGTTGACAAGAAGCTCAAGAACATCAAGTCATCATCAACAACAAGTCACACTGTGGCATCCTCGCCACTAGCTGCAGAACCCGTAGCTAATCGATTCTCTGTTGGAGTTGATGGCAACTATATTCTTGAGAAAGTGGACATGTTGCAGAAAATCTCCAGTTACCTGATGGCTCAGAACAAAGATTCAGTGGTTCTTTCGGCTCGTGCTCAGTATTTAGACAAAGCAATGGAATTGGAGAGAGTGGCCGTTGAGTTGAAGATGGAGGGAGCTAAGGCTTGTTCTGATATCTCTGTGCATGGCGAGATGCGTCAGGTTGCTACACCAAATGTGATGGCTGGATTCTCTGTTGGAGTTGATGGCAACTATATTCTCGAGAAAGTGGACATGTTGCAGAAAATCTCCAGTTACCTGATGGCTCAGAACAAAGATTCAGTGGTTCTTTCGGCTCGTGCTCAGTATTTAGACAAAGCAATGGAATTGGAGAGAGTGGCTGTTGAGTTGAAGATGGAGGGAGCTAAGGCAGGTTCTGATATCTCTGTGCATGGCGTGATGCGTCAGGTTGCTACACCAAGTGTGTTGGTTGTCAGTGCTCCCATTCCTGTTGAAATGCCACCTGAAGCCCAAGACGAGGCTTGAGATTAAATATGTATGCTGCATGCTTTCTGATATCTCTATCACTTCAGATGCCTCAGGTTGCTACACCATATGTATGCGCAGTTGGATTGTGGTCATTATGTCACTTCAGACTGAATGTGTATGGTGCATGCTGAATATTGTATGCAACATTCAGTGCACGTTTATTTATGTCCGTCAGTTTTTGTATGTTTCTGAATATTCTATGTCGATGCTGCTTAACCTGGTAATCATGCTCAAGATTGTTACTATATTGTTTATTGTGGACCATTTGCCCCGTGCTCTTCCTTTCCCTCCGACTGTTTCTCGGTTTTATGGATTTAAAACTTATTAATTGGAGTGTGAGAGGGTTCCATAACCCTGCCAAAACAAGAGCTGTTGCTAAGCTGATCTCTGATATGAACTGTAGCCCGATTTGCTTACAGGAGACTAGGTTGGACTGGTGCTAGATTATCTGGCAATTTGACATAACCAGTCGAGTATAGCCAACAACCAGGTTGCCCCCGCGTCGCCCTCCTGCTAGGGCGGCTCGGGTGAAAACCCTAGCCGCTGCCGCCGGGCACGTTCATCCTCCCCCTTCCCTCCACCGCCACTAGAGGAGGTTGTCGGGCAAAGCCCCAAGCTGGATGGCGGCGGCGGAGGCTCTCTTCCCTCCCGCGTCAGATCTGGTGAGGCGGGTCACCCATGGCACCGGGGCGCTCTCCCTCGATCTGCGTCGCGGCAACGCGTTAGGCGACGGCGCAAGGCGGCGGCAGGTGAAGCTCGGGCTTCCCGCGACGACATGGCGTGGTGCTGTCCCTATCCAAGGCGGATCTGCATCTATCGTGGTTTTTGCCGCGGATTGGTTCGGAGACAGTGATGAGCGTGCGGGATTGATCTTGGCGGCTCTCGCGGTTTGGCGAGGTGGAGTGGGAGTCCTCCCAGGCTCCAGTAGTGGCGCATTCATGCAGTGGCCGGAGTGCCAGGGCTCCTACGGTGGCACTGCTGTTGCGGTTGGTCGCCGGATCTAAGCAGCTAGATCTGGGGCTTTGAAGGCGGTCGAGACAATGCACAAGTTGTCAGGTGGATGTCTTGGGACGGATTCGAGTGAAAACTTGGTCTTCCGTCGTTGGTCGTAGCCGGTGATGACAATGGCCTTATCATTGTTTCCTTCATGAAGGCATCATCGAGGTACAAATCTGAAACCCAACCAATCCCTCCGGGGGAAACCCTAAATCAGTTGATCGGATGACGGCGGCATTCATGTGTCGTTACCCCCTTGGGGGCGGCATTCTTGGAGATGCACTCGGGCTCGAGGGACCAACGGATGGCTGCTTCGGTGGAGCGGTGTTTCTTTCTACATATTCATGGCGGCGGCTCTTGGCGGCATGGAGCAGCGGAGGCTTGGCGTCAGATGTGTGGTGATGGACACGCGCAGGAGGTCGACGCTGTCTGGCATCGTGGTGGCATCGGCGGCAGCTAGACCGGGCAAGGTCGATGCAGTAGTACAACCCTGAAGATGGATTTGTGGCAGGTGACAGTGGCGGCCTCATACCCGGCAGACGTCCTGGTTGAGGAGCACGCCGGACTGGTGGGTGCCCATACCCGACAGGCGTCCTGGTTGGGACCTCAGGTCTTAGATGTTAGGTTTGGCTGCGAGATCTGTTTGGTATTAGGCCCAGACTATTAGCGCCCCTTCATCAACAGGATAGGAATAGCGACAGCTGTTGCTTAGACAGTGGCTTTGATTCTACTGTTGTGCGATTTTGTAAGGTCTTGTGTTAATAATTAATAATATGGCCGTATGCATCGTCCAGATGTATAGGCCGGGGGTATTCCTCCTTTTCTAAAAAAAATCTGGCAATTTCAAGCCTGCCTGCGGTTTCAGAGGTGGCATTTTGATAGCTTGATGTGACGGCATTACCCGAATGGTGGGAGTCCCACATGAGTTCTCCTTGTCGGCCACCATTATAGATAAATCTGACAATGCCTCTGGGTCGTGTTAAACGTAGTTTCTGTATAGGCGTGACAGGTGAGATTACACGCGCTATATATCAGAGAAATAGTTAGCTAGGTTCTTACCTACTGTAACTGTAGCTTGTGTTCTAGTTGTTAGCTAGGTTCTTAGGGTTAAGGTATTTCGAATGCTGATCCTCAAATCGGACACCGTATCCTGGCCGGTGGGACTAGTCCATAGGCAGTGATGTGGGAGCCGGCCATTCAAACATGTTCCCTGAATGTTTGCCAGGTCCGGTCAATTTGAAATTCAAATGCCCCCAATCACATAGCGGGCGCCCGACCATATAGCGTCCGATCACAACAAAAAAGAGGTAAATATGCATAATTTTTACATGCTCGATCGCAAAAGAATCAGAGTTCGGTAGTCCTTACAAAAGATTGGATTTTTTGCCCTGCCGAGCCGACTATCTATGCTTCCACGCGCACCCCGCCGTCGGCTCCTCTGGACCAGCCGCCTCCTTGGTCACGTCCAGCTCGGCCGTCATGCACTTCAACATCCTAACATGATCGTCTTGCACGTGCATCCTTGCGTCGTCATCCAACTCCTCCATCTTCAAGCTCAACATCTTCGTGTCTTCCGAAGCAGCCGCAATCTCAACCTGCTCTTTGAGTTTGAGCTTGTTCTTGATTCCCATCATCAGCTTGTTAAACCTCTCGGCCTTGCATGCCTCCTTGACATCAGAATGCTTGGCATATGCCCTCTTTCTTCGCCAAGATGTGCTCGAATATCTCCGTCATCTTGGCTGCCTCCTCGCTTCACCTTCTCCTCTTCCCACTTCTTTCCCCGGAACTCTCTTCTAACCTTCTTGGGTGGCTCTTTTGTTGGTCAGCTGGATCACCCGTTTCTTCCTCGGTGCCCATGTCGGCGGTCTTGAGGAGTTGGCAATGAATACATTCCACTTGGGTTGCCCATTCAAGTTTAACCAACAATGCATAACGACGAAGTTCTTCTTCTCCAACTTCAAGAACAAATTGCACGCATGTGTAACACCCCCTAAATAAGAGATTTTTTATTTTTGTGTTGGCATTAACTTTTGACTCCCTTCCAAACTTTTTCTATCGAACTTTGTAGCAAAGGTTCACCTCACCCTAGGTTGCACCTGGATCACTACACAGCCAGGACCAATCAAGCTCAAATCCCAGTAATTTGGAATTTGAAACCCTAGCTTAGATTGCCATAAAGGAAACTTCACTTTACTTTTTGAGCTAGTCTACCCCAATATTTGAAGAGACTCTCCAATCCATACGGGTCAAAGGAGTGACACAATATTGCCATGCCAACAACAATATTTTTCTTCCAGAAATAAATTTAATTTATGCTACTATGGGGAAATAAATCTAAAGAATACTGGCACCTCAACAATTGATGAAATTAATTAGAGCTAATCATTATACCTATAGTATGCTCCAGTAAAAATATTGGCTTAATTAGGGTGTGACGCCCCCGATTTGACCGTACAATAATCATGCACGCAAATGTGCACGACCAAGATCAGGGACTCACGGGAAAATATCACAACACAACTCTAGACACAAATTAAAATCATACAAGCTTCATATTACAAGCTAGGGGCCTCGAGGGCTCGAATACATAAGCTCGAAAGCACAATAGTCAGCGAAAGCAACAATACCTTAGTACAAACATAAGTTAAACAAGTTGCCGTAAGATGGCTAGCACAAACTAGGATATAGATCGAAAGAGGCGTAGGCCTCCTGCTTGGTATTCTCATCAACTACTCCTGGTCATCGGCGGCCTACACGTAGTAGTAGGCACCCTTGGTGTAGTAGGAGTCATCGAAGGTGACGTCTGACTCCGGGGCTCCAACATCTGGTTGCGGCATCCGAGAAGAAAGGAAAAAGGGAAAAGGGGGGAAGCAAAGCTACTGTGAGTACTCATCCAAAGTGCTCGCAAGCAAGGATCTACACTAGATATGCAATGGTATCAATGAAATGGGTAGTATCCGTGGACTGAACTGCAGTAAGCCAGAATAAGAGGGGGAAAGCTAGTCGTAGCGAAGACTACATTTCTGGCAGCCTCCATCTTGAAGCATGTAGAAGAGAGTATCAAGTAGTAACAAGTGTCATCACATAGCATAATCCTACCCGGCGATCCTCCCCTCGTCTCCCTGTGGGAAAGCGATCACCGGGTTGTATCTGGAACTTGTAAGAGGTGTGTTTTATTAAGTATCTAGTTCTAGTTGTCATAAGGTCAGAATACAACTTCGGGTCGTCCTTATATCGAGGGACATGGCTATTTAAATAAATAAACTTCCCTGCAGTGGTGCACCACATTACCCAACACGCTCTATCCCTCTGGCCGGACACACTTTCCTGGGTCATTCCCGGCCTCGGAAGATCAACATGTCGCAGCCCTACCTAGGCCTAACAGAGAGGTCAGCACGCCGATTTAAATCCTAAGCGCGCAGGGGTTTGGGCCCATCGCCCGTTACACACCTGCACGTTGCGAACGCGGCCGGTGAGCAGACCTAGCAACCTCCATTACAAAGGAAGTTGCGTTACGCGGTCCAACCCGACACGCGCCGCTCATTCACTGACGTCTTGGAGGCTTCGGCTGATACTACGACATTGAGTGCCCATAATTGTTCCCGCATGGTGGTTACTGTGTATAGGCCAGTGGCCAGACTCAGATCAAATATCCAGATCTCGTTAAGCGTGTTATTTGAAGTAGCCGCGAACGCCGACCAGGGACCAGGCCCACCTGTCTCCTAGGTGGTCACAACCTGCCCTGTCGCTCCGCCACAAAGTAACAGTCGGGGGCCTTCGGGAACCCAGGCCCATCACTACCTAGATGGAACCACCTGCCGCTTCAGGCCCCACACCGGAATCACTTGCAGATACTCTACGAGCCGACCCAACTTTAGTCACATGTGAGCTATATACCCATGATCACCTCCCGAGTGATCACGACCCAGTAGTATAGCATGGCAGACGAACAAGAGTGTAGGTCCACTGATGTAATCTAGCAACCTATACTAAGCATTTACGATTGCAGGCAAAGGTATCAACAGTAGTAACAAGGACAGACTTTGCAGCAGTATAGGATCAAACCGTTGAAACAATAACACTACTCTAATGCAAGCAGTAGAGGGAAAGAGTAGGCGTTATTGGGATGAACAAGGGGGGTTGGATTGCCTGGAAGCTCGACAGAGAAGACGGGTCGTCAACACCGTAGTCGATCGGGGCAGCAGCGACGTGACTCTCTTAGTCTACCGGAGAGAAGAGGGGAAAAACAATGAATACAATGCAAACATATGATTTAGATGCATGACATGACATTTAGCGGTGCTAGGGTGAGCTAACGCAGTACTAGGTGCTACTGGTGAAGGGGGAAAACATCCGGGAAAGTATTCCCGGTGTTTGACATTTTGGGACAGTCGAACCGGATGGGGATGGTTGCATGTTTGCTATTCTAGGGACGTGTGGCAGACGAACAAACTACGTATACGGATGCGTCTTGTTGTTCTGAGCAACTTTCATGTGCAAAGTATTTTCATCCGAGTTACGGATTATTTTACATTAATTTTCAAAGTTTTAATTCATTTTTGGAATTAGCAGATTTAATTTAAATAAAAACAGGTTTACCGCATCAGCATGACATTAGCATGATGTCAACAGTCAATAGTGTGTTTGACTTGGTCAACTGATAGGTGGGGTCCATTTGTCGTTGTCTTCTTAATTAATTAATAATTAATTAGCCTGACTAAACGGATTAATTAAGAAGATTAATTAGGTTAATTAACTAAACATGATTAATTAATAAATGTATTATTATTATTATTATTATTTTCTTTAAAAAATGTTCTGGGCCTATGGGGCCCGTTAGGTAGTGGCCTAGAGGGGCTAGTGGGCACATGGGCGCTGGGGTTATGGGCGTAACCCAGTTGGCCCCGGGCGCCGGCCGAGGCGGCCAAGGGGCGCCGGGCGTGGCCACGGGGAGCAGGGGGCAGGGCAGCGCGCCGGCGTGGAGCTCCGGCGGCTGAGTTCGGGCGGAGCAGGGCGGCCGCGGCGAGCGGATGCAGCGGGGCACGGTCGGGCAAGGGTGAGCGATGTGCGCGCGGCCGGCGACGCCGCAACAGCGGAGTGGGGGCGGCGCAGTGAGCGGCAGGGCCGTCGAGCTGGAGCGGGGCTAGGGCCGCGATCGACGGTGGGTGAAGCGGGGCCAGGCGGACATTCGTGAGCGGCTGTGGCCCGGCGCGCGCGAGCTGGGCCCACCCCGGGCGCGGGATGAGCACGGGTGTGCAAGGGGAGGCCGGGGTGTAGGTTGGGGTGCGGACAGCCGGTGCGTGCAAGCACAGGGCGGAGGGCGAGGCACTGCGGTGGGTGGCCGGGACGGGGACACGGAGGTAGCGGAGCGGCAGGGGAAGCATAGAGCAGCAGCGGGGGCGTAGAGGCCGCACGCGAGCGTGGGGCAAGGGTGTGGCCAGCCGAGGTGAGCGCGAGCGGGCGATGGATGGCGCTAGCGACAGAGATCGAGGGGGGAAGCCGGTGGCCTCACCAGCGTTGAAGAGAAGCGGGGCAGCGAGGCTCGGGGGTGACCAGTGGAGAGGTGATGAGGAGGCGTCGGCGGTCCGGCGAGTTGGGCTCCGGCGTACGGCGACGGGCGCGGGGTCGAGGCCCGAACGCCCCAATCCAGATCGAGAAAAGGGGAGGAGTCGAGGGGAGAGTGGGGAGGAGAGGGATAGCGGCTAGGGTTTCGAGGGGTTATAGGGGAGTGGGGGCCGGTTGGGCCGTCTGGTTAATGGGCTTGCCGTCTGGCCCAGTTAGCCAGGGGTCTTTTCTTTTTTATTTTACTTTGTCTTTTCTATTTTTATTTTTATTCACCAGTTTAAGTTCGATCTATAAAATACAAAAGTTGTACCTAATTTAGTATTAGTAATTATGCCACTCCCACCGATATTTTGGCACATTAAATAAAGCACTTTGTAACTATTTATTATTTTAAGAGCGTCTAAATAATAGGTTTGCCGCTGTTTTAATTACTATGATGCATTTAAATACTTTACAGAAGTGTGGTTTCTTCACCAACACTTAGTATGGATTATTTGGCACAAACCGAACATTTTAGTTTTAATGTTTCAAAACTTTTGTTGTTTGACTTTATTTTGAATTAGAATTAGAATCAGTTTTTGAACTAACGCGAGATTAACAACAGTAACCGAGGTGATGTGGCATCATTAGTAGAGGGTTACTGTAGCTTAATTATTCGGGCGTTACATCTCCTCCACTACAAGAAATCTCATGCCGAGATTTAAGAGGCGGAGTAAGGGGGAAAATCAGTTACAAACTTCTAACGAGTCTTCTTCGTCTTGGTTGCTCTTCTCGAAGAAGTCGATCCGTTACATTTCCATCTTCATTTCTCTGCATGAATTCATCATGATGAAGTCGTCACCCTTTCATCGGGAATCCCATCGTACTTACAAAAGAATAAAGGGCGGGGGTGGGTGTTCCGAGAGAATGAATCTCTGCAATGTTGACTAACTGGTAGCTAACATCAGGGAAGGTGGCGGAAAGTAACTCCCGAACTGAAAGTTAAGAAAATATCGAGAGCAAAGTAAGTAGGTACCATGAGAAGATTTGAGCGGGTAGGCAATCGTTCGATGCCTGAAACATAGTGTGAAAGGGGTCCAGAGCAATGAGAATAAGTATTGCGTCTGATACCATAATTGATGATCTCTTGGAAGGTGGCTCGTGTATTACATATGAGGTCACGCGGGAGTAATAACTATGGTAACAAGGGGGTCAGGTTTCGATCCCGTGGAACTATGGGTTATGGGCCCACCATGTGGGTTAAAAGTAGAAAGAGCAGAGATATCTTGCATGGTTATGATAGCAAGGCACGTCAGATAATAACCTGTCAGTTATGTCGGCAACCACATCGGTACCAAGGGCGAGGGACGAAGAGAACCATTTTCCTGCTCGTTGGAACGAGGCAGACCAATAGGCAAGGTTCTCGTCCATCGGTGGTACCGTAATGTTATCAACAATAGTAACATGGTCTTACTGACAGAGTTGTTCGACCAAGGTGTTTATGTAAGCAGGGAAATATTACTGCTTATATCATATAGATCACAAGATAGGTTAAACAAAGCAATGGAAAGGAAAATGTGTTTAAACACAAGTATTAGGAGTATATCCTTCACAAGAACAAGCAGAGCATGACATACATGATACGGCTCCAAGTATGTAACCATTTAGACAAAGAGGCAAGGAGAATTAAGATGTTTACCCATACAATGGTGTTTGGATAATTGTAAAGAAACTTTAGCATTTGTGCTTCAAATGTTCTTATTAGAAAATCAGAGTACCACAGACATGCTTCAAGATAGCATTGACATGGTCTTCAAGTAAAGGTCAGACTTTGGATACACAAGGATCCATCAGGAACAACTTTATAATAAGCCTTACAATTTCTTCATGGAAGAATGGCTAACCTTGCTAAAAAGGAAACTATAACAATAGGTCCTCCGGCCAGGTGTGCTAGGCATGACATCAGCTTACTGGGCTATATAAAGACCAATGTTATGACTCTTGGAAGATGCTCCAACCACCATATCTGACTGAGATTCAGATCTGATCGGTGTTAGGGTACCTCAGACTCAGGATGCCTAAGAAGAAAAGGTGCAACACGAATTGACGAGATGACATTGTAAGATTCTCGGGAAATGAACTATGGAAGCAAGCTCCGAAACAAGAGTTCATCATTAAATCAAGGAGAGGATGAGGAGGTGGCTGATGGACTCAGCGACAATTCATCGAGAGTTACAAAGGATGGATTTCCACAATTATGTGAACAAGGTAACATATTGGACATGTCGAAGTATATAATGAAGTATGTTCAAGGAGAACATACTCGAGTGAACATTGATCAAAACGCGCACCTAGAAGACGGACTAAGTAGCATGATCGATATTAGAATGGTGATTCAATAACCAATAGACTAAGAATTAAGCTATTGACCATTAATTCCAAGCAATATGGTTGCTATAATTTCTGAAATTACACCTCTCAGTCCATCTGTCTGTATTCCGGTTAGAAACAACACAGGGACCAAGGAAATAATGGTGATGGTGATAAGTATCACTTGCATCAAGAATTCTCAAGACATGGTGAAATTCCCACGACATTCCTGACATAAAAGATGGTAATAATCCAAGGTAGATGATAACACAAGCTAGGTAGAAAGAAACTCAAGGTACTACAAAAAACATGAACAATTTTGTGTCGGAGGGAGGACAATAAAGTTGCCTTTGATAACACAAATCATCGAGGGGCAAGGATGGTATTTCTCATAAAGTTGTTATTCTGGAAGAGCTCAGAACATTGATGAGGCCAGATATTTGGTCGAGAGGTTTCATGAAGATGTAATCGATCATCGATGTCACCAAGCAAAAGCAATGGTGAAGCGAGGGGTTGTTGGAACCACAGATTCAACACAAACTTGGAATCAAGCTTGTTGCTCAATGCAATACGATATGACAAGGAAGATCGATGTAGGCTTAGCTCATCATCAAAATTTTGTGCTCTGGGACGAAGGACCAGGTAGCACAGTTAAAATTTAGTACGATAATCATATAACCGATCAAGCTAGGAATGACATGAAGGATTATTAACAAGCAACAAAAATTACTTAGAGTTATTGAATCGGAGTGCAGAATCGATTCACTTACCGGTGTTCTCGAGTGACTAATAACTCAGTACCCGGGGGAAATCTAAACTCGATGAGAAGCAATGCTAGATGAAGACTCATAGGAAGCAACATAGTTCTTTGATATTCTCGAGATACCAGAGGGTAATACTCGAAGGAAGATCAAAATAGGGGTTGCAGATATGTATTGTTATGCAGAAGACAAGTGCTTTACCTCGTCTGGGTAATGGAATCAAGTAGAAAATTTGGTCGGAACCACGATTGCAAATGATCAATTCATAGAAACCAGATGATATTATATCAAGGAAATAGTTATTATTACAAGAAGCTTCCATGATAGGATCTACATCGTGTCCATGGGCATGAACACAAAGTTCAAGGTCGACTCCCACTTCTCCAATACATAACCTATCATTCACTTCTCATCCTCGAAGAACTTGTATGGTAGAAAATTATCTGGTAAAACACCAAAAGGGTATGACTTGTGAAAACCTTCGGGTTCATATGATTTTTGGGGATGGTATAGGTTCAACCAATAGGGGCATCTTAGGAACATGTACCACAAGCTTCAAGAGTAAATATCACCAGCTCGAAAGCAGAGCATGGTTGGACAAATTAGAGAATAGGATTTACCAATGGCATTATGTATCAAGGAAAGAACTCCATGTTTTGAGAATATGCAGAACGGTGGGATAATAATCCACCAAAGGATCTAGCGGACCGCAAAGGATCTAATGTGTGTAATGGTACTCAACCAGCAGAAGAAAGAATACAAGGAGATCAGATTATAGAAACAACTGACTAATTCAAAGCTCAAATGCAAAGGAAATATGATTTCCAAATCAAAGGATCAAAATCAAACACTCTGATTAAGGATGGATAAGTTGAATAGACTTAGGAGTACAATCAGCAGCAAATTGATTGGTCGAGAACCAGCTCATGTTCATAATGACGTCTGAGCCGGAAGGATGAATTCTAGGAGTCGACTAAGGATTGCAAGCATCCTTAGCATATTAAATCAACGGACTTTAAAGTGATAGAGACAAAGTATGTCAATAGAGAATACCAGAAATATGGATTTAACCATAATGCAGGAGGGTAAGGAATTCAGGAGCAATAAGCTGCTGAGATTTTTTGAAAATTGAATAGTATTTCGAAGAATTTTGTGTATCACAAAAACAACTAGGAATGAACAAATCCTCGATAAGTGTGAGGAATTATTCATAGGTGTAATATGCAGAAAAGAGCTATAAGGCAGTAAGCACAAAGGATTCTGGGAATAGCAGGAAGTAGTTCAGGGTATCTTGTACTAACAAGAGTAATCAAGAATGAATGTATGGATGACAAGTATAAGTAGCTATCCATAGGGATATCTCAGTGGTAGGGAATTGCAAACCCGATAAGCACAAGTTCTCGGAAGAACATCGGAGAGTATCTTCGAAATCTTCTGGTGCAACAGGCGATTATCTAGAGTGAGGGGCTCTCCGAGAGGAAGTAATTATGAGAACCTAGAGTTAGAGTGAGCAAAATCAATTAACCCGAATAGAAGAGAGATCAAAGTCCCAGAGTATAGACGAGGAATAAAAGATCCTAATACCACCCAACGGCAACGTGGGCCCGTAAGCCACACAACCATGTTAGTAAAAGTTTTTCAATGACTAGACTCAACTTCGGCCAAGGAGTTTGGAAGGGGAATTCCTACAGGCAGTCGGCTGTGATACTAATTTGTGACGCCCCCGATTTGACCGTACACTAATCATGCACGCAAATGTGTACGATCAAGATCAGGGACTCACGGGAAGATATCACAACACAACTCTAGACACAAATTAAAATAATACAAGCTTCATATTACAAGCTAGGGGCCTCGAGGGCTCGGATACATAAGCTCCAAAGCACAATTCAGGGAAAGCAACAATATCTGAGTATAGACATAAGTTAAACAAGTTGCCATAAGATGGCTAGCACAAACTGGGATACAGATCGAAAGAGGCGTAGGCCTCCTGCGTGGGATCCTCCTAAACTACTCCTGGTCATCAGCGGCCTGCACGTAGTAGTAGGCACCCTCGGTGTAGTAGGAGTCGTCAAAGGTGGCGTCTGACTCCGGGGCTCCAACATCTGGTTGCGGCATCTGAGACGAAAGGATAAGGGGGAAGTAAAGCAACCGTGAGTACTCATTCGAAGTACTTGCAAGCAAGGATCTACACTACATATGCAATGGTATCAATGATGGGTAGTATCTGTGGACTGAACTGCAGAAAGCCAGAATAAGAGAGGAAAGCTAGTCGCAGCGAAGACTACGCTTCTGACAGCCTCCATCTTGAAGCATGAAGAAGAGATTAGCAAGTAGTAACAAGTGTAATTGCGTAGCATAATCCTACCCGGCGATCCTCCCCTCATCGCCCTGTGGGAAAGCGATCACCGAGTTGTATCTGGAACTTGCAAGAGGTGTGTTTTATTAAGTATCCAGTTCTAGTTATCATAAGTTCAGAATACAACTCCAGGTCGTTCTTTTACCGAGGGACACGACTATTCGAATAGATAAACTTCCCTACAGGGGTGCACCACATTACCCAACATGCTCGATCCCTCTGGCCGGACACACTTTCCTGGGTCATGCCCGGCATCCGAAGATCAACACGTCGGAGCCCTACCTAGGCCTAACAGAGAGGTCAGCACGCCGGTCTAAATCCTAAGCGCGCAGGGGTCTGGGCCCATCGCTCGTTGCACACCTGCACGTTGCGAACGCGTCCGGTGAGCAGACCTAGCAACCTCCATTACAAAGGAAATTGTGTTACGTGATCCAACCCGGCGCGTGCCGCTTAGTCGCTGACGTCTAGGAGGCTTCGACCAATACTATGATATCGAGTGCCCATAACTGTTCCTGCGTGGTGGTTAGTGTGTATAGGCCAGTGGCCAGACTCAGATCAAATATCCAGATCTCGTTAAGTGTGTTATTTGAAGTCTCCGCGAACGCCGACCAGGGACCAGGCCCACCTGTCTCCTAGGTGGTCACAACCTGCCCTGTCGCTCCGCCACAAAGTAACAGTCGGGGGCCTTCGGGAACCCAGGCCCATCACTACCTGTATGGAACTACCTGCCCCTTCAGCCTCCACGTCGGAATCACTTGTGGGTACTCTACGAGCTGACCCGACTTTAGTCACATCATGTAACTTGTATAGTATGTATGTATGTATGTATGTATGTATGTATATACCCGTGATCACCTCCTGAAGTGATCACGACCCAGTAGTATTGCACGGCAGATGGACAAGAGTGTAGGGCCACTAATGTAATCTAGCAACCTATACTAAGCATTTAGGATTGCAGGTAAAGGTATCAATAGTAGTAACAAGGACAGGCTATGCAACAATATAGGATCAAACCGATGAAACAATAACACTACTCTAATGCAAGCAGTAGAGGGAAAGAGTAGGCAATATCGGGATGAACAAGGGGGGTTGGCTTGCCTGGAAGCTTGGCAGAGAAGGACGGGTCGTCAACACCGTAGTCGATCGGGGCAGCAGCGGCGTCACTCTTGTAGTCTACTGGAGAGAAGAGGGGGAAGAAATAATGAATACAATGCAAACAGGTGCATTAAGATGAATGACATGACATTTAGCAGTGCTAGGGTGAGCTAACGCAGTACTAGGTGCTATTGGAAAAGGGGGAAAACATCCGAGAAAGTATTCCCGGTGTTTGACGTTTTGGGACAATCGAACCGGAGGGGGCGGTTGCATGTTCGCTATGATAGGGACGTGTGGCATACGAACGAACTACGTATACGGCCGCATCTCATTGTTCTGAGCAACTTTCATGTACAAAGTATTTTCATCCGAGTTACAGACTATTTTACATTAATTTTCAAAGTTTTAATTCATTTTTGGAATTAGCAGATTTAATTTAAATAAAAACAGGTTTACTGCATCAGCATGACATCATCAGGATGTCAGCAGTCAACAGTGCATTTGACTAGGTCAACTGACGGGTGGGGTCCATTTGTCATTGACTGCTTAATTAATTAACAATTAATTTGCCTAACTAAACAGATTAATTAGGTTAATTAACTAAACATGATCAATAAAGTTAATTAATTAATATTTTATTATTATTATTTTCTTTAAAAAACATTGTAGGCGTGTCGGGCCCGTTAGGCAGTGGCCCAGAGGGGCTAGCGGGCACGTGGGTGCTAGGGTTACGGGCGTAACCCGGTTGGCCCCGGGCGTCGGTCGGGGAGGCCAAGGGGCGTCGGGCGCGGCCACGGGGAGCAGGGGGCATGGCAGCACGCTGGCGTGGAGCTCCAGCGGCTAAGTCTGGGTGGAGCAGGAGGGCCGCGGCGAGCAGATGAATCGAGGCACGGTCGGGCAACGGTGAGCTATGGGCACGCGGCCGATGAGGCCGCAACAGCGGAGTGGGGGCGATGCGGTGAGCAGCGGGGCTGTCGGGCTGGAGCGGGGCTCGAACCGGTGCGGGGGCCGTGATCGACAGCAGGAGAAGCGGGGCCAGGCGGACGTTCGCGAGCGGCTGTGGCCCAGCGCGCGAGCTGAGCGGACCCCGGGCGCGGGGCGAGCGCGGGCGTGCAGGGGAGCCCGGGGCGTGGGTTGGGGTGCGGATGGCCGGTGCGTGCGAGCGCAGGGCGGAGGGCAAGGCGCTGTGGTGGGTGGCCGGGACGGGGACGCGGGCGCAGCGGAGCGGCAGGGGAAGTAGAGAGCAGTAGCGGGGGCGTAGAGGCCGCACGCGAGCGCGGGGCAAGGGTGTGGCCAGCCGAGGTGAACACGAGCGGGCGATGGATGGCGCCAGTGATAGAGATCAAGGGAGGAAGCCGGTGGCCTCACCAGCGTTGAAGAGAATCAGGGCGGCGAGGCTCGGCGGCGACCCGTGGGGAGGAGATGAGGAGGCGTCAGTGGTCTGGCGGGGGATGTCCGGCGAGGTGGGCTCTGGCGTACGACGACGGGCGCGGGGTCGAGTCCCGAGCGCCCCGATCCAGATCGAGAAAAGGGGAGGAATCGAGGGGAGGGTGGGGAGGAGAGGGATAGCGACAAGGGTTTCGGGGGGTCATAGGGGAGTGGGGGGCGGTTGGGCCATCTAGTTAATGGGCTTGCCGTCTGGGCCGTCTGGCCCAGTTGGCCAGGGGTCTTTTCTTTTTTATTTTACTTTGTCTTTTTATTTTATTTTTATTCACGAGTTTAAGTTTTCTTTATAAAATACAAAAATTGTACCTAATTTAGTATTAGTAATTATGCCACTGGCACCAATATTTTGGCACATTAAATAAAGCAGTTTGTATCTATTTATTATTTTAAGAGTGTTTAAATAATAGTTTTGCTGCTGTTGTAATTACTATGGTGCATTTAAATACTTTATAGAAGTGTGGTTTCTTCACCAACATTTAGTATGGATTATTTGCCACAAACCAAACATTTTAGTTTTAATGTTTCAAAACTTTTGTTGTTTGCCTTTATTTTGAATTTGAATTTGAATCAGTTTTTTGAACTAACGCGAGATTAACAACAATAAACGAGGTGACGTGGCATCATTAGTAGAGGGTTACTGTAGCTTAATTATCCGGGCATTACATAGGGCAAGGGAAGGTCCCGATTTAATTGCTAGAGGTAGTATGCCCTAGGTTGTTGTTCTATGGGAACTGCCATTTTGGTGGCTCTGAAAATCCCTCAATTATTTGGGCATCACCTAGTGACCACACCTGACCAAATTACCCAACTCACTTGGTCATTCACAACCACACAAAGTCACATGGTAAGTGAAGGAAGTGCGAGCTAGAAAGTCTTCTGAAGCTGTGTCTTGGAGAAGATAGTCACCTTAGCATCGCAACTCCCTCACAAAAATCATAACTTGCCTAATAGTAGATAACCTAGGGGCCACTACAAACACTTGGTTGTCAAACTGCAATCAAGGAAAGAATCTAGCAAAGGTCCAACCTTGGCCTGACTCACGCATGCAGGACACCTACCTGAGCTTCACCTCTCACCCCAAACAAGGTTTGGCAGGCTATAGGCCACTGGTTCATGCAATGTTAGTGGTGACCACCTCCAATGCCTGCCAAATCTAAGATCTGGCCGCGCATAGAGCACCCCATCGCCATCCAGTCCTCTTGAGCCACCCCACGATGTCTAGCACGTTTCCCAGGACCCCACAACCTTCTAGAACACTTGGACACGAAGCAAACCTCCCTGCCATTGCCAGCGCCACCGCAATGGCCCCGACCATTCCCATGACTCCACTAGATTGGAACGTAGCGCGGAGTAGCCCCTTAGTGCGTAGGCCACCCAAGCCCCTTCCTTGCCACTACATGATGCCCCTCTTGCCCAGAGCTACTGCTGTGGGCGCCAAGGTTCGCCCGCTATAAATAGCTTCTCAACTCGCCCCTCACCCCCACGCCCCCTTAGGACCCGCCCAACCCCCCGGGATCAAGCAACCACTCTTCTGCGTGCTCAAATTCTAGCAGAGCAGCCGCCCTCTGCCACCACCACATCTACATGTCCGGCCACCCCCAATGCCCGTAGAACCACCCACTAGACGAGCCCGTGGACGCTCGAAATGGCATGATTGCAAAGAGTGACTTGAGTCTGTAGCAAGATGAGGTTAAATTTATGATTTCATGTAATCATTGGATGACTCTCTTCAAGCTGACCGAAATAGATATAAAGATAGTCCAAAACGGAGCTCAGATGCAAAAGATGACAATTCGAAGATACCCGTGTTGACATCAGATTATGAAAAGTTCTTCATCTTGTCGAAACAGATGGTTTTAATATAAAAGTCGTATTAATCCGAGGTCATATGCAAAAGTTACAGCCAAAACTGCATGCTGCAACACTGCATTGCCGGATCATCCAACTGGAGGCCGGACGAATGACCCAGCCAACAAAAGTTTGATGATGAAACCGGATGATCTGGGACTAGTCCTGTATGATCTGGGTGGAGGCCGGACAATCCGGGTAAGAGTACAGACGTCCGGACAATTTTTTCTACCGCAGACTTTAGAAAACAGTATGAAACACCCTGAATATGACCTCAAATCAAAAAGTGTTAAGCATCGAAGTTGTGCATCTTGTTGAAACGGTCTATTTTGACATAAAAATTGTCTTAATCCAAGGTCGTATGCAAAAGTTACAACCTGATTAATTTGTTGTTGTCAGAAATCTAGGCTTGGCCGGATCATCCGGGCCGGAGGTCATGAACACTCCGCGTTTGGTTAGTTTTTGATGATTTGGACCGCAAGGCAAGTTCTTTTCTTATTCGGGAGGTCCATCTGCCTCTTATATAGACTAGAGGTGATAGCTGATTGAAAAAAACAACACACAATCGCAACACATCTACCAATTTTTTCATCTACATTTTGTCTCTCCCTTGTTCTTGCTCCCTCATTCTTTCTATTGGGGAGCTGAAAATACCGAGGCTCTAGGGGCGGCTTGTCCGACCTAAGGCAGCCCATAGCCGCCGCACTCCCCGATGGGATCCCTCCCGGGTGCCCGGGGCTTAGGGTCCTCAAAAGTTCTCTCAAGTCGTCTTGCGAATCGCGCTTCCGGTGAGACTCCTTTGACGTGAGGTATGGTGCATTACCCCTGGTGTCGAGGGTACACATGATGTGTTCGTGTGCGAACACACTTTTTGGCTACTCCGCCGGGGGATAATTAAAGAGCAATCATCGTCATCCATCATGTCTAGCAGTGACAAGATTCCTAAGCCCTCAAAAACTGACGCTGATAACATCATCAAGCCCAATCTTGAGGAATTATCAGAGGAGCATCACCAAGTATATGAGGAGTACAAGAAGGCACGTGAAGAGAAGGAGTTATAGAAGTTCCTTGAAAATTTCAAGAAGGATCGCAAAGGAAACATCACTCCGGTTGGAGAAATCAAGTTTCCTCCTCTTCATAGTGAGCAGGTTAACCCCACTGTGAGTAATGCCTTCTCCCTCGAAGTATGGATTAAAATTGATAGTCACATTACTGATAGCAATAAGATTATATACCCGAAAATCCATCTCTGCACCTGAGCTCATTTGCACCCACGCTGACGAAAAAAATCAAAACAAATACTATAAAAATTCAAAAAGTTCCAATTTTTTGCGCGTTAGACAATTTGATGCGTGAGGTCCGCTCCAATTTTCAAATCATTTGGACATCTGAGGTTTCGGTACAAAATACCCTGGGTCCGTTGCCCAGATTGTGCACAGGCCTAAGGACAAATTTGCGGCACCCAAGATCAGATCAAGCACGAAGGGGTCAGCTCTTTCAAGATTCATAGAGCTAGTCGAGAAGACCAAGTCTAGCAAGAGAAGACAAGACATCACTAAGGGAAAAAACCTCCCTTGCCGGGCAGGCGAGCCTGGCAAGGTTGGGGTTGCCCCGGAAGCAAGCCTCCCGATTGTCCCGACAGGCCTACCGGGGCTTGCAGAGGCGAACCACTCAACCGCACCACCTCACAGCAACACAAGTCATCAATCGGTGCGGTGTCAAGCTCCTAAATGACTAAGTGGCTTCTTCTTGCTACATGGCGGCCACTTCCTGCAGAAAATACCTCCATATATGACACCCGTCTAGAGATGTGTCAAGCAAGCAGGCGCAAAGCTGGCAATTGCCGGGCACGCTGTGATATCACACTAAGCGGCGCATTTAATGTGCTCTGTCCGCCTGCAGAGTTAGGTATGACATCACTGTTTGCTATCAAATCAGTATGTAAAGACTGATTTGCCACCGTGTTGACTCCTTGATCTATAAAAGGAGGCCCGTGGCAACCGTAGAAAGGATTCAGACCCTCGTACATTCATACTCGCGTAGCTACTCTCGCCCCGAGGCAACCCTGCCGGGTAAGAGCGCCGTGTTCTCCACCATTATCCACCATCAGTCCACCAAAGTAGGAGTATGGTTTTACGCCTCGCGGCGGCCCGAACCTGGGTAAAAACTGCATGTGTGATCTCTGTCGTGCTGCGTTACGCTTATCTGCTCTTTGTGCAACATGCCCATCCCCCCGCCGAACCATAAGGGGCTCATGGTCCCATAGGTGGCCGTGGTTTCCCATGACATCTTTGGTGCACCAGGTAGGGGGATCACTTGCATGAACCAAGAGAGTGTAAGCAGCGCATCATCTTCATCGACATTTTCATCATCGACAGCTCCATCAACTATGGCGCCCAAGAAGAAGCCCGGAGCCGCAGGTCACCCATCCACCTCGAAGGCCCCAACGCCCGCGACCGCCGACGTCACGGGGACTGTGGGGACACATGAAGGTGTGGACGCTGCGGGGGACGTTGTTGACGCAGGCGTTGCGGCCGGAGCAGGAGCGGGAGGCACCGGGGAAGAACAACATCAGCAATATCCCAACGGCCACACTCCACGAGGTATGAGTGGGGAGATTATTCCGTCTGCACCCCTTCACCCAGCCGAAGGGCACAACCGCAGTGGTGGTGCTCGTTCTGGGGCAAATCGCAACTCTCCGGCTGCTCCCGCTACGGGCGTGATGGTAGGGCATGCACCACCCCCGGAGCAGGCTGACCCAGCTGTTGTGCCAAACGGAGCCGCTGTCCCTCAAGCTCCCCCACCTCGTGACCACGCCATCCAAGCAGTTGGCTTACAACAGCGAGGGCACGACCCGGTCGCTGTCGGGACATCAGGAGCCGAGCACGCTATGATCTACATCATCATCACCTTTGCCAAGCACCGCCTCGGAGGCCATGGCACTGGCCCAACTGCTGTTGAGATTTCTGCCGGTGGCCAATCAGATGGATGAGTGGTGAGCTACCATCCAAAGCCTGATTGGTTTCACTGAGGCGGGAGGATCACAACAAGCTGGCCCGCCACAGCCTCCCCAGGCGATGGCAATGGCCTGCGCTGCTGGCCGTACAGAAGGGGCCACTCCCACGGTGCAATCCCTACCACGACAACCAGCGTGGGAGCCTCGCAACCAAGAGCCCGACGACGTCTCGATGGCCTCATCCGACCCTCAAGCATGTCGAGTCCAATGGCGGGCCTTGGAGGACAGGCAGAGGGAAGGCGCGCGTGTCACCATCGAGCAATGTCATGACACCCTCCACCAGTCCGATGGGTGCAATGGTACCGACGTCGATGAGCTCGTGCTCGGCGGGGGCGGGCACCTGCCTTTCGAGTTTGGGTGCCTCGCCTTCACTCGAGACCTGCAGCAAGTCCGTTGGCCGTCCGCCCGCATGTTCAAGCCAGAGATACTGGAGAAGTACGATGGGAGACTAAACCCGACAGAGTTCTTGAGCATCTACACAATCGTTGTTCAAGCTTCCGGTGGAAGAGATGAGAAGGTGTTCGCCAACTACTTCCCTTTGGCACTCAAGTCAAATGTGAGGTCTTGGCTGATGCACCTGCCAGAGAACTCCATTTCGACCTGGGCTAACCTGTGCCATGAGTTCATTGGCGCCTTCACGGGTGGCCATCAAGAACCAGGGCGGCCCAGTGAGTTGTAGCTTCTCTAGTAAAACGAAGGAGAGACTGTGCGGAAATACATATAGAGGTTCAGCCGAGTCCATAGAAATATTCCGGACATCCACCCGGCAGCTGTGATAGCTGTGTTCCAATCCAATGTGTGCAACCGTCGGATACGTTCCAAGATGAACGTTCGGCTGCCCAAGAACGTGAAGGAACTTTACACCTTGGCGGACAAGTGTGCTTGGGTGGAGGAAGGGAGGAAACTCCCGGGAGAGGAAGATGGCATCGACATCGATTCAGAAGATGATGACAAGGCCACCAGTCAGAAGAAGAAGAACAAGAAGCGCAAGGATAAGGAAGTAATGACCATTGAGGGATCGGGCACGCCTAGTACCAGCTAGAAGGCTAAAGCTGAAGCTCCCGGCGATGAAGTTGTCGCGTCCACTGATTGCCGGGAACCTGCAGCTTCCTAGAAGGCTGGGAAAGGTGATAGGCTGTACTGCAAGATTCATCAGACCAAGGGCCACGACCTCCAAGAGTGTCACCAGGTTGAACAGCTCGTGAAGAAGGAGAGGGCTGAGTATGAGAAGCATGATAAGGTAAAAGGTCAGGATGGCGCTAGCGGGAAGTGCTGAGGTGGTGAATAAAATCGTCCCGGCAAGGCTCCTCGGAACCAAGGAAAACCCGCTAGGGGCCATGAGAAGTAAGATTGCAATGGTGAAAGCGATGGAGGGGATGAAGAGGAAACCAGTGATCAGGAGTTCCAGAAGGCCACCGACGCCCTGTGCATTGATTGGGGTGCATATCTGCACTCCTCTCACCGCCAACTTAAACAGTGGGTGCGTGAAGTTAATGCCGTGGAGCTAGCGGCAGATTCTCGGAAGCCACTCAAATGGTCACACACGCCCATCATCTTTGACTAAGAGGACCACCCTGACCGCACCACCGCGGCAGGGTGCTTGCCGTTGTTGGTCTCTCCAACAATCCGCAACCTCAAAGTCACAAAGATGTTGGTTCACGATGGGACCAGGTTGAATCTGATTTCCCCAAAGGTCATCAACAAACTTCAGATAGCAGAGGAATCAAGGTCACGGGCACATTTCAAGGAATCAACCCTGGAAGGAGTCGTCCAAAGGGAATGATCACATTGCCAGTGATATTCGGGATAATGGAATTACCGGACCGAGAAGATTGTGTTTGATGTGGTCGACCTTCCCGTGCCTTACAACGGAATCCTTGAATGCCCAGCTTTGGCTAAGTTCATGGCGGCACTCTACTATGCCTACAATACTTTCAAGATGCCACGGTTGGCGGGCGTCATTTCCATTCCATCAGATGAGAAGGATGCAATCATTTGCATGGATAAGATGTACCAGGATGCAGTCGCGGCAGAGACCTCTGAAGTCGCAGTTCCCGCCAAGGTAAGCAAGGGAAAGAAGAAGGATAGCAGGGACACTAGCGAGGAATCCGGGAAGCATACCTCTTCGGAGTATGATGCACCCGTTGATGGCTTGTCGGAGAGTTCCAATAGCAAGAGGTCCAAGGCTGCTGCACCCCATGTGAAAAAGGTCTCGGTAGGGCTGGCTGGAGCTGATGGTACTATTACTATCAGTCACCCTCGATGACAAATAGGAAAGCGTGCTCGTTGCCTTCCTGCGGGCCAATATCGATGTGTTTGCCTAGCAACCATCTGATATCCCCGGTGTTCCCAGGGAGGTAATCAAGCACCACCTAGCTATCTACCCACATGCCCGACCCGTCAAGCAGAAGGTCCGAAAGCGAGTGGCAGCAGTTCATTGTCGAGGAAATCAAGAAACTTGAGGCGGCTGGTTTGGTCAGAGGAGTACTACATCCGACATGGTTAGCAAACCCAGTGGTCATGCGCAAGGCTAATGGGAAACGGAGGCTTTGCATAGATTTCATGGATCTGAACAAGGCATGCCTGAAGGACCCATTCCCCTTGCCGCGCATCGACCAGATTGTGGATTCCACTTCCGGGTGCGATTTTCTCTCCTTTCCGGATGCATACTCTGGATACCACCAAATATTTATGTCCAAGGAAGACGAAGAAAATACCTCATTCATCATCCCATATGGCACATACTGCTTTGTGCGAATGCCTTTTGGGTTGAAGAGTGCCGGATCCACTTTTGCAAGGGCAGTCCAGATTGGTTTTGAATCACAGTTGCACAGGAACATTGAATCTTATATGGATGATATTGTGGTCAGGACCAAGGATAGATCAACCCTCATCCAGGAGTTAGAAGAGACGTTTGCTAATCTGCGCAGGATCAACTTGAAGCTGAACCCGGAGAAGTGTGTGTTTGGCGTTCCCTCTGGCAAGCTACTTGGCTTTTCTTTGTGTCCCACCGCAGGATAGAGGCCAACCCCAATAAGATCAAGGCTATCGAGTAGATTCAGGCACCTAAGACAGTTAAGGATGTGAGGCGTTTGACAGGGTGCGTTGCCGCACTTAGCAAGTTCATCTCCAAGTCTGCAGAGCGCGCCCTGCCGTTCTTCAAACTTTTGAAGAAGGTAGGACCCATGAAGTGGACTCCGGAAGTAGACACAACACTGCAAGATTTGGAGAACTACTTGTGTTCTGTGCCCACTTTGGGTGCTCCCAAACCAGAAGAGCCATTGCTGCTATACCTGGCGTCAACCAATCAACTGGTTAGTGCAGCACTAGTGGTGCAGCGGGAAGTGGATGAAGCAGTAACCTCAGCCAGCGTCCCTTCTGGGGGAGAGAGTGAGTACAGCCTGACAAGGCCAGACGTGGATCAAAATAGAGAAAAGCACGACAGCGGAGACAACCCCAAGGACGCAGCAAGGAAGAAAGTGGTGCGGCGCCCAGTTTACTTCATCAATTCCCTATTGCAGGGGGCTAGATCCAGGTATTCTGGCGTGCAAAAATTGATTTTTTGCCTATTCATGGCCTCAAGGAAACTGCACCACTACTTCCAAGCCCACGAGATCACGGTTGTCACCCGCTTCCCTTTGCAAAGGATACTCTGAAACCCTGAGGCTACCGACATGATAGTGGAGGGGGCGTTGGAGTTATCCAGCTTTGGCTTAAAGTTTGAAAGCACATCAACAATTCAGAGTAGAGCACTGGCAGAGTTTATTGCAGAATGGATGCCCAGCCCCGATGAAGAGATACAGGAGACAGTTAATCCCGGTAAGGAAGCACCCCAAGATTGGATCATGTATTTCTATGGTGCCTTCTCCCTACAAGGTACAGGGGTTGTCGTGCTTCTCGTTGCTCCCACTCGAGAGGACCTGAAGTACGTCGTCCAGATGCATTTTCCCCGGGAGGAGGCGACCAACAATACTACAGAGTATGAAGGGCTCCTTGCCGGGCTCAAGATTGCCACAGAATTGGGAATCAAGAAGCTGATCATTCGAGGAGATTCACAACTTGTGATGAGACATGTCAACATGACTCACATATCACATCATCATATCTCAAAACTATTACTAAGAATCAAGTTTATTTTGTCCAATGATCTTCATGAAAGTTTTTATTATATCCTTCTTGGATATCTATCACTTTGGAACTAATTTTCATGTGTTGCTTTTGATAAGATCAAACAAATATAAGTGAAAATCATGAGCATAATATTTCTTTCTCTCAAATTAATTTAAGTGAAGCAAGAGAGAATTTCTTGAAAATTTTACTAACTCCTAAATAAATCTAAGTGAAGCAAGAGAGCATTTCTTCAAAAAATATTAAAGCACACCGTGCTCAAAAAGATATAAGTGAAGCACTAGAGCAAGTCCATAGCTCATAAAAAATTAAGTGAAGCATAGAGAGCAATTCTAACAAGTCACGACATAATTTTGGCTCTCTCAAATAGGTGTGTCAAGCAAGGAATCAATACTTAAAAAGAAAAACAAGACAAGCAAAGACTCATATCATACAAGACGCTCCAAGCAAAACACATACTATGTGACGAATAAAAATATAGCTTCGAGTAAAATACCGATGGTCGTTAGAAGAAAGAGGGGATGCCACTCGGGGCATCCCCAAACTTAGTTGCTTGCTCTCTTTTCGATAATAGCTTGGGATGCTGGGGCATCCCCAAGCTTAGGCTCTTCTTACTCCTTATTCCTTCATCCATCGTAAGATAACCCAAAACTTGAAAACTTCAATCACACAAAACTCAACAAAACCTTCGTGAGATCCGTTAGTATAAGAAAGCAAATCACTACTATAAGTATTGTAGCAAACCAATTCATATTTTGTTCTTGCATTATATCCACTGTATTCCAACTTTTCTATGGCAAAAACTCATCAAAGAAAACCATAGAGCCATCAAAACAAGCACATAACGCAAAGAAAACAGAATCTGTCAAAAACAGAACAGTCTGTAGCAATCTGGATATTTCGAATACTTCTGAAACTCCAAAAATTCTGAAAAATTAGGAAGGCCTGAGAAATTTGTATATTAATGTTCTGCAAAAATAATCAGGGTAAAATCACATTTCTGTGATTTATGAAAATTATTTTCGTGAGTGCATAAGTTTCTGTTTTTCAGGAAGATCAAACAACTATCACCCAAGAGGATCCTAAAGGCTTTGCTTGGTACAAACACTAATTAAAACACAAAAAACACAATCATAAAATTAGCATAATTGTGCAAACACTCAAGAACATAAAGCAAAAATAAATTTTATTCATTGTGTTGCATCCCAACAAGCGCTATAGTTTTACGCCCTTAACTAGGCATAAAGCAAGGATCTAAGTGTTGTCATCCATAGTTTTGGCAACCTTTGTAAGGGTTTTCTCAAACTCGGGAGGCTCTTTACGCTTCCCTAAATTCTCCAGAAAAGAAACCATCTTTAGATCCAAAATATCCAATCGCTTGTTGCAAAGAGTAATCAAGGTATTCTTGCGATTGATACTACCATTGAGATGTTTGAGGGGTTCATTATATTTTTGTAATTCAACCATATGTTTGTGAAAATCACCTAGTTTATCAAACATTTGAACTCCCTCTGGGGTGAAAGCAAACCCCTTCTTTTGAGGCGGAACTCCCAAAATTCCTTCTAAAACTTCATAGGCAGCATTAGCATCAAGCTCAATAAAATTCCCTTTGGCGGCAAAATCTAAGAGTTGTCTATTATTCAAAGCCAATCCTATGTAAAAATTACGAAGCAAGATCTTAGCATCCCCCTTTAAATTGCAAATACGATAGGATTCCATAAGCCTATACCAAGCATCTTTCAAATTTTCTTCTTGTCTTTGCTTGAAGTATAGAACTTCAAAGTCTGGTGACAAAGGAGGAGTAGACATGCTATCCATCAGGACTAGTAAGCAAGAGAACGATGAACGAAAAAGAGGGGCAAATAAACGACAAATTTTTGTGAAGTGGGGGAGAGGAAAACGAGAGGCAAATGGTAAATTGCAAGGACATGAGATTTGTGATTAGGAACCTGGTATATGTTGAAGATCCTCCCAGGCAACGGCGCCAGAAAATTCCTTTTGATGCGGCTTGCAGCTACGTTGGTATTTCCCCAAAGAGGAAGGGATGATGCAACACATCAGCGGTAGGTATTTCCCTCAGTTATAAGACCAAGGTTATCAAACCAGTAGGAGAACCGAGCAACACAACGTAAACAACCCCTGCACACAAATAACAAATACTCGCAACCCGACGTGTAAAAGGAGTTGTCAATCCCTTTCGGGTAGCGGCACCCCAAGATAGGCAAACAGACATGAAATAAATTGTAGTAGATTAATATATCGAAGACCAAATAAAATAAATTGCAGCAAGGTATTTTTTGTTTAATAGATCTGAAAATAAAAGGCAAATAAAATAGATCGCAAAGGCAAATAATATGAGAAAGGGACCCGGGGGCCGTAGGTTTCACTAGTGGCTTCTCTCGAGAAAAGTAGCAAATGGTGGGTAAACAAATTACTGTTGGGGAATTGATAGAACTTCAAATAATCATGATGATATCCAGGCAATGATCATTATATAGGCATCACGTCCAAGATTAGTAGACCGACTCCTACCTGCATCTAATACTATTACTCCACACATCGACCGCTATCCGGCAAGCATCTAGTGTATTAAGTTCATGGAGAAACGGAGTAATGCAATAATAACGATGACATGATGTAGACAAGATCTATCTATGTAGAGATAGACCCCATAGTTTTATACTTAGTAGCAATGATACATACGTGTCGGTTCCCCTTCTGTCACTGGGATCAAGCATCGTAAAATTGAACCCACTACAAAGCACCTCTTCGCATTGCAAGATAAATAGATCAAGTTGGCCAAACAAAACCCAAATATCGGAGAATAAATATGAGGCTATAAACAATCATGCATATAATAGATCAAAGAAACTCAAATAACTTTCATGGATATAAAAAGATAGATCTGATCATAAACAAAAAGTTCATCCGATCCCAACAAACACATCGCAAAAAGAGTTACATCATATGGATCTCCAAGAGACCATTGTATCGATAATCAAACAAGAGAGAGGAAGCCATCTAGCTACTAACTATGGACCCGAAGGTCTACAAAGAACTACTCACGCATCATCAGAGAGGCACCAATGAAAGTGGTGAACCCCTCCGTGATGGTGTCTAGATTGGATCTAGTGATTTTGGACTCTGTAGTGGTTGGAATTGATTTTCGTCGACTCCCCTAGGGTTTTCGGAATATTGGGGTATTTATAGAGCAAAGAGGCGGTCCGGGGGGCACCCGAGGTGGGCACAACCCACCAGGGTGCGCCTGTGCCTCCTAGCATGCCTTGGTGGGTTGTACTCCCCTCGGAGCACCCTCCAGGTGCTGCCTTGGCCCATCGGGTGTCTTCTGGTCCATAAAAAATCTCCTTGAAGTTTCATTGCATTTGGACTCCGTTTGGTATTGATTTCCTGCGATGTAAAAAACATGCAGAAAACAGCAACTGGCACTTGGCACTATGTCAATAGGTTAGTACCAAAAAATGACTATAAAATGATTATAAAACATCCAAGATTGATAATATAATAGCATGGAACAATCAAAAATTATAGATACGTTGGATACGTATTAATCCTTGTTGCCGAGCCCTAGGATCCAACTTAGGCACGACACATAGTTCATTTCCTCCAAACAGGAGAACTTCCCGAAGAGCAAGAAGAGGCTGAAAAAGTAGCCCGGAGGGCCAGTATGTATCAGTTTGTCGATGACACACTATACAGAAGATGGCCCAACGGTGTGAACTTGAAGTGCATTTGCCGGGAAGAAGGAAAGGAACTACTGGCAGAAATACACAAAGGCATGTGCGGCTCCCACATTGGATCAAGGGCTTTGGTTGGGAAAGCATTCCGACAAGGATTCTATTGGCCCACAACCCTCCAAGATGTAGTTGAGCTAGTCACCAAGTGTGAAGACTGCCAGTTCCATTCCAAGAATATCCATCTTCCTGCCCAAGCTCTTCAGACAATCCCTTGTCATGGTCGTTTTCGGTCTGGGGGCTCTATATCCTCGGCCCTTTCCCTAGTGCTGTCGGGGGATTTGAATTCTTGTTCGTTGCAATCGACAAGTTTACAAAGTGGCCAGAAGTAGAAGCCGTGAGAAAGGTGACTGCTTAGTCAGCTGTCAAGTTCTTGAAAGGATTGGTGTGCCGCTTCGGAGTCCCTTCCCGGATCGTCACTGATAACGACACCCAATTCATGAGCCGTGCCTTCATGCAATAGGTTCGTGCCCTCGGAAGCAAGATCTCATTTGCCTCTATTGCACATCTAGAAGCAATGGGCAATCTGAGAGGGCGAACGCCGAAGTGCTGTGAGGACTCAAGACAAGAACATTTGGTAAGCTGCAGAAGTGAGGCAGGTGATGGATCGACGAGCTGCCAGTGGTTCTTTGGTCCCTCAGAACAACACCAAATTGGGCTATCGGGCAGACTCCCTTCTCCCTTGTCTATGTGGAAGAAGCAGTTATCCCCACGGAACTCATTTAGGGGTCACCTCGAGTGCTTGCCTACGATGAAGTAGCACAGGAACAACACCGGTGTGACGAAGCTGTGCTTCTCGAGGAGAACCGTCTCCGGGCTGCTATGTGTGCTGCACGCTACGTACTAGCAAGCCCTACTTCGCTATCACAGCCGCAGAGTTCATTCCCGGTGTTTTGAGGAAGGCGACCTTGTCCTTAGGCGCGTTTAGTCCGCTAAGGGTACAAGCAAGTTTACCCCAAAGTGGGAAGGCCCTTACCGGGTAGTACGAGTCACCAGACCTGGCGCAATCCGTCTGGAGACCGGAGATGGCATTCAATTGCAAAACTCATGGAATAGTGAGCATCTCCACAAGTTCTACCCGTAAGGCGCGACTGTTGGGTCCTGCCCGGCAGCCACCCTTTTGTACAAGCCTTTCCTCAGTTGCATGTAACCCCTTCTACAAAGCCAGGCGCAGATCCTGAGCAACAGAGAAATAAATGAAGCACTGGGGGGGGGGGGGCGACAAGGTGCATGCATGCATAAGCATATCATGAGCATCGCATGTTCATATAGATAAGATCGCATCTGACATCATTTTCATCTGCATAAACTGCAGGCTCCTGCCATAGACTTGGTCCCCAAGAGGAGATGAGAAGACGAGTGTCGGTGTCAAAACCGGCGGATCTCGGGTAGGGGGTCCCGAACTGTGCGTCTAGGCGGATGGTAACAGGAGACAAGGGACACGATGTTTTACCCAGGTTCGGGCCCTCTTGATTGAGGTAAAACCCTACGTCCTGCTTGATTAATATTGATGATGTGTATTACAAGAGTAGATCTACCACGAGATCAAGGAGGCTAAACCCTAGAAGCTATCCTATTGTATGATTGTTGTAATGGAGGTTATGTCCTACGGACTAAAGCCCTCCAGTTTATATAGACACCGGAGATGGCTAGGGTTACACAGAGTCGGTTACAATGGTAGGAGATCTACATATCCGTATTGCCAAGCTTGCCTTCCACGCCAAGGAAAGTCCCATCCGGACACGGGACGGAGTCTTCAATCTTGTATCTTCGTAGTCTTGGAGTCCGGCGGACGATGATAGTCCGGCTGTCCGGACACCCCCTTGTCCAGGACTCCCTCAGTAGCCCCTGAACCTGGCTTCAATGACAATGAGTCCGGCGCGCATAATGTTCAGCATTGCAAGGCGGGTTCCTCCTTTGAATAATCTAGAGAAGATTGTGAACACCAGGATAGTGTCCGGCTCTGCAAAATAAATTCCACATTCCACCGTAGAGAGAATAATATATACACAAGTTCAATCTGCTGACGCTTTTTGTGGCATGATGTCACACCACTACCAAGCCTTTACTTGAATCATTTTTTATTATACCACCTCAGCGCGTTTAGCGAAGCGGTTTCCTTGGCACGTCTTGTCGAAGCAGGGATCGTGTTCCCCTTATTCCGGGATTCTCATCAATACGGACGTGGGTAACCCAACCGCGCCCGTCGCCACGCCTCCTCTATCGAAGGCGAATCCCGAACGGTCACGGAGACGGCTCTTGGTATTCCCCCTCTTTATAATAGGACCAAGGCTCGTTTCTTCTCTTCAATCTTCCATCGAATCCCCTCCTTGCCCCAAGTTCCAAACACTCAGAGCCCCAGATTCAAGCGCTTCGGACCTTCGACAATGTCCGGCTCCGACCTTCAGGGCCGGTGACGGAGGAGGACGTGCTAAAGCTGCATGAGGCCAAGTACCTGTCTTACGAGGTTTTGCACAGGCTGCCTGCCGAAGGGCAGGCCATCCCCACCCCCGAGCCCGGCGAGTACGTCGTCTTTGTATCCCACCTCCGTCGGGGTTTAGGCTTCCCGACGGATCCTTTTGTGAGAGGGCTCATGTTCTACTATGGGTTGGAATTCCACGACTTGGCTCTGGAGTCTATCCTCCATATCTCCGCATTCATCGTTGTCTGCCAAGCCTTCCTCCGCGTCACCCCCCACTTCGGCCTGTGGCTGAAGACCTTCAATGTGGAGCCGAAGATGGTCGGGGGGCGTCAAGCTGAATGCGGCGGGGCGGCCGTAAGCAGGAGGGCCGATGCCCCGTGGCCTGAGGGCTCCTTCCAAGAGGAGCTCGGCTTATGGCAGCAGGAGTGGTTCTACATCACCGCTCCGAGGGGCAGCAAGCAGAAGCCGCCGCCTCCGTTCCGCTCGGGACCTCCATGACGGCTGATGTTGTGGGTCAACCAAGGGCTCAATTGGGGGCCGTCAAAAGACGTTCCCCTGTTGCAGGGCCGGATTCGAGACCTCCAGGCGAGGGAGATCGATCTGGTTGTGGTGGTGCAGGTTATGCTAATTCGGCGTCTCCTGCCCTGTAAACGCCATCCTCTCCGGCTATGGGAGTTCAATCCGGAGGGACCACGGATTCTCCAACACTTCATGGGTACGACACCCGTGGAGATGTACAAGTTGTTCTTCGGACCACAAGTGGCGTGTCCGGAATTAACCGAGGATGCCGGCCTAAGCTGCAATCGCCCGGATACCCAAGTAAGTAGCTCCGTGTTCGGACGTACCATTTGTTTGCTTTTCATAATTCGCTTTTTAACCCGTTATCCTCCAACAGGAGTGGATTGCGCAAGCAAAGCTGATAAGGTGTCCGGTCCCCCTCCCAGAGACCGCACCGGAGCCCGTGCTGGTCAGAATGTTGGAGGTTGCACCTTCAGAAGAAGGCGAGGGGGATAACAGAGGAGCTACAACCCCGCCAAAGGGGGCGCTTGAAGAAGGGGGGATCGAGAATCCCTCCCTCCAGGGGGAGAAGAGGACCGCCTCCGAAGACCCGGAGGCCAAAGCCCCTAAGCGGGGTAAGAAATCTTCGCCGGAGGGTCCTGCATCCGGGGAGGCCCCGGCCGCACAGTCTTCTCTAAAGAATCAGCCCTCTAGTGAGCCGTGTGTAGGAAAAGGGGAATTCATTAATGAAAACATCCCTATTTGTGCTTCTGAGGATAACCGAAATTTTTACCTTGTAGTTCGGATCTGCAAGCTTCTCAGATGAGCTCGTCTTCGGGGGATCTTCGTCCGGAGGTGATGGAGAGTGAGACGCCTCCGTCTGCTGCGCCGTCGGATAGGGCGGACGAGCCTAAAGTGTCGTCCCGGAGGGCATCCCCGAGCCCGGCAGCGCCGAAGAGTTCGGCGCCGACTAGTGTTCGGCCGGGGGAGCTGAAGGATCTGCTTGAGATGGCGTCCGTCTCAGAAGATCACCGTGCGTTGATGAGCATGGTGATCGGAAGGATTTTGTTCGCCGAAAGCGGATTGCACAATGCCGTCAGGAGTTTGCTGGCGGGGTTTGAGGTACGTAAAAATGACGCGCCTTTTTGACAGTTTTGCACATGAAAGTGCGCCCTGTATAGATAGTAGTCCCTGAAACTCGGTAGGTTGTCGAAAGCGACAACGTGCCGAGGATCAAAATCGCAGGTGTTGAGTGTCGCCTTTCCTATGCAGGTGGCGGATAGTCCGGGGGCTAGCCGGACTGATGGAGTTGCCAAATTAATGCGGCAACTCGATATGGCGGATGCATACATCGCGCTAGTCAACAGGCGACTTGACGAGTCGCAAGGTAAATTAATTCTCCGCAGTCACCTATTAAGGGAGCTAAAGCTCACCTCTTACAATATTTATGCTTGACGCAGATGGTGCTGCTGCTGTGGAGAGCCTTCGGGCAGAACTTGCTCAAGCCAAGGAGCAGGCCAGAAGAAGCAACGCGGCTGCCTCGAGGGCGGCCGAGGAGTTAGAAGCCGAAAGGGCTGCACACTACCGAAGCAGGGAAGAGGTGGCCGAATTGGCCGTTAAATTGAAGGATGCTACCGATCGCAATGAGGCTCTTGAAAAGGAGCGCCTATCTGAGCGAGAAGACCTGGTGAAGGCCACCGCCGAAGCCAAGGATGCCTGTTCTGCAATGCGGGCTATGAAGGAGGAGCTGCATCAAGCCGGAGACATTGTGGCTGGCAAGCCTTTTTTGCTACGCTGCAGGTTTACGGATCCAAAGTATGTCCAGCTTGGCCAGTTGTGGGGTCCGGATGATCCATATATGGACTTAGCGGCGAGTGCGGCAGATGCCGTTGTGCACTTCCGAAGCCAGAAGGATCACAAGACGGAAGAGCTATCTTGGTCTCAACTCCATAGTCCAGATCATTCACTTCCGCTGACCGATCGGTTGGCCGAATGGGCTGAGCTGAACAGGCTGTCCGGACTTGCCATGACGGATATCGTGGCTCATGTCTGGCCAGAGAGGCCCAAGGCGACGAGCTATTTTGGCTTATTGCAGCAATTCCTTGGGGCGGTGCCGCATATCAAGGAGATGAAGCGGTCGGCCTGCATAGAGGGTGCGCGGATGGCCCTTGCCCGTGTGAAGACACATTGGACAGAGATGGATGCCGCCGCTGTAGCAACCCAGGGTTCGGATGAAAGCCGGTTACCTGCCGAGCACTATTTTGGGGAAGTTATGCGTGGTGCTCGTGTAATAGAGTCGCAGTGCTCGAAAAATGTAACGTTCAAATGAACGTTTTTATTTTGTAAAACAATGGTTATGATGTAATCGCTTTTTATACTTGTGCGTTCCAAGTATTGAAATATCTCCTATGCAGCCGTTTATGTATACATATGTATAACCTGAAAGATGGCAGTCTTCGACTTCAGCCCCCACGCACAAGGTGCGGGGGTGTTTGCAAAAATAGCGCATTTTCACACTTAATCCGACGTCTTGGTCCTGTTAAGGAGGTGGTAGCGTAGCAAACGAGGCAACTGGACTATAACGCTTTATCACTTTCACTTAGCCATTGGAGTTCGAGGGTGGGGCTACGATATAGCCCCTGGGGGCACCGCGCTCTACGAATTCGGGGCGTGTATGTGCCTGACCGGGAAACGGTCCTTCGTCAAAGCGGAGGAATTCTAAACATTCCGGTGGTCGATCGAGTGGTTGACCAGTCTCTCGCTATATCATGACAGTCAGTTTTCGGCTTTCTCTATTGAGGTGCTCGCCCAGCCAAACTGGGGCACAATCGCAGTAGTTCTCCTGGTGCCGCGTTAGCCGATGATACGGAACGTAAGGCAGCAAAACACAGGAGCCGGGCAAACCCAACATTTGACCAAAGACATGATTCGGAGCTGATGCATATAAGGCCTAACTCGAGACGCCGAACACTCCCTAAGGTGTTCGGTCTTTATAATAGTGGGCAGAACAATGCCCTAAGCCCCTAGTGTCCAGGTACGGGCAGGGTCCTCTGACGCGGCCGATGCCAAAACGTCAGGCTCCACTCTGGTTATAATGAGAAACCAGGGGATTATAGCAACAAGAGACAGTAAAAAAGGTTTACGCAGGGTCTTAATCTGAAAAGAATCCTTGCCACGGGTCCCTACTGCACGTCTGCGCCTGTGTCTCCGTTGTGCCGTTATCCTGGATGGGTGTGCACGTCGTTCATCTGTAAAAAAGAGAGGAACTTAGTTTGAAAGGAAATCATGCGAAAAAAGGTATATGAAAAAATATTAATAAATAAAGCGGAGTCTATATTAGCTCGTTGTTGCTTATACGCTCAGCCCCTTGTGAAGGGGCGTGCGGCTAGGGAGCCCCTAGCTTATTTGTGCCGGACTCGTCTAGCCGTGTCCGGGGTCTTTACATGACCCTCGCAATGAAATGATGCCACGTGGACCGGGCATTTTAAGTGTAAGAGACGCGTAATGTGGTATGGCGTTGAAGCGGACAAAAGCTTCACGTCCCAATAGTGCTTGATAGCCACTTTCGAATGGGGCGACATGAAAAATTAGTTTTTCGCGTCGGAAGTTGTTCGGTGACCCGAACACAACTTCTAGTAATAAGGAGCCCGTGCACTTGGCGTAAGGGCCTGGCGTTACTCCTTTAAAGGAGGTGCGGCTATGTCGAATTTTAGTAAGGTCTATCCCCAACTTGCGGATTGTGTTTGGATATAGCAGGTTTAAATCACTGCCTTCGTCCATCAGGACTTGTGTAAAATGTAGTCCGTCGATTATAGGATCCAATATCAGAGCAGTCCATCCTGCATTCCGAATACTTCTGGAGTAATCCAGGTGGTCGAAAGTGATTGGTTTTGACATCCAATCTCGAGGTTCCGCTGGGGTGGACCTTGCGAGACCCGTCTTAGCGGGTACCGCGTTGTTTTTCCGCATTATCACATGAAGTGAGTTTACTGCTTTGACTTCTTGTGGGAAAGTCTTTTGTTTTCCGGTGCTCTGCTTGTGGGGTTTATCATCATCCTCGCTTGATGCGTCGAGCCCCTTGTGTTCGGCATTTAGTCGGCCGGACTGTTTGAAAACCCAACAATCTCGGTGGGTGTGGTTTGCAGGCCTTCCGGGGGTACTGTGGATTTGACATATCCAACCCAAAATTTTGTGTAAGTTGGATAGCTCATCACTGTTATCCTTAAGATGTAGTGTTTTGTTGTTTGGCCGCGAGCTTTTGAATCCGGCGTTGACCGCCATATTCTTTGGGCTTTTTTCTTTATTCCGGCACTGATCCTTTTTGCGCCGTGATTTTCCGTTTCCATCTCTACTCTCAGATGTACTCGGGTCGCTGGTGCTGCATCTTGCTAGCCAGCTGTCCTCCCCCGTGCAAAAGCGGGTCATGAGGCTTGTTAGCATGGACATCGTCCTTGGCTTCTCTTGGCCGAGGTGTCTGGCAAGCCATTCATCTCGGACGTTGTGTTTAAAAGCTGCTAAGGCTTCGGCGTTCGGACAGTCGACTATTTGGTTCATTTTAGTAAGGAACCTGTTCCAAAATTTGCGCGCTGACTCTCTGGGCTGTTGAGTTATATGACTTAGATCATCTGCATCCGGAGGGTGGACATAAGTCCCTTGAAAATTTGCTCTAAACGCGTCCTCAAGCTCTTCCCAACTTCCGACAGTGTTTTCTGGGAGGCTTTTGAGCCAATGACGGGCTGTCCCTTTGAGCTTGAGGGGTAAATATTTTATGGCGTGGAGATCATCTCCTCTAGCCATGTGTATGTGTAGTATATAATCCTCTCTCCAGACTCCAGGGTCTGTTGTTCCGTCGTAAGCCTCTATGTTTATGGGTTTAAACCCTGCTGGGAATTCATGATCCAGCACCTCATTGGTGAAACATAGTGGGTGTGCAGTGCCCCTGTATTTGGGTGTGCCGTTGTCTTCGAACACTTGACGTGTTGTGCTGCTTCCTGGGGCCCTCTTTTTTGGCCCGTAAATGGACCTGGCTGGGCCATCTATTTTCCCAGGGTCATGAGTCGGCTTATGTGCGGCGCCGCTTGTAGTTTTTGGCCTGGCATCTGGTCATCTATCCGGCCAGGCGGCCTTTTTGTTTTTTGACTGTGAGGGCTCTATGGCTTCCTCGTTAAATTCTGGCAGCAGCTTGCGCTTCGGATAGCTCTTTGATTGGTGGTCATTGCCATATTTGTCTGCGGTCTTGAGTACTTTGCTCCACTTCATTCTGAATATGTTCTCCGCTGTTTTGAGCTTCTGTTTTTCCTTCTTCAAGCTTCTTGCGGTGGCGGCGAGTCTTCCGTGAAGGTTTTTATGCTTCGGTGGTATGTCTGGCGTGAGGTCGTCCGGACTGTTGGTTTCGCCGGGATTGGATTGATTATCTGGTTCGCCCTGTTCGGACGGCTGCTTGGTTGCATGTTCGTCATCCACTGGTTTGCCCTGCTCTAACGCTGGGTCATTAGGAGTGCTGTCTTTGTCGAGGCGGGGCTTAGGGCGGCGTTTGCGTCGCCGCTTTGGTTGTTTATCGGCGGGATTATCCTTAGCCGCACCCCGTTGTTCCTCGTCGTCGCTTCCTTTTGGGGTATCCACCATATATACGTCATGTGTCGAGGTGGTCTTCCAGTGCCCTGTAGGCGCTGGTTCTTGATTGTCTCCATCATCGTCGTCCATACTGTCGATGTCTTCGGAGTCATAGTCTAGCATGTCTGTTAGATCGTCGACAGTGGCTACAAAGTGGGTGGTGGGAGGGCTTTGAATTTCTTCGTCGTCCGCATCCCAACCATCCTGGCCATAATCCGGCCAGGGCTCTCCGGATAGCGAGAGATGCTTTAGCGAATTTAGGATGTCACCAAAGGGCGAGTGCTGAAAGATGTTCGCCGCGGTGAACTCCATGATCGGCGCCCAATCGGATTCGACTGGCAGGGGCGCAGGAGGCTCGGAGTCCGGCAGGGAGTCCGGCACCTCGGAGTCACAAGCTTTACAAGGGACGAGGTTAGTGTTCGGCTCCATCGCCGTGGAAGGTGCAGCCCCCGAGGCGGTGTCCAGCCACCGGTCCCCGATCTGGGCGATCGGCTCCGGACTGAGGGCCGGAGCGGATTCATGTGCGGCCACCAAGGCACTGTCTGGCGGCAGAGCTAAATCATGCCCATCGTGACAGCGCGGCATGCTCGGCTGAGGCTCGAGTCCGTCGAAGATCAAGTCCCCGCGGATGTTGGCCGTGAAGTTTAGGCTTCCGAACCTGACCTGATGGCCAGGGGCGTAGCTTTCGATCTGCTCCAGATGGCCAAGTGAGTTGGCCCGCAGTGCGAAGCCGCCGAATACGAAGATCTGTCCGGGGAGAAAAGTCTCACCCTGGACGGCGTTGTTGGTTGAAGAAGCCATCGAGCCTATCGGTGACGACACAGAGGAACTCTCAATGAAAGCACCAATGTCGGTGTCAAAACCGGCAGATCTCTGGTAGGGGGTCCCGAACTGTGCGTCTAGGCGGATGGTAACAGGAGACAAGGGACACGATGTTTTACCCAGGTTCAGGCCCTCTTGATGGAGGTAAAACCCTACGTCCTTCTTGACTAATATTGATGATATGTATTACAAGAGTAGATCTACCACGAGATCAAGGAGGCTAAACCCTGGAAGCTAGCCTATGGTATGATTGTTGTAATGGAGGTTATGTCCTACGGACTAAAGCCCTCCAGTTTATATAGACACCGGAGAGGGCTAGGGTTACACAGAGTCGGTTACAATGGTAGGAGATCTACATATCCGTATTGCCAAGCTTGCCTTCCACGCCAAGGAAAGTCCCATCCGGACACGGGACGGAGTCTTCAATCTTGTATCTTCGTAGTCTTGGAGTCCGGCGGACGATGATAGTCCGGCTGTCCGGACACCCCCTAGTCCAGGACTCCCTCAACGAGCCTACGCTGCGGTCTCCGGCAGGCCAAACAGATAAGTTCTTTCTCTTATCCATACATATTCTGTAAGCAAGGACTTGTGCATAAGAAAACCTCGCCGCATTTTGAGACTTAGGTGCTCCCATCCCTTGACTCGAACGTTGGTTTGGTCAGGATCGTCGCAGTGGCCTTTGACAAAAAAGGATTGGCGGGGGGCTGGTCCCTCTTCATGATTTGTGCCCGGTAGGCCTAATTTCGTGGCAGGTACCAGCAGGATGGCCTGTCGGGGGAAACTTGTTAACTTAAAAGTATAGAGTCATCCCACCTTTGCATGGAAAAACTACGTGCACGAGTCCCTGGCAAGGTTTATCTTTTTCATTAATATGCTGATCAAACAAGTATAGACCTTACAGGACACAAACATGGATTAAAGAGATTACATAGTTTGAACTAAAATTTGGCAAGTGCCTACAGATTTAAGATTGAAAAAAGATAAGTGCCCCGTAACCTCCTCTTTTCTCTCTTCCTCCACCAGGTATTGCGGTGGGAAGAGAAGAGGACTAAAGGAACACCCAGGCAAGAGCCCACCCCGGTCCTGTCATGGCCTGTTGGGCGCAGCCTGACAAGATCGGGAGTGGCGAGGCTGCGAAGGAGGGGCATGGGGAGCAGCTCGACAGTGCCCTAGTCACCACCTCCAGGATCAGCAGGAAGCCCCAGCTTGGGCACCGGTGGGAGAAACCACCGAAGGTCAGCTGGAAGACTGCTGGAGGGGGCGGAGGCACCAAGGAACATCCCTCCACGGCTATCACCCAAAGAGATTGGTGATGATGGTGCCGGCGAGGGAGGGGAAGAGAGAAAAGACGAGGCCGCAGGTCGCTAATAGGAGAAGAAGGCGTCGGTGCCATCGTACTCCGACCTGATGCCCCACCACCTTCCTTCTCCGTCTTCCCTCGTTTCCTCTCTATCACCACCACTCCAGGGATACGCCGGACCCTCGGCCTGTTGCCTTCCCCGGAGAAGCGGCCCGCAGCCAAGACGGCCAAGGGGCTCGAGGTGCACCGCTCCCCACCTTGGTGGGCAGGGAGGCACCCCTTTCTTCGGCATCGGCCCTGGTTCCGCTGGAAGGAGCAGTGCTGGGATTACCAACCATTCCAAGCCCTACATCCTGGATGGGCGTTGGAGGCTCCAAGAACCTGGTCGCCAGGCAACGAGCTGCAGTGGCTCACAACAAGATCTAGCGTTCCCCACCATACGGCCGGCTGAGGCAGAGGAGGCAAGCATTTGATCACAATGACAAAGCTTGATATCTCCTGTGCCGCAAATGGCTCATCCGCTGCACCTACTCTGGTCCTAAACCAGACTCACTCCCCAAGGATCAGCACGAGCATTTGGCATCGCCAACCCCAAGCTAGGCCCTGGGGCCTGGCCCCAGGCTCTCCTCTTCAGCATAACCAACAGAGAGCAGAGTATAGAGGGGGAAGGATATAAGGATGAATGCCTCTGCTCCTCCCCCGCCCTTCCTTTTATGGGCGGGTCGGGGCAGAGAGCCGATCCCTCGACGGGTAATCGCCGTCCACCTCCTCCAATCCATGAAGGCCATGCCCCTGCCTTAACACTCTCCCGCACCATGCGCCTCCGTTACCTAACCCACTTGATGCATGCAGCATACGTGGCTAAGGATAAGGGCATGGTGGGAAGAGTTAATTGGTAGTTACTCACCCGTGCATTAAAGTCATTCATGGGCCATTACAAGAGTGGCCCCACAATGATTGGCATTCCACGACGTGCGGGAGGACCGGAAACAGACCTGGGATCAGGTTAATCAAGAATCAACGAAGATCTCGAAAGGGCGAGCCACTGCTACACTTTTGCCTATGAACTAGTTAGGGCCTACCCTGACGACACCCGGCAGCGCGTTTGGGCCAGGCCCGGGGGCTCCTGTCGGTGCAACAAACCCTAGGTCCATTGCCCAGACTGTGCACATGCCTAAGGACAAATTTGCAGCATCCAAGATCAGGTCAAGCACGAAGGGATCAACTCTTTGAAGAATCAGAGAGCTGGTCGAGAAGACGAAGTAAAGCAAGAGAAGACAAGACATCACTAAGGGGAAAAAACCTCCATTGCCGGGCAAGCGAGCCTGGCGAGGTTGGGGTTGCCCCGGAAGCAAGCCTCCCGATCGTCTCGGTAGGCCTACCGGGGCTTGCGGAGGCAAACCACTCCATCGCACCAGCTCACAGCAATGCAAGTCATCAATCGGTGCAGTATCAAGCTCCTAAATGACTAAGTGGCTGCTTCTTGCCACATGGCGGCCACTTCCTGCAGAAAATACCTCCATATGACACCCATCCAGAGACGTGTCAAGCAAGCAGGCGCAAAGCTGGCAAAACAGCCCGACAAGGTTTGCCGGGCATGCTGTGATATGATACTAAGCGACACATTTAATGCCCTCTGTCCGCCTGCAAAGTTAGGTATGATAGCACTATTTGCTATCTACTCAGTATGTAAAGACTGATTTGCCACTATGGTGACCCCTTGATCTATAAAAGGAGGCCCGGTGGCAACCGTAGAAAGGATTCGGACCCTCGTACATTCATACGCGCGTAGCTACTCTCGCCCCGAGGCAACCCCGCCGGGCAAGAGCGTCGCGTTCTCCACCATTATCCACCATCAATCCACCAAAGCAGGAGTAGGGTTTTACACCTCGCGGCAGCCCGAACCTGGGTAAAAACTGCCTGTGTGATCTCTGTCATGCTGCGTGACGCTTATCTGCTCTTTGTGCAACGTACCCATCCCCCCGCCGAACCAAAAGGGGCTCATGGTCCCATAGGTGGCAGTGGTTTCCCACAACATGAGGAGCTCTCAGCAAAAAAGAAAAATTGGGGGTCTGTAAAAATGTTTACTGTTCAGGTACTATTTTGGTCCGATTTGTCTTTTTTGCTGAAGGCTGTTCAGATGTCCAAATGACTTGAAATTTGGAGCGGGCCTCACGCATCAAATTGTCTACCGCACAATTTTTTTTGGATTTTTTCATTTTTTTGAATTTTCTACAAATTATTTTATAACCGGGTGCAAATGAGCCTGGGCGCCGAAACACCGTACTAAACTTTCTTGGAAAATAGTAATGCTAAAAAAATGCCTCAATCATCTAGTGGTAATATTTGTGTGCGCACTACAGCAGAAGTCCCTAATCCAACTTTACATATTTCATGAGCGCCTTCCGTGCCGATGAATTATTATCCTAGCATAATTCACATCTGCAGCTACGAACCCTCCTCCTCCTATGCCACTGCCACAAGCTTCATCGTACACTACGGATGATGGTCTAGTTAATCTTAGAGAGGAGATGGCTAGATGCTCCAAGAGAATTTTGGAGTTGAGTTACCAAGGAACTGGATTTACCAAAAGCCATATCCAGAATACTTTGATGCAATTCAATTCCCTTCGGGATATAAAATTCCAGATTTTGCTAAGTTTAATGGAGAGGGTACAAAAACCACACGGGAGGATGTTAGTCAATACTTGGCACAATTGGGTGAAAGTGCGTTTATTTCCTTTATCTTTAACTAGTACCACATTTTCATGGTTTGCCGCTTTACCACATGGTTCTATTCGTTTATGGTCGCAAATAAAACAAAAATTTCTTGATCATTTTTATAATGGCAGCAATGAGCTTAAATTGCCACATCTTACATTGGTTAGACAAAAGCATGATGAATCGGTCTCCGATTACGTCAAGATATTTAGAGATATAAAAAACTGGTGCTATAGTTTGGTGATAATCTTGTGCTTAGTGGTTTGAGATGGCTCTAATAATAGTATGGATGATCGCCAAATGTTTTTCATGCGAGAGACATTTGGATGATCGTGTGATATGTCTCCAAGCAGGGTGATCGGGTCGATCATAGACATCTTGGGCCTTCCCTTGCGTGTCATACATGTGTTTTGTTGGAAATATGCCCTAGAGGCAATAATATTGTATTATTATAGTTCCATTATGCATAATTAAGAGTTTATATTTCATGCTATAACTGCTATGATCCTGGAATATGGGATTTAGTGGAAAACTCATATGCACGTGTGAAGTAATAAATGGTAACCATAGGTTCCCGGTCTTGCCTCTAAGACTGGCTCAAGTGTTGTCGGTGATCATGTTTTTCGGATCTTAGGATATTGTTAAGTGCAACGATAGTTGAAAGGATCGATATGGTTGACTAGATGGGTGGGGGTGGTGAATAGACAACTACCAAATTTTAGCTTTTCTTAACAAATTAGGTTTAGCAACAAATAGGTTGTCTAGATGTGCAACTAGGTGAGCAACCTATATGATACTAGCAACAACAATAACACAAGCAAGCAAAGGATACACCACAAATATAGCTTGCACAAAGTAAATGTAAGAAGTAACCACAAGTGCAGCCCATAAAGACGAGGATGTGTTATCGAAGTTCCTTCCCTTTGAGGGGAAGTACATCTCCGTTGGAGTGGTGTGGAGGGACAATGCTCCCGAAGAAGCCACTAGGGCCACCGTATTCTCCTAACACCCTCGCGCAATGCAAGATGCAGTGATTCCACCAGTGGTTCCCTTGAAGGTGTGAACCCCTTTACAAACAAGGTTGGGGCAATCCCCACAACCGAATTGTAGGCTCCCAACACCACCACGAAGCTTCACCACAATGGAATATGGCTCCGAGGTGACCTCAACTGTCTAGCGTGCTCAACCACTCAAGAGTAACAAGATCCGCAAGGGGTTAGTGGGGGGAATCAAATTTCTCTTGTAGGAACTATAGATCTAGGCCTTCTCAACTAATCCCTAGGAAATCAACAAGTTTGATTGGCTAGGGAGAGAGATCAGGAAAGAATGAGATTTTGAGCAACAATGGAGCTTGGGGAGAAAGAGGTAAGTCCACTTGTGTTGGGGATATACCCCGTGGTATGACCCGGCTTGAAGTAGGACCCGACTGAGACTTGGTTATTCATTGATAACCCGGCTGGACTTGGCGTCTCATCAATAACCCGCCTGGACTTGATGGTTCGTGATCGGGCCAGTTCATCAGAAAGACATGGACATGCGGTTCAACGAGAAGGCCCAAGAGCGACAAGACCCAACGGCCCAGAAGGCGGCTTATGGTAAAGCCGGTTTATGTTATGATGGGCCGGGTTAAGAGGAAAGGATGAGAAATATTTCCCTGTAAAGAATCAAGACCCAGACTTGTATCGGCTGGTACTAGAAGATAGGCTAGTCCTAATCCTATTGGGACTCCACATGTATCCAGCCCCTCTAACTTATATAAGGAGGGGCAGGTCACCCCAAGAGGGGAAAAATAATCTTTAAGGCTAGACACAACTAAAGGGGAGCCAACAGATGCGGCGACTCCCTCATGAGCATAATGAGACCTAGCCACAAACAGCATGTAGGGCTATTATGGGATGACGTTTCCCGGGGCCCGAAGCCGTCTAAACCCTTGTCTTGTGTGTTAATCCACCTCACATCTCTCGATTCCGGTCAACCCCTTTCAAGCTACCACAATGCGTTGGCCTCATGACTAAGTCCTCACACTAGGACATCTGTCGTGACAAATCCACGACAACTTGGGGAAGAAGAATCACTTATATAGTGGGGGCAACAATCCAACCATTATGCACCTTCAGCCTGTGCATAAGCGGTAGTACCGCTCGGGAGAGCGGTACTTCCATTGGCACGGAAGTTCCAGCACTGTGTGTTCAACTGAACAAGTCAGGGAGGGGGTAGTGCCGTCGGAGCAGTACTACCGCTCCCATCAGCGGTACTACGATGTAGTGTTGAGCAAATAGTTGGACTTGCGGTAGTAGAGAAGAACAACATGGTAGTGCCGCACAGAGCGGTACTACTGCTGAGTACTGCCTCTCTACTTCCGCTCGAAGGACAGAGCAGTCCAGAGGACTTAAAATAGGCGGTACTCCCAGCGGTATAAGAATAGCTGCAGTTCTGCCAGGGCGGTACTTCTGCGCTACTGTTAGTGTCCCAGTAAATCTGGGGTAGCGGGGTGCCAGTCAGAGGTGCAGTACCGTAGGGGCGGTACTACCGCCCTACTACCACTCATTTACAGAGCACTAAAATTAGGTGGAAGTGCCAGTAGCACTGAACTGCGGCAGCACCGCTAGAGCGGTACTACCGTGGTGTAGAGCGGTACTACTGTGGTGCAGAGCGGTACTACCATTTATGCGCCTCAAGAAAGCCCATGCACAAAGAAGGACAAGCTCCTGTGCCGGGAAGGAAAGAGGCTGCAAAAAGACTATGTACATGTCAATTCCATCGAAACCTTTTCAAAGTGGACCCCCTCTTAATAGTACTGTGGTCTTACGACTCAAATCCACCGAAAATGAAATAAAAACAACGTAGTTCCGAGGGGCACCATTCGTCTTGTGCCATATGATAGATTCTCTGAACTTCTCAATGCACACGATTAGTCTGCAAAAGAATTGTCATCAATCACCAGAACCACTAAAGGAGAAATATTCCCTAGCAATCTCCCCCTTTTTGGTGGATTGATGACAACAAGGGATTTGCATAAAGATAAAACAAGATAATATGCAAACCCAACATCTAAAAAATATAGATGGGCTCCCCATAGATGTGTGCACTAATTAAGTATGGCTTTGGAATGCAAATCACACACACTAGGATCAAGACTCCTGATACGTCTTCAACGTATCTATAATTTTTGATTGTTCCATGCTATTATATTACCCCTTTTGGATGTTTATGGACTTTATTTTACACATTTATATCATTTTTGGGACTAACCTACTAACCGGAGGCCCAGCCCGTATTGCTATTTTTTTTGCCTATTTCAGTATTTCAAAGAAAAGGAATATCAAACGGAGTCCAAACGGAATGAAACCTTCGGGAGTGTGATTTTTGGAACGAACGTGATCCAGAGGACTTGGAGTGCAAGTCAAGAAGCAGCCGAGGCGGCCACGAGAGGGTAGGGCATGATGACCCACAAGTATAGGGGATATATCGTAGTCCTTTCGATACGTAAGAGTGTCGAACCCAACGAGGAGCAGAAGGAAATGATAAGCGGTTTTCAGTAAGGCTTTCTCTACAAGTACTGAAATAGTAGGTGATAGATAGTTTTGTGATAAGATAAATAGTAACAAGAAAAAAGTAAACAAAGTAAATAAAGCGCAGCAAGGTGGCCCAATCCTTTATGTAGCAAAGGCTAAGCCTGGACAAATTCTAATAATGAAGAAGGAGCTCCCGACGACACATTGGGAATTATCGTCAAGCTAGTTTTCATCACGTTCGTAAGAATCGCGTTCGGTACTTTGATAATTTGATATGTGGGTGGACCGGCACTTGGGTACTGCCCTAACTTGGACAAGCATCCCACTTATGATTAACCCCCATTGCAAGCATCCACAACTACAAAAAGGAGTATTAAGGTAAACCTAACCACAACATTAGACATATGGGTCCATATCAACCCCTAACGAAGCAACACATAAACTAGGGTTTAAGCTTTTGTCACTCTAGCAACCCATCATCTACTTATTACTTCCCTATGCCTTCCTCTAGGCCCAAATAATGGTGAAGTGTCATGTAGTCGACGTTCACATAACACCACTAGAGGAAAGATAACATACATCTCATCAAAATATCGAACGAATGCCAAATTCACATGACTACTAATAGCAAGACTTCACCCATGTCCTCAGGAACAAACGTAACTACTCACAAAGCATATTCATGTTCAAAATCAGAGGAGTAATAATATGCATAAAGGATCTGAACATATGATCTTCCACCAAGTAAACCAATTAGCATCAACTACAAGGAGTAATCAACACTACTAGCAACCCACACGTACCAATTTGTGGTTTTGATACAAGATTGGATACAAGAGATGAACCAGGATTTTGAGAGGAGATGGTGCTGGTGAAGATGTTGATGGAGATTGACCCCCTCCTAAAGAGAGGATCGTTGGTGATGATTTCCCCCTCCCGGAGGGAAGTGTCCCCGGCAGAACAGCTCCGCCAGAGCCCTAGATTGATTCCGCCAAGGTTCTGCCTCGTGGCGGCGGAGTTTCGTCCCGTAAGCTTGCCCACGATTTTTTCCAGGGTAAAAGTGATGATATAGCATAAGATGGACGCCAGAGGCCCACCAGGGGGCCCAGGAGATAGGAGGCCGCGCCCTATAGGGGGGGGGGGGGGGCGCCCCTTGTCTCCTGGACAGGGTGTGGCCCCGCTGGCCTATTTCTTTCGCTCATAAATTCTTATTAAATCCAAAAAGTTGTTTCGTGGAGTTTCAGGACTTTTGGAGTTGTGCAGAATAGGTTTCCAATGTTTGCTCCTTTTCCAGCCAGAATTCCAGCTGCCGGCATTCCCCCTCTTCATGGTAAACCTTGTAAAATAAGAGAGAATAGCCATAAGTATTGAGATATAATGTGTAATAACAGCCCATAATGCAATAAATATTGATATAAAAGCATGATGCAAAATGGACGTATCAACTCCCCCAAGCTTAGACCTCGCTTGTCCTCAAGCGGAAGCCGAAATCGAAAAATATGTCCACATGTTTAGAGATAGAGGTGTCGATAAAAGTAAAATACGGACATGAGGGCATCATGATCATAACAGAGACATATATATATATTTTGTCATATGATTTCCTATGCTCAAGTAATAAGCAATTCACAATGTCAAGTATGGTTCAAAAACTTCATTGGGAACTAACAAACTATAATCTCAGTCATTGAAGCAATTGCAATTTATCGTAACATCAAGAAGAGTCAATAATAGAGTTTTTTAACAAGCTCACATACTCAACTATCTCGTAGTCTCCCATAATTGCTAACACTCACGCAATACTTGTGGTTATAGAGTTTCAGCCGGACACTGAGAAAGATAGGGGCTTATTGTGTTGCCTCCCAACGTATTCACCTTTAGGTGATGTCAACAATAATAGCCTATGCCAACTTACATCCAATTGGATATATGTATCATTATCTTTCAACACGAGGAGCTTGCCAAAGGATAAAATGAAAAAGGGAAAGGTGAGCATCACCTTGACTCAAGCATAAAGTAAAACATAAAGTAAAAGATAGGCCCTTCGTAGTGGGAAGCAGAGGTTGTCATGCGCGTTTAGGGTTGATGCATAAAGTCTTAGTGCAAAAGAACGTCACTTTATATTGCCCCTTGTATGTGGACCTTTATTATGCAGTCCGTCGCTTTTATTACTTCCACAACAAGTTCGTACAAAGTTTATTTTCTCTGCACTAATAAGTCATACATATCTAGAGAGCAATTTTTATTGCTTGCACCGATGACAACTTACTTGAAGGATCTTACTCAATGCATAGGTAGGTATGGTGGACTCTCATGGCAAAACTGGGTTTGAGGGTATTTGGAAGCACAAGTAGTATCTCTACTTGGTGCAAGGAATTTGGCTAGCAAGAGGGGGAAAGGCAAGATCAACATGTTTGGAAGGTCAATGACAATATACTTTAACTGAGATGTCGGAAAACATAAACCATTATGTTGTCTTCCTTGTCCAACATCAACTCTTTTAGCATGTCATACTTAATGAGTGCTTCACAATCATAAAAGATGTCCAAGATAATATATTTATATGTGAACCCCTCTTTCCTTATCACTTCCTATTAATTGCAACGATGACCAAGGCTGCGTTCATCAACTCTCAACAATTTTTATGCCTTATACTTTCGAGTTATCACTATCCATAAGATCAATATGAACTCTTTTATTCTTTCTACTTTCTCAAGATCATAGCAATCATAGAAAAGCCCTTGACTCAACACTAATCTTTATTATAGGTAGCACACGGACTTGATTACATAAAGAGATCACAATGCAAAACTCAAAACTACTTGATATCAAAAACTTCAAACTACTAGATCAAGATACTACTAAAAGGATCGAACTAAATAAAGTGGTAAAAATAAGAGTGTGATGGTGATACGATACCGGGACACCTCCCCCAAGCTTGGCAGTTGCCAAGGGGAGTGCCCATACCCATGTGATTATTTCTTCGGAGGTGGTGAAGTAGGAGTTGTTGATGATGTAGGCTTGTCGTCTGTCTTCCAGGGCATCAGCTCTCCATCATAAAAGGATGATCGAGTCTCTGGGATCCTTAAATCTACAGCCAAACTCATTCGCTTGAATCTATATTCATACTCACAGTTCTGGTTTTGCAGGTCATAGATCAGAGCTTGGAGGTGCTCGATTTTCTCTTGAAGCTTGAAGATGGTCTCCCCAATGACTTGGGCATCCAGCTTGTGGTTGTTGGTGAACTCCGTGATCATCATCTGGTTGGCGTTGAGTCCACGCTCCACTATTGCTTGACACCTGAAAATTTCTTGCTCCACGGCTTTGAGCTTTGTCTCCACGCTCCCGGTACGCCTTGGTCCCTCCACATCGCGGATGTTCAGAACCCCCTCACGCATCTCAATGGTTTGAGGGTGATGCAGCACCTCCGCGAGATAGGGGTTGATAACCCTCTTCAAGAACTTGTCCTTAGAAGCGCTTGGAGACGCCATGATGCTCTAGATCTAAAACAGAAACAGCTCGAAATGAAAACAGAGGATATTTGCGTGATACGGTGTTCAAAACCTTCGGTAGTATATATAACGAATTTTTACCGACCAAAATACGTAACATACAAGAAAACGGAGTCCGGGAGGCACACGAGGTGCCAACGAGACAGGGGGGCGCGCCCTACAGGGGGGGGGCGGCCTCCTCTCTCGTGGGAGCCTCGTGTCCCTTTCGGACTACTTCTTTCTTCCTAAAATTCTTAAATAATCCAAAACTGATAAAAATTGCCATTAGAGTTGTTTTGGAGTCGGTTTACTTACCGTACCACGTACCTACGCCTTTTCGGAGTCTGGAGCGTTCTGGAACGTGTCTCTTATGTATTCCTCATGGGTTATGGTTTCAATAATATTAGTTTCAACATTGATAGGATTACCTAAAATATAATTTTTAATTCTTTGACCGTTTACCACCCTCGGATTTGTGCCTTCGAAGATGTTGATTTTTATAGCACCAGAACGATAAACCTCCTCGATAACGTAGGGACCTTCCCATCTTGAGAGAAGTTTTCCTGCAAAAAATCTTAAACAAGAGTTGAATAATGACACATAATCTCCTATGTTAAACTCACACTTTTGTATCCTCTTATCATGCCAGCATTTGACTTTTTCTTTGAAAAGCTTGGCATTCTCATAGGCTTGGGTTCTCCATTCATCAAGTGAGCTAATATCAAATAACCTTTTCTCACCGGCAAGTTTTAAGTCATAATTGAGCTCTTTAATAGCCCAATATGCCTTATGTTCAAGTTCAAGAGGTAAATGACATGCTTTTCCATAAACCATCTTATAAGGAGACATACCCATAGGATTTTTGTATGCAGTTCTATAGGCCCATAATGCATCATCAAGTTTTTTGGACCAATTCTTTCTAGATCTATTCACAGTCTTTTGCAAAATTAATTTGAGCTCCCTATTGCTCAACTCTACTTGACCACTGGACTGCGGGTGATAAGGAGATGCGATTCTATGATTGACATCATACTTAGGGAGCATCTTACGGAAAGCACCACGAATAAAGCGTGAACCACCATCAGTCATAAGATATCTAGGGACTCCAAACCTCGGAAAAATAACTTCTTTAAGCATTTTAATAGAAGTGTTATGATCAGCATTACTAGTTGGAATAGCTTCTACCCACTTAGTAACGTAATCAACAGCAACTAAAATATGTGTATAACCATTGGAGGCAGGAAAAGGTCCCATATAATCAAAGCCCCAAACATCAAACGGTTCAATAACAAGAGAATATTTCATAGGCATTTCTTGACGTCTACTAATGTTACCTATTCTTTGACATTCATCACAAGATAAGACAAACTTACGAGCATCTTTGAAGAGAGTAGGCCAATAAAAACCAGATTGTAATACCTTGTGTGCAGTTCTATCTCCAGCGTGGTGTCCTCCATAGGATTCAGAGTGACACTTGCATAGGATTTGTTCCTGTTCATGCTCAGGCACACAACGTCTAATAATACCATCTACTACTTCTTTATAAAGGTGTGGATCATCCCAGAAGTAATGTCTTAAATCATAAAAGAACTTTTTCTTTTGCTGGTATGTGAAACTAGGCAGTATATATTTAGCAACAATGTAATTAGCATAATCAGCATACCAAGGAGCAGTACGAGAAGCATTGACAACCGCTAATTGTTCATCAGGAAAACTATCATTAATAGTCAGTGGGTCATCAGGAACATTCTCTAACCTAGACAAGTTGTCTGCAACGGGGTTCTTAGCTCCCTTTCTATCAATAATATGCAAGTCAAATTCTTAGAGCAAGAGAACCCATCTAATGAGTCTAGGCTTAGCATATTTCTTTTCCATAAGATATTTAATAGCAGCATGATCAGTGTGAATACTAACTTTGGAATCAACAATATAAGGTCTAAACTTATCACATGCAAACACAACTACTAAGAACTCTTTTTCCGTAGTAGCATAATTTCTCTGGGCATTATCAAGAGTCTTACTAGCATACTGGATAACATTCAATTTCTTATCGACTCTTTGCCCTAAAACAGCATCTACAACATAATCACTAGCATCGCACATAATTTCAAAAGGTAAGTTCCAATCAGGTGGCTTAACAATAGGTGTAGTGATCAAAGCTTTCTTGAGTGTTTCAAATGCTTCTACACAATCATCATCAAAGACAAAAGGAATATCTTTTTTCAATAAATTAGTCAGAGGCCTAGAGATTTTAGAAAAGTCCTTAATGAACCTCCTATAAAAGCCGGCATGACCAAGGAAACTTCTTATACCTTTTATGTCCTTGGGACATGGCATCTTTTCAATAGCATCAACTTTGGCTTTATCAACTTCAATACCTCTGTCGGAGATCTTGTGCCCCAAGACAATGCCTTCATTAACCATAAAGTGACACTTTTCCCAATTCAGGACGAGACTAGTGTCTTCGCATCTCTGCAAAACTCGATCAAGGTTGCTCAAACAATCATCAAAAGAGGATCCATAGACGGAGAAGTCATCCATGAATACCTCACAAATCTTTTCACAAAAATTAGAAAATATAGCCATCATGCATCTTTGAAAGGTAGCAGGTGCATTACATAGACCAAAAGGCATACCTCTATAAGCAAAAGTACCAAAAGGGCAAGTAAAACTAGTTTTAGATTGATCCTTCGCTGACACAGGTATTTGAGAGAAACCAGAATAACCATCCAGAAAGCAAAAATGTGTGTGTTTGGATAGCCTTTCTAGCATTTGATCAATAAAAGGTAAAGGGTAATGATCTTTCTTAGTAGCTTTATTTAAGTTACGGAAATCAATTACCATCCTATAGCCTGTAATAATTCTTTGCGGGATCAATTCATCTTTATCATTAGGAACAACGGTAATACCTCCCTTTTTAGGGACACAATGGACATGGCTTACCCATTCACTATTAGCAACGGGATAAATAATACCTGCCTCAAGGAGCTTTAGAATCTCCTTTCTTACCACTTCCTTCATTTTGGGATTTAATCGTCTTTGAGGATCTCTAACTGGTTTGGCATCTTTCTCCACTAAAATTTTGTGTTGAAATAATGTGGGACTAATGCCCTTAAGATCATCCAGAGTATATCCAATAGCAGCTCGGTGCTTCTTCAGAGTTTTCAATAATCTTTCTTCTTCCTTCTCTGAAAGATTAGCACTAATAATAACAGGATATATTTCTTTTTCATCAAGATAAGCATACTTGAGATTATCAGGTAAGGGTTTGAGTTCAAACACGGGATCACCCTTGGGTGGAGGGGAATCCCCAAGAATTTCAACAGGAAGGTTATGTTTTAGCATAGGTTCTTGTTTAAGGAACACTTCATCTATTTCTTCCCTTTCCTTCATAAACATATCGTTTTCATGGTCTAACAAATAATGTTCTAACGGATCAGTTGGAGGAACAGCAATAGAAGCAAGACCAATAATCTCATCCTTACTAGGTGGTTCCCTTTCAAGAGGTTGTCTACTAAACTTAGCAAAATTGAACTCATGAGACATACCATCTATGCCAACAGTGACGACCTTCCTTTTACAATTAATCTTAGCACTAGCAGTATTCAAGAAGGGTCTACCAAAAATAATGGGACAAAAATCATCTTGTGGGGAAGCAAGAACAAGAAAATCAGCAGGGTATTTAATCTTCCCACACAAGACTTCAACATCTCTAACAATCCCAATAGGTTTAATGGTGTCCCTATTAGCAAGCTTAATAGTAACATCAATGTCTTCTAATTCAATAGGTGCAATATCGTGCATAATTTCTTTATAAAGATCATAAGGTATCGCACTAGCACTAGCACCCATATCACATAAGCCATGATAACAATGATCTCCTATTTTAACAGAAATAACAGGCGTGCCTACAACAGGTCTATGTGTCTTAGTATCGGGTCTAGCAATATTAGCAGTTTCACCCAAGAAAGAGATAACATGCCCATCTAAGTCCTCATCCAAGAGATCTTTAATCATAGCAATACCAGGTTCAACATTAATTTGCTCAGGAGGTGTATAGGTCCTAGTATTACTCTTATGAACAACAGTCGAAGCTTTAGCATGATCTTTTATCCTAATAGGAAAAGGAGGTTTTTCGACATAAGCAGTAGGAATAATAGGATCACTATATGTAATAGTCTTTTCTTCGACTGTAATAGGTGCAACTACTTTCACTTCAATAGGAGGATTATATTTAAACCACTTCTCTTTAGGGAGATCAACGTGAGTAGCAAAAGTTTCACAAAAAGTAGCTACTATCTCAGAGTCAAGTCCATACTTAGAGCTAAATCCACGGAAAGCATCGGTATCCATAAAAGATTTAACACAATCGAACTTAGGTGTCATACCTGACTCCTTACCATCATCGGAACCCCAATCTTTAGAGTTGTGTTTAATTCTTTCCAATAAGTCCCATTTGAAATCAATAGTCTTCAGCATATAGGAACCAGCACAGGAAGTATCAAGCAAGTTGCGATTATCAAGAGAAAGCCGAACATAAAAATTCTGAATAATCATTTCCCGAGAGAGCTCATGATTGGTGCATGAATACAACATTGACTTAAGCCTCCCCCAAGCTTGAGCGATGCTTTCTCCCTCGCGAGGCCAGAGATTATATATGTAATTACGATCACGACGAACAAGATGCATAGGATAGAACTTCTGGTGAAATTCCAACTTCAATCGCTTATAATTCACAGATCTCGTATCATCACATAGCCTATACCATGTCATTGCATCTCCCTCCAAAGATAAAGGGAATACCTTCCTTTTGACAACATCATCGGGGATACCTGCAAGCTTAAATAATCCACAAACTTCATCCACAAAGATAAGGTGTAAGTCGGGATGCAATGTTCCGTCTCCTGCAAAAGGATTAGCTAGCAGTTTCTCTATCATACCCGAAGGAATCTCAAAGTGAATATTTTCATAAGGTTCAGTAGGTTGAGGATCATCTATTGGCTCTTCTGGTTGGGGTGAAGATACCCCAAACAAGCCCCTCAAAGGATTAGTTTCCATAGTGACAAGTAACAAAAAATTTCAGCACACTATATAAATGTTTCCTTACCAAGTTCCACTCACCAAAAGCGCTACACTCCCCGGCAGCGGCGCCAGAAAAGAGTCTTGATGACCCACAAGTATAGGGGATCTATCATAGTCCTTTTGATAAGTAAGAGTGTCGAACCCAACGAGGAGCAGAAGGAAATGATAAGCGGTTTTCAGTAAGGTTTTCTCTGCAAGTACTGAAATAGTAGGTGATAGGTAGTTTTGTGATAAGATAAATAGTAACGAGCAAAAAGTAAACAAAGTAAATAAAGTTCAGCAAGGTGACCCAATCCTTTATGTAGCAAAGGATAAGCCTGGACAAATTCTAATAATGAAGAAGGAGCTCCCGAGGACACATTGGGAATTATCGTCAAGCTAGTTTTCATCACGTTTGTAAGATTCGCGTTCGATACTTTGATAATTTGATATGTGGGTGGACCGGCACTTGGGTACTGCCCTAACTTGGACAAGCATCCCACTTATGATTAACCCCTATTGCAAGCATCCGCAACTAGAAAAAGGAGTATTAAGGTAAACCTAACCACAACATTAGACTATGGGTCCATATCAACCCCTAACGAAGCAACGCATAAATTAGGGTTTAAGCTTCTGTCACTCTAGCAACCCATCATCTACTTATTACTTCCCTATGCCTTCCTCTAGGCCCAAATAATGGTGAAGTGTCATGTAGTCGACGTTCACATAACACCACTAGAGGAAAGACAACATACATCTCATCCAAATATCAAACGAATACCAAATTCACATGACTACTAATAGCAAGAATTCATCCATGCCCTCAGGAACAAACGTAACTACTCACAAAGCATATTCATGTTAAAAATCAAAGGAGTAATAATATGCATAAAGGATCTGAACATATGATCTTCCACCAAGTAAACCAATTAGCATCAACTACAAGGAGTAATCAACACTACTAGCAACCCACATGTACCAATTTGTGGTTTTGATACAAGATTGGATACAAGAGATGAACTAGGGTTTTGAGAGGAGATGGTGCTGGTGAAGATGTTGATGGAGATTGACCCTTTCCTTATGAGAAGATCGTTGGTGATGACGTTGGTGATGATTTCCCCCTCCCGGAGGGAAGTGTCCCCGGCAGAACAGCTCCGCCAGAGCCCTAGATTGATGCCGCCAAGGTTCCACCTCGTGGCGGCGGAGTTTTGTCCCGTAAGCTTGCCCACGATTTTTTCCAGGGTAAAAGTGATGATATAGCAGAAGATGGACACCGGAGGCCCTCCAGGGGGCCCAGGAGATAGGAGGCTGCGCCCTATAGGGGGGGCGCGCCCCCTGTCTCCTGGACAGGGTGTGGGCCCCCTGGCCTATTTCTTTCGCTCATAAATTCTTATTTAATGAAAAAAGTTGTTTCGTGGAGTTTCAGCACTTTTGGAGTTGTGCAGAATAGGTTTCCAATGTTTGCTCCTTTTCCAGCCAGAATTCCAGCTGCCGGCATTCCCCCTCTTCATGGTAAACCTTGTAAAATAAGTGAGAATAGCCATAAGTATTGAGATATAATGTGTAATAACATCCCATAATGTAATAAATATTGATATAAAAGCATGATGCAAAATGGACGTATCAGGGCGCCCCCCCTGTCTCATGGGCCCCTCGGGAGGCCACCGACGTACACTCCTATATAAGCCTACGTACCCCGAAAACATCCAGGGAGCCAACGAAACACAGTTTCCACCGCCGTAACCTTCTGTATCCGCGAGATCCCATCTTGGAGCCTTCGTCGGCGCTCCGTCGGAGGGGGAATCGACCAAGGAGGGCTTCTACATCAACACCATAGCCCCTCCGATGAGTTGTGAGTAGTTTATCACAGACCTTCGGGTCCATAGTTTATCACATGGATTTTCCCGGAGAGGAGAGGATGATGCAGTACAATAGAGATAAGTATTTAACTCAGTTAAGAACCAAGGTTATCAATCCAGTAGGAAAACCATGCAACACCTCGTTAGCAGTACCTACACACAAAATAACAAATACTTGCATCAATGCAAACAAGGGGTTGTCAATCCCTCATAAGTTAATCGCAAGGATCAAATCTTGTAGTGATAGATAGATAAATAAAATAAAGTAAATAAAATTACAGCAAGGTATTTTTGGATTTTAATATATGATAAAGATAAGACCGTGGGACATAGTTTTCACTATAGGCTTCGCTGTTGAAAATAGCATACGATGTGTAAACAAATTACTGTTGGGCAATTGATAGAAAAGCGAATAATCATGACAATATCCAAGGCAATGATCATGTATATAGGCATCACATCCGAGACAAGTATACCGACTCCTGCCTGCATCTACTACTATTAGTCCACACATCGACCGCTATCCAGCATGCATCGAGAGTATTAAGTTCATAAAGAACAGAGTAATGCCTTAAGCAAGCTGACATGATGTAGACAAAGTAAATCCAATCAATATGAATAAACCCCATCGTTTATCCTTAATGGAAACGATACAAATACATGTCATGTCCCCTTCTGTCATTGGGATTGAGCACCGCAAGATCGAACCCATCACAAAGCACCTCTCCCATTGCAAGATAAAACAATCTAGTTAGCCAAACTAAACAGATAGATCGGTGAGAAATACTGTGCTATAACAATCACGCGTAAAATAGTTCAGAGAAGACTCAAATAGTATTCATGGATAATCTGATGATAAACCCACAATTCATCGGATCCTAAAAAACACACCGCAAAAAAGGATTACGTCGAATAGATCTCCAAGAACATCAAGGAGAACATTGTATTGAGGATCAAAGAGAGAGAGAGAGAGAGAGAGAGAGAGAGAGAGAGAGAGAGAGGACGCCATCTAGCTACTAGCTATGGACCCTTAGGTCTGTGGTAAACTACTCACACATCATCGGAGGGGTAGCAAGGTTGATGTAGAAGCCCTTAGTGATCGAATCCCACTCCGCCAGAGTACTGGAAAAGAGCTCCATATGGGATCTTGCAAGAACAGAAGCTTGCGGCGGCGGAAAAAGTGTTTTGGATGGCTCCCTATTGGTTTCCTGATTTTAGAGAATATATGGAGCTGGAATTAGGTGAAATGAATGGACGAGGGGCCCACGAGGCACTAGGGCGCGCGTACCCACTGGGCAGGCCCTGGTGGCTCGTGGCTACCTCCTTAATATTTTATCTCTCTCCCGAAGCTTCCAGGGTCTCTTATGTCTAGAAAAAAATTGTCAAAAAGTTTCGTGGCATTTAGACTTCATTTGGTACCAATTTCCTGGAAAACCAAAAACAGGCAAAAAAACAACAAGTGGCACTGGGCACTAAGTTAATAGGTTAGTCCCAAAAAATGATATGTAATTGCATAATAAACATCCAAGATTGATACTATACTAGCATGGAACATTCAAAAATCATAGATACGTTGGAGACGTATCATGTACCTGGTCTAGATTCCTAATACAAGGGAAAAGAGTGTTGTGAAAGATGCAGTGCATGACGTCCAAGAACGAAATGAGCTCCGTGTGAGTGGATCCCTTAGCAGTAGTCACGGTCCTGGAGTAACGAAGCATCATAGACTACTGTTGAGTAGGTGTTTCCTTGTGAGGCCAGAGTCCAACAGGGTTGTCTTCCTCCTCATCAGCAATGCCCAGACTATCTATGAATGTCGCAACCTTCAGTCTCCTCCCACCAGTCATCCAACATTTGGATCTTCCTCATATACATGAAAGTGAATAGTGGCATAGAATTCAGACACAATCTCTGAGTCGTAATCCTTGTTGAATGTGACGATCGGGATGAGACCCCACTGCTGAAAAAGTGCAAGAGCTTCTCCAAAGTAACTAGGATCTATCTCCTTGTGATGTATGTCGATACACTTGACAGCCACAAATAGGTTCTTCTTGGCTTTCAGGATGTCCACATAGATAAGTGACTGCTCCTCTGTCTAGAATGGACGACCAACAAGAGCCTCATCCTGAGGACGGCGATATGGGTTGCACAGACAGAAAGCAACAAACTCCTTGGAAGACATCTCATCTGGAGGAATGCTCTTATCCTTCTCCTTCGGCTTACTGGCGGTTTTCTTCACATGTTGCTTTGGTGGCCCATTGGAACTGGTTGGTGCTTCATCTGAGGTACGATAGCGCTTGGAGCCACCATGACGATTTGGGTTCTTGCGACATGCTTGATGAGCGGAGCTACCACCACATGGAACCCACAACACAAAGCGAGGGAAGAGCAGGTGTAAAGCCATTGCATAAGGCAAGAGATACAAATTGAGAATAGAGGACAGTGCAATTTTTTTGAAAAATAGGTCAAAGTGGTAGTACCGCAGGAGACGAGAGGGAGTACCGCTACAAGCGGTAGTACTGTGCGTGTCCCAGCGATAGTACCGCCCACCCTACGGGGAGACAACCGCGGCATGGATCCGGTAGTACCAGTGATGTAGAAGTTCAAAATTTTGGCAAAGTACGTCTATACTCCTATCTAGCAGTCATCACGCATCTTACTCATTGATACGTCTACAACGTATATACAATTTATTATTGTTCCATGCTATTATATTATCAATCTTGGATATTTTATATGCATTATTATGCTATTCTATATCATTTTTTGGGACTAATCTATTAACCTAGTGCCCAGTGACAGTTACTGTTTTTCCTTGTTTTTGTCTTCACAGAAAATCAATACCAAACGGAGTCCAAATGGAATGAAACTTTTTGACGATTTTTCATGGACCACAACACACCCTGGAAGCTTCGGGAGGAAGCTAAAAGGGCCACGAGGTGGCGACAAGCTCAGGGGGTGTGCCCTCCAAGCTTGTGGGCCCCTCGTTACTCTTCTAACCCTAATTATTCTTTTATAAATACCCAAACATTCCCCGAAGACCAGGGGTACACCAAAAATACTTCTCCGCCGCCGCAAGTTTCTGTCTTCATGAGATCCCATCCGGGGACCTTTTCTGGTACTCCACTGGAGGGGGATTCGATCACGGAGGGCTTCTACATCAACCTTGCTACCCTTCCAATGATGTGTGAGTAGTTTAACATAGACCTACGGGTTCATAAGTAGTAGCTAGTGTTGGGAAACGTAGCATGCAATTTCAAAAATATTCCTACGCTCACGCAAGATCTATCTAGGAGATGCATAGCAACGAGAGGGGGAGAGTGTATCTATGTACCCTCGTATACCGAAAGCGGAAGCATTTGACAACGCGGTTCATGTAGTCGAACCTCTTCTCGTTCCGACCGATCAAGCACCGAACGTACGGTACCTCTGAGTTCTGCACACGTTCAGCTCGATGACATCCCTTGAACTGTTGATCCAGCAAAGTGTCGAGGAAGTAGATGAGTTCTGTCAGCACGACAACGTGGTGACAGTGATGGTGAAGTGACCCGCGCAGGGCTTCACCTAAGCACTACGAGAATTTGACCGGAGGCGTAATCTGTGGAGGGGGGTGCCACACACGGCTAACAATTGTTGGTGTGTTGACTAGGCGCCCCTCCCCACATATATATAGGTGGGAGGGGGAGGGGAGAGGCCAGGAGGAGCCTAAGAGCTGGCCGTCGCCCCCCTTGGGGCTTTCCTTGCCTCCGCCCCCCTTTCCATGTATGCATGAAGGGGAAGGAAAGAGGGGGGAGGGGTGAGCGAAGGAAGTGGGAATCCTAATTCCACCTTTCCTTTCCCTTCCCCCTTCCTTCTCCACCTCCTATGGCCCTATAGGGCGCACCAGCCCCTTGTGGGCTAGTGTGTTCCTTCACAAGGCCCATATGGCCCATAGGATTGCCGAGGGTACCCGAAACACCTTTCGGTGACCCGATAAGTACCCGATACTCTCCGGAACACTTCTGGTGTCCAAATACCATCGTCCTATATATCAATCTTTACCTCTCGACCATTTTGAGATTCCTCGTCATGTCCGTGATCTCATTCAGGACACCAAACAACATTCGGTCACCAAATCACATAACTCATATAATACAAAATCGTCATCGAACGTTAAGCGTGCGGACCCTACAGGTTCAAGAACTATGTAGACATGACCTGGACACCTCTCCAGTCAATAACCATTAGCGGAACTTGGATGCTCATATTGGCTCCTACATATTCTACGAAGATCTTCATCGGTCGAACCGTAATGACAACATACGTTATTCCCTTTGTCCATCGGTATGTTACTTCCCCGAGATTCGATCGTCGGTATCTTCATACCTAGTTCAATATCATTACCGGCAAGTCTCTTTATTCGTTCCGTAATACATTGCTACATCTTGAGCTTGCGTTGGTTTTCCTCGAAGAGGAGAGGGTGATGCAGTGTAACGCCCCAGATCCGTTGCGCCAGGTGTCTGCCAGTTATTCGCCTTCGTTGCCATGTCATTTGCTAGCGTGTTGCACTTTGCCATGTCATCATCTGCATTTCATATCATGTCATCTTGTGCATTTCATTTTGCATATGTGTTCGTCTCATGCATCCGAGCTTTTCCCCATTGTCCGTTTTGCAATCCGGCACTCCTATACCCTCCGGCGTTCCCCTTTTGCCTCTATGCGTGTGCGGGTGTTAAACGTTCTCGGAATGAACCGAGTCTTGCCAAGCGGCCTTGGTACACCACCCGTAGACCGCCTGTCAAGCTTCGTGCCATTTGGAGGTCGTTTGATATTCCAACGGTTAACCGGGTAACCGTAAAATCCTCTTTTGTGTGCAGCCCAACATCCCTTCCAAAGTGCCGAAAACCCAGCAAACTCCCCTCCATGCTCTCGGTCGTTCGATCACGATCGCGTGGCCGAAAACCGCACCTCATTTGGACTCTTGTAGCTCCCTCTATCTATAAATATGTCTTCCTCCCCCGAAATTCGCGGATGAATCCACCCCTAACCCTAGCCTACTCCTTCCTCTCGCCCGGCGAACATGTCCGTGCACCGCCGGATGAAACCCGCCGCCGTTCCCGGCCAATCCGCGGCCGCCACGTGTCACCGCCGCCTCCACCCACCGCGCCGGCCCGCTCGGCCCGCCGCGGGCCCATGCGGGCCCGAAGCCGCGCCGCCGCCCGAGGCTGCGCCTCGCCCCGCGCCGCCACTGAGCAACAGCCCCGCCGCCTCGCTCTCGTCACCGCCGCCGCAGTCGAGCTCGCCGGCGCCGCCGCCTCTGCCGCTCTTCGCCGCCTCACCGTCCGCACTGCGCCGCCCGCGCCTCCACGCCTCCCTGCCTAGCGCTGCCGCCGCCATGCGCCGCCTCTCGCCGGCGCCGCCCCGCTGTCACCGCGCCGGCACTGCCCCTCGCCGGAGAACGCGCCTCGCCGGAGTTCAAGAGCACACCGGAGCTCCGGCCAGATTCGATCCGGGGAGTGGGACGAGATCCACCACTCCCCTGATCCAAACGGCCTCCCCGCGCCCGGATCCCTCCGTCCCGGATCTTCCCCGTCCCATTTTTCGCGAGGGTATATTTCCACCAAGTCCCCGAATCCCTGACATAATCATGCCATGTTCATCGCATTGTATCTCTGTGCATACTGCTCTGTTTCGTGCGTGTAATATGTCAAATTGTTCGTCTCAACGAGTACTTCATTTCATTCCATTGCATCATTCTCATTTGAGCTCATCTTGATGCCCGAAATGCTGTTGGAAGAGTGCATGTTGCTGTTAACCTGCTGAAACTGTTATAAATTGCTCATTTGTCATTTTTGCCATGATTGATGTGTGCATCCTATGAGGTTGATGTCTACATGTGTTTTGCTCTATGCCATATCTTATTTACAGAGGTGCTTACCATCTAATTTTGTGGTCAATGTGGTGACTAGCACAAGCATGCAAACTAGGCATCGTGATGTTGCTCATTTTGGTCCCTGTTCTGCTGTTATTCTGATGCCATGTAAACTTGTTGCTATAGAGATATCCATGCATATTTTGAGATACTTCAGTAAGGATGTTTTGAACATATGGTTATGAGCTATCCATTCATGCCCTTGTTTGCAATTATGGAGTAGTCTAGTATGTCATTTTCGTGCTCTACTTTTGCTTCAAAATGTTTCCTGGCAGATTGTTTACATGTTATTCAATTTGGCCAAGGTTGCTATAGTTGATCCTTGCATGCTATGGACTTGTTCTTGACTTGGTTTGTTTCACAAACATGTCTTCTTAATTATGCTATGCTTATCTTGTCATGCAATGACTTGTGATGAGTGAATCGAGCTTGTTGAGGGTACTTGCTGTTACTGTTTTGCTAGGCTGAATCTGTTATTTCGTGATGCTATATAAACATGTTGCTACTAGTCATTCTATGCATAATCTGGAGATGTTCTATAAACATGTTTTGATCTACATGTTATGCCCTATCCATCCATGCCCCTGGTTGCATTTATAGCTTGCTGTAGATTGTTCATATCTTGCTCCAAAGTTGCTAAATGATGTTGCTGTCAGCCTGTTAACGTTAAGTTCAATGTTTCCATGATTGTTTTCTAGTGATCCATGCATCCTATGAACTTGTTCTTGCCATGCTTAGCTTCAAAAACATGCCTTCTTACTGTTGGTTGCCTTGCCATGCCATGTATTGCTCTGTGGTGAGTGGTTCAAGCTCACCAAAATGCCTACTTATTGTTGTTCCTGCCATGTTGAAATCTGTAATATAACTTGCCATGTTTACATGGGTGCCATCATATTTTCTATGCCTTTTTGGCTCATGTCAGTAAGGGACTTTTGATCTATGCTTTTAGTAGATTCATGCCATGCCTTTGTTTGCCATGATAAGTTCCTGTAACATGCTGTTTGATAGCTCTAAACATTGCAACCTGATGTTATTTCTGCTAAAGTCTGAAACTGTTATTATTTGCAATCTTACCATGTGTTTTGGAGCATGTTCTAGTGATTTCTGGAGATAGCTCAGTGTTCATGTTTTGTAGTGCTTTACCTGTACTTCATGCCCATGCCTTTTGTTATTATGTTGGGGTGCTGTAGCATATTGTTTTGATGCTTGCAATATGCCTAGTTGCTGTTATGGACAGACTGTTGCGATAACTTGTATAGAGTGCATGTGTTGAACCGTTGCTCCGTTTTGAGTGTGCTCTATATGAAACTTGCTTGATTTTGCACGTAGTTTCATATTATCATGTTGCATCCTTGTTTTTATGTGTTTGCTTGATGTTTGGGTGCATTTTGCATCAATGCCATGTTTAACTTGTTTTGCTCATATCTTCTAGGCCGTAGCTCTGAATTAAATGAACTTTATATGTAACTTGACTAGAATTTCGTGTAGATCATCTTGGTGCATCTTAACTTGCTGTTTAACTACTTGAACTTAAGGTTTATTCAGTTCTGGACCCATTTCGAAATTTGCATATGAGGACTTCCCGGAATTGTTATATGTTGTTTCCGGCCTCATTTAAACTTGCCTTGCATCATCTCTTGCCATGAGTAGCCTCATATAGCTTTCTCATGCATCATGTCTTGTCTATGTGTGGTGTGTTTACCATGTTGTGTGCTTCTTCTCGATAGTTCCCGTTTCATTGCGATCGTGAGGATTCGTTCGTCTATGTGTGGATCGTCTTCGTGGCTTCATCTTCTTCATGGACTCGTTCTTCTTCCTAGCGGGATTTCAGGCAAGATGACCGCTACCCTGGATCTCGCTACTATCATTGCTATGCTAGTTTCTTCGTTCTATCGCTTTGCTGCGCTACCTATCTTTTGCTCATCAAGCCATCCCAAATTGCCATGAACCTCTAACCTTTGACACCCTTCCTAGCAAACCATTGCTTGGCTATGTTACCGCTTTGCTCAGCCCCTCTTATAGCGTTGCTAGCTGCAGGTGAAGTGAAGATTGCTTCAAGGTGGACAGGGTTATGTTGGGATATCACAATATCTCTTATATTATTAATGCATCTATATATTTGGTAAAGGGTGGAAGGCTCGGCCTTATGCCTGGTGTTTTGTTCCACTCTTGCCGCCCTAGTTTCCGTCATACCGGTGTTATGTTCCCGGATTTTGTGTTCCTAACGCGGTCGGGTGATTTATGGGACCCCCTTGACAGTTCGCTTTGAATAAGACTCCTCCAGCAAGGCCCAACATTGGTTTTACCATTTGCCTCACTTATTACCTTTTTCCCTTGGGAGTCGCACATCCCAAGGGTCATCTTTATTTTAGCCCCCCCGGGCCAATGCTTGTCTAAGTGTTGGTCCAAACTAGAGCCACTTGCAGCGCCACCTCGGGGAAACTTGAGGGCTGGTTCTAGTTGTACGTAGTGCTCATCCGGTCGTGGCCTGAGACGAGATACGCATGGCTACTATCAGGATGTCGGCACGCCGGGAGGTCTTGCTGGTCTTGTTTTACCATTGTCAAAATGTCTTGTAAACCGGGATTCCGAGACTGATCGGGTCTTCCTGGGAGAAGGAATATCCTTCGTTGATCGCGAGAGCTTATCATGGGCTAAGTTGGGACACCCCTGCAGGGTATAAACTTTCGAAAGCCGTGCCCGCGGTTATGTGGCAGATGGGAATTTGTTAATGTCCGGTTGTAGATAACTTGACACCAGATCCGAATTAAAATGCATCAACCGCGTGTGTAGCCGTGACGGTCTCTTCTCGGCGAAGTCCGGGAAGTGAACACGGTTTCTGGGTTATGTTTGACGTAAGTAGGAGTTCAGGATCACCTCTTGATCATTGCTAGCTTCACGACCATTCCTTTGTTTCTCTTCTCGCTCTCATTTGCGTATGTTAGCCACCATATCATGCTTAGTCGCTGCTGCAACCTCACCACTTTACCCCTTCCTTTCCCATTAAGCTTTGCTAGTCTTGATACCCATGGTAATGGGATTGCTGAGTCCTCGTGGCTCACAGATTACTACAACAACAGTTTCAGGTACAGGTTATGCGATGATCATGACGCGAGAGCGATGTTGCTTGTTTTGGAGTTTCTTCTTCTGCTTCTTCGATCCGGGGATAGGTTCCAGATCGGCAACCTGGGCTAGCAGGGTGGATATTGTTTGAGTTTCTATTTATGATTCATCCGTAGTCGGATGTTGTTCTTGTATGTTGTATTGTTGTATTCATGTGGCATTGTATGCCTCTTGTATGTATCCCTATCTATTATGTAATGTTGATGTAATGATATCCACCTTGCAAAAGCGTCTCCAAGATGCGCTTCTATCCTTGGTGGGACCTTCGAGTTCCTTTAGGATAGAGTCGCATCTTGGGCGTGACATGCAGCAATAGTAGCGTAAGTATTTCCCTCAGTTTTTGAGAACCAAGGTATCAATCTAGTAGGAGGCTCCTCAAAAGTCCCACGCACCTACACAAACAAACAAAGAACTCGCAACAACGCAATAAAGGGGTTGTCAATCCCTTCACGACCACTTGCGAAAGTGAGATCTAATAAAGATAGTAAGATAAGATAAATATATATTTGGTATTTTATAATATAGATGCAAAAAGTAAAGATGCAAATAAAAGTAAATTGGAAGCAAATCTGATAAGAGATAGACCCGAGGGCCATAGGTTTCACTACTGGCTTCTCTCAAGATAGCATAAGTATTACGGCGGGTGAACAAATTACTGTCGAGCAACTGATAGAAAAGCGAATAATTATGAGATTATCTAGGCATGATCATGTATATAGGCATCACGTCCGCAACAAGTAGACCGGCTCCTGCCTGCATCTACTACTATTACTCCACACATCGATCGACTCCTGCCTGCAAGATGACATGATGTAGAGGGATAAACTCAAGCAATATTATATAAACCCCATCTTGTTATCCTCGTTGGCAACAATAAAATACGTGCCTTGCAACCCTTTCTGTCACTGGGTATGGACACCGCAAGATTGAACCCAAAGCTAAGCACTTCTCCCATGACAAGAAAGATCAATCTAGTAGGCCAAACCAAACTGATAATTCAAAGAGACTTGCAAAGATAACTCAATCATACATAAAAGAATTCAGAGGAGATTCAAATATTTCTCATAGATAAACTTGATGATAAACCCACAATTCATCGGATCTCGACAAACACACCGCAAAAAGAGTTTACATTGAATAGGTCTCCACAAGAGAGGGGAGAACATTGTATTGAGATCCAAAAAGAGAGAAGAAGCCATCTAGCTAATAACTATGGACCCATAGCTCTGTGGTAAACTACTCACAACTCATCAGAGGGGCAAGGATGTTGATGTAGAAGCCCTCCGTGGTCGATTCCCCCTCCGGCGGAGCACCGGCGAAGGCTCCACGATGGGATCTCGCGGATACAGAAGGTTACGGTGGTGGAAATTGTGTTTCTTCTGCTCCCTGGATGTTTTCAGGGTATGTAGGCTTATATAGGAGGAAGAAGTACGTCGGTGGACACCCGAGGGGCCCACGAGACAGGGGGCGTGCCCTATAGAGGGGCGCGCCCTCCTATCTCGTGGAAGTTTCGGCTGCTTCTTGACTTGCACTCCAAGTCCTCTGGATCACGTTCGTTCCAAAAATCACGCTCCCGAAGGTTTCATTCCGTTTGGACTCCGTTTGATATTCCTTTTCTTCGAAATACTGAAATAGGCAAAAAAAAAACAGCAATACGGGATGTGCCTCCGGTTAGTAGGTTAGTCCAAAAAATGATATAAATGTGTAAAATAAAGCCCATAAACATCCAAAAGGGGTAATATAATAGCATGGAACAATAAAAAATTATAGATACGTTGGAGACGTATCAAGCATCCCCAAGCTTAATTCCTCCTCATCCTCGAGTAGGTAAATGATAAAAAAGAAATTTTTGATGTGGATTCCTACCTAGCATAATTCTCAATGTAATTTTCTTTATTGTGGCATGAATGTTCAGATCCAAATGATACAAAATAAAAGTTCATATTAACATGAAAATGGTGATACTTCAAGCATACTAATCAAAGTAATCATGTCTTCTCAAAATAACATGGCCAAAGAAAGTTATCCCTACAAAATCATATAGTCTGGTTGTTGCTCTATCTTCATCACACAAAGTATTTAATCATGCACAACCCCGATGACAAGCCAAGCAATTGTTTCGTACTTTAATAATCTCAAACTCTTTCAACTTTCACGCAATACATGAGCGGTGAGCCATGGACATAGCACTATATGTGGAATAGAATGGTGGTTGTGGAAAAGACAAAAAAGGAGAAGATAGTCTCACATCAAGTAGGCGTATCAACGGGCTATGTAGATGCCCATTAATAGATATCAATGTGAGTGAGTAGGGATTGCCATGCAACGGATGCACTAGAGCTATAAATATATGAAAGCTCAACAAAAGAAACTAAGTGGGTGTGCATCCAACTTGCTTGCTCACGAAGACCTATGGCACTTTTGAGGAAGCCCATCATTGGAATATACAAGCCAAGTTCTATAATGAAAAATTCCCACTAGTAAATGAAAGTGACAACATATGAGACTCTCTATCATGAAGATCATGGTGCTATTTTGAAGCACAAGTGTGGAAAAAGAGATAGTAGCATTGTCCCTTCTCTCTTTTTCTCTCATTTTATTTTTTTTCTTTTTCTTTTTTTCCTTTTTTCCTTTTTTTCTTTGGCCTTCCTTTTTTTCTTTTGGCCTTTCTCTTTTTTTCCTTTTTAAAAAAAATCCAAAGGCTCATCCCGACTTGTGGGGGAATCATATTCTTCATCATCCTTTCCTCACTAGGACAATGCTCTAATAATGAAGATCATCACACTTTTATGGATTTACAACTCAAGAATTACAACTCAAAGCTAGAACAAGATATGACTCTATATGGATGCCTCCGGCGGTGTACCGGGATATGCAATGAATCAAGAGCGACATGTATGGAAATTATGAAGGTGGCCTTGCCACAAATACAATGTCAACTACATGATCATGCAAAGAGCAATTTGACAAAAGTAATGCGTGTCATATGAACGGAATGGTGGAAAGTTGCATGGCAATATATCTCGGAATGGCTATGGAAATGCCATAATAGGTAGGTATGGTGGCTGTTTTGAGGAAGGTATATGGTGGGTGTATGATACCGGCGAAAGTTGCGCGGCACAAGAGAGGCTAGCAATGATGGAAGGGTGAGGTGCGTATAATCCATGGACTCAACATTAGTCAAAAGAACTCATGTACTTGTTGCAAAAATCTAGAAGTCATCAAAAACCAAAGCACTAAGCGCATGCTCCTAGGGGTATAGATTGGTAGGAAAAGACCATCGCTCGTCCCCGACCGCCACTCATAAGGAAGACACTCACTAAATAAAATTGTGCTCCAACTTCATCACAAAGCGGTTCACCATACGTGCATGCTACGGGAATCACAACCCTTAACACAAGTATTTTTCATAATCACCTCAACTAGCATGACTCTAATATCACTACCTCCATATATCAAAACAATTATCAAGCATCATATTGGTCATAGCATCCAATTCTTTTTCTATGATAGTTTTTATTATACCCAACTTGGGTGTTCATCATTCTAGGACCAACTTTGTAACCATAGCAAACACCATGTTGTCCTAAAAGACTCTCAAAAAGATATAAGTGAAGCATGAGAGACTAGAAATTTCTTCAAAATTAAGACACCACCGTGCTCTAAAAAATATAAGTGAAGCACTAGAGCAAAAACTATCAAGCTCAAAAGATATAAGTGAAGCACATAGAGCATTCTAGCAAATCCTAATCAAGTAGGATTCTCTCAAAAGGTGTGTACAGCAAGGATGATTGTGGTAAAATAAAAAGCAAAGACTAATATAATACACAACGCTCCAAGCAAAACACATATCATGTGGCGAATAAAAATATAGCTCCAAGTAAAGTTACCAATGAACGAAGACAAAAGAGGGGATGCCTTCCCGGGGCATCCCCAAGCTTAGGCTTTTGGCTATCCTTGAATATCTTGGGGTGCCTTGGGCATCCCCAATCTTAGGCTCTTGCCACCATTTATTCCATAGTCCATAAAAGCTTTACCCAAAACTTGAAAACTTCACAACACAAAACTCAACAGGAAATCTTATAAGCTCCGTTTGTGAAAGAAAACAAAACCACCACATAAGGTACTGTAATGAACTCATTCTTTATTTATTTTGGTGTTAAACCTACTGTATTCCAACTTCTCTATGGTTTATAAACTAATTTACTAGCCATAGATGCATCAAAATAAGCCAACAACACACGGAAAACAGAATCTGTCAAAAACAGAACAGTCTGTAGCAATCTGTAACTAACGCAAACTTCTGGAACTCTACAAATCCTATCAAAATAGGAAGGCCTGGAAAATTTGTTTATTTATCAGCATAAAAAAGAATCAACGCAAAATCACGTTTCTGTGATTTAACAAAATTATATTCGTGTGCGCAAAGTTTCTGTTTTTTTCAGCAGAATCAAATCAACTATCATCATAGGTTATCCTATAGGTTCTACTTGGCACAAACACTAATTAAAAGATAAAAACAGATCTAAACAGAAGGTAGATGCAAAATTTATTACTAAACAGGAGCAAAAACAAAAAACATAAAGAAAATTGGGTTGCCTCCCAACTAGTGCTATGGTTTAACGCCCCTAGCTAGGCATAAAAGCAAAGATAGATCTAACGAGTGCCATCTTTGGCACTAAATTCATAAGTAGCCCGCATGATAGATTCATAAGGTAATTTTACTTTCTTTCTTGGAAAGTGATCCATGCCTTTCTTTAATGGAAATTGGAATCTAATATTCCCTTCCTTCATATCAATAATCGCGCCAATTGTTCCAAGGAAAGGTCTACCAAGAATAATAGGGCAAGAAAGATTGCCATCTATATCAAGAACGATAAAATCTACGGGCACCAAATTTCTATTTGCAACAATAAGAACATCATTGATCCTTCCCATTGGCTTTTTAATGGTGGAATCCGCAAGGTGCAAATTTAAAGAGAAATCATCAAGATCATGGAAACCTAGAATATCACATAAAGTTTTCGGAATCGTGGAAACACTAGCACCTAAATCACACAAAGAAAAACACTCATGATCTTTAATTTTAATCTTTATAGTAGGTTCCCACTCATCATTAAGTTTTCTAGGTATAGAAACTTCCAAATTAAGTTTTTCATCATAAGATTGCATCAAGGCATCAACAATATGTTTGGTAAAAGCTTTATTTTGACTATAAGCATGAGGAGAATTAACAACGGATTGAAACAAGGAAACACAAACTTCTAAAGAACAATTATCATAATCCAATTCCTTGAAATCCGAGATAGTGGGTTCAATGCTATTTAAAGTTGTGACCTCTCTAATCGCACTTTTACCAAATTTAGCATCAAGATCTAAAAATTCCGAATTCTTGGGACGCCTTCTAGGCAAAGTTGATTCATCATCAGTCCCATAATTATCAAAATTCATATTGCAAAACATAGATCTAATAGGAGACGCATCAATCACTTTGAGATCTTCATCATTATTTTCATGGAAACTAGAAGAACACGTCTTTATAAAGCTATCTTTTTTAGCACGCAATCTAGCGGTTCTTTCCTTGCACTCGTCAATGGAAATTCTCATTACTTTGAGATACTCATTGATATCATGCTTAGGAGGAGAAGATCTAAGTTTAAGAGAATCAACATCAAGCGAAAGTCTATCAACGTTCCTAGCCAAATCATCAACTTTGAGTAAATTTTCTTCAAGCAAAGCATTAAAATTCTTTTGAGAAATCATAAATTCTTTCACATTATTCTCAAAATCAGATGGCATATTATTAAAATTACCATAAGAATTATTGTAGGAATTTACATAATTACTAGAGGAATTGCTAGGGAACGGTCTAGCATTAAAGTTTCCTCTATAGGCATTGTTCCAAAACTATTCCTACCAACAAAATTCACACCCATAGATTCATTATTATTCTCAATCAAAGAATACAAAGGCATATCATTGGGATAAAGAGGAGTATTTTTAGTAGCAAACAATTTCATAAGTTCATCCATCTTTCCACTCAAAACATTGATTTCTTCTATAGCATGCACTTTTTTACTAGAAGATCTTTCGGTGTGCCATTGAGAATAATTAGCCATAATATTATCAAGAAGTTTTGTAGCATCTCCTAACGTTATTTGAATAAACGTGCCTCCCGCGGCCGAATCTAAGAGATTTCTAGAAGCAAAGTTCAAACCGGCATAAAATTTGTGTATGATCATCCATAAATTCAAACCATGAGTAGGGCAATTGCAAAGCATCAGTTTCATTCTTTCCCAAGATTGGGCAACATGCTCATGATCAAGTTGTTTAAAATTCATAATATCGTTCCCAAAGAGTGATAATCTTAGCGGGAGGAACATACTTAGAGATAAAATCATCTTTGCACTTGTTCCAAGAATCAATACTACTTTTAGGCAAAGATGAAAACCAAACTTTAGCACGATCTCTAAGTGAAAACGGAAATAAATTCAATTTGACAATATTGTTATCTGTATCTTTCTTCTTTTGCATATCACACAAATCAACAAAGTAGATGAGTAGCGGTATCTTCGCTAGGAAGGCCGGCGAATTGATCTTTCATAACAAGATTCAGCAAAGAAGTATTGATTTCACAAGACTCAACATCATTAAGAGGAGCAATCGGAGTACTAAGGAAATCATTATTATTGGTATTCGGGAAATCACACAATTTGGTATTATCTTGTGCCATGGCAACAAGTAATCCAACACACAAGCAAACACAAAAAGGCAAGCGAAAAGAGAGGAGAAGATTGGGAAAGAGAGGGCGAATAAAACGGCAAGGGTGAAGTGGGGGAGAGGAAAACGAGAGAAAAATGGCAAATAATGTAAATGCGAGGGAGATGGGTTTGTGATGGGTACTTGGTATGTCTTGACTTGAGCGAAGACCTCCCCGGCAACAGCGCCAGAAATCCTTCTTGCTACGTCTTGAGCTTGCGTTGGTTTTCCTCGAAGAGGAGAGGGTGATGCAGCAATAGTAGCGTAAGTATTTCCCTCAGTTTTTGAGAACCAAGGTATCAATCCAGTAGGAGGCTCCTCGAAAGTCCCACGCACCTACACAAACAAACAAAGAACTCGCAACCAATGCAATAAAGGGGTTGTCAATCCCTTCACGGCCACTTGCGAAAGTGAGAACTAATAATGATAGTAAGATAAGATAAATATATTTTTGGTATTTTATAATATAGATGCAAAAAGTAAAGATGCAAATAGAAGTAAATTGGAAGCAAATATGATAAGAGATAGACCCGAGGCCATAGGTTTCACTAGTGGCTTCTCTCAAGATAGCATAAGTATTACGGTGGGTGAACAAATTACTATCGAGCAATTAATAGAAAAGAGAATAATTATGAGATTATCTAGTCATGATCATGTATATAGGCATCACGTCCGCAACAAGTAGACCGACTCCTGCCTGCATCTACTACTATTTCTCCACACATCGATCGACTCCTGCCTACATCTAGAGTATTAAGTTCATAAGAAAAAAGTAACACCTTAAGCAAGATGACATGATGTAGAGGGATAAACTCAAGCAATATGATATAAACCCCATCTTGTTATCCTCGATGGCAACAATACAATACGTGCCTTGCAACCCTTTCTGTCACTGGGTAAGGACACCACAAGATTGAACCCAAAGCTAAGCACTTCTCCCATGGCGAGAAAGATCAATCTAGTAGGCCAAACCAAACTGATAATTCGAAGAGACTTGCAAAGATAACTCAATCATACATAAAAGAATTCAGATGAGATTCAAATATTTCTCATAGATAAACTTGATCATAAACCCACAATTCATCGGATCTCGACAAACACACTGCCAAAAGAGTTTACATCGAATAGATCTCCACAAGAGAGGGGGAGAACATTGTATTGAGATACAAAAAGAGAGAAGAAGCCATCTAGCTAATAACTATGTACCCGTAGGTCTGTGGTAAACTACTCACAACTCATCGGAGGGGCAAGGATGTTGATGTAGAAGCCCTCCGTGCTCGATTCCCCTTCTGGCGGAGCGCCGACGAAGGCTCCAAGATGGGATCTCGCGGATACAGAAGATTACGGTGGTGGAAATTGTGTTTCGTCTGCTCTCTGGATGTTTTCGAGGTAGGTAGGCTTATATAGGAGGAAGAAGTACGTCGGTGGACGCCCGAGGGGCCCATGAGACAGCGGGCGTGCCCTATATGGGGGGGGGCCTCCTATCTCGTGGAAGCTTTGGCTGCTTCTTGACTTGCACTCCAAGTCCTCTGGATCACGTTCGTTCCAAAAATCACGCTCTCGAAGGTTTCATTCCGTTTGGACTCCGTTTGATATTCCTTTTCTTCGAAATACTGAAATAGGCAAAAAACAGCAATACGGGCTGGGCCTCCGGTTAGTTGGTTAGTCCAAAAAATGAAATAAATGTGTAAAATAAAGCCCATAAACATCCAAAAGGGGTAATATAATAGCATGGAACAATAAAAAATTATAGATTCGTTGGAGATGTATCATACATCATCCCGCAACTAACTCATTTGTCACTTTGCTTGCAAGGCTTCTTATGATGTGCATTACTGGGAGGACCTAGAGATACCTCTCCAATACTCGGAGTGACAAATCCTAATCTCGATCTATGCCAACCCAACAAACACCTTCGGAGATACCTATAGAGCATCTTTTATAATCACCTAGTTACGTTGTGACGTTTTATGGCACACAAGGTATTCCTCTGGTATTCGGGAGTTTCATAATCTCATAGTCAAAGGAATATGTATATGACATGAAGAAAGCAATAGTAATAAAACTGAATGATCAATATGCTAAGCTAACGGATGGGTCTTGTCCATCACATCATTCTCCTAATGATGTGATCTTGTTCATCAAATGACAACACATGTCTATGGTTAGGAAACTTAACCATCTTTGATTAACGAGCTAGTCTAGTAGAGGCTTACTAGGGACACAGTGTTTTGTCTATGTATCCACACATGTATCAAGTTTCCAGCTAATACAATTCTAGCATGAATAATAAATATTTATCATGATATAAGGAAATATAAAATAACAACTTTATTATTGCCTCTAGGGCATATTTCCTTCAGTCTCCCACTTGCACTAGAGTCAATAATCTAGTTCACATCTCCCTGTGATTAACACCAATAGTTCACATCACTATGTGACCAACACCCAAAGGGTTTACTAGAGTCAGTAATCTAGTTCACATCATTATGTGATTAACACATAAAGGGTACTAAGGTGTGATCATGTTTTACTTGTGAGAGAGTTTTAGTCTATGGGTCTGCCACATTCAGAGCCGTACGTATTTTGCAAAATTTTATGTCTACAATACTATGGATGGAACTACTCTAGCTAATTGCTCCCACGTTCAATACGTATCTAGATTCAGACTTAGAGTCATCTAGATCACTGTCAAAGCTTGCATCAACGTAACTCTTTACGACGAACTCTTTATCACCTCCATAATCAAGAAACATTTCCTTAGTCCTCTTAGGTAACTAAGGATAATTTTGACCGCTAACCAGTGATCTACTCCTGGATCACTATTGTACCCCCTTGTCAAACTTATGATAAGGTACATAATAGGTCTAGTATACAACATGGCATACTTTGTAGAACCTATGGCTGAGGCATAGGGAATGACTTTCATTCTCTCTCTATCTTCTGCCGTGGTCGGGCTTTGAGTCTTACTCAACTTCACACCTTACAACTAAGGCAAGAACTCTTTCTTTGACTGATCCATTTTGAACTTCTTCAAAATATTATCAAGGTATGTACTCATGGAAAGTCTTATCATGCGTCTTGATCTATCTCTATAGATCTTGATGCCCAATATGTAAGCAGCTTCACCGAGGTGTTTCTTTGAAAAACTCCTTTCAAACACTCCTTTATGCTTTCTAGAAAATTCTACATCATTTCCGAGCAACAATATGTCATTCACATATACTTATCAGAAAGGCTGTAGTGCTCCCACTCACTTTCCTGTAAATACAGGCTTCATCGCAAGTATGTATAAAACTATATGCTTTGATGAACTCATTAAAGCGTATATTCCAACTCCGAGATGCTTGCACTAGTCCATAGATGGATCGCTGGAGCTTGCACATTTTTTAGCACCTTTAGGATTGACAAAACCTTCTGGTTGCATCATATACAACTATTCTTTAATAAATCCATTAAGGAATGTAGTTTTGATATCCTTTTGCCATATTTCATAAAATGCGACAATTGCTAACATGATTCGGACAGACTTAAGCATTGATACGAGTGAGAAAATCTAATCGTAGTCAACACCTTGAACTTGTCAAAAACCTTTTGCGACAATTCGAGCTTTGTAGATAGTAACACTACCATCGACATTTGTCTTCCTCTTGAAGATCCATTTATTCTCAATGGCTTGCCGATTATTGGGAAAGTCCACCAAAGTCCACACTTTGTTCTTATATATGGATCCTATCTCAGATTTCGTGGCCTCAAGCCATTTATCGAAATCTGGGCTCATCATAGCTTCTTCATAGTTCGTAGGTTCGCCATGGTCTAATAACATGACTTCCAAGACACAATTACCATACCACTCTGGTGTGGAACATGCTCTGTTCGACCTATGAGGTCTAGTAATAACTTGATCCAAAGTTTCATGATCATCATCATTAGCTTCCTCTCTAGTTGGTGTAGGCATCACGGGAACGGATTTCACTGATGTGCTACTTTCCAATTCGAGAGAAGGTACATTTACCTCATCAAGTTCTACCTTCCTCCCACTAACTTATTTCATGAGAAACTCCTCTAGAAAGGTTCCATTCTCGGCAACAAAGATCTTGCCTTCGGATCTGTGGTAGAAGGTGTACCCAATTGTTTCCTTAGGGTATCCTATGAAGATGCACTTCTCCGATTTGGGTTCGAGCTTATCAGGCTGAAGCCTTTTGACATAAGTATCGCAACCCCAAACTTTAAGAAATGACAGCTTAGGTTTCTTGCCAAACCATAGTTCATACGGTGTCGTCTCAACGGATTTAGACGGTGCCCTATTTAACGTGAATGCAACTGTCTCTAATGTATAACCCCAAAACTATAGTGGTAAATCGGTAAGAGACATCATAGATCGCACCATATCTAATAAAGTACGGTTACAACATTCGGACACACCATTACGCTGTGGTGTTCCAGGTGGCGTGAGTTGTGAAACTATTCCACATTGTTTTAAATGAAGGCCAAACTCTTTGTAAGTGCATCTAGTGCCACCCCTAGTTGGTTTTGGAGTATTGACGACAAAGTTGGTTGAGGGACTAATGCGTTTGTGAGAATTGCAGGATAACGCAGGTAGTGTCCCTCATTGATTCGGTGTAGCTACCGGAGATGACCCCTAAAAATGTATGAAGACATTGAAGACAATGGTGGTATGAGAAGATATTCATATTGAAGACTATGACATGAGAAGACATTGTGTGAAGACTATGGAGCGCGAAGACCGTGTGGTTTCGTTGTTTCATTTTCTTCTTTGTTGAGTCATAGGAACCACCGTACTGTTAAGTGGGATCCAAGTGAACTAAGTCAGAGTGACTGAAGTGATGCTCAACTCAAATCCTATGTCTTCGAGCGAAGACAATGAGAGCAAACCTTATCCAGAGCTGGATGAGTCAGCTTTGCTTGTAGCCCAAGTAAAGTTGCCGCTTGTGTTTGAAATCTGACCGTTGGAACACGTGTCAGTTCCTTAGTGACCTAGGGTCATTTTGGACAAATCGGGTCGGGTTGCCTAGTGGCTATAAATAGCCCACCCCCTACACCATAAATTGGTGGCTGCTCAGAGTTTGTACACGTCTTTTATCGTTTGAGAGCAACCCACCTCGAAGCATTTGAGAGAGAGAAATCCTTGCGAGGACAAAGCCCAAACACCCAGAGCCAAAGAGTGTTAGGCATCACTGAAGTCTTTCTGTCTGTGTGACCTGAAGACTTATTACACTTGAGGACTGTGAATCCTCCAGCCGGTTAGGCGTCGCGTTCTGAGCATCCAAGAGTCATTGTGGATTGCCGGTGAATGAAGTCTGTGAAGGTTTGGAAGTCTCCCTTGAAGACTTACCAGAGTGATTGGGCGAGGACTAGGTGTCCTTAGCTCAAGGGGAATAAGGTGAAGACACGGTCTTCTGGGTTAAATCTCAGCCTCACTAACCAGACGTACAGTTGTCATAGCAACTGGAACTGGTCCAACAAATCCTGTGTCTTCAACAAGCAACTGGTTCTATCCTTTCCGACCTTACTTAAGTTTGTCTTCATGAAGTCATTGCCTATATGTGTATCTGTGTGACTTCATTACTTGACTACTATTGTTGATTGGCTTCACACTATCTTCCATCTTGATCCTTACTACCTAACTGCTATTAGTCCTGTACTTTTACATCATTACCTACATGACTATGGCTTGTTTAGGGTAGTTTATCTTCCGCTGCATATCAATTAGGTTGTTTGTGTTTGTTTGTCTTCGAAACTTCCAAGTTTTGAAGACTTCCATAAAAATCGCCTATTCACCCCCATCTAGTCGACACTAGCACTTTCAATTGGTATCAGAGCAAGGTACTCCCTTGTTCTGTGTGATTCGGTTTAACCACCTGGAGTTTCAGCTATGTCGACTGCAGGGATAATCAAGGTCTCCGCTGCTTGCCCCGTGTTTGATGGAACTGAATATCCCTACTGGAAGAATAAGATACGCATGCATCTTGAAGCCATTGATGTCGACCTCTGGTATGTCGTCAAGAATGGTGTTCCCAAAACTGGTGAAGGTGTCACCCCCACTGATGTCAAGAAGTTCATTCAACTGGACTCAACTGCAAAGAACATCATCGGTGGTCATCTGACCAAAGGACAGTATGGCCGTGTGAGTGCTCTGGAAACATCGAGGCTAGTCTGGGACTGGCTATCCAAGGCCAACGAAGGCGTTTCAACCCAGAGAGATCAAAGAATCAGTGTTCTTCGCAACCACTTCAACCGCTTCAAGAGAAAGGACAGCGAAAATGTCCAGCTCACGTTTGATCGCCTCACTGATATCACAAATGAACTTCAAGCTCTTGGCGCAACTGAGATTACCAAGCATGAAATCGTCAAGACACTGCTGAGATCACTAGACAGCTCCTTTAACACCCTTGCCCTCATGATACAAGAACGTCCTGACTTCAAGACACTCGATCCGTTTGATATACTTGAGAGGCTCAACACACATGAGTTCCAGCTATCTGAGAAAAGAGATATCTATGGCCCAAACTATGGCCGAACTCGTGCTTTGAAGGCGAAAGTTGTCTCCTCATCTGAAGAAGAATCTGACTGCAGTTCTGAAGATCCTGAAGGAAGGGAACTTGTTATGCTTGTGAAGAAGTTCCAAAAATTCACAAAGAAGAAAGCCTTCAGAAAGTCTTCACGATCTAGCTCAAGGAGTGATGAAGCTTCCACACATGATCACAAGAAGAGAACCTGGCACAAGTGCAAGAAACCTGGTCACTACATATCTGAGTGTCCACAGTGGTACAATGAGAAGAAGAAGAAGAAAAGCAAGGAATATGATTCCGATGACAAGAAGAAGAAGAAATCCTCAAAGTCTTCTAAGTCTTCTTCCAAGTCTTCATCATACAAGAAGAGCTCATCTGGCAAGGCTCGTGCTTTTGTTGGCAAGGAAATGGATTCAGAGGAGGAGTCTGCTTCGGAGGAGGCGGAGGTGGAGTCTGGAGAGGAGTCTGACCCTGGCGTTGCAAGTCTGGCTCTGGCCACAGCCTATGTTGCGAAGTCCATCTTCAACACTGAAGACAATGACTTCCACACCAACGCTGAAGCTAATGACGAAGACGATCCTACTCCCACCTACTGCTTCATGGCACGTGGTGCCAAGGTAAAATCACGCGATGCTTACTTTCAAACTTCAAGTGAAGATGACTCTGATTGTGAATCCAAACCTAGCTACAAAACACTTGCTAAAATTGCAACTGAACAACAAAAGGCTATGGAACATACTCAAAAACTGTTAGACAAAAGCGATGACCTGTTGGACGCTGAGATGACACGTTCACAGTCCTTAGTTGATGACATAAAAAATCTTCATGCTAAGTACCAAGAACTTGAAGGTCGTCATGAATCACTCTCAACTACTTATGAAAGGCTCTCCTATGATTATCTTCAAAGGAAACAAGAGGTTGAGAAACTGAGAGCAGCTCATGAAGATCTTCAAAAAGTGAATGAGTCACTTCATGCCCAATAGATCAGTTCCGCTCAGGATGGATTTGAACCACCATGTCTAAAATGCATTGAGCGTGATAACACTACATCTGTTGCTGAATGTTCCACTACTGCTACTGTTTCATTGTCTTCACCAACTGATGTGGTTACTAACCCCTCTGCGGAGGATACCACTGCTGTTGCTGATGAAAATGCTATGTTGAAGACATTGCTTGAAACAGGGATGTACAAAAGTTTGAAGGGACATCAGACTCTCTGCGATGTCCTCAAAAAGCAGATTCTGAACCAAAACCCTAGGAAAGAGGGTGTTGGGTTCGAAAGGAAAATGAATGTTGTTGGCTCGTACCGGAAGCCTGAGCAGTACCCCAAAACCACATGGGTTGCTGCAAAGGAACCTTCAGTAGATCCATCCACTTTATCTGGCTTTACCTGTGCTAATCCAATTACCATTGATGAATCCTTTGATGCAAACTATAAGCTGTTCAAAAATCAGAATGGTGAAGTGTTTGCCAGGTACATTGGTACTAACTGTAGGAATGGACCACCTATGAAGAAGATCTGGGTACCTAAGCATTACATTGAGAATCTTCCTGTGAATGTCGTCATGACACCACCAAGGAAGAAGACAAACCCCAGACCAATAGCTTCATGTGGCCCAAAGGCTTCATACAGATACAGGACTCACATGAGTCACCCTAACGCCATTGTTTTGCTGGGAAATCATGCTCCGACTTATGAATATGAGCGTGTATCTTCGAACCGCTATGTTCATAGGACTAAGAACATTTCTGCTTATTCATATGAGTACCATTCATCTCCCGCAAGGCTATTTGCTAGGGCTTCAAAGCTTAAATTCTCAGATGCTGCACTTAGACTCATTGCTTCTAAGCCCCCACTAAAGATGTGGGTGGCAAAGAAGAACTAACTCTCTTTTGCAGAAAACGGTCTCCAGCCAGCAACCAATGGCGTCCGATACTATTGCTGGGGACCTAAAACTCGTTGAGGACGCACGATAAAATGTCATTCAATATGCTTCACATCTGAATTTCATATCAGTCATACTATGTCCTAACCTTGATATAAGAGGTGACTGTACCTATATGTGTCAAATGCTTATGCTTCACAACACTCTTGTGAAGCTTATCCTCCTAACTGCACTGTAGGGTACATCACCAAAAGCTTCAGACTGGATCATGGACAGTGGATGCACAAATCATATGACTGGTGATTGAAGTCTTCTCATGGACTCAACCTTACGTCCATCCGAAAAAAGTCACATTACATTTGCTGACACTGGTAAAAGCAAGGTATTGGGTCTAGGTAGAGTTGTAATCTCAAAGGATCAACACATGGATAAAGTGATGCTTGTTGAATCCCTTGGTTTCAACTTAATGTCAGTCTCAATGCTTTGTGACTTGAACATGATTGTGATATTTGGAAAATATCGTTGCCTTGTACTAATGGAATCTGACAAATCTCTAGTCTTTGAAGGGTATCGAAAAGATGATCTATACATGGTAGATTTCTCAGCAGGTCCACTGCTTGCCGTATGTCTTCTTACAAAAGCTTCAGAATGTTGGCTCTGGCATCGAAGGCTAGGACATGCTGGCATGAGGAACTTACACTCACTCGTCAAGAAGAGCCATGTCATAGGCATCGAAGATGTCAAGTTCAAGAAGGATCATCTGTGTGGTGCCCTGTGAAGCTAAAAAGATGACAAGAGCAAAGCACCCCTCGAAGACAATCATGACAACATCTCAACCCTTCGAGCTGTTACACATGGACTTGTTCGGACCTACTCACTACTCCACCCTTACAACAACTTCCTGTCTCTATGGCTTCGTCATTGTTGATGACTACTCAAGATACACATGGGTTCATATAATTCTCTACAAGACTGAAGTGCAAGATGTCTTCAGGCGCTTTGCGACTCGAGCAATGAACAATTATGGTGTGAAGATCAAGCACATCAGAAGTGACAATGGCACTGAATTCAAGAACACTGGACTTGATCTGTATCTTGATCCTTACTATCTAACTGCTATTAGTCCTGTACTTTTACATCATTACCTACTTGACTATGGCTTGTTTAGGGTAGTTTATCTTCCGCTGCATATCAATTAGGTTGTTTCTGTTGTTTGTCTTTGAAACTTCCAAGTTTTGAAGACTTTCATAAAAATCGCCTATTCACCCCCCCTCTAGTCGATACTAGCACTTTCACTCATAACTCAAATATTCACCTCTGTGATCAGATCGTAGAAACTTTATTTTCTAGTTATGATGATTCTCTAGTTCACTCTGAAATTCCTTGAACTTGTCAAATGTTTCAGACTTGTTTTTCATTAAGTAGATATACCCATATCTGCTCAAATCATCTGTGAAGGTCAGAAAATAATGATACCCGCCACGTGCCTCCACACTCATCGGACCGCATACATCGGTATGTATTATTTCCAATAAGTCATTGTCTTGCTCCATTGTTCCGGAGAATGGAGTTTTATTCATCTTGCCCATGAGGCATGGTTCGGAATATCAAATGATTCCAAAAATCCATTCGTATGGAGTTTCTTCATGCGCTTTACACCAATATGACCTAAACAGTAGTGCCACAAATATGTTGCATTATCATTATCAACTTTGCATCTTTTGGCATCAATAATATAATATGTGTATCACTATGATCGAGATTCAATAAACCATTTACATTAGGTATATGACCATAGAAGGTTTTATTCATGTAAACAGAACAACAATTATTCTCCGACTTAAATGAATAACCATATCACAATAAACGTGATCCAATCATATTCATGCTCAACGCAAACACCAAATAACATTCATTTAGGTCCAACACTAATCCCGAAGGTAGAGGGAGTGCGGGATGGTGATCTTATCAACCTTGGAATCACTTCCAACACACATCGTCACCTCGCCCTTAACTAGTCTATGTTCATTTTGCAACTCTTGTTTTGAGTTACTAATCTTAGCAACTGAACTGGTATCAAATACCCTAGGGTTACTATGAACACTAGTAAAGTACACATCAATAACATGTATATTGAATATACCTTTGTTCACTTTGCCATCCTTCTTATCTGCCAAGTATTTAGGGTAGTTCCGCTTCAAGTGACCATTCTCTTTGCAGCAGAAGCACTCAGTTTCAGGCTTAGGTCTAGCTTTGGGCTTCTTCACGGGAGTGGCAACTTGCTTGTCATTCTTCTTGAAGTTCCCTTTCTTTTCCTTTGCCCTTTTTCTTGAAACTAGTGGTCTTGTTAACCATCAACACTTGATGCTTTTTCTTGATTTCTACCTTTGCCGATTTTAGCATCGCGAAGAGCTCGAGAATCTTTTCCGTGACCCCTTGCATATTATAGTTCATCATGAATTCTATTAGCTTGGTGTTAGTGACTAGAGAACTCTGTCAATCACTATCTTATCTGGGAGATTAGCTCCCACTTGATTCAAGCGGTTGCATTACTCAGACATTCTGAGCACATGCTCACTGGTTGAGCTATTCTCCTCCGTCTTGTAGGCAAAGTACTTGTCAGAGTTCCCATACCTCTAGACACGAGCATGAGTCTCAAATATTAACTTCGACTCCTGGAACATCTCATATGCTCCATGACGTTCAAAACGTCTTTGAAGTTCCAATTCTAAGCCACAAAGCATGGCGCACTAAACTATCAAGTAGTCATCATACCGAGCTTTGCCAAACGTTCATAACGTTTGCACCTGCTCCTGAAATAGGTCTGTCACCTAGCGGTGCATCAAGGACATAATTTTTCTGTGCAGCAATGAGGTTAATCCTCAGATCACGGACCCAGTCTGCTTTATTGCTACTATCATCTTTCAACTTATTTTTCTCTAGGAACATATCAAAAATAAACAGGGAGCTACAACGTGAGCTATTGATCTATAACATATATATGCAAATACTATCAGGTCTAAGATCATGATAAATTAAGTTCAATTATTCAAATTACTTAAGAACTCTCACTTAGATAGACATCCCTCAAGTCATCTAAATGATATGTGATCCAAATAAACTAAACCATGTCCGATCATCACGTGAGATGGAGTAGTCATTAATGGTGAACATCTCTATGTTGATCATATCTACTATATGATTCAGTTCGACCTTTCTGTCTCCAGTGTTCTGAGTCCATGTCTGTACATGCTAGGCTCATCAAGTTTAACCCAAGTACTCCGCATGTGCAAAAGTGTCTTGCACCCGCTGTATTGAACATAGAGCCTATCACACCCAATCATCACGTCGTGTCTCGGCACGACGAACTGTCGCAACGGTGCATACTCAGGGAGAACACTTATACCTTGAAATTTTAGTAAGGGGTCATCTTATAATGCTACCACCATACTAAGCAAAATAAGATGCATAAAAGATAAATGTCACATGCAATCAAAATATGTGACATGATATGGCCATTATCATCTTGCGCCTTTGATCTCCATCTACAAAGCACCGTCATGATCTCCATCGTCACCGGCTTGACATCTCGATCTCCATCGTAGCATTGTGATCTCCATCTACAAAGCCCCTCCTCGCTCCGCCCTTCCTCCTCTGTCCTACTCTCTCCTCCCTCCTCTAGTCGCCCCTCCTTATCCCTCCCCCCTCCTCCATCCACAACCCATCCTCCCTGCTACATTTTGATTTAGTTGGCTAGTTCATATGCAACATTTTGATTTAGTTCATATGATTTAGTTGATTTAGTAGGCTAGTTGATTTAGAACATTTTGATTTAGTTGATTTAGTAGGAAAGTTGATTTAGTAGGCTAGTTGATTTAGTTGATTTATAGAACATTTTGATTTAGTTGATTTAGTTGATTTATAGAACATTTTGATTTAGTTGATTTAGTACGCTAGTTGATAGCTCTAAAGATTTGGCACCACTTAGCTAGATCTTAGGATTATAATTGTCCATCAAATTGCTTCTTGCGGAAGAGGAATCAAATTGCTTCTCCTGGTAGATTTGGCATTTGCCTGCTAGTTGTTGGTTCTATTCTAGAAGGTGTTAGTAAGCTATGAAAATATAACTGAAGAAGAACCAAAAATATCACATGCTACTGTTTTTCTTTCCTGTGAAGTGGATCGTTAATCCTGTGCTCATATTGCTTTAGGAAAATGGCGCCACCATCACCACCATGTTGATTGTGCAAGTCAAGCTGCACCAGCAGCCTTGCAACTGGCAAGTTGTTCGGCATCTACTTCCAGCCGAGTTTTCGTCATGCGGCGGTAAGAAATTATATGAAATGTAACAACTATTTTGTTTTTAGTGTTGGCACTATTGCATTGTGTCATTTTGCTTTTTTTACATAGATCGTCCCATGCAATGTGAGGTTGAAATTCAACAAGCTAACAGGAGACACTGTGACATTTGAGGCTCCTTGGGGGCCATACACTATGGATGTCGAGAAAGGACACAATATGTCGCAAATTGGAGGAGATGGATGGGCCCGTTTTCTCGCCCGCATGCGTCTTACTGGTGGTGAGTTGACAAGCTTCTCCTTCAGAGCAGAAAGACCCAAGATGGCTATCATTTATATCAACCTAGTGGAAGATGATGAAGATGACGAAGATGATGAAGATAATGAGGACCCACTCGATGAAGATGATGAGGACCCACTTCATGAAGCCATCATATCTCCAAGAATGAGGCTGAGCGAGGAGGAGGTGTGCAACCTATGGGACATAATTTCGCCACATGATGACTTTGTTGGGTGCCATTCGTGACACGCTTGACAAGTACCATCGTCGATCGACATGATATGGTATGTTATACTTACAAATGCAAATTATCCGATGATATGCTTAGTGTAGAGTCTAATGATATGTTGTGTGGAATCTAGTCGATGATATGCTTTAGTGTAGAGTCCAGTCACATGCTTATTAGTGTAGAATCTAAGGAACTATTAATAGTGTAGATAGTCCATATATACTTATTAGTAGAATTCATGCTTAGTACAAATGTGTAGTACTATGTCTTTTGATAGTGTAGAAATCTATACTTAATAGAAATATATTTGCAAGAGTATGTGCGAGGCTATTTATTAATTGATATGTTTTTCTTTTTCAGAAATTGGAAAATTGCCTATCTGTGAGTTGTGGTATCGAGCCTGATGAAGAAGGCTCAGCTGGACTACGCCGTACCGCAAGGGGCACTGTCACAACCTGTACTTACTGCATGGACACGGACGGTCGCACACACTTAAACTCGGTTGGGTGGAAGAGATTCCTCGTTGGCAAGAATCTTCGTGTTGGATAGGCCATCCTAATTACTATCAGGAACACCCACCGCCCAGGCTTGAGGATGATGGTCATCGTCGATATCATCTAGAACTACATATGTGTGTGTGTGTGGCTATATTATCTAGAACTACATATGATGATCATCATCGATATCATCTAGAACTACATATGATGATCGTCGTTGATATCATCTAGAACTAGATATGATGATCGTCGTCGATATCACCTAGTACTACTTGAGGATGTGATACATCTCCAACGTATCTACTCCCTCCGTTCGGAATTACTTGTCTCGCAAATGGATGTATCTAGAACTAAAATATGTCTAGATACATCCATTTTCGCGACAAGTAATTCCAAACGGAGGGAGTATAATTTTTGATTGTTCCATGCTATTATATTACCTGTTTTGGTTGTTTATAGGCTTTACTTTACACTTTTATATCATTTTTGGGACTAATCTACTAACCGGAGGCCCAACCCGAATTGCTATTTTTTTTGCCTATTTCAGTGTTTTGAAGAAAAGGAATATCAAACGGAGTCGGGATGAAACCTTCGGGAGTGATCTTTTTGGAACAAATGCAAACCAGGAGACTTGGAATGGACGTCAAGCAACAAACGAGGCGGCCACGAGGGTGCCCGGCGTGCCCCCTGGGGATGGGCGCGCCCCCACCCTTGTGGGCCCCTCGAGACTCCACCGACGTACCTCTTTCGCCTATATATACTCCCGTACCCTGAAAACATCGAAGAGCACCACGAAAACCTAATTCCACCACCACAACCTTCTGTATCCGCGAGATCCCATCTTGGAGCCTTCGCCGGCGCTTCACTGGAGGGGGAATCGACCATGGAGGGCCTCTACATCATCTCCAAGGCCTCTTCGATGAGTTGTGAGTAGTTTACCACAGACCTTCGGGTCCATAGTTATTAGCTAGATGGCTTCTTCTCTCTCTTTGAATCTCAATACAAAGTTCTCCTCGATCTTCTTGGAGATCTATTCGATGTAACTCTTTTTTGCGGTGTGTTTGTCGAGATCCGATGAATTGTGGGTTTATGCTCAAGTTTATCTATGGGAAATAATTGAATCTTCTTTGAATTCTTTTATGTGTGATTGGTTATCTCTGCAAGTCTCTTCGAATTATCAGTTTGGTTTGGCCTACTAGATTGATCTTTCTTACAATGGGAGAAGTGCTTAGCTTTGGGTTCATCTTGCGGTGTCCTTTCCCAGTGATAGCAGGGGCAGTAAGGCACGTATTGTATTATTGCCATCAAGGATAAAAAGATGGGGTTTATATCATATTGCTTGAGTTTATCCCTCTACATCATGTCATCTTTCTTAATGCGTTACTCTGCTCTTCATGAACTTAATACTCTAGATGCAAGCAGGAGTCGGTCGATGTGTGGAGTAATAGTAGTAGATGCAGGCAGGAGTCGGTCTACTTGTCACGGACATGATGCCTATATACATGATCATGCCTAGATACTCTCATAACTATGCACTTTTTTATCAATTGCTCGACAGTAATTTGTTCACCCACTGTAATACTTATGCTATCCTGAGAGAAGCCACTAGTGAAACCTATGGCCCCCGGGTCTATCTTTTATCATATAAGTTTTCCATCTACTTTTATTTTGCATCTTTTATTTTCCAATCTATCATAAAAATACCAAAAATATTTACCTTATCTTATTATCTCTATCAGATCTCACTTTCGCAAGTTACCGTGAAGGGATTGACAACCTCTTTATCGCGTTGGTTGCGAGGTTCTTGTTTGTTTGTGTAGGTGCGTGGGACTTTTTAGGAGCCTCCTACTGGATTGATACCTTGGTTCTCAAAAACTGAGGGAAATACTTGCGCTACTTTGCTGCATGACCCTTTCCTCTTCAAGGGAAAACCAACGCAGTGCTCAAGAGGTAGCAAGAAGGATTTCTGGCACCGTTGCCAGGGAGGTTATCGCTCAAGTCAAGACATATCAAGTACCCATCACAAACTCATCTCCCTCGCATTACATTATTTGCCATTTGCCTCTCATTTTCCTCTCCCCCACTTCACACTTGTCGTTTTATTCGCCCTCTCTTTTCCATTCGCCTCTGTTTCGCTTGCCTCTTGTGTGCTCGTGTGTCAGTTTATATTCGTCGTTATGGCTAGTCCCCCTATTATCGCTAATGCTCCCGATCATGAAGTTCTCACTGTTAAACAAAGGGAAGGAGAAAATTTAAAAGATGCTGGGCATAGAATTGGCAATGCTCAAAATAGATCTACCAGGAAGCAATCTACTTCCGTTCTTCTTCGCATTTTTTATGTAGGCATTACTCCTTGGAATAGATATACCCTTGATACTATTACTGGAGGGAATTTCTTGGGTAGCCATACTTTTGATGCTTATAATGCTATGTTAGATTTGTTTGGAGCACCCCCTCTTTTGGTTAATGGAACTGTTTTAACTTTGGAACATGTGATGCAACGTCTTGAAATTATTGAAAATAAAGTTGTCACTGTTGAGTTAATTGAAAATTTGGATAAAAAGATCCACAACCAAATTACCAATATGGATCTAGGGTTGGAGTTACTATGAATTTTTTTAAAGAAAAAGAACATATAGTTAATGAAAGAATTGATCTAGATTCTACAAGAATTGGTAAAATGGAGGACATTATCACCAACTTAGGGTCTGCCTTTTCATCTGTGAAAAATACCCCAACTCCTCCTACCAAAATTTCCAAAGTTATGTATGTTCCTAAAAATAAGGGTGAATCTTCTAGTAAGGAAAGTGCTGATCTCAAATCAATAAGTGTTCATCCCAATTTTCTCGCTATCATTAAGGAACCTTTTGCTACAAATGAACTTCTTGATTTCTTGCCTAGGAGTTTAAGCATTGCTAAAAAGAAAGAAACTCCTAAGGATTATAAGTGCTCTATTGAAGAGTTGAATGCCAAAGATGGCAATACTTAGATCTATTCTCGCTTTTATGCCTAGCTAGGGGCGTTAAACGATAGCGCTTGTTGGGAGGCAACCCAATTTTTTTATTTTTGCTTCTATTTAGTAATAAATATTTCATCTAGCTTCTGTTTAGATGTGGTTTTATGTTTTAATTAGTGTTTGTGCCAAGTAGATTTGATTCTGCTGAAACTCCTACGGTGATAGTTAATTTGATTCTGCTGAAAAACAGAAACTTTTGCGCACACGAAAATAATTTTAATAAATCACAGAAACGTGATTTTGCGTTGATTCTTTTTGCTGTATATCGATAGACAAATTTCCCAGGACTTCCTATTGTGGTAGGATTTTTAGAGTTCTAGAAGTATTCAAAAGTTACAGATTGCTACAGACTGTTCTGTTTTTGACAGATTCTGTTTTTTGTGTGTTGTTTGCTTATTTCGATGCATCTTTGGCTAGTATCGGGGGGTATGAACCATAGATAAGTTGGAATACAGTAGTTTTAACACCAGTATAAATAAATAATGAGTTCATTACAGTACCTTATGTAGTGGTTTTTCTTTCTTGCACTAACGGAGCTTATGAGATTTCCTGTTGAGTTTTGTGTTGTGAAGTTTTCAAGTTTTGGGTAAAGATTTGATGGACTATGGAATAAGGACTGGCAAGAGCCTAAGCTTGGGGATGCCCATGGCACCCCAAGATATCTAAGGACAACCAAAAGCCTAAGCTTGGGGATGCCCCAGAAGGCATCCCCTCTTTCGTCTTCGTTTATCAGTAACTTTACTTGGAGCTATATTTTTATTCACCACATGATATGTGTTTTGCTTGGAGCATCTTGTATGATATGAGTCTTTTCTTTTTAGTTTACCACAATCATCCTTGCTGTACACAACTTTTGGGAGAGACCCACTTGATTTGGAATTTATTAGAATACTTCATGTGCTTCACTTATATCTTTTGAGCTAGATAGTTTTGCTCTATGTTCTTCACTTATATTTTTTAGAGCATGGCGGTGGCTTTATTTTGAAGAAATTGTTGATCTCTCATGATTCACTTATATTATTTTGAGAGTATTTTAGAACAGCATGGTATTTTCTATGGTTATAAATTTGGTCCTAGAATGATGGGCATCCAAGTTGGGTATAATAAAAACTATCATAGAAAGTGAATTGGATGCTATGATCAATTTGATGCTTGATAATTGTTTTGAGATATGAGGATGGTGATATTAGAGTCATGCTAGTGGGGTAATTATGAATTTGAGGAATACTTAGGTTGAAGTTTGTGATTCCCGTAGCATGCACGTATGTTGAACCGCTTTGTGATGAAGTTGGAGCATAATTTATTTATTGATTGTCTTCCTTATGAGTGGCGATCGGGGACGAGCGATGGTCTTTTCCTACCAATCTATCCCCCTAGGAGCATGCGCGTAGTACTTTGTTTTCAAAGACTTGTAGATTTTTGCAATAAGTAGATGAGTTCTTTATGACTAATGTTGAGTCCATGGATTATACGCACTCTCACCCTTCCACCATTGCTAGCCTCTCTTGTGCCGCGCAACTTTCGCCGGTACCATACACCCACCATATACCTTCCTCAAAACAGCCACCATACCTACCTATTATGGCATTTCCATAGCCATTCTGAGATATATTGCCATGCAACCTTCCACCGTTCCGTTTATTATGACACGCATCATCATTGTCATATTGCTCTTTGCAGGATCATGTAGTTGACATCGTATTTGTGGCAAAGCCACCTTCATAATTCTTCCATACATGTCACTCTTGGTTCATTGCATATCCTGGTACACTGCCGAAGGCATTCATATAGAGTCATATTTTGTTCTAAGTGTCGAGTTGTAATCTTGAGTTGTAAGTAAATAAAAGTGTGATGATCTTCATTATTAGAGCATTGTCCCAAGTGAGTAAAGGATGATGGAGACTATGATTCCCCCATAAGTCGGGATGAGACTTCAGACTTAAAAGAAAAGAGAGAGAGAAAGGCCAGATAAAAAAAAGAGAAAGGCCAAATAAAAAAATAAGAGAAAAAGAGAGAAGGGACAATGCTACTATCCTTTTTTCACACTTGTGCTTCAAAGTAGCACCATGATCTTCATGATAGAAAGTCTCCTATGTTGTCATTTCCATATACTAGTGGGAATTTTTCATTATAGAACTTGGCTTGTATATTCCAATGATGGGCTTTGTTCGCACACGAACACGTCACCGTGTACCTCCAACACCAAGGGTGATGCACCGCAGCTCACGTTGAAGGAGACCCGTCCGGAAGCGCGGTACGCAGGCAATCCGGCGGGTGCTTTTGAAGACCCGAAACCCCACATGCCCGGGAGGGACCCCGTCTGGGCGTGCGGCGGCTATGGGCTGCCCTAGGTCGACTTGGCCGCCCCTAGGGCCTCGAGGTTCGCCGCCCTGCAATGAAGAAGAACGGACGAAGAACGAGGAAGAAGAAGAACTAGGGTTAAGGAGAAAAGATAAAAGATAAAAGTGGTAGATGAATTAATCGATTGTGTGTTGTTCAATCGGCCGTCACCCCTCAGGTATATAAGAGGTGGCTGGACTTCCCGTGCAAGGAAAAGGCTTGGATTCACGTCCAAAACCCTAGTCAAATTCGGATTGGTTTTGTCCGAACATTCCAAAACTGTTCGGTTTAAACTGGCTGCACCTTGCGGGTAGCTTTTGAGGTGGTAAACAACCTCGGATGGAAACGAGCCCAAAAGCAAACTTTACCGTTTCGACGAGACGAACAACTTTTATGTTGAACGTTTTTTTATTAGAGTTCATCTTGACGGTCAAATCGCTCGTGCAACACAGACTGTTATTCGCGCTACCCATCAGACAGGGTGTCTGGTGGGGCACGCCACTTTTGGCTCGTGATAGTGCTGTATTCGGATGGCTCTAAATTCTGCATACGAACTCAGATTGGAACGATTCTTATATTAAAATCGATCATTTCAACGAGACGAAGACAATCCATGTAGATCATTTTTCTATACGAGGCAGTCTTCGGGGCGTAATATGCCGAATAGTGTTCTGAATACAAAATCTCATTATTTCGAACACAACTTCGGCTTTCAAGATGAGATCAGATGGCGATGGCCCAAACTTCAAAGATGTTCGTATCGACAATACGAAACTTTTTTATGTAGAACACTTCTCCATTTGAGGCCATTTTAAACAAGTTCTTGATTGTGCCAAAATCTGGTGTCAACACATACCCCCTGTTTTTTGGCAAAGCCTGTGTGCCGAAAAATAACTTACACATAGCTTGCTCTAAGGACGATGTCAACACTCCATCAGCCATTTTGGCATATTCTTAGGACGATAAATTTATATCGGCCATTGCTTGTGTGAATATTTTGACGCAAGCATGGGTGAAACTTTCTCAACTTCCTTAACAATCCGATGATGAAGTCCCATTGATATGTATCTCAAGGTCATCCTCGGAACCATATTATTCACCCTTTTGCTAGGATTTTGCTGATAATAAATAATAAACTTTCTCCAATCCTTATTTTCGCCTGTATAAGAAAAATTCATTAGTGGCCGAAGCGGTGGACTTCAGTTCGGCCTTACCTATTCTGACGAGACTAAGCATCGGCTATTGATAGAAATGCAACACTCCATGATTAACATAGTAGCCGGATGCTTGCTGTGTCAACTCTTTCAAATTGTCATGTCTAGAAATATGAACAATTTTATAGCAACCCAAGGTAATTTTGCATCTAGACATACCTTAAGATAAACTATAAGTGACTCGTCAAAGCATTGATAACCCTTGGATATTTGTTGTACTACTTATAACGAATCACTGAAAGCCTCAATCTGTATAGTACCTATAGCAACCAAAAGCTCCAAACCGAATAAATTTCATATTCGACTTTGATTATTGCGTAAAAATATTTTAAGAGGCATGAGGCTTCACATAACAGCACCATATGGAGATATATAAACAACACCAACACCATGGCCATTGTTATGAATTCAACTATCAAAACATAATCTCCATAGTACTTGTCTCGCTCTCTGAGGGAGTCCTGGACTAGGGGGTGTCCGGACAGCCGGACTATCATCGTCAGCCGGACTCCAAGACTATGAAGATACAAGATTGAAGACTTCGTCCCGTGTCCGGATGGGACTTTCCTTGGCGTGGAAGACAAGCTTGGCGATACGGATATGTAGATCTTCTACCATTGTAACCGACTCTGTGTAACCCTAGCCCTCTCCGGTGTCTATATAAACTGGAGGGTTTTAGTCCGTAGGACAACATAACCATTACAACAATCATACCATAGGCTAGCTTCTAGGGTTTAGCCTCATTGATCTCGTGGTAGATCCACTCTTGTACTACCCATATCATCAATATCAATCAAGCAGGAGTAGGGTTTTACCTCCATCGAGAGGGCCCAAACCTGGGTAAAAACATCGTGTCCCTTGTCTCCTGTTACCATCCGCCTAGACGCACAGTTCGGGACCCCCTACCCGAGATCCGCCAGTTTTGACACCGACATTGGTGTTTTCATTGAGAGTTCCTCTGTGTCGTCACCGATAGGCTTGATGGCTTCTTCAATCAACAACAATGCCGTCCAGGGTGAGACTTTTCTCCCCAGACAGATCTTCGTATTCGGCGGCTTTGCACTGCGGGCCAATTCACTTGGCCATCTGGAGTAGATCGAAAGCTACGCCCCTGGCCATCAGGTCAGGTTTGGAAGCCTAAACTTCACGGCCGACATCCGCGGAGACTTGATCTTCGACGGATTCGAGCCACAGCCGAGCGTGCCACGCTGTCACGATGGGCATGATTTAGCTCTGCCGCCCGACAGCGCCCTGGAGGCCGCACACGAGTCCGCTCTAACCCATAGTTCGGAGCAGACCGCGCAGATCAAGGACCGGTGGCTGGACACCGCCTCGGTAGCTGCAACTTCTACGGCGATGGAGCCGAATACCGACCTTGTCCCTTATAAAGCTCATGACTCCGAGGCGCCGGACTCCTTACCGGACTCCGCACCTCCTGCACCCCTGCTAATCGAATCCGATTGGGCGCCAATCATGGAGTTCACCGCCGCAGACATCTTTCAGCACTCACCCTTTGGCGACATCCTAAATTCTCTAAAGCATCTCTCGCTATCAGGAGAGCCCTGGCCGGACTGCGCTCAGGATGGTTGGGATGTGGACGACGAAGAAATTCAAAGCCCACCCACCACCCATTTTCTAGCCACTGTCGACGACCTAACCGACATGCTAGACTATGACTCCGAAGACATCGACGGTATGGATGACGATGCCGGAGACGATCAAGAACCAGCGCCTACAGGGCACTGGAAGACCACCTCGTCATACGACATATACATGGTGGATACCCCAAAGGATGGGGACGACAAAGAAGCAGCGGAGGCGGATTCTTCTAAGAAACAGCCCAAGCGCCGACGTCAGCGGCGCCGCTCTAAATCCCGCCACAGTAAGAATGGAGATTTAGGCACCGGAGATAATAACACCCCAGAGAGTGCCGAATACAACCCCCTCCAGCAAGATTCAGCACAGGAGGACGGGGAAGCCAGCCCTCGAGAGAGAGCGGCAGACGAGGAGGATGAGGACTACATGCCTCCCTCCGAGACGAGGCAAGCCTCAACGATGACGAATTCGTCGTGCCAGAGGATCCCGTCGAACAAGAGCGTTTTAAACGCATGCTTATCGCCACGGCAAATAGCCTAAAGAAAAAGTAGCAACAGCTTCAAGCTGATCAAGACCTGCTGGCCAACAGATGGACCGAGGTCCTCGCGGCCGAAGAGTATGAACTCGAACGCCCCTCCAAGAGCTACCCAAAACGCAAGTTGCTCCCCCGACTAGAGGAGGAAGCATACAAACCTTCATCACCAGCGCACAATACGGCAGACCGGCCACCCCGTGGTCATGACAGAGAGGCATCTAGGCCCTTTATCAGGACCGTACCCCGGCACCGCTCGAAAAGTACGAAGCCACGAGGGAATGCGCCGGACTTGCGGGACATATTCGAGGACAAGGCAAGACAATCCAGATCTATCTACGGATCACGTGGGCGCCCCACGACCCACGACGACTACCGTCGCGCCGGATACAGCAACTCCGGCCGGGCCGAACACAGCAGACAACGCTCTCTTGAGCTATGTCGTGATATTGCTTAATATAGAGGCGCCGCACACCCACTATGCTTCATAGATGAACTAATGGATCATCAAATCCCAGAAGGGTTTAAATCCGTGAACATTGAATCCTACGATGGCACAACAGACCTCGCGGTTTGGATCGAAGACTATCTCCTTCATATCCATATGGCCCGCGGCGACGACCTCCACGCCATCAAGTATCTCCCACTCAAACTTAAAGGACCAGCTCGGCATTGGCTTAACAGCCTGCCCGCAGAGTCAATTGGGTGTTGCGAGGACCTGGAAGCCGCATTCCTCGACAACTTCCAGGGCACATATGTGCGACCACTAGACGCCGATGACCTAAGCCACATAATTCAGCAGCCGGACGAATCGGCCAGACAATTCTGGACACGGTTCCTAACAAAGAAAAATCAAATCGTCGACTGTCCGGATGCAGAGGCCCTCGCAGCCTTCAAACACAACATCTGCGACGAGTGGCTGGCCCGGCACCTAGGACAGGAAAAGCCGAAATCCATGGCAGCCCTCACATCACTCATGACCCGCTTCTGTGCGGGAGAGGACAGCTGGCTAGCTCGCAGCAACAACCTCAGCAAAAACGCTGGCAGTTCGGATACTAAGGATAACAATGGCAGGTCGCGTCGAAACAAAAACAAACGCCGCGTTAACGGCGATAGCGATGAGGATACGGCAGTCAACGCCGGATTCAGAGGCTCTAAACCTGGTCAGCGGAAGAAGCCATTCAAAAGAACTACCCCGGGTCCGTCCAATTTGGACCGAATACTCGACCGCTCTTGCCAGATACATGGCACCCCCGAAAAACCAGCTAATCACACCAACAGAGATTGTTGGGTATTCAAGCAGGCAGGCAAGTTAATTGCCGAAAACAATGACAAGGGGCTGCACAGCGACGACGAGGAAGAGACTCGGCCGCCGAACAGTAGAGGACAGAAGGGCTTCCCCCCACAAGTGCGGACAGTAAACATGATATACGCAACCCATATACCCAAGAGGGAGCGGAAGCGTGCACTTAGGGACATATATGCGATGGAGCCAGTCGCCCCGAAGTTCAATCCATGGTCCTCTTGCCCGATCACTTTCTATCGAAGAGACCACCCGACTAGTATCCGCCATGGCGGATTCGCGCATTGGTCTTAGACCCAATCGTCGATGGATTTCACCTCACTAGAGTCCTGATGGATGGCGGCAGCAGCCTGAACCTGCTTTATCAGGATATAGTGCGCAAGATGGGCATAGACCCCTCAAGGATTAAACCTACAATGACGACCTTTAAAGGCGTCATACCAGGTGTTGAGGCCAATTGTACAGGCTCAGTCACACTGGAAGTGGTCTTCGGATCCCCGGATAATTTCCGAAGCGAGGAGTTAATCTTCGACATAGTCCCGTTCCGCAGTGTCTATCACGCTCTGCTCGAACGAACTGCGTTTGCAAAATTCAACGCGGTACCGCATTATGCATACCTCAAGCTCAAGATGCCAGGCCCTCGTGGAGTCATCACGGTCAACGGAAATACTGAACGCTCCCTCCGAAAGGAGGAACATACAGCAGCTCTCGCGGCAGAAGTATAGAGCAGCCTTTTAAGGCAATTTTCGAGTCCGGCCGCTAAACGACCGGACATAGCCAAACGCGCCCGGAGTAACATCAATCAAGACCACCTGGCACGTTCCGAGCACGCGTAGAAATGCGGCCCCAACCCCAGCCCTTTCATGATAGCAAGACCAGCTCTTCGCGTACATCATTACGCCCTGGAGATACCATGGGCATAGGGGGAGGGGCACGACCACGACAGGCCCGGAGTGCGGCTTAACCACACCAGGGGCTCCCAAGTGTGTCACTATCTTTTCTTCTTTTTTTATTTTTATTATTTTTCCACAGGACTCCGCTCACCAGAGGCCCTGTCCGGCAATAGATCTGTCGAACTCACGATGCAACAGCCAGGAAGGGACAAAGGCTACGATGAACACTCAGGTGGTCTCCATTATGAGCATTAAATTTGTTAAATACACTAGTTCGTAGCCTACCCCTGGAGGGGGACATGTTTAATTACTCCAATCCCTTGCTTACCGCACTATTTGTATCATTCTGCACTCATAGCAGAATTTCTTGAATAAACAATGCAGCACCTTTTGCCTATAACTGCATTACCTTTTTTTATATATATGTTCATTAATGACATCTTGCACCCGTACATTTTGGTACGGCCGAATACACCAGGGGCTTATGTTCCCCGCATTATGGTGTGATAAGTCCAAACACTTTCACAAGTGCGGCACCCCGAACTTATAGCATTATATGCATCGCTCCGAATCATGTCTTGGGTCAATAGTTGGGTTTGCCCGGCTCCCATGTTTTGGTACCTTACGTTCCGTTCTGTCGGCTAAGGTAGCTGTCGGTGTCAAAACCGGCAGATCTCGGGTAGGGGGTCCCGAACTGTGCGTCTAGGCGGATGGTAACAGGAGACGAGGGACACGATGTTTTTACCCAGGTTCAGGCCCTCTCGATGGAGGTAAAACCCTACGTCCTGCTTGATTAATATTGATGATATGGATAGTACAAGAGTAGATCTACCACGAGATCAAGGAGGCTAAACCCTAGAAGCTAGCCTATGGTATGATTGTTGAGATGTATGTTGTGTCCTATGGACTAAGGCCCTCTGGTTTATATAGACAACGGAGAGGCTAGGGTTACACAGAGTCGGTTACAATGGTAGGAGATCTACATATCCGTATTGCCAAGCTTGCCTTCCACACCAAGGAAAGTACCTTCCGAACACGAGCCGGAGTCTTCAATCTTCTATCTTTGTAGTATGGGAGTCCGGCGGATATTGATAGTCCGGCTGTCCGGACACCCCCTAGTCCAGGACTCCCTCAGTAGCCCCTGAACCAGTCTTCAATGACGATAAGTCCGGCGTGCATAATGTTCGGCATTGCAAGGCGGGTTCCTCTCCTTGAATAATTCGGAAAAGATAATGAACACCTGGATAGTGTCCGGCTCTGCAAAATAAATTCCACATTCCAAACGTAGAGAGAATAAAACATATACACTGATTCAATCTGCTGACGTATTATGCGGCGTGACATCACGCCACCACCAAGCCCTCATTTGAATTACTATACCACCTCAGCACGTTTAGCGAAGCGGTTTCCTTGGCATGTCCTGTCGAAGCAGAGATCGTGTTCCCCTTATTCCGGGATTCTCATCAGTACGTGCGTGGGTAACCCAACCGCGCCATTGATGGTGGCGCTTGGGAGGTAAGCGAGTTTTACCAGGCCAGTGAGGGACGCATAGTTTTGTCCGCCTATATATAAGGGATAAGGATTTACCTTCTCACCTACGCCTTCTTCCTCCTTTGCTCATCCATCCCTGCGAACTCAAGCTCCAACACCCAAGCTCGCGCATCTCACCTCGACCCTTCCCCGAATATGTCCGGAGGGGGAGGCAAATGGATGGCCTCCACCGCCAAGGAGGAGGACGTCACCAAGCTGCGCGACGCCGGATACCTTTCCAGCGACATCGCGCATCGGCTGCCCGACGCGGGGCAGCTCATTCCTACCCCAGGGCCTCATGAGAGGGTCGTCTTCCTTCCCCACTTCCTCCGCGGACTGGGCTTTCCGCTCCATCCATTCGTCTGGGGGCTCATGTTTTATTACGGCCTGGATTTCCACGATCTGGCGCCGACCTTCGTCCTCAACATCTCGGCGTTTATCGTCGTGTGCGAGGCCTTTCTCTGCATCCAGCCCCACTTCGGCCTGTGGCTCAAGACCTTCAACGTCAAGCCGAAGGTTGTGAAGGGGACGCAAGCGGAATGCGGAGGCGCCATGCTGGGCAAGCTGCCCAACGTCCCTTGGGTAGAAGGGACCTTCGTGGACTCCGTCAAGGGGTGGCAGTCGGGGTGGTTCTACATCACCGAGCCGCGCGAGCCTACATGGGCGCGGCTCCCGAATTTAGATCTGGAATCCCTACGCAGCTCACCTCCTGGAAAGAGAAGGGCTTGCAGTGGGGTGATCCGGTGGAGGTGACGGGACTTCGAGCCTGCATCAAGAAGCTGGTGAGCAATAGGCTCCGGCTCGTCGACGTGGTCCAGGTCATGCTCCTCCGGCGGATTCTCCCATGCCAAGAACGGGCATTTAATCTGTGGGAGTTTAATCCGGAACAGCACCAGACGTTGAGCGAGCTGTTCGATACAACGTACGACGGCGCCTGGAGGGTGCTGTTCAAGGGCGCCGAAGCCCCCGCATCCGCGACCGAAGACCGCAGATTCAGCTCGCAGTCTCCGACTGACGAGGTAAGTGATTCGACCCCATTACGGGACACTTGTAGTAATTAGATTGACTCTAGCGAGGTTTTTAATCTGCCTCTTCCTTTGACAGGAATGGGTGGAGAAGGCCCAGCTGCTTATCAGCCCGGCTCCCATGCCAGAAGAACCAGTGGATGCCCGCTTAGCAAGGCTGCTGGTTCCGGCACCGTACGTGGTGCCGGAGAAGAAGGCCAAGAAGGTGGCCACGGGGACTCAAAAGAGTTCCCGTAATCAGGCGTCTGACGACGACGAGGACTCCTCCCCCGAAGACGAGGAGGAGGAGGAGTACTCCCTCCCGGAGGAGGGAGAGAAGATGAGGAAGGCCTCCCCAATCGGGGCGGTCGAAGGGTCCAAGAGGGGGAGAACTATCCCCCCGGACAGTTTCGCCAACATCAATGTTGGCGAGGAAGAGTGGCCTCCAAGGGCCAGGCGTCCGGCAGGATCGTAAGCATTCAGATCATTTGTATGCCGTACATTGTATGCCATGTAATGTCCATCTAACGCCGCATTCTGCCTATAGTCCGGCCGTTGACGATCTTCCCGACTCGATGAGCGGGTCTTTGGCGCCGTCGGATGTAAATTCTATCCCGACCGCCTCTACCCCGCGCGTCGACGAGGACGACGAGGCGGAATCCCACAGAGGGACCCACCAGGAGGAGGCTCCGGAGGCGCCGTCAGGCGACCTCCCGGACTTTGTGCCGGACTCTACCTCAGAACCCGTAGCGGTTTCAGAGTCCGGCAAGCGGCCCCTTCGAAAGAAGGGCAGGACCACGACGCCGGCGGCCTCCGTCCAACCGGAGGCGCCGGATAACCTGCTGGAGGCGCTTAAATGCGCTTCCATCGAGGAAGAACACCACACTCTCATGAGTGCGGTGATTGAGAAGGTCCAGCTCGCCAAGGGCGGGCTGACCGAAGCCTGCAACAGCCTTCTAACAGGCTTTGAGGTAAGAAGTTTAAAATGATGTAATGTAATACCGCATAGACAGTAGCCCCTGATGCTTAGTTCGGTGTTCGGAAAGAAAAGACGGACTAAGGATCTAACAAGATATACGCAGGGTTTCTAAAAATATGTCAATATGGGTTTGTAGGCTGCGCTGTTGACCTCTGCCGCATTAACGGCGGAGGTCGAAACACTGAAGAAGGACCTTGAGCGGTCGGAGCAAGAGCTCGGCCATGCCAAGAGGCAGCTCGAGGAAAAAGAAGGTGAATAACACCACTTTAAATAAGTACCTTACAGAAAAGGGTTTTGGTTGCAAACAAAATTAATAAGGATAATATGTGTAATGCAGGGGCCACGAACGAGGTGGCAGCCCTGAAGGATGCCGTGTCCGTGGCCGAACGCAATGCGGCCACAGAACGGGCTGAGCGAGAAAAGCAAGCGGCACTGGTGGCGGAAGTTCGGCAAGAGCTCCAGGCTCTCATGGAAAAGCATGAGAGTTTGGAGCGTGACTCCAAGACTCGAGAGTCCGAGCTTGCCTCGGCTCTAGAAAGTGCCAAGTCCGCCAAGGCCGAGGCCCAGAAGGCCCTTCAGGAGGTAGAGGACATAAAGAAGATAGCTGCGGGTAAGGCCTTTTTCATGCAGAGCAGGCACGTTAATGTAAATTACCGGATACTTACACGAATCCGGAGCTCTCCAGGGGCATTTGCAGATCTGCCGCGTAGTGCGTCTGATGCCGCCGCATTCTATCGTGGCAAGGAGGGGAGCTCGACGGAGAAGGTCTTCTGGTCTCAGTATGCTGAGGCCGGCCATCCGGTGCCCCCAAGCGACCAGCTGAAGCAGCTGGTCGAACTCCACAAGGTAGCTGAGGAGGCCATGAAGGGCCTCATAGTCCGGCTATGGCCTGGACAGGCCATGCCTGGCAGCTACTTTGGCCTAGTACGGCGGCTGGTGGATGCGTGCCCCAGGCTAGATGTGATCAAGCGCTCCGCCTGTATTGAAGGTGCTCGTCGGGCCCTTGCCCGCATAAAGGTGCAATGGGGCAAACTGGATGCGGAGAAGCTTCTCACGGATCCGCCGCCGCCGGGCAAGGAGCATCGTACGCCGGAGCGATATTATAAAGTTGTCCTGAAGGGAGCCTGCGATATTGCAGATGAGTGCTCCCGAGATGTAATTTTTGAGTGAACTCGCTGTGTATTTATCCTGGGCGCTGAAAACTTCGTTTATATGCGCCATGAGCAACGCTTATTTAATTTAAAATATTACCTTCTGTGCGGCCGTTTGTAAAATCTGAGAGATGGCAAGTCGTTGGCTTCAGCCCCCAAGCTACAAGGGCTGGGGTGTTCGGTGATAAACTTGAGCACTATTGTTCCCATTATTGGGTCCATCTAGGGAGGCGCTCAACACGACGAACAAGGCGACCGGACTTATAATGCTTGAACACTCTCACTTAGCCATAGAATTCTATAATTTTAAATTTCGGCAAAGCCCCTGGTATTCAGAAGACCGAATCCGGGGCGCTATCCACGCCTTCGTCGGACATCATCCGGAACTTCGCTCGAAGCGGCATGAGTCTTTAGGGACCCGAAAGAACCTCTCGAACAGCGACCAGTCTCTCGCCTTATCATGCCAGTCAGTTTTAGCTTTCTCCACTGAGGCGTTAACCCGCCTCAACCGGGGCGCAATTGCAGTGGTTCTCCCAGTGCTACCTTAGCCGACGGAACGGAACGTAAGGTACCAAAACATGAGAGCCGGGCAAACCCAACTATTGACCCAAGACATGATTCGGAGCTGATTCATATAATGCTATAAGTTTGGGGTGCTGCACTTGTGAAAGTGTTCGGACTTAATTACACCATAATATGAGGAACAGAAGCCCCTGGCGTATTCGGCCATACCAAAGTGTACGGGTGCAATATGTCATATAATGAACATGTATAAAAGGTAACGCCATTGCAATAAAAATGTAATGTACTTGCAAAAAGGAAGTGCTGCATTATTTATGAAAGAAGGTCGGCTAATAAAGCGAACTGATACAAATAGTGCGGTAAGCAAGGGATTTGGACTAAATTAACACGTCCCCCTCCAGGGATGAGCTGCAGACTTGGTGTATGTAATCAAATTTAATGCTCGTAATGGAGACCACCTGATTGTTCGTCGCAGCCTTCTTTAGTCCCTAACTGTTGCATCGTGAGTTCGGCCTGTGCGCCGTCGAACAAGGCTTCTGATTAACAGAGTCCTGTGTACATAAAAAAGAAGAAAAGATAAAAAGTAAACCCAAGGGGGGCGCTCGCATGAGCCCCTGGTGTGGTCGAGACGCACTCTTTGTCCCTTGTGATCAAGCCCCTCCCCTGCGCCCATGGTATCTCCAAAGCGTAATGATGTACGCGGAGTGTTATTCTTGCGATCATGCGTGGGCGAGGGGTGGGGCCGCATTGCTACGCGTGCTCTGATCGCGCCAGGTGGTCTTGGTTGGCGTTGCTCCGGGCGCGTTTTGCTGTATCCGGCTTTTTAATTGCCGGACTTGAGAATTGCCTGAGAAGGCTGCTCTGTACTTCTGCCGCGAGAGCCGCTGTATGTTCCTCCGTTCGGAGGGAGCGTTCTGTATTTCCATTGACCGTGATGACTCCGCGAGGGCCTGGCATTTTGAGCTTTAGGTATGCATAATGCGGCACCGCGTTGAATTTTGCAAACGCGGTTCGTCCGAGCAGAGCATGATAGCCGCTGCGAAACGGGACTATGTCGAAGATTAACTCTTCGCTTCGGAAGTTATCCGGTGATCCGAAGACCACTTCCAGTGTGACAGAGCCTGTACAGTTGGCTTCCACTCCTGGGATGACACCTTTAAAGGTTGTCTTTGTAGGCTTAATCCTTGATGGGTCTATGCCCATTTTGCGCACTGTATCCTGATAAAGCAGGTTCAGGCTGCTACCGCCGTCCATCAGGACTCGTGTCAGGTGAAACCCATCGATGATTGGGTCTAAGACCAATGCGGCGAATCCGCCATGGCGTATGCTGGTCGGGTGGTCTCTTCGATCGAAAGTGATCGAGCAAGAGGACCATGGGTTGAACTTCGGGGCGACTGGCTCCATCGCATAGACGTCCCGTAGTGCGCGCTTCCTCTCCCTCTTGGGTATATGGGTCGCGTAAATCATATTCACCGTCCGCACTTGTGGGGGGAAACCCTTCTGTCCTCTATTGTTCGGCGGCCGGGTCTGTTCCTCGTCGTTGCTATTTAGCCCCTTGTCATTGTGTTCGGCAATTAACTTGCCAGCCTGCTTGAACACCCAACAATCTCTATTGGTGTGGGTAGCTGGCTTTTCGGGGGTGCCATGTATCTGGCATAGACGGTCGAGAATTCGGTCCAGATTGGACGGACCCGGAGTGGTTCTTTTGAACGGCTTCTTCCGCTGACCGGGTTTAGAGCCTCGGAATCCGGCATTGACTGCCGTATCCTCCTTATCGTCGCCGTTAATGCGGCGCTTGTTTTTGATTCGACGTGACCTGCCGTTGTTGTCCTTAGTATCCGGACTGCCAGAGTTTTTACGGAGATTGTTGCTGCGGGCTAGCCAGCTGTCCTCTCCCACACAAAAGCGGGTCATTAGCGATGTGAGGGCTGCCATGGATTTCGGCTTTTCCTGCCCCAAGTGCCGGGCTAGCCATTCGTCCCGGATGTTATGCTTGAAGGCTGCAAGGGCCTCTGCATCCGGACAGTCGACGATTTGGTTTTTCTTTGTCAAGAACCGTGTCCAGAATTGTCTGGCCGATTCGTCTGGCTGCTGAATGATGTGGCTTAAGTCATCGGCGTCTGGTGGTCGCACATACATGTCTTGGAAGTTATCAAGGAATGCGGCCTCCAGGTCTTCCCAACACCCAATCGACTCTGCGGGTAGGCTGTTAAGCCAATGCCGAGCTGGTCCTTTAAGTTTGAGTGGGAGATATTTGATGGCATGGAGATCGTCGCCGTGGGCCATATGGATGTGGAGAAGATAATCTTCAATCCACACCGCAGGGTCTGTTGTACCATCGTAAGATTCGATATTTACGGGTTTAAACCCTTCGGGGATCTGATGATCCATTACTTCATCGGTGAAGCATAGCGGGTGTGCGGCGCCCCTGTATTGAGCAATATCGCGACGCAGCTCGAGGGAGCGCTGTCTGCTGTGTTCGGCCCGGCCGGTGTTATGTCCGGCGCGACGGTATTCATCGTGGGTCATAGGGCGCCCACGTGATCCATAGATGGATCTGGATTGTCTTGCTTTCTCCTCCAATATGTCTTGCAAGTCCGGCGCGTTCCCTTTTGGCTTCGTACTGTTGGAGCGATGCTAGGGTACGGTTTTGGCTGGGGGCCTGAATGCCTCTCTGTCGCGGCCACGGGGTGGTCGGTCAGCCATGTCATGCGCTGGTGATGAAGGTATGTATGCTTCCTCCTCTAATCGGGGGAGCAGCTTGCGTCTTGGGTAACTTTTGGAGGGGCGTTCGAGTTTATACTCTTCGGCCGCGAGGACCTCGGTCCATCGATCGGCCAGCAGATCCTGATTAGCTTGGAGCTGTTGCTGCTTTTTCTTTAGGCTATTTGCCGTGGCTATGAGCCTGCGCCTGAAGCGTTCTTGTTTGACGGGATCCTCGGGTATGACGAATTCATCATCGTTGAGGCTTGCTTCGTCTTCAGAGGGAGGCATATAGTTATCATCCTCAACCCCTTCGTCTGCCGCCCTGTGGTGAGGGCTTGCTTCTGCGTCCTCCTGCGCTGAATCTTGCGGGAGGGGATCGTCTTCGGCACTCTCCGGAGTGTTATTGTCTCCCGTGCCAGAATCTCCATTCCTATTGTGGCGGGATTTAGAGCGGCGCCGCTGACGTCGGCGTTTGGGCTGCTTTTTTAAAGAATCTTCCTCCGCTGCCTTTTCGCCATCCCCTTCTTTTGGGGTATCCACCATGTATACGTCATATGACGAGGTGGCCTTCCAGTGCCCTGTAGGCGCTGGCTCTTGTTCGTCTCCGGCATCGTCGTCCATAGCGTCGATGTCGTCAGAGTCGTAGTCTAGCATGTCGGTTAGATCCTCGACAGTGGCTACAAAGTGGGTGGTGGGTGGGCTCTGAATTTCTTCATCGTCCGAACTCCAACCGTCCTGGCCATAGTCCGGCCAGGATTCTCCTGATAGCGAGAGATGCTTCAGGGAATTAAGGATATCGCCAAAAGGCGAGTGCTGGAAGATGTCCGCGGTGGTGAATTCCATAACCGGCGCCCAATCCGGATTAATCGGTAGGGGCGCGGGAGGCCCGGAGTCCGGCAAGGAGTCCGGCGCCTCGGGATCACGAGTTTCGCAGGGGACAAGATTGGTATTCGGCTCCATCGCCGTGGATGTTGAAGCCCCCAGGGCGGCGTCTATCCACCGGCCCTCGATATGGGCAATCGGCTCCGGGCTAGTGGCCGAAGCGGATCCGAGTGCGGCCACCAAAGCACTGTCCGGCGGCAGAGCTAGATCATGCCCATCGTCACAGTGCGGCGCGCTTGGCTGTGGCTCGAGTCCGTCGAAGATCAAGTCTCCGCGGACATCGGCCGTGAAGTTTAAGCTTCCAAATCTGACCTGACGGCCAGGGGCATAGCTTTCGATCTGCTCCAGATGGCCAAGAGAATTGGCCCGCAGTGCAAAGCCGCCGAATACAAAGATCTGTCCGGGGAGAAAAGCCTCACCCAAGACAGCGTTGTTGGTTGAAGATGCCATCGAGCCTATCAGGGACGACACAGAGGAACTCTCAATGAAAGCACCAATGTCGGTGTCAAAACCGGCGGATCTCGGGTAGGGGGTCCTGAACTATGCGTCTAGGCGGATGGTAACAGGAGACGAGGGACACGATGTTTTTACCCAGGTTCAGGCCCTCTCGATGGAGGTAAAACCCTACGTCCTGCTTGATTAATATTGATGATATGGGTAGTACAAGAGTAGATCTACCACGAGATCAAGGAGGCTAAACCCTAGAAGCTAGCCTATGGTATGATTGTTGGGATGTATGTTGTGTCCTACGGACTAAGGCCCTCCGGTTTATATAGACACCGGAGAGGCTAGGGTTACACAGAGTCGGTTACAATGGTAGGAGATCTACATATCCGTATTGCCAAGCTTGCCTTCCACGCCAAGGAAAGTACCTTCCGGACACGAGCCGGAGTCTTCAATCTTCTATCTTCGTAGTATGGGAGTCCGGCGGATATTGATAGTCCGGCTGTCCGGACAACCCCTAGTCCAGGACTCCCTCAGTAGCACTGGGAGAACCACTGCGATTGCGCCCCGGTTGAGCTGGGCGAGCGCCTCAGTGGAGAAAGCTAAAATTGACTGTCATGATAAGGCGAGAGACTGGTCGCTGTTCGAGAGGTCTTTTCGAGTCCCTAAAGACTTATGCCACTTCGAGCGAGGAACCGGCTGTGTCCAGCCCAAGCGTGGATAGCGCCCCGAACTCGGTCTTCCGAATACTAGGGGCTTCGCCGCAATTTAAAATTATAGAATTCTATGGCTAAGTGAGATTGTTCAAGCATTATAAGTCCGGTTGCCTTGTTCGTTGTGTTGAGCGCCTCCCTAGATGGACCCAAAAATGGGAACAAGAGTGCTCAAGTTTATCCTGAACACCCCAGCACTCGAGGCATGGGGGCTGAAGCCGACGACTTGCCATCTCTCAGATTTAATAAACGGCCGCACAGAAGGTAATATTTTAAATCAATAAGCGTTGCTTAGCGCATATGAACAAAGTTTTCAGCGCACAGGATAACACATTGCGAGTTTACTCAATGATTACATCTCTGGGGCACTCATCCGCAATCTTGCGGGCACCCTTCAGGACAGTCTCATAGTACATCTCGGGCGTACGATACTCCTTGCCCACTGGCGGCGCGTCAGTGATAAGCCTCTCCGCATCCAGCTTGCCCCAGTGCACCTTTGCGCCGGCAAGGGCCCGACAGGCACCTTCAATGCAGGCGGAGCGCTTGATGACCTCCACCCAGGGGCACGCATCCACCAGCCGCCGCACGAGGCCGAAGTAGCTCCCAGGCATGGCCTCTCCAGGCCACAGCCGGACTATGAGGCCCTTCATGGCCTGCTCGGCTACCTTGTGGAGCTCGACGAGCTGCTTCAGCTGGTCGCTAGGGGGCACCGGATGTCCGGCCTCAGAATACTAAGACCAGAAGACCTCCGTTGAGCTCCCCTCCTTGCCACGGTAGAATGCGGCGGCATCAGACACACTGCAAGGCAGATCTGCAAACGCCCCTGGAGAGCTCCGAATTCGGGTAAGTAACAGGTAATTTACATTAACATGCTTGCTTTGCATGAAAAATGCCTTACCCGCCGCTATTTTCTTCACATCCTCTACCTCCTGGAGGGCCTTACGGGCCTCGGCCTTAGCGGCTTTGGCACTTTCAAGAGCCGAGGCAAGCTCGGACTCTCGAGTCTTCGAGTCGCGCTCCAAACTCTCATGCTTCTCCATGAGAGCCTGGAGCTCTTGCCGCACCTCCGCCACCCGCGCCTCCTGCTTCTCTTGCTCCGCTCGTTCCGCAGCCGCATTGCGTTCGGCCATGGACACGGCCTCCTTCAGGGTCGCCACCTCGTTCGTGGCCCCTGCAGTACCCACGTTATCCTTGTTATTTCTATTGCAACCCAAATCCTTTTCTGTAAGGTACAAATTTTAAAGTGGTGTTACTCACCTTCTTTGTCCTCGAGCTGCTTCTTGGCAAGGCCGAGCTCTCGCTCGGACTGCTCGAGGTCCTGCTTCAAAGCACTGACCTCCGCAGTCAGTGCGGCAGAGGTCAGCAGCGCAGCCTACAAACCCATATTGACATAATTATTAGCACTCCTGCGTATATCTTTTTTAGATCCTCAGTCCGGTTTTTCTTCCCGAACTCCGAACCGAGCATCAGGGGCTACTGTCTATGCGGTATTCAATTACATATTTTAAACTTCTTACCTCAAAGCCTGTTAGAAGGCTACTGCAGGCTTCGGTCAGCCCGCTCTTGGCGAGCTGAACCTTCTGAATCACCGCACTCATGATAGTGCGGTGTTCTTCCTCGATGGAAGCATCGTTAAGCGCCTCCAACAAGTTGTCCGGCGCCTCCGGTTGGACAGAGGCTGCCGGCGTCACGGTCTTGCCCTTCTTACGAAGGGGCCGCCTGCCGGACTCCGGAACCACTGCGGGTTCCGGCACAGAGTCCTGCGCAAAGTCCTGGAGGCTGCCTTGCGGCACCTCCGGAGCCTCCTCCTGATGGGTCCCCTCCTGGGATCCCACCTCGATGTCGTCAGCGTCACAAGGGGTGGAGGCGGTCGGAATGGAATCCACGTCTGACGGAGCCAAGGACCCGCTCGATGAAGCGGGAATATCATCATCGGCCGGACTACAGCAGTATGCGGCATTAGAAGGACACTATGTGACACAAAAGATAAATTATAAAATCATGCAGGAATCCGGATACTTACGATCTTGCCGGAGGCCTAGCCCTTGAGGGCCACTCTTCGTCGCCAACGTTGGCGTTGGCGGAGCTGTCCAGGGGATGGATCCTTCCCCTCTTGGACCCTTCGGCCTCCCCCGTTGGGGAAGCCTTCCTCTTCCTCTCTCCCTCCTCTGGGAGAGAGTCCTCTTTCTCCTCCTCGTCTTCGGGGGAGGAGTCCGCCTCGGAGCCATCGGACGATGAGTCCAATATGACCTGGCGCCGGGAACTTCTTCGGGTTCCCGTGGCCTTCTTCTTGGCCTTCTTCTCCGGCACCACATAAAGTGCCGGGACCAGCAGCCCCGTTAAGCGGGCGTCCGCTGGGTCTTCGAGAAGGGGAGCCGGACATTCTACATGTCCGGACGTCCTCTGCCAGTCTTCTCAAAGGCACCGGGAGTTTTAAAATCCCACATAGAGTCAAACTATGAAAGAAAATAAATGTCCCATAGAGGATAACAAAGCTTACCTCGCCGGCCGGGCGCTTGGTGCTGAATCCGCGGTCTTCCGTCGCGGATGCGGGGGCTTCTCCGCCCTTGAACAGCACCCTCCAGGCAGCTTCGTACGTCGTGTCGAAGAGCCTGCTCAAGGCCTGGTGCTGTGCCGGATTGAATTCCCACAAAGTAAAGGCCCGCTGTTGGCAGGGGAGAATCCGGCGGACGAGCATGACCTGGATCACATTGACAAGCCTAAGCTTCTTGTTCACCAAGGTCTGGAGACAGGACTGGAGTCCTGTCAGCTCCTCCGAACTGCCCCATAGCAAGCCCTTCTTTTTCCAGGAGGTGAGCTTCATAGGGGCACCAGATCTGAACTCGGGGGGCCGCTGCCCATTTAGGGTCCCGCGGCTCGGTGATATAGAACCACCCCGATTGCCACCCTTTGATGGTTTCCACAAAGGCGCCCTCAAGCCAGAGGACGTTGGGCATCTTGCCCACCATAGCGCCTCCACACTCCGCCTGGACGCCCTTCACTACCTTCGGCTTGACATTGAAGGTCTTGAGCCACAAGCCGAAGTGGGGCCGGATGCAGAGAAAGGCCTCACACACGACGATAAACGCCGAGATGTTGAGGATGAAGTTCGGCGCCAGATCGTGGAAATCCAGGCCGTAGTAGAACATGAGCCCCCGGACGAAGGGATGAAGTGGGAAGCCCAGTCCGCGGAGGAAGTGGGGAAGGAACACTAGTGCAGAACCGGGCATTAGCACCGGTTCGTAAGGCCCTATAGTGCCGGTTACATAACCGGCACTAATTAGTGGTCACTAAAGGCCCTCCCCTTTAGCACCGGTTCAGCACGAACCGGTGCTAAAGGGCGACCACGTGGCACGGGCCAGCTCCGGGGACCTGGATCCCTTTAGTACCGGTTTGTAATACCAACCGGTACTATAAGGTTTGGAGGGTTTTTAGTTTTATGATTTCTTTTTCATTTAATTTTGTGTTTCCATTTTAATTCTTTTTTGTTTGCTGGTATTTTACGATACTACACATTGTACACGTTATGCATATATATTTATATATATATATATATATATATATATATATAATTTCTAGTAGAACCAATCATGCATATATATATCACATCAATGTCTCACAAATTAAACCACCATATTAATTAATTCACACATACACACATGTACAGATATATACAATTTCTCTTACATATGAATGTTGCCTTCGGAGCCAGTCTAATTGGTGCCTTCGGAGCACGATGACAATTGAAAGTGGTTTTCATTGGGGCGGTAGCGGGTAACAGAATTCTCCATTCGGATTTATGACCTGGTCGAGCAAAAATCCCGCTATTTCCTCTTGAATTGCTTCTACGCGCTCCGTTTCTATGAGCTTCTCCCGCACCTCTTTGAACTGTTAAGAAGGAGATCAATATGCATGTGTATTAGTTGTGTGACTAGCTAGATATCGATAATGGTGTAAAAATTGTGAATAGTGTTCTGACAAGCGTACCCATTGCTGTCTTTGAGATCTGCTCCTTTCGGACGCCATCATGCGAATATTCTCGCAAACGCAGAATGCACACAGATCAGTCCCCTACGCCTGCTTCAGGGCCTTTACGAGAATGGAATTTGATCAGATAAAAATTAATCAAGCATGATAATTAAAGAGATGGAAGCTAGCTAGCTAGCTAGCTAGTACTACTTAATTACTTACCTTGGGTCGAAACCATTCAAGCTTTTGTTTCCATTCGCCGGGCGTGACGCTGATGAATCTTGCCCAAGCCCTGCCCGCCGACAAAGAAAATGAATAAAGGGGTTATTAAATAGTTCATATCATGAAATGACGAACTAAATAGGCCGAGATATATAGTTAATAATGATTGAAATTACCTGTTGACTATCCCATACAAGATGTTAAAGTCAGTGTTTTTTGAGACTAGTGAGTCCAGTACTTCAACTGTTCCGGCGTCAACTTTAATGATACACAAGACCCAGTGAAATCTGCATGCACACACGTTTACATGTCTTAATTAAGCGGGCATATGTTAGCAAAAACATGTAGCTAGCTAGTAGGCAAAAACAGAGAATTTGTATAGTACAAGACAGTGTGACTCACCCAAAGTGGTAAGGAAGTAGTATATCTTCATTGTATTTGAGGCGCTTCAAGAACTCTAGCATGCTGATTTCTACTTCCTTTGCATGATGGTCATTTATCTTCCATGTGAATTCATTAACGGTGTTTGGGTCAATGAACCCAATGCCATAGCTTCCACCTTTTCTCATTTCATATATCTTCATCCTGCATAATACCACAGAAAAGAATATATATAGTGAGGATAATTACAGGTAATAATGATTGATCTCAAAAGGATCACTACAGCTAGCTTGAGACTTAAATTATAGAAAGAAATCACTTACAGACAATAGCAACTGACGATAGATTTGTCGAGTGCTTCCTTATTGTATAACTGAAACAGTTCTAAATACTCAACGGACCTAGCTTTCTCATGGTAGTAATGGTCCTCCTTGACATTCACCATGAGGGACACTCGATCTGAAATCTTGGTAATGTTCATGTACCATTGATGCAATTCATACATTCTCGTTGGGAGGTTCTTGACCTTGTCTGGCGCGACCAAAGGTTGGCCCCGGACATATTGCCGTTTTACTTCATCCTCTCTAAGCAAAGGCATGGGCTCGATCTCGAGGAGTTGTCCAACAGTGATGTTGAGAACTTCAGCCTGCATTATATGCTCCTCCGTTATTACCACATTGCCCACCTTGGGAACATGCACTGTTTGCCCACAATAATATTGGGGGCGCGTACTGTCACCTGTTGTTGGCACAACAAGCGAGGGGATCGATTGTGTCGCCTGTTCTCCCAGCTAGGGAATGGTTTTCCCGCATTTTTTGGCAGCTGCTTCTTGTTTGCTCGATCCCGATGTAGACGTGCTCGCCTCCCTCTGTAGACGTGCTCAATTTAACTTCCTGATGTGGCGCTCATAGTCTGTGTCAACAGGCTTGGAAGCTGGTGGTTGAGCCATACGAATGAAGTGGTCAATCGTTTCCTCAGGCACTTTCTCCCTTGGCGGCGGTGGCGGTTTCAGTGCAAAATGGGCTTCCACCTCGGCCTTCGATATGGCTGTGATTTCCTCATCGGACTTGTCATAAGACCTCTGCGGAAGAGGCTTCAGGCTTGGACCATATTTATACCGCTTGCCTCCGCCTATACTTCCAGCTGTACTACCTCGACTCGTACGGCTACGCACCAGAGCTGCGGGGTGTCTCTACGATTGCTGAGGCGGCGGAGATGGCTGACGGGACTGAGTTGGACGAGGAGGAGTGGCCTGAGGTTGTGCCGGACTTGGAGGAGGAGTGGATGTCTGACGCTGTGGCGGACTTGGAGGAGGAGGATTGTCCTGACACTTTGCCGGACTTGGAGGAGGAGGATTGTCCTGACACTTTGCCAGACTTGGAGGAGCGGGAGTCTGCTGACTCGGTGGCGGACTTCGACGAGGACTCGGGTGATGCGGTGTGGGTGGCCTTGGAAAGATGATGCAATCCTTTTTCCATAGGATGATACGATGTTTGGCCTCTCCGATAAAGCGCTCGCCGTCACCTCTAGCAATGTCAAGCTGTAGCCCCGAATATGGGTCCAGCACCTCATCAACCACGACACGAGCATAGCCCGCTGGAATCGGGTTGCAATGGAAGGTTTGTTGGGGAACGTAGTAATTTCAAAAATTTTCCTACGCACACGCAAGATCATGGTGATGCATAGCAACAAGAGGGGAGAGTGTTGTCTACGTACCCTCGTAGACCGAAGCGGAAGCGATCACAACGTAGAGGAAGTAGTCGTACGTTCTCCTCGCGATCCGACCGATCCCGGCGCCGTTACTCCGGCGCCCCCGAGTTCTTGACACACGTACAGCTCGATGACGCTCCTCGGGCTCCAATCCAGTAGAGCTTCGGGGAGGGAGAGTTTCGTCAGCACGACGGCGTGGTGACGATCTTGATGTACTACCGGCGCAGGGCTTCGCCTAAGCTTTGCGACGATATGACCGAGGTGGAATATGGTGGAGGGGGGCACCGCACACGGCTAAGGAACGATCCGTAGATCAACTTGTGTGTTCTAGGGTGCCCCCCTGCCCCTGTATATCAAGGAGCAAGGGGGAGGGGGCCGGCCGGCCAAGAGGAGGCGCGCCAGGGAGTCCTACTCCCTCCGGGAGTAGGATTCCCCCTCCAATCCTAGTTGGAATAGGATTCACCGGAGGGGGAAAGAGAGAGAGGGGGCCGGCCCACCTTTCCTAGTCCTAATAGGACTAGGGGAAGGGGGGAGGCGCGCGGCCACCTAGGGCTGGCCCTTTCTCCTTTCCACCAAGGCCCACTATGGCCCATATAGTTCCCGGGGGGGTTCCGGTAACCTCCCGGTACTCCGGTAAATTCCCGATTTCACCAAGAACCATTCCGGACTCCAAATATAGGCTTCCAATATATCAATCTTTATGTCTCGACCATTTCGAGACTCCTCGTCACGTCCGTGATCACATCCGGGACTCCGAACTTCTTCGGTACATCAAAATACACAAACTCATAATATAACCGTCATCGAAACCTTAAGCGTGCGGACCCTACGGTTCGAGAACAATGTAGACATGACCGAGACACGTCTCCGGTCAATAACCAATAGCGGGACCTGGATGCCCATATTGGTTCCTACATATTCTATGAAGATCTTTATCGGTCAGACCGCATAACAACATACGTTGTTCCCTTTGTCATCGGTATGTTACTTGCCCGAGATTCGATCGTCGGTATCCAATACCTAGTTCAATCTCGTTACCGGCAAGTCTCTTTACTCGTTCCGTAATACATTATCTCACAGCTAACTCATTAGCTGTAATGCTTGCAAGGCTTAAGTGATGTGTATTACCGAGAGGGCCCAGAGATACCTCTCCGACTATCGGAGTGACAAAACCTAATCTCGAAATACGCCAACCCAACATCTGCCTTTGGAGACACCTGTAGTACTCCTTTATAATCACCCAGTTACGTTGTGACGTTTGGTAGCACCCAAAGTGTTCCTCCGGCAAACGGGAGTTGCATAATCTCATAGTTATAGGAACATGTATAAGTCATGAAGGAAGCAATAGCAACATACTAAACGATCGTGTGCTAAGCTAACGGAATGGGTCATGTCAATCAGATCATTCAACTAATGATGTGACCTTGTTAATCAAATAACAACTCCTTGTTCATGGTTAGGAAACATAACCATCTTTGATTAACAAGCTAGTCAAGTAGAGGCATACTAGTGACACTTTGTTTGTCTATATATTCACACATGTATTATGTTTCCGGTTAATACAATTCTAGCATGAATAATAAACATTTATCATGATATGAGGAAATATATAATAACTTTATTATTGCCTCTAGGGCATATTTCCTTCAGTCTCCCACATGCACTAGAGTCAATAATCTAGATCACATCACCATGTGATTAACATCGATAGTTCACATCATCATGTGATTAACACCCATAGTTCACATCGCCATGTGACCAACACCCAAAGGGTTTACTAGATTCAGTAATCTAGTTCACATCGCTATGTGATTAACACCCAAAGAGTACTAAGGTGTGATCATGTTTTGCATGTGAGAGAGTCTTAGTCAACGGGTCTTTCACATTCAGATCCGTTATGTATTTTGCAATTTTTCTATGTCTACAATGCTCTGCACAAAGCTACTCTAGCTAATTGCTCCCACTTTCAATATGTATCTAGATCGAGACTTAGAGTCATCCAGATCAGTGTCAAAACTTGCATCGATGTAACCCTTTACGACGAACCTTTTGTCACTTCCATAATCGAGAAACATATCCTTATTCCACTAAGGATAATTTTGACCGCTGTCCAGTGATCTACTCCTAGATCACTATTGTACTCCCTTGCCAAACTCAGTGCAGGGTATACAATAGATCTGGTACACAGCATGGCATACTTTATAGAACCTATGGCCAAGGCATAGGGAATGACTTTCATTCTCTTTCTATCTTCTGCCGTGGTCGGGTTTTGAGTCTTACTCAATTTCACACCTTGTAACACAGGCAAGAACTCTTTCTTTGACTGTTCCATTTTGAACTACTTCAAAATCTTGTCAAGGTATGTACTCATTGAAAAAACATATCAAGCATCTTGATCTATCTCTATAGATTTTGATGCTCAATATGTAAGCAACTTCACCGAGGTCTTTCTTTGAAAAACTCCTTTCAAACACTCCTTTATGCTTTGCAGAATAATTCTACATTATTTCCGATCTACAATATGTCATTCACATATACTTATCAGAAATGCTGTAGTGCTCCCACTCACTTTCTTGTAAATACAGGCTTCACCGTAAGTCTGTATAAAACTATATGCTTTGATCAACTCATCAAAGCGTATATTCCAACTCCGAGATGCTTGCACCAGTCCATAGATGGATCGCTGGAGCTTGCACACTTTGTTAGCTCCCTTTGGATCGAAAAAACCTTCTGGTTGCATCATATACAACTCTTCCTCCAGAAAACCATTCAGGAATGCAGTTTTTACATCCATTTGCCAAATTTCATAAATTGTGGCAATTGCTAACATGATTCGGACAGACTTAAGCATCGCTACAGTTGAGAAAATCTCATTGTAGTCAACATCTTGAACTTTGTCAAAAACCTTTTTGCAACAAGTCGAGCTTTGTAGATAGTAACACTACTATCAACGTCTGTCTTCCTCTTGAAGATCCATTTATTTTCTATGGTTTGCCGATCATCGGGCAAATCCATCAAAGTCCATACTTTGTTCTCATACATGGATCATATCTCAGATTTCATGGCCTCAAACCATTTTGTGGAATCTGGGCTCATCATCGCTTCCTCATAGTTCGTAGGTTTGTCATGGTCAAGTAACATGACCTCCAGAACAGGATTACCGTACCACTCTGGTGCGGATCTCACTCTGTTTTACCTACGAGGTTCGGTAGTAACTTGATCTGAAGTTTTATGATCATCATCATTAACTTCCTCACTAATTGGTGTAGGTGTCACAGGAACCAATTTCTGTGATGAACTACTTTCCAATAAGGGAGCTAGTACTGTTACCTCATCAAGTTCTACTTTCCTCCCACTCACTTCTTTCGAGAGAAACTCCTTCTCTAGAAAGGATCCATTCTTAGCAACGAATGTCTTGCCTTCGGATCTGTGATAGAAGGTGTACCCAACTGTCTCCTTTGGGTATCCTATGAAGACACATTTCTCCGATTTGGGTTTGAGCTTATCAGGATGAAACTTTTTCACATAAGCATCGCAGCCCCAAACTTTAAGAAACGACAACTTTGGTTTCTTGCTAAACCACAGTTCATATAGTGTCGTCTCAACGGATTTAGATGGTGCCCTATTTAACGTGAATGCAGTTGTCTCTAATGTATGATCCCAAAATGACATTGGTAAATCGGTAAGAAACATCATAGATTGTACTATATCCAATAAAGTACGGTTATGACGTTCGGACACACCATTATGATCTGGTGTTCCAGGTGGCATGAATTTGTGAAACTATTCCACATTGTTTTAATTGAAGACCAAACTCGTAACTTAAATATTTGTCCCCGCGATCAAATCGTAGAAACCTTATTTTCTTGTCACGATGATTTTTCCACTTCACTCTGAAATTCTTTGAATCCTTTCAACTATTTCAGACTTATGTTTCATCAAGTAGATATACCCATATCTGCTCAAATCATCTGTGAAGGTCAGAAAATAATGATACTTGTCGGGAGCCTTAATATTCATCGGACCACATACATCAGTATGTATGATTTCCAACAAATCTGTTGCTCGCTCCAATGTTCCGGAGAACGGCGTTTTAGTCATCTTGCCCAAGAGGCATGATTCGCAAGCATCAAGTGATTCATAATCAAGTGATTCCAAAATCCCATCAGCATGGAGTTTCTTCATGCGCTTTACACCAATATGACCTAAACGGCAGTGCCACAAATAAGTTGCACTATCATTATTAACTTTGCATCTTTTGGTTTCAATATTATGAATATGTGTATCACTACGATCGAGATCCAATGAACCATTTTCATTGGGTGTGTAACCATATAAGGTTTTATTCATGTAAACAGAATAACAGTTTATTCTCTTACTTAAATGAATAACCGTATTGCAAAAAACACGATCAGATCATATTCATGCTCAACGCAAACACCAAATAACATTTATTTAGGTTCAACACTAATCCCGAAAGTATAGGGAGTGTGCGATGATGATCATATCAATCTTGAAACTCCTTTCAACACACATCGTCACTTCACCCTTAACTAGTTTCTGTTTATTCTGCAACTCCCGTTTCGAGTTACTACTCTTAGCAACTGAACCAGTACCAAATACCGAGGGGTTGCTATAAACACTAGTAAAGTACACATCAATAACATGTATATGAAATATACCTTTGTTTATTTTGCCATCCTTCTTATCCGCCAAATACTTGGGGTAGTTCTGCTTCCAGTGACCAGTCCCTTTGCAGTAGAAGCACTTAGTCTCAGGCTTAGGTCCAGACTTGGGCTTCTTCACTTGAGCAGCAACTTGCTTGCCGTTCTTCTTGAAGTTCCCTTCTATCCCTTTGCCCTTTTCTTGAAACTAGTGGTCTTGTTAATCATCAACACTTGATGTTCTTTCTTGAATTCTACCTTCATCGATTTCATCATCATGAAAAACTCGGGAATCATTTTCATCATCCCTTGCATACTATAGTTCATCACGAAGTTCTACTAACTTGGTGATGGTGACTAGAGAATTCTGTCAATCGATATCTTATCTGGAAGATTAACTCCCACTTGATTCAAGCGATTGAAGTACCCAGACAATCTGAGCACATGCTCACTAGTTGAGCGATTCTCCTCCATCTTTTAGCTATAGAACTTGTTGAAGATTTCATATCTCTCAACTCGGGTATTTGCTTGAAATATTAACTTCAATTCCTGGAACATCTCATATGGTCCATGATGTTCAAAACATCTTTGAAGTCCCGATTCTAAGCTGTTAAGCATGGTGCACTTAAACTATCAAGTAATCATCATATTGAGCTAGCCAAACGTTCATAACGTTTGCATCTGCTCCTGCAATAGGTCTGTCACCTAGCGGTGCATTAAGGACATAATTCTTCTGTGCAGCAATGAGGATAAACCTCCGATCACGGATCGAATCCGCATCATTGCTACTAACATTTTTCAACACAATTTTCTCTAGGAACATATCAAAAAACAAACATATGAAAGCAACAACGCGAGCTATTGATCTACAACATAATTTGCAAAATACTACCAGGACTAAGTTCATGATAAATTTAAGTTCAATTAATCATATTACTTAAGAACTCCCACTTAGACAGACATCTCTCTAGTCATCTAAGTGATCACGTGATCCAAATCAACTAAACCATAACCGATCATCACGTGAAATGGAGTAGTTTTCAATGGTGAACATCTTATGTTGATCATATCTACTATATGATTGACGCTCGACCTTTCGGTCTCCGTGTTCCGAGGCCATATCTGCATATGCTAGGCTCGTCAAGTATAACCCGAGTATTCTGCGTGTGCAAAACTGGCTTGCACCCGTTGTAGATGGACGTAGAGCTTATCACACCCGATCATCACGTGGTGTCTGGGCACGACGAACTTTGGCAACGGTGCATACTCAGGGAGAACACTTCTTGATAATTTAGTGAGAGATCATCTTATAATGCTACCGTCAATCAAAGCAAGATAAGATACATAAAAGATAAACATCACATGCAAATCAATATAAGTGATATGATATGGTCATCATCATCTTGTGCTTCATGATCTTCATCTCTGCAGCACCACCATGATCACCATCGTCACCGGCGCGACACCTTGATCTCCATCGTAGCATCGTTGTCGTCTCGCCAATCTTATGCTTCTACGACTATCGCTACCGCTTAGTGATAAAGTAAAGCATTACAGGGCGATTGCATTTCATACAATAAAGCGACAACCATATGGCTCCTGCCAGTTGCCGATAACTTCGGTTACAAAACATGATCATCTCATACAATAAAATATAGCATCACGTCTTGACCATATCACATCACAACATGCCCTGCAAAAACAAGTTAGATGTCCTCTACTTTGTTGTTGCAAATTTTACGTGGCTGCTACGGGCTTAAGCAAGAACCAATCTCACCTACGCATCAAAACCACAACGATACTTCGTCAAATAGACTCCGTTTTAACCTTCTCAAGGACCGGGCGTAGCCACACTCGGTTCAACTAAAGTGAGAGAGACAGACACCCGCCAGTCACCTTTAAGCAACGAGTGCTCGTAGCGGTGAAACCAGTCTCGCGTAAGCATACGCGTAATGTCGGTCCGGGCCGCTTCATCTCACAATACCGCTGAACCAAAGTATGACATGCTGGTAGGTAGTATGACTTGTATCGCCCACAACTCACTTGTGTTCTACTCGTGCAAAACATCAAACCATAAAAACCTAGGCTCGGATGCCACTGTTGGGGAACGTAGTAATTTCAAAAAATTTCCTACGCACACGCAAGATCATGGTGATGCATAGCAACAACAGGGGAGAGTGTTGTCTACGTACCCTCGTAGACCGAAGCGGAAGCGATCACAACGTAGAGGAAGTAGTCGTACGTTCTCCTCGCGATCCGACCGATCCCGGCGCCGTTACTCCGGCGCCCCCGAGTTCTTGACACACGTACAGCTCGATGACGCTCCTCGGGCTCCAATCCAGTAGAGCTTCGGGGAGGGAGAGTTTCGTCAGCACGACGGCGTGGTGACGATCTTGATGTACTACCGTCGCAGGGCTTCGCCTAAGCTTTGCAACGATATGACCAAGGTGGAATATGGTGGAGGGGGGCACCGCACACGGCTAAGGAACGATCCGTAGATCAACTTGTGTGTTCTAGGGTGCCCCCCTGCCCCTGTATATCAAGGAGCAAGGGGGAGGGGGCCGGCCGGCCAAGAGGAGGCGCGCCAGGGAGTCCTACTCCCTCCGGGAGTAGGATTCCCCCTCCAATCCTAGTTGGAATAGGATTCACCGGAGGGGGAAAGAGAGAGAGGGGGCCGGCCCACCTTTCCTAGTCCTAATAGGACTAGGGGAAGGGGGGAGGCGCGCGGCCACCTAGGGCTGGCCCTTTCTCCTTTCCACCAAGGCCCACTATGGCCCATATAGTTCCCGGGGGGGTTCCGGTAACCTCCCGGTACTCCGGTAAATTCCCGATTTCACCCGGAACCATTCCGAACTCCAAATATAGGCTTCCAATATATCAATCTTTATGTCTCGACCATTTTGAGACTCCTCGTCACGTCCGTGATCACATCCGGGACTCCGAACTTCTTCGGTACATCAAAATACACAAACTCATAATATAACCGTCATCGAAACCTTAAGCGTGCGGACCCTACGGTTCGAGAACAATGTAGACATGACCGAGACACGTCTCCGGTCAATAACCAATAGCGGGACCTGGATGCCCATATTGGTTCCTACATATTCTATGAAGATCTTTATCGGTCAGACCGCATAACAACATACGTTGTTCCCTTTGTCATCGGTATGTTACTTGCCCGAGATTCGATCGTCGGTATCCAATACCTAGTTCAATCTCGTTACCGGCAAGTCTCTTTAATCGTTCCGTAATACATTATCTCACAGCTAACTCATTAGCTGTAATGCTTGCAAGGCTTAAGTGATGTGTATTACCGAGAGGGCCCAGAGATACCTCTCCGACTATCGGAGTGACAAAACCTAATCTCGAAATACGCCAACCCAACATCTGCCTTTGGAGACACCTGTAGTACTCCTTTATAATCACCCAGTTACGTTGTGATGTTTGGTAGCACCCAAAGTGTTCCTCCGGCAAACGGGAGTTGCATAATCTCATAGTTATAGGAACATGTATAAGTCATGAAGGAAGCAATAGCAACATACTAAACGATCGTGTGCTAAGCTAACGGAATGGGTCATGTCAATCAGATCATTCAACTAATGATGTGACCTTGTTAATCAAATAACAACTCCTTGTTCATGGTTAGGAAACATAACCATCTTTGATTAACAAGCTAGTCAAGTAGAGGCATACTAGTGACACTTTGTTTGTCTATATATTCACACATGTATTATGTTTCCGGTTAATACAATTCTAGCATGAATAATAAACATTTATCATGATATGAGGAAATATATAATAACTTTATTATTGCCTCTAGGGCATATTTCCTTCAAGGTTGCCTCGGGGGGATTTGTGAAAGCACAGCCGTCCGCCACCTTCATGGATATGTTCTTCATTTTGTAGTGTAGCTCGCAGTTAGTGTTCTCCGTGATGTCATCCACGGGGTATCTACCCAGCATTGGGTCGTCCGGGACGGAACCCACGCTGCTTCTCAGCATGGATGGGCTGGTGCTATCCAATGCTGGATCATCCGCTAGCTACTGCAGCTGCTGAGACCCCCTTTGATGGGTAAGTGAGTCGATCTGCTCCTGGTGCCGCTGGAATTTGACTGCCAATTCCGCTTGACTTGCTTCTAGGCCTTGAAGGCGTTCATAGTCCCGCTTCCTCTGCTCCTCCTCCATCTTCCTCTTCTTCTCCTCCGCAATCTTCTTTCTCGCACGGGTTCTGTAGTCGGTGTTCCAGTCTGAAAACCCCTCATACCACGGAATAGCGCCCTTGCCTCGTGTTCTTCCCGGGTGTTCAGGATTTCCCAGGGCGCGCGTAAGCTCGTCGTTCTCTCTGTTGGGCTGGAACACCCCCGTTCGTGCCTCTTCTATTGCAACAAGTATCTCATCGTCGGCTCCCTTCAGACTTGCCCTAGTCGAAACCTTTCCTGTCTCCGGGTCCAACTCCCCCCCATGCGCATAGAACCAAGTCCTGACCCTGGCGGGCCAGCTCTTAGTAGCCGGAGTGACACCTGCATCCTCCATCTCTTTCTCAGACTTATCCCACTTAGGCATTGCCACCGCATAGCCGCCTGGCCCCAGCTTATGGAACTTATCCTTTTTTTGGCATTCTTCTTGTTTATTCTCGACCGTTCCTTAGCTAATTCCGAATCCTTGAATTTCACGAAATCGGCCCAATGATCACGTTGGTTCTCCAGTGTTCCCTTGAATACTGGAGTCTTCCTTCCTCCGCTGACGTACTTGTTCCATTCACCATTCTTGTAGTTCTTGAATGCAGTCGCCATCATCTTAAGAGCAGCCTCTTTGACCTTCTGCACATCTGCTTCTGTGAAATTAGCTAGTAGGGTGAAATGTTCCATGAGAGTATCCCAAAGCAGATCTTTTTGATTCTTGTCAACATAAGTAACATCTGGACGTGGCTTTGCTGGCGCTCTCCATTCTTGAAGTTTGATCGGGAGTTGGTCCTTCACAAGAACTCCGCACTGATGAACGAACTTGTCCGCAATCTTCTTAGGCGCTATTGGTTTGCCAGTAGGGCCGCATGCCTCGATATTGTACTTTACGCCCGGCTTCAACTTTTTGTTCGGGCCTCGTTTCGTCCTTTTTTCTGAAGATTTGCTCGATCCGGATGGCTGAAAGAACAAAGATCGATTCGTTAATATATCTTCAAGTCATTTAAAACATGTGATGATCACCAAATGCCTGCTTATATAAATATATATACCTCGTCGGTGTTTGTTGTTTGAGGATCATGTTCTTCGTCATCGTCATAATCATTCATGACTCCGTCGTGATCGAATATCATATCACCCTCTCCGGTGTTGTTTAGAAATTCGGAGCCGTCATAATCTTCTTCATTTTGATTATCATCTGCCCCGCGTATCATATCGAACATGGTCTGTTCTCCCTCTCTGTCGGTATTGTCTGCCATAGCTTTTGTTTAACTAATCCAAAAGAAATACAAAACAATTTAGTATTCAAATCTCGAATAATAGATATAATCTCGAATACATCGTCCAGAATAATAGATATAATCTCGAATACATCGTCCAGAATAATAGATATAATCTCGAATACATCGTCTCGAATAATATATAATATTGAATAGTACATCACTGGCTATTAGCTAATAAAGATCGAATACTACAGAAGAATCTAGGACACTCGCGGTTCCACCGGCGCGGGCAGTGGACACCCAAAGAGAAGGAACCCTCACAGGATCATAGCTGAAGTGAGATCCCCTAAGATACTGCCACGTATTGGAGAACCTGCCGCCCTCTAACGCAACCATGTAGCGATGGACGTGCTCGTCCTCCTCCCTGACACGGCGACGTACCACCTCCGGCGGGGCCGGGTCCCTCTGCACCGAAACTGGCCCACGCGAACGCCACCAAACGAGATCTGGGTCGACGACTAGACCCGCGGCCGGGTTCCTCGTCAAGCGGCGCGCCCCTCCAAGCAGCACCTCCCAGTGCCAGCCCGGCGGAGCCCAGTCCCGGACATGGGTCGGCTGGACGTCGTCGCGGACGGGTCGACGGCGAGGATGCGGGCCGGGCATCGTCGAGAACAAATACTAGCTATATGCCCGCAAAAAGTAACATTTTTTTAATGATTGGATTTTGATAACTAAAATTTCTAACATTTCTATATATATATAACTAACATTTCTATAACATTTCTAACAATGCTATATATAACTAACATTTCTATAACATTTCTAATATTTTAGAACTAAAAAACAGAAAAAAATTATAACATTTCTATATATATAACTAACATTTTTATAGCTATTTCTATAACTAAAAAACAGAAAAATTTCTAACAATTCTAACTTTTTTATAACTATATATTTCTATAACTAAAAAACAGAAAAATTTCTACAATTTCAAACATTTCTAACAAATCTAACAATTCTAACATTTCTAACTATTTCTAAAAAACAGAAAAATGTCTAACAATGTATGTGTGTGTGTGTGTGCGCGCTCACCGGCCGGCTAGGCGAGAGGCGACCGGGGGGGCGCGGCGACGGGGATGGCGACGGGCGCGGCGACGACGGGGCGGCGACAACGGGGATGGGGACATACGGGCCGGGGCGGCGACGGGGGCGGCGACGGGGCGCGCGGCGACGGGGACGGGGCGGCGAAGACGGGGACGGGGGCGGCGACGACGGGGACGGGGCGGCGACGGGGGCGGCGACGGTGCAGAGGAGAAGAAGCAGAGGGAGATGAGAAACTGACGAAATTTTGAAGTGTTTAGTTATATAGAAGGCACCTTTAGTACCGGTTGGAGCCACCAACCGGTACTAAAGGTCTGTTTTGGCCAGGCCAAGCGGCGGGAAGCGACCCCCTTTAGTACCGGGTGGTGGCACAAACCGAACCTAAAGGCCCCCCTTTAGTACCAGTTTGTGCCACGACCCGGTACTAAAGGGGGTGCGCTGGCGCAGGTGCGCTGCGGAAGTTTAGTCCCACCTCGCTAGTCGAGGGGCTACCGCACTGGTTTATAAGCCCCAGTGTGGTAGCTCTCTCGAGCTCCTCTCCTAGTCAGGCCTACTGGGCCTACCTATCCTCCTCGCCTTGTGGGCCTACTGGGCCTTCGCGGGCCTGCATCCTGGCCCAATGAAAAGTTGTGTCGCTGGTCGTATGCAGGCCGCTTTGGCCCAGTAGGCGGGCTTTTTTTTGCTTTATTTTTTTTGCTTTATTTTTTTTGTTTTATTTATTTTTGAGTTGTTTTTTGTTGTATTTAGAGTTTCTTTGTGAATATTTTTGCTTTAGGTACGAAAAATTACAAACTTTCTCTTAGTGCCGGTAGATTTCAAATTTGAATAGTTTAAATTTTGAATTATTTGAAATTTGTGTGAATCACTAGTTTGTGAATAACTTAACTTTGAAAAAAGTTTTTCCAGTGATTATTTTTTCTTATGTTCAATATTAGTGTGTTTTATCATTATATTCAATTTAGTAATGCTTAGGTTATTTAAAAAATGAAATGCCTTTGTAACAGTTCAGTTTTCGTCGGAAACCCTGATGCTTCGAAAGAGATTGTCCATTTTGTACACGAAGTGCATCCAGTTTTTGTCATAACCCTCTCTACTTTCTTGCACATGCTATTTATATGAAATTATGATACCATGCCAACTTTCAACCTTTTCTGAGTTCATTTGAATTGCTTTTCAATTTCAGGGTCATTTAGCTGGAAAAAAAATCAGTAAATGCATGAAAAGAATTTGTTTACACATAAAATTTGTTCGCGTTTCAAATGCCAAAACACATAACTACCCTAACTATTACAAACATTCCCTCCTGGGTGTGAAACACAGAAGAAAGTGATGATAGTGAAGCCGATCACATCCCAGATCTTTGGGTGTGAAACTTTTTCTTTGCGTGTGTCCCTTTGCGCCGTAACCATGGAAAATCTTCATTATTTAACGGGATTCTCGGGTCAATATTCACTGTGAATGGAGCAATTTCATCAAACTTTTCATAATCTTCTGACTTGTCTGTCTTGTCATCCACTCCCACGATGTTTCTCTTCCCAGAAAGAACTATGTGCCGCTTTGGCTCATCGTACGATGCATTCGCTTGCTTATCTTTTCTTTTTCTTGGCTTGGTAGACATGTCCTTCACATAGAAAACCTGTGCCACATCATTGGCTAGGACGAATGGTTCGTCTGCATACGCAAGATTGTTGAGATCCACTGTTGTCATTCCGTACCGCGGGTCTTCCGTTACCCCGCCTCGTGTCATATTGACCCATTTGCACCGAAACAAAGGGACCTTTAAACCACGTCGATAGTCAAGTTCCCATATGTCCTGTATATAACCATAATATGTTTCCTTTCTCGTCTTGGTTTCTGCATCAAAGCGGACACCACTGTTTTGGTTGGTGCTCTTCTTATCTTGGGCAATCGTGTAAAATGTATTACCATTTATCTCGTACCCTTTGAAAGTCATTATATTCGAAGATGGTAACTGGGACAGCAAGTACAGGTCATCTTCAATAGAGGTGGCATGCATGGTACGTGTCTGCAACCAGTTGGCGAAACTCCTGGTTTGTTAACGTGTAATCCACTCATCAGACCGCTCCGGGTGTTTGGAGCGTAGCCAATTCTTGTGTTCATCCATATACGGAGCCACCAAGGTGGAATTCTGTAGAACTGTGTAGTGTGCTTCAGTGAGAGAATGTCCATCCATACATATTATTTGTTCCCCTCCTAGCGTGCCTTTTCCATCCAGTCTGCCATTATGCCGCGATTCAGGAACACCAATCGGCTTAAGGTCAGGAATAAAGTCAATACAAAACTCAATGACCTCCTCATTTTGATGGCCCTTGGAGATGCTTCCTTCTGGCCTAGCACAGTTATGAACATATTTCTTTAAGACTCCCATGAACCTTTCAAAGGGGAACATATTGTGTAGAAATACAGGACCCAAAATGTTAATCTCTTCGCATAGGTGAACTAGGACGTGCGTCATGATGTTGAAGAAGGATGGTGGGAACACCAACTCAAAACTGACAAGAAATTGCACCAAATCCTTCTGTAACCTTGGTATGATTTCTGGATCGATTACCTTCTGAGAGATTGCATTGAGAAATGCACACAGCTTCACAATGGCTAATCGAACGTTTTCCGGTAGAAGCCCCCTCAATGCAACCGGAAGCAGTTGCGTCATAATCACGTGGCAGTCATGAGACTTTAGGTTCTGAAACTTTTTCTCTGCCATGTTTATTATTCCCTTTATATTCGACGAGAAGCCAGACGGTACCTTAATACTGAGCAGGCATTCAAAGAAGATTTCCTTCTGTTCTTTGGTAAGAGCGTACCTTGCATGACCCTGATGTATGCCATCTTCTCCGTGCATACGTTGCTGGTCCTCCCGTGCCTCAGGTGTATCTTTTGTCTTCCCATACACGCCCAAGAAGCCAAGCAGGGTCACGCAAAGATTCTTCGTGACGTGCATCACGTCGATTGCGGAGCGGACCTCTAGGTCTTTCCAATATGGCAGGTCCCAAAATATAGATTTCTTCTTCCACATGGGTGCGCGTCCGTCCGCGTCCTTCGGAACAGGTTGTCCGCCAGGACCCTTTCCAAATATCACCTTCAAATCCTTGACCATATCATGTACATCATCACCAGTACGATGGCGAGGCTTCGTCCGGTGATCCGCCTCACCTTTGAAATGCTTGCCTTTCTTTCTTACGGGATGCCTGCTCGGAAGAAATCGACGATGTCCCAGGTACACATTCTTCTTACAACTATTCAAATATATACTGTCGGTATCATCCAAACAGTGCATGCATCCGCGGTATCCCTTGTTTGTCTGTCCTGAAAGGTTACTGAGAGTAGGCAAATCATTGATGGTCACGAACAGCAACGCCTTGAGGTCAAATTCTTCCCCCATGTGCTCATCCCACGCACGTACAACTGTTCCATTCCACAGAAGTAAGAGTTCTTCAACTAATGGCCTTAGGTACACATCAATGTCGTTGCCGGGTTGCTTAGGGCCTTGGATGAGCACTGGCATCATAATGAACTTCCGCTTCATGCACAACCAAGGAGGAAAGTTATACAAACATAGAGTCACAGGCCAGGTGCTGCTCTGCTCCCCAAAAGGATTAATGCCATCTGCGCTTAGACCAAACCATACACTCCTTGCGTCATCTGCAAACTCCTTCCCGTACTTTCTTTCGATTTTTCTCCACTGCGACCCGTCAGCGGGTACTCTCAACTTTCCGTCTTTCTTATGGTCTTCTCTGTGCCATCTCATCGCCTTGGCATGCTCTTTGTTTTGGAACAAACGTTTCAACCGTGGTATTATAGGAGAATACCACATCACCTTGGCAGGAATCTTCTTCCTGGGGCGCTCGCCCTCGACATCACCAGGCTCATCGCGGCTGATCTTATAGCGCAATGCACCACATACCGGGCAAGCGTTCAAATCCTCGTACTCACCGCGGTACAGGATGCAATCATTAGGGCATGCATGTATCTTTTGCACCTCTAACCCTAGAGGGCAGACAGCCTTCTTTGCTTGGTACGTACTCTCGGGCAATTCGTTGTCCTTTGGAAGCATATCCTTTATCATTACCAGCAACTTTCCAAATCCCTTGTCAGATACACCATTCTCTGCCTTCCATTGCAGCAATTCCAGTGTGGTGCCCAGCTTTTTCTTGTCACCTACGCAATTCGAGTACAACAATTTTTTGTGATCCTCTAACATGCGCTGCAACTTCTTCTTCTCCAAATCACTTGCGCAGTTTCTCTTTGCATCGGCAATGGCCCGACCTAGATCATCAACGGGCTCATCTGATGCCTCTTCTTCAGCTTCTTCCCGCATTGCCGGCTCAGCTTCTTCCCGCATTACCGGCTCAGCTTCTTCCCCCATTGTTGTATCATCGTATTCAGGGAACCCATGGCCAGGATAGTTGTCGTCGTCCTCTTCTTCTTCATTGTCTTCCATCATAACCCCTCTTTCTCCGTGCTTGGTCCAAACATTATAGTGGGGCATGAAACCAGACTCAAACAGGTGGACGTGAATGGTTCTTGACGTAGAGTAAGTGTGACCATTCTTACAGACACCACATGGACAAGGCATAAAACCATCCGCCCGCTTGTTTGCCTCAGCCGCAAGCAGAAAAGTATGCACGCCCTCAACGAACTGGGGTGAGCATCGGTCATCGTACATCTATTGCCGGCTCATCTTCATTACACAACACCGAATAGACCAAATTAATACAAGTTCATACATAAAGTTCATACAACACTTAAATGCAACAAACAAATAACTCTCTAGCTATAGCATTTAAATGCAACAACAAATGCGATCAAGATCGCAACTAAGGTAACAATTGATCCAACAGCATAATGATACCAAGCCTCACTATCGATGGCATATTTTCTAATCTTTCTATTCTTCAAGCGCATTTTCTCCATCTTGATCTTGTGATCATCGACGACATCGACAACATGCAACTCCAATTCCATCTTCTCCCCCTGAATTCTTTTCAATTTTTCTTTCAAGTACTCGTTTTCTCTTTCAACTAAATTTAACCTCTCGACAATAGGGTCGGTTGGAATTTCCGGTTCACATACCTCCTAGATAAAAATATCTATGTCAACTTGATGGGCATAATTTGTCATAAACACGAAATGCAACTAATAGTTTTAAAAGAGAATATACCACATCCGAATCATAACAAGGACGAGGGCCGACGGGGACGGATATCAAAACCATGGCACTATGTATAACAAACAACGTACGGGTAAGATAATTATTACATGATTAACTATATATCCAAATCACACAAACATCAATTTTTTATATAAAATTACATGAACAAGAGGCTCACCACAAGGTGGTGCCAGTGACGGGACGGTGCGGGCGATCGACGGTGGTTACGACGGAGATTTAGAAGGCACTAAGTAAACCACACCTACATATGCAAACTAAGTGTTATTTTTGACCTCAAATTGCATATAAATCAAATACTAGCACATATATATATTTCCTCCCAAATTACTAAACTCACAAATTAGTAACTATATAAAGCATTGCAAGAGCTAATCTAGCAATGAGAGATGAAAGGACAAAGTTGCTAACCTTTGTGATCATTTGAATGGATGGGGGCCTTCAAATCTTGACAAATTTTGGGCAAATTTTGTGGTGAGCTCGAGGGGAAGAGGAAGAACAGAGAGGAGAGGAGAGGGGAAAGGGGGAAGAAAAGAGCAAGCTGGACGAAGGGTTTATATGCAGGAGGACCTATAGTACCGGTTCGTGGCACGAACCGGTACTAAAGGTGCTGGAGGGGGCCCAGACTGACAACATCCTGCCACCACGCTCATTAGTACCGGTTCGTGCCACGAACCGGTGCTAAAGGTTAGCCACGAACCGGTACTAATGAGAGCGGCCCGGCTAGCCGTTGGAACCGGCACTAATGTATACATTAGTGCCGGCTCTAATACAAACCGGCACTAATGTGCTTCACGTTTGACCCTTTTTCTACTAGTGGAATACGACCCTCTCATGGGGCCTGGGGGTGGGGATGAGCTGCCCCTCGTTGGGCAGCCGGTGCGCGATGTCGCTGGAAAGGTATCCGGCACCGCGCAGCTTTGCGATGTGCTCCTCCGTAACGGAGGAAGCCAACCACTTGCCTCCCGCTCCGGACATGACTGGAGGAGGTTGAGACGAGATGTGCGGACTTGGGCGCTGGAGCTCGAGTGCGCAGAGATAGATAAGAAAAGGAGGAAGAAGGCGTAGGTGAAAAGGTGGATCCTTATCCCCTTATATAGGCGGACGAAGACTATGCGTCCCCACCGGCCTGGTAAAACTCGCTTATCTCCCAAGCGCCACCATCAATGGCGCGGTTGGGTTACCCACGTCCGTATTGATGGGAGTCCCGGAATAAGGGGAACACGATCTCTGCTTTGACAAGACGTGCCAAGGAAACCGCTTCACTAAACGCGCTGAGGTGGTATAATAAAAATCGATTCAAGTAAAGGCTTGGTAGTGGCGTGACGTCATGCCACAAAAACGTCAGCAGATTGAACTTGTGTATATATTATTCTCTCTACGGTGGAATGTGGAAACTATTTTGCAGAGCCGGACACTATCCTGGTGTTCACAATCTTCTATGAATTATTAAGAGGAGGAACCCGCCTTGCAATGCCGAACAATATGCGCACCGGACTCATCGTCATTGAAGCCTGGTTCAGGGGCTACTGAGGGAGTCCTGGACTAGGGGTGTCCGGACAGCCAGACTATCATCGTCAGCCGGACTCCAAGACTATGAAGATACAAGATTGAAGACTTCGTCCCGTGTCCGGATGGGACTTTCCTTGGCGTGGAAGGCAAGCTTGGCGATACGGATATGTAGATCTCCTACCATTGTAACCGACTCTGTGTAACCCTAGCCCTCTCCAGTGTCTATATAAACCGGAGGGTTTTAGTCCGTAGGACAACATAACCATTACAACAATCATACCATAGGCTAGCTTCTAGGGTTTAGCCTCCTTGATCTCGCGGTAGATCCACTCTTGTACTACCCATATCATCAATATCAATCAAGCAGGAGTAGGGTTTTACCTCCATCGAGAGGGCCCAAACCTGGGTAAAAACATCGTGTCCCTTGTCTCCTGTTACCATCCGCCTAGACGCACAGTTCGGGACCCCCTACCCGAGATCCACCGATTTTGACACCGACAGTCTCCATTCGAACTAAGGACTATGTAAGAATATTACACCGGCCATGATCGGATAGTTTCTTAGGACGATAGTTAATTATCGGCCATTATCATGAGGTCCATGTAGAATTCATCCATTAAAGCATGTATAGCCGAAATAAACAAATAAAATAGCAATAAAATATTTCGGCCCCTTTGTCTTAGCAACAACAATGTAACTAACCAAATGTATAGTGATTTGGTAATACTCTGTCATGATATGGAAAATTATGTTGCATCCATGGATCAAAATAAGTCCATGGAGGGTAACTGATCATACATGTGGATGAATTCCATGGCAAAGGCATCAATGGTATTGTTGAAGAAAATGGATGATGTGCTAACCGAAGATTTTGATGTTGTGATGCGCACCTTCGGCTTAATTGTTTGTGGCTTTCATTATTTTCCTTCTTCACTTTTATTATACTTGTTGCAACAGAAGCATGCACATCATTTTTGTCTTGATTGATCTTCTTGGGAACCCATGCCATGTTCCTCTTTCTCAGCTCTTGTGCACTAAGATTTTGTAATTCCTTCTTTTGCCAATACGATAAGCCGAGTGGTCATCTCGGCTGTGATTCTGTTTTGACCAATGGCAATTCTTTCTTGGCCTTGTGCACTCTCAACTTCTTTTCTTCAGATTTGGCACTTTGACTCTTAATAATTGGTTGCTTCACCTCACTGCCTTTAGTAGCCAATGTCAACACTTTCATTGGCTCTTTTTCATTTGAGACCAAATCTGAAGTAGCACTCTTACGACCATCTCTTTTAACACGGTAAACTTGTTTGACCACCTCTCTCTTCTTCCTTGAGCTCTGGACCGATTCCTTATGATTGAAACGGTCTTTAACATGTGATTGTTCAGATGTTGATCTTCTTGGAGCTGCATAATATTGGTGAGATGGTCTAAAATAAGATGGAGAATGCGCCCTTGTATCATACCTGTCCCATGATGAATATGTATCTATATGAGCATAGGGAGGCATCCACGGCATTGGCATTGGCGGCCCAAAATAAGGATATGAATATGTTGCATTAAAATTCACACTTTGCCAATACCAATCCTCATATTTGCGCCTTGGGGGTGATCTTGGTTTCTTTGCATGATTTGGCCGATAACATTCTTCTCCTCACTCTTCTTTTGATATTTATCCAATAGTTCAGCGAAGGTGATTTTTGATCTCTTACACTTGCGCTTATTTCGGCCTTTGTTTTCTTTTGGTTTGCTTCCATCGATCCTTGGATTTGCTTGCTGCCCCCCAGTCCTTGGCGTCTCCATTGTAGCTTCGATGGAATTTTTGCCCTCAAGGTTATGTTCATTATGCTCTTCAACAAATTCTTTACTTGAAAGCTCGATCCCATCACCTGCTGTTTTTACCTTCTCTTTAAATGGATCGGCTTGAAGCAGCCGATGCAAAAACTTTCTGCCATCGGGACCAATCAGAATAGACTGGTCACCTCTTGGTGTCTCAACAAGTTTCAATCGTCCTTTATCAATGGCCGATTTAACTATTTGACGAAACATATTGCAATCCTCAAAATTATGTTTGAACGAATGATGCAACCTACAATACATTCTTCCTTGAATTGATGGCTTAACATGGTGATCAAGAATTTTAATGTAATTATTTTTCAACAACAAATCAAAGATTTGATCACACATGTTTGAATCAAAGGTATACCTTTTGTTTTCTAGCCGATCTTGTTGTGAGAACGGCTTTGGAGTTAAGCAAACGAATGGTTCAGATTTGGCATCTTCCCATTCGACTATGAATTCTCTTTCGCATTCTTTTTCCACTGTCCTTAAATAAGAAACTATACTAGCATTGGTTTTCCTGAAAGATTTTAACCTTGGCTTTGAATTTCTGAAATCAAAGTAGTTAGAACATACACGTCTCAATTGAGACCATGTGTAAGCCAAGTATGAAGCAAACAAAGCTACCCAATTAGATATGAACTTTAAATAAAGCAATGGGAAAAGCTTTGGTTGCAGTAATAAGTCACTATCGGTCTCTTTGAATGGTACAATATATTGACCGATATGCTTAGTAACAATTTTATTGCTAACAAGTATATTGCCCTTCTTCATTGGTCTTTGAAAATTACTTATTAGAATTTTTCTAATAGATGCATCAACAATAAAGTTGTGACCAAATCTGAAAATAGGTAAATTACTTGCTAGACATACCTCTTCAAATATGTTGGGAGAGCATGATGATTGCATATGATGAATAATATTGTGCTTTGCTTCTGGATGACTTCCCAACACCATGTCACAATTTTCTTCTTGATTTCGTGCATCATAAATTTGAAGATCTTTGTCAACCGAACTTTGTTCGGCTACTTGTTCTTGTCCTTGAAGCTCATCAATTTCTATGGCACGAAACTCATAGGGCAGGAAGTAGGTTCCCTTAATTTCAGAAAAATCAAGTATGGTCGTTTTGCCATGCTTTCCATGCCCTTTCTCAATACCGCTTGCCTCTTTGGATTTGATGGATTCAGAATATGTACTACTTGATTCACCTTTTTCAACCGAAGCACTTTCATGTTTCGAATTATCCATCTTTTCATTGATACTATCAATTGGCAATGCTTCTTTTAGTTGAGCCAATTCTCCTTCAATTTGTTTTCGGCGGCGAGCGGCAAGATTGGCTTTAAGCTTTTTCTCAATGTCAGCCCACTCCAGATATGATCGCCCCCCAATGCTTTTAGATTCTTTCGGCAATGACACATGGGTGTTGCCGAAACTTTGCAATTGTGTAGGGGGTGTATAATATGATGTAGTACTAGGTGAAGGCATATGCATTGTTGTAAAACCATATTTTTGCTCGCCAATTTTATCAACTGGCAAAGATTCATCTTCTTGCAAAACTCTAGCTTTTATTGCGGCATAATCAGGAAATATCCCCTTTTCATGTTGTTCAAGGCAAAGAGCACTAATCCTCTTATTTTGGGCTAAACTCTTCAATGCAGCCACCACTACCTCATCTTCTACAATATTGGGCACAACCGCTCCGGTAAAATTTACATTTATTCGGCTATGACCAGGAAGGTGTGAAGCCGAATTATGAACATCTACAGTTGTGTATGGTGCTGAAAAATTATTGTCATGAGGTGTAGCATATGACGGTTGGGAATAACTGGCCGAATAGCTAGTAGTAGCATGGCCAATTCTCTCGTTCATCGGCATGGTTGGATTAGTATATTGCACACTACTTGCCGATGAATAAAAGGGTGAAACACTTTCTTGCATGGCATTGGAAATCCTAACATGAGGTGTTTCAAATTTATTAACCAAACTCACCATGTTGTTCATCGGCATATGGATTTGTGGGGTTGCCGACGCATGAGAGTTTGGATACATATGTTGTATGTTGCTAAAATCATAAGAATCTGAAGCATGAAAATTGTTTTGCATCGGCCCTTGCGCATAATTAGATGCATGATTGATAAAACTAGGGTTAGCCGATACATTATGCTCATTAGGTGATCTAGCAATAACATATTGGTTATTTCCATCTACAAAGGGGAATTGGGTATTCATATTACCTTTGTAGATTGCGGCAACTTGATGACAATCTCTCTGTAGCAAGAACGGGCCGGAGACCGTTCGAAGCTTCGTCCCCAGCGGAGTTGCCAAAAAGTGTGGTCGCACACGAACACGTCACCGTGTACCTCCAACGCCGAGGGTGATGCACCGCAGCTCACATTGAAGGAGACCCGTCCGGAAGCGCGGTACGCAGGCAATCCGGCGGGTGCTTTTGAAGACCCGAAACCCCACACGCCCAGGAGGGACCCCGTCTGGGCGCGCGGCGGCTATGGGCTGCCCTAGGTCAACCTGACCACCCCTAGGGCCTCGAGGTTCACCGCCCTGCAATCAAGAAGAACGGACGAAGAACGAGGAAGAAGAAGAACTAGGGTTAAGGAGAAAAGATAAAAGATAAAAGTGGTAGATGAATTGATCGATTGTGTGTTATTCAATCGGCCGTCACCCCTCAGGTATATAAGAGGCGGCTGGACTTCCCGTGCAAGGAAAAGGCTTGGATTCACGTCCAAAACCCTAGTCAAATTCGGATTGGTTTTGTCCGAACTTTTCAAAACTGTTCGGTTTAAACTGGCTGCACCTTGCGGGTAGCTTTTGAGGTGGTAAACGACCTTGGATGGAAACGAGCCCAAAAGCAAACTTGACCGTTTCGACGAGACGAACAACTTTTATGTTGAACGTTTTTTTTATTAGAGTTCATCTTGAGGGTCAAATCGCTCGTGCAATACAGACTGTTATTCGCGCTACCCATCAGACAGGGTGTTTGGTGGGGCGCGCCACTTTTGGCTCGTGATAGTGCTGTATTCGGATGGCTCTAACTTTTGCATACGAACTTGTATTGGAACGATCCTTATATCAAAATCGATCGTTTCGACGAGACGAAGACAATCCATGTAGATCATTTTTCCATACGAGGCAGTCTATGGGGCGTAATATGCCGAATAGTGTTCTGAATACAAAATCTCAGTATTTCGAACACAACTTCGGCCTTCGAGATGAGATCAGATGGCGATGGCCCTAACTTCAAAGATGTTCGTATCGACAATACGAAACTTTTTTATGTAGAACACTTCTCCATTTGAGGCCATTTTAAATAAGTTCTTGACTGTGCCAAAATCTGGTGTCAACAGGCTTCCTCAAAACGCCCTAGGTCTTCTTGAGCAAGCAAGTTGGATGCACACCCACTTAGTTTCTTTTATTGAGCTTTCATACATTTATAGCTCTAGTGCATCCGTTGCATGGCAATCCCTACTCACTCACATTGATATCTATTAATGGCATCTCCATAGCCCGTTGATACGCCTAGTTGATGTGAGACTATCTTCTTATTTTTTTTGTCTTCGCGACAACCACCATTCTATTCCACATATAGTGCTATGTCCATGGCTCACGCTCATGTATTGCGTGAAAGTTGAAAAAGTTTGAGATACTAAAGTATGAAATAATTTCTTGGCTTGTCATCGGGGTTGTGCATGATTAAATAATTTGTGTGATGAAGATAGAGCATAGCCAGACTATATGATTTTGTAGGGATAGCTTTCTTTAGCCATGTTAGTTTGAGAAGACATGATTGCTTTGTCAGTATGCTTGAAGTATTATTGTTTTTATGTCAATATGAACTTTTATTTTGAATCATTTGGATCTGAACATTCATGCCACAATAAAGAAAATTACATTGAGAATTATGCTAGGTAGCATTCCACATCAAAAATTCAGTTTTTATCATTTACCTACTCGAGGACGAGCAGGATTTAAGCTCGGGGATGCTTGATACGTCTCCAAAGTATCTATAATTTTTTATTGTTCCATGCTATTATTGTTGGGAAACGTAGTAATTTCAAAAAAATTCTCCTACGCACACGCAAGATCATGGTGATGCATAGCAATGAGAGGGGAGAGTATTGTCCACGTACCCTCGTAGACCGTAAGCGGAAGCGTTATGACAACGCGGTTGATGTAGTCGTACGTCTTCACGATCCGACCGATCTAAGTACCAAACGTACGGCACCTCCGAGTTCAGCGCACGTTCAGCTCGATGACGATCCCCGGACTCCGATCCAGCAAAGTGTCGGGGATGAGTTCCGTCAGCACGACGGCGTGGTGACGATGATGATGTTCTACCGGCGCAGGGCTTCGCCTAAACTCCACGACGATATGCCCGAGGTGGAATATGGTGGAGGGGGGCACTGCACACGGCTAAGGAACGATCACGTAGATCAACTTATGTGTTCTAGGGTGCCCCCTGCCCCCGTATATAAAGGAGCAAGGGGGTGCGGCCGGCCCTAGGAGGAGGCACGCCGGAGGAGTCCTACTCCCACCGGGAGTAGGACTCCCTTCTTTCCCTAGTTGGACTAGGACTTGGGGGGAAGGAGGTGAAGGAAATATGCCCTAGAGGCAATAATAAAGTTATTATTTATTTCCTCATATCATGATAAATGTTTATTATTCATGCTAGAATTGTATTAACCGGAAACATGATACATGTGTGAATACATAGACAAACATATAGTCACTAGTATGCCTCTACTTGACTAGCTCAATAATCAAAGATGGTTATGTTTCCTAACCATAGACATGTGTTGTCATTTGTTTAATGAGATCACATCATTAGGAGAATGATGTGATTGACATGACCCATCCCGTTAGCTTAGCACTTGATCGTTTAGTACTCTGCTATTTGCTTCCTTCATGACTTATACATGTTCCTGTAACTATGAGGATTGTGTAACTCCCGTTTACCGGAAGAACACTTTGGGTACTACCAAACGTCACAACGTAACTGGGTGATTATAAAGGAGTACTACAGGTGTTTCCGAAGGTACATGTTGAGTTAGCATAATTCGAGATTAGGTTTTGTCACTCCGATTGTCGGAGAGGTATCTCTGGGCCCTCTCGGTAATACTCATCACCCAAGCCTTGCAAGCATGTAACTAATGAGTTAGTTATGAGATGACGTATTACGGAACGAGTAAAGAGACTTGCCGGTAACGAGATTGAACTAGGTATTGGATACCGACGATCAAATCTCGGGCAAGTAACATACCGATGACAAAGGGAATAACGTATGTTGTTATGCGGTTTGACCGATAAAGATCTTCGTAGAATATGTAGGAACCAATATGGGCATCCAGGTCCCGCTATTGGTTATTGACCAGAGACGTGTCTCGGTCATGTCTACATTGTTCTCGAACCGTAGGGTCCGCACGCTTAAGGTTTCGATGACAGTTATATTATGAGTTTATGTATTTTGATGTACCGAAGTTTGTTCGGAGTCCCGGATGTGATCACGGACATGACGAGGAGTCTCGAAATGGTCGAGACATAAAGATTGATATATTGGACGGATATATTTGGACACCGGAAAGGTTCCGGAGAAGTTTGGAGCTACCGGGAGGTTACCGGAACCCCCCGGGAGGTATATGGGCCTTATTGGGCCCATATAGGAAGAAGGGAGAAGGAACAAGGGAGGGGGGCGCGCCCCCCAGCCCAATCCGAATTGGGGAAGGGGGCCGGCCCCCCCTTTCCTTTCTCCTTCCCCCTCTTCCTATTACTACTACTAGTACTTATTCCTAATACTAGTACTCTTTCTTTCCCCCTCCTCTATGGCGCGCCCCCCTTGGGCCGGCCTCCTCCTCCCTCCCTCCTTTATATACGGGGGTAGGGGGGCACCCTAGGACACACAAGTTGATCATTGATCGTTCCTTAGCCGTGTGCGGTGCCCCCCTCCACGATATTACACCTCGGTCATATTGTAGCGGTGCTTAGGCGAAGCCCTGCGACAGGAGAACATCAAGATCGTCACCACGCCGTCGTGCTGACGGAACTCCCCCTCGGAGCCTCTACTGGATTGGAGAACGAGGGTGCGTCATCGAGCTGTACGTGTGTCAAGAACTCGGAGGTGCCGGAGTAACGGTGCCTGGATCGGTTGAACCGGGAAGACGTACGACTACTTCCACTACGCTGTGTCAACGCTTCCGCTTCGGTCTACAAGGGTACGTAGACAACACTCTCCCCTCGTTGCTATGTCATCACCATGATCTTGCGTGTGCGTAGGTAATTTTTTGAAATTACTACGATCCCCAACAGGAGGAGAGGGGGAAAAGGAAAGGGGGGGTCGGGGGGGAGGGGCACGCGGCTGCCCCTAGGCCTCCTCTCCTCTTCCTCCACTAGGCCCAATAAGGCCCATTAGGTCACCGGGGGGTTCCGGTAACCTCCCGGTACTCCGGTAAAATGCCGATTTCACCCGGAACACTTCCGATGTCCAAACATAGGCTTCCAATATATAAATCTTTATGTCTCGACCATTTCGAGACTCCTCGTCTTGTCCGTGATCACATCCGGGACTCCGAACAAACTTTGGTACATCAAAACTTATAAACTCATAATAAAACTGTCATCATAACGTTAAGCGTGCGGACCCTACGGCTTCGAGAACTATGTAGACATGACCTAGAACTATTCTCGGTCAATAACCAAGAGTGGAACCTAGATGCCCATATTGGCTCCTACATATTCTACGAAGATCTTTATCGGTCAAACCGCATAACAACATACGTTGTTCCCTTTGTCATCGGTATGTTACTTGTCCGAGATTCGATCGTCGGTATCCAATACCTAGTTCAATCTCGTTACCGGGTCTCTTTACTCGTTACGTAATGCATCATTCCGTAACTAACTCATTAGCTACATTGCTTGCAAGGCTTATAGTGATGTGCATTACCGAGAGGGCCCAGAGATACCTATCCGACAATCGGAGTGACAAAACCTAATCTCGAAATACGCCAACCCAACATGTACCTTAGGAGACACCTGTAGTACTCCTTTATAATCACCCAGTTACGTTGTGACGTTTGGTAGCACCCAAAGTGTTCCTCTGGTAAACGGGAGTTGCATAATCTCATAGTTACAGGAACATGTATAAGTCATGAAGAAAGCAATAGCAATATACTAAATGATCAAGTGCTAGGCTAACGGAATGGGTCATGTCAATCACATCATTCTCCTAATGATGTGATCCCGTTAATACAATGAAAACTCATGTCTATGGCTGGGAAACTTAACCATCTTTGATTCAACGAGCTAGTCAAGTAGAGGCATACTAGTGACACTATGTTTGTCTATGTATTCACACATGTATTATGTTTCCGGTTAATACAATTCTAGCATGAATAATAAACATTTATCATGATATAAGGAAATAAATAATAACTTTATTATTGCCTCTAGGGCATATTTCCTTTAGTCTCCCACTTGCACTGGAGTCAATAATCTAGTTCACATCGCCATGTGATTTAACACCAATATTCATATCTATATGATTAACACCCATAGTCCACATCGTCATGTGACCAACACCCAAAGGATTTACTAGAGTCAATAATCTAGTTCACATCGTTATGTGATTAACACCCAAAGAGTACTAAGGTGTGATCATGTTTTGCTCGTGAGAGAAACTTAGTCAGCGGGTCTGTTACATTCAGAGCCATATGTATTTTGCAAATATTCTATGTCTACAATGCTCTGCACGGAGCTACTCTAGCTAATTGCTCCCACTTTCAATATGTATCCAGATTGAGACTTAGAGTCATCTGGATCGGTGTGAAAGCTTGCACCGATGTAACTCTTTACGACGGGCTCTTTTATCACCTCCATAATCGAGAAATATTTCCTTAGTCCTCACTAAGGATGTTCTTGACCAATGTCCAGTGATCTACTCCTAGATCACTATTGTACTCCCTTGCCAAATTCAGAGGAAGGTATACAATAGGTCTGGTACATAGCATAGCATACTTTATAGAACCTATGACTGAGGCATAGGGAATGACTTTCATTCTCTTTTCTATTTTCTGTCGTGGTCGGGATTTGAGTCTTACTCAATTTCACACCTTTGCAACACAGGCAAGAACTTTTTGTTTGAATGTTCCATTTTGAACTACTTCAAAATCTTGACAAGGTATGTACTTATTGAAAAACTTATCAAGCGTCTTAATCTATCTCAATAAATCTTGATGCTCAATATGTAAGTAGCTTTACCGAGGTCTTTCTTTTAAAGAACTCCTTTCAAATACTCCTTTATGCATTCCAGAAAAATTCTACATCATTTCTGATCAACAATATGTTACTCACATATATTTATCAGAAAGGCGGTAGTGCTCCCACTCACTTTATTGTAAATACAGGCTTCACCGCAAGTCTGTATAAAACTATATGTTTTGATCAACTTATCAAAGCGTATATTCCAACTCTGAGATGCTTGCACCAGTCCATAGATGGATCGCTGGAGCTTGCACATTTTGTTAGCACCTTTAGGATTGACAAAACCTTCTGGTTGCATCATATACAACTCTTCTTTAGGAAAACCATTAAGGAATGCAGTTTTGACATCCATTTGCCAGATTTCATAAAATGTGGCAATTGCTAACATGATTCGGACAGACTTAAGCATCGCTACAGTTGAGAAAATCTCATTATAGTCAACACCTTGAACTTGTCAAAAACCTTTTTGCGACAAGTCGAGCTTTTTAGATAGTAACACTACTATCAACGTCCGTCTTCCTCTTGAAGATCTATTTATTTTTCTATGGTTTGCCGATCATCGGGCAAGTCCACCAAAGTCCACACTTTGTTCTCATGGCCTCCAGCCATTTCGCGGAATCTGGGCTCATCATCGCTTCCTCATAGTTCGTAGGTTTATCATGGTCTAGTAACATGACTTTCAGAACAGGATTACCGTACCACTCTGGTGCGGACCGTACTCTGGAAGACCTACGAGGTTCTGTAGTAACTTGATCAGAAGTTTCATGATCATCATCATTAGCTTCCTCACTAATTGGTGTAGGAATCACTGGAACTGATTTCAGTGATGAACTATTTTCCAATTCAGGATAAGGTACAGTTACCTCATCAAGTTCTACTTTCCTCCCACTCACTTCTTTCGAGAGAAACTCCTTCTCTAGAAAGGATCCATTTTTAGCAATGAATATCTTGCCTTCGGATCTGTGATAGAAGGTGTACCCAATAGTTTCCTTTGGGTATTCTATAAAGATGCACTTCTCCAATTTGGGTTTGAGCTTATCAGGATGAAACTTTTTCACACAAGCATCGCAGCCCCATACTTTAAGAAACGACAACTTGGGTTTCTTGCTAAACCACACTTCATATGGTGTCATCTCAACGGATTTAGATGGTGCCCATTTAACGTGAATGCAGCTGTCTTTAATGCATAACCCCAAAACAATAGTGGTAAATCAGTAAGAGACATCATAGATCGCACCATATCCAATAAAGTGCGGTTACGACGTTCGGACACACCATAACGTTGTGGTGTTCCAGGTGGCGTGAGCTGTGAAACTATTCCACATTGTTTTAATTAAAGACCAAACCCGTAACTGAAATATTCGTCTCCACGATCAGATCGCAGAAACTTTATTTTTTTGTTACGATGATTTTTCCACTTCACTCTGAAATTCTTTGAACCTTTCAACTATTTCAGACTTATGTTTCATCAAGTAGATATACCCATATCAGCTCAAATCATCCTGTGAAGGTCAGAACATAACGATACTTGCCACGAGCATCAACACTCATTGGATCGCATACATCGGTATGTATTATTTCCAATAAGTCAGTAGCTTGTTCCATTGTTCCGGAGAACGGAGTTTTAGTCATCTTGCCCAAAAGGCACGGTTCGCAACCATCAAATCACTACTAGAAAAAGGCCTACTAATGGCGCACCGGTTTTGCCTACTAATGGCGCACTACCGGTGCGCCATTACTAGCACGCCATTAGTATTTTTTACTAATGACGCACCACTGGTGCGCCATTAGTATCTGGTATACTAATGGCGCACCATGTAGTGCGCCATTAGTATCTGGTATACTAATGGCGCACCACATAGAAGTGCGCCATTACTAACCTTTTTTTCAGAATTTTTTTTAAAAAAAAAATTTCAGAATTTTTTTTTAAAATTTTATTTTCAAATTTTTCTTAATCTCAGTTCACTATGGCTTAATCTCGGGTCAAATCGCACTCTGTGGTCAAACTTCCCGAAAGGTCACCCATCCTCACACTACTCCAGCCCAAGAACGCTTAACTTCAGAGTTCTATCCAACCCCAGCAATAGCTCACTTCACAGGAACTTGTTGATATATCTAGCATATCAATCCTGTTATACCTTGTTGATGTCTAGGAGTTTGTTCATGTTCATGACTATGATGAAATTTTGAAAAATATTTCAAACTTCCCGATCATATTACGTATCATTTTTTGAAAAAAAATCAAAAAGAAAATTCAAAACCAATTTTTTTTCTATTACTAGTGGCGCACCACATCCACGGTGCGCCACTAGTAAGTTTGAAATTTTTTGAATTTTTTTGCCGCTAGATCTTGAAAGGCCCGTAACTTTTTCTGTTAGGTTTTTGGGGATTTTGAAAATGTTTAACGGGGTTCCCCCGGTTAAATTTGGATGTAACTTTTCGAGTAGATGATTTTTCATATAAAAAACTTTTTCATCCGAGTTCGTATGCAAAAGTTATGCCCATTTTACAAATTTCTAGAGAGATTTTGCAAATAAAGTCGAAATTCGTATTTGTAAATTTTCCCAAAAACTAGAGCACATATCACATGGGAAACATATTATCTTTTATTTTTTTGACATTTCCATCTTTTTCTTTTATTTTTTTAAAAACTGAAAAGGCAATCCACGGGGGGGGGGGGGGGGGGGGTGCATTCGGGGTTGGGGCAAGTTAGTAATGGTGCACCGTTGGGTGGTGCGCCATTACTAGTTTAACTAGTAATGGCGCACCACACCCACGGTGCACCATTACTAGTTTTGAAAAAAATAAAAAAAAAATTGATATTTTTTTGATTTTTTTTGAAAAAAACTTAGTAATTGCGGGCCAGTGGAAAGTGCGCCATTACTAGTTAAAACTAGTAATGGCGCACCGAGACATGGTGCGCCATTAGTAACTACTTTTTTTAATTTTTTTTACTTTTTTTCAAAACTACTAATGGCGCACGACGGATGTGGTGCGCCATTACTATGTCAATTAGTAATGGTGCACTATGCAATGGTGCGCCATTAGTAACAAATTTTTTTTATGTTTTTTTTCAAAACTACTAATGGCGCACCACACACCAGGTGCGCCATTAGTAATATATTACTAATGGTGCACCGAGACATGGTGCGCCATTAGAATATAGTAATGGCGCACCACATCACAGGTGCGCCATTAGTGACCATTCCATTTATAGCCCTTTTTGTAGTAGTGAATGATTCATAACCAAGTGATTCCGAAAATCCATCTTTATGGAGTTTCTTCATGCACTTTATACCGATATGACCCAAACGGCAGTGCCACAAATAAGTTGCACTATCATTATTAACTTTGCATCTTTTGGCATCAATATTATGAATATGTGTATCACTACGATCGAGATCCAACAAACTATTTTCATTGGGTGTATAACCATCGAAGGTCTTATTCATGTAAACAGAATAACAATTATTCTTTCACTTCAAATGAATAACCGTATCGCAATAAACATGATCAAATCATATTCATGCTCAAAGCAAACACTAAATAACATTTATTTTGGTTTAACACTAATCTCGAAAATATAGGGAGTGTGTGATGATGATTATATCAATATTGGAACTATTTCCAACACTCATCGTCACTTCCCCTCAACTAGTCTCTGTTTATTATGTAACTCCTGTTTCGAGTTACTAATCTTAGCAACCGAACAAGTATCAAATACTCAGGGGCTACCATAAACACTAGTAAGGCACACATCAAACACCTGTATATCAAATATACCCTTGTTCACTTTGTCATCCTTCTTATCCACCAAATATTTAGGGCCTTTCCGCTTTCAGTGACCATTTCCTTTGCAGTGTAAGCACTTAGTTTCAGGCTTTGGTCCAGCTTTGGGCTTCTTCGCGGGAGTGACAACTTGTTTGCCATTCTACTTGAAGTTTCCCTTTCTTTCCCTTTGCCCTTTTCTTGGAACTAGTGGTCTTGTCAATCATCAACACTTGATGCTCTTTCTTGATTTCTACCTTCATTGATTTCAACATCACGAATAGCTCAGGAATCGTTTTCGTCATCCCTTGCATACTATAGTTCATCACGAAGTTCTAGTAACTTAGTGATGGTGACTAGAGAATTCTGTCAATCACTATCTTATCTGGAAGATTAACTCCCACTTGATTTAAGCGATCAAAGTATCCAGACAATCTGAGCACATGCTCACTAGTTGAGCGATTCTCCTCCATCTTTTAGCTATAGAACTTGTTGGAGACTTCATATCTCTCAACTCGGGTATTTGCCTGAAATATTAACTTCAATTCCTGGAACATCTCATATGGTCCATGACGTTCAAAACATCTTTGAAGTCCTGATTCTAAGCCGTTAAGCATGGTGCACTAAACTATCAAGTAGTCATCATATTGAGCTAGCCAAACGTTCATAACGTTTGCATCTGCTCCTGCAATAGGTTTGTCGCCTAGCGGTGCATCAAGGACAAAATTCTTCTGTGCAGCAATGAGGATAAACCTCAGATCACGGATCCAATCCGCATCATTGCTACTAACATCTTTCAACACAATTTTCTCTAGGAACATATCAAAATTCAACGGAACAACAGCACGAGCCATCTATCTACAACAAACATAGACAAGCAAAATACTATCAGGTACTAAGTTCATGATAAATTTAAGTTCAATTAATCATATTACTTAAGAACTCCCACTTAGATAGACATCCCTCTAATCCTCTAAGTGATTACGTGATCCATATCAACTACACCATGTCCGATCGTCACGTGAGATGGAGTAGTTTCAACAGTGAACATCAATATGTTGATCATATCTACTATATGATTCACGCTCGACCTTTCGGTCTCCGTGTTCCGAGGCCATATCTGTTATATGCTAGGCTCGTCAAGTTTAACCTGAGTATTCCGCGTGTGCAACTGTTTTGCACCCGTTGTATTTGAACGTAGAGCCTATCACACCCGATCATCACGTGGTGTCTCAACACGAAGAACTTTCGCAATGATGCATACTCAGGGAGAACACTTCTTGATAATTTAGTGAGAGATCATCTTAAAATGCTACCGTCAATCAAAGCAAGATAAGATGCATAAAGGATAAACATGACATGCAATCAATATAAGTGATATGATATGGCCATCATCATCTTGTGCTTGTGATCTCCATCTTCGAAGCACCGTTGTGATCACCATCGTCACCGGCGCGACACCTTGATCTCCATCGTAGCATCGTTGTCGTTACGCCATCTATTGCTTCTACGACTATCGCTACCGCTTAGTGATAAAGTAAAGCAATTACAGGGTGTTTGCATTTCATACAATAAAGCAACAACCATATGGCTCCTGCCAGTTGCCGATAACTTCGGTTACAAAACATGATCATCTCATACAATAAAATATAGCATCACGTCTTGACCATATCACATCACAACATGCCCTGCAAAAACAAGTTAGACGTCCTCTACTTTGTTGTTGCAAATTTTACGTGGCTGCTACGGGCTGAGCAAGAACCATTCTTACCTACGCATCAAAACCACAATGATAGTTTGTCAAGTTAGTGTTGTTTTAACCTTCGCAAGGACCGGGCGTAGCCACACTCGGTTCAACTAAAGTTGGAGAAACAGACACCCGCTAGTCACCTGTGTGCAAAGCACGGCGGTAAAACCAGTCTCGCGTAAGCGTACGCGTAATGTCGGTCCGGGCCACTTCATCCAACAATACCGCTAAACCAAAGTATGACATGCTGGTAAGCAGTATGACTTGTATCGCCCACAACTCACTTGTGTTCTACTCGTGCATATAACATCAACGCATAAAACCTAGGCTCGGATGCCACTGTTGGGAAACATAGTAATTTCGAAAATTTTCTCCTACGCACACGCAAGATCATTGTGATGCATAGCAACGAGAGGGGAGAGTATTGTCCACGTACCCTCGTAGACCGTAAGCGGAAGCGTTATGACAACGCGGTTGATGTAGTCGTACGTCTACACGATTCGACCGATCCAAGTACCAAATATACGGCACCTCCGAGTTCAGCACACGTTCAACTCGATGACGATCCCCGGACTCCGATCCAGCAAAGTGTCGGGGATGAGTTCCGTCAGCACGACGGCGTGGTGACGATGATGATGTTCTACCGGTGCAGGGCTTCGCCTAAACTCCGCGACGATATGACCGAGGTGGAATATGGTGGAGGGGGGCACCGCACACGGCTAAGGAACGATCACGTAGATCAACTTGTTTATTCTAGGGTGCCTCCTGCCCCCGTATATAAAGGAGCAAGGGGGGTGCGGCCGGCCCTAGGAGGAGGCGCGCCGGAGGAGTCCTACTCCCACCGGGAGTAGGACTCCCCCCCCTTTCCCTAGTTGGACTAGGACTTGGGGGGAAGGAGGAGAGGGGGAAAGGAAAGAGGGGGCGTCGCCCCCCCTCCTTGTCCTATTCGGACTTGGGGGGGGGAGGGGCGTGCGGCTCCCCCTAGGCCTCCTCTCATCTTCCTCCACTAGGCCCAATAAGGCCCATTAGGTCACCAGGGGGTTCCGGTAACCTCCCGGTACTCCGGTAAAATGCCGATTTCACCCGGAACACTTCCGATGTCCAAACATAGGCTTCCAATATATCAATCTTTATGTCTCGACCATTTCGAGACTCCTCGTCATGTCTGTGATCACATCCGGGACTCCGAACAAACTTCGGTACATCAAAACTTATAAACTCATAATAAAACTATCATCGTAACGTTAAGCGTGCGGACCCTACGGGTTCGAGAACTATGTAGACATGACCTAGAACTATTCTCGGTCAATAACCAATAGTGGAACCTAGATGCGCATATTGGCTCCTACATATTCTACGAAGATCTTTATCGGTCAAACCGCATATCAACATACGTTGTTCCCTTTGTCATCGGTATGTTACTTGTCCGAGATTCGATCGTCGGTATCCAATCCTAGTTCAATCTCGTTACCCGCAAGTCTCTTTACTCGTTACGTAATGCATCATTCCGTAACTAACTCATTAGCTACATTGCTTGCAAGGCTTATAGTGATGTGCATTACCGAGAGTGCCCAGAGATACCTCTCCGACAATCGGAGTGACAGAACCTAATCTCGAAATATGCCAACCCAACATGTACCTTCGGAGACACCTGTAGTACTCCTTTATAATCACGCAGTTACGTTATGACGTTTGGTAGCACCCAAAGTGTTCCTCTGGTAAACGGGAGTTGCATAATCTCATAGTTACAAGAACATGTATAAGTCATGAAGAAAGCAATAGCAATATACTAAACGATCAAGTGCTAGGCTAACAGAATGGGTCATGTTAATCACATCATTCTCCTAATGATGTGATCCTGTTAATCAAATGACAACTCATGTCTATGGCTAGGAAATTTAACCATCTTTGATTCAACGAGCTAGTCAAGTAGAGGCATACTAGTGACACTATGTTTGTCTATGTATTCACACATATATTATGTTTCCGGTTAATACAATTCTAGCATGAATAATAAACATTTATCATGATATAAGGAAACAAATAATAACTTTATTATTGCCCCTAGGGCATATTTCCTTCAATTATATTACCTGTTTTGGATGTTTATGGGCTTTACTTTACACATTTATATCATTTTTGGGACTAACCTACTAACCGGAGACCGAGCCCGAATTGCTGTTTTTTGCCTATTTCAGTGTTTCGAAGAAAAGGAATATCAAACGGAGTCCAAACGGGATGAAACCTTCGAGAGCGATCTTTTTGGAACAAATGCAAACCAGGAGACTTGGAGTGGACGCCAAGCAACAAACGAGGCGACCACGAGGGTGCCCGGCGCGCCCCCTGGGGTTGGGTGCGCCCCCCACCATCATGGGCCCCTCGAGACCCCACCGACGTACCTCTTTCGTCTATATATACTCCCGTACCCTGAAAACATCGAAGAGCACCACGAAAACCTAATTCCGCTGCCGCAACCTTCTATATCCTCGAGATCCCATCTTGGAGCCTCCGCCGGCGCTCAGCCGGAGGGAGGGTCGACCATGGAGGGCCTCTACATAATCTCCAAGGCCTCTCCGATGAGTTGTGAGTAGTTTACCACAAACCTTCTGGTCCATAGTTATTAGCTAGATGGTTTTCTCTCTCTTTGAATCTCAATACAAAGTTCTCCTTGATCTTCTTGGAGATCTATTTGATGTAACTCTTTTTTGTGGTGTGTTTGTCGAGATCCGATGAATTATGGGTTTATGATCAAGTTTATCTATGAGAAATAATTGAATCTTCTCTGGATTCTTTTATGTGTGATTGGTTATCTTTGCAAGTATCTTCGAATTATCAGTTTGGTTTGGCCTACTATATTGATCTTTCTTGCAATGGGAGAAGTGCTTAGCTTTGGGTTCATCTTGCGGTGTCCTTTCCTAGTGACAGCAGGGGCAGCAAGGCACGTATTGCGTTGTTGCCGTCTAGGATAAAAAGATGGGTTTTATATCATATTGCTTGAGTTTATCCCTCTATATCATGTCATCTTTCTTAATGTGTTACTCTGTTCTTCATGAACTTAATACTCTAGATGCAGGCGGGAGTCGGTCGATGTGTGGAGTAATAGTAGTAGATGCAGGCAGGATGTGATGCCTATATACATGATCATGCCTAGATACTCTCATAACTATGCACTTTTCTATCAATTGCTCGACAGTAATTTGTTCACCCACCATAATACTTATGCTATCTCGAGAGAAGCCACTAGTGAAACCTATGGCCCCCGGGTCTATCTTTTATCATATAAGTTTTCCATCTACTTTTATTTTGCATCTTTTATTTTCCAATCTATATCATTAAAATACCAAAAATGTTTATCTTATCTTATTATCTCTATCAGATCTCACTTTCACAAGTTACCGTGAAGGGATTGACAACCCCTTTACCGCGTTGGTTGCGAGGTTCTTGTTTGTTTGTGTAGGTGCGTGGGACTTTTTAGGAGCCTCCTACTGGATTGATACCTTGGTTCTCAAAAACTGAGGGAAATACTTACTTTGTTGCATCACCCTTTCCTCTTCAAGGGAAAACCAACACAGTGCTCAAGAGGTAGCAGGATGCATGTTGACTATATATGAAATTTTTATCTAGTACTCCCTCTGTTCCAAATTACTCGTCGTGGTTTTAGTTCAAATTTGAACTAAAACCACGATGAGTAATTTGGAACGGAGGGAGTACTACCTAGTACCTATAATGCTTTATGAAATTGATATCTAGTAGGTATCTGAAAATTGCAGTTTATTGAAACTGAAACGGGTTAGGAAGCGGGGGGAAATGATGAAAGATATAGCAGTAGCGAGGGGCTAGGAAACCTCTACAGCTAATTAATAGTAGCGCGTTACAGAAAAGCAGTGCTGATATAGTCAACAGTAGTAGCGCGGGTGCGGACCGTGCTACTACTAACAGTTAGCTGTAGCGCCGTAGTAGTAGCGCGGCTGCCCGCGCTGCTGATAGCCTCAAAACCCACGCTGCTACTAGGGTTTTCCCTAGTAGTGATAGCATGACTGCTAGCATCATAAACGAATACCATGCAAGATCATAATAATACTATCAAGTAAGCATGTACCCAACTAGATGCAAGGAACATGCATAGCAACGGTACTGATAACAGACGACAAACATGCAACAGATAAACATCACTCCCGCCAGAATGTCCTACTACCAAGCATAACATGTGAACATGATACTAGCAAGTAGTACAAGATAACAAGAAAAATCGGAGCATAGCATGAACATGAAACTACGAACATCACCGAAACGATGATAGTAGTAGCAAAGAGATGAGCAAACTTCTATTAAATATTCAAGTATAAACCATGGCTACTGCATGGATATCATGCAAGTGGTTGTTGTGGCTTGTGTGGGGGTTGACGGAGACTCCGGGAAGAAGTGCGGTGAAGTCGCGGAGCGAAACGCCAGACGTCTACTCTCTCGAAGGGGGCTAATTAGAAGCAAGGGCAAAATGGTCATTTTCACTATGGGACCACCTAGTGAAAATGTCACCAACAGAAAGATCTCGACGATACGAAGAAGTGAGCGTTGGTTTCACCTCAATCGGAGATATGGTCGCGAAGTTTTGAGGTGTAGAAGATCAGGGACCAATCTGTGAATATTTTTATCACCAACAAGTCCCTGGCGGCTGAAACAGAAAGCACCTTTTGGAAGAATACGTTTTCTGAAAGAGAAAACGCTTTTACGGCCGCAGAAGAAATGTGGTACGCTTTCGCTTGATGAAAGTGTATTCGCGGAAAATACGTTTCCACTTAAAACAGAATGGGCTCGGGGCTAGTGACACTTACAGGTGGGACCTAGGGGACAGGGGGCCAGGCTGGCGCGTCTTCTTCCTCCTCACTCTGTCCCGATCGAACCAGAGGAGGAGCAGGGGAGAGGCGACGCCGGCGAGGGGCCCGGGCGGCTCCGTCCATCTCCCACCCGGCCGAGGCCACCGGAGGGTGCGGGGCGGCGCGGCACGTCCGTCCAGGGGGCTAGCAGGCGCCCGGGAGGGATGGAGGACGCTGGGGCGGAGGACGACAGAGGCAGACATGGGACTTGGGGAGCGGAGGTTGCTGGGGATGCGGGCCGTCCCCGGCGAGGGAGAGGGGTTGGGGCGGCTCGAGTGGGAGTGAGGAGTGCGGTGGACGTCTCGGAACAACGAGGGCAGGCTTGGTTTGGCCAGAATCAAGCCGTGGCCGAGGCGGTCATGGAGGACAGCGGCGAACTCCGGCGAGTTGTGGTCGCTCCAGTGGACTAGAGGGGTGGGGGAAGAGTGAGTGAGGTGCGGAAGAAGTTGGGGAAGTTATATATAGGCGCGGGAGGGCTTCGGGAGAGCTCGAGGGAGCTCTAGCTCCATGCCAAAGGAGGAGCAGAGGATGGACGCGTCACGGGGAGCTCGACGGCGACGCCACCGCATCGATGTAGGGCGAGGCTGCGATGTCGGATGATGCAGAGTTGCAGACGAGTACGGGATAGCTCCAGGACATGATTTGGACGCGAGAGGCAGAGGGAAAGAGGCCGAAACAGGGTAGACGGTCGGCTAGAGCACGAGTTTGGCTGGTCATGACCCGTGGTCACCGCGTGAACGTGGCGGTCACACGCGCGCTGGTTTGCTAGACCTTGTCTAGGAGATAGACCGTTCAACGCTGAATGCCAAGGAGGGAGAAACAAGAATAGTGGCCAAGGACATGATCACAGCTAGCAGGGGATCGGATGAACAACAAGGTGTTTGATGCCTTCTGCGGTTCACATGAGTGGAGTTGGACTCAGATATTTGGTACATCAAGATCAAGCACTAAGGTGATCCTCTGTAAGTATTTGCCGCTCATTCGGATGGATACAAATGATACTTGCTACAGAAAGTGCCATAATGGTCAGATTAGGAGATGATGAAGTAGCACTCACATAACTGCTAGGAATGAGCTGAAAATTGGCATGGCCCAATGATTTGAAGATATGAAGACGACAAAAAAGTTTCATGCCATTTAGATGAACCAAACTAGCACTTGCTTCATAAAGCATCTCTCTGGACAGAAACTTGGAAAAATTGCACAAGGCAATTGGCTAAATTAAATAGGCCAAAACTTGGTGGAGAGAGTTGATAAGGATAAGAGAATTCCCTGGTAAATTTGCAGCTTAAATGAAGCAATATAAAATATGGTTGCTTCACAAACTAAAAATCTGACCAGAAACCAAGATTTGGAGCTGGGCTCACATGGAAAGGTTACATGAGCTCACATTTGACGGAGAGTCATGGTTTGATCATATGAAAGACCTTGCAAAATTTAAAATCATTTGGATATGCCTAGATAGTACTTCCTTCACAACGACTTCCCTCAGACAGGAACTTTGAAAAATTGCTCAGGAATATTTACTAGGAAAATTGAGTTGAATTTTTGCATGGGGCAATTATATGGACATTAAAAGATGTCAAAAAAGTTTGGGGTCAATCAAGCAAAAATAAATGACACTTCCTTCTCAAACCACCACCAAGGGCAGAATCAGAAAAGGAATTTTTGTGAATTATCTTTAATGATGCCAAGGAAGGATTTTGACATATTTGTGGAATATATAACCCAAATAATTCATGAGAATTATTTAGGAATTTTTGGAGTGACAGAAATATTGGTTGGTTCACAACCTAAGGTTTAAAGGGTTATTCATTTAACAGAAAATGAATATTCCCTAGAAAAAGAATATTAGATTAGGTCAAGGATGAGAATGACATGATCTTGGGTTGATGATGAGGATGACAAGCCACTATAAAACCTAGGAAGACATGATCTTCCCAAGTTTCAAAACCACATAGCCACAGAAAAGTAAATCAAATCAAGAAATCCAAGAAAATCATCAAAAAAAGAAAAGGGAAAAATCCAGGGTGTTAAAAACCTTCCCCCCTTAAAGAAATCTCGTCCTCGAGATTTGGTTGCTTATGGAACAAGTAAATCTTCTGACTTGAAGAAACCGTTTCCAACTTGGGTTTCTCCTATTTACTCTTATATTACGTTCCCACTGAATTGGATCTGACTGACTGCCTTCATTTGGGGTGGTTTGTTTCACCGTATCTGACATACTGACGGTACTTACCTCATATGTTCCTATTCATATTGTCTCAATTTTTCTTTCATATCTGCTGGCTTAGCTGAGGTCCGAAAGATTATCATTACTGACATAGGTGTCCTTCTCGATATTAATCCTTGCTGGAGATGTTATTCTCGTATCGAGTACCGAGAATATTCCACGGAGTTGGGAGCACACCTTCTCGTGGAACAAGGATCTCTTCTATCCAGGCATCGTGCTGCTCGAGTATGTGCATGCCTTCTGAGTTCAAAACAGTGATGTGAATCATACCTGTTTTTTTAACAGACTCTGACATCTTGCAGGAGTTTCTAACTTATCTTGACTGGCTTCAGAGTCTTGAGTATCCAATTTGTACCAAAGCTTTGACTGTCGCTTGACGTGACTGATAGAAAAGTGCACCATCTCCTGATGATAACATTTGCAGATTTGGCTGGTGGTGATCTTGGCAAAGTAATCTCCTACATGACATGCTATTCTTTACGGATTTCCCATATGTGAGAAATAACAATCCTCAAAGTATGTGCTCACATGCTGATTCTTCATTTTGCCGGTATACTCATGGGGATAGTAGGTAGTGTGATACTTTAGCACGGTGATTGAGGTCAATATATTGAGCGGCCCTTGGGTCGGACTTGACAGACTCGGGTATTCAATGCTGACAGTTCTGAGCATACACTGTGGACTGAGATGGTTGCCTTGCTATGAGGTCCTTACCGCAATGGAGTGAACCTCTTAGGCGTATCTTTATGGTGTTTGATATGAAATAAGACTATCTTGTGCATTCATACCACATTTTCACATAATAACCGACATACCTGTATTGTTGCACTTGCTCCTTCATTATTATTTTCTTCATCTGGATCTTTAACTGAAAGAGTGGGGCCTTATATATCCTTGACTATTTTTGCAGCCCTGAGTATGGTCATGTGCAATATTTTGTAATCATACTTTGGTCTCGAGTCTCGGGGTATTTATCCGGTTCACATGTGACTATACGGATCTCAATCCTGTGTTGATTATGCCAGACAGTGACCGGATTAATAGCATCAACTTGTCGGGTGTGCGGGGCTGATCTTTATAATCACGCCAAGATTGTGGCCTCAGTGTTGTCTTTCTTCAAGACTTGTGGATTCTTGCATCACCCACTGGTTTTCTGCCACTTGCACATCCAGTGAGGTTGTCGGATGCGTACCATGATTTCTTACTTGTGCGAGAGACTTGCATGAACTTGGCAGCATACTCATTGTATGAACAAATATCTGATTCTCGAGGCATACCTTTGTTCTGAACGATCCTTGTTTCTGACCCATCCATTGCAGATATGACACTTGGAAAACACTGCCATATGCTGACAACCCATTGTTTATTTTCTTGTACCAATGCCGTACTGAAGAAGACTGTGTATCTTGCATTGGAAGCCACCGGGATATCGTTCTGAGGAAGACTGGATGGCTTGTGCTCGAAGCTTCCGGCGGATATCTTGCTGAGGAAGGCTGGGTAGTGATAATGCCCAAGTGCAGGGAATCATCATAGCAATTCCCAAAGGTGGAGGTGATAAGTATGGAGTGTCGAACCCACAAGGAGCTAAAGGTAAGATCAATATTCTCTCAAGTCCTATCTGCCACTGATACGACTCTACGTACACCGAACGTTTGCTTCCAACTACAAACGATAAAGAAAATTATGTTGTGGGTATGAAGTGGATAAGTTTTCATGGTATCGGAAAGCTAAAATATAAAAGTAGGTGTTGTTATCATAAAGTCAGAATATATTACTAAATATTATAAATAGCGAGTGTGGAATAATGATGGGTTGGTGTGCGGAATTATCCTAGGTAATTGTTAACAAGACCGGTAATCACTATTGCAATTTCATATGAGGGAGAGGCATAAGCTAACATATGTTCTCTTCTTGGATCATATGCACTTATGATTGGAACTCTAGCAAGCACCCGCAACTACTAAAGATCATTAAGGTAAAACCCAACCATAGCTTTAACATATCAAGTCCCCTTTACTTCCATACATCGTGACCCACTTATCCATGTTTATGCTTCCGTCACTCAAGCAATGCAGACAATAAGTAAACCATGGACATATTGCAACACCCTACAGAGGGAATCCCTCACGCTTGCATGACACGGAGGACACAATAGGATAGCACCAAAATAAAAAATACAACTCATACCAATCTAGATCATCAATCAACCCAAAGACAAAAGATATCTACTCAAAACATCATAGGATGGCAACACATCATTGGATCATAATGGTGATGTTGATGAAGGCGACCACCGCGACGATGATTCCCCTCCCGATGGCACTCCGGCGCCACCGAGAGAGAGGAGGAGAGGATCTCCCCCTTGTGCTTCCTCCTCCATGGCCTCCCCCTGGATGGGGAAAGGTTCCCCCTCTGGTCCTTGGCCTTCATGGCGATGATGGCCCCTCCGGGATCCTCCTCCATGGCCTCCGGTGATGATGGCCCCTCCGGCAGGGTGCCAGAGAGGGCCTAGATTGATTTCTCATGGCTATAGAGGCTTGCGGTGGCGGAACTTCCGATCTAGGTTATTTTCTGGAGATTTGGGCATTTATTGGAGAGGTTGGCGTCGAGAACAAGTCAAGGGGCCCCACGGGGAGTCCACAAGGCATAGGGGCGTGCCCCGGAGGGGTGGGTGTGCCCTCCACCCTCATGGGGCCCACGGGCCTCCCCTCTGGTAACTCTTTGTTCCAGTATTCTTTATATTTTCCAGAAAAATTCTCCGTTGATTTTCATCGCATTCCGAGAACTTTTATTTCTGCACAAAAACAACACCACGGTAGTTCTGCTGAAAACAGCGTCAGTCCAGGTTAGTTCTAATCAAATCATACCAAAATCATATAAAACTATTGTAAACATGGCATGAATACTTCATAAATTATAGATACGTTGGAGACGTATCAGCATCCCCAAGCTTAATTCCTGCTCGTCCTCGAGTAGGTAAATGATAAAAGAAATAATTTATGAAGTGTTATGCTAGCAAGTGCATAAGTTTGATCAATGATAGTTCCAATCACTTTTTCTAGCATCATTATATATCATAACAGTAGCTCAACTCATGAAACTTCTCATGATCAAGTAACAAGCTATTCACATGTTAAAGTATAGATCATAAACTTTCTTCAAACTAACAAACCATGCTCTTAGTCATCAAACAATTGCAATTCATCTTATTTCGGGAAGGGTCTACGTAAGAGCTTTGATTCAGCAAACTCCACATACTCAACTATCATTTAATCTTTCACAATTGCTAACACTCACGTGATATTTATGGGTTCAAAGTTTTAATCGGACACAGAGAAAGATAGGGGCTTATAGTTTTGCCTCCCAACCTTTTACCTCAAGGGTAATGTCAACAAAATACTTTATGAAAACCTACATCCAAGTGGATATATATATATCCCGATGGCTCCAACACAAAGTGCTTGCCAAAGGAAAAAAGTGTAAAAAGGAAAGGTGAAAATCACCATGACTCTTGTATAAGGGTAGAAGGTAAAAGTAGAAGATAGGCCCTTCGCAGAGGGAAACAGAGGTTGTCATGTGCTTTTGTGGTTGGATGCACAAAATCTTAATGCAAAAGAACGTCACTTTATATTGCCGCTTGTGATAAAGACCTTTATTACGTAGTCCATCGCTTTTATTTCTTCCTTATCACAAGTTCGTATAAAGCTTATTTTCTTCGCACTAATAGATCGTACATATTTAAGGAGCAATTTTTTATTGCATGCACCGATGACAACTTACTTGAAGGATCTTACTCAATCCATAGGTAGGTATTGTGGACTCTCATGGCAAAACTGGGTTAAGCAATGTTTGGAAGCACAAGTAGTATCTCTACTTGGTGCAAAGAATTTTGCTAGCATGAGAGGGAAAGGCAAGCTCAACATGTTGGATGATCCAAGACAATATAATGTTTCGGATATAGAAAAACATAACCCATTAAGTTGTCTTCCTTGTCCAACATCAACCTTTTAGCATGTCATATTTTAATGAGTGCTCACAAATACAAAATATGTCAAATATAGTATATTTATATGTGAAATCTCTCTTCCTTTAATATTCTTTCATGAATTGTTCAAGTGACTTATTCTGCGTTTGCTAACTTTCAATAAGTTTACTACCTATACTTATTATGTGTGAAGTCATTACTCCCCATGTTATAAGCATATGTAACATATAATAAATCAAATTTATGATACCAATTCATTCAACCATTTACCCATAAGATATACGTGAAGCATGTGAGTAAATGACAAACTACTCCAAAACGATAAAAGTGAAGAACAATGAGTAGTCAAATAATTAATTAGCCATGGGAGGACTCTCTCTTATTCAAGATTTCAGATCCAATGATTTTATTAAAACAGCTAGTAAAATTGAAAATGCACTCCAAGCAAAACACATATCATGTGACGAATAAAAATATAGCTCCGAGTAAGGTATACCGGTAGTTTGGAAGACGAAAGAGGGGATGCCTTCCGGGGCATCCCCAAGCTTAGGCGCTTGAGTATTTCTTGAATATTACCTTGGGGTGCCTTGGGCATCCCCAAGCTTAGGGTCTTTCCACTCCTTATTCTCCTCATATCGATATCCCATCCAAAACTTGAAAACTTCAATCACACAAAACTTAACAGAACTTCATGAGATGGGTTAGTATGATAAAGAGTAAACCATTCACTTTGGTACTGTCAAAGACAAGATTCATAATTGTTCTCACACAATGCCTACTGTACCATATCACTGCAACAATTTATATTGAACAATATAAGCCATAGAAACTAGAAAACAAGCAAACTATGCATTGAAAACAGAATCTGCCAGAAACAGAACAGTCTGTAATGATCTAAACATCTACCATACTTCTGCTACTTGAAAAATATGAACTAAATTGGTGTACATGAGGAATTTGTCTATTAATCTTCTGCAAAAAGAATCAACTCAAATGACAGCTAATCTCGTGAGCGCAAAGTTTCTGTACAGCAAGATCACATTAACTTTCACCCAAGTCTTCCCAAAGGTCTTACTTGGCACTTTATTGAAACAAAAGCTATAAAACATGATTACTACAGTACCTTAATCATGTGGACACACAAAAATAGTAAGGGTAAATATTGGGTTGTCTCCCAACAAGCCCTTTTCTTTAATGCCTTTTAGCTAGGCATGATGATTTCAATGATGCTCACATAAAAGAAAAGAATTGAAACATAAGAGAGCATCATGAAGAACATGACTAGCACATTTGAATCTAACCCACTTCCTATTCCTAGGGATTTTGTGAGCACATAATTTATAGGAACAAGAATCAACTTAGCATAGGAATACAAAACAAGTCTAACTTCAAAACTTTAAGCACATAGAGAGGAAACTTGATACTATTGCAACTCCTACAAGCATGTATTCCTCCCTCATAATAATTTTCAGTAGTGTCATGAATGAGTTCAACAATATAACCATCACATAAAACATTCTTTTCATGATCTACAAGCATAGAAATTTTACTACTCTCCACATAAGCAAAATTCTTCTCATTCGGAATAGTGGGAGCAAACTCAACAAAATAACTGTCATGTGAGGCATAATCCAATTGAAAATTAAAATCATGATGACAAGTTTCATGTTTAACATTATTCTTCATAGCATACATGTCACCACAATAATCATCATAGGTAGCAACTTTGTTCTCATAATCAATTGGAACCTCTTCCGAAATAGTGGAATCATTACTAACTAAAGTCGACACTCTTCCAAACCCGCTTTAGATGATAATATTATTCATACTCCAAAAGATATAAGTGAAGATCATGGAGCATTCTACAATTAATATAGACTAACCAATATCCAAGCTCAAAATATATAAGTGAAGCACACGAAGCATTCTATGAAACCATACTCAAAAGATTTAAGTGAAGCACAAAGAGCATTCAATAAGGTCATACTCAAAAGATATAAGTGAAGCACATGAAGCATTCTATAAATAGATGAATGTATATCTCATACTAGCATGGTTCTTCAAGAAAAATAAAAACACAAAGGACACAAATCATGTGAACAAAGTAGAAACCGAGGTATACCGATAATTGTTGAAGAAGAAAGATGGGATGCCAACCGGGGCATCCCCAAGCTTAGATGCTTGAGTATCCTTGGAATATTTACTTGGGGTGCCTTGGGCATCCCAAATCTTGAACTCTTGCCTCTCTTTATTCTTCTCACATCGGTAACTCCTCGTTATTTGAACACTTCATCCACAAAAACTTAACAAAAACTTTGTGAGATCTATTAGTATACTAAAGCAAATCACTACCTTTAGGTACTGTTTAAAACTCATTCAAATTCATATTGGTGTAATATCTTCTCTATTCCAACTTCTCTATGGTTCATACCTTCCGATACTACTCATAGATTCGTCAAAATAAGCAAACAACACGCGAAAAACAGAATCTGTCAAAAACAGGACAGTCTGTAGTAATCTGGAAATTTAGTATACTTCTATAACTCCACAAATTCAAAAACAAATATGAAAATTTAAACAATCTGTACAGAAGTAATGTGCAAAAAGTTTCAGACCCATTTGACTTTCCAGTAAAAAATGTAAATTCACGCGCTACAGCCAAAGTTTCTGTTTTTGTACTGCACATAGTAAACAAGCAATCCAATCATTCTAAAACCAAAGCTTGGCACATTATTTTTATAATACAATGAATATATACAATGGGATAATTATTTGCAGAGAAACTTCCATGAAAAATTATAAATTGTTTCCATGAGCATGAACACAAGTGCTCAAGGTCGACCCTCACTTCTTCAGTGCATAACTTTCCAATCACTTCTCTTTAAAAAAACTTTTTAGGCATATGAGGCAAGTGCATCTTTTTGTATTTTCATTTTTTTTATTTTTTGTATCTTTCACACACAACTAAGCAAAACTAAAAGGGAAAATAAAAACTACTTAGTGATGATAGCAAACAAGCACACACGAGAATATCAACCCCACGCTATTGCTCCCCGGCAACGGCGCAAGAAAAGAGCTTGATAATCCCCAAGTGCAGGGAATCATCGTAGCAATTCCCAAAGGTGGAAGTGATAAGTATGGAGTGTCGAACCCACAAGGAGCTAAAGGTAAGATCAATATTCTCTCAAGTCCTATCTGCCACTGATACGACTCTCGTACACCGAACGTTTGCTTCCAACTAGAAACCATAAAGAAAACTATGTTGTGGGTATGAAGTGGATAACTTTGCATGGTATCGGAGAGCTAAAATATAAAAGTAGGTGTTGTTATCATAAAGTTAGAATATATTACTAAATATTATAAATAGCGAGTGTGAAATAATGATGGTTCGGTGTGCGGAATTATCCTAGGCAATTGTTAACAAGACCGGTAATCACTATTGCAATTTCATATGAGGGAGAGGCATAAGCTAACATACTTTGTCTTCTTGGATCATATGCACTTATGATTGGAAAGCAAGCATTTGCAACTACTAAAGATCATTAAGGTAAAACCCAACCATAGCATTAACATATCAAGTCCCCTTTATTCCCATACGTCGTGACCCACTTATCCGTGTTTATGCTTCTGTCACTCAAGCAACGCAGACAATAAGTAAACCATGGACATATTGAAACACCCTACATCGGGAATCCCTCACGCTTGCGTGACACGGATGGCACAATAGGACAACACCAAAATAAAACATACAACTCATACCAATCTAGATCATCAATCAACCCAAAGACAAAAGATATCTACTCAAAACATCATCGGATGGCAACACATCATTGGATCATAATATGTGGCATAAAGCACCATGTTCAAGTAGGGATTACAGCGGGGTGCGGGAGAGTGGACAGCGTAAAAGAGATGAGGATGGTGATGATGGTGGTGATGTTGATGAAGACGATCACCGCGGCGATGATTCCCCTCCCGATGGCACTCCGGCGCCACCAAGAGAGAGGAGGAGAGGATCTCCCCCTTGTGCTTCCTTCTCCATGGCCTCCCCCCTAGATGGGGAGAGGTTCCCCCTGTGGTCCTTGGCCTTCATGGCGATGATGGCCCCTCCGGCATCCTCCTCCATGGCCTCCGGTGATGATGTCCCCCTCTGGTAGGGTGCTAGAGGGGGACTAGATTGATTTCCCGTGGCTACAGAGGCTTGCGGCAGCGGAACTTCCGATCTAGATTATTTTCTTGAGGTTTGGGCATTTATAGGAGAGGTTGGAGCCGAGAACAAGTCAGGGGGCCCCACGGGGAGTCCACGAGGCACAGGGGCGCACCCTCCACCCACGTGGGGCCCATGGGCCTCCCCTCCTGTAACTCTTTGTTCCAGTATTTTTTATATTTTGCAGAAAAATTCTCCATTGATTTTCATCGCATTCCGAGAACTTCTATTTCTGCACAAAAACAACACCACGGTAGTTCTACTGAAAACAGCGTCAGTCCGGGTTAGTTCTCATCAAATCATACCAAAATCATATAAAACTATTGTAAAGATGGCATGAATACTTCATAAATTATAGATATGTTGGAGACGTATCAGGTAGCGTACCTTATAAACTTCTCTCCTTAAAGACTTGCTAGGGAAGACTCGGTACCTTATGCCAGAAGCTTTTGCAGTATGTTACTGAAGAAGACTGAATATCTTGCACGAGAAATCATTCATACCTTACTGATGCAGACTAGGGAATCTTGTCTTGTACGCTTCACCGATAAATTGTGGAGACGGACTGGACTGTTTTTCTTTATGAACGAATATATATATATATATATATATATATATATATATATATATATATATATATATATATATATATATATATACACGGCAGCGCTAAAGTGCGCGGGAGTGCAAAACCTGCAATTCTACGCTCCGGTCGCTAATGCCAACGTCGTGCGCGCACTAATCGCTCACTCTGCACCGCTCGGTGGTCCTAACAACTAGTGATGGTAACAATGCTGCATATGTATGGTAATGGAATAAAATTCCGTTACTGGCTGCCCTCGGCCACACCTCCGTCCCGCTAAATTTGGCCACCACTATATAGCTAATGATCGTAAAAAGGCTGGCTTTATATGGTAATGATATTAAAAGCTTTTCTGGATTCCAGGCTACTCCTCTCACTAGGTGCCACTGAATATAGTAACTTTATTAATTGTATTACAGGGTGCGTCTCATCGCTCCATCCTTCCATCCGAAAATTATTTTTGCACATGGTAATTCTACAACAAATGCAACCTCTAGTAAATGGTTGGCTGCCGTAAAATTTTATTTGGTAAATTTAGTACTAAAATTGTCATTAATCGTAAATCACGGAAGTATATACTTCCATGTGCATATGCTTAAAGAGAACTAGTATAAGAATCTAGTTCTAGTAAATTGACTATAGAAGATGTGGTAATAGAATTACCATCTGTTTTGCGCCAGAAAAAGATTTCATAATTTTTAATCCCCATTAAATCCATGACAGATTGTTTTTTCTGGCTATGTTAATTTTTTTTATTTTATTGAACATTCCTAGTTCTAAAGTAATTACTACTTGTACAACAACCATTATTAGAAATAAAATTCAAAAGCTTCAAAGTAATATTTTTACTCCCTGCAAAAAAGTTGCTTTTTCACCAACTATGATTTACAATTTCGAATTTACGACTGAAGAATTGAATTTTACCTTAAATTTAGCAATGAAACTTCCACAAGCATTGTTGTCATGACATATTACTTGACCACACAATATCTTACTGCTGTATGTGTATGTATTACGATTGTGTCGGGGCATATACGGCACGAACATGCATTTTTCCCATCATTGCATTGTTTTCGGTGAAATTTATGTTATAGAAATAATGTTCAGGCTAGCTAATTAGAGAGCAATGCATGATCAGTAAGCTTTTGCATCCGTTACCATGTTTTGCAATGGTTTTACTAGTACATGGAAGCAACCGTGGACTGATTTGCCACCACATGCCTCATTTTACTAGAAAGTGCTAGATATTTACCATTGCTTTTTGCCCAGTCAATACTAGTAACTGGCTGTAGTTGATTACCACATCTAGCAAAGCTTTTACGGCCACGCGGAAGAGCGCGCTGGTTTACCTTTGCACGGTGTGGTGGTTTGCATGGCTCTATGGTGCACGCACTGTTTGACGTTCGGCCGTAGTGCAGAATGCTAATTATACGCTCAGGCTTAGTTTAGCATACCTATATATATATATATATATATATATATTCTTGTCATTCCAGCTACTGATTACTAGTATGACAAGAATTGTCTGACTGTCCTTGCTGAATTCATTGCATACTTGGACTGACCCTAGAGTGTTGCGTGTTTTAAATCTGACTCATACGTCTGACTTGAAATGCACGGTTGGACTGGGATCCAATTTTGTTCTCCTGCTGGTTTAATCATTGCTGCAATTAAAGGTGGATCTCTCACGGGTATTTGTTACTGAAAGTCTGATCAGAACATAATTTGTATCCAGACCGGATGTCTGCAATACAATGCTGTCAGCTGAAAGTATCATTTCTTTTAACTGAGTTCCTTGGTGTATATCTGTACTTCTCACGGCTTCCTCTGATCCGGTGTCGGTTGATGAGTAATTTTCTATAAGGGGGTAACACCAAAGATTCAAATAAGGAAGCACGAGAAAACAATCGATTGCAACAAAGCACACATCAAACAAGCTACATAACTAATCCACACAGGCACACACAAGCATGATACTACAACAGATGCACATGCACTACATGAAGGATTACACCCTACGCTTGAGCAAACGCTCGGGAGTTGATGAAGAAGCTAAGGGAGTAGCGAGCGGAACTGCTGACTCCGAAACTCCGGATGGACGAGGCGGAGGGGTTGGAGAAGCTGGCAGAGACTGAGATAGGGAAGCACCAAGCAATCTCCTAGATCGAATAGCGTCTCAGACTAATTTGGAAATAAGAAGACCCTCGACCGTCATGCAAAGGGACATTGCAAAGATAGCCGGGTCTTCATGGGGGTTGACTGATTGGAACTTGATCCGCTTAGGATTCTCGACGATGAAGGGATTGAACTGTCAAAACACCGAACCATCCGATGTAAAGACGATTTTCAGTGCTAGTTATCCAGTTGCAGAAGCGACCCCACAGGCTTGTACTTTCGCGTCTCTCTAAAATTGCAGTCATGGTAAGATCTTGGTTTATTCAAATTGCAAGGACTCCCAAGCATAAGCACAATTCTCTTGCACCATGCTCTCTTGACGACGAAGACCGGTGATTCCAACCATTGCGGCAAGCTGGACGGCATGTTCGGGAGTAGCACCATAACCATCATGGAAACTGTAGGTGCAATTACCAACATGAATCGGCACTGACAGATGAACATGAGCAACATACTCCAAAATTCTTCCTCCAGCAAAAAACTGGAATACTTGATAATGAGGTGGATCTCCACGGGGATAAATGCTACGCCACATGTCACCTAGGAGAGTGGCAAAGCTGAGAGGTGCAGGAGTAGGATTGAACACAATAGGAACAACACCGGGAGCCCTGGGGATGGCATTGAACTCATGGAAGCTGACTGCCATCTACGCACGAAACAGGGGTTAGGGGTAACCGAATAAGACTATATGCAACAAACAAATGCAACAACCAAATGCAGCAAGCAAGGGCAACAACCAGACCCTATACTACCATTTTCTAACGTCCAGCGGACTAGGACGCTCTACAACCAGACCAGCTCTGATACCAAGCCCCATGGCACCTAGGCTCAGAGAAACCAGAACGCCCCGTATTCCAGCCCAGAGATCGAGGTGAAGTCTTCTGGAATACGGCACTGCTTAGCATAGAACAAATCAACTCTCTATTACAACATGAAAATGAATACAAGGATTCCGATATTACAATGAATAACATCGGCGCTGCGGCGCTACGCCAACCACAGTTGCTCTATGCAAGCAACATAACAACTCGAGGCAGTAGAACAACTATTGGCAGTGGAACAATGAACGATGATGATGGGATCCAATCCGCAGGTACTCTGGCTAGAACGTTTATCCTAGCTCGCACATACAGGAACCACACCAAGCAAGCAAGCAAACCAGGCACAGCCTGCAAACTGGCATGACACGCTAGGTCAGTACATTGAATGTACTTGCAAGCTCACAATAACCAAAAGCAGTCAAGACAAACAACAGCATGACATTAGCAAGTTAAAGCAATCATGAGCATGATACTAATAGAACAACGTGTCATGCACAACTGAACATGATACAACTTTAGCATGGCATGATCATATGAACATGATGATACTACATGCAACAGGTTAACACATCACGCACTAACTTACTCTTATTCGACGGTTACCTCGTAACCATCTCATACATCCACTTTACCAACATCGGTATCCATGATACCTCCGTGATCATCTCGCGATCACATAAAGATCAAACAACTTAGGTATCCATGATACCTCCATGTTCCTCTATCGATCACAACCACTCTCTTTCACATCATCAAACTGGGGTTGTTATTACTCCAGTTATTATTATTGTTGGCTCATAGTGAGACCGACTACGAACTGGGCCCATATCCGTGGGCATGGCTATTGATAGATTAAAACACACTCTGCAGAGGTTAGCACATTGTACCCACACCACATAATCCATGGCCTTGCACTCCCATTCGTGTAGACCAACGACATTCCGACAAAACCGATCTATTGCCATCACACCCTCCCAGCCACTCCGACCAACTCCCCTCTTGGGCTAAGTCATGGGTGGCCTCGATGTCAACCCGTGACATCCAACGACCACCATCGTGGCAAAACTTAAACTATACCGAACGATTACAAAAAAGCGCAAACAACCCAGGCACACAAGGCTTATGTCCGCCTACTTGATTAGGGTAGCCCACGCCCATAACCTTCCCTCGTTGGAGGCACCGGCGAGAGGCATGACAATAGACCACATTAGGACCTTCCCATAAAGGCAAGCGTGGTTGCACTGGTGAGCTTGATTTGGTGGCACCATGACTCAGCCAACAGTTATTCAAGTTCATTATTATCCGGTCAAACTTGAACGCAATAATCTGAGCCAAATTGAAATAACATGATGCATCTACAATGCATGAGCATGATATCAACATAAGCATGGAGGTGCAACATAATCATCGAGCATAACAATAATGAAGCATATATGCGAATGAGCATGGCATACTGACGAGCATGAATGTCACAAGCATAACACTACTCATAAGCACTACTAGCATCATAAATGAATACCATGCAAGATCATAATAATACTATCAAGTAAGCATGTACCCTACTAGATGCAAGGAACATGCATAGCAACGGTACTGATAATAAACGACAAACGTGCAACAGATAAACATCACTCCCACCAGAATGTCCTACTACCAAGCATATCATGTGAACATGATACTAGCAAGTAGTACAAGATAACAAGAAACATCGGAGCATAGCATGAACATGAAACCACGAACATCACCGAAACAATGATGATAGTAATAGCAAACAGACGGGCAAAATTTTATTAAATATTCAAGTAGAAACCATGGCTACTACATGGCTATCATGAAAGTGGCTATTGAGGCTTGCCTGGGGGTGACGGAGACTCCGGGAAGAAGTGCGATGAAGCCGCGGAATGAAACGCCGGACGTCTACACTCTCGAAGGGGGCTGATTAGAGGGACCACCTAGTGAAAATGTTACCAATAGAAAGATCTCGACGATACGAAGAAGTGAGCACTGGTTTCACCTCAATCGGAGTATGGTCGCGAAGTTATAAGGTGTAGAAGATCAGGGACCAATCTGTGAATTCTTTATCACCAACAATTCCCTGGCGGCTGAAACAGAAAGCGCCTTTTGGAAGAATACGTTTTTTGAAAGAGAAAGCGCATTTTCAGCCGCAGAAGAACTAGAGTACGCTTTTGCTTGATGAAAGCGTATTTAGGGAAAATACGCTTTCCACTTAAAATAGAATGGGCCCGGGGCTAGTGACACTTACAATTGGGACCCGGGGGACAGGGCCAGGCTGGCGCATCTTCTTCCTCCTTCCTCTGCCCCGATCAAACTAGTGGAGGAGCAGGGGAGAGGCGACGCCGGTGAGGGGCCCGGGTGGCTCCGACCGTCTCCGTCCCGGCCGAGGCCACCGGCGGGCGCGGGGCGGCGCGTCCATCCAGGGGGCTAGCAGGCGCCGGGAAGGGATGGAGGACGCGAGGGCGGAGGAGGACAGAGGTAGACAGGGGACTTGGGCGGCGGAGATTGCTGGTGATGCGGGCCGTCCCTGCGAGGGAGAGGGGTTGGGGTGGCTCGCAGAGGAGTGGGGAGTGCAGTGGAAGGCTCGGAACAACAAGTGGAGGCTTGGTTTGGCCGGAATCAAGCCGAGGCCGAGGCGGTCAAGGAGGACATCGGCGAACTCCGACGAGTTGTGGTCGCTCCGGTGGACTAGAGGGGCAGGGGAAGAGTGAATGAGGTGCGAAAGAAGTCGGGGAAGCTATATATATGCGCGGGAGGGCTTCGGGAGAGCTCGCACTACTGCAGAATGCTCCTAACACAACACTACGATCAGAGACCCTTCGACGAAACTGTGTGTGATGCAGTAACCACAAACGGTGGTGTAAAAAAACCATCAAAAAAGCTGCAAACCGTTTGCGATGGAGGATGCATCAAACATGGTTCAGATCTTAGTTGCATGTGCAATGCAGGGGATATGGTTTAGTTCAATTAACTGTTTGCAATGAGGAGGAACAAGAGAAATGGGTAGCCAGATGAAGTGTGCGTGATATACAACATACGGTTCACTCGGATGAACTGTGTGTGAACACAAAAGAAACGGTCAGCCAGATCAAGGTGTGTGCGATTTACGGCCTATAGTTCACTCGGATGAACTGTTTGTGTTGAGACAAGAGAACAGAAATGGTTCAATATAACAAGATGTGTGTGATATGCGGCAAACAGGTATGTAATCATAAATGTGTGCGAAGACCGATAATAACACGGACAATTGCTGCTAATAAGACGTGTGTGTTGTGCGACGGGATTGCATACAGAACAACAACATTATATACACACTTATAAGGACATGGTTGCATAACCAAATTAAACATCCACTTACATAGGTGGCTACTACAACCATGGCATTTGCACACACCAAAGTAAACTATTACATGCATAATTATATAGGTGGCGACTACACACATGACATTTCCACACACCAATAAAGTAAACTATATATTACATGCATGATTAACTAGAATAAACGATCATCTAATAATCATCTACTTCTTGTGACGCTTGCTCTGCTTGTGGCTCGATCCGGGCTCGTCAATTTGGGTAACGAGGCACTTCCTCATGTCAATGATCCTCCTGTGCATCTCGTAGCATGTGTACACGCTCTTGGCCGCGAACCTGAGGTGAGTTTCATCCAGTTGCCGCATCCAGGCCCTATGCCAGGATACAAGACTTGTTCTCTGGGCATCTTGCTTTATCTTTTCATATTAGGGGTCGACGATGGCTGAGGCAAGCTCAACCAGGGAGTCCTTCTTCGTGCTGCCCCAGACCCTGTAGTGGTCACAGATTTCGACAAGGTTCTTGCAAGCCAAGAACGTAACACTGAGCGCTTTTACCTCGTCTTCGGTTTCCACCGTGGCAAATTTTTAGTCCGTGCTGTTGTCAAACATGTTGAAACGGTCGCAAGGCTCTATGGCCATGCAGTAGTGGTAGATGAGGACATGATGGCGTGCACACAACTGGGCGACGACAACCTTCTGATCTATGCCGGGAAGACCGGCGGTTCACTGGAGGTTGATGCCGACAACCTTGTACTTGTCTCGAGCAAGCAACTACTCAACGCTGTTGATGTAGTCATCCACCACGGCCGGGTCGATGGTGTACACCACCGAGAGATCCGTCTCCCTCGCGTGGGTCTCCACTCTATGCTCTCCGAACTGCATTGGAGCACCACTAGACATCCCCTCTCTATGTGTCATCGTGGGTGTGCTTGTTGTGTTGTGGGGCGCGATCGAAAGGTTGAAGAGATTAAGGTTATAATGGCTGCGGGAATTAAAGGGGAAGCCGGACGACCAGGAATATCGGCAAGCCCTGATCGCTATTCTAATTTGCAGCGCGTAACTCCATCGTGCTGAATGTAACTGCATCGCATGGCAACGCACGCGGCGCAACCGCATGCATATGGGCCCCCCGACGTGATCGTGCGCACACCCAACCGCCGGCAGAGCGCACGCGGAGGGACGCAAGCAGAGCGCTCCGTGGTCCCCCTAACGGCGAGCAACCATATATATATATGCATATAGCAGTTGAACACGCAAGGAAAAGGTGTCCACAAGCCTAGTGCGTCGACAGATGCGAGCAGAGCGCGCCGCGGCGCCTAACGGCGAGCACAGCACGCTGCATCACCAAACGGCGAGCAGAGCTTGCCGAGGGACACGAGCAGAGGCCGACGCAGTGATAGGTGGCAAATAAGATGAACTGGGCGAGCGATGTCGGAGACATCAAGCAAGAATCAGATTAGAGTTGCGTGTGCGATACGTGGCATACAGTTGATCCATCCAAGCTGTTTGTGATGGAATAAGACATGTGTGTTGCGCGCAAACGCTTGCTGGTATATAGCCTTAAATTTAACCAAAAAAGTGTTAATGCATGTTACAAAAATTGTATAGCTGGAAACTATGTTCAAATACGACTCCAACGATATAATCTTTGGCGACATGCATTCGTATTTTATTAGTTAAATCCTACTTATAAACCAGGACGGGGGTATAGTAGGTAATTAAATCAAAACTTTTTTTATATTAACCGTATGTTTACGTTTCCTTTCGTCCTCCTCTCGCACGTCTTGTCACCCCGCTACCGCAGACGGCTTACGGCGCAAGCTTGCATAGCGCGTGGTGGCTTTCTTTTGGCTGAACGGTGGCTCGAAGTGGCGCCAATGAATCGGCGGTGAGCCCGTTCTCGCACAACCTAGCAGGTTCCCATGCAAGCTTCCCACACGACTCGGTGAAATACCTCAAAATCCCAATGCTTACTGGCCTGCTATGTAAACCCTCACGACCAGCGAGTCCTGCGTCGCATTTTCCCCTCCCTCCCTGTAGCTTATCTCGTCTGCTTCTCCCACAATCGCCAATGGCACCGGTCTGTCGTTGTCGCTCAGCCAGTCTGTTGTCATCAGAGGACAGCTCCAGCTGGGAGGCTACACCGCGGCGGCGGCGTAGTCCCCGGTGTAGTGTAGGGCGCGTGACGTCCCTATTGGGTGTGTGCGGAACACCCACCACACGGTCCGCTGCCGCTGCCCGTCGGTAGCTGTTGCCGGCCACCGATGCCACCACACCACTGTCAAAAGCCAGGGCCATCTCCCGCTCCGCCGCCACGGCCCAAAGGCGGGAGGTGGCCGTCGTGGCCGCCACCCCACTGCCGACCACCGTGGCCATCACCCGCTCCACCATCACGGCCCGAAGGCGGGAGGTGGTGGTCGTGGCTGCCACCCCATCATCGACCGCCAGCCCACCGTCGACCGTCGGGATCGTCACCCACTCCACCACCGCCGCCTGAAGGAGGAAGGCGGAGGTGGAGGCGCGCATGTGCGTCCACGCCCTTGCATGCTACATCGAGTTCCTGCGGGAGGAGGAGGAGCGCCTCGTCGAGCATGCAAAGAGCCTTACCGTAGCCATGGCCACAGCACACGCCAACGCAGAGGCGAGGAATCAGGAGATCTACGAGCAGTCCGACCGCTTTGAGAGGGATCGTCTGGAGCGGCAGTGGGCGTTCGAGCTGGCGAGCGTCGCTGAACATGCAGCAGTGGCATGCACCATATTGCATTTGTCCAGCTCGTCGGTAGGCTCCTCCTCCTCCTCTACCTCTTACTGAGCATGCTCGGTAGAGGAGAGGCTGCCGGAAGTAGCACAAAGCCCCTCCGTAGTAGTAGTATTTAGGGGCTATTTTGTTGAGTTCATCTGACTATAGATGTGTGGTGGAACTGTACAACGCACTTAAAATTAGCTAGTATATATAGTTGAACTAGCTATTTAAGTACGTGGTTGGCAACAATTGGGAAAAGTTTGGTCGGTTCAGCTATCGAGTTGAACTTTTTGTATAAATTAAGAAGGACTGCTTAATCTATGAATGAAATCTATGCTTAAATACTGAATTTTAGTTGCAAAAATTAGATAGTGCTAGTGATTTTTAGCTGCATATTTTGACAAATCGCAGTGTTACAAGGATTGACAAATGGCAATGTTACAAGATCAACAAATGTCAATCTTTACAGTTTGACAAATGGCAACATACCCAATATGACAGATGCAAATCTTACCAAATTGTTTGTACGTGGTTGCACACGGGTCATTCAAAACAACCATTTGCGTTGAAGGGATGCACAAATCCTGCGCTGCGAATTTTCCCTCGATTTAAGGGGGAAGACCATAGCTCTCACTTTGCATACGGGTTTTCTATCTAAAACGTTTATGATCAAGAGCTGCAGAAATCCTGCTCGGCACATTTTCTCTTGGCTTCCTGGGGAAGCTGTCGGTTTGCATACGGGTGTTCTAACTAAAACGTTGCCATCAAGAGCTGCACAAATCCTGCTAGGCACATTTTCCCTTAACTTCCTGGGGAAGTTGTCGGTTTTGCATACAGGTTTTCTAACTAAAACATTTGCGATGAGTGTTTTACATTTAAAAACTGAATTAAACTGCGGCTTGGGCGCCATTAATGGAGAGGATGCGAGCAAGGCAGGCGGCCATGGAAGTCAAAGGGTTTGCTTTTCGGTGAGCCTGCGCGGTGTACAACTCGCACACTTCCCGGTGAGCCTCCGCACTGGAGTACAGCTCGCATGCCTCCCGTTTAGTCAAGCACTCAAGCACCTGTTCGCACGGCACCTCCTAGCCATTAAAAGAGTGAAGCGTGGCATGACGTGAATGGCTAACAGAACGCACACAATTTATATGCACTCGATCATGTGCATGTAGTTCAAATTTGAATTATGCACATAAAATGCCTAGAAAACCCAGTTAATGTATAAAAATGTCCAAACGAACCCCGAAAAATTCCAAAATTAAACAAAACACTCCTATTGTTCTATGTTGACACTAGAATTTTTTTTGAAAACAATAAGAGGCAACGGATATTGTTCGTCCCCAAAGGTGGCACGTTCCCTACCGAAACCATCACGCTTGTTGTGAGCAGCTCTGGTTTGTGAGACGCTTATACCCAAAGCTGCCCCAAATGGGATAAAAATTTTACCACGGCATGTTGATGCTGCTCCATGATAGCATGCCAAGTTTCATGAATTTTAGACGAGTGTATATGTTCTATATGTCGTGCAGTTTGGTGCTCACTTATTAACTGTTTGGTTAATTAGTTGTCATCTTCAGTTAACTGTTTGGTTCAATTCTGCAAATGTGATGTTCAATTCTTCAGGCCGCAATTTTGTATTGTCTTCCATGTGAGAAATAAATCGAATTTATCTTTACAAAATACATGAGAAATGAATACAATTGCTATATTTCCAAGTTGTCAAGCATGCTTGGTTTGGTTATACATTGTGCAATGTGGTGCTCAGTTAACGTTTGGTTCATTTGTGTTGTGGTGTTTAGTTAACTGTTTGGTTCAATTCTGCAATGCGATGTTCAATAGTTGTGGGTGCATTCTATTATTGTATACCATGTCAGAAATAAATCGAATTTGGCTGTACTAAATACATGAGAAACAAATACAATTGCTATATTTCCAAGTTATTAAGCATGCTTGGTTTGGTTAACTGTCTGATCTTCTATTAGGAGTATGTTATATTGTGCAATGTGGTGCTCAGTTAATGTTTGGTTCATTTGTTGTGGTGTTTAGTTAACTACTTGGTTCAATTCTGCAATGCGATGTCCAATTGTCGTTGGTAGAATTTTGTATTGTTGTGCATGTGAGGAATAAATCGAATTTGGCTGCACTTAATACATGAGAAACATATACAAGTGCTATACTTCCTAGTTCTTAATCATGCTTGGTTTGGATAAATGGGTTTCCCATGTGGCTTGAATTAATCTGATGAATCTGCAATGTGCTTATTTTTAATCGACATATTTTACTGATAGCATGTGAACCCTTACTTAACCTGATGACTAACTACCTTATATGTGTTGCAGGGAAACAATGGGAAGCACTGAGGTTTACAATCGAGGTTAGCACGTGCATAGTCTGTTGTCTAATAGCACATTATTGTGCAATTTAGGAACCATTCTAATATTTAGGTTTTTAATAATTTGGTCTTGCACATGTAGGTCCTGTTGTCAGAGGTTTTGACCCACTATTCGACCCTTTTTGCATATGGGGAAATGAGTTGTCCATGAATATCAGTCAAGTCTGGAAACTCAGAAAGATTGTTAGGATAAAGAAATTAGCAGAAAAAAAATCTTTGTCTGCACAATGAAGAAGACATCAGTTCACTACAGGATGGTACTAACTATTATACCTTGCCTTTGTTATTCCTTTGCCCCATTTCCAATATAGAGAAGATATTTATGCACATCCTTGTTTTCAGGCCTTTCCAAAGCAGTTTACTGATGATTACCTCTCAAACCACCTACGGTATTCATACAACACCCACGGTTCAATATTGAAGTGTTCCTAAAGAGGACGAAGTATGGACAGTCAATCATCCACAAGCACTGGCGTAAAGTTACAAAGACCTTCAACATCAATGAAGGCTCAATAATCGCCTTCTGCTTCAACAGTTTTCCAGTTGAGATACATCTGTCTATGTACCGTCTATGATGCTAATTTCAAAAGGTTATAGATGTTGCATGTGAAACTTGGTGCTGGTGTAGTTGTGTAATGGGGTAGCTGAGTGCTGAAGCTATATGATGTTGTACTCTGATGTATTTCAGTTATGAAAATGAAATATATTGGGTGCTTAATATGAAATGTCAATTAGATTAATAAATGGATTATTAATAATAGGATAAATAGCCTGCTAATTGGGTTTTTCTACTGCAAACGGTTACTGAGAAAACACCATGTGCGATGCATTCAATAACGCACACAGTTTCTAGGAATAAACCATGTTAGATTAATGAACAATCACACACGACATCCTCTTGAAAATTGTTTGCGTTAGGCCACCCGTGGTTTTCGAGGATGTTTTGCTTTTGATTCATAATCATATGAGTCTATGCAGAAAAACAGTTAGTGTGATTTCCTAGAGAACTTTTCTGGCTTTGCCATTTTTCCTTGCTTTGGAGAGCTAATTTTGGAGTATGTTCATAAGCGTCCGCATTAGATTTTGCTTTCGGCGATCATCCATACGTATTACTTGTTCATTTCGGAGTGGGTTGGTTACAACTCAACTCCGTATAGACCTATGGAAATCACAATAGCAAATGGCTCTAAGATGTATTGTGAGCACAAATGTGATGGCATGCTATGGGTAATGCAAGGGAAGGAGTTTCAGTTTGACATGAAAGTCATGGAGGTAGGTTCGTATGAGGGGAAGATTGGATTTTGTTGCTATAAGAAGGAAGGGCCAATTATTTTATCAACTAGTGCACCATCCATAATATTGGTCAAGGAAGGCAAGAAAGTAGTTTGAAAGGGAATTCAGGATCAGACAAATTGTTAATACCGTGTGCAATGGAAACGCTATCACAAATGATTTAACGTGGAAAAGTGTGTGTGATGTACTTGCGAACAGAAACACTTTCCTTGGAACGACTGTGTGGGATGTATATACGAACGGAAATGTTTAGCGGTGACTGATTTTGTGGGATGTACTTGCGACCGGAAATGATTTCGCCCGTATAATTGTTATTTTTTTAGCTCAACTGTACGTATTTCTATATTTGAGCGCTCGCCGGTCGCACACGACCTCATTTTGCCGAGCGTGTGTGCCAGGAGGGCATATCCCCCATGGTTTCTGGGTCTTGTGGGAAGGGCCCCCCTATCGCCCACACTCACTAGGCGACAGTTCCAAATGTATCACAGAAAGGGGTTAAAAACCGTTTGTATAGCACCTCGCTGTACTAGTGTCAAGGGAGCTCTAGCTCCATGCCAAAGGAGGAGTAGAGGATGGACTCGTCACGGGGAGCTCAATGGCGAGGCGACATCAGCAATGCAGGGCGAGGCAGTGACGCAGGCTGATGCAGACGAGCACGGGCTAGCTGCAGGACATGATTTGGACGCGAGAGGCAGAGGGAAAGAGGCCGAAACAGGGCACACGGTCGGCCAGAGTGCGAGTTTGGCCGGTCATGACCCGTGGTCACCGCATGAACGTGGCGGTGACACGCGCGCTAGGTTTCTAGACCTTGTCTAGGAGGTAGACCATTCAACACTGAATGCCAAGGAGGAGAGAGACAAGAATAGTGGCCAAGGACGTGATCATAGCTAGCAGGGGATCAGATGAACAACATGATGTTTGATGCCTTCTGTGGTTCACATGAGTGGAGTTGGACTCAGATCTTTGGCAGAATGTGATCAAGCACTAAGGTGATCCCCTCTGAGAATTTGCAGCTCATTCGGATGGATGAAAATGATACTTGCTGTAGAAAGTGCCATAGTGGCCAGATTAGGAGATGATGAAGTAGCACTCACATAAGTGTTGGGAATGCGCTGAAAATTGGCATGGCCCAATGATTTGAAGATATCAAGATGCCCAGAAAGGTTCATGCCATTTAGATTAACCAAACTAGCACTTGCTTCATAAACCATGTCTGTGGACAGAAACTTGGAAAAATTGCATAGGGCAATTGGCTAGATGAAATGGGCCAAAACTTGGTGGAGAGAGTTGATAAGGATAGGAGAATGCCCTGGTAAATTTTTAGCTTAAATGATGCAATATAAAATATGGTTGCTTCACAAACTGAAAATCTGACCAGAAACCAAGATTTGGAGCTGGGCTCACATGGAAAGGTTACATGAGCTCACATTTGGCAGAGATTCATGATTTGATCATACGAAGGACCCTGCAAAATTTCAACTCCTTTGGATATGCCTAGATAGTACTTGCTTCACAATGACTTCCCTCAAACAGGAACTTTAAAAAATTGCTCAAGAATATTTACTAAGAAAATTGAGTTGAATTTTGGCATGGGGCAATTATATGGACAGGAAAAGATGTCTAAAAAGTTTGGGGTCAATCAAGCAAAGATAAATGACACTTCCTTCTCGAACAACCACTTAGGGCAGAATCGGAAAAGGAATTTTTGTGAAATATCTTTGATGATGCCAAGGAAGAATTTAGGAATATTTGAGGAAGATATGACCCAAACAATTTATGAGAATTATTTGGGAATTTAGGGAGTGACAGAAATATAGGTTGCTTCACAACCTAGGGCTTAAAGGGTTATTCCTTTAACAGAAAAGGAATATTCCCTAGAAAAAGAATATTGGATTAGGTCAAGGATGAGAATGACATGATATTGAGTTGATGATGAGGATGACAAGCCACTATAAAACCTAGGAAGACATGATCTTCCTCAGTTTCAGAACCACATAGCCACAGAAAAGCAAATCAAATCAAGAAATCCAAGAAAATCATCAGAAAAAGAAAAGGGAAAAAGTCCAGGGTGTTACAACCGTAAGGCTATTGCCAGTTGCCGATAACTTTTACAAAACATGATCATGTCATACAATACGTATATCACATCATGTCTTGACCATATCACATCACAACATGCCCTGCAAAAAGAAGTTAGACGTCCTCTACTTTGTTGTTGCAAGTTTTACGTGGCTGCTACGGGCTTCTAGCAAGAACCGTTCTTACCTACGCATCAAAACCACAACGGTGATTTATCAAGTTTGCTGTTTTTTTACCTTCAACAAGGCCGACCGCAGTCAAAGTTGATTCAACTAAAGTTGGAGAAACAGACAGCCGCCAGCCACCTTTATGCAAAATTAGTTGCATGTCTGTCGGTGGAACCGGTCTCATGAACGTGGTCATGTAAGGTTGGTCCGGGCTGCTTCATCCAACAATACCGCCGAATCAAAATAAGACGTTGGTGGTAAGCAGTATGACTATCACCGCCCACAACTCTTTGTGTTCTACTTGTGCATATCATCTATGCATAGACCTGGCTCTGATGCCACTGTTGGGAAACGTAGCATGCAATTTCAAAAAAATTCCTACGCCCATGCAGGATCTATCTAGGAGATGCATAACAACCAGAGGGGGAGAGTGTGTACACGAGCCCTCATAGACTGAAAGCGGAAGCGTTTGATAACGCGGTTGATGTAGTCGAACTTCTTCTTGTTCTGATGGATTAAGCATCGAACGTACGACACCTCCGAGTTCTGCACAAGTTTAGCTCGATAACGTCCCTCAAACTCTTGATCCAGCAAAGTGTCGAGGAGGTAGATGAGTTCTATCAGCATGACGGCATGGTGATGGTGATGGTGAAGTGATCCGCGCAGGGCTTCGCCTAAGCACTATGAGAATATGACCGGAGGCATAAACTGTGGAGGGGGGGGGGGGGGGGGGGGGTGCGCCGCACACGGCTAACAATTGTTGGTGTGTCTCCTAGGCGCCCTCCTCCCCACATATATATAGGTGGGAGGGGGAGGGGAGAGGTCAGAAGGCGCCCAAGGGCTGGACACCACCCCCCTTGGGGCTTTCCTTGCCCTGCGCCCCCTGTCCATGTATGCATGAAGGGGAAGGAAAGAGGAGGGGTAAGGGAAGGAAGTGGGAATCCTAATTCCATTTTTCCTTTCCCTTCCCCCCTTTCCTTCTCCACCTCCTATGGCCCTATAGGGCGCACCAGCCCCCTGTGGGCTGGTGTGTTCCTTCACAAGTCCCATATGGCCCATAGGATTGTCGGGGGTACCCGAAACACCTTCCGATGACCCGATAAGTACCTGATACTCCCCGGAACACTTCTGGTGAACGAATACCATCGTCCTATATTTCAATATTTACCTCTCGACCATTTTGAGACTCCTCGTCATGTCCGTGATCTCATCCGGGACTCCGAACAACATTTGGTCACCAAATCACATAACTCATATAATACAAAATCATCATCGAATGTTAAGCGTGCGGACCCTACGGGTTCGAGAACTATGTAGACATGACCGAGACACCTCTCCGGTTAATAACCAATAGAGGAACCTAGATGCTCATATTGGCTCCTACATATTCTACGAAGATCTTTATCGGTCGAACCGTAATGACAACATACCTTATTCCCTTTGTCCATCAGTATGTTACTTGCCAGAGATTCGATTGTTGGTATCTTCATACCTAGTTCAATCTCATTACCGGCAAGTCTCTTTACTCATTCTGTAATACATCATCCTGCAACTAACTCATTAGTCAGTTTGCTTGCAAGGCTTCTTATGATGTGCATTACCGAGAGGGCCCAGAGATACCTCTCCGATACTCGGGGTGACAAATCCTAATCTCGATCTATGCCAACCCAACAAACACCTTCGAAGATACCTGTGGAGCATCTTTATAATCACCAGTTATGTTGTGACGGTTGATAGCACACATGGTATTCCTCCGGTATTCGGGAGTTGCATAATCTCATAGCCAAAGGAATATGTATACGACATGAAGAAAGCAATAGCAATAAAACTGAACGATCAATATGCTAAGCTAACGGATGGGTCTTGTGTTGGAAATATACCCTAGAGGCAATAATAAAAGTATTATTATATTTCCTTCTTCATGATAATTGTCTTTTATTCATGCTATAACTGTATTATCCGGAAATCGTAATACACGTGTGAATACATAGACCACAATATGTCCCTAGTAAGCCTCTAGTTGACTAGCTCGTTGTGATCAACAGATAGTCATGGTTTCCTGGCTATGGACATTGGATGTCATTGATAATGGGATCACATCATTAGGAGAATGATGTGATGGACAAGACCCAATCCTAAGCATAGCACAAAGATCGTGTAGTTCGTTTGCTAGAGATTTTCCAATGTCAAGTATCTCTTCCTTAGACCATGAGATCATGTAACTCCCGGATACCGTAGGAGTGCTTTGGGTGTATCAAACGTCACAACGTAACTGGGTGACTATAAAGGTGCACTACAGGTATCTCCGAAAGTGTCTGTTGGGTTGACACGGATCGAGACTGGGATTTGTCACTCCGTGTAAACGGAGAGGTATCTCTGGGCCCACTCGGTAGGACATCATCATAATGTGCACAATGTGACCAAGGGGTTGATCACGGGATGATGTGTTACGGAACGAGTAAAGAGACTTGCCGGTAACGAGATTGAACAAGGTATCGGTATACCGACGATCGAATCTCGGGCAAGTACAATACCGTTAGACAAAGGGAATTGTATATGGGATCGACTGAGTCCTTGACATCGTGGTTCATCCGATGAGATCATCGTGGAACAAGTGGGAGCCAACATGGGTATCCAGATCCCACTGTTGGTTATTGACCGGAGAACGTCTCGGTCATGTCTACATGTCTCCCGAACCCATAGGGTCTACACACTTAAGGTTCGATGACGCTAGGGTTATAGGGAATAGATATACGTGGTTACCGAATGTTGTTTGGAGTCCCGGATGAGATCTCGGACGTCACGAGGAGTTCCGGAATGGTCCGGAGGTAAATATTGATATATTGGACGAAGGGTTTTGGAGTCTGGAAGTGTTCCGGAGGTACCGGGTGATGACCAGCATGACCGAAAGGTGTTTCGGGAGCCCCGACAAGTGTTGGGGGGCTTCATGGGCCAAGGGAAGGGGGCAAACCAGCCCACTAAGGGGCTGTGCGCCCCCCTCACCTATTCCCACGTGACCAGGGGGCTTGGGGCGCCCCATCTAGGGTTCCCACCCCCTGGCTTGGGGGCCAAGTCACCCAAGGGGGAGATCCCATCTGCCCTAGCCGCCGCCCCCCTAGGGGAAACCCTAGGGTGCCTCCCCTCCCCTTTGCCCCTATATATAGTGGAGGTTTTGGGGCTGCCTAACACACGAGAACTTCTCCTCTTGGTGCAGCCCTACCTCTCTCCCTTCTCCTCATATCTGGCGGTGCTTGGCGAAGCCCTGCTAGACTACCACGCTCCTCCATCACCACCACGCCGTTGTGCTGCTGCTGGATGGAGTCTTCCTCAACCTCTCCCTCTCTCCTTGCTGGATCAAGGCGTGGGAGACGTCACCGGGCTGTACGTGTGTTGAACGCGGAGGTGCCGTCCGTTCGGCACTAGGATCTCCGGTGATTTGGATCATGACGAGTACGACTCCTTCAACCCCGTTCTCTTGAACGCTTCCGCTTAGCGATCTACAAGGGTATGTAGATACACTCTCCTTCCTCTTGTTGCTAGAATCTCCATAGATTGATCTTGGCGATGCGTAGAAAATTTTGAATTTCTGCTACGTTCCCCAACAGTGGTATCAGAGCTAGGTCTATTGCGTAGATTCTTTGCACGAGTAGAACACAAAGTAGTTGTGGGCGTTGATTTTGTTCAATATGCTTACCGTTACTAGTCAAATCTTGTTTCGACGGTATTGTGGGATGAAGCGGCCCGGACCGACCTTACCGTACTCTTACGTGAGACAGATTCCACCGATTGACATGCACTTGGTGCATAAGGTGGCTAGCGGGTGCCAGTCTCTCCCACTTTAGTCGGAACGGATTCGATGAAAAGGGTCCTTATGAAGGGTAAATAGCAATTGACATATCACGTTGTGGTTTTGTGTAGGTAAGAAACGTTCTTGCTAGAAACCCATAGCAGCCACGTAAAACATGCAACAACAATTAGAGGACGTCTAACTTGTTTTTGCAGGGTATGCTATGTGATGTGATATGGCCAAGAAGAATGTGATGAATGATATGTGATGTATGAGATTGATCATGTTCTTGTAATAGGAATCACGACTTGCATGTCGATGAGTATGACAACCGGCAGGAGCCATAGGAGTTGTCTTAATTTATTGTATGACCTACGTGTCATTTAACAACGCCATGTAATTACTTTACTTTATTGCTAACCGGTAGCCATAGTAGTAGAAGTAATAAGTTGGCGAGACAACTTCATGGAGACACGATGATGGAGATCATGATGATGGAGATCATGGTGTCATGCCGGTGACGATGATGATCATGGAGCCCCGAAGATGGAGATCAAAAGGAGCAAAATGATATTGGCCATATCATGTCACTATTTGATTGCATGTGATGTTTATCATTTTTATGCATCTTGTTTACTTAGAACGATGGTAGTAAATAAGATGACCCCTTACAAAAATTTCAAGAAGTGTTCTCCCCTAACTGTGCACCGTTGCTAAAATTCGTCGCTTCTAAGCACCACGTGATGATCGGGTGTGATGGATTCTTACGTTCACATACAACGGGTGTAAGACAGATTTACACACGCGAAACACTTAGGGTTAACTTGACGAGCCTAGCATGTACAGACATGGCCTCGGAACACAGAGACCGAAAGGTCGAGCATGAGTCGTATAGTAGATACGATCAACATGAAGATGTTCACCGATGATGACTAGTCCGTCTCACGTGATGATCGGACACGGCCTAGTTGACTCGGATCATGTAATCACTTAGATGACCAGAGGGATGTCTATCTGAGTGGGAGTTCATAAGATGAACATAATTATCCTGAACATAGTCAAAAGATCTTTGCAAATTATGTCGTAAGATCGCGCTTTAGTTCCACTGTTTAGATATGTTCCTAGAGAAAATATAGTTGAAAGTTGACAGTAGCGATTATGCGGACAGTAGAAAGCTTATGCCCTTAATGCACCGCTCAGTGTGCTGAACCCCAAACGTCGTTTGTGGATGTTACGAACATCAGACATACACGTTTTGATAACTACGTGATAGTTCAGTTAAACGGTTTAGAGTTGAGGCACCAAAGACGTTTTCGAAATGTCGCGGAACATATGAGATGTTTCGAGGGCTGAAATTGAGATTTCAGGCTCGTGCCCACGTCAAGAGGTATGAGACCTCCGACGATTTTCTTAGCCTGCAAACTAAGGGAGAAAAGCTCAATCATTGAGCTTGTGCTCAGATTGTCTGAGTGCAACAATCACTTGAATCGAGTGGGAGTGGATCTTCTAGATGAGATAGTGATGTTTCTCCAAAGTCATTGCCACTAAGCTGCTAGAGCTTCGTGATGAGCTATAACATATCAGGGATAGATATGATGATCATTGAGGTATTCGCGATGTTTGACACCGCGAAAGTAGAAATCAAGAAGGAGCATCAATTGTTGATGGTTGGTGAAACCACTAGTTTCAAGAAGGGCAAGGGCAAGAAGGGATACTTCATGAAACGGCAAATCAGCTGCTGCTCTAGTGAAGAAACCCAAGGTTGAACCCAAACCCGAGACTAAGTGCTTCTATAATAAGGGGAACAACCACTGGAGCGGAATTACCCTAGATACTTGGTAGATGAGAAGGCTGGCAAGGTCGATAGAAGTATATTGGATATACATTATGTTAATGTGTACTTTACTAGTACTCCTAGTAGCACTAGGGTATTAGATACCGGTTCGGTTGCTAAGTGTTAGTAACTCGAAATAAAAGCTACGGAATAAACAGAGACTAGCTAAAGGTGAGCTGACGATATGTGTTGGAAGTGTTTCCAAGGTTGATGTGATCAAGCATCGCATGCTCCCTCTACCATCGAGATTTGGTGTTTGCGTTGAGCATAGACATGATTGGATTATGTCTATCGCAATACGGTTATTCATTTAAGGAGAATAATGGTTACTCTATTTATTTGAATAATACCTTCAATGGTCTTGCACCTAAAGTTTATTGAATCTCGATCGTAGTGATACACATTTTCATGCCAAAAAGATATAAGATAGTAATGATAGTACCACTTACTTGTGGCACTGCCATGTAAGTCATATTGGTGTAAAACGCATGAAGAAGCTCCATGTTGATGGATCTTTGGACTCACTCGTTTTGAAAAGTTTGAGACATGCGAACCATGTCTATTGGTGTATACGCATGAAGAAACTCCATGCAGATGGATCGTTTGGACTCACTTGATTTTGAATCACTTGAGATATGCAAATCATACCACATGGGCAAGATGACTAAAAAGCCTCGTTTTCAGTAAAATGGAACAAGATAGCAACTTGTTGGAAGTAACACATTTTGATGTGTGCAGTCCAATGAAGTGCTGAGGCATGCAGTGAATATCGTTATGTTCTTACTTCACAGATGATTCAAGTAGATGTAGAGTATATTTACTTGATGAAACACAAGTCTGAATATTATTGAATGGTTCAAGTAATTTCAGAGTGAAGTTGAAGATCATCGTGACAAGAGGATGAAATGTCTATGATATGATCATAGAGATGAGTATCTGAGTTACGAGCTTTGGCACGCAATTAAGACATTGTGGAAATTGTTTCACAATTAATACCGCCTGGAACACCATAGTTTGATGGTGTGTCCGAACATCATAGTTGCACCCTATTGGATATGGTGCGTACCATGATGTCTCTTATCGAATTACCACTATCGTTTATGGGTTAGGCATTAGAGACAACCACATTCACTTTAAATAGGGCACCACGTAATTCTGTTGAGACGACACCGTTTGAACTATGGTTTGGAGAAACCTAAGTTGTTGTTTCTTAAAAGTTTGGGGCTGCGAGGCTTATGTGAAAAAGTTTCAGGTTGATAAGCTCGAACCCAAAGCGGATAAAATGCATCTTCATAGGACACCCAAAACAGTTGGGTATACCTCCTAATTCAGATCCGAAAGCAATAGGGATTGTTTCTTGAATCGGGTCCTTTCTCGAGGAAAAGTTTGTCTCGAAAAGTTGAGTGGGAGGATGGTGGAGACTTGATATGGTTATTGAACCATCACTACAACTAGTGTGTAGCAGGGCACAGGAAGTTGTTCCTGTGGCACCTACACCAATTGAAGTAGAAGCTTATGATAGTGATCATGAAACTTCGGATCAAGTCACTACCGTACCTCATAGGGTGACAAGGATGCGTACTGCTTCAGAGTAGTACAGTAATCTTGTCTTGAAGGTCATGTTGCTAGACAACAATGAACCTACGAGCTATGGAGAAGAAATGGTGGGCCCAAATTCCGACGAATGGTTAGAAGCCATGAAATCCGAGATAGGATCCATGTATCAGAACAAAGCATGGACTTTGGTGGACTTGCCCGATGATCGGCAAGCCATTGAGATAAATGGATCTTTAAGAAGAAGACGGACGTGGACGGTAATGTCACCGTCTATGAAGCTCGACTTGTGGCGAAGAGTTTTTCACAAGTTCAAGGAGTTGACTACGATGAGATTTTCTCATCCGTAGCGATGCTTAAGTCCGTCGGAATGATGTTAGCATTAGCTGCATTTATGAAATCTGGCAGATGGATGTCAAAAACAAGTTTCCTTACCGGTTTTCGTAAGGAAAGGTTGTATGTGATACAATCAGAAAGGTTTTGTCGATCCTAAGGATGCTAAAAGGTATGCTAGCTCCAGCGATCCTTCTAAGGACTGGAGTAAGCATCTCGGAGTTGGAATGTACGCTTTGATAAGATGATCAATGATTTTTTGTTTATACAAAGTTTATGAGAAACTTGTATTTCCAAAGAAGTGACTGGGAGCACTATAGAATTTCTGATGAGTATATGTTGTTGACATATTGTTGATCAGAAATGATGTAGAATTTCTAGAAAGCATATAGGGTTATTTGAAAAGTGTATTTCAATGGAAAACCTGGATTAGGCTACTTGAACAATAAGCATCAAGATCTATGAGATAGATCAAAATGCTTAATAGTACTTTCAAAATGAGCACATACCTTGACATGATCTTGAAGGTGTTCAAGATGGATCAGTCAAAGAAAGAGTTCTCGCCTGAGTTGTAAGGTATGAAGTTAAGACTTAAAGCTCGACCACAGCAGAAAAGAGAGAAAGGATGAAGGTCGTCCCCTATGTTTCAGACGTAGGCTCTATAGTATGCTATGCTGTGTACCGCACCGGAATTGTGCCTTGCCATGAGTCAGTCAAGGGGTACAAGAATGATCCAGGAATGGATCATTGGACAGCGGTCAAAAATTGTCCTTGGAGTAAATAAGGACATGTTTCTAGATTATGGAGGTGATAAAGAGTTCGGCGTAAAGGGTTACGTCGATGCAAGCTTTAACACCTATCCGAATGACTCTGAGTAGCAAACCGGATACGTATAGTGGAGCAACCATTTGGAATAGCTCCAAATGGAGCGTGGAAGCAGCATTCACAGAATGACCTAGAGATTTGCGAAGTACATACGGATCTGAAAGTTGCAGACCCATTGACTAAAACCTCTCTCACAAGCAAAATATGATCAAACCCCAGAACTCATTGAGTCTTAATCACATGATGATGTGAACTAGTTTAATGACACTAGTAAACTCTTTGGATGTTGGTCACATGGTGATGTGACCTGTGAGTGTTAATCACATGGCGATGTGAACTAGATTATTGACTCTAGTGCAAGTGGGAGATTGTTGGAAATATGCCCTAGAGGCAATAATAAAAGTACTATTATATTTCCTTGTTCATGATAATTGTCTTTTATTCATGCTATAACTGTATTATCCGGAAATCGTAATACACATGTGAATACATAGACCACAATATGTCCCTAGTAAGCCTCTAGTTGACTAGCTCGTTGTGATCAACAGATAGTCATGGTTTCCTGGCTATGGACATTGGATGTCGTTGATAACGGGATCACATCATTAGGAGAATGATGTGATGGACAAGACCCAATCCTAAGCATAGCACAAAGATCGTGTAGTTTGTTTGCTAGAGCTTTTCCAATGTCAAGTATCTCTTCCTTAGACCATGAGATCGTGTAACTCCCGGATACCGTAGGAGTGCTTTGGGTGTATCAAACGTCACAACGTAACTGGGTGACTATAAAGGTGCACTACAGGTATCTCCGAAAGTGTCTGTTGGGTTGACACGGATCGAGACTGGGATTTGTCACTCCGTGTAAACGAAGAGGTATCTCTGGGCCCACTCGGTAGGACATCATCATAATGTGCACAATGTGACCAAGGGGTTGATCACGGGATGATGTGTTACGGAACGAGTAAAGAGACTTGCCGGTAATGAGATTGAACAAGGTATCGGTATACCGACGATCGAATCTCGGGCAAGTACAATACCGTTAGACAAAGGGAACTGTATATGGGATCGACTGAGTCCTTGACATCGTGGTTCATCCGATGAGATCATCGTGGAACATGTGGGAGCCAACATGGGTATCCAGATCCCGTTGTTGGTTATTGACCGGAGAACGTCTCGGTCATGTCTACATGTCTCTCGAACCCGTAGGGTCTACACACTTAAGGTTCGATGACGCTAGGGTTATAGGGAATAGATATACGTGGTTACCGAATGTTGTTCGGAGTCCCGATTGAGATCCCGGACGTCATGAGGAGTTCCGGAATGGTCCGGAGGTAAAGATTGATATATTGGATGAAGGGTTTTGGAGTCCGAAAGTGTTCCGGAGGTACCGGGTGATGACCAGCATGACCGAAAGGTGTTTCGGGAGCACCGGCAAGTGTTGGGGGCTTCATGGGCCAAGGGAAGGGGGCAAACCAGCCCACTAAGGGGCTGTGCGCCCCCCTCACCTATTCCCACGTGACCAGGGGGTTTGGGGCGCCCCATCTAGGGTTCCCACCTCCTGGCTTGGGGGCCAAGTCACCCAAGGGGGAGATCCCATCTGCCCTAGCCGCCGCCCCCCCCCCCCTAGGGGAAACCCTAGGGCGCCTCCCCTCCCCTTTGCCCCTATATATAGTGGAGGTTTTGGGGCTGCCTAACACACGAGAACTTCTCCTCTTGGTGCAGCCCTACCTCTCTCCCTTCTCCTCATATCTCGCGGTGCTTGGCGAAGCCCTGCTAGACTACCACGCTCCTCCATCACCACCACGCCGTTGTGCTGCTGCTGGATGGAGTCTTCCTCAACCTCTCCCTCTCTCCTTGCTGGATCAAGGCGTGGGAGACGTCACCAGGCTGTACGTGTGTTGAACACGGAGGTGCCGTCCGTTCGGCACTAGGATCTCCGGTGATTTGGATCACTATGAGTACGACTCCTTCAACCCCGTTCTCTTGAACGCTTCCGCTTAGCGATCTACAAGGGTATGTAGATCCACGCTCCTTCCTCTTGTTGCTAGAATCTCCATAGATTGATCTTGGTGATGCGTAGAAAATTCTGAATTTCTGCTACGTTCCCCAACATCTTGTCCATCACATCATCATACGTCTCCGTCGTATCGATAATTTTTGATTGTTCCATGCCAATATTATTTTTGGGACTAACATATTGATCCAGTGCCCAGTGCCAGTTCATGTTTGTTGCATGTTTTATGTTTCGCAGAAACCCCATATCAATCGGAGTCCAAACGGGATAAAAACGGACGGAGAATATTTTTTTGAATATTTGTGACATCTGGGAAGAAGAATCAACGCAAGACGGTGCCCGAGGGGGCCACAAGGCAGGGGGCGCCCCTAACCCTCGTGGGCACCCCATAAGGCGGTTGACGCTCTTCTTTTTCCGCAAGAAAGCTAATTTTTGGAGAAAAATCTGGGCGAAGGTTTCAATCCAATCGGAGTTACGGATCTCCGATATATAAGAAACGGTGAAAGGGTAGAATTGGAGAACGCAGAAACAGAGAGAGACAGATCCAATCTCGGAGGGGCTCTCGCCCCTCCCACGCCATGGGAGCCAAGGACCAGAGGGGAAACCCTTCTCCCATCTAGGGAGAAGGTCAAGGAAGAAGAAGAAGGGGGGCTCTCTCCCCCTTGCTTCTGGTGGCGCCGGAACGCCGCCGGGGGCCATCATCATCACCGCGATCTACACCAACACCTCTGCCATCTTCACCAACATCTCCATCACCTTCCCCCATCTATATTCAGCGGTCCACTCTCCTGCAACCCGCTGTACCCTCTACTTGAACTGGTGCTTTATGCTTCATATTATTATCCAATGATGTGTTGCCATCCTATGATGTCTGAGTAGATTTTCGTTGTCCTATCGGTGATTGGTGAATTGCTATGATTGGTTTAATTTGCTTGTGGTTATGTTGCTATCCTATTGTGCCCTTCGTGTCGCGCAAGCATGAGGGATTCCCGCTGTAGGGTGTTGCAATACGTTCATGATTCACTTATAGTGGGTTGCTTGAGTGACAGAAGCATAAACCTGAGTAAGGGGGTTGTGGCATATGGGATAAAGGGGACTTGATGCTTTAATGCTATGGTTGGGTTTTACCTTAATGATCTTTAGTAGTTGCGGATGCTTGCTAGAGTTCCAATCATAACTGCATATGATCCAAGAAGAGAAAGTATGTTAGCTTATGCCTCTTCCACATAAAACTTGCTATCGGTCTAGTAAAGTAGTCAATTGCTTAGGGACAATTTCAAAAGTCCTACCACCACTTTTCCACACTCTCTATATTTACTTTATTGCTGCTTTATCTAAACAGCCCCTAGTTTATATTTACATGTTATTTATTATCTTTCAAACCGATCCAACAACACCTACAAAGTCCTTCTAGTTTCATACTTGTTTTAGGTAAAGCGAACGTCAAGCGTGCGTAGAGTTGTATCGGTGGTCAATAGAACTTGAGGGAATATTTGTTCTACCTTTAGCTCGTTGTTGGGTTCGACACTCTTACTTATCGAAAGAGGCTACAATTGATCCCCTACACTTGTGGGTTATCAAGACCTTTTTCTGGCGCCATTGCCGGGGAGTCATAGCGTGGGGTGAATATTCTTGTGTGTGCTTGTTTGCTTTATCACTAAGTAATTTTTATTTGCTGTTCTTAGTTGTTTTCTATCTTTAGTTATGGGTAGGAAACGCAAAATACCAAAAAATAATTAGTTGTACCTACTGAACCAATGGTTGAAGAACCACTCAAAATCTATCACACTCCTGAAGCTTTTTACCTAGATCATCTTCGATCCCTTTGTGCTCGTGCTGAAACCCCAACTAGCTAGCTTAGTTTAGGGCAAATCTTTAGATGAGCATGCTTGTTATGTGCAACACTATATATCTGAAAAAGGGAAACTTTTACTGGATCAAATTCATATGTTACATTGGTATGCTCGTCAACTATGCTTGATATATGATTATACTTGTTGCTCTAGAATGAAGGCTCCACACCTTTCCTTTTCATGCAAATTTAATGATGATAAAACCTTGGCTTCTTATGCTAATGGTATATATGATTAGTATGATGTGGAACAAATAGAAGAATTCGTTGCTTTTATGGGTGCTTATGAAATTGAATCTTTGTTTAAAACGTGTGAAAATCTTGATGATGCTGTCTACAGACCATAAAATTTTGCTATACTTAAATATTTCTATGAGAATTATGAATATAATGCCAATATTGATGCATTTATTGAGGAAGTCTCCGCTGTCCAAGAAGAGATTAATATTTTGCAGGAGTCTATGGAAGAAGAAATTGATGAAACTGTGAGCTCATTGGATGAAAAAGATGATGAGGAGAGCGAAGAACAAAAGGAGGAAGAATGGACTAGTTACCCGTTCCCACCTTATAATGAGAGTAACTCTTCAACTCATACATTGTTTAATTTCCCTTCGTGCTTACCGAAGGATGATTACTATGATGATTGTTATGATCCCGTTGATTCTCTTGAAATACCCCTTTTTGATGATGCTTGCTATGCTTGTGGCCAAGATGCCAATATGAATTATGATTATGGAGATGAACTTGCTATAGTTCCTTATGTTAAACATGAAATTGTTGCTATTGCACCCACACATGATAGTCCTATTATCTTTTTGAATTCTCCCGACTACACTATATCGGAGAAGTTTGCCCTTATTAAGGGTTATATAGATGGGTTGCGTTTTACTACCACACATGATGATTTTGATAGATATAATATGCATGTGTTTGCTTCTCCTACTTGCAATTACTATGAGAGAGGAACTATATCTCACCCTCTCTATGTTTCCAATATGATAAAATTGCAAAAAACTGCTTATACTATGCATTGGCCTTTACTTGGTGTGCATGAATTGTTCTTTTATGACATGCCGATGCATAGGAAGAGAGTTACACTTCGTTGTTTCATGATATATGTTACTTTGTGCTCACTACTAAATTACAAATCATTGTTAATTAAAATTGGCTTTGATATACCTTGGGATCCGGGTGGATCCATTACTTGAGCACTATATGCCTAGCTTAATGGCTTTAAAGAAAGCGCTGCCTGGGAGACAACCCAGAAGTTTAAGTGAGTCATTTATTTTTGTTGAGTACTTTCAAAAAGTCTAAAAACAAAACAAAAATAAAGAGGAGAACCCACTTTTCAAAAAGGAAAGTGAAAGTGAGAAAGACAAGCATTGTTGAAGTGGGAGCTAGCCTTGAACTTTGTTCTTGCTCACGGAAACTTTGTGAATCTTTATTACAGAAACTTTTCAACAAAAATAATTATCCCCTTGTATATTTCCATTGTATTATAAAATTAATGTGCTAAGGTTTGCCTTTAGGATGTTTACAATGCTTGTTGGTTTGTACGGTGCAGGACAGAAACTTTGGCTGTAGTGCGTGATTTTACATTTTTATCTGGAACGTAAATTGGTTATGATTCCTTTTGCACTGTCTTTCTGTACAACTTATTTATTTTTCCTAATTTTGGTAGAAATTTTGGGGTAACAGAAGTATGGTGGATGTTCAGATTGCTACAGACTGTTCTGTTTTTGACAGATTCTGTTTTTGATGCATAGTTTGCTTGTTTTGATGAATCTATCAATTTATATCAGTGGATTAAGCCATGAAAAAGTTATATTACAGTAGACACAATGCAAAAACAAAATATGAATTGGTTTGCAACAGTACTTAGAGTGGTGATTTGCTTTATTATACTAACGGATCTTACCGAGTTTTCTGTTGATGTTTTGTGTGGATGAAGTGTTTGATCGAGGAGGTCTCGATATGAGGAAAAGGAGGAGAGGCAAGAGCTCAAGCTTGGGGAAGCCCAAGGAACCCCAAGTAAATATTCAAGGAGACTCAAGCGTCTAAGCTTGGGGATGCCCCGGAAGGCAACCCCTCTTTCTTCAACAAGTATCGGTATGTTTTCGGATTCGTTTCATTCATGTGATATGTGCAAATCTTGGAGCGTCTTTTGCATTTAGTTTTCACTTTTATTTTGTGCACCATGCTGGTATGAGATAGTCCATGGTTGATTTATAGAATTCTCATTGCACTTCACTTAAATCTTTTGAGTATGGCTTTATAGAATGCTTCATGTGCTTCACTTATATTATTTGAAGTTTGGATTGCCTGTTTCTCTTTACATAGAAAACCGCCATTTGTAGAATGCTCTTTTGCTTCACTTATATTTGTTAGAGCATGGGCATATCTTTTTTAGAAATAATTAAACTGTCTTGCTTCACTTATATCTATTTAGAGAGATGACAGGAATTGGTCATTCACATGGTTAGTCATAAAATCCTACATAAACTTGTAGATCCCTGAATATGATATGTTTGATTCCTTGCAATAGTTTTGCGATATAGAGATGATAATATGTGGGAGGTACTAGTAGATGGTTGTGTTTAGTAAGGATATTGGTGTTAAGGTTTGTGATTCCTGAAGCATGCACGTATGGTCTACTAACTATGTAACCAAATTGGCGCGCATTGTATTTTGATAGTTTATCTTTGCGTGAAGGTCGGGGGCGCGCGATGGTTAACTCCTACCAACCTCCCCCCTAGGAGCATGCGTAGTAGTATTTTACTTCGAGGGCTAATAAACGTTTGCAATAAGTATATGAGTTCTTTATGACTAATGTGAGTCCATGGATTATACGCACTCTCACCCTTCCATCATTGCTAGCCTCTTCGGTACCGTGCATTGCCCTTTCTCACCTCGAGAGTTGGTGCAAACTTCGCTGGCGCATCCAAACCCCATGATACGATATGCTCTATCACACATAAGTCTCCTTATATGTTCCTCAAAACATCCACCATACCTACCTATTATGGCATTTCCATAGCCATTCCGAGATATATTGCCATACAACTTCCATAATCATCATATACATGACTTGAGCATTCATTGTCATATTGCTTTGCATGATCGTAACATAGCTAGCATGATGTTTTCATGGCTTTTCCATTTTTTGATTTCATTGCTATGCCAGATCATTGTTAGAGCATTGCCCCATAAAAAAAGAGAGGCCAAAGAAGCCTAAATAAAAAATGGGGTCCAAAGAAGCCCATTCAAAAAAAAAGAAAAGGGGCAATGTTACTATCCTTTTACCACACATGTGCTTCAAATAAGCACCATGTTCTTCATATAGAGTGTCTCTTGAGTTATCATTTTCATATACTAGTGGGAATTTTCATTGTAGAACTTGGCTTGTATATTCCAACGACTGGCTTCCTCAAATGCCCTAGGTCTTCATTAGCAAGCAAGTTGGATGCACACCCACTTAGTTTTCAGTTTGAGCTTTCATACACTTATAGCTCTAGTGCATCCATTGCATGGCAATCCCTACTCCTAGTATTGACATCAATTGATGGGCATCTCCATAGTCCATTGATTAGCCGCTCGATGTGAGACTTTCTCCCTTTTTGTCTTCTCCACACAACCTCCACCATCATTCCATATTCCATCTGTAGTGCTATATCCATGGCTTGCGCTCGTGTATTGCGTGAAAGTTGAAAAAGCTGAAGCGCATTAAAAAGTATGAACCAATTGCTTGGCTAACACCGGGATAGGCATGAGGGGTAGCTTGTCTTAAGAAAAGGGAGCATACATGACTATATGATTTTGTAGGGATAACATTCTGAAGCATTGATATTTTGAAAAGGCATGATTGTTTGTTGGGATGCCCTAAGTATTATTGTTTTTATGTCAAATGATAAACTATTGCTTTGAATCACTGGTGTCTTAATATTCATGTCATGATTAGATATATGATCAAGATTATGCTAGGTAGCATTCCACATAAAAAATTATCTTTTTTACCATTTACCTACTCGAGGACGAGCAGGAATTAAGCTTGGGGATGCTGATACGTCTCTGTCGTATCTATAATTTTTGATTGTTCCATGCCAATATTATTCAACTTTCATATACTTTTGGCAACTTTTTATATTAATTTTGGGACTAACATATTGATCCAGTTCCCAGTGCCAGTGCCTGTTTGTTGCATGTTTTATGTTTTGCAGAAACCCCATATCAAACGGAGTCCAAACGGGATTGTCGGTGTCAAAACCGGCGGATCTCGGGTAGGGGGTCCCGAACTGTGCGTCTAGGCGGATGGTAACAGGAGACAAGGGACCCGATGTTTTTACCCAGGTTCGGGCCCTCTCGATGGAGGTAAAACCCTACTCCTGCTTGATTGATATTGATGATATGGGTGGTACAAGAGTGGATCTACCACGAGATCAAGGAGGCTAAACCCTAGAAGCTAGCCTATGGTATGATTGTTGTAATGGTTGTTTGTCCTACGGACTAAAACCCTCCGGTTTATATAGACACCGGAGAGGGCTCGGGTTACACAGAGTCGGTTACAATGGTAGGAGATCTACATATCCGTATCGCCAAGCTTGCCTTCCATGCCAAGGAAAGTCCCATCCGGACACGGGATGAAGTCTTCAATCTTGTATCTTCATAGTCTTGGAGTCCGGCCGATGATGATAGTCCGGCTGTCCGGACACCCCCTAGTCCAGGACTCCCTCAGTAGCCCCTGAACCAGGCTTCAATGACGATGAGTCCGGCGTGCATATTGTTCGGCATTGCAAGGCGGGTTCCTCCTCCGAATAATTCATAGAAGATTGTGAACACCAGGATAGTGTCCGACTCTGCAAAATAAATTCCACATTCTACCGTAGAGAGAATAATATGTACACAAGTTCAATCTGCTGACGTATTTTGTGGCATGATGTCATACCACCACCAAGCCTTTACTTGAATTGTTTTTTTTATCATACCACCTCAGCACGTTTAGCGAAGCGGTTTCCTTGGCACGTCTTGTCGAAGCAGAGATCGTGTTCCCCTTATTCCGGGATTCCCATCAATACGGACGTGGGTAACCCAACCGCGCCATTGATGGTGGCGCTTGGGAGATAAGCGAGTTTTACCAGGCCGGTGGGGACACATAGTCTTCGTCCGCCCATATAAGGGGATAAGGATCCACCTTTTTACCTACGCCTTCTTCCTCCTTTGCTTATCCATCTCTACGCACTCGAGCTCCAGCGCCCAAGTCCGCGCATCTCGTCTCGACCTTCTCCAGCCATGTCCGGAGCGGGAGGCAAGTGGTTGGCCTCCTCCATTACGGAGGGGCACATCGAAAAGCTGCACGGCACTGGATACCTTTCCAGCGACATCGCTCACCGGCTGCCCGACGAGGGGCAGCTCATCCCCACCCCCAGGCCCCATGAGAGGGTCGTATTCCTTCCCCACTTCCTCTGCGGACTGGGCTTCCCACTTCATCCCTTCGTCCGGGGGCTCATGTACTACTACGGCCTGGACTTCCACGATCTGGCACCAAACTTCATCCTCAACATCTCGGCGTTTATTGTCGTGTGCGAGGCCTTCCTCTGCATCCAGCCCCACTTCGTCTTGTGGCTCAAGACCTTCAATGTCAAGCCGAAGGTTGTGAAGGGCGTCCAAGCAGAGTACGGAGGCGCCATGGTGGGCAAAATGCCCAACGTCACCTGGCTCGAGGGGGCCTTCGTGGAGTCCATCAAGGGGTGGTAATCGGGGTGGTTCTACATCATCGAGCCGTGTGACCCTAAATGGGCAGCAGCCCCCGAGTTCAGATCTGGTATCCCCATGCAGCTCACCTCCTGGAAAGAGAATGGCTTGCTATGGGGCAGTTCGGAGGAGCTGGCAGGACTCCAGTCGTGTCTCCAGACCTTGGTGAACAAGAAGCTTAGGCTTGTCAATGTGATCCAGGTCATGCCCGTCCGCCGGATTCTCCCCTGCCAACAGCAGGCCTTCAATTTGTGGGAGTTCGATCCGGCACAGCACCGGACCCTGAGCGGGCTCTTCGACATGACGTACGAAGCTGCCTGGAGGGTGCTGTTCAAGGGTGGAGAAGCCCCCGCATCCGCGACGGAAGACCGCGGATTCAGCACCAAGCGCCCGGCCGGCGAGGTAAGCTTTGTTATCCTCTATGGGACACTTATTTCCTTTCATAGTTTGATTCTATGTGGGATTTAAAACTCCCAATGCCTTTGACAGGACTGGCAGAGGACGTCCGGACAGGTAGACTATCCGGCTCCCCTTCCCGAAGACCCAGCGGACGCCCGTTTAACGGGGCTGCTAGTCCCGGCACTTTATGTGGTGCCGGAGAAGATGGCCCAGAAGAAGGCCACGGGAACTCGAAGAAGTTCCCGACGCCAGGTGATATCGGACTCATCGTCCGATGGCTCCGAGGCGGACTCCTCCCCCGAAGACGAGGAGGAGAAAGAGGACTCTCCCCCGGAGGGGGGAGAGAGGAAAAGGAAGGCTTCCCCAACGGGGGAGGCCGAAGGGTCCAAGAGGGGAAGGACCCTTCCCCCGGACAGCTCCGCCAACGCCAACATTGGCGACGAAGAGTGGCCTTCAAGGGCCAGGCCTCCTGCAAGATCGTAAGTATCTGGATTCCTGAATGATTTATAATTTCTCTTTTGTGTCACATAGTGTCCTTCTAATGCCGTACACTACCTGTAGTCCGGCCGATGATGATCTTCCCGCTTCATCGAGCGGGTCCTTGGCTCCGTCGGACGTGGATTCCATTCCGACCGCCTCCACCCCTCGTGATGCTGATGACGCTGAGGTGGGATCCTAGGAGGGGACCCATCAGGAGGAGGCTCCGGAGGTGCCGCAAGGCAGCCTCCCGGACTTTGCGCCGGACTCCATGCCGGAACCCGCAGTGGTTCCGGAGTCCAGCAGGCGGCCCCTTCGTAAGAAGGGCAAGACCGTGACGCCGGCAGCCTCCGTCCAATCGGAGGCGCCGGACAACTTGTCGGAGGCGCTTAACGGCGCTTCCATCGAGGAAGAACACAACACTATCATGAGTGTGGTGATTCAGAAGGTTTAGCTCGCCAAGAGCGGGCTGACTGAAGCCTGCAGTAGCCTTCTAACAGGCTTTGAGGTAAGAAGTTTAAAAATATGTAATGTAATACCGCATAGACAGTAGCCCCTGATGCTCGGTTCGGTGTTCGGAAAGAAAAACCGGACTGAGGATCTATAAAAGATATACGCAGGAGTGCTAAAAATTATGTCAATATGGGTTTGCAGGCTGCGCTGCTGACCTCTGCCGCACTGACTGCGGAGGTCAGTGTTTTGAAGCAGAACCTCGAGCGGTCCGAGAATGAGCTCGGCCTTGCCAAGAAGCAGCTCGAGGACAAAGAAGGTGAATAACACCACTTTTAAATTTGTACCTTACAGAAAAGGATTTTGGTTGCAATAGAAATAACAAGGATAACGTGGGTACTGCAGGGGCCACGAACGAGGTGGCGACCCTGAAGGAGGCCGTGTCTGCGGCCGAACGCAATGCGGCCGCAGAACGAGCGGAGCGAGAGAAGCAGGAGGCGCGGGTGGCGGAGGTGCGGCAAGAGCTCCAGGCTCTCATGGAAAAGCATGAGAGGTTGGAGCGCGACTTGAAGACTCGAGAGTCCGAGCTTGCCTCGGCTCTTGAAAGTGCCAAAGCCGCTAAGGCCGAGGCCCATAAGTCCCTCCAGGAGATTGGGGCGATGAAGAAGATAGCGGCGGGTAAGGCATTTTTCATGCAAAGCAAGCATGTGAATGTAAATTACCTGTTACTTACCCGAATTCGGAGCTCTCCAGGGGCGTTTGCAGATCTGCCTCGCAGCGTGTCCGATGCCGCCGCATTCTACCGGGCCGAGGAGGGGAGCTCAACGGAGAAGGTCTTCTGGTCTCAGTACGCTGAGGCCGGACATCCGGTGCCCCCTAGCGACCAGCTGAAGCAGCTGGTCGAGCTCCACAAGGTAGCCGAGCAGGCCATGAAGGGCCTCATAGTCCGGCTGTGGCCTGGCGAGGCCATGCCTGGGAGCTACTTCGGCCTCGTGCGGCGGCTGGTGGATGCGTGCCCCTGGGTGGAGGTCATCAAGCGCTCCGCCTGCATTGAAGGTGCCCGTCAGGCCCTTGCCCGCGCAAAGGTGCATTGGGGCAGGCTGGATGCGGAGAGGCTTATCATGGACGCGCCGCCAGCGGGCAAGGAGTATCGTACGCCCGAGATGTACTATAAGAGTGTCCTAAAGGGTGCCCGCAAGATTGCGGATGAGTGCCCCAAAGATGTAATTATTGAGTAAACTCGCAATGTGTTATCCTGTGCGCTGAAAACTTTGTTCATATGCGCTAAGCAACGCTTATTGATTTAAAATATTACCTTCTGTGTGGTCGTTTATTAAATCTGAGAGATGGCAAGTCGTCGGCTTCATCCCCCATGCCACGAGTGCTGGGGTGTTCGGGATAAACTTGAGCACTCTTGTTCCCATTTTTGGGTCCATCTAGGGAGGCGCTCAACACAACGAACAAGGCAACCGGACTTATAATGCTTAACACTCTCACTTAGCCATAGAATTCTATAATTTTAAATTTCGGCGAAGCCCCTAGTATTCGGAAGACCGAGTTCGGGGCGCTATCCATGCCTGGGCCGGACGAAGCCGGTTCCTCGCTCTAAGCGGCATAAGTCTTTAGGGACTCGAAAAGACCTCTCGAATAGCGACCAGCTCTCGCCTTATCATGACAGTCAGTTTTAGCTTTCTCCACTGAGGCGCTCGCCCAGCTCAACTGGGGCGCAATCGCAGTGGTTCTCCTAGTGCTACCTGAGCCGACAGAATGGAACGTAAGGTACCAAAACATGGGAGCCGGGAAAACCCAACTATTGACCCAAGACATGATTTGGAGCCGATGCATATAGTGCTATAAGTTCGGGGTGCCACACTTGTGAAAGTGTTCGGACTTATCATACCATAATGTGGGGAACATAAGCCCCTGGTGTATTCGGCCGTACCAGAGTGTACGGATGCAAGATGTCATAAATGAACATATATAAGAAAAGGAATGCAATTATAAGCGAAAAAGTGATGCATTGTTTATTCAAGGAATTCTGCCATGAGTGCAGAACGATACAAATAGTGCGGTAAGCAAGGGATTGGACTATTTTAAACATGTCCCCCTCCAGGGGTGGGCTGCGGACTGGTGTATTTAACAAATTTAATGCTCAAAATGGAGACCACCTGAGTGTTCGTTGTAGCCTTTGTCCCTCCCTGGCTGTTGCATCGTGAGTTCGGCAGATCTACTGCCGGACAGGGCTTCTGGTGAACGGAGTCCTGTGGAAAAATAAAAAAAGAAGAAAAAAGAGTGACACATTTGGGAGCCCCTGGTGTGGTTAAGCTGCACTCTGGGCCTGTCGTGGTCGTGCCCCTCCCCCTATGCCCATGGTATCTTCAGAGCGTAATGATGTACGCGAAGAGCCGGTCTTGCAATCATGCAAGGGCTGGGGTTGGGGCCGCATTGCTACGCATGCTCGGAACATGCCAGGTGGTCTTGATTGATGTTACTCCGAGCGCGTTTGGCCATGTCCGGTCGTTTAACGGCCGGACTCGAAAATTGCCTTAAAAGGCTGCTCTGTACTTCTTCCGCGAGAGCCGCTGTGTGTTCTTCCGTTCGGAGGGAGCGTTCAGTATTTCCGTTGACCGTGATGACTCCACGAGGGCCTGGCATCTTGAGCTTAAGGTATGCATAATGCGGTACCGCATTGGATTTTGCAAATGCGGTTCGTCCGAGCAGAGCGTGATAGCCACTACGGAACCGGACTATGTCGAAGATTAACTCCTCACTTCGGAAATTATCCGGGGATCCGAAGACCACTTCCAGTGTGACTGAGCCTGTACAATTGGCCTCAACACCTGGTATGACGCCTTTGAAGGTCGTCTTTGTAGGTTTAATCCTTGAGGGGTCTATGCCCATCTTGCGCACTGTATCCTGATAAAGCAGGTTCAGGCTGCTGCCGTCGTCCATCAGGACTCTAGTGAGGTGAAATCCGTCGATGATTGGGTCTAAAACCAATGCGGCGAATCCGCCATGGCGCATACTGGTCGGGTGGTCTCTTCGATCGAAAGTGGTCGGGCAAGAGGACCATGGATTGAACTTCGGCGCGACTGGCTTCATCGCATATACGTCCCTAAGTGCATGCTTCCGCTCCCTCTTGGGTATATGGGTTGCGTATATCATGTTTACCGTCCGCATTTGTGGGGGGAAACCCTTCTGTCCTCTACTGTTCGGCGGCCGAGTCTCTTCCTCGTCGTCGCTGTGCAGCCCCTTGTCATTGTTTTCGGCAATTAACTTGCCTGCCTGCTTGAATACCCAACAATCCCTGTTGGTGTGATTAGCTGGCTTTTCGGGGGTGCCATGTATCTGGCAAGAGCGGTCGAGTATTCGGTCCAAATTGGACGGACCCGGAGTAGTTCTTTTGAATGGTTTCTTCCGCTGACCGGGTTTAGAGCCTCTGAATCCGGCGTTGACTGCCGTATCCTCATTGTTATCGCCGTTAACGCGGCGTTTGTTTTTGTTTCGACGCGACCTGCCATTGTGGTCCTTAGTATCCGGACTGCTAGCATTTTTGCTGAGGTTGTTGCTGCGAGCTAGCTAGCTGTCGTCTCCCGCACAGAAGCGGGTCATGAGTGATGTGAGGGCTGCCATGGATTTCGGCTTTTCCTGTCCTAGGTGCCGGGCCAGCCACTCGTCGCGGATGTTATGTTTGAAGGCTATGAGGGCCTCTGCATCCGGACAGTCGACGATTTGATTTTTCTTTGTTAAGAACCGTGTCCAGAACTGTCTGGCCGATTCGTCTGGCTGCTGAATTATGTGGCTGAGGTCATCGGCGTCTGGTGGTCGCACATATGTGCCCTGGAAGTTGTCGAGGAATGCGGCTTCCTGTTCCTCCCAACACCCAATTGACTCTGCGGGCAAGCTGTTAAGCCAATGCCGAGCTGGTCCTTTAAGCTTGAGTGGGAGATACTTGATGGCGTGGAGATCGTCGCCGCGGGCCATATGGATATGAAGGAGATAATCTTCGATCCAAACCGCGGGGTCTGTTGTGCCATTGTAGGATTCAATGTTCACGGGTTTAAACCCTTCAGGGATTTGATGATCCATTACTTCGTCTGTGAAGCATAGTGGGTGTGCGGCGCCTCTATATTGAGAAATATCACGACGTAGCTCAAGAGAGCGTTGTCTGCTGTGTTCGTCCCGGCCGGAGTTGCTGTATCCCGCGCGATGGTAGTTGTCGGGGGTCGTGGGGTGCGCATGTGATCTGTAGATAGATCTGGATTGTCTTGCCTTGTCCTCCAATATATCCCGCAAGTCCGGCGCATTCCCTCGTGGCTTCGTACTTTTCGAGCGGTGCCGGGGTACGGTCCTGATGGAGGGCCTAGATGCCTCTCTGTCGCGACCACGGGGTGGTCGGTCTGCCGTATTGTGCGCTGGTGATGAAGGTTTGTATGCTTCCTCCTGTAGTCGGGGGAGCAACTTGCGTTTTGGGTAGCTCTTGGAGGGGCGTTCGAGTTCATACTCTTCGGCCGCGAGGACCTCGGTCGATCTGTCGGCCAGCAGGTCTTGATCAGCTTGAAGCTGTTGCTGCTTTTTCTTTAGGCTATTTGCCGTGGCGATAAGCCTGCGTTTAAAATGCTCTTGTTCGACGGGGTCCTCTGGCACGACGAATTCGTCGTCGTTGAGGCTTGCCTCATCTCCGGAGGGAGGCATGTAGTTTTAATCCTCCTCGTCTGCCTCTCTCTCTCGAGGGTTCGCTTCCCCGTCCTCCTGTGTTGAATCTTGCTGGAGGGGGTTGTCTTCGGCACTCTCTGGGGTGTTATTATCTCCGGTGCCGGAATGTCCATTCTTACTGTGGAGGGATTTAGAGCGGCGCCGCTGACGTCGGCGCTTGGGCTATTTCTTAGAAGAATCTTCTTCCGCTGCTTCTTCGCCGTCCCCATCCTTTGGGGTGTCCACCATGTATATGTCGTATGACGAGGTGGTCTTCCAGTGCCCTGTAGGCGCTGGTTCTTGATCGTCTCCGGCATCGTCGTCCATACCGTCGATGTCTTCAGAGTCGTAGTCTAGCATGTTGGTTAGATCGTCGACAGTGGCTACAAAGTGGGTGGTGGGTGGGCTTTGAATTTCTTCGTCGTCCGCATCCCAACCATCCTGACCGTAGTCTGGCCAGGGCTCTCCTGATAACGAGAGGTGCTTTAGCGAATTTAGGATGTCGCCAAAGGGTGATTGCTGAAAGATGTCCGCGGCCGTGAACTCCATGATCGGCGCCCAATCAGATTCGATTGGCAGGGGCGCAGGAGGTTCGGAGTCCGGCAAGGAGTCCGGTGCCTCGGAGTCACGAGCTTTATAAGGGACAAGGTCAGTACTCGGCTCCATCACCGTAGAAGTTGCAGCTCCCGAGGCGGTGTCCAGCCATCCGTCCTCGATCTGCGTGGTCTGCTCCGAACTATGGGTCAGAGCGGACTCGTGTGCGGCCTCCAGGGCACTGTCCGGCGGCAGAGCTAAATCATGCCCATCATGACAGCGCGGCACGCTCGGCTGTGGCTCGAATCCGTCGAAGATCAAGTCTCCGCGGATGTTGGCCATGAAGTTTGAGCTTCCAAATCTGACCTGATGGCCAGGGGCGTAGCTTTCGATCTGCTCCAGATGGCCAAGTGAATTGGCCCGCAGTGCAAAGCCGCCGAACACGAAGATCTGTCCGGGGAGAAAATTCTCACCCAGGACTGCGTTGTTGTTGATTGAAGAAGCCATCAAGCCTATCGGTGACGACACAGAGGAACTCTCAATGAAAGCACCAATGTCGGTGTCAAAACCGGCGGATCTCGGGTAGGGGGTCCCGAACTGTGCGTCTAGGCGGATGGTAACAGGAGACAAGGGACACGATGTTTTTACCCAGGTTCGGGCCCTCTCGATGGAGGTAAAACCCTACTCCTGCTTGATTGATATTGATGATATGGGTAGTACAAGAGTGGATCTACCACGAGATCAAGGAGGCTAAACCCTAGAAGCTAGCCTATGGTATGATTGTTGTAATGGTTGTTCATCCTACGGACTAAAACCCTCTGGTTTATATAGACACCGGAGAGGGCTAGGGTTACACAGAGTCGGTTACAATGGTAGGAGATCTACATATCTGTATCGCCAAGCTTGCCTTCCACGCCAAGGAAAGTCCCATCCGGACACGGGACGAAGTCTTCAATCTTGTATCTTCATAGTCTTGGAGTCCGACCGACGATGATAGTCCGGCTGTCCGGACACCCCCTAGTCCAGGACTCCCCCAGGGATAAAAACAGATGGAGAATATTTTTGGAATATTTTGTGACAACTGGGAAGAAGAATCAATGCGAGACGGTGCCCGAGGGGGCCACGAGGCAGGGGGCACGCCCCAGGGGGGGGGGCAAGCGCGCCTCTGACCCTCGTGGGCACCCCGTAAGGCGGTTGACGCTCTTCTTTTGCCGCAAGAAAGCTAATTTTCGGAGAAAAATCTGGGTGAAGGTTTCAATGCAATCAGAGTTATGGATCTCCGGATATATAAGAAATGGTGAAAGGACAGAACCGGAGAACGCAAAAACAGAGAGAGACAGTTAGACAGATCCAATCTCGGAGGGGCTCTCGCCCCTCCCACGCCATGGGAGCCAAGGACCAGAAGGGAAACCCTTCTCCCATCTAGGTAGAAGATCAAGGAAGAAGAAGAAGAAGGGGGGATCTCTCCCCCTTGCTTCCGGTGGCGCCGGAACGCCGCCGGGGGCCATCATCAACACCGCGATCTACACCAACACCTCTGCCATATTCACCAACATCTCCATCACCTTCCCCCATCTATATTCAGCGGTCCACTCTCCTACAACCCGCTGTACCCTCTACTTGAACATGGTGCTTTATGCTTCATATTATTATCCAATGATGTGTTGCCATCCTATGATGTCTGAGTAGATTTTCGTTGTCCTATCGGTGATTGGTGAATTGCTATGATTGGTTTAATTTGCTTGTGGTTATGTTGCTGTCCTATTGTGCCCTCTGTGTCGCGCACACATGAGGGATTCCCGCTATAGGGTGTTGCAATACGTTCATGATTCGCTTATAGTGGGTTGCTTGAGTGACAGAAGCATAAACCCGAGTAAGGGGGTTGTGGCGTATGGGATAAAGGGGACGTGATGCTTTAATGCTATGGTTAGGTTTTACCTTAATGTTCTTTAGTAGTTGCGGATGCTTGCTAGAGCTCCAATCATAAGTGCATATGATCCAAGAAGAGAAAGTATGTTAGCTTATGTCTCTCCCACATAAAACTTGCTATCGGTCTAGTAAAGTAGTCAATTGCTTATGGACAATTTCACAACTCCTACCACCACTTTTCCACACTCGCTATATTTACTTTATTGCTTCTTTATCTAAACAGCCCCTAGTTTATATTTACGTGTTGTTTATTATCTTGCAAACCTATCCAACAACACCTACAAAGTCCTTCTAGTTTCATACTTGTTTTAGGTAAAGCGAACGTCAAGCGTGCGTAGAGTTGTATCGGTGGTCGATAGAACTTGAGGGAATATTTGTTCTACCTTTTGCTCCTCGTTGGGTTCGACACTCTTACTTATCGAAAGAGGCTACAATTGATCCCCTACACTTCTGTGTTATCACATCATTCTAGTAATGATGTGATCCCATTCATCAAGTGACAACACATGTCTATGGTTAGGAAACTTAACCTTCTTTGATTAATGAGCTAGTCTAGTAGAGGCTTACTAGGGACACGGTGTTTTGTCTATGTATCCACACATGTATCAAGTTTCTGGTTAATACAATTCTAGCATGAATAATGAACATTTCCTTCATCTAGATGGCTTATTCTCTCTCTTTGATCTTCAATACAATGTTCTCCTTGATGTTCTTGGAGACCTATTCGATGTAATCTTCTTTTGCGGTGTGTTTGTTGAGATCTGATGAATTGTGGGTTTATGATCAGATTATCTATGAATATTATTTGAGTCTTCTCTGAACTCTTTTATGCATGAATTATATAGCTTTGTATTTCTCTCCGGTCTATTGATTTGGTTTGGCCAACTAGATTGATTTTCTTGCATTGGGAGAGGTGCTCTGTAATGGGTTCAATCTTGCGGTGCTCAATCCTAGTGACAAAAAGGGACATGGCACGTATTTGTATTGTTGCCATTATGGATAAAAAGATGGAGTTTTTTCATATTGATTGGATCTGTTGTAACAGCCCGAGACCGATGCTCCAGATGCCTTTCATTTATTTGCGATGTCATCGTGTGTTTTATTTGCTTGTTGCTTCTCTTCATGGCATCATGCACATTGCATCTGCATGTTTTTGCAAAACTTGCATCCGTTCATAGTAGCCACTTCTCTCTTTGTCTCCGTTGACCTTTTGTTAGCCTCCCTTGTCTTTGTCGACCTCTCTCAGACCACCTCGTGTGTACGTCCGAAAACTTCACTGAACTCGAACCCGAACGGGGTTGTCATTACCGATCGGTTCGGATCATCTCCGAACATCCCCAAAACATCTTCGGTTTCTTATTTGGACTTCCCTCGCCTATTTATCTTGACCGTCTGATCTAAACCGGAGGGTCCAAACTAGCTCCAAATCCATCCACTTAATATATAAACAAATCAATCCCAGCCCTAGGCTGTCCCATCCATTCCTCCCCAATCCTGAATCCGCCGCCACCCACTCTTCTTTGTTCCCCAAGATTTTGTCCCATCGCCACGGGTGTCCCACCAAATCCCCCTTGCTCTCCGTTCCCAACCAACCATAGCCGCCAACTCCTCTTTTCCGCGCCGCCTGAGCACCTCCTGGAGTCCTTGCCTCCTCATTGACCCAAGGAGACGAGCTCCTCCCAAGACAAGCCATCGACCCCTGCACCACCAGGCAGCTTCCCCTGCCCCATTCCCTTCTTCTCCTTCCCTTTCAAGCTCTCTCTTTTCTCTCATGCCCGTCTCTCTCCATGTCTCTTTATTCACAGCACCTGAGGACATGGTCGCCGCCCTTGCGCAGTCACTGTCGTCGCCATGAACACCTCCCCGTCGCCGCATCTCTTCCTGCAGTGCCGCCGTGCCTGCACCCCCCTCTCACGTGGGACGGCCTCGTCTATGCGCCACCCGAACCTTCTGCATCGATCACCTTCGCAGTCGCCGCTCTGTGCTTCCCCACCGACTGGCATAGCCACCGGTGTGCTCGCCAGGATCCGGTTGGTTTCTGCTTCCCCACGCCCTCTACATCCCTGTCGTGTAACCGCCGATCAGCAAGGCCCCTCGCGACCTCCCTTTCTTTCCTTCCTCCACGTTCTTTTTCTTTCTCTGAAACTCTCTATTGTTGGAACAGAGAACGTCGCCGCCGCCCGGATCTGCTGCCGCAACATCATCATCACTGTCAGCAGAAAACTCACGGTCTCCCCACGTAGCCTAGACGGGACGTGCTCTAGCGCACGATCCCCACTCCCGGGCGCACGTCGCCTGTTGTATACTGCGCCCTCGCACGAGCTTGTAACCCATATATACTCAGTCAATTCAGAGGCAGCACCCAAGGTGCCAAGCTTATTCCCTCTCTCCCGCTCACATGGTATCAGAGGTCGGTTCCGCCCTTCGTCTGTAACCTCCGTCTTTCGCTGCCCATCCTCAAGCTCGCACCAATGGCGGCCCCATCCCCTCCGCCGCCTCCACCTCCCCCACCTCCCCCCCGCCCTGGCTTCTCTGGCCATGGCGCCTCCCTGGCGACGCCGGCCCGCACTCGGCCGTCTCTGGTCACGCCCTCTGCGCTCACCCGCGGCGGCCCGCTTTTTCTGCCCGATCCGGCCGCTTCCTCATCGGCGGCCGGCAACTTCTCCCCCCTCACCCTCCATCCACCCAACTTCTCCCAATGGCGCACCCTCTTCGAGGTCATGTTCCAAAAATACGCGGTCGTCACCCACATCACCGGCGCGGCGCGCCCCGACGACGCTGCTTCGGTCCAGGACGACGCTCACATTCTCTCCTGGCTATACACTCGTGTGAGCCCGGAGATCTTCCGCCTCGTTCAACAGCGCGGCGCCACGGCCGCCGAGATATGGGCTGCGATCCTATCGCTGTTCATGGAGAACGCCGAACACCAGGCCGTCTTCCTCGCCACGGAGTTCCGGCGCATCGAGCAGGGGGGCTCATCCATCATCGACTACTTCGGCCGCCTCAAGGAGTGCGCCGACCGTCTCGCTGACCTCGGCGAGGTCGTGCAGTATCGCGAGCAGGTCCTCAACATGTTCCACGGCCTTCACCCTCGCCTCCGGTACACCATCCCCATCCTCACCATGCAGACGGCGTTCCCCTCGTTCCTCCACTGCCGTGATTTCCTGCTACTCGAGGAGAGTCGCCTGACCCCCGACATCACCCACGAGACGGCGCTCCATGCCACCCGCGCTCCACCACCACCGAGCCCCAACCCCGGAGGCAGCGCCCAAGGTACCCGACGCAACAGCTCCGACGGGGGCAGCGGTCGCAACCGCGGCAAGGGCAAGGAGGTGGACACCTCCGGTGGATCGCAGCACGGTGGGGCGTCTTCCTCACGCGGGCCTGTGCCGGCTTCCCCCATCAGCACCACGCCCTGGACAAGCATGGTGCACGCTTGGCCCATGCCCTGGCGCCCTCATACCCCTGGCGCCGGTGTCCTTGGCCCGCGCCCCAGTGCGGCTGCTCCATTTGCAGGTGCTGCCATGCACGACGGTGTGCCCTACTACGTCCCGACCGGCGCCCCTCCTTCCCAGTGGCATCCTGGCGCCGCGCCCACTCCACCGCAGTATGCCGTCGCACCTGGACCGGCCGCGCCCTCCGCCAACCCTGCATGGGACCAGTCTGCACTCGTGCATGCCCTTAACAACATGCACGTGCAGCAGTACCAGCCACCGCCGCCGTCCGCTGAGTGGTACTTGGACTCCGGCGCGTCCACGCACATGGCCTCCTCCCCTGGTATGCTATCCACCTATCGTCCCTACTCCTCTTCCGGCATTTTAGTTGGTAATGGGACCACGCTCGCAGTTACACACACTGGCCAAACCACCATCCCAACTAATGCAGCCCCTCTCACACTCAACGACGTCCTCATCTCCCCCCACCTAATCAAAATCTTATCTCTGTTAAGAAACTTGCTCGTGAAAACCCCATTAACGTCGAATTTGATGACTTTGGTTGTTCTGTCAAGGATCGAAGGACGGGCCAGGTGATCCTCCGATGTAACGACTCCGGCGACGAGCTCTACCCCGTAGCCAAGCCAGCCCAGCACAACGCACTCCTCGCCGTCACTGCCGATGTGTGGCATCAGCGGCTTGGTCATCCGGGGGCCGACTCCCTCGCCCACCTTCTCCGCTCCTCGTCCATCACCGCCCATGGCGCGCCGTCGTCCTCGTGTCTAGCTTGTCAGTTAGGGAAGCACGTTCGCCTCCCATTTAGTGATTCCGAGCATGTGTCGTACTTTCCTTTCCAACCTGTGCATTGCGATGTGTGGACTTCCCCTGTAATTAGTGTATCCGGTTATCAGTATTACCTCGTCCTTCTTGACGATTACAGCCACTTCACCTGGACTTTTCCCCTACGACACAAGTCTGCCGTGCTCCCCACCATTAAGATCTTCTATGCGTTCGTTAGGTGCCACTTCAACCTAAACTTACTCACCATCCAAACCGATAATGGCCGTGAGTTTGACAACCACGCCTCGCACGCATTCTTCTCCTCCGAGGGCATACAGCTGCGTATGTCATGCCCTTATACCTCGCCTTAAAACGGACGGGCCGAGTGCATCCTACGTACACTAAACAACATCACGCGCTCCCTCCTAGTGCACGCATCCATGCCGTACATGTTTTGGGTTGAGGCTCTGAACACTGCCACTTTCCTCCTCAATCGACGCCCGTGCCGCTCACGCCACAACCACACACCCTTCTTCCTTCTCTACGGCGTGCAGCCCACATACACTAACATCCGTGTATTCGGCTGCTTGTGTTACCCCAACCTCACCTCCACTAGTGCACACAAACTCGCGCCTCGCCCTCACCCCTGCGTGTTCCTTGGGTATTCACCCGAACACAAGGGGTACCACTGTCTCAATCGCAGCACTGGGCGCGTTGTCATCTCGCGTCACGTGGTGTTCGACGAGCGCTCATTTCCCTTCGCCGCCGACGAAGTACCCCCCACGGACAGCTCTACGGACAACGCTGATGATCAACTAATCCCCTTCACACTCCACGTCCCGCGCCAACCCCGCTCCACGAGGCCGCATCCCCGCGCTGCTGCTGCTCTCGCCGCGCCAGCGCCGTCAGATAACGCTTCGGCTACCCCGGCACCACCATCTGCTACCGTGGCCACGCGATCACATGAACCGCCCACACCTGCTCCCTCCACCACCGTGGCTGAGCTGGACCCCTCCCCTCCCCCTCCACCAGCTCGCCCCTCCTCGCGCAGCCTTGCACCCACACACCCCATGGTCACCCATGGCAAACTTGGAAAGTTTCACCCAAACCCTAAATACGCCAACCTAGCTACCACCACCACCACCGACATCTCCCCCCTACCCAAAAGTGTGCACGCTGCGCTGCGCGATCCCCACTGGCTAGCTGCTATGCAGGAGGAGTACAGGGCCTTGATGGCAAACCAGACGTGGTCGCTCGTGCCCCGGCCGCATGGCACCAACATCGTCTCTGGGAAGTGGCTTTTTCGACACAAGTTCAAAGCTGACGGCTCGCTGGAGAGGTACAAAGCACGCTGGGTGGTTCGCGGCTTCTCGCAGCGCCCCGGCGTCGACTTCGACGAAACTTTCTCGCCGGTGGTCAAGTCAGCCACCATCCGCGCCGTGCTCGCCATGGCCGCCGCCCGGGACTGGCCCGTCCACCAGATGGATGTGAACAACGCGTTTCTTCAGGGCTTCCTCACCGAACGCGTCTACTGCTAGCAACCTGCAGGCTTCGTCGACGATCGCCGGCCTGACCACGTCTATCTGCTCGACCGGTCCCTCTATGGACTCCGACAGACGCCTCGAGCTTGGTTCGACCGCTTCGCCGCCTTCCTCCGCTCGATCGGCTTCGTGGAGGCACGGGTGGACCCCTCATTGTTCGTTCTACGTCATGGCGAGCAGGTGGCCTATCTCCTTCTGTACGTGGATGACATCGTCCTCACAGCCTTGACGTCCGCGCTTCTACACCATCTTCAGCGCCAGCTTCTCGCCGAGTTCTTGATGAAAGACCTCGGCCCGCTCCACTTCTTCCTCGGCATCCAGGTCACGCGCGATCGCACCGGCCTCTTCCTCTCCTAGAGCAAGTACGCCGACGAGCTCTTGGACTGCGCCAACATGTCCGGGTGCAAGCCAGTCAGCACGCCTGTGGACACACACAGCAAGCTCTCCGGCGACCCTGGCGCACCGGTGGACGACCCCTCGGACTACCGCAACATTGTTGGCGCGCTGCAATATCTCACCATGACCAGGCCCAACCTGGCGTACGTCGTGCAGCAGGCATGCCTCTCCATGCATGACCCGCGCGTGCAGCACCTCACGCTTGTCAAGCGCATTCTACGCTACGTCCGCGGCTCCTCCACGCATGGCTTGCACATCAGCCGCTCGCGCTCCCTCGACCTCGTCGCCTACTCCGACGCAGATTGGGCCGGGTGCCCCGTCACAAGAAGATCGACGTCGGGCTATGCTGTCTTCATCGGCGACTCCCTCATCTCCAGGTCGTCAAAAAGACAGCCCACTGTCTCGCGGTCCAGTGCAGAGGCCGAGTACCGCGCCGTCGCCAACGCTGTCGCCGAATGCTGCTGGCTTCGTCAACTCCTCGGCGAGCTCCACGCACCTCTGTCGAAGGCAACCGTGGTCTACTGCGACAACATCTCCTCGGTCTACATGGCGGCAAATCCGGTCCATCATCGTCGCACAAAGCACATCGAGCTGGACATCCACTTCGTGCGCGAGAATGTTGCCCTCGGTGAACTGCGTGTCCTCCACGTTCCTACGACGCAGCAGTTTGCGGATGTTATGACAAAGGGCTGCCTACGCCAGCGTTTCAGGAGTTTCGTTCCAGCTTGTGCATCTGCCCTTCGGACGCTTCAGTGTCCGCAGAAAACTCCTGGTCTCCCCACGTAACCTAGACGGGACGTGCTCTAGCGCACGATCCCCACTCCCTGGCGCACGTCGCCTGTTGTATACTGCGCCCTCGCACGGGCTTGTAACCCATATATACTCAGTCAATACAGAGGCAGCACCCAAGGTGCCAAGCTCATTCCCTCTCTCCCGCTCACAATCACCAGGGAAAGCCGGATCCAACCATCCTCGTCATCTGCTAGCCTCGCCTGTCGCCCCTCGCCGGAGTCCCGTAGCCACGCTGCCAGGAGCCTCCTCTGCATCCTACAACTATCGCCTCTGCTCTGCTCCCTGTCGAGCAGAGGAGGAGCGGCTCAATCGCCCGCTCGAGCGCCCTGCTTGGGCCTCCTCCCGAGCTGGCCTGCTCCTTCGCTCCCCGTTGGCCGTCTCCAACGACTGGGCCGAGGCCCATGGTGAGGACCTTTAGCCCAGCACCCCTTTTGCTCTGCCCACCGCCGTGGGTGACATCTGCTATGTTGCGCCCAGGGCTCTGTTCGAGATTCGTCCTGGCTACATTTTTTCAAGCCTCTGCGAATGTCAACATTTCCACAGGAATGATGTTTACAGAAAAGGCCCTCATGTTCATGCATTTAATATCTCACAAACCATGCATCGGATTAAAAAGATTTATATATGTAAAATACATAGAATTTCATCTAGTCTTCCAATATCCAACTTCCATCCATGTTAAAAAACTATATGTGTTGTTAGCATTAATTTGCATAAATGCCTTGTTAAAATGGTTTATTTAATAACTAAATAACCGTAGCTCCGAATTAAATAAACTTTATATGTAAATGGGGTGAAAAAATGTGTAGAGTAACATGGTGTCATTACTTTGCATGTTTAACAACTCTAAAATTGTGTGTTAGACAGAATAGTACCAAATTCGAAATATGCATATGGGGATTTTCCGAAATTGTTATTTGTGTTTCCGGCCTCATTTAACCTTTCCTAGCACTACAAAAAAATACATTTCCGTGGTGATACGTGTTTTCTCATAGTAGGTCACATTTTCTATCATGCATGTACATTCATGACGGTTTTATGACAGAATCAAGACAGTCATACACATGTTGTCATAGAAGTGTTCTATGACATTACCAAAATTATCATCACAGAAGTCTTCACTTCCATGACGATAAATGCCGCGTCATGGAAGTGCTTTCGTTAAGGATGACCAACACGTGGCATCCATCGTAATGGGTCGCCGTTAAGCTATCGGGTCCGGGTTTGGATCTGATAACCCGCTAACAGCCACGACCAATGCCGATTTTCCACGTGTAAAATTCTCATTGGCCGACGGAACCACGTGTCGGCTCCGCATTGGCATATGTGTCACTCATCCAATGGGCGAGATGCGCCTATGATATATTGACACATGCACGGGCCCAACAGTGGACCATTCAGGTTAAAAGGTCAGGCCTGCCAAAATAAGCGGGCCGGCCCATTAGCGGCCTACTTGAGTCAGGCCCATTTACAAGCACAGCACATACAAGTTACACAGAATCGGCCCATCAAAGGCCCATTCTAGATTTGAAAATTTCCTGCCCATCGTCAGTTTTAGCCCGTTAACGGCCCGCTATGTCTTTGGGCCCAATTGCGGCCCAAGCTTCTTTCGGCCTGTTAGCATCCCATCGTGAGTTCCAGCCCGTTAACGAACCGGAATGTCTTTCAGCCTTTTCTCGGCCCATTCTGCAGTTGGGCCAATTCTAGCCCGCTGCGACTTTAGGTCTGTCCTCGACCCATTCGGTAAATGGGCCAACTCCTAGCCCATTTCGTATCTCAGCCTATTAACGGCCCGCACAACAGTTGGGCCTTTGACTTTAGGTCCATTAGGGGCCCACGTTCTGCAGGGCATCATTTCAGCCTAACGCGACTTTCGGCCTGTTAAAAGCCTAGTTTGCAAATTGGGCCTCCTCTGGCCCATAACACTTTTGGCCTCTTACTAGCCCGTAAAGTAAAAGGGCCAAGACAAAATTGACATGTATTTCGGCCTGCTAGAGGCCCGCGGGCCATTTCCATTTATACGGCCCTATTGAGCTTTTGGCCTGTTAACGACCTGCTAAGAGTCATTGTTACGGTGGGCCACATCATTTGGGATCCACTTAATATTATTTTGACCAGCCCAATTAAGGCCCGCTTTGACTACACATGTTTATTCGTTCGTATGGCGTCCAAGAAATGTTTGGGCGTGTTGGCCCCCGTTTCAATGATATAGCATATTCAAGAATTATCCTACTCTATACTATCGCCTCTAAAAAACATACACTATACAATAAAAATACTAAGGCATAGAAACATAGAATAATCCTACACTATACAATAAAGATATTATAGCTGAATACACCCACTGGGCATTATAGTTCGGCACCAGTGATAATAAAGCGTACACAAACAACAAATTACATACACTGGACAAATAAAGCTCATACATCATGGACACACATCAACAGAACTTACCATCTAACTATAATCTCTTCAGAAAATAGGATTGACCGGATTCAGATAGCACAAATTCCAGTCTGCAAAATCTCCAATTCCTTCGTGGTTACCTCAGTGTATTCTTTCATTTTTTGACTCCTGCATCTAATATCTGCATGTCCAGTCTCAACTTGTTGATTGTACGTTGAGAATCATGTACATGTTGTCTTGCCACCTCTAGTTGATGCTCAAGAACATCAGCATATTCCAATTCCAATCCATAATCATTCAGTAACGGCCATGCCGCACTGCTTGTTACAACAGTGAAGCAAGCAAGACAGATTATTCTGTACATTGCTAAAAAGGACTAACAATAATGTTACACGTCATGAAGCATAAGCATGTGATATTTTAAAAATTATAAAAAAGGGTAGTCTGTGCAGCCTGCATACAAAAATCTCTCTTAGCTCACCAGAGGAGCATGATGTTGGGGCCAAATCCAAAACACAGACAAGTTACAAATTTAGACAATATGTTGCCTATAAGTAAGCAAGCAGTTGGCCATTCTGTAGCTCAATTAAAGTCTTAGGGAGCATAATGAACGGCAGAGGGATTCATACAAACCTACTACAACAAGCAAAACTATGCAATCATTAACCTAGTATAAACTAGATTGTGATCCTCATGCAGTAAAAGTTGGTTAATAGACTTCAAAGCTTCAGCCACACTTTGCCAGAGTTATTAAATGGCAAGGCCTTTAATTATGTCAGCTAATAGTTATACAAGTACCCAACATTAGGCACCATTGTTTGGGCATCTCATTAACTAAGGACAAATAAAGCAATTGAAAAGAGCAAATTAACTATGCCTGAAGCAAACAAGGAATTGAACTGTTGAGTTGGATACAGTGACTTACCTTAACTGGTTGAACAGGCTCATCGATGCTCCTACTTCCCTTGCAAGGCTCCTTCCTAACATCTTGTACTTGGAAATCCTTAATCTTATCTTCATTGCACCCCCTCTGCAAGGTGAGACAAACTAGTTACTCGTCTCCTTGGAAGATAAATATGCATACGTTCCAGTCTGTGAATAACACAAAAGGATGAGATTATAACAAAACAACACCACATAATGAAACATGCCACATCTCTTGCACTTGCACATAATGAAATGAGCATTTACTATGTGTGCACTATGTAAAAACTAGGCATACCTTCGAACTGGATCTCCAGGTACTCTTGGAGAGCCTACTTTAGTGTATAGCCAAACCTTTATGTCACCTATGAGTTAGACAAGCCCTCACTATAGTAGCCCTTAGTGTTCAAATCGTTGACAAGCTCTGTTAGTGTTAGGTCAAGAACAGCAAGTAATCAAAGCAAATAGTGCTGGTATGACTGGCTGATGCAAACAAGCGATTGAACAGATGTGTGAGCAAATCTTACATACTCCCTCATTCCATCTATATAGAGCCTAATCATTTTTCAAGGCTAACTTTGACCAAGTGTTAGAGCAATAATATATGACATGCAAGTTACACAAAGGATACCATCAAATTCGTACGTGAAAGGAGCTTCCAGTGATATAATTTTCACATTATACATCTCATGTATTATTAGTCTTATCAATAGTCAAAGGAGGTCTTGAAAAACACATTAGGCCCTTTATAGATGGAAGGAGGGAGTATCAAGAAAAGAAGCAAAGAAGGAGGCTTAAAGACCATCACTTGACTCACCAGATTTAAGGGGCATTTAAACATCATGTGCAACATATGAACTAACATAAACATTGCATATTGTAGATTCTACAATGGACTGCACATGTATTAGGTTATGCCATGTGTGATGATGCCTAAATGTACACTACAGCAGGCATGAGTGATTCATCATTGCACCCATAATTGAATTACAGGTTAAGGTCCAGTTCTATTCCACCTTTTTAGAGCTTATTGTCAAAATAAGCCGTAAAAGATGTAAAGAAGTCATTTTTGAGTTATGGGCTTGGGCTTAACTTATTTCTCTTTGGAGGGGGGCATTTCGGGTAGAAGCTCACTAAAAATTGAAGGGAATGGGAATAGTGAAATGACTCTGTTGTCAGCCTATATTACACTCAAAATGCAACTGCTCACGCCTGCGTCACACCCGACCCTCAAGTAAAAACAAACACACAAGTGTTCATTGCCCTGCCCGCTTGCATCTCCTCTCCCCTTTCCCTCTACCTCGATCCCCTGCCTACGGCACTAGGGTTCCTCCAGCGAGCCGTCACCACTGGTCCCATCTGGCCCGGTCCTCGAAGATGCTCTATCTAGCTAGGCTACATGGCCGGTGGGTAGGGGCAAATCTCCCCGGCTGCTCCTCCCTCTGGCGCCGCCCCTCATTCTCATGGTCTCCAGTAGCTACTCCACTGTGGTCCGTCCAACGCACTACTCCGGTGGGTGCCGCACAACTACGAATGATGCCACACTGCGGCAGAAGGCACCTTATTCCCCCTCCCCTCCTCCCAGGTCGTGGCCTTGAGGTGCTGTTGAAGGATGAACTCATCCAACAAGGTGAGGATCTCCTTTGTTTTTTTTGCCAAATTTTCATTCTGATCCACTATACGATGAATTGCTATGAGGTACTTCTCTGCTGCTATATGATGCATTGCTATGAGCTGCTCCTGCTACTGCTATATGATGAATTGTTATGAGCTGCGGCTGCTATATGATGAATTGCTATGAGCTGCTGCTGCTATATGATGAGTTGCTATAAGCTGCTCCTGCTGCTGCTATATGATGAATTGCTATGAGCTGCTCCTGTTGCTGCTATATGATGAATTGCTATGAGCTGCTCCTGCTACTGCTATATGATGAATTGCTAGGAGCTGCTGCTGGTATATGATGAATTGCACACTGCTGCTGATGTTGTATGATGAGTTGCTATGAGCTGCTGTTGCTATATGATGCTTTCATGTGGTGATGCTATATGATAATAACCAGCCACTCGGACCATCGAATTTCAATAAATAATTGTTCTTTATTTAAATGTGGGTCATGCATTCTTTGTTTAAATTAGGCAATGAGATCTCTATGGAAGACATTGACCAAAGTAGATTGTGCCAAGTAGATGGTATCTTTGTATTTGCATTTTTAACAAATTGTGATGGTCTGTTTTCCTATCATATTAATTACTGCACTGGGTTCAATTTGTGATGTTTGCAAGTCAAATTAATTTTCATATGGGCAGCAAAATGAAAAAATATAATGCAATCTAGACTTTTCACTGATCATACCAAAGATAATCTGAAAAGGAAGGCAATGAAAAGAACTGGTTGTCTTATTACCTGGAGCTTATATTCACAGGTTCTTATTTTTTTAGGATAACTCGTAATAACTGTCCCTAAGAAACTTGGCCAATAGAACTGACATACAAATACCATGTCACGATGATTGCAATGGTGGAGTGACCTACCATAGCACACTGTATAGGCTCACTGCCGCCTCTCCTTTTTTGTGATGTTCCATGAAATTGCCACATACATCTTATACTTTTTCATTGTGTAACCCTATCTGCAAGTTGACACGGCTAATTTCAGACATCTCTACATGATAATAAATTGCATACCCCTTGCGCATATTTAAACCACCAATTAACGATTGTGTGCGTAGCATAAACTAGCCATGATTTTGTGTGCTGGACTAGCAGGCACTCTAAGGGAGCCTAATGTAGTGCACTGGAAATCCTACATGCCACCTACGATTTTGTGTAATGTACTACCTTTGTTCCTAAATATATGTCTTTGTAGAGATTCCAGCATGGACCACATACAGATGTATATAGATGCATTTTCGAGTGTAGATTCACTCATTTTGCTCCGTATGTAGCCTATAGTTGAATCTCTTGAAAGACTTATATTTATGAACGGAGGTACGAGGTAGTATCATGTATGACATCTACATATCTAATTTAGCAGCTAGTAGTAGAAATCATTGTCTACACAAAGGGATTACTGGTCGAAAATCCTAGTAAAGCACGCTGGCAGGCACACAACAATACAAGAGAGAAAGAGACGCACTTACAAGATCTTAGCAATGCCTCAGTCCAGGATCTTGGTTGGCCAAGCTGTTAGATCCAGAAGAAACATTGTCCTTGTAGTTTTTGCCAGCTGCATAACAGGTAACAGCGACCTGTTAGTATATTTGAAGTACATCGGGCAGGTGATGCTGGACGGGTTTAAAGGTGACAAGTACCTATAGGTTGTGGCGGGTGCTTGGCATCTCTCCAGACGGTGGGAATCAGGTTAGAAATGTCAAGGGTGATGACGTTGCACTAGCTGTCGGGGTCCGATAAGGAGATCTAGAACCGTCGGGTAGGGTGTTTGTGGAGCGGCTCCGGTAGGGTGGACTACGGTGTGGACGATGCGGATCTGTGGCCGTGGACGGGGCGTCAGAAGCTGCTCTGGTAGGTTGGATGAGGGTGCAACGAAGCGGATATGAGGCCGTGGACTTGTGAGTTGGCAAAGCGGCCCCGGTAGGGATGAGAATGGTATAGGCGAAGCTACTCCGGTAGGGTTGATGATGGTGTCGGCGAAGCGGCTCCGGTAGGGTTGAGGAAGGTGTCGGCAAAGAGGATCAGAGGCTGTCGACGGGGGCGGCGGTGGGGCGGCTTCGGGGGTGTGTGGACGAAGCGTCTCCGATGGGGAGTAAGAATGAGCTACTGCAGATGCGCTACGGTTGACGAGAGTAATGGCGAAGCAGATCCGACGTCGTCGACAAGGCCGATACTGAATGGGCTATGGTATAGTGCTGGATGAGCAGTCTACTTGTTCCTAGGGGAGGTGGGAGGGGTAGATGCGGCTGCAGAAGCAGATCCGGCGAGGTGGACGCCGTTGGCAGTGAATGGGCTCTGGTACGCCAGTGGATGAGCAGTCTAGGGTTTCAAGAGGGGAGGGGGTAGAAAGGCAGATGAAGTACGGACGACATGATGTAAGATGATCTGGTGCTGTGGAGTTAGTCATTTTTTGCGGGAGGGAGGGAAGAAATGGGGGTGCCGTGTGGTGGGGGAACCGGAAGTTACCAAAGCAGCCCCGACCTATTATGTAGATGAGGGCGATATTGTAACTGTTGTTCTCCGTGCACCAAGGACAAAAGGGGAATTTCGCATGCTAAAGACTAGTTGGCGGAAATTTTAGAAGGAGGCGGGAGATTTTGCCGCCCGCAGGATCGTTCGTATCCAGTTTTAACTAATTTTGGACCATGCTAGCGGGAAGGTCATGCGAGACTGTGTACATGGGCACGCATCAATAGTTAATAAATGGTGTGAAGTCCACCCCAGAAAAAAGACAATAACTCAGGATGATGCGTTGATAACTTGGATGTTCACACGGGCGGGGCCAATTATACGGGTGTAGTGGCGCGTTCACAAAAAAAGGATCAAACGCTCAGCCTATGTATTTCTCGTGTAAATAGATAATTTAGTGCCATTTGTTATTTTCTTTAAACATAATGCGTTGACGTGTTAGTGTAGAGGCGCACAAAAAGAATGGATATTTGTAGTCCCACAAAAGAAATGGATATTGTAGCCCACTACTTAAAAGGGTTACCTCATATGATTACATAGCCTCCATTTCATAAATTGCGTACCCGTTGAATTCATATATGAATATTACATATATTACTTCATAATAGAACCTTAAATCATCCAAGACTAATGAATTTGAATGCAAGAGTAACAATGGTGCATGTACATGATAGCTACATTGGGTGTTTGAAGAAACATCATTGTAACTTCGGCATGCACAATTGAAAAGGTTTATTTAGATAGAAAAAATGTGATATGTGAGTGTCCAATCTTTATAGCATTGAATCGATATTGTACCTTTGGCCATGATACGAAGTAGATATTGATTTATGTTCAAGCGATGCACGTCCATGATCGCTAGATAGTGATACGTGAATGAATTGTGCAATCTCTCTCACACACATACATATGTCATTTCCCTGTGGGCATCGGAATCACACCCGTGCACTTCATGTATTTCTCTCCCTCTGTCAAGGTTAGAATTTGTCTTTCTACCCCGTCCTACAAGTCTCTCACACAGAAACACACACGTCTCTCTGTCGAACACGCCCACCCCTTTAATTATGCCCACCCACAGCCAGTAATGTCTCAAAGTATAATTATGTCTCTCAAACATATGCCTAAGGTTAACTCGAGTTTCGGAACCATATGAATACATACAATGGGATTCTAGCAAAGCACCTTTTGTTTTGAGATTTCGCTCTCTCTCTCTCTCTCTCTCTCTCTCTCGCACACACACACACACAAACACACACGCGTGTGCGTGCTAGCGCGTGTAGACATTGTTTCTCGCTTCATATTTTCCAACACTTGCATGCACACCATTTGTTTATCTCCGTGATGCTTTAAGTATGCCTCGCACACATGCTATCTACCTATCCCTTAATATAGATATGTGTGACACAAACTCCTTCTCCCTACTAGTAAGATGCCCACGTGTTGCACAGAACATCAAGATGCATTTGTATGAGTAGTTTATCTTGTGGGAGAAAAAGATGAACGAGGGAATGCCTTATTTGCAAATGTGGAGAAGGGTGTGGGTATCTTTTTGCAAAATTGCCATGGTTTCCTTCCTATCCGTCGGATATAAATCAGATGGCCTATATTGCAGGATGGCATGACCACCATCATCACCAACTCTGTTTTTTATAAGAGTAGAGATATGTAAGTGTCACTGCCCCCCCACCCACCCACACACACTTCCCGACACAGAAGGAGTAGGGTGACACCTTGATCTTGATCTAATCTATCGGCTGGCTTCTCTCTCGAACACACACACACACACACACACACACCCACACACACACACACACACACACACACACTACTCGACACCGAAGGAGTAGGGTGGCACCTCGAACTTGATAGTAATCAACTACTCATATTTCAAACACACACACGTACACACACACTCGCTAGTTGTGCCTCTCTGCCTACCGTGCACACTCTCGATACGTCTTTCTCTCCCTCCCCCTCCCCACCCCAACCCCAACAATGACAGCAGAAGGGTGACAACTCGATCTAATCTTAATCTGTCAATTGGTTTCTCTCTCAAAGATTGTGTCTCTGTGCCTCGCGCACACACACTCGATACATCTTTTTCTCCGTAGCCCCCTCGATATGTAGACTTCTCGCGCGTGCACAACTGTAGTGACGATGACGCTGAACCCAGTGTGCCTTGTTTTTACCGGCCTCATGTGATAGTTTTCACCCCATTTTCTATTAATTAACAAGGCAAACTTTTCTTTGTTACTACTAGTGAATCTGTAATCATTCGGGGCAGACATAAAATATATCACTTCAACCCAATTATCGTAGTAACTATTTTAAAACAAACTAGCTAGATGCCCGTGCATTATACGGAACATCAAGATGCATTTGTATGAGTAGTTTATCTTGTGAGAGAAAAGGATAAACGAGGGAAGGCCTTATTTGCGAATATGGAGAGGGGTGTGGGTATCTTTTTGCAAAATTGCCATAGTTTCCTTCCTATCCGTTGGATATAAATCTGACGGCCTATATTGCAGGATGACACACACACACCATCATCACCAACTCTGTTTTCTACTCCCTCCGTTCCTAAATATTTGTCTTTTTAGAGATTTCAACAAGTAACTACCTACGAAGCAAAATGAGTGAATCTACACTCTAAAATATGTCTACATACACATCCGTATGTGGAGTCCATTTGAAATCTGAAAAAGATAAATATTTAGGAACATATGGAGTATAAGAGTAGACATGGATGTTGTTGATATAACTATTGGCAATGACCCGCCCAGGAGGGGCCGGGTTATACCGCTGGTGGTTTGTTATGACAAAGCCCATGAAGATGTTGAAGATGGCAGTTCATGAAGCAGGCTTATCGAAGGCCCAAAACCCAAAGGCGGCTTAAGGCCCAACAGATGAAAACCGCCATGTATGTATGACCTGTATTATAAGGCATGTAGAAATTAGTCACCGAGCCGAACACGTTGTGTATGAGCCGGCCAGGACTCCATGAGCCATTGGGCATCAACCTGTGTATATAAAGGGACGACCCTGCGGTAGTTTAGGACAAGAAGCAAGACATCGAGAACTAGGTCAAGCGTATTCGCTCCCTGGTAATCGAGACCCTAGCAATACCATCTCAAACTGGATTAGGCTTTTACCTTCACCGCAAGGGGCCGAACTAGTATAAACTCTCTGTGTCCTTTGTCCTGATTAATCCCTTTAAGCTAACCTAGCTGGGATGGCCCCACGACTAAGTCCTTATGCTAGGACATCTGCCATGGCAATTCCACGATAGTTGGCGCCCACCATGGGGCCAGCGCACGGGGGTTTCGAGTTCTTGAAGGGCTGCTTCAAAGGGATCAAGGAATACACTGTGGGCCGGATGACCAAGAGTCGTCGCGGCAAGCTGTACATCGACGATGCAGGCTGGAGCCCCGAGGCCAACTTAGTTGAGTACGGGTATCGGGTCCCCTTCGGCAGAATCCACGTCTTCATCAGTAAGATCGGCGAACCGGGCCTTGAGCCGGACACCTGCACTGACATCATCGAGACAGCTCAGCCTGCATGACCCGCCCGGGTTTAACCCGCCGTGAAGCGCGCTTTTGTTGGATATATCCATGGGGCGGAATTTGAGGAAGGATCTGTGTCTGGCGGTGAGACGGTCGTCTACTCTGATGGTGAATCGTGAATAGGTGAGACTAATTCAATGTATCAACTTCAAGACGGTCGACTTGGGGGTTGTTCCGATGGTGACAGTATTCTGGACCCCTATGAGTCGTCGAACAGGGTTGCAATTTTCATGGCCAGTATGCAGCCGGTGCTCGGGTCAACAACCACTGCGGCGATGCATTCTAGCTCAATGGCTGCAGCGGCGGCTCTATGCGCCCGCCGGCTCAAGTTCTGACTGAGTTGTTGGAAGCTTTGGCGAATTTAATGGGGACGGAGGTAACCCCCAAGAATCAGGAACACCATAAGGTTGAAGTGGCAAAACTACGAGATGAGATATCTCAGGCTAAGGGGGAATTGGCAGTTGCAAACGCAAGGATGGCCACGGAGCAGGCTGCTTTGGATGCTCAGGTGCAACAGATTCAGGCAGTGTCTTTCTGGCTCACGATGGATCAGAATGCCTCAAACGAGATCATGAGGAGGAGGCACTAGAGTCGTTTGCCCACGGTTTATGATGCAAGGAACCTATTCAACACGCCTGGATCGGAGATCAGTAACCCGCTGGAGTTGAACAGGGCGGTGGAAGTGCCTGGGGCAGGAGCGCCGACTCACCCGTGCATGACAGTCCACCCTGTTTGAATACTACTCAGCCTCAGTATGTACAAACGCCACCAGGTCATTATTCTAACCCTTTGGATAATATGATCGCCGCGGCGACACGATTGGCTGCTCTCCCAGTTGAAGGCGAGTCTCCAGCTGCGATTGAAACACGGAGGGCTAGAGAACTTCTTCAGACTGCATTGGAGCAGCATGTGGCTTATTCTTACAGCTGTGAGAGGATTCATTGAACCCCTCGCCCGAGTCAGAGTTATAGCGGACACATTGACTCACCAGGAGTTCCAAGAAGTGACAGGCGCCGTAACCAGCCTCATGGACATGACCCAGCGTGTGATGGTGCTAATGCTCAGACTTTGGTGGATCAGGGCAGAGCACATCGAGAGGCTGAGCTGGTGGCTCAGCAAGCGACTCATCAGTGTTCTTCGGTTTATCCGACCACTTCGGTGGAGACAAGCATGACCTCTAGAACCTTGGGTGTGCCATGTTTAGTACCGGCTTTGCGTAACATGCGTTTGCCCAAGGATTTCACGGGCCCTCGTAAGGTGCCTAACTACACAACATATCAGCCCCCTGAAGCGTGGGTTGAAAGTTATGAGATGGCGATGGAGCTGCTGGATGTTGCTGATGCCGCATGTGCTAAGTATTTCACTATGATGCTGGATGGGACGGCTCGTACTTGGTTGAAAGGGTTGCCAGCCAACTCCATTGGATCATGGGCCGAGTTAAAAGCCCGGTTTATCCAGAATTTTAAAGACACGTGCAAGCAACCTATGTTAATTGTGGACTTGGACTCCAGTGTCCAAGAAGAAGGTGAGTCAACAACCCATTGGGTGCGCCGAGTCTCAGCCATCCTGCACTCAACAGATCGTATCAACGCCGGTTCAACAGTTCTAATGTTGGAGAAAAACTGTCGTTTATGCCTCTTAAGCAGAAGCTGGGGCGGCTCAAATGCCACTGCAGTGACATGGGGGAGCTCATGGTGGCTCTGGTCAAGTACACCGACTCTGATAGTACCATGGACCCCGAGTCTGATGAGGAAAGGCCGGGTAAGGGAAAAAAGAGTAGCAACACCAAAGGCAGCAGCATAACCCGGCGAATCAGGGGGCAGTGGTAAGCGCAAGGCTGGTAGTAGTTTGAATTTTGGGGCTAACACCAACACGCAGAATAATGGTCAGCATCGTAAGGGAAAGCCAAACCCTCGGTTTGGAGGGCAAAATTTCAACCTTGAGGAGATGATGAATCAGCCCTGCCCAAAGCATGGTACACGGGAAAAGCCGACTGCTCACCTCTGGAAGGATTGCTTCATCATGAGAGAGTACATAAATTCAATTTTTTTACAGAACAATCATGGGCCAGACAGTGGCTCAGGACCCGGCTCTCATGGTCCGGGTTATGGTGGTGGTGGCTCAAGTTTCGGTTTTCAAGGCCAGGGCAATCAGGGTAATTATAATCAACAGTCTGGTCAGAGGAATCAACAGCAACAGTCTGGTTATCAAAGTAATCCGAAGCAGCTGAATAGTGGGTAGTACCACGTCTTCACCATGAGTTTATGCAAGCGGGATCAGAAGCTCCATAAAAGGGCTGTGAACGCCATTGAGCCGGCGGTTCCCCGTTACTTGCGATGGTCTGAGCAGCCCATTGTGTGGAGTCGTGAGGATCACCCGCCCCGGGTTGATAATCCGGGTCACTTGGCTCTGGTGGTAGTGCCTCAGGTTGGAGGGTACAAATTCACTAAGGTATTCATGGATGGGGGTAGCAGCATTAATATCCTTCACTATGATACTTTTTGTCGCATGGGGTTGATTGACAAATGTCTTAAACCATCCAATACTGTTTTCCATGGAGTGGTGCCTGGTAAGTCAGCATATCCTGTGGGTAGGATCGCTTTGGAAGTGGCCTTTGGGGATGAACATGACTCCAGAGCGGAGACGCTATCCTTTGAGGTGGTCAAAATCTAGAGCCCGTATCATGCTCTATTTGGGCGGCCGGCGTATGCCAAGTTCATGGCACGGCCTTGTTATGTTTATCTGCAGATCAAGATGCCGGGTCACAAGGGTACCATCAGAGTGCATGGAAGCCGGAAGATAGCCTTGGAGTGTGAGGAAGGCGACGCTGCTTATGCTGAGTATGTCTGTGTAACTAAGGAGTTGAAGTTCTACAAGGACAATGTTGATCCAGCGGATATGACATCTTTGAAGAAGCCAACCACGGAGCATGATCCAATGTTGAAGTTTAAGTTGGCAGACGATACTAAATTGGTTGATTTCGTCCCTGGCGATTCATCTAAGTAGTTCAGCATCAGTGCTAACCTGGACCCAAAATAGGAAAGCGCACTCATAGAGTTCATCCATGAGAACCGAGACATCTTTGCATGGAAACCTTCAGACATGCCAAGTGTACCGAGGGAACTCACTGAGCACACTCTAAATATTGATCCAAAGTTTAAATCGGCCAAGCAATTCCTTCGCCGTTTTAACGAAGAGAAGTCCAAGGCCATTGGTGAAGTAGCCCTGCTCTTGGCGGTCGGGTTCATTGTTGAAGTTCTTCATCCTGAGTGGTTGGCTAACCCGGTGCTGGTGCTTAAGAAAAACGACACTTGTCACATGTGTGTGGATTACACAGATTTAAACAAGGCCTGTCCAGCTGATCCTTTTGCTCTCCCCTGTATTGATCAGATTATTGATGTTACGGCGGTTTGTGAGCGTTTGAGCTTTTTAGATGCTTATTCTAGTTATCATCAGATCAAGATGGCAGTTAAGGATCAGGAGAAGACATCTTTCATTACTCCTTTTGGGGCCTTCTATTATGTTTCTATGCCTTTTGGGCTCAAGAGTGCCCAGGTGACTTACCAGCGATGTGTGCAGAATTGTCTTCATGATCAGATTGGGCGCAGTGATCATGCTTATGTGGATGATATTGTGGTGAAATCCAGGAAGAAGGACACCTTGATAGATGATTTGAAAGAGACCTTTAACAATCTCCGGGTCTACAAGATGATGCTTAACCCGGCCAAGTGTGTCTTCGGCGTGCCAGCAGGCAAGCTCTTAGGTTTTCTGTCTACAAGATGATGCTTAACCCGGCCAAGTGTGTCTTCGGTGTGCCAGCAGGCAAGCTCTTGGGTTTTCTGGTTTCTAAAAGAGGCATTGAACCTAATCCGGAGAAGATTAAGGCCTTTACATTCTTGGCTAATCCGGCGTGTATCAATGATGTTCAGCGTCTGGTGGGTCGTATTGCAGCCTTAAGCCGGTTCATAAGCCGGGTGGGTGAGAGACCTATACCTCTGTACCAGATGATGAAGAAAACAAACCACTTTGTCTGGAGTGATGTTGGTAATGAAGCATTTGAAGCCTTGAAGAAACAGCTAGCTGAGTCGCCAGTCCTTGCCGCTCCTATTGATAATGAGCCATTATTGTTATATGTGGCTGCTAAAGCCCGGGCTGTCAGCGTAGCTATTGTGGTGCAACGGAAGGAAGCAGGCAAGGAACATCCGGTTCAGAGGCCGGTTTATTATCTTAGTGAGGTGCTTATTGAATCCAGGCGGAGGTATCCAGATTGGCAAAAGCTGGTATATGGAGTCTTCATGGCTAGTCGAAAGCTCAAACAATATTTCTTTGGTCATCCTATCACTGTGGTTAGTTCTGCTCCCTTAGGGGATATTATTCAAAACAGAGAAGCCACAGGTCGGGTAGCCAAGTGGGCCATTGAGCTTGGACCCCATGGGTTGAAATATATGCCTCGCACAACAATCAAGTCTCAAGCACTTGTGGATTTCATTAATGATTGGACAGAGTTGCAGACGCCTGAAGAGAAGCCGGATAACACATATTGGACTATTCATTTTGATGGATACAAGCAGTTGGAAGGCTCGGGGGCTGGAGTTGTCTTAACTTCCCCACGAGGTGACACGTTTTGTTATGTTTTAAGGTTGATGTTCCCTTGTACTAACAATGCAGCTGAGTATGAAGCATTGCTCCATAGTCTTCGAATGGCTAAGGAGATGAATTTAAGTCGGGTGAGATGTTTCGGCGACTTAGATTTGGTGGCTCAGCAAGTTTCAGGCACTTGGGACTCTAAGGATCCACCCATGGCGGCTTATCACCGCAAGGTTGATGCTATTGCTGGTCACTTCAAAGGTTATCAAGTTGAACATGTTGATCGTAGGAAAAATGAGGTGGCTGATGCTTTGAGCCGGTTAGGGTCCTAGCGTAAGTCGGTGCCACCTAACACTTTCCTGGATATTCTGCATAACCCTTCAGTCAAGTTGCCCACAGAGGAAGATCTTGCTAGTCCTGACCCAGAGGCACAATTGGTGGCGGCTCTTCATGCTATCCCTGATTGGACAGTTCCATATTTGGCTTATATGACCCGGGGCGACTTGCCTGGAGATGAAACTTTAGCCAGGCAGATAACCCGGCGGTCTAAGTCGATGACAATTGTGAATGGAGAGCTGCACCAATGCAGTCTTACAGGGGCATTTCAACGTTGTGTTTCTCCAGAGGAGGGTCATGAGATTCCTCGTGAAATTCATGAAGGAGATTGTGGTCATCATGCTGGCCCTAAATCTCTTGTGGCCAAGGCCTTTCGTCATGGATTTTATTGGCTAACGGCCCATGCTGATGCGGAAGATTTGGTCACTAAATGTGATGGTTGTCAGAAATTCTCACGACGAGCTCGTGTACCGGCTCAAGAATTCAGGATGATTCCAATTGCTTGGCTGTTTGCAGTCTGGGAGCTTGATATCGTTGGGCCTTTCAAAAGGTCCAAGGATAAAAAGACCGACCTTTTGGTGGCGGTTGACAAATTCACAAAATGGGTCGAAGCAGAGCCGGTCAGTAAGTGTGACGCGGTGACGGCGGTTCAATTCATCAAAAAGGTGATTTTTCATTTTGGTTTTCCCCACAACATTATAACTGATGATGGCACTAATCTGTCCAAGGGTGCTATGAAAGAGTTTTGTCAACGTGAGCATATTCGACTTGACGTATCATCAGTGTCTCACCCCCAATCCAATGGTCAAGATGAGAGAGCAAATCAAGAAATTTTGAGAGGCATTAAGCCCCAGCTTGTGCTCCCTTTGCATAGGATGGTGGGTTGTTGGGTGGAGGAGTTGCCCTCACTATTATGGAGTATTAATACTAGCCCCAACAGATCTACGGGTTACACGCCTTTTTCATGGTTTACGGAGCAGAGGCGGTTCTCCCTAGTGACATCCGTCATGACTCGCCCTGTGTGGCGGCTTATGTTGAAGCTGATAATGAGAAAGCACGTCAGGATGCACATGACCTGTTAGATGAGGAGTGTGACCTTGTGGCGGCTCATTCGATGATTTACCAGCAAGATCTGCGCTATTATCACACCGTCGGGTTAATACTAGAACCTTTCAAGAAGGCGACTTGGTGCTCCGGCTTATCTAGGATCAAACTGATATGCATAAACTATCCCCACCTTGGGAAGGGCCTTTTGTGGTCAGCAAAAAACTGAACAATGGGTCATAGTACCTTATCAAGGTTCGAGGCCACAAGGACTCACGCACGTCGGAGGAGGAGACCCGCCGGCCGTGGAATATTGCTCATCTTCGGCCTTATTACACCTAAGCCACTGGCTCTTGTGATGTACATATCTCGACAATGTATATATTATGATGAATATAATAAAGCCGTCATCCCTGATAATTCAGGGCCTCTGTCATTTCATTTTTTTCAAAAATAATGAGTCTTTATATTTACTTCATATGATCACTTGGGGGCTTCTTGCTCATCGAGCATAGCTATGACTACCCTCTTCATCCGGCTTGTACGTAATGATTATTAAATACTTGGGGGCTTCCTGCTCATTGAGCATAGCTGTGATTACCCTATTCATCCGGCTTGTACGCCTGGAATGAAATATTACTTGGGGGCTCTTTGTTCAACGGGCAAGAGTTTTTATGACCCTTGTAATAGACTTGGAAGCCAGGTGTATTCACGTAAAAACCCAGGTTATCTTGCCTTTGAAGTCTGCCACTCCGCCCAGATTGACTAGAATGACTCGCCGTACTTTTGACAAGTTAATCTTATACAGACATTGAACTTGTCAAAGTTAAAACGATGATTGGTCATGTGAGGCCCGGCTTATAAGGTTAAGTGAAGGTTTAACTCAACGGCTGTGCGGCCCTTTGACAATACTTCATTTGAGGGTTTGGCAGCCTATGAAAGCCTTGTTTTTGTCTTTTGATTTATATTTGATTTGAGTATTTTGTGACATGTTGATACATGGTTGAAAACCAATGATTAAGTGAAGGTTTAAAACGATGATTGGTCATGTGAGGCCCGGCTTATAAGGTTAAGTGAAGGTTTAACTCAACAGCTGTGCGGCCCTTTGACAACACTTGATTTGAGGGTTTGGCAGCCTATGAAAGCCTTGTTTTTGTCTTTTGATTTATATTTGATTTGAGTATTTTGTGACATGTTGATACATGGCTGAAAACCAATGAGGGCTATGATGCCTTATGGTTCACATATAAATCTATCCGTAGTTTGTTAACCCGGCTTGGCTTTGGACTAAAAGTCGCCAATGTATAATAGTCTTATATACTTAGAAGCGTTGTGCCCTAAGTTTTGGGATATTAATCCTTGCTGCATATGATGTTGTAAGCCGACAGTATATGTCAATTGAACAAGGCATTGTGCGCTCAATCTTTTGGGTTGTAACCCTCACTGAATAGGTATGATAAGCCGGCAGTATGTGCAAATATCACATGTATGATATTTTGTTATAATTATATAAGGTTATGATTAAACCGGCCCTGGTTATGGACTGCCTTTAGTCACCAATGGTTTTTATAGTGTATTGTGACGCGCTGATAACCCACAAGTGTAGGGGATCGCAACAGTTTTCGATAAGTAAGAGTGTCGAACCCAACGAGGATCTAAAGGTAGAATAAATATTCCCTCAAGTTGTATCGACCACCGATACAACTCTAGCACGCTTGACGTTCGCTTTATCTAGAACAAGTATGAAACTAGAAGTACTTTGTAGGTGTGATATGATAGGTTTGCAACATAATAAAGAACGCGTAAATAAAAAGTAGGTACTGTTTATATAAAGATGCAATAAAGTAAATATAGCGAGTGTGGAAAAGTGGTGATAGGAGTTGTAGAATTGTCCCTAAGCAATTGACTATGTTACTAGACCAGTAATTACTATTGCAATTCTATTTGAGGGAGAGGCATAAGCTAACATACTTTTTCTTCTTGGATCATATGCACTTATGATTGGAACTCTAGCAAGCATCCGCAACTACTAAAGATCATTAAGGTAAAACCCAACCATAGCATTAAAGTATCAAGCCCCTTTATCCCATACGCAACAATCCCCTTACTCGGGTTTGTGTTTCAATTACTCACGCAACCCACTATAAGCGAATCATGAATGCATTGCAACACCCTACAGCGGGAATCCCTCATGCTTGTGCGACACGGAGGGCACCATAGGACAACAACAATAATAAAACATGCAACTCAAACCAATCATAGCAATTCATCAATCACCGATAGGACAATGGAAATCTACTCAGACATCATAGGATGGAAACACATCATTGGAAAATAATATGAAGCATAAAGCACCATGTTCAAGTAGAGGGTACAGCCGTACGCGGGAGAGTGGACCGCTGAATATAGATGGGGGAAGGTGATGGAGATGTTGGTGAAGATGACGGCGGTGTTGGTGAAGATCGCAGTGATGATGATGGCCCCCGGCGGCGTTCCGGCGCCACGGGAAGCAAGGGGGAGAGAGCCCCCCCCCTTCTTCTTCTTCTTCCTTGACCTCCTCCCTAGATGGGAGAAGGGTTTCCCCTCTGGTCCTTGGCTCCCATGGCGTGGGAGGGGCGAGAGCCCCTCCGAGATTGGATCTATCTCTCTGTTTCTGCCTTCTCAGATTCTACCCCTTCACCGTTTCTTTAATATCCGGAGATCCGTAACTCCGATTGGGGTGAATCTTTCGCACAGATTTTTCTCGTAAAATTAGCTTTCTTGCGGCAAAAGAAGGGCGTCAACCGCCTTACGGGTGGCCCACGAGAGTCCAGGGCGCGCCTAGGGGGGAGGGCGCGCCCCCCAGTCTTGTGGCCACCCCGGACACCGTTTCGCGTTGATTCTTCCTCCGGAAAATCCCAATTATTCCAAAATAATTCTCCATCCGTTTTATCCCGTTTAGATTCCGTTTGATATGGGTATTCTGCGAAACAAAAAAATGCAACGGATAGGAACTGGCACTGGGCACTGGATCAATATGTTAGTCCCAAAAAATAGTATAAGAAGTTGCCAAAAGTACATAAAAGTTGTAGAATATTGGCATGGAACAATCAAAAATTATAGATACGACGGAGATGTATCAGCATCTCCAAGCTTAATTCCTACTCGTCCTTGAGTAGGTAAATGATAAAAAAGATAATTTTTGATGTGGAATGCTACCTAGCATAATCTTGATCATATGTCTAATCATGGGATGAATATTAAGACACGAGTGATTCAAAGCAATAGTCTATCATTTGACATAAAAACGATAATACTTTGAGCGTACGAATAAAGCAATCATGTCTTTTCAAAACAACATGGCCAAATAAAGTTATCCCTACAAAATCATATAGTCTGGCTGTTGCTCTATCTTCATCATACAAAGTATTTAATCATGCACAACCCCGATGACAAGCCAAGCAATTTTTTCATACTTTAGTAATCTCAAACTTTTTCAAATTTCACGCAATACATGAGCGTGAGCCATGGATATAGCACTATAGGTGGAATAGAATAGTGGTTGGAGAAGACAAAAAGGAGAAGAAAAGTCTCACATCAACTAGGCGTATCAACGGGCTATGGAGATGCCCATCAATAGATATCAATATGAGTGAGTAGGGATTGCCGTGCAACGGATGCACTAGAGCTATAAGTGTATGAAAGCTCAAGCTGAAAACTAAGTGGGTGTGCATCCAACTTGCTTGCTCATGAAGACCTCGGGCATTTGAGGAATCCCATCATCGGAATATACAAGCCAAGTTCTATACTGAAAATTCCCACTAGTGTATGAAAGTGAAAGCATAGGAGGCTCTCTCTATGAAGAACATGGTGCTACTCTGAAGCACAAGAGTGGTAAAAGGATAGTAACATTGCCCCTTCTCTCTTTTTCTCTCTTTTTTCTATTTTCTTTTTTTTCTTTTTCCTTTTTTTTTCTCTTTTTTGGTGGGCTTCTTTGGCCTCTTTTTTTTATTTGGGCTTCTTTGGCCTCTTTTATTTTTCATAAATTCCGGAGTCTCATCCCGACTTGTGGGGGAATCATAGTCTCCATCATCCTTTCCTCACTGGGGCAATGCTCTAATAATGATGATCATCACACTTTTATTTACTTACAACTCAATATCTAGAACAAAGATACAACTCTATATGAATGCCTCCAGTGGTGTACCAGGATGTGCAATGATCTAGCATAGCAATGACATAAAAAACGGCCAAGCCATGAAAACATCATGCTAGCTATCTTACGATCATGCAAGGCAATATGACAATGAATGCTCAAGTCATGTATATGATGATGATGGAAGTTGCATGGCAATATATCCAGGAATGGCTATGGAAATGACATGATAGGTTGGTATGGTGGCTGTTTTGAGGAAGATATAAGGAGGCTTATGTGTGACAGAGCGTATCATATCACGGGGTTTGGATGCACCGGCGAATTTTGCACCAACTCTGAAGGTGAGAAAGGGCAATGCACGATACCGAAGAGGCTAGCAACGATGGAAGGGTGAGAGTGCGTATAATCCATGGACTCAACATTAGTCATAAAGAACTCATATACTTATTGCAAAAATCTACAAGCCATTGAAAACAAAGTACTACGCGCATGCTCCTAGGGGGATAGATTGGTAGGAAAAGACCATCGCTCGTCCCCAACCGCCACTCATAAGGAAGACAATCAATAAATAAAATTGTGCTCCAACTTCATCACAAAGTGGTTCACCATACGTGCATGCTACGGGAATCACAAACCTCAACACAAGTATTTCTACTAATCCACAGCCACCCACTAGCATGACTCTAATATCACCACCTTTATATCGCAAAACTATTGCAAGGAATCAAACATATCATATTCACCGATCTACAAGTGTATGTAGGATTTTATGACTAACCATGTGAATGACCAATTCCTGTCATCTCTCTAAATAGATATAAGTGAAGCAAGAGAGTTTAATTCTTTCTACAAAAGATATGACCACGCTCTAACAAATATAAGTGAAGCAAAAGAGCATTCTACAAATGGCGGTTTTCTATGTAAAGGGAAACAGGCAATCCAAACTTCAAATAATATAAGTGAAGCACATGAAGCATTCTATAAAGCGATACTCAAAAGATTTAAGTGAAGTGCAATGAGCATTATATAAATCAACCAAGGACTATCTCATACCAGCATGGTGCATAAAATAAAAAAAGTGAAAACTAAATGCAAAAGACGCTCCAAGACTTGCACATAATGCATAAACAAAACGAATCCGAAAACATACCGATACTTGTTGAAGAAAGAGGGGATGCCTTCCGGGGCATCCCCAAGCTTAGACGCTTGAGTCTCCTTGGATATTTACTTGGGGTGCCTCGGGCATCCCCAAGCTTGAGCTCTTGCCTCTCTTCCTTTTCCTCATATCGAGACCTCCTCGTTTAGACACTTCATCCACACAAAACTTCAAAAGAAAACTCGGTAAGATCCGTTAGTATAGTAAAGAAAATCACCACTCTAAGTACTGTTGCAAACCAATTCATATTTTGTTTTTGCATTGTGTCTACTGTAATATAACTTTTTCATGGCTTAATCCACTGATATAAATTGATAGATTCATCAAAACAAGCAAACTATGCATCAAAAACAGAATCTATCAAAAACAGAACAGTCTGTAGCAATCTGAACATCCACCATACTTCTGGTATGCCAAAAATTCTGCAAAAATTAGGAAAAATAAAAAATTTGTATAGAAAGACAGTGAAAGAGGAATGATAACCAATTGACGTTCCAGATAAAAATGTAAAATCGCGCACTACAGCCAAAGTTTCTGTCCTGCACCGTACAAACCAACAAGCATTGTAAACACCCTAAAGGCAAACCTTAGCACATTAATTTTATAGTACAATAGAAATATACAGGGGGATAATTATTTTTGTTGAAAAGTTTCTGTAATAAAGATTCACAAAGTTTCCGTGAGCATGAACAAAGTTCAAGGCTAGCTCCCACTTCAACAATGCTTGTCTTTCTCACTTTCACTTTCCTTTTTGAAAAGTTTTTTTTAGGTTCCCCTATTTATTTATTTTTTTGTTTTTAAACTATATGAAAACACTGAACAGAAATAAATGGCTCTCTAAAACTTCCGGGTTGTCTCCCTGGCAGCGCTTTCTTTAAAGCCATTAAGCTAGGCATTTAGTCCTCAAGTAATGAATCCACCCGGATCCCAAGGTATATCAAAGCCAATTTTAATTAACAATGATTTGTAATTTAGTAGTGAGCATAAAGTAACATATATCAAGCAATGACAAAGTCTAACTCTCTTCCTATGCATCGACATGTCATAAAAGAACAATTCATGCACACCAAGTAAAGGCCAATGCATAGTATAAGCAGTTTCTTGCAATTCTATCATATTGGAAACATAGAGAGGTGGAGATACAGTTCCTCTATCATAATAATTGCAAGTAGGAGCAGCAAGCACATGCATATTACATTCATCAAAATCATCATGTGCAATGGTAAAAGGCAACCCATCAATATAATCCTTAATAAGCACAAACTTCTCCGATATAGTGTGGTCGGGAGAATTCAAAAAGATAATAAGACTATCATGCATGGGTGTAATAGCAACAATTTCATGTTTAACATAAGGAACTATAGCAAGTTCATCTCCATAAGCATCATTCATATTGGCATCTTGGCCATAAGCATAGCAAGCATCATCAAAAAGGGATATTACAAACAAATTCAAGGGATCATAGCAATCATCCTTCGGTAAGCACGAAGGGGAGTTAAACAATGTATGAGTTGAAGAGTTACTCTCATTAGAAGGTGGGCACAGGTAGCTAATCCGCTCTTCCTCTTTTTGTTCTTCGCTCTCCTCATCATCTTTTTCATCCAATGAGCTCACTGTTTCATGAATTTCTTCTTTCATAGCTTCCTACAAATTATTAGTCTCTTCTTGGCAGCGGAGACTTCCTCAATAAATGCATTAATATAGTAATTGTAATCATAATTTTCATAGCAATATCTAAGTATAGCAAGATTTTCAGGCCTATAAACACCATCATCATCAAAAGCTTCATACTTTTCATACAAAGATTCAATTTCATAAGCAGCCTTAAAAGCAACAAATTCTTCTATTTGTTCAACATCATAGTAATCATATATACCATTAGCATAAGAAGCTAATGTTTCATTATCATTAAATTTGCATGAAAAGGGAAGGTGTGGAGCCTTCATCCTAGAGCAACAAGTAATATCATATCTCAAGGATAGATCCCGGGCATGCCAACACAACATAATAAATTGGTCCCATAATAGTTTCCCTTTTTGTGTCGAGCGATAATCCCTAAAGTATTCACGTTGAATCCCATTATAAAGTTGAATGGGTGAGGGAGTCCTGGACTAGGGGGTGTCCGGATAGCCGGACTATCATTATCCGCCGGACTCCAAGACTACGAAGATACAAGATTGAAGACTCTGGCTCGTGTCCAGAAGGTACTTTCCTTGGCGTGGAAGGCAAGCTTGGCAATACGGATATGTAGATCTCCTACCATTGTAACCGACTCTATGTAACCCTAGCCCTCTTCGGTGTCTATATAAACCGGAGGGCTTTAGTCCGTAGGACAACATACATCTCAACAATCATACCATAGGCTAGCTTCTAGGGTTTAGCCTCCTTGATCTCGTGGTAGATCTACTCTTGTACTACCCATATCATCAATATTAATCAAGCAGGACGTAGGGTTTTACCTCCATCAAGAGGGCCCGAACCTGGGTAAAAACATTGTGTCCCTCGTCCCTTGTTACCATCCGCCTAGACGCACAGTTCGGGACCCCCTACCCGAGATCCGCCGGTTTTGACACCGACATTGGTGCTTTCATTGAGAGTTCCTCTGTGTCGTCGCCGATAGAGCGGATGCCTCCACCCGTCTTCAAAGACGGTGTTTTCGCCGGAGAGGCCTTGGCCGCCGGCCAAACTATCCAGCTTGGTGGTTTTCTCATGACCGCCAGTCCGGCCGCCGCTCCGGCAATGACTTCTCAAGTCGTCGGAAGCAATCTCCGTGTCAGCCCTAAAGCTGCCGAACAGTTAGATCCAATAGAGCTCTCGTCTGTTAACGAGCTCTTGGATCGCATCGCCGCCCTGGGAGTCGCTACGGAATACAATCAGATTGGGCTTAAAACCGATCTGAGAGAGATTAACTCTCCCCAGGCCACCCACCACGTCGCAGTGGTAGAGGAGCAACACAGCAATTCTTCGCCAGTGTTGAAAACAATTTATGTCCGGATTCCCGAACCCTCCATGCCGGATTCCCGCGGAGGGACGGACTTTGATCGAGCATTGAACTTAAAATCATGCATTGCCCCGGACTCGCTGGATTGTCTCCAGCAAACCAAGCTTCCGAATTCGGAAGCCCCTCGGCCTTTGAGCCCCAAGACGGGCAGGGATCCGGATTTTATTCCACCCACCCGCCCAGACATATGCGATCTATCTCTAATACGGCAAGAGCCTTCAGAAACAGTACATCATTACTGGGCCAGATTCCTCCTGGTTATGGACAGGATAAAGGACTGCTGAGAGGAAAACGCAATCTCAATCTTCTGCAATAACTGCATGGACAAGGGAATCCTGAACGCCATTGATCGTCGCAGCATTACGCGCTTCACCGATCTGGCGGCCATAGTACGAAAGTACTGTGCGATGGAAAGTTTCCGGAAAACCGAAAATCAATTTTGGGATAATCCGGCCCCAAACCCAGTCCGCAGCAAAAGGGCGCCTTACACTCACGCCCCAGATGCAAAAACAAAAAAACAAAAACCCGATAAGGGAAACGGAACCGTACTGGAGGGATGGCTCAATGGACCCTGTAAACTTCATAGTGCAGAGGGAGCCGTCCTAACACACAGCCTTAGAGCATGTTGGATATTACGGCAGGTGGCCAAAAGTGGCGAGGAACTTCTAGCTCCGGGAAACCACTCCAACAATACCAGCACGGTGTCAACAGTCTTCGAGACCTTTGCATCAAACAATATGCGAAAACGAACAATCCGCGAACTCGCCGAAGTCTACCAAACAGCAACAGCAAATCCATGGAGCGACACAGCTATTACTTTCAACGCCAGCGATGAGCCTAAATTCCGAACAACCAGAGCACCAGCTGCACTGGTACTTAGTCCCATAGTGGACGGCTTTCGACTGACAAAAGTCCTCATGGACGGCGGCAGCGGACTAAACCTCATTTACGAGGAAACTCTGCGAAAAATGGAAATCGATTGGAGCCGTATTGAGCAAAGCAGCACAACCTTTAGAGGAATAATCCCTAGCTGGGAAGCGCGCTGCACTGGAAAAATCACACTCGATGTGGTGTTCGGCTCTCCGGACAATTATAGATCCGAAGAAGTCACGTTCCAGGTGGCCCCGTTCAGCAGCGGGTATCACGCTATATTAGGGCGAGAGGCATTCACAATTTTTCAAGCAGTACCACATTACGGGTACATGAAGCTCAAAATGCCTGGGCCCAGCGGAATAATCACTCTCACTAGTGATTCGGACGTAGCACTCCGCGCCGAAAACAAGACAGCCGCACTAGCCCTCGAGGCACTATCCGAAGCCTTAGCGGCAGAGGAACTCACCGCGCTGCGCTCTACGGTGAACAGGGACGATGTGATACTCGATAAAAGATCCAAGTCCACCTCCTTCAAACCAGCAGATGAAATAATAAAATTCCAGGTCCATCCAACGGACCCAACAAAGACGGCCTCCATCGGGGCACAGTTGAACCCCGAAGTTGGCGCCGCACTGCGCGAATTCCTTCGGGAAAATTGGGATATCTTCGCCTGGCATCCTTCGGACATGCCCGGAATCCCTTGTAGGTTGGCAGAACACAGCCTAAACATCCTAAAAGGATTTAAGCTAGTCAAACAGGCTCTTTGACGATTTTCCGAACCCAAAAGACAGGCAATGGGAGAAGAGCTAGCCAAACTATTGGAAGCCGGATTCATTAGAGATATCAAACATCCGGACTGGCTAGCAAATTTGGTAATGGTACCAAAAAAGGATAAATCCTGGCGCCTCTGTGTCGATTTTAAAGACCTCAATAAAGCTTGCCCAAAGGATCCCTTCCCTCTCCCCCGCATCGATCAAATTATCGATGCCACAGTAGGGCACGATTCGGTGTGCTTCCTGGACGCATACTCTGGCTATCATCAAATCAAGATGGCGGAAGCAGACCAAGCTGCAACGGCATTTATCACTCCATATGGACCATTCTGCTTCAACACGATGCCCTTCGGACTTAAAAACGCCGGCGCAACATATTAGCGCATGATCCAAACATGTCTGGCCACCCAGATCGGCAAAACAGTCGAGGCATACGTAGACGACGTGGTCGTCAAAACAAAACACGACTTGAGGCTTACATTCGACAACCTCAGAGCATATGACATCAAGCTGAATCCGGAAAAATGCGTTTTCGGCGTACCAGCCGGAAAGCTGCTGGGCTTCATCGTATCCGGTAGAGGAATTGAGGCAAATCCGGCCAAAATCCGAGCTCTGTCACAGTTGGATATTCCAAAGGACCTCAAACAAATACAAAATTTAACAGGATGCGTGGCAGCCTTAAGCCGCTTTATCTCCCGTCTAGGAGAAAAGGCGTTGTCCCTTTATCGCCTCCTCAGGCGCACCGAACACTTCGAGTGGACGGATGCTGCCACTGCCAGACTCGAAGAAATAAAAGCCATACTGGCAACAAATTCGGTCCTGGCGGCGCCCACTCTGGGCGAACCAATGTTGTTATACATCGCAGCAACACATCAAGTTGTAAGCGCGGTCCTCGTCGTCGAACGAGCGACAGAAGGGCATAAATTCCCTCTTCAAAAACCAGTGTATTATGTATCCACTGTGTTAACCCCCTGCAAATCCCGTTACCCGCACTATCAGAAGATAGCATATGCGGTGTTCATGGCGTCTCGGAAGCTCCGGCACTACTTTCAAGAGTGTTCGATAACAGTGGCCTCTGAAGTACCACTCAATGACATTATAAATAACCGCGACGCAACGGGCAAGATAGCAAAATGGGCCATTGAGCTCTTACCATTCGACATCACTTACAAACCTCGACGAGCTATAAAGTCACAAGTTTTGGCTGACTTCATCGCCGAATGGACCGAAGCCGAACTCCCTAAAGAGTACGGCGCATACTCCAATTGGACTATGCATTTCGACAGTTCTAAAATGTTGGCTGGACTGGGGGCTGGCGTCGTACTGACGCCCCCCACCGGAGATACAGTCCAGTATGTACTTCAAATAATGTACACGGACTCCAACAATGCAGCCGAATACGAGGCCCTGTTACATGGTCTCCGGATGGCGGTCTCCATGGGCATTCAACGCCTAGAGGTGCGCGGGGACTCAAACCTTGCAATATCCCAAATAAACGGAGACTTCGACGCCAAGGATCCGAAAATGGCAGCATATCGCAACGCTGTCCTAAAAATGTCAGCTCGGTTTGAAGGACTTGAATTCCATCACATAGCCCGAGATAATAACCAAGCGGCCGACATTCTGCACGCATAGGTGCGAAACGTGATGCTGTCCCTCCAAACATCTTCCTGGAACGACTCTTCAAGCCATCCGTACTATGGGAAGAGGAGTCCGGTAGTGACAAACCGGAGAAAACCGCACCAACTGGTGATTCGGCAGATGACATAACACCCTCCGCCCACGTCATAATGGCAGTAATTGCCACGTGGACAGAACCTTTCCTAGCCTACTTACTTAGGCAGGAACTTCCCGAAGACCAAAACGAGGCCCGCTGCATAGTCCGGCGATCGAAGGCTTACTAGGTCCATGAGGGAGAACTTTACAAGAAAAGTACCACCGGAGTCCTTCAAAGGTGTATCTCCGAAGAAGAAGGGCGAAACCTCTTGGCTGAAATTCATGCCGGACTAGGCGGACACCACGCAGCAGCCCGGGCCCTTGTAGGAAAGGCATTCCGTATAGGATTTTATTGGCCGACGGCCCGTGCAGACGCACAGGACTTGGTCCAGCGATGCGTTGGTTGTCAACTCTTTGCTAATCAGAGCCATATGCCACCCACCGCCCTGAAAACCATACCCATTACCTGGCTGTTCGCGGTCTGGGGGCTTGACATGGTTGGACCCCTTAAAGGGGGAACCCACAAGAAAAAGTACCTATTGGTCATGGTGGATAAGTTCGCCAAATGGATAGAGGCCAAACCGGTCAAAACGGCAGAGTCCGGACTAGTGATAGACTTTATATCAGGGGTGGTACACTGTTACGGAGTCCCCCACAGCATCATCACCGACAACGGCACGAATTTCACGGCCGATGAGGTTAAGTCATGGTGCAAAAATATGGGCATCAAGCTCAACTATGCGTCAGTCTATCACTCTCAAACCAACGGTCAAGTGGAAAGAGCAAATGGTCTAATAATGAGCGGCATTAAACCCAGACTAGTGAGGTCACTCACTAAATCCGACACACAATGGGTCAAGGAGCTCGACTCCGTACTCTAGGGGCTGCGGACAACGCCTAACCATACTACCGGATTCACACCATTTTTTATGGTATACGGCGCAGAGGCAGTCTTGCCCTGTGACATTATTCATGACTCACCTCAAGTGCGCATGTATGAGGAAAGAGAGGCCGAGCTAGATCGGCAGGACAGCTTGGACACATTGGAGGAAGAACGTGACGTCGCGAAGGCTCGTTCCGCATTCTATCAGCAGCAGGCCCGAAGAGATCAAAGCAGAGAAGTACGGGCCAAGACCTACAACGTTGGTGAACTAGTTCTACGCCTGTCGGACAAGAAAAAGGACAAGCTCAAGCTCAGATGGGAGGGCCCCTTCATTATCGATCAAGTACTGACCGACGGAGCATACCGTCTACGAAATGCGTCGGATAACCGACTCGAGCCGAACCCATGGAACGCAACCCGCCTCCAACGATTCTATGCCTAGCGCCGGACTAAGAATTCGTCCCCTTCCCCAGTCCAAACTTTCATATTTCGGCTGTCTTTTGTTTCTCTTTTTTATCCTTTTCAATTAAAAGCCCTTCCGGGCCTATTTTTGCATTCTTTGCATACGCATGATGTGCCATCTGCACTCATTGTTCCTGGGGGCTTCTTTTACAGAAGCTTAATTATAAGGGTTTCATACCCAACACATGTGTCAAGCTTCCACATGTACCTTTTACTCGCCATTATATGCATCGATATGACTTAAGTTTTGGCCAAGCTGGGTTGCCTGGCTCCTGTGCTTACCCCTACGTTGCCGATTGTTCGGCTAGGAGGTAAAGGGAGCACCTCTGTGATTGTTACTGCCGGGTCAGCCGGATGTGTACCTCAGACTGGGTGAAGCCGAAAGCTAGCGTTCTTAAGGGAATATTCGGTCGGTGATTTAAAAGATGACTTTTTACCTAATTTATCTATCTGCCCCCAGATGTTTCACTACTTTCTTTGCAGTCCGGACATGCACTTTAGGGCATGCCTCCCAGCGAAAGGAACCCTTAACGGAACTATTCTCCCTGGAAGATGTTTCTTACTAACCATGTAATATAACATAACTAGTTGGGCACTTGTCTGATAAAGCACTAATGACCCCTACGCCTGGTCTCCATGCATACCCCGGTTTTTTCATAACCGAGAAGGTATTCGGACACACTCCGGACTCTAGGGTCCCGAGGTCGAAGTGAAAAGGTCGGCAAAGACAAACGATCTACAATCGGACTAGAAGGCATTTCACATGTCACTTTAAAGGATAACATACATTGTCAAATTTATTGATTGTATTCCTCCTCAATCCCGTCTAACAGGCTGTCTAGTTTACAGTCCCGTTGGGAAAATTTAGCAGCCAACTCTACTTGGCTGTACACTAAACTCACAGGGATCTCCTTCCCATCGGGTCCCACCGGTCCAACTTCGGCCATGTGGTTGGGATCCGCCTTCTTGTACCGCGTCTTCACCATGGCCCAAGCCTCCCTGGCACCTTGACGGCAAGCCGAAATCTTCCACAAACGGAAGCGCTGCCGCACTCCCTGTAGCTTCTCCGCAAGCTCCCCGAGGCCCTCGGGAAGGGTGAGGGCTGGCCACAAATCCTGAACGACGCCACCCATTTCCTGCCGAACTCGTTCGAGTAGCTGCAATAGTTTGGGAAGTTGATCACCCATTGATATGGGCATCTCCTCTGCAGGACGACCCGTGAGTATACCTACAAGACATATCATGTCAAAACACTTCCTCGCCGAACTCTTCTTTTCAAAAGAGTTCGCTCAAACACTTACTATATATGCCGCGACGAAGCCGCTGATTCTCCTTAACGGAGCCGGACAGCTCGGCCTGTGCACCTTTCAGCTCTTCTCCGAGCTTGGCGTTGGCATCTTGGAGCTTGTTCCTTTCTTGCTGAACCCTATTCAGCACGCTCTCGCCGGCCTTTAGCTGGCGCAGCAGTGCGTGCCTGTCCGGATCTTGTCCGGCGGTACCTGCAATGTCATTATTAGACTCACGCGCACGCCGCACAGCGCTTATGTTTAAAAATGTGTTACCAGGAGGGGTCTTTGCGTCTCCTCCTGCGGCAGCAAGTGCGGCCTCCAGTTGGGCCTTGCAATCTTGCAGCTCTCGGGACAGCTGGGCGTTCTTCTCGGTAAGCGCCTGCATTTTCAAATGATCCTTAAATCAGTTCGCATAAACTACTTTAAGTCTCGGGGGATACTGGTATATAACCATTGAAATTCCCTTACCCGTGTGTCTTTCACATACTGCTCCGTGGCTCTGGTAAAACCATCTTGAGCGGCACGGAGATGCGCGTCCCCTGCGTTAAAGGCATCCAATGCCTCAGGGGAAAAGCACGCTTCACGAAATACAGTCCGGCGGCGCCTATGATTCATGGCGCTCTCCACCTCAGACTTGGTGGCGGACAGTCTGTCGGTATCCTCCGTTGGAGAAGGATCCGGCTCGCGTCTTGCGTTTGCCTCCCCCTCCAGGTCGGGCGCTGGAGCCTGGCCGGTGTTGGTCGGATCGGCAATTCCGGCGCTCGCAGTCCGGCAAGCGCTATTTCTCCTACAGAGATCATGAGCTCTCAGGCGTTTCCTTGGAACGTTGCTCTGAAAATTCGAATACGAGCTATACCTTTGCGGCGACGTTTCCGTCCGCATTGCGCTCCTTTTCCGCCTGCTGGTCCGGACTGGCCTCTGTGGGTCAGGCGCCGCAGGCTCGGCTTCCTGCCGTAAAGGCGCTTCTTGCAAAATACCATCGTTTGGTCAGAAATGGATAGGGAAGAAATACCGGTGTCCGGACTTCGGTCGCGGTCACCTGGGAAGCCGGACTTCGTCCGGGGTAGTCCGCCATAATGGCCACCAGAGCATTGTCTATGCTGAGCTGGTGATACACCCCGTCGATCAGCTCCACCTCGATGTCCGGGTCCTCTTCGGAGGCCGGACCCAGGGATCCTTCCGGATCCTCAGGTTGCGGAGCGGGACTCACCATGTCCTCCACAGTCCGGCGTAGATCCTGCGCCGAAGACATAATATAAGAAGCTTAAACTTCGAAAGCTTGGGTTGAGCCCTTCGAGGTATTCACTTACCCATCCTCTGGGGTTGATCATGGAAAACCCGTTTAAAGGGTTCGTTCGAAGGAAATCCTCCTTCTCCCCCTTATACAGGCCGGACAGGATCTTTGCCAGATCCTCGGCCGAATCCGGCCCTTTGCGGCCGTGCCGGGTGGCATCGTCTTCCCCGTTGAAATCCCACATAGGGTGGCCTCTGTACTGCAGTGGCTGTACCCCTCGCTTGATGCATGTCGCCATGACTCCGATCATGGTCAAGCCGGAATGAGCCATTAATCTTATCCGGCCCATCAAGTAATGGACGCTCTTGTCTTCCTCCAATCGGGGGCTCCGCGGGCGCCAGCTGAAGAGTTTCTTCAAGGGAGCAGTACTAAACTCCGGGAGCCTGATCCGGACTAGATCTGGCAGCGGGGCGTCTCCAATATAAAACCACTCCGAGGGCCAGTCTTCGGACGCCTTCTTGGGAGTGCCGGAGAGGTATCCGGTCCCGGCGATGCGCCATATTTCGGCGCCGCCCACTTGATATATGGACCCCTCATGAGAACGGGGCACGAGGCAAAACAGCCTCTTCCACAAAGCAAAATGGGGCTCGATGCCCAGGAATAGCTCACAAAGAGCTACGTAGCCCGCGATATGCAGCACAGAAGCGGGCGTGAGGTGGTGGAGCTGGAGTCCGTAGAACTTCAGGAGCCCGCGGAGGAACGGATGTATTGGAAATCCGAGCCCCCTTATCAGATAGGGGACGAAGCACACTCGCTCCTCCTTATTGGGGCTTGGAGTGTCCTCCGCCTGCCTCCCACCTTGATAAGTAACCAGTCCAGCCCGGACTGGAACCATGAAGGCCGGAGGGAGAAACCCCTCCATTTGGAGCTTCACTAGCTCATTGTGCGAAATAGAGCACCTCCTCCAATTCCCCGGCGGTGGGCTGGGAGCGCGTGAAGAAGAGCCGCGTTGACGATCCATGGTGGAATGGATTTCTAGGTCAGAGGCGCTTCGATGGAGTATACGCGGGAGGAAGGCGGTGCGGTTTGGATCTGGATTCTTGCACCTTTTATAGGCGGACGACTCGCACAATTAGGGGGTGAAATGCAAAAGACACCCTGGCTTTTCGCATTCGTGCGACGCATGGAAGAGGGCCATTATTTGGCGTAGAAGCCGAGGAGCACAGTATTCAAGATGAAGCCGGACACTATTCGGCTGGTACATGGAATTTGATGGGAGAACCCGCCTTGCAACGCCGAAGACTATAAACGCGCTGGACTTATCGTCATTGAAGCCTTGTTCGGGGGCTACTGAGGGAGTCGTGGACTAGGGGGTGTCCGGGTAGCCGGACTATCATTATCCGCCGGACTCCAAGACTACGAAGATACAAGATTGAAGACTCCGGCTCGTGTCCGGAAGGTACTTTCCTTGGCGTGGAAGGCAAGCTTGGCAATACGGATATGTAGATCTCCTACCATTGTAACCGACTCTGTGTAACCCTAGCCCTCTCCGGTGTCTACATAAACCGGAGGGCTTTAGTCCGTAGGACAACATACATCTCAAAAATCATACCATAGGCTAGCTTCTAGGGTTTAGCCTCCTTGATCTCGTGGTAGATCTACTCTTGTACTACCCATATCATCAATATTAATCAAGCAGGACGTAGGGTTTTACCTCCATCGAGAGGGCCCGAACCTGGGTAAAAACATTGTGTCCCTCGTCCCTTGTTACCATCCGCCTAGACGCACAGTTCGGGACCCCCTACCCGAGATCCGCCGGTTTTGACACCGACAATGGGGTTTTCTCAGGATTATCACAGTAGTACATAATATCTTTCACATAATGAGAATCGAGGGTTTTAGGAGTTACCCCATCTTCATGAGTAACAAGTACACCTAATTTTTTTGGTATTTCGTGTTCCATATCCAGAACTAAAGATAGAGAACAACTTAGAACAGCAAATAAAATTTACTTAGTGATAAAGCAAACAAGCACACACGAGAATATTCACCCCACGCTATGACTCCCCGGCAACGGCGCCAGAAAAAGGTCTTGATAACCCACAAGTGAAGGGGATCACAATAGTTTTCGATAAGTAAGAGTGTCGAACCCAACAAGGAGCTAAAGGTAGAATAAATATTCCCTCAAGTTCTATCGACCACCGAAACAACTCTACGCACACTTGACGTTCACTTTACCTAGAACAAGTATGAAACTAGAAGTACTTTGTAGGTGTGATATGATAGGTTTGCAAGATAATAAAGAACGCGTAAATAAAGAGTAGGTGCTGTTTATATAAAGATGCAATAAAGTAAATATAGCGAGTGTGGAAAAGTGGTGGTAGGAGTTGTGGAATTGCCCCTAAGCAATTGACTACGTTACTAGACCGGTAATCGCTATTGCAATTCTATTTGAGGGAGAGGCATAAGCTAACATACTTTCTCTTCTTGGATCATATGAACTTATGATTGGAACTCTAGAAAGCATCCACAACTACTAAAGATCATTAAGGTAAAACCCAACCATAGCATTAAAGTATCAAGTCCCCTTTATCCCATAAGCAACAATCCCCTTACTCGGGTTTGTGTTTCAGTCACTCATGCAACCCACTATAAGCGAATCATGAAGGCATTGCAACACCCTACAGAGAGAATCCCTCACACTTGCGCGACACGGAGGGCACCATAGGATAACACCAATAATAAAACATGCAACTCAAACCAATCATACAATTCATCAATCACCGAAGGACAATGGAAATCTACTCAGATATCATAGGATGGCAACACATCATTGGAAAATAATATGAAGCATAAAGCACCATGTTCAAGTAGAGGGTACAGTGGGATGTGGGAGAGTGGACCGCTGAATATAGATGGCGGAAGGTGATGGAGATGTTGGTGAAGATGACGTCGGTGTTGGTGAAGATCGCAGTGATGATGATGGCCGCCTGCGGCGTTCCGGCGATACCGGAAGCAAGGGGGAGAGAGACCCCCTTCTTCTTCTTCTTCCTTGACCTCCTCCCCAGATGGGAGAAGGGTTTCCCCTCTGGTCCTTGGCTCCGATGGCGTGGGAGGGGCGAGAGCCCCTCCGAGATTGGATCTATCTCTCTGTTTCTGCCTTCTCAGATTCTACCCCTTCACCGTTTCTTTTATATCCGGAGATCCGTAACTCCGATTGGGGTGAATCTTTCGCCCAGATTTTTCTCGTAAAATTAGCTTTCTTCCGGCAAAAGAAGGGCATCAACCGCCTTACGGGTGGCGCATGAGAGTCCAGGGCGCGCCCAGGGGGGAGGGCGCGCCCCTGTCTCGTGGCCACCCCGGACACCGTTTCGCGTTGGTTCTTCCTCCGGAAAATCCCAAACATTCCAAAATAATTCTCCATCCGTTTTTATCCCGTTTGGATTCCGTTTAATATGGGTTTTTTGTGAAACAAAAAATACGCAACAGACAGGAACTGGCACTGGGCACTAGATCAATATGTTAGTCCCAAAAAATACTATAAAAACTTGCCAAAAGTACATAAAATTTGTAGAATATTGGCATGGAACAATCAAAAATTATAGATACGACGGAGACGTATCACGCGCCCTGCGGTAAACCGCCAGGGTACTTGTGATCTGTTTGTGTGTAGGTAAAATACTATATCCACTAGTACAACAAGCTACTAAACAAATGGTTTTTAACCCCGTTTCCCGACGGCCTTTTGAACCGTCACCAAGTGAGTGTGGGTGATAGGGGGGGTCCTTCCCAGACGACCCAGAAACCGTCGAGGATATGCCCTCCTGGCACACACGCTCGGCAAAATGAGGTCGTGTGCGATCGACGAGCACTCAAATACAGAAATACGTACAGTAGTGCTAAAAATCCAATTATACATGCAAAATCATTTTCGGTCGTAAGTACATCCCACACAGTCATCCAGCGCTAAACGTTTCTGTTCATATATACATGCCACACAGTCGCTCCAAGAAAAACATTTCTGTTCGCAAGTACATCACACACAATTTTCCCGGTTAAATCGTTTGTGATAGAGTTTCCATTGCACACGGATTAACAATTTTATCGTTTGCGTTATTGAATGCCTCACACACGGTGCGTAGAAGAAACTGTGTGTCAAGGGCTGTCCATCACACACAGTTTTTATGTGGTAAGCGTTTGCGCCAGGTGGCCTAACGCAAACAGTTTTCAAGAGGATGTCGTGTGTGATTGTTCATTAATCTAACACGGTTTATTCCTAGAATCTGTGTGCGTTATTGAATGCATCGCTTACGGTGTTTTCTCAATAATCGTTTGCAATAGAAAAACCCAATTAGCAGGCTAATTATCTGATTATTAATAATCCATTTATTAATCTAATTGACATTTCATATTAAGCACACAATATATTTCATTTTCATAATTGAAATACATCAGAGTACAACATCATATAGCTTCAGCACTCACCTACCCCATTACACAACTACACCAGGACCAAGTTTCACATGCAATATCTATAACCTTTCGAAATTAGCATCATAGACAGTACATAGACAGATGTATCTCATCTGGAAAACTGCTGAAGCAAAAGGCGAAAATTGCCTTGATTGATGTTGAAGGTCTTTGTAACTTTAGGCCAGTGCATGTGGATGATTGACCGTCCATCCTTCGTCCTCTTCAGGAACACTTCAATATTGAACCGTGGGTGTTGTATGAATACCTTCCTCGCCTCCTGACCATACAGGTGGTTTGAGAGGTAATTATCAGTGAACTGCTTTGGAGAGGCCTGAAAACAAGGATGTGCATAAATATCTTCTCTATATTGGAAATGGGGCAAGGGAATAAAAAAGGCAAGGCATAATAGTTAGTACCATCATGTAGTGAACTGATGTCTTCTCCATTGTGCACACAAACATCTTGTTTTTTTTTGTCTCTAATTTCTTTATCCTAACAATCTTTCTGAGTTTCTTGACTTGGCTAATATTCATGGACAACTCATTTCCCCATATGCAAAAAGGGTTGAACAATAGGTCAAAACCTCTGACAGCATGACCTACATGTGCAAGACCAAATTGTTAAAAACCTAAATATTAGAATGGTTCCTGCAATTGCACAATAATGTGCTATTAGAGAACGGATCATGCACGTGCTAACCTCGATTGTAAACCTCAGTGCTTCCCATTGTTTCCCTGCAACACATCTAAGGTAGTTAGTCATCAGGTTAAGTAAGGGTTCGCATGCTATCAGTAAAATATGTTGATGAAAAATAAGCACATTGCAGATTGATCAGATTAATTCAAGCCACATGGAAAACCCATTTATCCAAACCAAGCATGATTAAGAACTAGGAAATATAGCACTTGTATATGTTTCTCATGTATTAAGTGCAGCCAAATTCGATTTATTCCTCACATGGTATACAATAACAGAATGCAGCCACAATAATTGGACATCGCATTGCAGAATTGAACCAAGCAGTTAACTAAACACCACAACAAATGAACCAAACGTTAACTGAGCACCACATTGCACAATATAACATACTCCTAATAGAAGATCAGAAAGTTAACCAAACCAAGCATGCTTAATGATGACCCACAAGTATAGGGGATCTATCGTAGTCCTTTCGATAAGTAAGAGTGTCGAACCCAACGAGGAGCAGAAGGAAATGACAAGCGGTTCTTAGTAAGGTATTCTCTGCAAGTGCTGAAATTGTAGGTAACGGATAGTTTTGTGATAAGATAATTTGTAAAGGGTAACAAGCAATGAAAGTAAATAAAGTGCAGCAAGGTGGCCCAATCCTTTTTGTAGCAAAGGACAAGCCTGGACAATTTCTTATAATGAGAAAAGCACTCCCGAGGACACATGGGAATTATCGTCAAGCTAGTTTTCATCATGCTCATATGAAGCGTTCGGTACTTTGATAATTTGATATGTGGGTGGACCGGTGCTTGGGTACTTCCCTTTCTTGGACAAGCATCCCACTTATGATTAACCCCTATTGCAAGCATCCGCAACTACAAAAGAAGTATTAAGGTAAACCTAACCATAGCATGAAACTAGTGGATCCAAATTAGCCCCTTACGAAGCAACGCATAAACTAGGGTTTAAGCTTCTGTCACTCTAGCAACCCATCATCTACTTATTACTTCCCAATGCCTTCCTCTAGGCCCAAATAATGGCGAAGTGTCATGTAGTCGATGTTCACAAAACACCACTAGAGGAGAGACAACATACATCTCATCAAAATATCGAACGAATACCAAATTCACATGACTACTAATAGCAAGACTTCACCCATGTCCTCGGGAACAAACGTAATGACTCACAAAGCATATTCATGTTCATGATCAGAGGAGTATTAATATGCATTAAGGATCTGAACATATGATCTTCCACCAAGTAAACCAATTAGCATCAACTACAAGGAGTAATCAACACTACTAGCAACACACAGGTACCAATTTGTGGTTTTGATACAAGATTGGATACAAGAGATGAACTAGGGTTTTGAGAGGAGATGGTGCTGGTGAAAATGTTGATGGAGATTGACCCCCTCCCGATGATAGGATCATTGGTGATGACGATGGTGATGATTTCCCCCTCTCGGAAGGAAGTTTCCCCGGCAGAACAGCTCCGCCGGAGCCCTAGATTGGTTCCGCCAAGGTTCCGCCTCGTGGCGGCGGAGTTTCGTCCCGTAAGCTTGCTTATGACTTTTTCCAGGGTAAAAGCCTTCATATAGTAGAAGATGGGCACCGGAGGGCCAACAGGGGGCCTAGGAGACAGGGGCGCGCCCAGTGGGGGGGGGGGCACGCCCCCACCCTCCTCGCCAGGGTGTGGGCCCCCTCTGGTATTTTCTTCGCTCAATAATTCTTATTAATTCCAAAACTGACTTCCGTGGAGTTCCAGGATTTTTGGAGCTATGCAGAATAGGTTTCCAATATTTGCTCCTTTTCCAGCCAGTATCCCAGCTGCCGGCATTCTCCCTCTTCATGATAACCCTTGTAAACTAAGAGAGAATAGCCATAAGTATTGTGACATAACGTGTAATAATAGCCCATAATGCAATAAATATTGATATAAAAGCCGGATGCAAAATGGACGTATCAACTCCCCCAAGCTTAGACCTCGCTTGTCCTCAAGCGAAAGCCAAAATTGAAAAAAATAAAATACGGACATGAGGGCGTCATGTTCATTCTTATAACAGCAACATATATAGATTTTGTCATATGATTTCTTATGCTCAAGTAACAATCAATTCACAATGTCAAGTATGGAGCATAAACTTCATTGGGAACTAACAAACTGTAATCTCAGTCACTGAAGCGATTGCAATCTATCATAACATCAGAAAGAGTGAAGAATAGAGCTTTCCAGCAAGTCCACATACTCAACTATCATATAGTCTTCTACAATTGCTAACACTCACGCAGTACTTATAGTTATGGAGTTTTAACCAGACACTGATACGTCTCCAACGTATCTATAATTTTTGATTGTTCCATGCTATTATATTACCCCTTTTGGATGTTTATGGGCTTTATTTTACACATTTATATCATTTTTGGGACTAACCTACTAACCGGAGGCCCAGCCCGTCTTGGTGTTTTTTGTTGCCTATTTCAGTATTTTGAAGAAAAGGAATATCAAACAGAGTCCAAACAGAATGAAACCTTCGGGAGCATGATTTTTGGAACAAACGTGATCCAGAGGACTTGGAGTGCAATTCAAGAAGCAGCCGAGGCGGCCACGAAAGGGTAGGGCGCCCCCCCTATAGGGCGCGTCCCCTGTCTCGTGGGCCACTCGGGCGGCCACCGACGTACTTCTTCCTCCTATATAAGCCTACGTACCCCGAAAACATCTAGGGAGCCAACGAAACACAATTTCCAGCGCCGTAACCTTCTGTATCCGTGAGATCCCATCTTGGAGCCTTCGCCGGTGCTCCGCTAGAGGGGGAATCGACCATGGAGGGCTTCTACATCAACACCATAGCCCCTCCGATGAGTTGTGAGTAGTTTACCATAGACCTTCGGGCCCATAGTTATTAGCTAGACGGCTTCTTCTCTCTTTTTGGATCTCAATACAATGTTTTCCCCGTCTCTTGTGGAGATCTATTTGATGTAAACTCTTTTTGCGGTGTGTTTGTCGAGATCCGATGAATAGTGGGTTTAGGATCAAGTTTATCTATGAGAAATATTTGAATCTCCTCTGAATTCTTTTATGTATGATTGAGTTATCTTTGCAAGTCTCTTCGAATTATCAGTTTGGTTTGGCCCACTAGATTGATCTTTCTTGCCATGGGAGAAGTGCTTAGCTTTGGGTTCAATCTTGCGGTGTCCTTACCCAGTGACAAAAAGGGTTGCAAGGCATGTATTGTATTGTTGCCATCGAGGATAAAAAGATGGGGTTTATATCATATTGTATGAGTTTATCCCTCTACATCATGTCATCTTGCTTAATGCGTTACTCTGTTCTTTATGAACTTAATACTCTAGATGCAGGCAGGAGTCGGTCGATGTGTGGAGTAATAGTAGTAGATGCAGGCAGGAGTCGGTCTACTTGTTGCGGATGTGATGCCTATATACATGATCATGCCTAGATAATCTCATAATTATTCGCTTTTCTATCAATTGCTCAACAGTAATTTGTTCACCCACCGTAATACTTATGCTATCTTGAGAGAAGCCTCTAGTGAAACCTATGGCCCCCGGGTCTATCTCTTATCGTATTTTCTTCCAATCTACTTTTATTTGCATCTTTACTTTTTGCATCTATATTATATAAAATACCAAAAATATATTTATCTTATCATACTATCTCTATTAGATCTCACTTTCGCAAGTGGCCGTGAAGGGATTGACAACCCCTTTATTGCATTGGTTGCGAGTTCTTTGTTTGTTTGTGTAGGTGCGTGGGACTTTTGAGGAGCCTTCTACTGGATTGATACCTTGGTTCTCAAAAACTGAGGGAAATACTTACGCTACTATTGCTGCATCACCCTTTCCTCTTCAAGGAAAACCAACGCAAGCTCAATACATAGCAAGAAGGATTTCTGGCGCCGTTGCCGGGGAGATCTTCGCTCAAGTTAAGACATACCAAGTAACCATCACAAACTCATCTCCCTTGCATTTACATTATTTTCCATTTGCCTCTCGTTTTCCTCTCCCCCACTTCACCCTTGCCGTTTTATTTGCCCTCTCTTTCCCAATCTCCTCCTCTCTTTTCGCTTGCCCTTTTCCGTTTTCTCATGTTTTAGTTCGGTTACATTGTCGTTATGGCTAGTCCTCCTATCCTTGTTATCACTCCTGAACATGAAATTCTTAATTTTAAGCAAACGGAGGGAGAAAATTTAAAAGATGCTTGGCATAGAATTTGCAATGCTCAAAATAAATCCACTAGGAGGCTTTCTACTTTCGTTCTTCTGCGCAATTTTTATGTAGGCATTACTCCTTGGAATAGATGTGTTCTTGATACTATTGCCAGAGGTGACTTCTTGAGTAGCCATACGTTTGATGCTTATAATGCTATGTTAGATTTGTTTGGCCCACCACCTCTTTTGGTTAATGGAATTGTTTTAACTTTAGAACATGTGATGCAACGGCTTGAAATTATTGAAAATAAAATGGCCACTGTTGAGTTGATTGAAAATTTGGATAAAAAGATCCATAATCACATTACCAAATATGGATATAAGGTTGGAGTTACTTTGAAAAATCTTAAAGAGAAAGAACCTATAGTTAATGAAAAAATAGATCTAGATTCCGAAAGAATCGGTAAACTTGAGGATATCATTACCAACTTAGGTTCCGCGTTTTTTTCCATGAAAAACACTCCAAAACCCCCTACCAAAACTGCCAAGTTTATATATGTTCCTAAAAATAGGGGGGGGGGTCTTCTAGTAAAGGAGACGTGGATCTCAAATCCATAAGTGTTCATCCCAATTGTCTCTCTATCGTTAAGGAACCTTTTGCTACAAACGAATTTCTTGATTTTTTGCCTAAAGGTTTAATCATTACTAAAAAGGGAGAGACCCCTAAAGATTATAAGTGCTCTATTGAGGAATTTAGTGCCAAAGATGGCACTACTTAGATCTATCTTCGCTTTTATGCCTAGCTAGGGGCGTTAAACGATAGCGCTAGTTGGGAGGCAACCCAATTTTATTTTTGTTTTTTGTTTTTGTTCCTGTTTAGTAATAAATCTTGCATCTACCTTCTGTTTAGATGTGTTTTTATCTTTTAATTAGTGTTTGTGCCAAGTAGAACCTATAGAATAACCTATGATGATAGTTGATTTGATTCTGCTGAAGAACAGAAACTTTGCGCGCACGAATTTAGTTTTGTTAAATCACAGAAATGTGCTTTTGCGTTGATTCTTTCTACTTTTGATCAATAGACAAATTGTCCAGGACTTCCTATTTTGGTAAGATTTTTAGAGTTCTAGAAGTTCACGTTAGTTATAGATTTCTACAGACTGTTCTGTTTTTGACAGATTCTGTTTTTCGTGTGTTGGTTGCTTATTTTGATGCATCTATGGCTAGTAAAATAATTTTATAAACCATAGAGAAGTTGGAATATAGTAGGTTTAACACCAAAATAAATAAATAATGAGTTCATTACAGTACCTTATGTGGTGGTTTTGTTTTGTTTCACTAACGGAGCTTATAAGATTTCCTATTGAGTTTTGTGTTGTGAAGTTTTCAAGTTTTGGGTAGAGCTTTTATGGACTATGGAATAAGGAGTGGCAAGAGCCTAAGCTTGGGGATTCCCATGGCACCCCAAGATATTCAAGGATAGCCAAAAGCCTAAGCTTGGGGATGCCCCGGGAAGGCATCCCCTCTTTCGTCTTCGTTCATTGGTAACTTTACTTGGAGCTATATTTTTATTCGCCACATGATATGTGTTTTGCTTGGAGCTTCGTGTATTATATTAGTCTTTTCTTTTTAGTTTACCACAATCATCCTTCGTGTACACACCTTTTGGGAGAATCCTATTTGATTAGAATTTGCTAGAATACTCTATGTGCTTCACTTATATCTTTTGAGCTTGATAGTTTTTGCTCTATGTGCTTCACTTATATCTTTTAGAGCACGGTGGTATATTAATTTTGAAGAAATTGCTAGTCTCTCATGCTTCACTTATATCTTTTTGAGAGTCTTTTATAACAACATGGTATTTGTTATGGTTACAAATTTGGTCCTAGAATGATGAGCATCCAAGTTGGGTATAATAAAAACTATCATAGGAAGTGAATTGGATGCTATGATCAATTTGATGCTTGATAATTGTTTTGAGATATGGAGGTAGTGATATTAAAGTCATGCTAGTTGAGGTGATTATGAAAAATACTTGTGTTGAGGTTTGTGATTCCCATAGCATGCACATATGGTGAACCGCTTTGTGATAAAGTTGGAGCACAATTTTATTTATTGATTGTCTTCCTTATGGGTGGCGGTCAGGGACGAGCGATGGTCTTTTCCTACCAATCTATCCCCCTAGGAGCATGCACGTAGTACTTTGTTTTCGATGACTTCTAGATTTTTGCAACAAGTATATGAGTTCTTTTGACTAATGTTGAGTCCATGGATTATACGCACTTTCACCCTTCCACCATTGCTAGCCTCTCTTGTGCCGCGCAACTTTCGCCGGTACCATACACCCACCATATACCTTCCTCAAAATAGCCACTATACCTACCTATTATGGCATTTCCATAGCCATTCCAAGATATATTGCCATGCAACTTTCCACCGTTCCGCTCATATGACACGCATTACTTTTGTCATATTGCTCTTTGCATGATCATGTAGTTGACATCGTATTTGTGGCAAGGCCACCTTCATAATTTTCATACATGTCGCTCTTGATTCATTGCGTATCCCGGTACACCGCCGGAGGCATTCATATAGAGTCATATCTTGTTCTAGCTTTGAGTTGTAATTCTTGAGTTGTAAATCCATAAAATTGTGATGATCTTCATTATTAGAGCATTGTCCTAGTGAGGAAAGGATGATGAAGACTATGATTCCCCCACAAGTCGGGATGAGACTTCGGACTTTACAAAAAGAAAAAAAAAGAGAAAAAAAGAAAGGCCAAAAAGAAAAGAAAAGAAAGAAAGGCCAAAGAAAAAAAAGGAAAAAGAAAAAAAGAGAGAAAAAGAGAGAAGCGACAATGCTACTATCTCTTTTTCCACACTTGTGCTTCAAAGTAGCACCATGAGCTTCATGGTAGAGAGTCTCCTATGTTGTCACTTTCATATACTAGTGGGAATTTTTCATTATAAAACTTGGCTTGTATATTCCAATGATGGGCTTCCTCAAAATCCCCTAGGTCTTCGTGAGCAAGCGAGTTGGATGCACACCCACTTAGTTTCTTTTGTTGAGCTTTCATATATTTATAGCTCTAGTGCATTCGTTGCATGGCAATCCCTACTCACTCACATTGATATCTATTAATGGGCATCTCCATAGCCCGTTGATACGCCTAGTTGATGTGAGACTATCTTCTCCTTTTTTGTCTTCTCCACAACCACCATTCTATTCCACATATAGTGCTATGTCCATGGCTCACGCTCATGTATTGCGTGAAAGTTGAAAAAGTTTGAGATTATTAAAGTATGAAACAATTGCTTGGCTTGTAATCGGGGTTGTGCATGATTAAATACTTTGTGTGATGAAGATAGAGCAATAGCCAGACTATATGATTTTGTAGGGATAACTTTCTTTGGTCATATTATTTTGAGAAGACATGATTACTTTTGATTAGTATGCTTGAAGTATCACCATTTTCATGTCAATATGAACTTTTTTTAATCATTTGGATCTGAACATTCAAGCCATAATAAAGAAAATTACATTGAGAATTATGCTAGGTACCATTCCACATCAAAAATTCTGTTTTTCTCATTTACCTACTCGAGGACGAGCAGAAATTAAGCTTGCGGATGCTTGATACGTCTCCAATGTATCTATAACTTTTTATTGTTCCATGCTATTATATTACCCCTTTTGGATGTTTATGGGCTTTATTTTACACATTTATATCATTTTTGGCAGTAACCTACTAACCGGAGGCCCAGCCCTTATTGCTATTTTTTTTGCCTATTTCAGTATTTCGAAGAAAAGGAATATCAAACGGAGTCCAAACGGAATGAAACCTTCGGGAGCATGATTTTTGGAACGAACGTGATCCTGAGGACTTGGAGTGCAAGTCAAGAAGCAGCCGAGGCGGCCATGAGAGGGTAGGGCGCCCCCCTATAGGGGGCGCCCTCCTGTCTCGTGGGCCCCTCGGGCGGCCACCGACGTACTTCTTCCTCCTATATAAGCCTACGTACCCCGAAAACATCCAGGGAGCCAACGAAACACAATTTCCACTGCCGTAACCTTATGTATCCGTAAGATCCCATCTTGGAGCCTTCGCCGGCGCTCCGCCAGAGGGGGGAATCGACCATGGAGGGCTTCTACATCAACACCATAGCCCCTCCGATGAGTTGTGAGTAGTTTACCACAGACCTTCGGGTCCATAGTTATTAGCTAGAGGGCTTCTTCTATCTTTTTGGATCTCAATACAATGTTCTCCCCCTCTCTTGTGGAGATCTATTCGATGTAAACTCTTTTTACGGTGTGTTTGTCGAGATCCGATGAATTGTGGGTTTATGATCAAGTTTATCTATGAGAAATATTTGAATCTCCCTGAATTCTTTTATGTATGATTGAGTTATCTTTGCAAGTCTCTTCGAATTATCAGTTTGGTTTGGCCTACTAGATTGATCTTTCTTGCCATGGGAGAAGTGCTTAGCTTTGGGTTCAATCTTGCGGTGTCCTTACCCAGTGACAGAAAGGGTTGCAAGGCACGTATTGTATTGTTGCCATCGAGGATAAAAAGATGGGGTTTATATCATATTGCATGAGTTTATCCCTCTACATCATGTCATCTTGCTTAATGCGTTACTCTGTTCTTTATGAACTTAGTACTCTAGATGCAGGCAGGAGTCGGGCGATGTGTGGAGTAATAGTAGTAGATGCAGGCAGGAGTCGGTCTACTTTGTTGCGGACGTGATGCCTATATACATGATCATGCCTAGATAATCTCATAATTATTCGCTTTTCTATCAATTGCTCGACAGTAATTTGTTCACCCACCGTAATACTTATGCTATCTTGAGAGAAGCCTCTAGTGAAACCTATGGCCCCCGGGTCTATCTCTTATCATATTTGCTTCCAATCTACTTTTTTATTTGCATCTTTACTTTTTGCATCTATATTATAAAATACCAAAAATATATTTATCTTATCATACTATCTCTATTAGATCTCAGTTTTGCAAGTGGCCGTGAAGGGATTGACAACCCCTTTATTGCGTTGGTTGCGAGTTCTTTGTTTGTTTGTGTAGGTGCGTGGGACTTTTGAGGAGCCTCCTACTGGATTGATACCTTGGTTCTCAAATACTGAGGGAAATACTTACGCTACTATTGCTGCATCACCCTTTCCTCTTCATGGAAAACCAACGCAAGCTCAAGACATAGCAGACACTGAGAAAGATAGGGGCTTATTGTTTCGCCTCCCAACGTATTCACCTTTGGGTGATGTCAACAATAATGGTTCATGCTAACTTACATCCAATTGGATATGTATATCAGGATCTTTCCAACACGAGGTGCTTGCCAAAGGATAAAATCAAAAAGGGAAAGATGAAGATCACCTTGACTCTTGCATAAAGTAAAGACATAAAGTAAAAGATAGGCCCTTCGCAGAGGGAAGCAGAGGTTCACTACAAAAAAAAGACACATCCGTGACATTTTGGGCCGAACGAAAAAAATTTCTATCATACATATGACACTTCTATGACGATAATTGTTACAAAACCCGGTATCATCATAGATGTGGTGGGCTCCTACTTCTATGACGAAAAATCATGACAGAAAATGGGCTTTTTGTCCTGGGTGGGCCGGAGACGCAGCTGCATGACATTCTTTGGGCCGTCCATGACGGAAAAAACTGTGGTAGAAGCGAGGGGGAGGAAAATTTCGAGGAGTTGCCGATTACGGTGGGAGGTCGGGGGCGGAGCGATGCGCGTTTCTCTTGTACGTACGCGCGTGTGTGCGAGGCATTGGCTCTAACTGAACCCGAGCGAGGCGTTGGGCTCAAACTGAACCCGAGAGATTGCACTGTAGGCTACATGTTACTGAACTCGATCGATCGATCGATGGCTGTTAACTGAACCCGATGGAGCGATTCCTTCGCTACTACTGCTAACTGAAGCCGATCGATTGGATGAACAGTGAGCATTGCGGGGGGGGGGGGGGGGGGGGGTTGGATGAACAGTGAGTGGTGGCATTGCCTCTGGATGAACAGGAACCCGTGGTGTGGAGGGCTGGATGAACAGTAGACGGTGGAGGGGTGGCCGTGAGGGGTGGTTGAACAGGACCCCGTGGTGTGGAGGGCTGGATGAACAGTAGATGGTGGAGGGGTGCCCGTGGAGGGATGGTTGAATAGTAGCCGGTAGAGTAGCGCGCGGTGGAGGCTGGATGAACAGGAGCCCGTGGAGGCTGGAGGAGGTCGACGGTAGCCCGTGGAGGCTAGAGGAGGTCGACGGTGGAGAGGAACAATATCCCGTGGAGTCCCGTTTTGCGGTACGCCACACCCCTGCCCCCGTTTCGACCATAGCACTCCAACACAAGTCCGTTTCGTCCGTTTTGCGGTACGCCACACCCCTCCTGATGAACAGGACCCCCGTTTCGACCGTAGCGCTCCAACACAAGTCCGTTTCGTCCGTTTTGCGGTACGCCACACCCCTCCCAATCAACAGGACCCACGTTTCGACCGTAGGAGGTCCGTTTCCTCCATTTTGCGGTACGCCAGGCCTCTCCCGATCAACAGGACCCCGTTTCGAACGTGGCTGGTCGAACACAAGGCCGTTTCCTCCATTGTGCAGTACGCCATGCCTCGTTTCCATCGCTTGTTCCGTCCAAGCCCTCCCGATGAACACGACCACGCATTCCGTTCTGACCCAGCCGGTTGGCTCCCCATGAACACGACGACGATGTTGTTTCTCCGTTCCGACCCAGCCATGTACGTATGCGTGATAGGCATTAGAGACCCTGCATGCATGTACGTACGTGGCCGTATTTTCTTTCTTGCACCCTTGCCGTTGTACGTACGTGTACATGCTACGTGCGCGCCTCTACTACGACACGTGCGCGCCTCTACATCCACCAGTATATATGTATGTACACGTTCGCGATCAGAATGAGAACGGTACGTGCGCTTCGACCAGGTGGGTCCCGACTGTCAGGCACTTCCTTGCCTGCGAAGATGTAGCTGGTGGGTCCCAGCAGTCAGGGGGGGCGAATCGTTTTGTTTTTTTTTTGCCTGGACGCATTTCCTTGCGTGCGAAGATGTAGCTGGTGGGTCCCGGCAGTCAGGGGGGCGAATGGTTTTTGTTTTGCCCGGACGCACTTCCTTGCGTTCGAAGATGTAGCTGGTGGGTCCCAGCAGTCAGGGGGGCGAATCTTTTTTTTGCCTGGACGCACTTCCTTGCGTGCGAAGGTGCAGCTGCTAGGTCCCAGCAGTCAAGGGGGAAAACATTTTTTTTGCGAAATACTGTGGCCCGTACGGTGGGTCCCCACTGTTAGGTGGAGGAATAATTATTTTGCGCGTAATAAGGAGGCACTTCCTTGCTGCGGCCGTGGACCCAGCTGCCAGCCTCTCCACATACAGTCCACGTCCGATGGAAGTTGTTCCTTGACCACGTTGACCACGCCGCGTCGAGAGCACCAAGGCGGTGGACGACGGCGAGGCCTAGGAAGGGGACGACGGGGAGCCGGGGAAGATGCGGCAGTGGAAGCCCGCGCGGAGAGGAGTATGAGGGTTCACTGGTTCGGCTGCGGTGTGAGGCTGCCGTCGCTGAAGGGCCTGGCTAGCGGTGGGAATAGTAGGGGGCGGTGAGGCCTCCGCGATAGCACATCCGGCCACGGGAAGCAGGAGCATACGGCATGACCGGCGCTGCTTTGGGAGGCTGGAGCAAGAAGACTAGAGGTTGAAGAAGCACTACGGCCGTTGGATGGACATCGTATGGTCACTGGAGCTAGAATCGTTTATATTGACTAAGTTGACAAAGCCCTTCGTCCCCGTCAACTTAGTCGGCCCACAAGTCAGCCTCCCACCAAGGTGGGTCCCAGCTAGCAGTGGGGTATTCATTTTTCTGTGCATAATAAGGAGGCACTTTCGGTGGGTCCGAGCTGACAGCAGGGGGAACGTTTTTTCGCCAAATACGACGGCCTGTCAGGTGGGTCCTAGCAGTCAGGGGCAAACGTTTTTTTCGCGAAATACTGGTGGCCCGTCCGGTGGGTCCCTGCTGTCAGGTGGAGGAATAATTATTTTCCGCATAATAAGGAGGCACTTCCTTGCGGCTGCCGTGGACCCAGCTGTCAGCCTCTTCATGTACAGTATTCTTCCGATGGAATTCGGTCGTTGACCACATTGACCACGCCGCGCCGAGAGCACCACGGCGGTGGACGACGGTGAGGCCTAGGAAGGGGACAACGCGGAGCCAGGGAAGACGCGGCAGTGGATGCCCATGCGGAGAGGAGTACGAGGGTTCACTGGTTCGGCTGCGCTGTCGTCGCCGCAGAATAACAGGGGGTGTGGGTGAGTGGAGTGGAGGGATGGCCTGGCCAGTGGTGGGAGTAGTATGAAGGCGGTGAGGCCTCCGCGGCAGCACAGCCGGCCACGAGAGGCAGGAGCAGGCGGCACGACTGGCGCTGCTTTGGGCGGCTGGAGCAAGAAGACCAGAGGTTGAAGAAGCACTACGGCCATTGGATGGACATCGTACGGTCACTAGAGCTAGAATCGTTCATATTGACTAAGTTGACAAAGCCCTCCGTCCCCATCAACTTAGTAGGCCCACAAGTCAGCTTCCCACCAAGGTGAGTCCCAGCTAGCAGGGGGAGTATTCATTTTTTTGTGCGTAATAAAGAGGCACTTCCGGTGGGTCTGAGCTGACAGCGGGGGGAACATTTTTTTCGTGAAATACGGTGGCCCGTCCGGTGGGTACCAGCATGGGAAACTTTTTTTTCGCGAAATAAGGTGGCCCGTCTGGCGGGTCCCTGCTGTCAGGTGGAGGAATAATTATTTTGCGCCTAATAAGGAGGCACTTCCTTGCAGACGCCATGGACCCAACTGTCAGCCTCTCCACGTATAGTGCTCTTCCGATGGAAGTCAGTCGTTGACCACGTTAACCACGCCACGCCGAGAGCACCAGGGCGGTGGACGACGGCGACGCCTAAGAAGGGGACGATGCGGAGCTGGGGAAGACGCAGCAGTGGAAGCCCGCGCAGAGAGGAGTACGAGGGTTCACTGGTTCGGCTGCGGTGTGAGGCTGCCGTAGCCGCAGAATAACAGGGGGTGTGGGTGAGTGGAGGGATGGCCTGGCCAGCGGTGGGAGTAGTATGGGGGCGGTGAGGCCTCCGCGGCAGCACAGCCGGCCACGGGAGGCAGGAGCAGGCGGCACGACCGGCGCTGCTTTGGGCGTCTAGAACAAAAAGACCAGAGGTTGAAGAAGCACTACGGCCGTTGGATGGACATCGTACGGTCACTGAAGCTAGAATCGTTTATATTGACTAAGTTGACAAAGCCCTTGGTACGCTCCAACTTAGTAGGCCCACAGGTCAGCCTCTGAAATGGTGCGCCCCAGATGTCAGGGGGAGGAATCATTTTTTGGGCGGCCGAAGCTAAGAATATCCGAGATTGAAGAAGAAGCACGACATCCGTTGGATAGACATCCAATGGCCACTGCTGCTAGAACCGTGTGTTGACTATAATAAGTTGACAAAGCCTTGCATACCCGTCAACTTATTTTTTTAGGGGACGCGTCACTTAGTAGGCCCACAAGTGTGTGGCAGAGAACTTATAGCCCATTTGCGTTTTGTAAGAATATACATCCCATTTTTGAATTCTAATGGAATTTACAACAACCCATTTACAGTTTGTTAAAAGTACAGCCCATTTTCTAGCTAGGACAACGATTAATAATTTCAACCAACCGTTGAAGACAGAATTCAATAAAAAAATTCCCACATTTTGATGGGATCTGAAATATTTTTATCCCGAAATTTCTATTCAGATTAAATATAAATTTGTATTACGTAAAAATCCAACGAAACATTGCGCACGCAACAATGAAAATTTAAGATTTTCAAAATCCATAAATAATATTTTATAAACTAATTTCGTGTTTGGTGCATTTTTTTATAGTTACTGCCCAGTTTTTATAATTACATCCCATTTATTATTTTTAAAGCCCATTTTCCTGTTAAGCCTCCTAGAAACGGTAAGGCCGCGCTTGGGAGCTCTGGTTTATTTCAAACCTGTATTAACATACAAGTGTAATTTACTCATCATCGGAAGGCCCGAGGTCTGTAAGTAAAACCGGCGGGTTACGCGTGTAATTTGAGAGACCAGTGTATATTTTACGAGCATTGTTATATGGACGACATTACCAGACGACACATGCACGACATGCGTATCATGCCATCCATGGGCAAGGCTGAAACAGTAGCTAACGGCTGGATTAGCAATCGTCCGAGTGTCGTTCAGCGTTTTTATCGTGTGTGAAGTACTTCTGATATTTTACTAGTCGAGATCGTCCAACCAAGCGCCTTCACCCCAGACCATCTGCTTTAATTTACAAGCGTCAGTTTTACAAGCGGTTTTGGTTGGAAAACGACGATCCAATCATGGCCTAATATCATGAGTTGGTCGGAAGATCATATGGTTTCACGTCTAACCTACCCGACATGTCGTATATGCTATGAATGAAACATCAGACGATGAACTTCTTACGCACGGAAACAACAGAAGAGTATGATCTTCTTAACAAGAAAATCACTGGCATTAGATCGACATGCAAAACAATACGAAGCATTATTCTTAGGAGGCACGGTGAACATCTCGTGATGCCGCATGCCACAACATTCCAAGCTCAACTTTGCAATCAAACACAACGCCTGGCATTACATAGACAATATTCAGAACAAACTCTTAACATAGGAATATCTCAGCAGAGTAACTATTTACTTCTAAACTGAACACAGGAATAGGAAAAAACACTCGACGCTGCTCACAGCAAGGGCGTCCCACTCAAAAATATCAAATTCATGTCTTCTGTCTAACATCAATGAGCAAATTTTGACAAGGTTTTCCAATTCCAATATATTAAACTAACGTCTTCTTGCTAACATCAATGAGCAAATTTTGACAAGGTTTTCCAATTCCAATATATTAAACTAACGTCTTCTTGCTAACATCAATGATTAAACTTTGACAAGCTTTTCCCATTCAAAATATGTAATGCCTATGATCGTGTTCTGTCTTAGCTTCTTGTACTTGTTTGGGCAGTTTTTGCCCAGGGCACTCCACGTATTGTTAAATTGCCAATGGTCTCTGCAGACTAGTCATGTCACTGGTGTCTAATAATAATCTGTAAAGCTTCTCGGTCATTCCTTCTGTAATGTACCGCATCCAGTGACTGCTTCTTTCTGCAAAGTGGAACGACCAACTGGACCCAGTAACGCAGCAGTTTGACTTGGACACATTGGCTCCTTTTGTGCAGTTCGACTAAAATCGAAGTCGGAATAAAACCGAGCTTTAATTTTGATATCCCTGTAAGCAACAATAGGTATAAGGGAAACAATTACTGAGAAATAACGGTTGATGACTTGTCTTAATGGGAAACAAAGCAGGAGAGGAGAAATTCTCCATCACTGTGATTCATTCATATTGACTGAGACATTATCTTAACAATGCCTTGGTTCAACATGTATAAAGAACGACAAAGCAGAAAAGTAGCATTCCTAAAACAATGCAACTGATTCATTTTTAAAGAGACATTATCTTAACAATACCTTGGTTAAACATGTAGAAAGAACTACAAAGCAGGATAGTACCATTCCTAACAAGTATTGCAGTTTTGAACTAAGATTCAGTAGTTAATTAATTATGAGAGTGGCATTGCTTAATTTTACCAGCGGCATTAGATTAACGAAAAGCATAAACAGTTCCAGGGGAGAGTGGGCGCAACAACAATATGTGCTTCCATCTACTTATGAAGGGGTTGATGCAGAGTTTGTTGTAACAAAGCAACAAGCATCATGTCTGGGTTGGTCCCATTTTTGTTCACTACTTAATGGGAAAAGACAGCAATACAATAGCTTCAATTCAACATTTATTTAAAACAATACCAATACAAGTAGCACAACATCTCAAAGCACACTGCAAAATCATGTGGATGAAGGCCTGTACTGACCTTTCATGAGAACACCAGGATAAAATACAAATTTGCTAACACGAATAGGAAATCCAATCTCATTTTGTGCAGTTGCACTGAAATCAAGCAAAGTGTTTCGCATAGCAAAGCAAAATGTCGCAATAGCAACAAGTTGAATAGATATCATGTGGTAGAGACCAAGATTTGAAACAACTCGACAGGAACACTGGAAACAAATCTCGATCTCCTTTTGTGCAGTTCCACCAAAATTAAGCAAAGTCACCGGTGTGACATTCAAGTTGAACTGCACAAAATACTCTTAAAACATAAGTGTTTTGAGTAGCGAAGTAAGATGTCACAATAGCAACAAGTTGAATCGATACCCCTGTTTTAACAGAGGCAAAAAAGGAAACAATTACTTGTCGATAAAGGAGGATGAAACAAACGGTGACAGAAAGAAGCATCTAACTTATCTTGGATGGAAAACAAAGTAGGATAGTAGCATTTCTAAAACGGTAGCATTGATTCATATTAACAGACACACTCTCTTGAAACAACATTCGTTAAAAAATGTAATTTACTTTTAACAGTGGCATTGCTTCAATTTTCCGGCGGCATTCTTAGATTAACAACAGCAAAATAGCTGTATGGGACATGCTAGCACCATGTGCTTCCACACGTATAAATGGGTGATGCAGAGTATGTAGCCAAGCAGCATATCTGTGTTGGTCCCATATTTGTTCTCTTTGAACTTTTTTCCTATGTGAGGGCAGCAAATCTAGTCCTGCACAAACTACCCGACCCCCCCCCCCAGTTTCTTTCCCTTTTCAACAAAGAGATCGGTTCCTTACAGATGTGTGTACTGGGTTACCCCCTTTTTCTCTTTTCGACCAACAAAGCGGCTGGATAGCCAGTCTATACTACTTTTCCTCCCTCCTTTCCTCATTGAACGACGTCCTAGATTCATGCTCCACCCCACCGCACCTTTCTTTCCTCTTTGAACCAAGACCTAGATTCGACTACAGATCGAAAAAGATCCACATGCAGCTAGAGCAACGACGGTTTCAAAGAAACTTACACCTTAGGGTCATCGGGATGTGGGAAGGCGTGCGGCGGGAGGCCGGCTCTTCCCACACTACGTACGGCAGCGAGGAAGAAGGGGTCGGTGGCCCTCCCGCACAGGCGCTGGATGAAAGAGAATAGCGCAGCCGGCAGTGGATTGCTTCCCTCGCCGAAGGCGATAGCGTTAACGCTGCACCTCCTCCCCTTCCCGGTGCGACGGGATACGGACGCCTCCTTCACCAGCTGTGAGGGGGGAGAAATACAAGAGGCCAACGCAGTCTTGTTTAGATCTGGTGAAGAGAGGGTGAGAGACTGTGAATATAGCAAACCCTAGCAAATGAACGCTGAGCCTCCAGCGTGTAACATATATGTATTGCGGCGAGCGTGTGGAGAGTGCAAACCCTAGCGAACAAGCGGTGAGGCTCCCACTTATATATATACTACTAATGTAGTACGGGCTGAGCTCCGGTGCCTTCACTCCATCTTCTTTTGGCTGTATGACAGGTGAGCCAGCCACATTTTGGGCCCACCTGTCATAAACCCAAAGGCAGGTGCACTAAGTCAATGAAGCTGCGTCCATATAGTACTCTCGTGTGTATACGACTAATATATAGTGGAGTGGTTTTCTTATTCTCTCCATAACAACCGTTTTAAATTGTGTAAGTACAAAACGAAACTCTTTATTTAATGTACAGAGGGAGTACTAGCTACTTCCGATGAACTAACGATCCACGCCCACGCGTCCTGGTCCCACTTCCTGTCCTTCACGTGTGGTACACTACCCTCCCTTAAGTGAAAAACCACACATGCGCCAAATTATCGGAAACGTGTGAGAGTGTGTACAAATAAATAATTTTAATTTCAATTATCGGAAAGGTTTCAGAGTGTTACAAAGTTTGACTTCAGTCAAATCTAATATGCGGAGTAAATAAAAATGGAGGGCTACTACGTCCATCCGGGTTTTTAGTCCACACCATTTTTTAAATCAAAGTTAATAGCTGGACAAATAAAATTACAGGGGAGTTGGAGACAAAGTTGTGAGAAGGCTTAGAAATCAATACAAAACTTATGCTCTTAGTACCAACGTCGATCCTTCTTCGAGGAAACATTTGGTTCATAGCCAATTGTGTGATAAAATTGCACCAACGTGAAAGACGACTGCGTCTCCAACGCAACCAAGGTGAACTGACGAAGGATATCATCTTTGCGCGTAACAAGAAAAGAGCACTGATGGAAGACAACTTGTTTTTCATTGAAAATCGATCAGCTTCACCAGCCGACGCAACCATGAGGCGCGACCATGAGCATGGATAGGTCATCGTGGTGATGCATCATCCATTTGGCATCAAGTTTGGGTGAGGCACCTATGAAGTTCGACAAATCCTCACTATGGTCTGTTTCTTCTCAGTAATCAAGCTCGAGGAAGGAAGAACCACGTGGCAGAGGATAGTGAGGCGGAACAACAATGGCCATCCAATTTTGTGCAGTTCCACTAAAATTGAGGAAGACATGCCCGGGTATGGAGACACGCATCGCTGTTTCCAAAAATATAAAAAAGGGTTAATGAAAAGTACACCAACAAATAGAAGCATCATAATTATATCTTGATGGGAACTAAACCAAGGTACCCGAGAAAAAAAAGCATTTCTTCATTTAACCAGTGATAGTACTACCACCATATGGACAATGACCGCACAACCACCATGTACTTTTTGTCAAAACAACATGTATACCTCCACCGAGGCATAAATCAGGACAAGTTTTCGAGTGGCATTTCCTCTATAATAGTACTAGTAGGTGATGTTGGACCAGCCGACGAACCCTACCTACTATGCATGGGGAGCTGGGGAGTAGTCACATAGAAGAAAACCCGCACGCAGCGACCTGGGGAGCTGGACCAGTACAAGAAGTTATACCTCAGGTGGGCGAGATGCCGTTTAGGCAGGCGGGCGGGATTTTCCCACACGACGGCAATGAACAAGGGCGCGGAGGATCTTCGTCCGTGCTAGCGCCGGCTCCAAGAAGACGGTGCGCATCGGCTCCCCCCATCGCCGACGGCGACAACGCCAACGCTGCACCTACTCACCTCCCGCAGCGCACGAGATTCGGCCGGATCTGTGACCACCGGTGAGGAGAGAGATAGACTGACACTGTCATCTTCTTTTGATATGGAGAGGGTGAGAGAGTGAGACGCGAGAAACTCTATCAAACAAGAGGCTATAATGGAGTAAAAAAATCTCTCCATAGCAGTGGTTTTAAATAGAATACGCGCGTTCCCGGAAAAAAGAAACGAAAACTGGCGGACAATTTTTAAGGGTCTGTCTAGGACACATCTAGATGTGACATAGTTATGTCACATCTAAGTTGATGTCCACTCTGTTTGTGGTCTATTTTTTTTGTCCTAGTTTTTTTGTTTCTTGTTGCTACATTATATACTTGTGGGAGCTTAGATGTGATATCCTTAAATAACATCTAGATGTGAATTGGACAAACTGATTTTCTAACGTACCAAGAAAGAAAACTCGATCAAAAACACGCCCCCGCTTCTAGGTCGCGAGAGTCGTCGCGCACACACACATAGACATAGACATGCATATCCGTGTTTACGTAAAATTCCATTTCCATCTCCATCTCCAATCATATTTGTCCAACTGGCACATTATTTACGTTGTTAATTATATACGCAGCAATATTAACGTACAACATATCTTGTTTGCGCACATCCGGACCGCTGCCACGGCCGGTCCTGACCAACCCGAACCCTCTTCATAACCCGCGCGTGCTTCCCGCCCGAAACAGTCAGTGCCGCATTCATGCCCGGCCAGAGCGGGCGCGACCTCTCACTGGCGCCGGCATTGAAGCGGCGCGCCGGCCGAGAGAGTGTCGCCTGCGCCGCTTCCGGGTGCACGCGGCTGCTCCGCGTTCAAAGGTCGCAATAGCCGGCTACAACATGCATGTAAAAAGTTTTTGGGAGTCCGTGCTACAGCTAGCTGTCCTCCCCCAACTTGTCAGTCTCTTCCAGTAGTGCTAGTAGTACTTCATGGCGCGATCCATCGACAAGCAGGCGGGAAAGTTATCGTATACTCGGTTTGCGGTGAGTGGCATGCCGAGCGACCGTGTGGGTTCGAGCCGTGGAGGAGGGTGAGACACGAACACGACAGACGTGATTTACTGTGTGATTTGACTACTCCTTAGTGGCCCCTACACGTACTCCCCCTACGTGTATGCAACAGTCACACGTACACATGGACGCAAAAACGCGCGTGACGCCCTAATGCATGCATGTCCGAGCACACGACGGAACACACACGGTCGTGCTAAGTGCTCAACCTACACGTGCATGCACACACATACTCAGTCAAGGTGAGCTAGTGACCATATAAACACCGGAAAATATATATATTGAGCGCAATGAGCGTATTATGAAGTCCACTGACCATATTTTTACAAATATACAGTGACAGACAGTGTATTTATCTCATTTGAAATTAATCCATATTAACCAGAGAGGAGGCAGTATGGACTAGCATTACTTGCGCGTGGTGGCTCGCAGGACAAGGAGAAACTTTTGACTAATGCAAGCTCTCCCTCGCTCAGGCGGTGGACGTGCAACAGTTAATTCGGTGTCAGATTGCCAGAAGCATACACTATACTACTAGTGCTACTATTGTTCGACTTCCCGAATAGGCGAACAGCCAAGCGCAAAGTTTACTAATATAGTCTATAAAGGTACATACTATACTAGTACTAGGAACCGGATGGAAGAGCGTCTGCACTCTTATTATAATTTTAAAATGTGATAAAGCAATCTTCAACACATTTGGTTATCTTCGAGGGTTCTCGCATGTGATAAAGGAAGTTGATTGCATGGAACACTCACCACAATTCTCGCTTAATTCTGGCTCATATCCTGTTACAAATAGTAGCGCTCGGTAATATTTCCTCTTTTTTTGTTATTCAGCATGTAAACAAGTCACCAAACCTTGCAGCGCATCTTCGTGCGAACCGTGCTTGCTGCACTTTGAATGTGGCCGAGAGCTGGCTTGATGAACCACCTCGCTTCCTACTTCTTTTTTTGCGGGGTACCTCGCTTCCTAGTGACCAGTGTCTTGGCTGATCGTCCTAAGAATGCTTATATATGAATAAAGCTCTCTCATTTACCCGCAAAAAGGATTGAGACATATTAACCGGAAAGGAGGGAGTATGGACTAGCACTACTTTTTGGTGTGTCCCGTCAACTCGCAGAACGAGGAGAAGCTTGTAGGACAAGGTGAAGCTAGCTTACGCCTTTTGACTAATGCAACCTACCCTCGGTGGACATGCATCAGTCCATTCGGTGTCAGATTGTCAGAGGCATACACTGTAGTACCCAACATGCAGAGTACCATCATTGTTCGACTTCACGAAGAGGCGAAGAGCCAAGCGCAGTAGTACGAGTAGTACTACTACTAGAACCGCATGGTGGAGCATTTGTACTCATATTTCTTTTTATCTCTGATAAAGTACACGTTTATTCTGGAGAAGGGCGGAAAACGGCATCCCAACATGCAGTGGCGGATCTTGAAACCAAAAACTGGGCGGGCCGGGCAGGCCAATCTGAAGGGAACTTCTCTTGAGCTGGCCATCACTTAATGCAAAGTGCAAGTGTTTTGCTCTTAGGCTGGGCGGGCCATGGCCACCTTTTGCCCTCACGTAGCTCCGCCACTGCCAACATGTAATGAATGATATCGATCAACCAACCATGCTTGAATATATCTTGGCCTCCATGCGAACCCGTCTGTGTGTTCTCGCTCCTCGTCTCTCTCAAGGAATGGCGGGTTGGCTCTTTGCCGTCAATTGAGATCGGTTTTCTCACACTCCTGTCCCACATGTCAGTGATATGCCAAGAGGAGGTGCATTGACCGAATGGCCATACGCGTACTTGGTTTTGAACCTTCATACTACTCCTCCCTCCGTCACATACAGGGCGCGCTTCATTATGATGCATTTCTCTCAATGCATTTCCACCACCAGAGAGATTTTAGACGCATTTGGTTTAATGCTCAATTAATTAGGGCATGGTAACCGCAATCAAGTCTACAATTTTCTCTCCATGTAACTACGGAATGGAGTAAGTGCATGCATGTGTGTACCCGGGGTGGAAGCACTGCATGCATGTGTGTACGCATTATTCCCTCTACTAGTAATAGACACCGTGCTATAACTACCAATGCTATTTTTCAGGCCGATCGCTAGTCGCCTTGGTCCCATAGATCTTTTTTCTTTTTTCTAAAGCGCGCTGTATAAATAGTGACGGATGGAGTAGTATGAGTGGATTCAAAGAAGAGCGTATTGATGGTTGCTTCTTCAGAGCAACTTACAGTGGGAAAGGCGGGCTTACGATTTGACTGCTCATTACTCACTATTAATGCGGCGCAACGACCGGGCCGAGTCTCCCATGCGGTTGTGCACTACCCCCTCGGTTCTTAAATATACTCCGGAGTATATTTGTCTTTCTAGATATTTCAACGAGTGACTACTCAAATATTTGTCTCTTTAGAGATTTCAAATGGACTAGCACATACGGATGTATATACATATTTTAGAGTGTAGATTCTCTCATTTTGCTCCTTATGTAGTCACTTGTTGAAATCTCTAGAAAGACGAATAGAATATTTATACGGAGGGAGTACACATACGAAGCAAAATGAGTGAATCTACACTCTAAAATATGCCCGTTTGAAATTTGTAAAAAGACAAATATTTAGGAACGAAGGAGTATAATTTTGTGCATGGCACATGGACCCGGATGATGAAGAGGCTTCTGGCAATGCTATCAAGCTTCCATCATTTGTTTACATAATTGACGTACTATACAAATAATTTTCCAGCGAGACATGAAATTGTACAATGGTGTGAGCTTTCAGCTTCTGTTTCGCGTGCCTTGCCATCGATGCTCTTTCGGAAATAATAAAAAACTAACTTCCTTGCTAATGCATGTCAATTATTAGCAGATCAGAGCTAATAATTACATCATAACTGAAGACAGAGTTGTGAGAAGGTGTTAAATTAAAATTGATCCATGCTTTCATTGGCAGCAACATCCCCCCAGCTCTGTCTAAATCAACAAGGCATGTTGGGAAAAAAGTAGCTATCTGGAGCATGCAACATTCTGATCATTTTGTGCAGTTCGACTAAAATAGAGCTGAGCGTCCCTGTTCCAAAGATATTAAGTGTGATTACGATAATAGAGGACTGCTGATGAAACAATAAACACATAAATAGAAGCCGGTCACCTTTGCAGTCTCTTTTAAGACTAACTAGTTGGAGAAGATTAGGCTCGGAGTTGGATGAGGAGGATAGAGCAAAACCAATCTCCCTTTGTGCAGTCACACTGAAATGTAGAGACGTTGCCCATGTGACATTTTAGTACAACTGCACAAAACACTCTTAAGAAAAAAGTGATTTGTGCAGTTCACCAAAATGTCGCAATAGCAACAAGGTGACATGGATAGCCCTGTTTGCAAAAAAGAGGTAGAAAGGAAACAATTACTGGCCAATAACAGTTGGTGACACATGCGACGACAAAAAAGAAGCATATTCCTTGCCCTAAGGGAAGATAACAACACGGTTGTGTTTGTCTAAAACAGTGTGAGGACGAGAATGCAATATGGAAAGTATGCTGGACGAGCTACGTTTTGGGCAAAGAACTATGGAAGATCCACATGCAGCGACGTGGGAAGACGGGCAGTGGAGCAAGGCCGAAGGGGATACCTGGAGGTCGTCGGGATGTAACTAGGTGAGCGGCGGCAGGCGGAATCTGCGAGCAGGTCGCATAGGCCCTGCCGCGCCGGAGCTTGGTCAGAGAGAACGGCGTGTACCGCAGATCGGGACGTGTTGCCTCTGCGCCGTCGAACGGAGAAATGATGCACATCCTCCCTTTCCCCCGGCGGACGGGATGCAGCCAGATCAGTGACCAACGGTGAGAGAGAGAGAGGCCACTGCACTCCCTTTCCCCCGGCAGACAGGATGCGGCCGGAACAGTGACCAACGGTGAGAGAGAGAGAGGCCACCGCAACCTTGTGTGAGATGCTCTGAAGAACGACAAACCAGGCACGCAAGGCTCCATTGTATATAGTGAGCGGACTACCTTTTTCTCCATAAAAATCGTTTTATATTCTGTGTACGTGCCATTGAGCGCTATAACTTTATTTCAAAATAACGCGGCAACGCGTCAAGTTGAACTTTGTTTCGTGCAGGCGTGGTACACGACCTCCCTAGGTAAACAACCACTACAGGCGTTCAAATTATCATGTGGGCTGCCATTTCGTAAAGAAATGAGCTCCACCGTGTACCCGCGCGGGTGTGGCTGGGCACGAAGCGTGAGTACGTGCACGGTGCACCTATTCTCTTCTTGTATACATACACCACCTACATGGGGTTGTGTGAGAGAGATACAAACCTAGAGAGATATAGTGTGTGGGTTCTTGAGAGTTTTTTTTTGGGGGGGTGGGTCAATCAAAAAATGTAACATATGCAATGTGTGTGAAATAGAGTCCTGGATATAACATATATATAGAGGGGGCGATCCACGAGAAGAGAGTGGAGGTATCACCGGCTTGAGGTGCCCATAGAATTGAAAAGAGGGATGATGTGTGTGTGCGCGCGCGATCGATAAAGAGTGCCATCAAATTTGTGTGTGCCCACGTCAAAGATATAGAGTGGCTGGCCTACTGGAACGTGAGAGGGGACATGTGCAGTTTGTCTCTGTGGCATGGATACCTACCTGCAACGCTCGACTATCAGTGTGTGGTGGGGGAAGAGGGAGGCCCAATTAACTATAGAGGTATAATGGTTGGTATATGTGTGGAGGAGGAGAGAGGCCTACCTCATGTATTAAAGGAGATCGATCTGCCTCATGTATTAAGGGAGATCGATCGGCATCCATGCATATGTGCATGAGAGGAATAAGGTTGGGAGAGAGACTGAGCTAGAGTGTTGGAGGGGGTGGTAGTGGAGTTGCTTCTAACAAATGGTGGGATAGGCTTGCTAGACAAACGGAGGGCACGCCCGCAATATCAATAAGAGAGGAGATGGCTGCTTGTTGTCTGTGCACGTGCGTGTGAGAGACAGGTCAGGAGGCATGCACGAATGATGAGGGGAGACGATGTGGCTGTGGTAAGCAGACATAACTACATAGGAAGATCAATCGCCCTTTGTTAGAGAAAGGAGAGACATAACTTGTGAGGTACGTCGATCGATGGGGGGGTAGTTAAAGTCGATCCAGGTATATGTTGGGAGATCGATCGGTATACATGCATGTGTGTGTGTTAGAAGAAAACGAGGCACGAGGAGAAGGATAGAGATAGAGGGATGCATGTAGGAGGTGGTACGAGAGGCATACTATATCGAGCGGGGAGGAGTGTGCGAGTACGAGAACGATGAAAAGAGTGGTGGGAGTGAGGCATGGACGGTGACAAGAGAAGAGGGGAAGCTTGTGTTTGTGCTAGGAACATCTGGCTAGAGAGGCATATCGATCTATGTGTGCCGTAAAGAAGGAGCTGGGGGCCTACACACACCGTGGGTGAACGACCTAAAGTGAAAAGACGAATTTGCGCGATGGAGCTAGAGAATGCCGAGGGAGGGTGAGAGGGATGCGGGCATGTGCATGCACAAGAGGAAGTTAGCGCTAGCTACAAAGATAAGAGGGTTGTGTGGGTGTAAAAGACGAATAGAGATCATATATACTTCATTATAAAAAGCGAATTCGGATATTTGAAGAATTTATCATAGTGTTTTAAACCGACGTATGTGTGAATATATATAACGGTGATACACATGGTGTATTTATGAACATGTTATACTACATTTAATATATTTTATCTCTACTCTTATAAAAAACGGAGTTGTTGATGATGGTATGCCTACCATCCTGCATTATAGGCTGTCCGATTTATATCTGGCGGATAGCAAGGAAACTATGATGGTTGAAGTTGGCAACAATCATGATTGTAGATTCTTATTGAAATAGAGAAACGAATTCAAATTTAATTCGAATTGCAGCGGTAGTATAGACATTTGGAATGCACTAAAATGTTGGTATGAGTAGGTTACATGCATTATAAAACAAAGCGAAAAAATTAATAGGACATAACATGGATTCATACTCCCTCCTTCCATCTATATAGGGCGTAATGAGATTTTGAAGACCGCCTTTGACTATTGACAAGATTAATAGTACATGACATGCACAATGTGAAAATTATATCATTGAAAGAACCTTTCACAGACGAAGTTAACGGTGTGCTTTGTGTAAGTTGCATGTCATATATCATTGCTCTAATATTTGGTCAAAGTTAGCATCGAAAAACGCATTAGGCCCTATATAGATGGAAGGAGGGAGTAGCTTAGAATAGCATTTGTATAGTAAAACGGGGCAAGACTCTCTCTTTGTGTGGTGTGAATAGTTTTATTTTTTTCGTTTTCTTTTTGGTTGAGGGAAGTGTGAATTGATTTGGTACGTACAAGTACAATATTACTATGCAGTCAAAAAAATGTACAATATTACTACACGTTAGGCTTGTCCCTAAAATTCAACCCGCGTCTTGTTATATCTCGAAAATTCAAATATCGTGCTCCCAAAACTGGCGCCTTCACAACCCGCGCCTTGCTATCCCGAAAATACAACGCGCGCGACAACTCCCTCCAGCTGCCAAATCCCGACACGCGAAATCCCCCTTCTAACCCTGAGCCGAAAGGGCCGTCAGTTCAAATCGGTGGGGGGTACTTTTGTAACACACCCTACATTTTGGACAAGCGCGTCCCTAAGTCATGCTTCACCCCCTCCCATCGCCCCCTTTTCGCCATTCGAAATCCCAGGCCGCCATAACCTCTCCGCTCCAGCCGCGAAACCCCACCCTCCTCCGTCCGCCACGTCACCGCTGCCCAGCCGGAGCCTCTTCCCAGACGACGTCGTCCACCGCAATAGCTCGACGTCCCTCGTCCACCTCCCCGGATGAGGATCCGTTGTCCATCTCGCCGTCCCGCCGGTTCAGCCGCCCCGTCCTCCACCTATAAGGAGCTGCTCCAACGATTGCCTCGTCTATCGCGGCTGCTCCATCCCCACAGCGCCGCCTTAACCTGCTCCACCGGAACCGCAGCATCCTCACCGACTCCTCGGACGAAGCCGAGGCCTACTCGGCGCCACCAAAGAGGTTGTACACTCATCGCATCGCACCTTCTCCTTAACTCGACCTCCCGGCACCGACGGTGCTCCATCCCGCACCGCCATGGAGAGGCTACCTTGAAGCCGGCGCCGCAGGCGACATCTCCACAGCGGCTCTCCCCCAGTGCGAGGCCCCTTCGGCGGCGGCGGCCATACCAGTCGGATCTGCTGTTGTTGCTCCGGCTCTCACTCGCGCTGCTGCTGCTGCTCCGGCTCTCGCTCGCTCGCGCTGCTGCTCCCGCTCTTGCTCGATCGCTCGCTCGCCCAGCTGCTGCTGCTGCTCTCCCCCTCGCTTGTGCTGCTGCTCTGCTCTGATTAAGCCACACTTTAGTCGACTGAATCGAATTTTGGGTCAGTCGATTTTCAGGGGTTGGGGGGGCTCGCCGGAGTTAAAGAAGAACCACCCGCAGCGGGGACGGGGGCTCGCCGGAGAGGTACCCCACAATATATCTTAGGGTTCAGTGTGGGGGGCAGGGGGCCTAGAGGGCTGGCCGGGGCGGCGGTGGCGGCGGTGGCGAGTTGTTTCGGGGCGGCGAGGCGGCGCTAGGCCGGCGGTTCGGCCGGTGGTGGCAGGCGGCTCAGGGGTGTGCAGGTTGAATATGAACTGCAGGCCCTCCCTAAACTACATGTCAAGTGTCTCTCTACTACCATTGCGTTCAGTTTCGACAGTAGCATTCAGATTCAACAGTTAATTTCAGTTTCGACAATTAAGTTCAGAGTCAAGAGTTTTTACCTCATCTGTTGTAGTCAGGTGCTTTTTGGTGATGTTAATTTTACATCCATTTTTCATCATCTATTGGAGATGCTATTAGAATCCCACTTGAGATTGACGATGTCTGTCTTGTGCTGCTTCAGCCTTGACGTCTTACGGCTCACCGGAGCTGCTCCAACGATAGAACGATCCATCACAACAGAGCAGTGCCCTGGACGCCGTCTACAGATTCGTCAGATCTTCCTCCACACCTCCAACAGCCACCTCTGCCTCAACTGGTTCAGCAACCAACCCAATGATGCTGAGGTCGACACGGCTACGGCAAAGAGGTTGTACACTTGTTGCGTCAGTTATTACTATACATTCACGTCGATCCATTAGGGCTATTTTGGTTCGACGGAAAAACGTCGATCCACTAATTGTTACCATCACTCTAAATTTTTGCATGCTCTCCTTACATAATCTCACCATATTTTTTTCGTATGCATGTCAGATATTGTACACAGTCATGCTGAACATGTAGAGAAAAGGAGAAGAGTTTTGCACGGCAATACAATGTCATGCAGACATCGCTCGATGGTGGGTTCAATGGCAAACCCTCCCCACCCCTCTCCAGATTGTAATCCAGAGGAAGATATCTGTTCTGAGGCGTATTCAGACGCCGCTGACCACTCCTATTTACCCCCCAAGGTGTTTGCTCTACCTTGGCATGATGATGTTAGTCATATCATGCATATGTTGCCTTGCAGTGCCTACTTTTGACATCATATATGTCATCTGCTTAGTTTAGACATGTTCTGTAATGCCACCTGTTTAGTTTCTATATCATATATGGGAATTATGCAGTCTCATGTCTTTTAGCTAGCCATAATATATGTGAAATGTGCAATGCCATCCTGTTTAACCAGGCATCATATATTTGAATGATATCTTGCCCATCCTTTTCTTCATTACATTTCCATTTGTCGACAATGTTTGTACATTAAACTACTCTTCCTGTGAATCAGCCATTTGGGTGGGAGATGGAAAAATCTGGAGTGAAAACAAGGCCTTTAGAGCAGACAGTGCTACCTGTCGAAGCAGATCTCTTGTTGGGTCCCGATAGCTCCTCAAAGATGGATTCAAAGACAGATGACCAGTCCTATTCCCCCACTGAGGTGTATGCTCTAACTTGGCACGGTTATACTGCTCATATCATGCATACGGTGTCTTGCATTGCATAGTTTAAACATCATATACACAATATTCCACACCATGTTCTTAGTTCAAACATCATATCGAATGCCCTCTGTTTAGCATATAAATCACATATGTGAATTAAATGATGCGATCCTGATTACTTAGATAACATGTAGGTGAATTATGTCATGCGATCCTGTTTAGTTATTCGTCATATCTTTGAATTATGTTACGCTATGCTATCCAGTTTAGATAGACATCATATATGTGAAATTATGTCATGCTATCCGTTTTAGTTAAACAATATACATGTCAACTATTTCATGCCCTGTTTTTTCCACACTATCTATTGCATCTGTCTCTCATACAATGTCTGTACATTCAACTATGTTTCCTGTTTATCAGCCATTTGAATTGGAGCGGGTGATGCCAGTATCTAGCGGAATAAAAACACGGTCTTCAAATAAAACAGTGCTACCTCTTGGTGGAGATAGCACCCCGGTTGTACATGCACAAGAACCAGCCCTACCACACATAACCCACACTCTCGCAGATTGTACCCCTACTACGATGGACAGAGAACCAGCTTCACCCAATCTAACCCTAACCCCAGCCGATAGTAACCCAGTTCCTGTTGACACAGCACCATCTCCACCACAGAGCTCCCAAACAACAACAGTTAGTAAGGCAGCTCCAGTGCCCAAAGGGCCAGTACTATCACGGCGAACCCCAACTCCACCAGTTAGTACGCCTATTCCTGTGGAGGAAGCAAAACCAGCCAGTCGTAGTTTAGCATCTATCACATTTGATGTTGTTAAATCGTATGTGCGTATCTTCCCATCTTGGAAATACTATACTGAAGATGAAGGAAAATGCCAGTTGCAGGTGTTTGTCCAGGAGTTGTGTGTAAGTAATGTTATTCATGGCAATTACTTTGCTTCGTCCCATACACCCTACCTCCATGATGGTTATAATACATCAAATTTTCCCATTTTTCTCTATAGAGAAGGACCGATTTTGAAACTCAGGATGAGGTAACCTGTGCTAATACCTCTGCTATCTTCAAGAATGCTTGGTGATACGTCCATTTTGCATCATGCTTTTATGTCAATATTTATTGCATTATGGGCTGTTATTTCACGTTATGTCACAATACTTATGGCCATTCTCTCTTATTTTACAAGGTTTACATGAAGAGGGAGAATGCCGACAGCTGGAATTCTGGGCTGGAAAAGGAGCAAATATTGAAGGACTATTCTGCGCAACTCCAAAAGTCCTGAAACTCCACGGAATGTCTTAAAATAAATAAAGAAAAATCATCGCCAAAGATGAAGGCCAGGGGGCCCACACCCTGCTCACGAGGGTGGGGGACGCCCCCCTGGGCGCGCCCCCTACCTCGTGGGCCCCCTGGTGGCTCTCCGACGTCCATCTTCTCCTATATGAAGTCTTTCGATGAGAAAAAAAATAGAGGGCAACCTTTCGGAACGAGACTCCGCCACCACGAGGCAGAACCTTGGCGGACCCAATCTAGGGCTCCGGCAGAGCTGTTCTGCCGGGGACACTTCCCTCCGGGAGGGGGAAATCATCACCATCGTCATCACCAACGCTCCTCTCATCGGGAGAGGGCAATCTCCATCAACATATTCACCAGCACCATCTCATCTCCAAACCCTAGTTCATCTCTTGTATCCAATTCTTGTCTCAAAGTCCGGGATTGGTGCTAGTAGGTTGCTAGTAGTATTGATTACTCCTTGTAGTTGATGCTAGTTTGTTTATTTGGTGGAAGATCATATGTTCATATCCTTTATGCACATTATTACCCCTCTGATTATGAACATGAATATGCTTTGTGAGTAGTTACGTTTGTTCCTGAGGACAAGGGAGAAGTCTTGCTATTAGTAGTCATGTGAATTTGGTATTCGTTCGATATTTTGACAAGATGTATGTTGTCTAACCTCTAGTGGTGTTATGTGAACGTCGACTACATAACACTTCACCATTATTTGGGCCTAGAGGAAGGCATTGGGAAGTAATAAGTAGATGATGGGTTGCTAGAGTGACAGAAGCTTAAACCCTAGTTTATGCGTTGCTTCATAAGGGGCTGATTTGGATCCATATGTTTCATGCTATGGTTAGGTTTACCTTAATACTTTTGTTGTAGTTGCGGATGCTTGCAACAGAGGTTATTCATAAGTGGGATGCTTGTCCAAGTAAGGGCAGTACCCAAGCACCGGTCCACCCACATATCAAATTATCAAAGTACCGAACGCGAATCATATGAGCGTGATGAAAACTAGCTTGACAATATTCCCATGTGTCCTCGGGAGCGCTTTTCCTATTATAAGAGTTTGTCCATGCTTGTCCTTTGCTACAAAAAGGATTGGGCCACCTTGCTGCACTTTATTTACTTTTGTTACTTGTTGCTTGTTACAATTTATCCTATCACCAAACTATCTGTTACCACTTATTTCAGTACTTGCAGAGAATACCTTGCTGAAAACCGCTTATCATTTCCTTCTGCTCCTCATTGGGTTCGACACTCTTACTTATCAAAAGGACTATGATAGATCCCCTATACTTGTGGGTCATCAAGACACTTTTTTGGCGCCGTTGCCGGGGAGTGAAGCGCCTTTGGTAGGTGGAATTTGGTAAGGAAAAACTTATTTAGTGTGCTGAAATTTTCTGTCACTTGTTACTATGGAAAGTAATTGTTTGAGGGGCTTGTTCGGGGTATCTTCACCCCGTCCAGTTGGGCCAGAGTTGCTCCTCAACCTAATGAACCTACTGAAAATGAAACTCCTTTTTAGATTCCTTCGGGTATGATGGAAAAACTGCTAGCTAAAACATTTGCAGGAGATGGAACAAAGCATCCTGACGTACATCTACGCTATGCCGATGATATTTGTGGACTATTTAAGCTTGCAGGTATACCCGATGATGTTGTTAAGAAGAAGGCTTTCCCTTTATCTTTGTAGGGAGACGCATTGACATGGTATAGGCTATGTGATGATATGAGATCATGGAACTATAAAAGATTGAAATTGGAATTTCATCAAAAGTATTACCCTATGCATCTTATTCATCGTGATCGCAATTATATATATAATTTTTGGCCACGCGAAGGAGAAAGCATCGCTCAAGCTTGGGGGAGGCTTAAATCAATGTTATATTCATGCCCCAATCATGAGCTCGCAAAAGAAGTGATTATGCAAAGTTTTTATGCTCGGCTTTGTGGTAACAATCGCACCATGCTCGATACTTCTTGTGCTGGCTCTTTTATGATGAAGCCTATTGAATTTAGATGGAATTTATTGGACAAAATTAAACGCAACTCTGAAGATTGGGACCTCGACGAAGGTAAGGAGTCAGGTATGACACCTAAGTTTGATTGTGTTAAATCTTTTATGGATACCGATATTTTCCGTAAGTTTAGCACTAAATATGGACTTGACTCTAAGATAGTAGCTTCTTTCTGTGAATCTTTTGCTACTTATGTTGATCTCCCCAAGGAGAAGTGGTTTAAATATCAGCCTCCCATAGAAGTAAAAGTAGCTGCACCTATTAAAGTTGAAGAAAAGACTGTCACTTACAATGATCCTATTGTTCCCACTTCTTATGTTGAGAAACCACCTTTCCCTGTTAGAATGAAGGATCATGCTAAAGCTTCAACTATTGTTCGTAAAAGCAATACTAGGACTTATACACCACCTGAGCAAGTCAAAGTAGAACCTAATATTGCTATTGTTAAAGATCTCTTGTCTGATAATATTGATGGGCATGTTATTCAATTCTCTGGTGAAACTGCTAGAATTGCTAAACCCTGTGATAGAGATAAACATAGACCTGTGGTAGGCGTGCCTGTTATTTCTGTTAAAATAGGAGATCATTGTTATCATGGCCTATGTGATATGGGTGCTAGTGCTAGTGTTATACCCATTGACTTATACAAAGAAATTATGCATGAGATTACACCGGCTGAGTTAGAAGAAATTGATGTCACAATTAAACTTGCCAATAGAGATACTATTTCACCAGTGGGAATTGTTAGAGATGTTGAAGTCTTGTGTGGGAAAACCAAATATCCCGCTGATTTTCTTGTTCTTGGTTCTCCACAAGATAGCTTTTGTCCCATTATATTTGGTAGACCCTTCTTGAATACTGTTAATGCTACGATAGACTGCAAAAAGAATGTTGTTACTGTTGGCTTGGATGATATGGTTCATAAGTTTAATTTCTCTAAATTTAGTAAACAACATCATGAGGAAGAATTTCCTAGTAAGGATGAAATTATTGGTCTTGCTTCTATTGCCGTACCTCCTAGCACTAGTAGAAAAAGGACCTAATGTGAGACACATTAGTGCCGGTTCGATTTTGGCCCGGTACTAATGGCACCATTAGTGCCGATTCGAACGGCTATGCATTAATGCCGGTTCGTTTTGAACCTTTAGTACCGGTTCGTGCCACGAACCGGTACTAAAGGGGTGGTGGCAGACTGGCGTCAGGCCGGGGCCCCGCGATCACCTTTAGTACCGGTTCGTGGTACAAACCGGTAATAAAGGGCTAACCTTTAGTACCAGTTCGTGCCACGAACCGGTACTAATATAGTACCGGTTCGTGCCACGAACCGGTACTAAAGGGCAATTTTCAATCTCTACCCCCCCCCCCCCCCCGGGTATATCGTCATTTCAGTTTTGAAAAATACAAAAGAAAATGATAAAAAATTCAAAAAATAAAATTCTTCGAGATGTAGTTATATTACTACACCTACTAGTTAGTAAAATTAAAAAACCTAAATTTGGACATGTTTTGCAAAATGTGTAGGGAAAATGTAAAACGGCTATAACTTTTGCATACGATGTCGGAAAAAAAACGTATAATATATCAAAAAATTCAGCACGAAAATCCGCATCCAATTTTGACGGCCTAGGGCCTGTTCGCAATTTTTTAGAATCCTCAAATTTCAAAAGGAGAAAAAGATATGCTTAAATTTAAGTTTTTTTTAATTTTGATTAAATCTGGTCAAACTATGGTCAAAGTACTTATTCAAGAAGTATTAATGATACTACATACTTATTCAAGAATATTAGTGTTACTAAATAATTATTTCAATTTTTTGAATTTTGGTCAAATCTGGTCAAACTATGGTCAAACTGTGGTCAAACTATGGTCAAACTTATTTAAGAAATATTAGTGTTATTAAATAATTACTGTTTTTTAGAATAATAGTTTCAAACTCAAACGGTGAAATGTGTGACCTAATGCTCAAGCTAAACTGCTGAAGGTTAATAGGATTTACAGCTTACATTTGTCAGGAAAACAACAAGTGTAGACTTGGAAAGTAGGGGGAATAGAACTCCGAAGTTAAGCGTGCTTAGGCTGGGGGAGTGAGAGGATGGGTGACCGGTCGGGAAGTTAGATGATTTGGAATGAGTGATCCACACTTGAGTAGTTAAGAGGGGCGATTAGAGACTAAATCATCAAATAATTCAGAAAGAGAAAAATTCACTAGAGGTCCTCATATTCGTCGCGTTGGCCAATTTAGTCTCCGTAGTTACAAATACCCGAAATACGACCATTAAACTTGTCCTAGGGGTTCACATACGGTCCATTATATTGTTTGGTCTACGTATTCGCTGATTTGGCAGCGGTCAACTCATGCCACGCGGGCGCTGACTGCCACGTCGTCTCAAGCCGCTTGAATACACAGGAAAGCAGGGGTCTTTTGCAAATTACGCACATAAAACAGCAGCCCCCTCGCACCTGGTCGGACCATGCCACCCTTGCTCTCTTCCGCCAACCCTAGTCCATCCCCGCCGCCGCCTCCTCCTCCGCCGCCGTCTGCTGCAATCTGCGGCGAGAGAGAGGGAGGGAGGGAGGCCATGGCTTCTGCGCGCTCCACTCCCCCGCCGTCACCGCTAACCGCCGCCTGTACAACACCGAGTTCAAGGAGGTCTTGGCCAGCGACGTCGCGAACTGGTCCCGCTGACCGCGCCGTCGTGGTCGGGGAGTGCCAGGATGTGGGTAGCGGGCGCGCCCGGGAGCGCCATGCTACTTTCGCTCCCGGACGCGGCCTGCGCGCGCGCGCGTGTGGTGCCGGACGGCGCCCTGTTCGTTCATCGCGTGCAGGAGGAGCGGGTCCATGCCGTTGCTGAGCACTGTTGTTTGCCGCGATAGGTTGCTCGCCATCTCCACCAGGGCTAGCTCCAAGTCGGCCTTCCCGGGCTCTGCCGCTGGCGTCTGCCACACGGAGGTCGTCGCCTTGGGGGCGCCGCCGTCGGATGGGAACGTGACCCAACTGCTGTTCGCGGACTGTGATGGCGGCTCCAAGCCTCCAAGAAGAGCGCGAGCGGCAGCTTGTTCCCCTGCTCGTCGACTGTTGTCGCGGGCTCCCTCAGGTCCACCAGGTCGCTGGTCGGAGAAGGGCATCTTTGCGCTGATTCTTCGATTCGAGGGGGACTGCCGCTGCGCGTTTCTTTTATTTTCTTTATTTCTTTCTGGAAAAATGGAATGTGTCATTGCATTTCGCCGGCTACGACGACGACGACAACTACAGCGGTCGTGACCTCGTCATCCCCAGCTTCTTCTTGCAGGGTATGCTTTGCTTCCCCACCTGTGGTGTGCCGTTTCTATGCGTTTGTTCTGAAGTCAAATCGTTCTTATCAGATTTTGCCATCCTTCATGTCGATTCTGCAGACTTGCTCGAGCCGCACAGCGCGCCGACCAGTATGGCCCGTCTGCTGTCTCTGATGGAGACCGGCCTCTCCTCCACTGCAGGGGTGTCGCGGCTCGGACGGTGGTTGACGAAGGAGGACAACGACGCGGTGTACCTCAAGGTGCCGATGCCGGGGCTGACGAAGGAGCACGTGAAGGTGAGCGCGGAGAAGAACATCCTGGTGATCAAGGGCGAGGGCGGGAAGCAGCCCTGGGATGGCGACGACGACTCCACGGTGCCGAGGTACAACCGCCGCATGGAGATGCCTGCTGATGCGTACAAGATGGACAAGATCAAGGCCGAGATGAAGAATGGCATCCTCTGGGTGACCCTGCTCAAGGTGAAGGAGGTGGAGCGCAAGAACGTCTTCCACGTCAATGTCAAGTTGAGAGGCGAGTCAAGTAGTCCTTAGTGGTAGTACTCATGGAAGATGGCCGGTACTTAGTTGATTTGGTGTCGTTCTTTCTTCGTTTTGCTTCGTTGATCATCTTGGATCGTGGTCTGGTGGTGAAGTTGGTTGGGAACTCTGAAAATTTCCTCAAGTTTGGCGTATGATGAACTTACATTGGTGGTGAAATTGGTCATGAAACTATGTTGATTTCCTCAAATTTGGCATATGGTGAACTGATTTGGTGGTGAATTTGGCGTGAAACCTTGTTGATCTCCTAAGTTTGGCGTGCTACACTAATTTAATGGTGAATTTTTTTTTTGAAAGACCCGGTTAGAGCCGGCTTCATTGATTTAGGAGAAAGCATACGGGAAAAACAAAGGGGGATCAAGTGATCATGGTCCACAGGAGCAGTGTGCAAGCTACAAAAAGAAAAAGAAACGGGAAGGAAAAAAGAGGACCCGACTGCCTTCAAAACTGGCTATCTCGCAGTGGCGTCCCCGAACGGGGCCTCAATGCATGTCGCTCCGGCTAGTCTCCATTGCGCAAGGTCCAGCTTGATAGTCTGGAGGACGTCGTCTGGCCGTGGCATTTTTCCTCTGAAAACGCATGCATTCCTCTCCTTCCAGATGTGCCAAGCGATCATAAGCAGCATGGTTTTAAGCCCACGCCTCTCGCCGGTTGGAGTGTGCCTGATCATCTCCAGGCAGTGTTGCAGAGAGCTGTGAGCAGGCAGCTTGACAAGTCCCAACGCCTCGCAGCCCTTCCAGGTCGAACCAGATCTCCAAATCGTCCTGGAGAAGGGGCATTCCCATATCAGGTGCAGTGCGGATTCCAGGCTCCTCATGCATAAACTGCAGAAATATCCATTTGGCCATCCCCTCCTCTGCAGCCTGTCGTTACACCAGAGCCTGTTATTGTGGAGTAACCAGGCGAACATCTTGACAGTCCCCGGCGCCCAACATTTCCAAACAACGCTGCTATGGCTCGTGCTCGGCTTGTCCTTGAATTGCATCTTGTACGCTGCCCGGGCAGAGTAAGCCACTCCTCCTCCTGCTGTCCATGCAAGTTGATCAGCTACTTGGCTGTCGAGGCTGATCCCTGCTTGCTGGAGCCGCCGCCAGAGGCGCAAGAAATCGACAGCGATGGATGCCGTGTCGCCGTGGCGAAGATCCTTGATCCACTGCTCGTTGTCGAGCGCAGCAGCCACCGTTCGGTTTTTGCGCCGTGAATGCTTGAACAGGCTTGGGAAGGATGCACTCAGCGGGGTACCATCGAGCCAGGGGCACGTCCAAAACCCTGTCTTTTGGCCGTCGCCGATTGTGATCGTTGTGCACTGGCGAACAGCTCTCTGTCCGGCTTGTCGCATGGCAAGGGGAAGGCCGCCCAGGGCCTCGCCGGTTGCTGCCAGGATATCCACAGCCAGCGCAACCGGAGAGCGGATCCAAACCGGTGAAGGTCAGGGATCCCCAGCCCGCCCTTCTCCACCGGAGAGCACACCGCGCTCCAAGCCACTTTGCACTTTCCGCCGGTCAGCGCATCGTCTTGATCCCACAGGAACGACGCCGTGCCTTGTCGATCTCCTTCAGAACCTTCTTTGGCACCTTGAGCACTGTCAAAGCAAAGGTAGGCAGCGCCGATAGCACCGCACGCACCAGAACGCGTCGACCTGCCAGAGACATCAGCTTGCCCTTCCATCCCGCGAGACGTGACCTTACTCGATCTATGAGGAATTGGAAATGTACCAGCCTCAGCCTTTTAGGGGATATTGGCAGTCCCAAGTAGGTTGTGGGGAAGCTAGCGATCGATCCCCCAAACCCTTGCAAAACCTCTGTCAGCAGCTGGCCATCGCAGTTCATCGGGATAACTGAAGACTTTGCTTGGTTCAACTTCAGTCCCGTCGCCTCTCCAAAAGAATGCAGCAACTCCAACAGGGTATCAACCTCTTCTTTGATTGGGTTGGCGAAGATCACTGCATCGTCGGCATATAGGTTCACCCGCATGCTTGCCCCCCGTCCCGGCAGCGGCGCAATGAGATCTGTTGTTGTGGCCGTGTCCAACAGACGGTACAGAGGATCGATCGCAAGGATGAACAGCAGCGGCGAGAGCGGGTCTCCCTGCCTGAGCCCGCAGGCGTGGAAGAAGCTTGGCCCCGGCGTCCCGTTCAGCAGGCAAGATGAGGTTGCAGTGGAGAGGAGCAGGGCGACCCAATTTCTCCATCGCTGCGAGAAACCCATGCGTTGCAACAGCTCGATCAGGTATGCCCAGGATACAGAGTCGAAAGCTCGAGCGAAATCTAGCTTGAAGAGCAGGGCCTGCTTCTTTTCTCTGTGGAGCATTCTAACACAACCTTGCACATACTGAAAACTGTCATGTATGCATTTTCCTCTCTGAAATGCCGTTTGCGCTGGCGAGATAATTCCATTCAGAGCAGAGGACAGCCTAATTGCGAGCACCTTGGAGATTAGCTTTGCCATGGAGTGAATCAGACTGATGGGCCTGTAGTGGTTGAGCTCTGACGCGCCACTTTTCTTCGGCAGAAGGGCAATGAGCGCAGAGTTTAGCTCGGCGAAGTTGGTCCCAGCCATCTGATAAAACTTGTTAAAAACAGCCATGACCTCCTCCTTTATGATCGGCCAGCACGAGCGATAAAATTGCCCTGTGAAATCGTCCGGGCCCGGGGCCTTTTCTGTGGGGGACGCAAGGATCACCGCCCAGACCTCGGCCATGGTGAACGGGCCGTCCAGCTCCGATGAGGCCACTACCGGGACGTTTAGCATGTCCCAGTTCAGGGTGCAGCTTCTATGTTTGCTTCGTCCCAGAGCTTCAGAGAAGTGATCAAAGATGATCTTCTCCTTCTCGTGGTGATCCACCACCACTCTGTTATTGCTGCTGATTGCATGAATAAAGTTCTTCCTTCGGCGTGATTGCATTTTGGCATGGAAGAGTCTCGTGCTGGCATCTCCTGCTCGTAACCAACTCACCCTGGAGGCCTGCCGTTTCCTCGCTCTCTCTATGGCAGCCAGCCCGAGCACTTTTTGCTTCAGAGTTCTCCTCAAGTTTATCTCAGCAGCCGAGAGGGCTCGGTGCTCTTGCAATTTTAAGGCAATATGTGGTACGGTCAGTAAACCGACTCCAAAACAATTTTAAGGCAATATTTCTCCATTTCGGAATATTTAGAAAAATAGAAAAATAAGTAGCAGTCCGGGGAGGACACGAGGCCTCCACGAGGGTGGAGGGCGCGCCCTACCCCCCTGGGCGCGCCCCCTACCTCGTGAGCACCTCGTGTGCCCTCCGGACTCCGTTTCCTTGCATGATACGTATTTTGGTCGGTAAAAATTCATTATATATACTCCCGAAGGTTTTGACTCTCGTATCACGCAAATCTCCCCTGTTCTTGTTTCGAGCTATTTTTTCTGACAGGTCTAGAGCACCATGACTTCTCCCTCCTCCAACAACGAAGACAAGGATGCTTGGCTATTGAAGATAGAGTTGAAAAGAGAGGAAGCAGAAGAAATCAACAAGGATGAGGGGATCAAGAAGGCCATGGAGGTTCAAGCTCCGGTGGTGAAAGAAGAAGACATCCCTCAACCTTTACCTAACCTTTTTACTCCAACAGAGCTTGAAGCCTTCAAGATGATTGAGTTAGCCCGCATACAGAACAAGTATCTCACACAGGAGAATATTTTGTTGAAGGATCATATTGCTGGGCTCAAGGGCATTATCCGCAAATTGGAGGAGCTTTTACGCTCAATGTGCGATTACCCACCATCATCATCACCACCTCCATCACCTCCGAGACATAATCACATGGGTATGGGCACTCCCCTTGGCAATTGCCAAGCTTGGGGGAGGTGCCCTGGTATCGTATCACCATCACAACTCCTATCTTTACCGTTTTTCTTAGTTCGATCCTATTAGTAGTATCTTGATTTAGTAGAATAAAGTCATGGCATGATCTAGTTTTGAGTTTTGCTTTATGATCCTTATTTGTAATCGAGTCCATGAGCTATATAATAAAGATTAGTGTTGAGTCAAGGGCTTGAGTATTTTGCATGATCTTGGGTGATTAGAAGAAAAAGAATAAAAAGAATCACAGAGTTCATATTTATCTTATTGAAAGTAATGACTCCACATAGAAAGAGTATGATGATTAAAATTTGTTGGGAGTTGATAAATATAGATTTGGTAATCGTTGCAATTAATAGGAAGTAATAAGGAAAGAGAGGTTTCACATATAGATATATTATCATTGACATCTTTTATGATTGGGAGCACTCATTAAAATATGACATGCTAAAGAGTTGGTGTTGGACAAGGAAGACAACATAGTGAGTTATGTTTTCTTAGATCTGAGATAAAGTATGTTGTCATGGATCCTCTATCGTGTTGAGCTTTCCTTTCCCCCTCATGCTAGCCAAATTCTTAGCACCAAGTAGAAATACTACTTGTGCTTCCAAATACCCTTAAACCAGTTTTGGCATGAGAGTCCACCATATCTACCTATGGATTGAGTAAGATCCTTCAAGTAAGTTGTCATTGGTGCAAGCAATAAAAATTGCTCTCTAAATATGCATGACTTATTAGTGCGGAGAAAATAAACTTTGTATGAACTTGTTGTGGACGCAATAAAAGCGACGGACTGCATAATAAAGGTTCACATACAAGGGGCAATATAAAGTGACGTTCTTTTGCATTAAGATTTTGTGCATCAACCCTGAACGCGCATGACAACCTCTGCTTCCCTCTGCGAAGGGCATATCTTTTATTATTATCCTCTACCTTATGCAAGAGTCACGGTGATCTTCACCTTTCCCTTTTTATTTTATCCTTTGGCAAGCTCAGCATGTTGGAAAGAACATGATATATATATATATATCTAATTGGATGTGGGGGAGCATGAATTATTATTGTTGACATTACCCTTGAGGTAAAAGGTTGTGGGGCAAAACTATAAGCCCCTATCTTTCTCTGTGTCTAATTAAAACTCCATAACCACAAGTATTGCGTGAGTGTTAGCAATTATGAAGGACTAAGTGATAGTTGAGTATGTGGACTTGCTTTTAAGCTCTGACATAGACTCTTTCCGATGTTATGATAAATTGCAATTGTTTCAATGACTGAGGGTATAATTTGTTGGTGCTCAATAAGGTTTCTAATTCATACTTTGGCTTTGTGAAAAGATCATCACTTAACTTGAGTAATCATACGACGAAATCTTTATATATCTATGTTATGAAATAATCATGATGCCTTCATGTCCGTATTTTATTTTTATCGACGCCTCTACCTCTAAACATGAGGACATATTTATTGTTATCGGCTTTTTGCTTGAGGACAAGCGAGGTCTAAGCTTGGGGGAGTTAATACGTCCATTTTGCATCATGCTTTTATGTCAATATTTATTGCATTATGGGCTGTTATTTCATGTTATGTCACAATACTTATGGCTATTCTCTCTTATTTTACAAGGTTTACATGAAGAGGGAGAATGCCGGCAGCTGGAATTCTGGGCTGGAAAAGGAGCAAATATTGAAGGACTATTCTGCGCAACTCCAAAAGTCTTGAAACTCCACGGAATGTCTTAAAAAAATAAAGAAAAATCGTCGCCAAAGATGAAGGCCAGGGGGCCCACACCCTACTCATGAGGGTGGGGGCACCCCCGGGGTGCGCCCCCCTACCTCGTGGGCCCCCTGGTGGCTCTCCAATGTCCATCTTCTCCTATATGAAGTCTTTCGATGAGAAAAAAAATAGAGGGCAACCTTTCGGGACGAGACTCCGCCGCCACGAGGCGGAACCTTGGCGGAACCAATCTAGGGCTCCGGCAGAGCTGTTCTGCCGGGGACACTTCCCTCCGGGAGGGGGAAATCATCACCATCGTCATCACCAACGCTCCTCTCATCGGGAGAGGGCAATCTCCATCAACATCTTCACCAGCACCATCTCATCTCCAAACCCTAGTTCATCTCTTGTATCCAATTATTGTCTCCAAGTCCGGGATTGGTGCTAGTAGGTTGCTAGTAGTGTTGATTACTCCTTGTAGTTGATGCTAGTTGGTTTATTTGGTGGAAGATCATATGTTCAGATCCTTTATGCACATTATTACCCCTCTAATTATGAACATGAATATGCTTTGTGAGTAGTTACGTTTGTTCCTGAGGACAAGGGAGAAGTCTTGCTATTAGTAGTCATGTGAATTTGGTATTCGTTCAATATTTTGATAAGATGTATGTTGTCTAACCTCTAGTGGTGTTATGTGAACGTCGACTACATAACACTTCACCATTATTTGGGCCTAGAGGAAGGCATTGGGAAGTAATAAGTAGATGATGGGTTGCTAGAGTGACAGAAGCTAAACCCTAGTTTATGTGTTGCTTCGTAAGGGGCTGATTTGGATCCACATGTTTCATGCTATGGTTAGGTTTACCTTAATACTTTTGTTGTAGTTGCGGATGCTTTCAATAGAGGTTAATCATAAGTGGGATGCTTGTCCAAGTAAGGGCAGTACCCAAGCACCGGTCCACCCACATATCAAATTATCAAAGTACCGAACGTGAATCATATGAGCGTGATGAAAACTAGCTTGACGATATTCCCATGTGTCCTCGGGAGTGCTTTTCCTATTATAAGAGTTTGTCCAGGCTTGTCCTTTGCTACAAAAAGGATTGGGCCACCTTGCTGCACTTTATTTACTTTTGTTACTTGTTGCTCGTTACAATTTATCCTATCACCAAACTATCTGTTACCACTTATTTCAGTACTTGCAGAGAATACCTTGTTGAAAACCACTTATCATTTCCTTCTGCTCCTTGTTGGGTTCGACACTCTTACTTATCGAAAGGACTACGATAGATCCCCTATACTTGTGGGTCATCACTTGGTGGCAGTATCGGAATTACCTGAAGAAAACGTACTTCACCGGCAAAGAAACTCATCAAATTCCCTTACGTTCTCCTGAGACACATTTACTGGAAGATGACTGGGAATGCCTTGTTCTGTACTGGTCCCGAACCAAGAATGTGGTAAGGTCTATGAGCTCATTTTCTATTTTTAAGTATTTTATTCTTGTGTCTTACTGTACTCTGTTCATGTAGAACAAGTGCCTAAACCTGAAGAACAACTGTTCTAATTTAAGATTCCATTGCTATCATAGTTCAAAAAAGTGCTAGGCGTTAATTGTGCATTTTGCCACCACCTTGCGTTTTACTGACCAAAGCGCATGCTTATGCGCAGTTATGCACAGATTATGCGTAGTTATGCGCAATGCGTTTTGCCAATGCCTAGAGCCTAGGCGCGCTTAAGCGCTCGCTTAGGCGCGCCTTTTTTAACTATGATTGCTTTGCTCTTGTATCACTGTATTTACTGATACGCACTTATTTTTAAATTGAAGGATCCAATCGAAACTCCAATGGCACAGCAGGTATGTTCACGCATGTTTTTTAACAGGTTTGCTCTTATCAATAGCTCTGTTGAATTCAATTTCAATTGTGTATACAGTTGACTTTCATATCATGCACATTACTAGCATCACAACAGAGCCAATAGTGTTGTTGTACATGTAGACCCGTGGTACCCATCTGAAATCTTGTTGTGCCGTGTAGTTTCCCACGCTTTGTATTCTTTCACTACTGCTTTGTCTTGAACTGATATGATTTGAACCGTGTCTTTATTTTGATTTGGCAAGACAATGCAGTGACCACAGGACATGGATATATGTTTGTTTGATGCTTTTATTATGTACTAGTACTTCGCAATAGAAGACTTTGTAGTTTAATCCTGTCCACCTTACTAATGAACTGGTTCACCGAAATGAGTTTCATATACTAGTACATGCTAAACTTCTTATGTGTCTGCTTGTTTCTTCTTTTAGAATGCTGACAGAATATTGGGGAAGAGTGCCTTATTAAGCAATGGTAAAGGAAGTAATGCAGATAAGGTTCAGGATAGTGACACATCCTTGTTGGTCTCCAACAAAGCTGATAAAACAGCTAAGGAAGACTATCTTGAAGACAGTGAGACAACCCCAAAGTCCTGTCTTGGTTTAGTGTTCGAGTTACTGGCCACTACCGCATGCACAAGCTATTCAAACTCACTGTCTGAATCAGTTCGGTTTCTTGAGTCTCAACTACAAGCTGAAAGACATCGATCAGCTGTGCTGCGACAAGAAGCGGAAGGACTGCGGAAGTCCCTGGAGCATTCAGATGCATACTTTCTGGTGCAACAGCAAGCGTTGGAGGATTTTAGCGCCAAACAGGACAAAGCTAATCAGCTTGCTAAGCTTATTGCCAGCATGGTGGATACCCAGGATAACGTTTCTTGAGCTCTTCTGAAGTTGTTTCAGTTATGCTCTTGTTTTGCTGCCGCGTTTATTTGCACTGGTGGCCAATTTTGACGGCCAAGTGTATGTAATATGTTGCTTTGTTCCCTATATTTGCATTGGTGGCGAACTTTGATGCCCAGTGGATGTAATATGTGTAATAGCGGTAATAGGCTAGCCTTAATTGCTTGCTTATTTATGTCCTTATTGTCTTGTTTAGTTGTTTGCTTGTAGTCACTGCAGTTCTTTTTCTGTGTTTTTCTAGTGGCCACAATTGCCTATTTTTGGTAACTAGGCCAAAATAATCATGGCAACACACAGACTGTTGTAACCATGGGCCTCCTGCAGGCCGTATGATCCATGGTCCTTCGTTCGGCCGTAGGACCATTGGCCTTCTATACGGGCCTTAGGATCCATCGGCCTTCTATACGGGTCGTAGGGTCCATGGGCCTTCTATGGGCCGTACTATCCATGGGCCTCATACGGGCCATAGGATCCGTGGTCCTTCTACGGGGCGTATCATCATTTCGCCAATCATGGGTCGTACTATTCATGGACCATAACGGGTCGTTAATAGGCCGTATTTGATAACTCTATGAAAACAGCCCAACGTTTTTTTACATGAAAACGGCCCAACGTATTAACGGTCCGCAGACGGGCCGACTGTTACGACGGGCTGAATTTGGCCCACAAGCAGAAAATGACACTAAGGGGCCGTATGTAACCGAATGCTGCAAATGAGCCCAAGAATCAATGGGCCCTGAGAAGGCCGAAAGATAACTTGGGCTGGAAATGGCCCAATGGAATAACGAGCCGTTAATGGGTATAAAGTGATACACTATTCATTACGGGGCAGTTTCACCACGGGCCGTTAATGGGCCAAGAGTTACAAAGGTCCTCATATGGGCCAAAAGAAGGCATGGGCCACACATGGGCCAGAAGTTAAAACGGGCTGAATCATATTGGACGGCCCAGATGACGCTACTGGGCCTAATTCGGATAGGGCATAACGGGCCCTCGGTTAGCGGGCTGTAAATGGGCTATATGCGAGCAGGCCGTTAACAGGCTTTCCGTGGGCCGGCTCGCCACCTTTTGACCAAGTCAAACGGGCCGGCCTTTTCACCGGAATGGGCCTCTGTTGGGCCGTGCCACGTGTCGCCGTATCATAGGCGCCTTCGGTCCAATGAGCGGATGACATCTGTCCCAACGGTGAGCCGACACGTATTTACTCCAGCCAATGATGATTTTACACATGGAAAATCCCCATTGGTCGGGGCTATTAATGGGTTATCAGATCCAAAACCCGACCCGATAGCTTAATGGCGTTCCGTTACGGTGGATGCCACGTGTCGGTCACCCTTGATGAAAGCAGTTCTGTGACGCACGATTTATCGTCATGGAAGTGGACACTTCCGTGATGATAATTTTGGTATAATATCATGGAACACTTCTACGACAGCACATGTATGAATATCTTGATTCTGTCATAATGTTTTCATGGATGTACATGCATGACAAAAAACGTGACCTACTGTGACAAACACGTATCATCACGGAAGTGTATTTTTGTAGTGGTTGTCATGTGCGTTTAGGTTTGGATGCACAAAATCTTAATGCAAAAAAACGTCACTTTATATTGCCACTTGTGATATTAACCTTTATTATGCAGTCCTTCGCTTTTATTACTTCCATATCACACGATCGTATAAAGCTTATTTTCTCCGCACTAATAAGTCATACATATTTAGAGAGCGATTTTTATTGCTTGCAACATGACAACTTACTTGAAGGATCTTACTCAATCCATAGGTAGGTATGGTGGACTCTCATGGCAAAAACTGGGTTTAAGGATATTTGGAAGCACAAGTAGTATCTCTACTTGGTGCAATGAATTTTTGGCTAGCATGAGGGGGGAAAGGCAAGCTCAACATGTTGGGAAGATCAATGACAATATACTTTAACTAAGATGTGAGAAAACATAAACCATTACGTTGTCTTCCTTGTCCAACATCAACTCTTTAGCATGTTATATTTAATGAGTGCTCACAATCATAAAAGATGTCCAAGATAGTATGTTTATATGTGAAAACCTCTCTTTCTTTATTACTTCCTATTAATTGCAACGATGACCAAAATTACGTTTGTCAACTCTCAACAACTTTTATGCCTCATACTTTTTATATGTGAAGTCATTACTATCCATAAGATCAATATGAACTATTTTATTCTTTTTATTCTTTCTATTTTCTCAAGATCATAGCAAGATAGAAAAGCCCTTGACTCAACACTAATCTTTATTATAGATAGCTCACGGACTCGATTACATAGAGAGATCACAAAGCAAAACTCAAAACTAATTCATACCAAAACTTTATTCTACTAGATCAAGATATTACTAAAAGGATTGAACTAAGTAAAACGGTAAAGATAGGAGTGTGATGGTGATACGATACCGGGGCACCTCCCCCAAGCATGGCAGTTGCCAAGGGGAGTGCCCATACCGATGTGATTATATATCCTTCTTCAGGGTTGGTGTTGTGATCTTCTTGGCGATGATGCCCCTCAGGATACGATTCTCCTCCTCAAGTTTATTGACTTGTTGTTTGAGGTCCATATTTTCCTTGCAGAGCTTTCCCGTGACGGCTAAGGCTCCTTTTACCCAAGGATGCTGCATAGCTTCTGGAGAACAAGTAACGCTCTTTTTCATATTTTCATAAGAAAGAAATTTAACATTGGAAGGGATGACCGAGTTTGGAATAGCTGAGCTCTGAAGTTCCCCCATCATGAATCCTGCTTGGAAGCGAGAGGTAACTTCTTGATCCTCCTCCATGGCATCTATCCCTTTCAAGTCGGCTTCCATCTCATCCTCTGTTGATGGTCCAAAGTGATAAGCATCGCTGTTTGCTCCTGGGCCTGGCGTTGGGTGAGACACTCGACTCTCCCCGACCGACTCTTGAGAAGACATCTTGCTCTAAATCTACAACAGAAGCAGCTAGAAACAAAAACAAAGGATATTTACATGATACGGTGGTCAAAACCTTCTGGAGGTTATATAATGAATTTGTACCGACCAAAAGAAGTAACGTGCAAGAAAACGAAGTCCGGGAGGCACACGAGGTGCCCACGAGATAGGGGGGCGCGCCCAGTAAGGGTGGGCGCGCCCTCCACCCTCGTGGTTGCCTCGTGTCCTTCCCGGATTACTTCTTGCTTCCTAAAATTCTTAGATATTCCAAAACGGAGGAAAATTTCCATTAGAATTGTTTTGGAGTCGGTTTAGTTACCGTACCACATACCTATTCCTTTTCGGAGTCTGAAATGTTGTGGAAAGTGTCCCTTGTGTATTCCTCCGGGGTTACGGTCTCAATAATATTAGTTTCAACATTGATAGGATTACCTGAGATATAATGTTTGATTCTTTGACCGTTCACCACCCTCGGACTTGTGCCTTCGAATTTGTTGATTTTTATGGCACCGGAACGATAGACCTCCTCGATAACGTATGGACCTTCCCACTTAGAGAGAAGCTTTCCTGCAAAAAATCTTAAATGAGAGTTGAATAGCAACACATAATCACCTACGTTACACGATTTTGTATCCATTTGTCATGCCATCTTTTAAATTTTTCTTTGAACAGTTTGGCATTCTCATAGGCTTGGGTCCTCCATTCATCAAGTGAGCTAATATCAAATAACCTCTTCACACCGGCAAGTTTCAAGTCATAGTTGAGCTCTTTAATAGCCCAATATGCTTTATGTTCAAGTTCAAGAGGTAAGTGACATGCTTTTCCATAAACCATCTTATACGGAGACATACCCATAGGATTTTTATATGCAGTTCTGTAGGCCCATAATGCATCATCAAGTTTCTTGGACCAATTCTTTCTAGATCTATTCACAGTCTTTTGCAAAATTAATTTGAGCTCTCTATTGTTCAACTCTACTTGACCGCTAGACTGTGGGTGATAATTAGATGCAATTCTATGATTAATATCATACTTAGCAAGCATCTTACGAAAAGCACCATGAATAAAATGTGAACCACCATCAGTTATAAGATATCTAGGGACTACAAACCTAGGAAAAATAACTTCTTTAAGCATCTTAATAGAGGTGTTATGATCAGCACTACTAGTTGGAATAGCTTCTACCCACTTAGTAATGTAATCAACAGCAACTAAGATATGTGTATATCCATTATAGGCAGGAAAAGGTCCCATATAATCAAAGCCCCAAACATCAAATGTTCAATAAAAAGAGAATAATTCATAGGCATTTCTTGACGTCTACTAATATTACCTATTCTTTGACATTCATCACAAGACAAGACAAACTTACGAGCATCTTTGAAGAGAGTAGGCCAATAAAAACTGGATTGCAATACCTTATGTGCAGTTCTATCTCCAGAGTGGTGTCCTCCAAATGGTTCAGAGTGACACTTGCGTAGGATCTGTTCCTGTTCATGTTCAGGTACACAAAGTCTAATAACACCATCTACTCCTTCTTTGTAAAGGTGTGGGTCATCCCAGAAGTAATGTCTTAAATCATAAAAGAACTTTTTCTTTGGCTGGTATGTGAAACTAGGTGGTATAAATTCAGCAACAATGTAATTAGCATAATCAGCATACCAAGTAGCAGTACGAGAAGCATTAACGACCGCTAATTGCTCATCAAGAAAGCTATCATCAATAGGTAGTGGGTCATCAAGAACATTCTCTAACCTAGACAAGTTGTCTACAACGGGGTTCTCAGCTCCCTTTCTATCCATAATATGCAAATCAAATTCTTGGAGCAAGAGAACCCATCTAATAAGTCTAGGCTTAGCATCTTTCTTTTCCATAAGATATTTAATAGCAGCATGATCAGTGTGAATAGTAACTTTAGAATCAACAATATAAGGTCTGACTTATCACAAGCAAATACAACTGCTAAGAACTCTTTTTCAATAGTAGCATAATTTCTCTGGGCAGTATCAAGAGTTTTACTAGCATACTGGATAAAATTTAATTTCTTATCAACTCTTTGCTCTAGAACAACACCTACAGCATAATCACTAGCATCACACGTAATTTCAAAGGGTAAATTCCAATCAAGTGGCTGGACAATAGGTGCAGTGATCAAAGCTTTCTTAAGTATTTCAAATGCTTCTACACAATCATCATCAAAGACAAAAGGAATATCTTTTTGCAATAAATTAGTCAGAGGCCTACAGATTTTATAAAAGTCCTTAATGAACCTCCTATAAAAACCGGCATGACCAAGGAAACTTCTTATACCTTTTATGTCCTTGGGACATGTCATCTTTTCAATAGCATCAACTTTAGCTCTATCCACCTCAATACCTCTCTCAGAGATCTTGTGCCCTAAGAAAATGCCTTCATTAACCATAAAGTGGCACTTTTCCCAATTCAAGACGAGACTAGTGTCTTCACATCTTTGCAAAACTCGATCAAGGTTTCTCAAGCAATCATCAAAAGAGGATCCATAAACGGAGAAGTCATCCATGAATACCTCACAAATATTTTCACAAAAGTCAGAGAATATAGCCATCATGCATCTTTGAAAGGTAGCATGTGCATTACATAAACCAAAAGGCATACGACTATAAGCAAAAGTACCGAAAGGGCAAGTAAAATTAGTTTTTGATTGATCCTCTGCTGACACAGGTATTTGAGAGAAACCAGAATAACCATCTAGAAAACAGAAATGTGTATGTTTGGATAGTCTTTCTAGCATTTGATCAATAAAAGGTAAAGGGTAATGATCTTTCTTAGTAGCTTTATTTAATTTGTGGAAATAAATTACCATCCTATAACCTGTAATAATTCTTTGCGGGATCAATTCATCTTTATCATTAGGAACAACAGTAATACCTCCCTTCTTAGGAACGCATGGACAGGACTTACCCAATCACTATCAGCAATGGGATAAATTATACCTGCCTCAAGGAGCTTTAGTATCTCCTTTCTTACCACTTCTTTCATCTTAGGATTCAACCGTCGTTGAGGATCTCTAACTGGTTTGGAATCTTTCTCCAATTTTATTTTATGTTGGCATAGAGTGGGACTAATGCCCTTAAGATCATCCAAAGTATATCTAATAGCAGCACGGTGCTTCTTCAGAGTTTTCAATAATCTTTCCTATTCCTGCTCTGAAAGGTTAGCACTAATAATTACATGATATATCTTCTTTTCATCAAGATAAGCATATTTAAGATTATCAGGTAATGGTTTGAGCTCAAATACGGGATCACCCTTGGGTGGAGGGGGATCTCCTAGGATTTCAACAGGTAAATTGTGTTTCAGAATAGGACCCTGTTGAAGGAATAATTCATCTATTTCCTTTCTTTCATTCATAAACATACCATTTTCATGGTCTAGCAAATATTGTTATTACGGATCAGTAGGAGGCACGGCAATAGAAGCAAGACCAATAATCTCATCCTTACTAGGTGATTCTTTATCATTGGGTTGTCTACGAAACTTAGCAAAATTAAACTCATGAGACATATCCCCTAAGCCAATTGTAACAATATCCTTTTCACAATCAATCCTAGCATTATCAGTATTCAAGAAGGGTCTACCAAATATAATGGGACAAAGTCATCTTGTGGGGAACCAAGAAGAAGAAAATCAGCAGGATATTTAACTTTCCCACACAAGACTTCAACATCTCTAACAATCCCAAATGGCTTATTAGTATCCCTATTGGCAAGCTTAATAGTAACATCAATATCTTCCATTTCAGCGGGTGCAATATCATGCATAATTTCTTTATATAAGTCAAAGGGTATTACACTAGCATTAGCACCCATATCACATAAGCCATGATAACAATGATCTCCTATTTTAACAGAAATAACAGGCATGCCTACAATAGGTCTATGTATCTTAGCATCGGGTCTAGCAATATTAGCAGTTTCACCACATAAGTAAATAACATGCCAATCTATATTATCATCCAAGAGATCTTTAATCATAGCAATACTAGGTTCAACTTTGATTTGCTCAGGGGGTGTATAAGTTCTAGTGTTACTCTTACGAACTACAGTTGAAGCTTTAGCATGATCCTTCATCCTAACAGGAAAAGGTGGTTTCTCAACATAAGTAGTGGGAACAATAGGATCATTATAAGTGATAGTCTTTTCTTCAAATGTAATAGGTGCAACTACTTTTACTTCAATGGGAGGATTATATTTAATTCACTTCTCCTTAGGGAGATCAACGTGAGTAGCAAAAGATTCACAGAAAGAAGCTACTATCTCAGAGTCAAGTCCATATTTAGCGCTAAATCCACGAAAAGCATCAGTATCCATAAAAGATTTAACACAATCAAACTTAGGTGTTATACCTGACTCCTTACCATCGTCGGAACCCCAATCTTCAGGGTTGCATTTAATTCTTTCCAGTAAATCCCACTTGAATTTAGTAGTCTTCAGCATATAAGAACCAGCACAGGAAGTATCAAGCATGGTGCGATCATTGAGAGAAAGCCAAGCATAAAAGTATGAATAATCATATCTCTTGAGAGCTCATGATTGGGGCATGAATATAACATTAACTTAAGCCTCCCCCAAGCTTGAGAGATGCTTTCTCCTTTGCGAGGCCAGAAATTATATATGTAATTATGATCACGATGAACAAGATGCATAGTATAGAACTTCTGGTGAAATTCCAACTTCAATCTTTTATAGTTCCAAGATCCCGTATCATCACATAGCCTATACCATGTCAATGCATCTCCCTTCAAAGATAAATGGAAGACCTTCCTCTTAACAACATCATCGGGAATACCTGCAAGCTTAAGTAATCCACAAACTTCATCCACAAAGATAAGGTGTAAATCGGGATGCAATGTTCCATCTCCTGCAAAGGGATTAGCTAGCAGTTTCTCTATCATACCCGAAGAAATCTCAAAGTAAACATTTTCAATAGGTTAAACCCTTTGCTCTACTGGTCGGGGTGAAGATACCCCGAACAAGCCCCTCAAAGGATTAATTTCCATAGTAACAAGTGACAGAAAATTTTAGCACACTATATAAATGTTTCCTTACCAAGTTCCACTCACCAAAGGCGCTTCACTCCCCAGCAACGGCGCCAGAAAAGAGTCTTGATGACCCACAAGTATATGGGATCTATCGTAGTCCTTTTGATAAGTAAGAGTGTCGAACCCAACAAGGAGCAGAAGGAAATGAAAAGCGGTTTTCAGTAAGGTATTCTCTGCAAGCACTGAAATTGTAGGTAAAAGATAGTTTTGTGATAAGATAATTTGTAATGGGTAACAAGCAATGAAAGTAAATAAAGTGCAGCAAGGTGGCCCAATCCTTTTTGTAGCAAAGGACAAGCCTGTACAATTTCTTATAATGAGAAAAGCGCTCCCGAGGACACATGGGAATTATCATCAAGCTAGTTTTCATCACGCTCATATGATTCGCGTTCGGTACTTTGATAATTTGATATGTGGGTGGACCAGTGCTTGGGTACTGCCCTTTCTTGGACAAGCATCCCACTTATGATTAACCCCTATTGCAAGCATCCGCAACTACAAAAGAAGTATTAAGGTAAACCTAACCATAGCATGAAACTAGTGGATCCAAATCAGCCCCTTACGAAGCAACCCATAAACTAGGGTTTAAACTTCTGTCACTCTAGCAACCCATCATCTACTTATTACTTCCCAATGCCTTCCTCTAGGCCCAAATAATGGTGAAGTGTCATGTAGTCGACGTTCACATAACACCACTAGAGGAGAGACAACATACATCTCATCAAAATATCGAACGAATACCAAATTTACATGACTACTAATAGCAAGACTTCACCCATGTCCTCAGGAACAAACGTAACTACTCACAAAGCATATTCATGTTCATGAACAAAGGAGTATTAATATGCATTAAGGATCTGAACATATGATATTCCACCAAGTAAACCAATTAGCATCACCTACAAGGAGTAATCAACACTACTAGCAACCCAGAGGTACCAATTTGTGGTTTTGATACAAGAATGGATACAAGAGATGAACTAGGGTTTTGAGAGGAGATGGTGCTGGTGAAGATGTTGATGGAGATTGACCCCCTCCCGATGAGAGGATCGTTGGTGATAACGATGGTGATGATTTCCCCCTCCCGGAGGGAAGTTTCCTCGGCAGAACAACTCCCCCGGATCCCTAGATTGGTTCCACCAAGGTTCCGCCTCGTGGCGGCGGAGTTTCGTCCCGTAAGCTTGCTTATGATTTTTTTTTCTAGGGTAAAAGCCTTCATATAGCATAAGATGGGCATCGGAGGGCCAACATGGGGCCCAGGAGACAGGGGGCGCGCCCCCCACCCTCCTGGCCAGGGTGTGTGCATCCTCTGGTATTTTCTTCGCTCAATAATTCTTATTAATTCCAAAACTGACTTCCGTGGAGTTTCAGGATTTTTGGAGCTATGCAGAATAGGTTTCCAATATTTGCTCCTTTTCCAGGCAGAATCCCAGCTGCCGGCATTCTCGCTCTTCATGATAAACCTTGTAAAATAAGAGAGAATAGCCATAAGTATTGTGAGATAACGTGTAATAACAGCCCATAATGCAATAAATATTGATATAAAAGCATGATGCAAAATGACGCATCACTTAACAACTTGGAAATATAGCAATTGTATTTGTTTCTCATTTATTTAGTACAACCAAATTCAATTTATTCCTCGCATGGTATACAATAACAGAATGCAGCCACAACAATTGAACATTGCATTGCAGAATTGAACCAAGCAGTTAACTAAACTCCACAACAAATGAACCAAACGTTAACTGAGCACCACATTGCACAATATAACATACTCCTAATAGAAGATCAGACAGTTAACCAAAGTAAGCATGCTTAACAAATTGGAAATATTGCATCCTGAAGAATTGAACATCACATTTGCAAAATTGAACCAATCAGTTAATTGAACACCACATTGCACGACATATAGAACCTATACACTATAGCAAAAGATTGCATGGTAAAAGTAGATAGCACAATTCACTAGAATTTGTTAAGGAAAGGCAGTAGCTAGCAAATGATGGCCTCGAGAAAACGCTACGAACTGTCGTTTAAAGCAGCCAACCGCGTTGCGGCATCGGCGTGCGAGGCGTAAACGGTTGAGGGAGTCCTAGATTAAAGGGCCCTCGGACAGCCGGACTATATACTTTGGCCGGACTGTTGGACTATGAAGACACGAGATTGAAGACTTCGTCCCGTGTCCGGATGGGACTCTCCTTTGCGTGGAAAGCAAGCTTGGATATTCGGATGTGTAGATTTCCTTCTCTGTAACCGACTCTATGTAACCCTAGCCCCCTCCTGTGTCAATATAAACCGAAGGGTTTAGTCCATAAGACAACAACAATCATAATCATAGGCTAGCTTCTAGGGTTAGCCTCTACGATCTCGTGGTAGATCAACTCTTATAATACTCATATCATCAAGATCAATCAAGCAGGAAGTAGGGTATTACCTCCATCAAGAGGGCCCAAACCTGGGTAAACATCGTGTCCCCTGCCTCATGTTACCATTAACCTTAGACACATAGTTCGGGACCCCTACCCGAGATCCGCCGGTTTTGACACCGACAACGGTGGCCTCAACGGCGAGGTGCTCCTCCAAGGTCTGGGGGTCGGCACGAATGGCAGCCATCGTGACCTCATCCACGCATCCGGCCGCGATTTGCTTCTCCGCTGCCAAATGCTCCTTGAGATCCTGGCTATACTGCGTGCACCATGACTTAGGCCGATGCTTATTTGGTGGAGGGTTTGGTGATTTGGGTGGAAGGTGTCGCGCTCGCGCCCGTGGTCGGGGCATGTGGGATGTGGAAGGAGGAGGACGATGGGGGTCGGGTGTGGATTACCTACCTGGATAGGCGAGGCCAAGCAACGTGAAGGAGGGTCGCCGGTGAGGAGGCGGTGCTGCAAGCAAGGAGTGAAGGTTTCAACTTGGAAAGGAAGGCGGAAACATGGGAAATCTGGCTTTTGGTAAGGGGGAGGGGCCGGGGAGGTAGATATTTTTACAGAAGCCGAAAATTTGGAATCACTTCAACGAAAAAACCAGCGCGCAAAGTGTTATCAGACATGATCCCTTATTAAGAACTGTGTACGATATGTGAACATCACAAACGATTCAGATATCTTAACCCATGTGTGTTGAGTTTGAACGTCAAAAATTTGGTTCGAATTTCCCTGGTTTCAGTGGTCATCCACGTCATTCCATAATTTGGGTGCACAAAGGAGACTAACTTCTTAATCGAGCAAGTTCAGCAATTAAACAAAGATAGGTGACCTAAACATTACTCTAACAAATTAAAGACCAACGCTCTTAACTAAACAAAACAAAGAGTACTACTACGGCTGGGGCTCGTCGATCTACGTCGTCCCATCCATGTCCAGCTCGTGCCATATGGTCTCCTGGGGAAGGGGCTCTGTCGGTGTCAAAACCGGCGGATCTCGGGTAGGGGGTCCCGAACTGTGCGTCTAGGCGGATGGTAACAGGAGACAAGGGACACGATGTTTTTACCCAGGTTCGGGCCCTCTCGATGGAGGTAAAACCCTACTCCTGCTTGATTGATATTGATGATATGGGTAGTACAAGAGTGGATCTACCACGAGATCAAGGAGGCTAAACCCTAGAAGCTAGCCTATGGTATGATTGTTGTAATGGTTGTTCGTCCTAAGGACTAAAACCCTCCGGTTTATATAGACACCGGAGAGGGCTAGGGTTACACAAAGTCGGTTACAATGGTAGGAGATCTATATATCCGTATCGCCAAGCTTGCCTTCCACGCCAAGGAAAGTCCCATCCGGACACGGGACGAAGTCTTCAATCTTGTATCTTCATAGTCTTGGAGTCCGGCCGACGATGATAGTCCAGCTATCCGGACACCCCCTAGTCCAGGACTCCCTCAGTAGCCCCTGAACCAGGCTTCAATGACGATGAGTCCGGCGCGCATATTGTTCGGCATTGCAAGGCGGGTTCCTCCTCCGAATAACTCATGGAAGATTGTGAACACCCAGATAGTGTCCGGCTCTGCAAAATAAATTCCACATTCCACCGTAGAGAGAATAATATGTACACAAGTTCAATCTGCTGACGTATTTTGTGGCATGACGTCATGCCACCACCAAACCTTTACGTTTTTTATCATACCACCTCAGCGCGTTTAGCGAAGCGGTTTCCTTGGCACATCTTGTCGAAGCAGAGATCGTGTTCCCCTTATTCTGGGATTCCCATCAATACGGACGTGGGTAACCCAACCGCGCCATTGATGGTGGCACTTGGGAGATAAGCGAGTTTTACCAGGCCGGTGGGGACGCATAGTTTTCGTCCGCCCATATAAGGGGATAAGGATCCACCTTTTTACCTACGCCTTCTTCCTCCTTTGCCTATCCATTTCCGCGCACTCGAGCTCCAGCGCCCAAGCCCGCACATCTCGCCTCGACCTTCTCCAGCCATGTCCGGAGCAGGAGGCAAGTGGTTGGCCTCCTCCGTTACGGAGGGGCACATCGAAAAACTGCGCGGCGCCGGATACCTTTCCAGCGACATCGCGCACCGGCTGCCCGACGAGGGGCAGCTCATCCCCACCCCCAGGCCCCATGAGAGGGTCGTATTCCTTCCCCACTTCCTCCGCGGACTGGGCTTCCCACTTCATCCCTTTGTCCGGGGGCTCATGTACTACTACGGCCTGGACTTCCATGATCTGGCGCCAAACTTCATCCTCAACATCTCGGCGTTTATCATCATGTGCGAGGCCTTCCTCTGCATCCAGCCCCACTTCGGCTTGTGGCTCAAGACCTTCAATGTCAAGCCGAAGGTTGTGAAGGGCGTCCAAGCGGAGTGCGGAGGCGCCATGGTGGGCAAAATGCCCAACATCACCTGGCTCAAGGGGGCCTTCGTGGAGTCCGTCAAGGGGTGGCAATCGGGGTGGTTCTACATCACCGAGCCACGTGACCCTAAATGGGCAGCGGCCCCCAAGTTCAGATCTGGTATCCCCATGCAGCTCACCTCCTGGAAAGAGAAGGGCTTGCTATGGGGCTGTTCGGAGGAGCTGACAGGGCTCCAATCCTGTCTCCAGACCTTGGTGAACAAGAAGCTTAGGCTTGTCAATGTGATCTAGGTCATGCTCATCTGCCGGATTCTCCCCTGCCAACAGCGGGCCTTCAATTTGTGGGAGTTCGATCCGGCACAGCACCGGACCCTGAGCGGGCTCTTCGACACGATGTACGAAGCTGCCTGGAGGGTGCTGTTCAAGGGCGGAGAAGCCCCCGCATCCGTGACGGAAGACCGCGGATTCAGCACCAAGCGCCCGGCCGGCTAGGTAAGCTTTGTTATCCTCTACGGGACACTTATTTTCTTTCATAGTTTGACTCTATGTGGGATTTTAAAACTCCCAATGCCTTTGACAGGACTGGCAGAGGACGTCCGGACAGGTAGACTGTCCGGCTCCCCTTCCCGAAGACCCAGCGGACGCCCGTTTAACGGGGCTGCTAGTCCCGGCACTTTATGTGGTGCCGGAGAAGAAGGCCAAGAAGAAGGCCACGGGAACTCGAAGAAGTTCCCGGCGCCAGGTGATATCGGACTCATCGTCCGATGGCTCCGAGGCGGACTCCTCCCCCGAAGACGAGGAGGAGAAAGAGAACTATCCCCCGGAGGGGGGTGAGAGGAAAAGGAGGGCTTCCCCAATGGGGGAAGCCGAAGGGTCCAAGAGGGGAAGGACCCTTCCCCCGGACAGCTCCGCCAACGCCAACGTTGGCGACGAAGAGTGGCCCTCAAGGGCCAGGCCTCCGGCAAGATCGTAAGTATCCGGATTCCTGAATGGTTTATAATTTTTCTTTTGTGTCACATAGTGTCCTTCTAATGCCGCACACTACCTGTAGTCCGGCCGATGATGATCTTCCCGCTTCATCGAGCGGGTCCTTGGCTCCGTCGGACGTGGATTCCATTCCGACCGCCTCCACCCCTCATGATGCTGAAGATGCCGAGGTGGGATCCTAGGAGGGGACCTGAGGGAGTCCTGGACTAGGGGGTGTCCGGACAGCCGGACTATCATCATCCGCCGGACTCCAAGACTACGAAGATACAAGATTGAAGACTCTGTCCCGTGTCCGGATCGGACTTTCCTTGGTGTGGAAGGCAAGCTTGGCAATACGGATATTTAGATCTCCTACCATTATTACCGACTCTGTGTAACCCTAGCCCTCTCCGGTGTCTATATAAACCGGAGGGCTTTAGTCCGTAGGACACAACATCCATTACAACAATCATACCATAGGCTAGCTTCTAGGGTTTAGCCTCCTTGATCTCGTGGTAGATCCACTCTTGTAATACACATCATCAATATTAATCAAGCAAGACGTAGGGTTTTACCTCCATCAAGAGGGCCCAAACCTGGGTAAAACATCGTGTCCCTTGTCTCCTGTTACCATCCGCCTAGATGCATAGTTTGGGACCCCCTACCCGAGATCCGCTGGTTTTGACACCGACATTGGTGCTTTCATTGAGAGTTCCTCTGTGTCGTCACCGATAGGCTTGATGGCTTCTTCAATCAATAACAACACCGTCCAGGGTGAGACTTTTCTCCTCGGACAGATCTTCATATTCGGCGGCTTCGCACTGCGGGCCAATTCACTTGGCCATCTGGAGCAGATCGAAAGCTACGCCCCTGGCCGTCAGGTCAGGTTCGGAAGCCTAAACTTCACGGCCGAAATCCGCGGGGACATGATCTTCGACGGACCCGAGCCACAGCCGAGCGTGCCGCGCTGTCACGATGGGCATGATTTAGCTCTGCTGCTGGACAGTGCCTTGGTGGCCGCACACGAATCCGCTCCGGCCCTCAGTCCGGAGCCGATCGCCCAGATCGAGGACCGGTGGCTGGACACCGCCTCGGGGGCTGCAACTTCCGCGGTGATGGAGCCGAACACTGACCTTGTCCCCTATAAAGCTCGTGACTCCGAGGTGCCGGACTCCCTGCCGGACTCCGAACCTCCTACGCCCCTGCCAATCGAATCTGATTGGGCGCCGATCATGGAGTTCACCGCTGCGGACATCTTTCAGCACTCACCCTTTGGCGACATCCTAAATTCGCTAAAGCATCTCTCGCTATCCGGAGAGCCCTGGCCGGATTATGGCTAGGATGGTTGGGATGTGGACGACGAAGAAATTCAAAGCCCACCCACCTCCCACTTTGTAGCCACTATCGACGATCTAACCGACATGCTAGACTATGACTCCGAAGACATCGACGGTATGGACGACGATGCCGGAGACGAACAAGAACCAGCGCCTACAGGGCACTGGAAGACCACCTCGTCATATGACATATACATGGTGGACACCCCAAAAGATGGGGACGGCGAAGAAGCAGCAGAGGCAGATTCCCTAAAGAAACAGCCCAAGCGCTGACGCCAGCGGCACCGCTCTAAATCCCGCCACAGCAAGAATGGAGATTCCGGCACAGGAGATAATAACACCGCAGACAGTGCCGAAGACAAAGCCCTCCAGCAAGATTCAGCGCAGGAGGATGCAGAAGCAAGCCCTCATGAGAGAGCGGCAGACGAAGAGGTCGAGGATGATAATTACATACCTCCCTCTGAAGAAGAGGCAAGCCTCAATGACGACGAATTCGTCGTGCCAGAGGATCCCGTCGAACAAGAGCATTTTAAACGCAGGCTTGTCGCCACGGCAAATAGCCTAAAGAAAAAGCAGCAGCAGCTTCAAGCTGATCAAGACCTGCTGGCCGATCGATGGACCGAGGTCCTCGAGGCCGAAGAGTATGAACTCAAACGCCCCTCCAAGAGCTACCCAAAACGCAAGTTGCTCCCCCGATTAGAGGAGGAAGCATACATACCTTCATCACCAGCGCATAATACGGCCGACCGACCACCCCGTGGTCGCGATAGAGAGGCATCTAGGCCCTCCACCAAGACCGTACCCCGGCACCGCTCCAAAAGCGCGAAGCCAAGAGGAAACGCGCCAGACTTGCGAGATATATTGGAGGAGAAAGCAAGGAAATCCAGATCCATCTACGGATCACGTGGGCGCCCCACGACCCACGACGAATACCGTCACGCCAGATACAACAACTCCGACCGGGACGAACACAGTAGACAACGCTCCCTTGAGCTACGCCGTGATATTCCTCAATACAGAGGCGCCGCACACCTGCTATGATTCACTGACGAAGTAATGGATCATCAAATCCCTGAAGGGTTTAAACCCGTAAACATTGAATCCTACGATGGCACAACAGACCCCCACGGTTTGGATCGAAGATTATCTACTTCACATCCATATGGCCCGCGGCGACGATCTCCACGCCATCAAGTATCTCCCACTCAAGCTTAAAGGACCAGCTCGGCATTGGCTTAACAGCTTGCCCGCAGAGTCAATTGGGTGTTGGGAAGACATGGAAGCCGCATTCCTTGACAACTTCCAGGGCATGTGCGACCACCAGACGCCGATGACCTAAGCCACATAATTCAGCAGCCAGACAAATCGGCCAGACAATTCTGGACACGGTTCTTAACAAAGAAAAATCAAATCGTCAACTGTCCGGATGCAGAGGCCCTCGCAGCCTTCAAACATAACATCCGCGACGAGTGGCTAGCCCGGCACCTAGGACAGGAAAAGCCGAAATCCATGGCAGCCCTCACATCATCAATGACCCGCTTCTGTGCGGGAGAGGATAGCTGGCTAGCTCGCAGCAACAACCTCAGTAAAAATTCTGGCAGTCCATATACTAAGGACCACAATGGCAGGTCGCGTCGAAGCAAAAATAAACGCCGCATTAACGGCGACGACAAGGAGGATACGGTAGTCAACGCCGGATTCCGAGGCTCTAAACCCGGTCAGAGGAAGAAGCCATTCAAAAGAACCACTCCGGGTCCGTCCAATTTGGACCGAATACTCAACCGCTTATGCCAGATACATGGCACCCCCGAAAAACCAGCTAATCACACCAACAGAGACTGTTGGATATTCAAGCAGGCAGGCAAGTTAATTGCCGAAAACAATGACAAGGGGCTGCATAGTGATGACGAGGAAGAGACCCAGCCGCCGAACAGTAGAGGACAGAAGGGCTTCCCCCCACAAGTGCGGACGGTGAACATGATATACGCAACCCATATACCCAAGAGGGAGCGGAAGCGTGCACTAAGGGACGTATATGCGATGGAGCCAGCCGCCCCTAAGTTCAATCCATGGTCCTCTTGCCCGATCATTTTCGATCGAAGAGACCATCCGACCAGTATCCGCCACGGCGGATCCGCTGCATTGGTTTTAGACCCAATCGTCGATGGATTCACCTCACGAGAGTCCTGATGGACGGCGGCAGTAGCCTGAACCTGCTTTATCAGGATACGGTGCGCAAGATGGGCATAGACCCCTCAAGGATTAAACCTACAAAGACGACCTTTAAAGGCATCATACCAGGTGTTGAGGCCAATTGTACAGGCTCAGTCACACTGGAAGTGGTCTTCGGACCACCGGACAATTTCCGGAGCGAGGAGTTAATCTTCGACATAGTCCCGTTCCACAGCGGCTATCACGCTCTGCTCGGACGAACCGCGTTTGCCAAGTTCAACGCAGTGCCGCATTACGCATACCTCAAGCTCAAGATGCCAGGCCCTCGTGGAGTCATCACGGTCAACGAAAATACGGAACACTCCCTCCGAACGAAGGAACATACAGCGGCTCTCGCGGCAGAAGTACAGAGCAGCCTTCTAAGGCAATTTTTGAGTCCGGCTGTTAAACGGCCGGACACGGCCAAACGCGCCCGGAGCAACATCAACCAAGACCACCTGGCATGTTCCGAGCACGTGTAGCAATGCGGCGCCAACCCCAGCCCTCGCATGATTGCAAGACCAACCCCCCGCGTACATCATTACGCTTTGGAGATACCATGGGCCTAGGGGGAGGGGTACGACCACAACAGACCCAGAGTGCGGCTCGACCACACCAGGGGCTCACAAGTGTGTCGCCTTTCTTTTGTATTTTCCTTCTTTGTATACACAGGACTCCGTTCACCAGAGGCTCTGTCCGGCGGCGAACCCGCCGAACTCATGATGCAACAGCCAGGGAGGGAAGAAGGCTGCGACGAACACTTAGGTGGTCTCCATTACGAGCATTAAATTCGATTATATACACCAGTCCGCAGCCCACCCCTGAAGGGGGACATGTTTATTTAGTCCAATACCTTGCTTACTGCACTATTTGTATCCTTCCGCACTCATAGCAGAATTCCTTGAATAAATAATGCAGCATCTTTTGCCTGTTATTGCATTACTTTACACAAATGTTCATTAATGACATCTTGCACCCGTATATTTTGGTACGGCCGAATACACCAGGGGCTTATGTTCCCCGCATTATGGTGTGATAAGTCCGAACACTTTCACAAGTGCGGCACCCCGAACTTATAGCATTATATGAATCGGCTCCGAATCATGTCTTGGGTCAATAGTTGGGTTTGCCCGGCTCCCACGTTTTGGTGCCTTACGTTCCGTTCTGTCGGCTAAGGTGGCACTGGGAGAACCACTGGGATTGCTCCCCGGTTGATCTAGGCGAGCGCCTCAGTGGAGAAAGCTAAAACTGACTGGCATGATAAGGCGAGAGACTGGTCGCTGTTCGAGAGGTCTTTTCGGGTCCCTAAAGACTCATGCCGCTTCGAGCGAAGTACCGGATAATGTCCGACGAAGGCGTGGATAGCGCCCCGAATTCGGTCTTCCGAATACTAGGGGCTTCGCCGAAATTTAAAATTATAGAATTATATGGCTAAGGAGAGTGTTCAAGCATTATAAGTCCAGTTGCCTTGTTCGTTGTGTTGAGCGCCTCCCTAGATGGACCCAAAAATGGGAACAAGAGTGCTCAAGTTTATCGCGAACACCCCAGCACTCGCGGCTTGGGGGCTGAAGCCAACGACTTGCCATCTCTCAGATCTTATAAACGGCCGCATAGAAGGTAATATTTTAAATTAAACAAGTGTTGCTTAGCGCATATGAACAAAGTTTTCAGCGCATAGGATAATACATAGCGAGTTTACTCAATAATTACATCTCTGGGGCACTCATCCGCAATATTGTGGGCACCCTTCAGGACAGTCTTATAGTACATTTCGGGCGTACGATACTCCTTGCCCGCTGGCGGCGGGTTAGTAAGAAGCCTCTCCGCATCCAGCCTGCCCTAGTGCACCTTTGCGCGGGCAAGGGCCCGACAAGCACCTTCAATACAGGCGGAGCACTTGATGACCTCCACCCAGGGGCACGCATCCACCAGGAACCGCACGAGGCCGAAGTAGCTCCCAGGCATGGCCTGTCCAGGCCACAGCCGGACTATGAGGCCCTTCATGGCCTCCTCAACCGCCTTGTGGAGCTCGACCAGCTTCTTCAGCTGGTCGCTAGGGGGCACCGGATGGCCGGCCTCAGCATACTGAGACCAGAAGACCTTCTCCGTTGAGCTCTCCTCCTCGCCACGGTAGAATGCGGCGGCATTAGACACACTGTGCGGCAGATCTACAAACGCCCCTGGAGAGCTCCGAATTCGGGTAAGTGTCAGGTAGTTTACATCAACATGCTTGCTTTGCATGAAAAATGCCTTACCCGCCGCTATCTTCTTCACATCTTCAACCTCCCGAAGGGCCTTACAGGCCTCGGCCTTAGCGGACTTGGAACTTTCGAGAGCCGAGGCGAGCTCGGACTCTCGAGTCTTTGAGTCGCGCTCCAAACTCTCATGCTTCTCCATGAGAGCCTGGAGCTCTTGCCGCACCTCGGCCACCCGCGCCTCTTGCTTCTCTCGCCCTGCCCGTTCCGCGGCCGCATTGCGCTCGACCGCGGACACAGCCTCCTTCAGGGTTGCCACCTCGTTCGTGGCCCCTGCAGTACCCATGTTATCCTTGTTATTCTTTCATTGCAACCTAAATCCTTTTCTGTAAGGTAACTATTCAAAGTGGTGTTACTCACCTTCTTTGTCCTCGAGCTGCTTCTTGGCACGGCCGAGCTCTTGCTCGGACCGCTCGAGATCCTGCTTCAATGCACCGACCTCCGCAGTCAGTGCGGCAGAGGTCAGCAGCGCAGCCTGCAAACCCATATTGACACAGTTTTTAGCGACCCTGCGTCTATCTTTTTAGATCCTCAATCCGGCTTTTCTTTCCGAACACCGAACTAAGCATCAGGGGCTACTGTCTATGCGGTATTACATTACATAATTTTAGCTTCTTACCTCAAAGCCTGTTAGAAGGCTGCTGCAGGCTTCGGTCAGCCCGCTCTTGGCGAGCTGAACCTTCTAAATCACCGCACTCATGATAGTGCGGTGTTCTTCCTCGATGGAAGCACCTTTGAGCGCCTCCAACAAGTTGTCTAGCGCCTCTAGTTAGACGGGGGCCGCCGGTGTCACGGTCTTGCCCTTCTTGTGAAGGGGCCGCCTGCCGGACTCTAGAACCACTGCAGGTTCCGGCGTAGAGTCTGGTGCAAAGTCTGGGAGGCTGCCTTGCGGCGCCTCCGGAGCCTCCTCCTGATGGGTCCCTTCCTGGGATCCCACCTCGGCGTCCTCAGCGGCGCGAGGGGTGGAGGCAGTCGGAATTGATTCCACATCCGACGCTGCCAACGACCCGCTCGACGAAGCAGGGAGATCATCGTCGGCCGGACTGCAGGCAGTATGCGGCATTAGAAGGACACTATGTGACACAAAAGAAATTGCAGATCATTCAGGGATCCGGATACTTACGATCTCGCCTGAGGCCTGACCCTTGAGGGCCACTCTTCAACGCCAATGTTGGTGTTGGCGGAGCTGTCCGGGGGAATAGTTCTTCCCCTCTTGGACCCTTCGGCCTCCCCTGTTGGGGAGGCCTTCCTCTTTCTCTCCCCCTCCTCTGGGAGAGAGTCTTCTTCCTCCTCCTCATCTTCGGGGGAGGAATCCGCCTTGGAGTCGTCGGACACCTAAAAACGGGAACTCTTTCGAGTACCCGTGGCCACCTTCTTGGCCTTCTTCTCCGGCACCACGTGCGGTGCCGGAACCAGCAGCCCCGCTAGACGGGCGTCCACTGGGTCTTCTGGCATGGGAGCCGGGCAGATGAGCTGCTCGGCCTTCTTCATCCATTCCTGTCAAAGGAAAAGGGAGATTAAAACCCGCTTAGGGTCAAACTATTAACAACAAGTGTCCCGTAAAGGGGTAGAATCACTTACCTCGTCAGCTGGACGCTGTGAGTGAAATCCGCGATCTTCCATCGCGGATGCGGGGGCTTCGACGCCCTTAAACAACACCCTCCAGGCGCCTTCGTACGTCGTGTCGAAGAGCCCGCTCAACGCCTGGTGCTGTTCTGGATCGAACTCCCACAAATTGAATGCCCGTTCTTGGCATGGGAGAATCCGGCGGACGAGCATGACTTGGAACACGTTAACCAGCCTGAGCTTCTTGTTCACCAGCTTCTGGATACAGCCTTGGAGTCCCGTCAGCTCCTTTGAATTACCCCACAGCTGGCCCTTCTCTTTCCAGGAGGTGAGCTGCGTAGGGATACCAGATCTGAACTGGGGGGCCGCCGCCCACGTAGGGTCGCGCAGCTCAGTGATATAGAACCACCCCGACTGCCACCCCTTGACGGATTCCACGAAGGCCCCTTCGAACCAAAGGACGTTGGGCATCTTTCCCAACATGGCGCCTCCGCACTTCGCTTGAGTGCCCTTCACTACCTTCGGCTTGACATTGAAGGTCTTGAGCCACAAGTCGAAGTGGGGCTGGATGCAGAGGAAGGCCTCGCACACAACGATAAACGCCGAGATGTTGAGGATGAAGTTCGGCGCCACATCATGGAAATCCAGGCAGTAGTAGAACATGAGCCCCCGGACAAAGGGGTGAAGTGGAAAGCCCAGTCCGCGAAGGAAGTGGGGGAGGAAAACGACCCTCTCATGAGGCCTGGGGGTGGGGATGAGCTGCCCCTCATCGGGCAGCTGGTGCGCGACGTCGCCGGAAAGGTATCCGGCGCCGCGCAGCTTTGTGATATGCTCCTCCTTAACGGTAGAGGCCAACCATTTACCTCCCGCTCCAAACATGGTCGGAGAAGGTCGAGGCGAGATGCGCGAACTTGGGCGCTGGAGCTCGAGTGCGCGGAGATGGATAAGCAAAGGAGGAAGAAGGCGTAGGTGAAAAGGTGAATCCTTATCCCTTATATATAGGCGGACGAAGACTATGCGTCCCCACTAGCCTGGTAAAACTCGCTTATCTCCCAAGCGCCACCATCATGGCGCGGTTGGGTTACCCACGTCCATATTGATGAGAATCCCGGAATAAGGGGAACACGATCTCTGCTTCGACAAGACGTGCCAAGGAAACCGCTTCGCTAAACGCGCTGAGGTGGTGTAATAAAAAAAACGATTCAAGTAAAGGCTTGGTAGTGGTGTGACGTCATGCCGCAAAATACGTCAGCAGATTGAACTTGTGTATATATTATTCCCTCTACAGTGGAACGTGGAATTTATTTTGCAGAGCCGGACACTATCCTGGTGTTCACAATCTTCTCTGGTTTATTCAAAGGAGGAACCCGCCTTGCAATGCCAAACATTATGCGCGCCGGACTCATTGTCATTGAAGCCAGGTTCAGGGGCTACTGAGGGAGTCCTGGACTAGGGGGTGTCCGGACAGCCGGACTATCATCGTCCGCCGGACTCCAAGACTACGAAGATACAAGAATGAAGACTCCGTCCCATGTCCGGATGGGACTTTCCTTGGCGTGGAAGGCAAGCTTGGCAATACGGATATGTAGATCTCCTACCATTGTAACCGACTCTGTGTAACCCTAGCCCTCTCCGGTGTCTATATAAACCGGAGGGCTTTAGTCCGTAGGACACAACATCCATTACAACAATCATACCATAGGCTAGCTTCTAGGGTTTAGCCTCCTTGATCTCGTGGTAGATCCACTCTTGTAATACACATCATCAATATTAATCAAGCAGGACGTAGGGTTTTACCTCCATCAAGAGGGCCCGAACCTGGGTAAAACATCGTGTCCCTTGTCTCCTGTTACCATCCGCCTAGACGCACAGTTCGGGACCCCCTACCCGAGATCAGCCGGTTTTGACACCGATAGGACCCATCAGGAGGAGGCTCCGGAGGTGCCGCAAGGCAGCCTCCCGGACTTTGCGCCGGACTCCATGCTGGAACCCGCAGTGGTTCCGGAGTCCGGCAGGCGGCCCCTTCGTAAGAAGGGCAAGACCGTGACGCCGGCAGCCTCCGTCCAACCAGAGGCGCCCGACAACTTGTTGGAGGCGCTTAACGGCGCTTCCATCAAGGAAGAACATCGCACTATCATGAGTGCGGTGATTCAGAAGGTTCAGCTCGCAAAGAGCGGGCTGACCGAAGCCTGCAGTAGCCTTCTAATAGGCTTTGAGGTAAGAAGTTTAAAATATGTAATGTGATACCGCATAGACAGTAGCCCCTGATGCTTGGTTCGGTGTTCGGAAAGAAAAACTGGACTGAGGATCTAAAAAAGATATACGCAGGAGTGCTAAAAATTATGTCAATATGGGTTTGCAGGCTGTGCTGCTGACCTCTGCCGCACTAACTGCGGAGGTCGGTGCTTTGAAGCAGGACCTCGAGCGGTCTGAGCGAGAGCTCGGCCTTGCCAAGAAGCAGCTCGAGGACAAAGAAGGTGAGTAACACCACTTTTAAATTTGCACCTTACAGAAAAGGAGTTTGGTTGCAATAGAAATAACAAGGATAACGTGTGTACTGCAGGGGCCACAAACGAGGTGGCGACCCTGAAGGAGGCCGTGTCTGCGGCCAAACGCAATGCGGTCGCGGAACAAGCGGAGCGAGAGAAGCACGAGGCGCTGGTAGCGGAGGTGCGGCAAGAGCTCCAGGCTCTCACGGAAAAGCATGAGAGTTTGGAGCGCGACTCGAAGACTCGAGAGTCCGAGCTTGCCTCGGCTCTTGAAAGTGCCAAAGCCGCTAAGGCCGAGGCCCATAAGTCCCTCCAGGAGATGGAGGCGATGAAGAAGATAGCGGCGGGTAAGGCATTTTTCATGCAAAGCAAGCATGTGAATGTAAATTACCTGTTACTTACCCGAATTCGGAGCTCTCCAGGGGCGTTTGCAGATCTGCCTCGCAGCGTGTCCGATGCCGCCGCATTCTACCGGGCCGAGGAGGGGAGCTCAATGGAGAAGGTCTTCTGGTCTCAGTACGCTGAGGCCGGACATCCGGTGCCCCCTAGCGACCAGCTGAAGCAGCTGGTCGAGCTCCACAAGGTAGCCGAGCAGGCCATGAAGGGCCTCATAGTCCGGTTGTGGCCTGGAGAGGCCATGCCTGGGAGCTACTTTGGCCTCGTGCGGCGGCTGGTGGATGCGTGCCCCTGGGTGGAGGTCATCAAGTGCTCCGCCTGTATTGAAGGTGCCTGTCGGGCCCTTGCCCGCGCAATGGTGCATTGGGGCCGGCTGGATGCGGAGAGGCTTATCACGGACGCGCCGCCAGCGGGCAAGGAGTATCGTACGCCCGATATGTACTATAAGAGTGTCCTGAAGGGTGCCCGCAAGATTGCGGATGAGTGACCCAAAGATGTAATTATTGAGTAAACTCGCAATGTGTTATCCTGTGCGCTGAAAACTTTGTTCATATGCGCTAAGCAACGCTTTATTGATTTAAAATATTACCTTCTGTGCGGCCATTTATTAAATCTGAGAGATGGCAAGTCATCGGCTTCAGCCCCCATGCCACGAGTGCTGGGGTGTTCGGGATAAACTTGAGCACTCTTGTTCCCATTTTTTGGTCCATCTAGGGAGGCGCTCAACACAACGAACAAGGCAACCGGACTTATAATGCTTGAACACTCTCACTTAGCCATAGAATTCTATAATTTTAAATTTCGGCGAAGCCCCTAGTATTCGGAAGACTGAGTTCGGGGCGCTATCCACGCCTGGGCCGGACGAAGCCGGTTCCTCGCTCTAAGCGGCATAAGTCTTTAGGGACTCGAAAAGATCTCTCGAACAGCGACCAGCTCTCGCCTTATCATGACAGTCAGTTTTAGCTTTCTCCACTGAGGCGCTCGCCCAGCTCAACCGGGGCGCAATCGCAGTGGTTCTCCCAGTGCTACCTTAGCCGACAGAACGGAACGTAAGGTACCAAAACATGGGAGCCGGGCAAACCCAACTATTGACCCAAGACATGATTCGGAGCCGATGCATATAGTGCTATAAATTCGGGGTGCCGCACTTGTGAAAGTGTTCGGACTTATCACACCATAATCTGGGGAACATAAGCCCCTGGTGTATTCGGCCGTACCAGAGTGTACGGATGCGGGATGTCATAAATGAACATATATAAGAAAAGGAATGCAATTATAAGCGAAAAAGTGATGCATTGTTTATTCAAGGAATTCTGCCATGAGTGCAGAACGATACAAATAGTGCGGTAAGCAAGGGATTGGACTAATTTAAACATGTCCCCCTCCAGGGGTGGGCTGCGGACTGGTGTATTTAAGAAATTTAATGCTCATAATGGAGACCACCTGAGTGTTTGTCGTAGCCTTTGTCCCTCCCTGGCTGTTGCATCGTGAGTTCGGCAGAACTACTGCCGGATAGGGCCTCTGGTGAACGGTGTCCTGTGGGAAAAAAAGAAGAAGAAAAAGGACTGACACACTTGGGAGCCCCTGGTTTGGTTAAGCCGTACTCTGGGCCTGTCGTGGTCGTGCCCCTCCCCCGATGCCCATGGTATCTTCAGAGCATAGTGATGTACGCGAAGAGCTGGTCTTGCGATAATGCAAGGGCTGGGGTTGGGGCCGCATTGCTACGCGTGATCGGAACGTGCCAGGTGGTCTTGATTGATGTTACTCCGGGCGCGTTTGGCCATGTCTGGTCGTTTAACGGCTGGACTCAAAAATTGCCTTAAAAGGCTGCTCTGTACTTCTGTCGCGAGAGCCGCTGTGTGTTCCTCCGTTCGGAGGGAGCGTTCAGTGTTTCCGTTGACCGTGATGACTCCACGAGGGCCTGGCATCTTGAGCTTGAGGTATGCATAATGCGGTGCTGCGTTGAACTTTGCAAACGCAGTTCGTCCGAGCAGAGCGTGATAGCCACTGCGGAACGGGACTATGTCAAAGATTAACTCCTCGCTTCGGAAATTATCCGGGGATCCGAAGACCACTTCCAGTGTGACTGAGCCTGTACAATTGGCTTCAACACCTAGTATGACGCCTTTGAAGGTCGTCTTTGTAGGTTTGATCCTTGAGGGGTCTATGCCCATCTTGCGCACTGTATCCTGATAAAGCAGGTTCAGGCTGCTGCCGCCATCCATCAGGACTCTAGTGAGGTGGAATCCATCGACGATTGGGTCTAAAACCAATGCGGCGAATCCGCCATGGCGGATACTAGTGGGGTGGTCCCTTCGATCGAAAGTGATCGGGCAAGAGGACCATGGGTTGAACTTTGGGGCGACTGGCTCCATCGCATATACATCCCTAAGTGCACGCTTCCGCTCCCTTTTGGGTATATGGGTTGCGTATATCATGTTTACCGTCCGCACTTGTGGGGGGAAACCCTCCTGTCCTCTACTGTTCGGCGGCCGAGTCTCTTCCTCGTCGTCGCTGTGTAGCCCCTTGTCATTGTTTTCGGCGATTAACTTGCCTGCCTGGTTGAATACCCAACAATCTCTGTTGGTGTGGTTAGCTGGCTTTTCGGGGGTGCCATGTATCTGGCAAGAGCGGTCGAGAATTCGGTCCAAATTGGACGGACCCGGAGTAGTTCTTTTGAATGGCTTCTTCTGCTGACCGGGTTTAGAGCCTCTGAGTCCGGCGTTGACTGTCGTATCCTCATTGTTATCGCCGTTAACGCGGCGTTTGTTTTTGTTTCGACGCGACCTGCCATTGTGGTCCTTAGTATCCGGACAGGCAGCATTTTTGCTGAGGTTGTTGCTGCGAGCTAGCCAGCTATCCTCTCCCGCACAGAAGCGGGTCATGAGTGATGTGGGGGCTGCCATGGATTTCGGCTTTTCCTGTCCTAGGTGCCAAGCCAGCCACTCGTCGCGGATGTTATGTTTGAAGGTTGCGAGGGCCTCTGCATCCGGACAGTCGACGATTTGATTTTTCTTTGTTAAGAACCGTGTCCAGAACTGTCTGGCCGATTCGTCTGGCTGCTGAATTATGTGGCTTAGGTCATCGGCGTCTGGTGGTCGCACATATGTGCCCTGGAAGTTGTCGAGGAATGTGGCTTCCAGGTCCTCCCAACACCCAATTGACTCTGCGGGCAAACTGTTAAGCCAATGTCGAGCTAGTCCTTTAAGCTTGACTGGGAGATACTTGATGGCGTGGAGATCGTCGCCGCGGGCCATATGGATGTGAAGGAGATAATCTTCGATCCTAACCGCGGGGTCTGTTGTGCCATCGTAGGATTCAATGTTCACGGGTTTAGACCCTTCAGGGATTTGATGATCCATTACTTCGTCTGTGAAGCATAGTGGGTGTGCGGCGCCTCTATATTGCACAATATCACGACATAGCTCAAGAGAGCATTGTCTGCTGTGTTCGGCCCGGCCGGAGTTGCTGTATCCGGCGCGACGGTAGTCGTCGTGGGTTGTGGGGCGCCCATGTGATCCGTAGATAGATCTGGATTGTCTTGCCTTGTCCTCCAATATATCCTGCAAGTCCGGCGCATTCCCTCGTGGCTTCGCACTTTTCGAGTGGTGTCGGAGTACGGTCCTGATGGAGGGCCTAGATGCCTCTCTGTCGCGACCACGGGGTGGTCGGTCTGCCGTATTGTGCGCTGGTGATGAAGGTTTGTATGCCTCCTCCTCTAGTCGGGGGAGCAACTTGCGTTATGGGTAGCTCTTGGAGGGGCGTTCGAGTTCATACTCTTCGGCTGCGAGGACCTCGGTCCATCTGTCGGCCAGCAGGTCTTGATCAGCTTGAAGTTGTTGCTGCTTTTTCTTTAGGCTATTTGTCGTGGCGATAAGCCTGCGTTTAAAATGCTCTTGTTCGACGGGATCCTCTGGTACGGCAAATTCGTCGTCGTTGAGGCTTGCCTCGTCTCCGGAGGGAGGCATGTAATTGTCATCCTCTATCTCCTCGTCTGCCGCTCTCTCTCGAGGGCTGGCTACTCCGTCCTCCTGTGCTGAATCTTGCTGGAGGGGGTTGTCTTCGGCACTCTCTGGGGTGTTATTATCTCCGGTGCCGGAATCTCCATTTTTACTTTGGCGGGATTTAGAGCGGCGCCGCTGACGTCGACGCTTGGGCTGTTTCTTAGAAGAATCTACCTCCGCTGCTTCTTCGCCGTCCCCATCCTTTGGGGTGTCCACCATGTATATGTCGTATGAAGAGGTGGTCTTCCAGTGCCCTGTAGGCACTGGTTCTTGATCGTCTCCGGCATCGTCGTCCATGCCGTCGATGTCTTCGGAGTCGTAGTCTAGCATGTCGGTTAGATCGTCGACAGTGGCTACAAAGTGGGTGGTGGGTGGGCTTTGAATTTCTTCGTTGTCCACATCCCAACCATCCTGACCGCAGTCCGGCCAGGGTTCTCCTGATAACGAAAGATGCTTTAGTGAGTTCAGGAGGTCGCCAAAGGGCGAGTGCTGAAAGATGTCCGCAGCGGTGAACTCCATGATCGGCGCCCAATCGGATTCAATTGGTACGGGCGCAGGAGGTTCGGAGTCCGGCAAGGAGTCCGGCGCCTCGGAGTCACGAGCTTTATAAGGGACAAGGTCAGTATTCGGCTCCATCACCATAGAAGTTGCAGCTCCCGAGGTGGTGTCCAGCCACCTGTCCTCGATCTGCGCGGTCTGCTCCGAACTGTGGGTCAGAGCGGACTCATGTGCGGCCTCAGGGGCACTGTCCGGTGGCAGAGCTAAATTATGCCCCGCGTGACAGTGCGGCACGCTCGGCTGTGGCTCGAATCCATCGAAGGTCAAATCTCCACGGATGTCAGCCATGAAGTTTAGGCTTCCAAATCTGACCTGATGGCCAGGGGCGTAGCTTTCGATCTGCTCCAGATGGCCAAGTGAATTGGCCCGCAATGCAAAGCCGCCGAACACGAAGATCTGTCCGGGGAGAAAAGTCTCACCCTGGACGGCGTTGTTGTTGATTGAAGAAGCCATCAAGCCTATCGGTGACGACACAGAGGAACTCTCAATGAAAGCACCAATGTCGGTGTCAAAACCGGTGGATCTCGGGTAGGGGGTCCCGAACTGTGCGTCTAGGCGGATGGTAACAGGAGACAAGGGACACAATGTTTTTACCCAGGTTCGGGCCCTCCGATGGAGGTAAAACCCTACTCCTGCTTGATTGATATTGATGATATGGGTAGTACACGAGTGGATCTACCACGAGATCAAGGAGGCTAAACCCTAGAAGCTAGCCTATGGTATGATTGTTGTAATGGTTGTTCGTCCTACGGACTAAAACCCTCCGATTTATATAGACACCGGAGAGGGCTAGGGTTACACAGAGTCGGTTACAATGGTAGGAGATCTATATATCCGTATCACCAAGCTTGCCTTCCACGCCAAGGAAAGTCCCATCCGGACACGGGACGAAGTCTTCAATCTTGTATCTTCATAGTCTTGGAGTCCGGCCGACGATGATAGTCCGGCTATGCAGACACCCCCTAGTCCAGGACTCCCTCGGGCTCCATGGCATCAATTGCACCATACTCGACAAGCATCTCACCATCCGTGTCCGCCATATCATTGGCATAGGCTACCATGCGCTGGGAGTGGGCGGCCGCGATCTGGGCTCTAGCGGGCTCCGTCGTGGCAAGGTATGCTGCGCAGGAACGGACGGCTGCTCGAACTCTCTCGGGGATTGCCAGCTCATCAGCCGTCGGTTGCCTACCATTGTCGGAGAAGCTTCATTCGATTTGTGCGGTGACCGCCATGAGCTGGGCGTCGACAGCCTTGACATGGTAGTGGGCAGACTCCATCAGGGCTAAGGCCGCTGCTACGGAATGGAAAGCTGTTGTGCCGCTCTCACCAATTGCTATCCCCGAGGCAGATGCTGTTGCCGCCGCCTGAGAAGCAACAATGGCCATTTGGGCTGCCTTGGCCGCCTGGACCCAGACTGCGGTCACCCTCACGAAGCTTGTTAGCACGCACCTGGTGGCTGCGGCTGTGCTCTTGTCGGAGTGGGTCGCCGAAGTTGCCCTCACGGCGTGGGTCCACGTCCCCATCTTTCACCGGCGATGAATGAACAGTGAAATGATATTTGGGGAGTGAGCTAGTGTGCTTGACACGCCAGCTGTGGACTGTAGACGACGCACCTTCTCGCGTAAGCCATAGGCGTACTATACACCGACGGCGCTCCAAGATATTTTGTGCTACATCTCATACGGTTGGTGATAATAAACTGTGTGCGATCTACTTGATTTATCGTCTTGATTTGAATTACGTAATGGGGTCACAGCGACAAAGGATGGTGTTTGAATTGCTAGAACTTTTATCTGCAAAGAACATTCAACTATAGGAGTGTCGTGATACGCCTCCAGTGTATCTATAATTTTTGATTGTTCCACACTATTATATTACCCGTTTTGGATGTTTATGGGCTTTACTTTACACATTTATATCATTTTTGGGACTAACCTACTAACCGAATGCCCAGCCCGTATTGCTGTTTTTTTTGCCTATTTCGGTATTTCGAAGAAAAGGAATATCAAACGGAGTCCAAACGGAATGAAACCTTCGGGAGCGTGATTTTTGGAACAAACGTCATCCAGGGGACTTGGAGTGCAAGTCAAGAAGCAGCCGAGGCGGCCACGAGAGTGGAGGGCGCGCCCACCCCTATAGGGCGCGCCCCCTATCTCGTGGGCCCCTCGGGCATCCACCAACGTACTTCTTCCTCCTATATATACCCACGTACCCCGAGCACATCAAAGGAGCCAACGAAAAACTATTTCCACCGCCGTAACCTTCTATATCCACGAGATCCCATCTTGGAGCCTTCGTCGGCGCTCCGCCGAAGGGGGAATCGACCATGGAGGGCTTCTACATCAACACCATAGCCTCTCTGATGAGTTGTGAGTAGTTTACCACAGACCTTCGGGTCCATAGTTATTAGCTAGATGGCTTCTTCTCTCTTTTTGGATCTCAATACCATGTTCTCCTCGATCTTCTTGGAGATCTATTCGATTTAACTCTTTTTGCAGTGTGTTTGTCGACATCTGATGAATTGTGGGTTTATGATCAAGTTTATCTATGAGAAACATTTGAATCTCCTCTGAATTCTTTTATGTGTGATTAAGTTATCTTTGCAAGTCTCTTCGAATTATTAGTTTGGTTTGGCCTACTAGATTGATCTTTCTTGTAATGGGAGAAGTGCTTAGCTTTGGGTTCAATCTTGCGGTGTCCTTTCCCAGTGACAGCAGGGGCAGCAAGGCACGTATTGTATTGTTCCCATCAAGGATAAAAATATGGGGTTTATATCATATTTCATGAGTTTATCCCTCTACATCATGTCATCTTTCCTAATGACTCTGTTCTTATGAACTTAATACTCTAGATGCATGCTGGATAGCGGTCGATGTGTGGAGTAATAGTAGTAGATGCAGGCAAGAGTCGGTCTACTTGTCGCGGACGTGATGCCTATATACATGATCATGCCTAGATAATCTCATAATTATTCGCTTTTCTATCAATTGCTCGACAGTAATTTGTTCACGCACCATAATACTTATGCTATCTTGAGAGAATCCACTAATGAAATCTATGGCCCCCGGGTCTATTTTTTATCATATAAGCTTTCCATCTACTTTTATTTGCATCTTTACTTTTCCAATCTATATTACAAAATACCAAAAATATATTTATCTTACCATACTATTTCTATCAGATCTCACTTTCACAAGTGGCCGTGAAGGGATTGACAACCCCTTTATTGCGTTGGTTGCGAGTTCTTTGTTTGTTTGTGTAGGTGCGCGGGACTTTTGAGGAGCCTCCTACTGGATTGATACCTTGGTTCTCAAAAACTGAGGGAAATACTTACGCTACTATTGTTGCATCACCCTTTCCTCTTCAAGGAAAACCAACGCAAGCTCAAGACGTAGCAAGAAGGATTTCTGGCGCCGTTGCCGGGGAGGTCTTCGCTCAAGTCAAGACATACCAAGTACCCATCACAAACTCATCTCCCTCGCATCTACATTATTTGCCATTTGCCTCTCGTTTTCCTCTCCCCCACTTGACCCTTGCTATTTTATTCGCCCTCTCTTTCCCAATCTCCTCTCTCGTTTTCGCTTCCTTTTTCTGTTTGCTTGTGTGTTGGATTACTTGTCGCCATGGCGCAAGATAACACCAAATTGTGTAATTTCTCCAATACCAATAATAATGATTTCCTTAGTACTCCAATTGCTCCTCTTAATGATGTTCAGTCTTGTGAAATCAATACTACTTTGCTGGATCTTGTTATGAAAGATCAATTCGCCGACCTTCCTAGTGAAGATGCCGCTACCCATCTAAACAACTTTGTTGATTTTTGTGATATGCAAAAGAAGAAATAAATGGATAATGATATTGTTAAATTGAAGTTATTTTTGTTCTCACATAGAGATCGTGCTAAAGTTTGGTTGTCGTGTTTGCCTAAAAATAGTATTGATTCGTGGAATAAGTGCAAAGATGCTTTTATCTCTAACTATCCCCCCCCCCTCGCTAAGATCATCACTCTTAGGAACGATATTATGAATTTTAAACAACTTGATCATGAGCTTGTTGCCCAATCTTGGGAAAGAATGAAATTGATGATTCGCAATTGCCCTACTCATGGTTTGAATTTATGGATGATCATACAAAAAAATTATGCTGGATTGAATTTTGCTTCTAGAAATCTTTTAGATTCAGCCGCGGGAGGCACGTTTATGGAAATCACTTTGGGAGATGCTACAAAACTTCTTGATAATATTATGGCTAATTATTCTCAATGGCACACCGAAAGATCTATTAGTAAAAAAGTGTATGCTATACAATAAATTAATGTTTTGAGTGGAAAGATGGATGAACTTATGAAATTGTTTGCTATTAAGAGTGCTCCTATTGATCCCAATGATATGCCTTTGTCTACTTTTATTGAGAATAATAATGAATCTACGGATGTGAATTTTGTTGGTAGGAATAGTTTCGGAAACAATGCTTATAGAGGAAACTGTAATTCTAGACCGTTCCCTAGTAATTCCTATAATAATTATGGAAATTCCTACAATAATTCTTATGGTAATTTTAATAATATGCCCTCTGATTTTGAGAATAGTGTGAAAGAATTTATGATCTCTCAAAAGAATTCTAATGCCTGGCTTGAAGAAAAATTGCTCAAAGTTGATGATTTGGCTAGGAACGTTGATAGACTTTCGCTTGATGTTGATTCCCTGAAACTTAGATCTACTCCTCCTAAGCATGATATCAATGAGTCTCTCAAAGCAATGATAATTTCCATTGATGAGTGCAAAGAAAGAACCGCTAGATTGCGTGCTAAGAAAGATTGCTTTGTAAAGGCGTGTTCTTCTAGTTTCCATGAAAATAATGATGAAGATCTTAAAGTTATTGATGTGTCCCCCATTAGATCTTTGTTTTGCAATATGAATCTTAATAATGATGGGACTGGAGATGAGTCAACTTTAGTTAAAAGGCGTCCCAATGATTCAGAGTTTTTAGATCTTGATGCTAAATTTGGTAAAAGTGGGATTGGAGAGGTCAAGACTTTAAATAGCATTGAACCCACTATCTTGGATTTCAAGGAATTTGATTATGATAATTGTTCTTTAGAAGGTTGTATTTCCTTGTTGCAATCCATTGTGAATTCTCCTCATGCTTATAGTCAAAATAAAGCTTTTACCAAACATATTGTAGATGCCTTGATGCAATCTTTTGATGAAAAACCTAATTTGGATGTTTCTATACCTAGAAAACTTTATGATGAGTGGGAACCTACTATAAAGATTAAAATTAATGATCATGAGTGTTATGCTTTATGTGATTTGGGTGCTAGTGTTTCCACGATTCCGAAAAATTTATGTGATATTCTAGGTTTCCATGATCTTGATGATTGCTCTTTAAATTTGCACCTTGCGGATTCCACCATTAAAAAGCCAATGGGAAGGATCAATGATGTTCTCATTGTTGCAAATAGAAATTTGGTGCCCGTGGATTTTATCGTTCTTGATATAGATTGCAATCTTTCTTGTCCTATTATTCTTGGTAGACCTTTCCTTAGAACGATTGGCGCGATTATTGATATGAAGGAAGAGAATATTTGATTCCAATTCCCATTAAGGAAAGGCATGGAGCACTTTCCAAGAAAGAAAATCAAATTATCTTATGAATGTATCATGCGAGCTACTTACGAATTGAGTGCCAAAGATGGCACTACTTAGATCTATCCTCGCTTTTATGCCTAGCTAGGGGCGTTAAACGATAGCGCTAGTTGGGAGGCAACCCAATTTTATTTGTGTTTTTTGTTTTTGTTTATGTTTAGTAATAATTTTTGCATCTACCTTCTGTTTAGATGCGTTTTTATGTTTTAATTAGTGTTTGTCCCAAGTAGAACCTATAGGATAACCTACGGTGATAGTTAATTTGATTCTACTGAAAAAAGAGAAACTTTGCGCGCACGAAATTAGTTTTGTTAAATCACAGAAACGTGCTTTTGCATTGATTCTTTTTTGCTGTAGATCAATAGATAAATTGTCCAGGACTTCCTATTTTGGTAGGATTTTCAGAGTTCCATAAGTATTCGTGGGTTACAGATTGCTACAGACTGTTCTGTTTTTGACAGATTCTGCCTTTCGTGTGTTGTTTGCTTATTTTGATGCATCTATTGCTAGTATTAAGTAGTATGAACCATAGAGAACTTGAAATACAGTAGTTTTAACACCAATCTAAATAAAGAATGAGTTCATTACAGTACCTTATGTGGTGGTTTTGCCTTCTTTCACTAACGGAGCTTATGAGATTTCCTGTTGAGTTTTGTGTTGTGAAGTTTTCAAGTTTTGGGTAAAGATTTGATGGACTATGGAATAAGGACTGGCAAGATACTAAGCTTGGGGATGCCCAAGGCACCCCAAGATATTCAAGAATATCCAAAAGCCTAATCTTGGGGATGCCCCCGGAAGTCATCCCCTCTTTCGTCTTCGTTTATCGGTAACTTTACTTGGAGCTATATTTTTATTCGCCACATGATATGTGTTTTCCTTGGAGCGTCTTGTATGATATTAGTCTTTGCTTTTTATTTTTCCACAATCATCCTTGCTGTACACACCTTTTGGGAGAAGCCCACTTGATTAGAATTTACTAGAATACTCTATGTGCTTCACTTATATCTTTTGAGCTAGATAGTATTTGCTCTAGTGCTTCACTTATATCTTTTAGAGCATGACGGTGGCTTAATTTTGAAGAAATTGTTAATCTCTCATGCTTCACTTATATTATTTTTGAGAGTCTTTTAGAACAGCATGGTATTTGCTATGGTTATAAATTTGGTCCTAGAATGATGAGCATCCAAGTTGGGTATAATAAAAACTATCATAGAAAGTGCATAAAACACTAGGATCAATTTGATGCTTGATAATTGTGTTGAGATATAGAGGTAGTAATGTTAGAGTCATGCTAGTGGGTAATTACGAAATTGAGAAATACTTGTGTTGAAGTGGGCAAGTCCCGTAGCATGCACGTATGGTAAAAGTTGTGTGACAAATTTGTTGCATGAGGTACTCTTTTAATTGTCTTCCTTATGAGTGGATGTCCGGATCGCGCGATGGTTAACTCCTACCAACCCTTCCCCTAGGAGCATGCGTAGTAGTACTTTGCTTCGAGGGCAAGTAGACTCTTGCAATAAGTATATGAGTTATTTATGACTAATGTGAGTCCATGGACATAAGCACACTCAACCTTCCACTTTGCTAGCCTCTATTATACCGCGCAACTTTTGCCGATATCATGCACCCATTATTTACCTTCCTCGAAACAGCCACCATACCTACCTATTATGGCATTTCCATAGCCATTCCGAGATATATTTCCATGCAACTTTCCACCGTTCTGTTATTATGACATGCTCCATCATTGTCATATTGCTCTTTGCATGATCATGTAGTTGACATCGTATTTGTGGCAAAGCCACCTTCATAGTTTTCATACATGTCGCTCTTGATTCAATGCATATCCCGGTACACCATCGGAGGCATTCATATAGAGTCATATCTTGTTCTAGTTTTGAGTTGTAAATCAATAAAAGTGTGATGATCTTCATTATTAGGGCATTGTCCCAGTGAGGAAAGGATGATGAAGACTATGATTCCCCCAAAAGTCGGGATGAGACTTCGGACTTTAAAAAGAAAAAGAAAAAAGAAAAAAAAGAAAGGCCAAAAAGAAAAAAAGATAAAGGTCAAAGAAAAAAAAGAAGAAAAAATGAAAAAAAATGAAAAAATAAAATGAAAGAAAAAGGGAGAAGGCACAATGCTACTATCCTTTTTACCACACTTGTGCTTCAAAGTAGCACCATGATCTTCATGATATAGAGTCTCCTATGTTGTCACTTTCATATACTAAGTGGGAATTTTTTACTATAGAACTTGGCTTGTATATTCCAATCATGGGCTTCCTCAAAATGCCCTAGGTCTTCGTGAGCAAGCAAGTTGGATGCACACCCACTTAGTTTCTTTTGTTGAGCTTTCATATATTTATAGCTCTAGTGCATCCGTTGCATGGCAATCCCTACTCACTCACATTGATATCTATTGATGGGCATCTCCATAGCCCGTTGATACGCCTAGTTGATGTGAGACTATCTTCTCCCTTTTTGTCCTCACAACCACCACCATATACCACCATAGTGCTATGTTCATGGCTTGCGCTCATGTATTGCATAAGAGTTGAAAAAGCTGAAGCGCGTTAAAAAGTATGAACCAATTGCTTGGCTGAAACCGGGGTTGTGCATGATGGGAGTATTTTGTGTAATGAAAATGAAGCATGGCCTAACTATATGATTTTGTAGGGATAAGCTTTCTTTGGCTATGCTATTTTGATAGGACATGATTATTTGTTAGTATGCTTCGAAGAATTATTATTTTTCTGTTTTATAAGCTTTTATCTTGAATCATTTGGATCTGAACAATCATGCCACAATAAAGAAAATTACATTGAGAATTATGCTAGGTAGCATTCCACATCAAAGATTCTGTTTTTATCATTTACCTACTCGAGGACGAGCAGGAATTAAGCTTGGGGATGTTTGATACGTCTCCAACGTATCTATAATTTTTTATTGTTCCATGCTATTATATTACCCGTTTTGGATGTTTATGGGCTTTACTTTACACATTTATATCATTTTTGGGACTAACCTACTAACCGGAGGCCCAGCCCGTATTACTATTTTTTTTTGCCTATTTCAGTATTTCGAAGAAAAGGAATATCAAACGGAGTCCAAACGGAATGAAACCTTCGGGAGCGTGATTTTTGGAACAAACATGATCCAGAGGACTTGGAGTGCAAGTCAAGAAGCAGTCGAGGCGGCCACGAGAGTGTAGGGCGCGCCCACGCCTACAGGGTGCGCCCCCCTATCTCGTGGGCCCCTCGGGTATCCACCGACCTACTTATTCCTCCTATATATACCCACGCACCGCGAGAACAACAAAGGAGCCAACGATAAACTATTTCCACCGCCGTAACCTTCTGTATCCATGAGATCCCATCTTGGAGCCTTCGTCGGTGCTCCGCCGGAGGGGGAATCAACCACGGAGGGCTTCTACATCAACACCATAACCTCTCTGATGAGTTGTGAGTAGTTTACCACAGACCTTCGGGTCCATAGTTATTAGCTAGATGGCTTCTTCTCTAATTTTGGATCTCAATACCATGTTCTCCTCGATCTTCTTGGAGATCTATTCGATGTAACTCTTTTTGCGGTGTGTTTGTCGAGATCCGATGAATTGTGGGTTTATGATCAAGTTTATCTATGAGAAATATTTGAATCTCCTCTGAATTCTTTTATGTGTGATTAAGTTATCTTTGCAAGTCTCTTTGAATTATCAGTTTGGTTTGGCCTACTAGATTTATCTTTCTTGTAATGGGAGAAGTGCTTAGCTTTGGGTTCAATCTTGCGGTGTCCTTTCCCAGTGACAGCAGGGGCAGCAAGGCACGTATTGTATTGTTGCCATCGAGGATAAAAAGATGGGGTTTATAACATCATGTCATCTTTCTTAATGTGTCACTCTGTTCTTATGAACTTAATACTCTAAATGCATGCTGGATAGCGGTCCATGTGTGGAGTAATAGTAGTAGATGCAGGCAGGAGTCGGTCTACTTGTCGCGAATGTGATGCCTATATACATGATCATGCCTAGATAATCTCATAATTATTCGCTTTTCTATCAGTTGCTCGACAGTAATTTGTTCACCCACCGTAATACTTACATATGCTATCTTGAGAGAAGCCACTAGTGAAACCTATGGCCCCCGGGTCTATCTTTTATCATATAAGCTTTCCATCTACTTTTATTTGCATATTTACTTTTCCAATCTATATTACAAAATACCAAAAATATATTTATCTTATCATACTATTTCTATCACATCTCACTTTCGCAAGTGGCCGTGAAGGGATTAACAACCCCTTTATTGCGTTGGTTGCGAGTTCTTTGTTTGTTTGTTTAGGTGCGTGGGACTTTTAAGGAGCCTCCTACTGGATTGATACCTTGCTTCTCAAAAACTGAGGGAAATACTTATGCTACTATTGCTGCATCACCCATTTCTCTTCAAGGAAAACCAACGCAAGCTCAAGATGTAGCAAGAAGGATTTCTGGCGCCGTTGCCGGGGAGGTCTTCACTCAAGTCAAGACATACCAAGTACCCATCACAAACTCATCTCCCTCGCATCTACATTATTTGCCATTTGCCTATCGTTTTCCTCTCCCCCACTTCACCCTTGCCGTTTTATTCGCCCTCTCTTTCCCAATCTCCTCTCTTGTTTTCGCTTGCCTTTTTCTGTTTCCTTGTGTGTTGGATTACTTGTCTCCATTGCGCAAGATAATACCAAATTGTGTGATTTCTCCAATACCAATAATAATGATTTCCTTAGTACTCCGATTGCTCCTCTTAACGATGTTGAGTCTTGTGAAATCAATACTGCTTTGCTGAATCTTGTTATGAAAGATCAATTCACCGGCCTTCCTAGTGAAGATGCCGCTACCCATCTAAACAACTTTGTTGATTTGTGTGATATGCAAAATAAGAAAGATACGGATAATGACATCTTTATACATTAACTGGGTTTCCCAGGCATTTTATGCGCATAATTCAAATTTGAACTACATGCACATGCTCCAGTGCATATAAACTGGTTGAAAAATTAAATATGTGTCCTTGGTTGCATGCTTAGGTCCCATGCAAGAAATAGGAATGAATTTCAAACACCCTGCCACCGTCACTCGGCCGCAAACATTGAGATACCTGGTTTTTAAATTCTAGTAAATCAAACACTCGTCTAAAATTCATGAAACTTGGCATGCTATCATGGAGTGGCATCAACATGCTGTGGTAAACTTTTTGTCCCATTTGGGGCAGGTTTGGGTATAAGCTTCTCACAAACCAGAGCTTCTCACAACAAGCATAATGGTTTCGGTAGGGAACGTGCCACCTTTGGGGACGAAACAATATCCGTTGCCTCTTATTGCTTTCAAAAAATTTCGAGTGTCAACATAGAACAACAGGAGTGTTGTGTTCAATTTTGGAATTTTTCGGGGTTCGTTTGGACATCTTTGTATGTTAACTAGGTTTCCCAGGCATTTTATGCGCATAATTCAAATTAGAACTACATGCACATGCTCTAGTGCATATAAACTGGTTGAAATATCAAATATGTGTCCTTGGTTGCATGCTTAGGTCCCATGCGAGAAATAGGAATGAATTTCAAACACCCTGCCACCTTCATTTGGCCACAAACATTGAGATACCTGGTTTTGAAATTCTAATAAATCCAAAACTCGTCTGCAATTCATGAAACTTGGCATTCTATCATGGAGCAGCATCAACATGCCGTGGTAAAAAATTTGTCCCATTGGGGGCAGGTTTGGGTATAAGCTTCTCAGATACCAGAGCTTCTCACAACAAGCGTGATGGTTTCGGCAGGGAACGTGCCACCTTTGGGGATGAAATGATATCTGTTGCCTCTTATTGCTTTAATTTTTTTTTCAAGTGTCAACATAGAACAACAGGAGTGTTGTGTTCAATTTTGTTATTTTTCAGGGTTCGTTTGGACATTTTTATACATTAACTAGGTTTCCCAGGCATTTTATGCGCATAATTCAATTTTGAACTACATGCACATGCTCCAGTGCATATAAACTAGTTGAAAAATCAAATATGTGTCCTTGGTTGCATGCTTAGGTCCCATGCAAGAAATGGGAATGAATTTCAAACACCCTGCCACCATCGCTCGGCCTCAAACATTGAGATACCTGGTTTTTACATTCTAGTAAATCCAAAACTAGTCTGAAATACATGAAACTTGGCATGCTATCATGGAGCGGCATCAACATGCCGTGGTAAAAAAAATTCCCATTTGGGGCAGGTTTGGGTATAAGCTTCTCACAAACCAGAGCTTCTCACAACAAACGTGATGGTTCCGGTAGGGAACATGCCACCTTTGAGGACGAAGCGATATTCGTTACCGCTTATTGCTTTCAAAAAATTTCGAGTGTCAACATAGAACAACAGGAGTGTTGTGTTCAATTTTGGAATTTTTCGGGGTTCGTTTGGCCATTTTTATACATTAACTGGGTTTCCGGGGCATTTTACACGCGTAATTCAAATTTGAACTACATGCACATGCTCAAGTGCATATAAACTAGTTGAAAAATCAAATATGTGTCCTTGGTTGCATGCTTAGGTCCCATGCTAGAAATGGGAATGAATTTGAAACACCCTACCACCGTCACTCGGCCGCAAACATTGAGATACCTGGTTTTTAAATTCTAGTAAATCCAAAACTCGTTTGATATTCATGAAACTTGCCATGCTATCATGGAGCAGCATCAACATGCCGTTGTAAAATTTTTGTCCCATTTGGGGCAGGTTTGGGTATAAGCTTCTCCAAAACCAGAGCTTCTCACAACAAGTGTGATGGTTTCGGTAGGGAACGTGCCACCTTTGGGGACGAAATGATATCCGTTGCCTCTTATTGCTTTCAAATTTTTTCGAGTTTCAACATAGAACAACAGGAGTGTTGTGTGCAATTTTCAAATTTTTCGGGGTTCGTTTGGATATTTTTATACATTAACTGGGTGTCCCATGCATTTTATGTGCATAATTCAAATTTGAACTACATGCACATGCTCCAGTGCATATAAACTGGTTGAAAAATCAAATATGTGTCCTTGGTTGCATGCTTAGGTCCCATGCAAGAAATGGGAATGAATTTCAAACACCTTGCCACCGTCACTCGGCCGCAAACATTGAGATACCTGATGTCTACTACACAACCTTCTTCTTGTAGACGTTGTTGGGCCTCCAAGTGCAGAGGTTTGTAGGACAGTAGCAAATTTCCCTCAAGTGGATGACCTAAGGTTTATCAATCCGTGGGAGGCGTAGGATGAAGATGGTCTCTCTCAAACAACCCTGCAACCAAATAACAAAGAGTCTCTTGTGTCCCCAACACACCCAATACAATGGTAAATTGTATAGGTGCACTAGTTCGGTGAAGAGATGGTGATACACACTACAGGAATCAGGTAATTTGCCGTCTGTGAATCACAGACGGCAAAGACCAAAAAATAGATGGCAAAAATTTTGCCGTCAACAAGCAGACGGCAAAGTGTGTCGGCAAAGACAAAGTCGGCAAACGGTAATTTGCTGTCAGCTTTTAATCAGGCAGGCGGGAAAGATTTTTCCGTCAGCCAATCTCCGTAACAGACGGCAAAGAAACATCTTCGCCGTCAGCCAAAACACAATCTTTGACGTAAGCCAAACTACTCTACAGATGGCAAAGATTTTTTTAATTAAAAAAATTCACAGGACAACTAAACAATAAAACATTTTTCAAGACATTCTTTATAGATTGATTTACACAACAAAATACTATATCGATTTGCAGAACACCTGACCATCAAAAATTCCCATCTACAACATTTTTTATACATCAATTTACAGAACTCAACATCAACAATTTTCAGAATCGATTTGCACATCAATGCTATGGAGAAAGCGGGCTCAGGAACTCTGCCGCCTGCTGTAGACTACACCGGGCGTGGGGAAGTGCCCGTCGGCTGCCGCGCTGGCCATGGAACCGCCCGGCATCCTGCACCCGATGGGGCCTAGCCGGTGGCGCGGGTGGAGGCGGGCTCCAGCACTCAGACGATGCGAGCGGAGGTGGGAGGCGCGTGGTGGCGATCGGGCCCGGGCGGAGGCGGCCGCCGGCCGGTCGCGTAGGCGAAGGTGGCCTCCGGCTGGCAGATGCGGGCACACGTGGGCGGTGGCGGCTGCCGGCCGGTCGCGCAGGCGGCGGTGGGCTCCGGCAGGCAGACAGCGGGCGGAGGCGGGCTCCGATGGAGAGACGGGAGGAGGCGGGGGGCGCGGCAGCGTCCGGACGGTGAGTGGCGGAGCTGTGGCCGGGGCCGGTGGGGCGAGCGGCGGCCGGGGTGGCGAGTGGTGGAGTTGTGGCCGGGACTGGTGAGGTGAGCGGCGGCAGGGGCCGGGGCAGCGAGCGGCGACTACGGCCGCGGCAGGGGCTGGTGGCGCGGCCGGCGGCCGGTACCTGCGCGAAGAGAGACAGGTACGAGAGAGAGAGAGAGAGAGGTGTGCGAGAGGATAAGGCAGAGCGAGGGGGGTTTGTGGTGGGGATGGATCGTGGTGAGTGGTGGGGCCGTGAGAGAGATCGTGTTATGGTCGTCGGTGGGATTTCTGGGTGGGCCGCGGATCTGCTGCCACGTCATCGATCCGCGAGATTGATCCGTGGGTTGTGCTTTCTCTTTGCCGTCTGTGATTTTATTTACAGACGGCAAAGAGCATACTTTGTCATCTGCGAAAAAACCACAGACGGCAAAGACACTTTGCCATCTGCAATTTTATTTACAGACGGCAAAATATATGATTTGCCGTCTACAAAAAAATGTGCAGACGGCAAAGTGTCTTTGACGTCTGTGGTTTTTTTTGCAGACGGCAAAGTACGTATTTGCCGTCATCCATTCTTTGCCGTCAACCGCTGTCGGTAAAATGTCTCTTTGCCGTCTGCCCCGATGAAATGTTGACGGCAAAGAGCAGTACTGACGGCAAATCTCCTGTTTCCTGTAGTGACAGGTGCAATATGGATGGTAGATATGAGTATTTGTAATCTGAAAATATAAAAACAGCAAGGTAACTAATAATAAAAGTGAGCGTAAACGGCATTGCAATGCTAGGAAACAAGGCCTAGGGTTCATACTTTCACTAGTGCAAGTTCTCTCAACAATAATAACATAATTGGATCATATAATTATCCCTCAATATGCAACAAAGAGTCACTCCAAAGTCACTAATAACAGAGAACAAACGAAGAGATTATCGTAGGGTACGAAACCACCTCAAAGTTATCCTTTCTGATCGATCTATTCAAGAGTCCGTAGTAAAATAACACGAAGCTATTCTTTCCATTCGATCTATCATAGAGTTCGTACTAGAATAACACCTTAAGACACAAATCAACCAAAACCCTAATGTCAGCTAGATACTCCAATGTCACCTCAAGTATCTGTGGGTATGATTATACGATATGCATCACAAAATCTCAGATTCATCTATTCAACCAACACAAAGAACTTCAAAGAGTGCCCCAAAGTTTCTACTGGAGAGTCAAGACAAAAATGTGTGCCAACCCCTATGCATAAGTTCACAAGATCACTGAACCCGCAAGTTTATCACCAAAACATACATCAAGTAGATCACGTGATATCCCATTGTCACCACAGATAAGCACATGCAAGACATACATCAAGTGTTCTCAAATCCTTAAAGACTCAATCTGATAAGATAACTTCAAAGGGAAAACTCAATCCATTACAAGAGAGTAGAGGGGGAGAACCATCATAAGATCCAACTATAATAGCAAAGCTCGTGATACATCAAGATCGTATCACCTCAAGAACACGAGAGAGAGAGAGAGAAAGAGAGATCAAACACATAGCTACTGGTACATACCCTCAGCCCCGAGGGTGAACTACTCCCTCCTCGTCATGGAGAGCACTGGGATGATGAAGATGGTGACCGGTGAGGGATCCCCCTCCGGTAGGGTGCCGGAACAGGGTCCCGATTGGTTTTTGGTGGCTACAGAGGCTTGCAGCGGCGGAACTCCCGATCTATTGTGGTCCCCCGATGTTTTTAGGGTATATGGACATATATAGGCGAAAGAAGTCGGTCAGGGGAGCCACGAGGGGCCCACGGGGGTGCGGGCGCGCCCAGGGGGTAGGGCGCGCCTCCCTGCCTCGTGGCCACCTTGGAGCTTCCCTGACTGCCACTCCAAGTCTCCTGGATTGCTTCCATTCCAAAAATAACTCTCCCGAAGGTTTCATTCCATTTGGACTCTGTTTGATATTCCTTTTCTTCGAAACACTGAAATAGGCAAGAAAACAGCAATTTGGGTTGGGCCTCCGTTAATAGGTTAGTCCCAAAAATATATAAAAGTGTATAATAGATACTATAAACATCCAAAATAGATAATATAATGGCAAGAATGCTTCATAAATTATAGATACGTTGGAGACGTATTAGCATCCCCAAGCTTAATTCCTGCTCATCCTCGAGTAGGTAAATGATAAAAGAAATAATTTATGAAGTGTGAATGCTAGTAGGTGCACAATTTTGATCAATGATAATTTCAATCACCTTTTCTAGCATCATTATATGTCATAACAACAACTCGTCTCATAAAACTTCTCATGATCAAGTAACAAGCTATTCAAATGTTAAAGCATAGACCATAAACTTTCTTGAAAACTAGCAAACTATGTTCTCAGTCATCAAACAATTGCAATTCATCTTATTTTCAGGAAGAGTCTATGTAAGAGCTTTGATTTAGCAAATCCCACATACTCAACTATCGTATAGTCTTCCATGATGGCTAGCACTCAAAGCATACTTTTAGAACAAATGGCATCGATCAAACACAGAGAAAGATAGGGGCTTAATGTTTCGCCTCCCAACTTACTTATCATATAGATAATTGTCAACAATAATAATTCATGATCAAATATATTTGAATGGCCATATATGCTTAGATCTTTCCCCATCACATGATGCTTGCCAACTAAAGAGTAGGTTGGAATGAGAAGGGATACTACTGACTCTTGCATAAAAGTAAAAGATAGGCCCTTCGCAGAGGGAAGCTGGGATTTGCAGAGGTGCCAGAGCTCGAAGCTTTTAAACAGAGATGTAAATAATTTTGAGAGGTATACTTTCATTGTCAACATAACAACCAAGAGTTCCCGATATCTTCCATACTAGATACATTATAGGCGGTTCCCAAACAAAATGGTAAAGTTTTTACTCCCCCTCCACCAACAGTCGTCAATCCATGGCTTGCCCGAAACAACGGGTGCCTCCAACTAACAACAATCCTGGGGGAGTTTTGTTTGCAATTATTTTGATTTGATTTTGATCTTTTGATCATGGGATTGGGCATCCTAGTTACCAGCCATTTTTCTCGTGAATGATGAGCGGAGTCCACTCATCGTGAGAATAACCCACCTAGCATGGAAGATACTGACAGCCCCTAGTCGCTGCATGAGCGATTCGGGCATACAAAACAGATTATTATTTGAAGGTTTAGAGTTTGGCACATGCAAATTTACTTGGAACGGCAGGTAAATACCACATATAGGTAGATATGGTGGGCACTCATGGAAGAAACTTGGTTCAAGGGATTTGGATGCACAAGCAGTATTCCCGCTTAGTACAGATATTTTGGCTAGCAAAGGATTCTAAACAGCAAGCACCACATGTTGGAGGATCTATAACAATATAACTTATATAAATATACCCAAGCATAACTCATTATGTTGTCTTCCCTTGTCCAATTTCAACTAATTTGCTTAGGTTTGAAAATAATTAATGGGGCTCATAATCATAGAAGATGTCTAAGATAGTATATTTATATGTGAAATCTCTCTTCCTTCGATATTCTTTCATGAATTGTTCAAGTGACCAATACAATGTTTGCTAACCTTCAATAAATTTACCACCTCTACTTCTTAGATGTGAAGTCATTACTCCCCATGGGATAAGCATATGAAACATATATAATTTCAGATTTATGAAATTGAAATCATTCAACCAGTTACTCATAGGATATAAGTGAAGCACACGAGTAAATGACAAACTACTCCAAAAAGATATAAGTGAAGACCAATGAGTAGTTAAATAATTATGTAGCTATGTGAAGACTCTCTCTCATTTAAGAATTTCAGATCTTGGTATTTTATTCAAACAGCAAGCAAAACAAAATAAGATGACATGACGCTCCAAGCAAAACACATATCCTGTGGTGAATAAAAATATAGCTCCAAGTAAAGTTACAATGGATGAAGATGAAAGAGGGGATGCCATTCGGGGCATCCCCAATCTTAGGCTCTTGCCACTCCTTATTCCATAGTCCATCGAATCTTTACCCAAAACTTGAAAACTTCACAACACAAAACTCAACAGAAAACTCGTAAGCTCCGTTAGTATAAGAAAATAAAACCACCACTTAGGTACTGTTGTGTACTCATTATAAATTCATATTGGTGTAATATCTAATGTATTCCAACTTCTCTATGGTTCATAACCTCCAATACTACTCATAGATTGATCAAAATAAGCAAACAACACATAGAAAACAGAATATGTCAAAAACAGAACAGTCTGTAGTAATCTGTATTAAACGTATACTTCTCTAACTCCAAAAATCCTACCAAAATAGGAAAACCTGAGAAATTTATGTACCAATCCATAGCAAAAAGAATCAGATCAAAAGCACGTTTCTTTGAATTATCAAAACTAATTAAATGGGTGCAAAAGTTTCTGATTTTCAGCAGGATCAACACAACTATCACCGTAAGCTATCCTAAAGGTCTTACTTGGCACTTTATTGAAAAAAAGGCTATAAAACATGATTACTACAGTAGCATAATCATGTGGACACACAAAAACAGTAAAGGTAAATATTGGGTTGTCTCCCAACAAGCGCTTTTCTTTAATGCCTTTCTAGCTAGGCATGATGATGACAATGATGCTCACATAAAAGAGAAGAATTGAAACATAACGGGAGCATCATGAAGCATATGACTAGCACATTTAAGTCTAACCCACTTCCCATGCATAGGGATTTTGTGGTCAAACAACTTATTGGAACAATAATCAACTAGCATAGGAAGGTAAAACAAGCATAGCTTCAAAATTTTCAACACATAAGAGAGGAAACTTGATATTATTGTAATTCCTACAAGCATATGTTCCTCCCTCATAATAATTTTCAGTAGCATCATGAATGAATTCAACAATATAAACAGCACCTAAAGTATTCTTTTCATGATCTACTTGCATAGAAAATTTAATACTCTCCACATAAGCAAAATTCTTCTCATTCGGGATAGTGGGAGTATCATAAGAGACTCGAATACTATAAATTGTTTCCACATTAAAAGAGTAATGTTCAGAAAAAGGGTAATCATAATCATGACAAGTTTTATAAATATAATCATCACTACTTTTTATAGCATGAGTTTCATCACAATAATCATCATAAGTAGCAACTTTGTTCTCATCATAATTGATTGAAACCTCTTCCAAGATAGTGGAATCATCACTAAATAAAGTCATGACCTCTCCAAATCCACTTTCATATTCATCACAATAAGATTCAACATCCTCCAAAATAGTGGGATCATTACTTCCTAAAGTTGACACTCTTCCAAACCCACTTTCATCAATGTAATCATCATAAGTAGGAGGCATGCTATCCTCATAACAAATTTGCATATCAAAACTTGGGAGGCTAAAAATATCATCTTCATTAAACATAGCATCCCCAAGCTTGGGACAAACATTAATTGCAGAAAATAGGTCATTCTCATCAAACATAGCTTCCCCAAGCTTGGGCCTTTTCATATCATAAGCACAATCACTCTCATCATTAATAGTATGGATAACACCAATAATATAGCAATTATCATCATCACAATGAGTAGTAGGAGCAACATCATTTGGGAGGGATACCTTTTTACCTTTGCTTCTCCGTCTTTTCTGTTTCTTCTTCACATCATGTGTGGGTTTAACCCTCTTCTTTGATCTCCTTATTAATGAGATTGGTTGAATAGAAAGCTCCTCCTCGTTACCCGATTCATCATAAGAAATAATAGGAAGATATTGGGAAGTTTCTTCCCTTTCATTAGTATTCTCTTCATCTTCTATTTGCTTTCTTTTCTTTATGTAATTGGCAATATAAGGATTTTCAATGCAATTCACCGCACAATACATATAAATTTCCTCTAGATCAATATCAAGTAATTTCCCAAGGTTAAATTCTGGAATATGCTTAGTTAAATGTTTCATTTCTTCATAACCCAAAATCAAACTAAGTTCATTATGATGCGCAAGGGAAATCAAGTCATCACAATTTTTGGACACGATTCGATCATGAAACAATTTGCATTGGAGATGTAAATGACCACGTTCATTGCAAAGTTCACAAGTATGGCAAAGAAATTTTAAATTTTCAGCACTCACATCTAGCCTTTGTTGCAACCATTTAGTTTCTAAATACTTATGCCTCTTGCAAAATCTATCTTCCATATTTGGTGTGTACTTGCAAACTCTATGCACTCCACAAAAATTGACATGCTTATAAGAGACATTTTCATCATGACTAGTGCAATCATCATCAGTACCATGGATATTAAAAGAGTTCATACTAACAACATTGCAATCATGCTCCTCATTCAAAGATTCAGTACCAAACATTCTATAGACTTCTTCTTCTAGCACTTGAGCACAATTTTCCTTTCCATCATTTTCACGAAAGATATTAAAAAGATGAAGCGTATGAGGCAAACTCAATTCCATTTTTTTATAGTTTTATTTTATAAACTAAACTAGTGATAAAACAAGAAACAAAAAAAATCGATTGCAAGATCTAAAGATATACCTTCAAGCACTCACCTCCCTGCCAACGGCGCCAGAAAAGAGCTTGATGTCTACTACACAACCTTCTTCTTGTAGACCTTATTGTAGGATTTTACGGTAGGGTGCGTCGACTGCAAATTAAATTTTTCCTACGCGCGGAACAATAGGAACATGCTACGGGAGATGGATCACAGTTCTTTACCACTAGACGCGCAGTGCCGTGCAGCGGAAGAAGAGTTGGGGCAGCGCGTTCGTGCGGATCGTCTCCTCCTCGTCCGATCTCCCTCGAACAGCCGGTCGTCCAACCCCACGTATAAGTTCGCTAGAGCGATCAACCGCATGAGTGTGCCGCACCTCCACTTTATACAGGCGTACGTCGTGGGCTCAATACTTGGGCCTCGCCCGGACCCTAAAGCCCACATGTCTACTCGGCCACAATCCGAATACAGCTCGGATCACATCCGACTAGTGTCCTCGGATCCGACCTCATAGGTTCCTTCCCTTAAGCGCGCGACCCCTTAGGTTCAAGTCGATGAAAGAAGTCGGTCAGGGGAACCATGAGGGGCCCACAAGGGTGGGGGCGCACCCAGGAGGGTAGGGCGTGCCTCCCTGCCTCGTGGCCACCTCGAAGCTTCCCTGACTTCCACTCCAAGTCTCCTGGATTGCTTCCATTCCAAAAATAACTCTCCCAAAGGTTTCATTCCGTTTGGACTCCATTTGATATTCCTTTTCTTCGAAACACTGAAATAGGCAAGAAAACAACAATTTGGGCTGGGCCTCCGATTAATAGGTTAGTCCCAAGAATTATATAAAAGTGTATAATAAAGCCCATAAACATCCAAAACAGATAATATAATAGCATGAATGCTTCATAAATTATAGATACGTTGGAGACGTATCAATACCTGGTTTTTAAATTCTAGTAAATCCAAAACTCGTCTAAAATTCATGAAACTTGGCATGCTATCATGGAGCGGCATCAACATGTCGTGGTAAATTTTTTGGCCCATTAGGGTCAGGTTTGGGTATAAGCTTCTCACAACAAACGTGATGGTTTCTGTAGGGAACGCGCCACCTTTGGGGATGAAACGATATCCGTTGCCTCTTATTGCTTTCAAAAAAATCGAGTGTCAACATAGAACAACAACAATGTTGTGTTCATTTTTTGGAATTTTTTGGGGTTCGTTTGGACATTTTTGTACATTAATTGGGTTTCCTACGCATTTTATGCGCATAATTCAAATTTGTCCTACATGCACATGCTCTAGGGCATATAAACTGGTTGAAAAATCAAATATGTGTCTTTGGTTGCATGTTTAGGTCCCATGCAAGAAATGGGAATGAATTTCAAACACCCTGCCACCATCACTCGGCCGCAAACATTGAGATACCTGGTTTTAAATTCTAGTAAATCAAAAATTCGTCTGAAATCCATGAAACTTCGCATGCTATCATCGAGCAGCATCAACATGCTGTGGTAAATTTTTTGTCCCATTCGGGGCAGGTTTGAGTATAAGCTTCTCACAAAACAGAGCTTCTCACAACAAGCGTGATGGTTTCGGTAGGGAACGTGCCACATTTAGGGACGAAACGATATCCGTTGCCTCTTATTGCTTTCAAAAAAATTCGAGTGTCAACATAGAACAACAAGAGTGGTGTGTTCAATTTTGGAATTTTTCAGGGTTCGTTTGGACATTTTTATACATTAACTGGGTTCCCAGGCATTTTAAGCGCATAATTCAAATTTGAACTACATGCACATGCTCCAGTGCATATAAACTGGTTGAAAAACAAATATGTGTCCTTGGTTGCATGCTTAGGTCCCATGCAAGAAATGGGAATGAATTTCGAACACCCTGCCACCGTCACTCGGCCGCAAACATTGAGATACCTGGTTTTTAAATTCTAGTAAATCCAAAACTCGTCTGAAATTCATGAAACTTGGCATGCTATCATGGAGCGGCATCAACATGCCGTGGTAAACTTTTTGTCCCATTTTGCGCAGGTTTGAGTATAAGCTTCTCACAAACCTGAGCTTCCACAACAAGCATGATGGTTTTGGTAGGGAACGTGCCAAATTTGGGGACGAAACGATTTCTGATGCCTCTTATTGCTTTCAAAAAAATTTGAGTGTCATCATAGAACAACAGGAGTGTTGTGTTCAATTTTGGAATTTTTCGGGGTTCGTTTGGACATTTTTATACATTAACTGGGTTTCCCATGCATTTTATGCGCATATAATTCAAGTTTGAACTACATGCACATGCTCAAGTGCATATAAACTGGTTGAAAAATCAAATATATGTCCTTGGTTGCATGCTTAGATCACATGCAAGAAATGGGAATGAATTTCAAACACCCCGCCACCGTCACTCTGCCGCAAACATTGAGATACCTGGTTTTTCAATTCTAGTAAATCTGAAACTCGTCTGAAATTCATGAAACATGGCATACAGTCATGGAGCGGCATCAACATGCCGTGGCAAAATTTTTGTCCCATTTGGGGCAGGATTGGGTATAAGCTTCTCACAAACCAGAGCTTCTCACTACAAGTGATGGTTTGGGTCGGAACGTGCCACCTTTGGGGACGAAATGATATCAGTTGCCTCTTATTGCTTTCAAATTTTTTTTGAGTGTCAACATAGAACAACAGGACCGTTGTGTTCAATTTTGAAATTTTTTGGGGTTCATTTGGACATTTTTATACATTAACTGGGTTTCCGAGGCATTTTATGCACATAATTCAAATTTGAACTACATGCACATGCTCCAGTGCATATAAACTGGTTGAAAAATCAAATACGTGTCCTTGGATGCATGCTTAGGTCCCATACAAGAAATGGGAATGAATTTCAAACACCGTGCCACCCTCACTCGGCCGAAAACATTGAGATACCTAGTTTTTAAATTCTAGTAAATCCAAAACTCGTCTAAAATTCATGAAACTTGGCATGCTATCATGGAGCGACATCAACATGCCATGGTAAAATTTTTCTCCCATTTGGGGCAGCTTTGGGTATAAGCTTCTCACAACAAGCGTGATGGTTTCGGTAGGGAACGTGCCACCTTTGGGGACGAAACGATATCCGTTGCCTCTTATTGCTTTCAAAATCTTTCGAGTGTCAACATAGAACAACAGGAGTGTTGTGTTCAATTTTGGAAATTTTCGGGGTTCGTTTGGACATTTTTGTACATTAACTGGGTTTCCCACGCATTTTACGCGCAGAATTCAAATTTGAACTATATGCACATGCTCAAGTGCATATAAACTGGTTGAAAAATCAAATATGTGTCTTTGGTTGCATGCTTAGGTCCCATGCAAGAAATGGGAATGAATTTGAAATATCCGGCCACCGTCACTCGGCCGCAAACATTGAGATACCTGGTTTTTAAATTCTAGTAAATCCAAAACTCGTCTAAAATTCATGAAACTTGGCATGCTATCATGGAGCGGCATCAAGATGTTGTGGTAAAAATTTTGTCCCATTTGGGGAAGGTTTGGGTATAAGCTTCTCACAACAAGCGTGATGGTTTCGGTAGGGAACGTGCCACCTTTGGGGACGAAACGATATCCGTTGCCTCTTATTGCTTTCAACATCTTTCGAGTGTCAACATAGAACAACAGGAGTGTTGTGTTCAATTTTGGAAATTTTCGGGGTTCGTTTGGACATTTTTGTACATTAACTGGGTTTCCCACGCATTTTATGCGCAGAATTCAAATTTGAACTAGATGCACATGCTCCAGTGCATATAAACTGGTTGAAAAATCAAATATGTGTCTTTGGTTGCATGCTTAGGTACCATGCAAGAAATGGGAATGAATTTCAAACATCCGACCACCGACACTCGGCCGCAAACATTGAGATACCTGGTTCTTAAATTCTAGTAAATCCAAAACTCATCTAAATTCATGAAACTTGGCACGCTATCATGGAGCGGGATCAAGATGTTGTGGTAAATTTTTTACCCATTTGGGGAAGGTTTGGGTATAAGCTTCTCACAAACCAGAGCTTCTCACAAGAGTGATGGTTTCGGTATGGAACGTGACACCTTTGGGGACGAAACGATATCCATTGCCTCTTATTGCTTTCAAAAAACTTCAAGTGTCAACTTAGAACAACAGGAGTGTTGTGTTCTATTTTGAAATTTTTCGGGGTTCGTTTGGACATTTTTATACATTAACTGGGTTTCCGAGGCATTTTATGCTCATAATTCAAATTTGAACTACATGCACATGCTCAAGTGCATATAAACTGGATGAAAAATCAAATATGTGTCCTTGGTTGCATGCTTAGGTCCCATGCAAGAAATGGGAATGAATTTCAAACACCGGGCCACCCTCACTCGGCCGCAAACATTGAGATACCTGGTTTTTAAATTCTAGTAAATCCAAAACACGTCTAAAATTCATGAAACTTGGCATGCTATCATGGAGCGGCATCAACATGCCGTGGTAAATTTTTTGTCCTATTTGGGGCAGGTTTGGGTATAAGCTTCTCAAAAACCAGAGCTTCTCGCAACAAGCGTGATGGTTTCGGTAGGGAACGTGCCACCTTTGGGGACGAAATGATATCCGTTGCCTCTTATTGCTTTCAAATTTTTTCAAGTGTCAACATAAAACAACAGGACTGTTGTGTTCAATTTTGGAATTTTTTGGGGTTCGTTTGGACATTTTTATACATAAACTGGGTTTCTCAACCATTTTATGCGCATAATTCAAATTTGAACTACATTCACATGCTCCAGTGCATATAAACTGGTTGAAAAATCAAATATGTGTCCTTGGTTGCATGCTTAGGTCCCATGCAAGAAATGGAAATGAATTTCAAACACCATGCCACCATCACTCGACCGCAAACATGGAGATACCTGGTTTTTAAATTCTAGTAAATCCAAAACTCGTCTTAATTTCATGAAACTTGGCATGCTATCATGGAGCAGCATCAACATGCCGTGGAAAACATTTTGTCCCATTTGGGGCAGGTTTGGGTATAAGCTTCTCACAACAAACGTGATGGTTTCGGTGGGGAATGTGCCAGCTTTGGGGACGAAACGATATCGGTTGCCTCTTATTGCTTTCAAAAAATTTCCAGTGTCAACATAGAACAACAGGAGTGTTGTGTTCAATTTTGGAATTTTTCATGGCTCGTTTGGACATTTTTGTAGATTAACTGGGTTTCCCAGGCATTTTATGCGCATAATTCAAATTAGAACTACATGCACATGCTCTAGTGCATATAAACGGGTTGAAAAATCAAATATGTGTCCTTAGTTGCATGCTTAGGTCACATGCAAGAAATGGGAATGAATTTCAAACACCCTGCCACCATCACTCGGCCGCAAACATTGAGATACCTGGTTTCAAATTCTAGTAAATCCAAAATTCATCTGAAATTCATGAATCTTGGCTTGCTATCATGGAGCGGCATCAACATGTTGTGGTAAAAAATTTGTCCCATTTGGGGCAGGTTTGAGTATAAGCTTCTCACAAACGAGAGCTTCTCACAACAAGCGTGATGGTTTCGGTAGGGAACGTCCACATTTGGGGAGGAAACAATATCTGTTGCCTCTTATTGCTTTCAAAACATTTCGAGTGTCAACTTAGAACAACAGGAGTGTTGTGTTCAATTTTGGAATTTTTCGGGGTTCGTTTTGGACATTTTTGTACATTAATTGGGTTTCCCAGGCACTTTACGCGCATAATTTATATTTGAACTACATGCACATGCTCCAGTGCATATAAACTGGTTGAAAAATCAAATACGTGTCCTTGGTTGCATGCTTAGGTCTCATGCAAGAATTGGGAATGAATTTCAAACACCCTGCCACCGTCACTCGGCTGCAAACATTGAGATACCTTGTTTTAAAATTCTAGTAAATCAAAAAATCGTCTAAAATTCATGGAACTTGGCATGCTATCATAGAGCGGCATCAACATGTCGTCGTAAAATTTTTGTCCCATTTGGGGCAGGTTTGGGTATAAGCTTCTCACAACAAGCGTGATGGTTTCGGTATGGAACGTGCCACCTTTCGGGACGAAATGATATCCATTGCCTCTTCTTGTTTTCAAAAAGTTTTGAGTGTCAACATAGAACAACAGGAGTGTTGTGTTCAATTTTGGAAATTTTCGGGGTTCGTTTGCACATCTTTGTACATTAACTAGGTTTCCCATGCATTTTATGTGCATAATTCAAATTTAAACTACATGCACATGCTCCAGTACATATAAACTGGTTGAAAAATCAAATATGTGTCCTTGGTTAAATGCTTATGTCCCATGCAAGAAACGGGAATGAATTTCAAACACCCTACCACCGTCACTCGGCCGGAAACAATGAGATACCTGGTTTTTAAATTCTAGTAAATCCAAAACTCGTCTGAAATTCATGAAACTTGGCATACTATCATGGAGCGGCATCATCATGACGTGGTAAAATTTTTGTCCCATTTGGGGCAGGTTTGGGTATAAGCTACTCAAAAACCAGAGCTTCTCACAACAAGCATGATGGTTACAGTAGGGAACGTGCCACCTTTGGGGACGAAATGATATCCGTTGCCTCTTATTGCTTTCAAAAAATTTCGAGTGTCAACATAAAACAACAGGAGTGTTGTGTTCAATTTTGGAATTTTTTTGGGGTTCATTTGGACATTTTTATACATAAACTGGGTTTCTGAGCCATTTTATGCGCATAGTTCAAATTTGAACTACATTCACATGCTCCAGTGCATATAAACTGGTTGAAAAATCAAATATGTGTCCTTGGTTGCATGCTTAGGTCCCATGCAAGAAATGGGAATGAATTTCAAACACCCTGCCACCGTCACTCGGCCGCAAACATTAAGGTACCTGGTTTTTAAATTCTAGTAAATCCAAAACTCGTCTGAAATTCATGAAACTTGGCATGCTATCATGGAGCGGCATCAACATGTCGTGGTACAAAATTTGTCCCATTTGGGGTAGGTTTCGGTATAATCTTCTCACAAACCCGAGCTTCTCACACCAAGCGTGATGTTTCGGTCGGGAACGCCCCACCTTTGGGGACGAAACGATATCTGTTGCCTCTTATTGCTTTCAAAAAATTTCGAGTGTCAACAAAGAACAACAAGAGTGTTCTGTTCAATTTTGTAATTTTTCGGGCTTTGTTTTGGACATTTTTGTACATTAACTGGGTTTCCCAAGCATTTTACGCGCATAATTCAAATTTGAACTACATGCACATGCTCAAGTGCATATAAACTAGTTGAAAAATGAAATATGTGTCCTTGGTTGCATGCATAGGTCCCATGCAAGAAATAGGAATGAATTTTAAACACACTGCCACCGTCACTCGGCCGCAAACCTTGAGATACCTGGTGTTAAATTCTAGTAAATCCAAAATTCGTCTGAAATTCATGAAACTTGGCATGCTATCATGGAGCAGCATCAACATGTCATGGTAAATATTTTGTCCCATTTGGGGCAGGTTTGAGGATAAGCTTCTCACAAACCAGAGCTTCTCACAACAAACGTGATGGTTTTGGTAGGGAACATGCCACATTTGGGGATGAAACGATATCTGTTCCCTCTTATAGCTTTCAGAAAATTTCGAGTGTCAACATAGAACAATAGGAGTGTTGTTTTCAATTTTGTAATTTTTCGGGGTTCGTTTGGACATTTTTATACATTAACTGGGTTTCCCAGGCATTTATGCGCATAATTCAAATTTGAACTGCATGCACATGCTCCAGTGCATAGAAACTGGTTGAAAAATCAAATATGTGTCCTTGGATGCATGCTTAGGTCCCATGCAAGAAATGGGAATGAATTTCAAACACCCTGCCACCGTCACTCGGCCGCAAGCATTGAGATGCCTGGTTTTAAAATTCTAGTAAATCCAAAACTCGTCTGTAATTCATGAAACTTGGCATGCTATCATGGAGCGGCATCAACATGCCATGGTAAATGTTTTGTGACATCCCGATTTTTGGCCCTTTCTTTTTCTTTTGTTTTTCCGAGGTTTTTGCCTGAGTTTTTCTTTTTCATGGCTTTGTGGCTGGAAACCGAAGAAGATGCCCTCTTCTTTACTTCCAAAGTGGCTTGTCATTCCCAAATCTTTCCCTGGACCTTGTCATTTTCATCCTAGTCCAAATCACAATATTCTTTTTATTGGGAATATTCCTTTTGTATTAAAGGAATAACTCAAATTGCCCTAGGTTGCGAAGCAACCTATATTTCCACCACTCCAAAAATTCCCAAATAATTCTCATAAATAGTTTGGGTCATATCTTGATCAAATATGGCAAAACATTCATTGCCATGTTCAAAAATAATTCCCCAATATTCCTTTTTCTATTCTGCCCTAAATGGCACTTTGTGAAGGAAGTGTCATTTATATTTTTCCTAGTGGCTCCCAACCTGTTTGATCATGTTTATATGACCAAATAATTCCTTCATGCACAAGTTCGAATTTATTTGCCTAGCCAATCTTCCTCAGTAAATTTTCAAAGTTTCTGCCAAATAGAAAGCTTTGTGAAGGAACTACTAGCTAGGAGTATCCGAATGAGTTGAACTTTTGGACACTCCTTAAGGTGCTCATATTAATACCCTCCACACATTTTCAGCTCCACCCAATCATCTATGTTAGCACAGGAGCAAATCTTTGTTTCTGGCAATATTTTCAGGTTGTGAAGCAAGTGTATTTTGTATTGCTTCAAAAATCCTGATAAATTACCAGATCATTCTTCTACCAATAAAACATCTCTCCGAATCATTTAATTTAGCCATTTGATCACCAATATTATTCCAAGTTTCTGGACAGAAATGATGTTTGTAAAGCAAGTGCCATTTTGGCTTGTCCATTTGGCATGAGCTTTCTACATCATCTTCATATGACCAAATGGTCAAGCCTTGCCCAATTTGAGCTCAGGTGGACGTAAATCCTGATCCATTTACCCTCAAAACCTCCAGGATGAAATTCCTTCGATAGATAAACCTCCCAGACAAGCTATTTACTAAGTTACCTAGCTGGTGTCCCCACTGCACAGCACAAACACTTGGCTGCTAATTTACTTTGGAGCTAAGTGCAAATCACTTATTTGCCCCTGGAACGATTTGTTTCCTTATTTATACTTAGGTCACTAGGGTCATTCCACTGGACATGGTCGGCCCGGCCAGAACGCGCCATTTGCACCAGAGCCCGTGGTGATCATGATGGCGTCACTCTCATTTCGTGCTCTGACTGGTTCTTGCCACTGTTCTCGTCTCCTCCCTCCTCTTCTCGACCTCCAACCATGTCTAGTAGCTGCCTCGTGAGCCTCTGCATCGTCATGTGCCTCTTCCTCGTCGCCGTTCGCCATAAAGGAGTCGCTAGCTCCATGCCCGTGCCACATGCTTGGTCGGGAGCTCGCTCGTCGGCTCTAGAAGCCTCCCCTCGGCTATATAAGCATGCCCCGACCTCCTCCGCAGCTCCCAAGCCCCTCCTCATCCCTCCTAGTCCACCGGAGTCCTCGGCCCCCTCCTCATTTCGCTAGAGTTCACCTCGGCCGCCGCGGTTCCTCCTTGGTTCCTGCGAGCTCGAGCGTCCTCTCCTCCCCTGGTGTTGTCCACGAGCTCCCCCACCTCCTCACGGTTTGCCCCACCCCCTTTTCCCCTCGCCGGAGTGCCCGCAGCGCCGTCAACCTCTGCCTCCCGAAGCTTCCTGTCCTCCTCATGGCGCCACCCCTCCCCTCCGTTCCACCCCTTCCCGGTGCCCCATTTGCCTCTGGATGGGTTCGCCAGGCCTCCCTGCATCTTTCGGTGTCCTCGCCTCGGACAATGATGGCCGGAGCTGGCCGTTCCACCACTGCCCCGTCCGCCTTTGTTGCTCCCTGCCGTCGCGCCTCGCCACCCCTCCACTCCTCCCCGGTGCTCCCTCTGCCCTGGGATGGAGGCGGCGCGTTCCCCCGAGCCTGCCAACAGCCTCCGCTGGGCAGGAGCTGGCCGGAGTCAGCCGCCCCGTCGCCGGCTTCACCCTGCTCCCGCTCCTCTGTTCTGCTGCTGCATGGGCACGCGAGGAAGAAGACAGGAGCGAGGGAGGAGAGAGATGGATAAGGCGGGCCCTGCTGGTAAGCCTCTCAGGCGTTAACCACGCGTGGGCCCAGGTGCAATAAGTGGAAGCGTATTTCTCAGTTTGCGCCTCCACCTTATCCACTCAGGGGCTCGTTTGCTGAATTTTTTTCACATATAGGTCCCTGATCTTCATCACCATATATCTCCGCAACCGTAACTCCAAATGAGGTGATTCCAAAGCATACTTCTTAGTTTCGTCGAGCCTGTTCTGTTGGTGTCACTTTCACTCTGGTTTGACACTATGAAAATGACCATTATGCCCTTGCCCTTATTCAGCCCCCTCCGAGAGAGTACGTTTTCCGGCAATTCGTTCCACGAGTTTCTCGCACTTTCTCCCGGTGATTTCTTCCAACCCAGGCAAGCCACAATACCCACTTGCATGATAGTGATGCAGTAGCCATGGTTTTCAACTTGAATCTTTATTAAATATTTGCTTGTTGAAAAGATGGTTATCGTTGTTCCGGTAATGTTTAGATTTGCATGTTCACTTTTGTGCTATGTTGTCTTGTACTCTGTTATCATGTTCTACCTGCTAGTATTTCCTTTCATATGTTTATGCTTGCTAGTAGTACATGTTGATGTTGCTGATGGTCATGCTTGTCAGTATGCCATGCTCAGTGGATATGATTTATTGTTGATATGATGGATAGTTATGTGATACCCTCATGATTATGTTCATGCATTTTATCATGGCTCAGCATATTTGCATTCAAGTTAACCGGATTAAATTGAACTTGAACATCTGTTGGCTGAGTCATGGTGCTGCTGAAAAAATGCTGACCAGTGCAACCACGCTTACCGGTATGGGACGGTCCTGGGTCTATTGTCGTGCCTCTCGCCGGTGCCTCCAATGAGGGAAGGTTATGAGCGCGTGCTAGGCGGACATAAGCCTTGTGTGCCCGTTGTTGTTGTTATGTGCACATGTCCCCGTTGGGACGGTTTATTGTTTTGGGACACGACGATGGTTTGAGGTGTCTTGAGGTAGACACGGGGCCACCCATGACTTATCCCAGTGGGAAGTGAGTCGGAGTGGCCGGGAGAGTGTCATGGCAGTAGGACGGTTTTGTCGGAACGCCGTTGGTCCACCCGAATGCGAGTACGAGGCCATGGGTTCCGTAGTGTGGGTACAGTGTACTAACCTCTACAGAGTGTATATTAAATCTATCGATAGCCGCGCCCGCGGATAAGGGCCCAGTTTGAAAGTAGGGTACACCATGAGTTAACAGTAATAAGAATAACTTGATTAATGACAACTCGTGGTTGTGATCGCCGTAAGGATCACGGTTTGGGACCAAGTGTTGGTCATGGTTGTGATCGCCGTAAGGATCACCGTGGTATCGAGGATACCGAGTTGTTGGATATTCGTGATGTTGTGCGAGAATCGTGGGTAAAGATCAAGCTCCTTGTGGTCATTTACTGATCGCTACAGTATTGTTTATACCAAGCTTTATTTGATCCTGAGAGGATCGTATGATGTCCGAGGTTGGTAAGTGATGCATGTGTTGGTTACGAGGTAACCCGAGCAGAATAAATGGTGCATATAGTGTCATCGTGTTGCATGCTAGTATTGTCGGATTAATATGTTCATGTTGTGTTAGTTGTATCATGTTCATCTTGTTCATGCTATATTGTTCTGATGATATCATGATAATTTCTGTTTAACCTGTAATTGCCATGCTGTTGTTTGCCTTGAATGCTTCTGGTTGTTGTGAGCTTGCAAGTACATTCAATGTACTGACCAGGCGTGTCATCCCAGTTTGAAGGTCATGCCGGATTTGATTGCTTGCTTGTCGTGGTTTCCGTTCATGCGAGCTAGGATAAGCGTTCCAGCCAGAGTCCCTGCGGAGTGGAGTTCACCACCGTCGTCATTGTTTCGCTGCTAGAGTTCTTCCGCTGCATCGTGTTGTTCTGCTGCTTGCATAGAGCAAAAGTGGCAGGCGTAGTGTCGTCGTGTCGATGTAACCATTGTACCCAAATAGATTGTAATAAAGAGCTGGTTTGTTCTATGCTAAGTAGTGTCGTATTCCAGAAGACTTCATCTCGATCTCTGGGCTGGAATACGGGGCATTTCAGTTTTCTCTGAGCCGGGGTGCCATACGCTTGGTATCAGAGCAGGTCTGGCTGTAGGACGCCCTAGACCGCGTGAACGTTAGAAAGCGGTAGTATAGACCCCAGTTTGTTTGTTGCACTTGATTGCTGCATTTGTTTGTCGCATAGCATGCATATAGATTATTATTTAGTCGCTAACGGTTAATCTTGTGAGTGTAGGTGGTATCGGTTCGGATCCACTACCTACGCCCTCCTTATCATGCCTACTCTTCGGTGTGATGCGACCACATCATCATCCATGCCCTCCATCTCGTTCTTGTGGCAATCCTTGCTGACCTTTGTTATCAGAAAAGGGCAATGCCATTACACCCAGTCTTCCATGGTTATCTTGCCTCGTCATTTCATTCTTTAGACGGGTACCATTTCCTTCGTGCGCTTGATGATGAGGTAGTCGTGACTTTTGTGTCTCGCTACTTGATCGTTAAGTCCGTCCTCACCTATGTATCCATCCAGATCCAGCCACTATTCAGCCAGTGCTTGGTGTAGCTTCGGTTACGCCAATGCCTTCCACACATGGATATAATTTTCGTGCACGCCGCCATAGCATATTAGACCGCAATACCGGAGTTTCCGCGATATTTGTGTGCTTAGGTGTGCATGCATATTATTGTGTGAGTAGAAGTAATATGTGATGATTGCTTGATTAATTACATTAGTAGAATGCTTGTGTGCTTTTGTTTTAGTCGTTTATGTTGTTCCCTTCTTCGGGCCTTCAGTGTTACAAATTTTTCCCTATTAAAGTTGCTCGTCAACCGACACTGGACCCGAAGAGTCAGCAAGAAATGCATATATTTGGAAATTCAGCTAAACAAAATGGAATTATCAGCAGACTGCAATGAAAATTGGAATATCTCATCTGAATGCAAAAGAAATCCTGGGTGGACCGTCAGTATAAAGTTTGCATTAGCGTGCACTCATCACAACAAAATGATTAAATCAGCAAGAAGATAAATTGTGTGCAAGGTTGACAGAATATTATCGAAGGTATGGCTCAGATACAAGTTTAATTTTTCGTTGAGGATGATTGTGGAACTCGATGTACCTGGAAGCAAGCAAAAATATGGCATATACTCAGAAAGGAGGATAGTCCAGTAAAACCCTGCTTCATACAAGAAATCAACATCAGTAATATTAAGATGGTATGTATATGTGGAAATTGGTCCGCATATCACAATAAGAAGTTTCTGGTGTAAGCAACCCACTTTTCCCTTGCAAGATACCCGAGAAGCTTCCAAGGCTAGATTCATCTATCTTCCTCAGTACGATACATGGATGACTTCTCGCGCAAGGTACTCTGCCTTCTTTGGTAAGCAACCGCAAAAGCTACCAGCATAAGGTACTGAGTTTCCCCCAGCAAAGACTTTAAGGGGGTAAGCTTCTGAAGCACGATACCCAGTCTTCTTCAGCAAGATGTCTGATGAAAGTTTCGAACACAAGCCAGCAAATATTCCTCAATAAGACATTGGTACAAGGTAGTACGCTGTGAATTGACAGCATATGGCAGTGAATCCCAAGAATCAAATCCGCAACATTTTGGTCAGAATCAAGAATCAGTTAGAATACACGTCTGTCTCAGAATCAGGTCCTCATATATATGCAATGAGCATACCACCAAGATCTTACAAGTCACTCGGATGAGGATCTGACAACCACGTGAGGATGGTTACGAGAATAAAGCCAATATACACCACAGTGTGACAAAGGATTATGAGGATTGACAACATCAATGAGCTCAATACAAGTACCCGTGAACCTGGAAAATGATCCTGATGAGCTCTTGTCCCCTTTTTCTCCAATGACGGCACCATGCCTGTGATCTGAGATGTATCTAGCTATCCGGGGTGGATGCCTATTTTGTTTCTCTCTTCAACGACTGTCACGAGTCTGAGCTGCTTTTTGGCCGTCTTGTACAGCTATTGAGTTTCTTTTTGTGACAGTAGCCCTATAGCTGCTTTTTGGCTATTTTAGGGAGCTGCCACCTTCTTCTTATCAACCCCGTCTCATGCTCTGAGCTGCTTTTCGGCCGTCCTGAGCCGTGGTTGAGTTATTTCAGTAATGTCCCAGATCTGAGTTGTAAAGACCGTTCTGGTGGCTACTGATTTATTTGCCGATTTCTTGCAAGGGTTTCGGATGATCATTTCCCAACGATCAGAAAATGAGAGGTGTTGAACCTGCCATTTAATGGGTTACCCTATCAGAAAAATGAGGATAAACTACAATTGCCGAAAAATTGCACCGACGGTACCTATGGTCATACGAAGAAGCAATATGGCCCAGCTCTTTCAACCAAAGATCCAGACCAAGAAAACAATAATAAAGGAGCAAGAGTAGTGATGCAAGTATGAAGATTGTACACGACCTGCATGGTGCAGATCCCTCGGAGAGTCTAAGTTAGTATTGATCCACATGGATATGCCTACAACATGAGTAATCGGCATGAGGAATAACAGTCTGGAAGCCTGAGTCCTCACTTATATGAACCATCATGGATAGCCTTTTCGTGAACAAAATTTTGCCGTCACAACCACCGTCAGCCAAGTCTACAGATATTATCATACAGGTCAAACCCTTTATGCTGGCCGTGATAGGAGACAATCAAATATTTGGTATGGATCCGATACTCACGACACTGGAACCAGTTAAGATGATTCAAAAACTTCTGCGATGAGTCAGAATCTGTCAGGAAACGGTTATGTTTTAACTCACTGTTTGGAACCCAAAGGACCTGCATTTAGTGGAGAAACCCAATGCAATGAGTCAGAGCTTGAGTTTTCATCAGAAACATCTGATCATCATTACATGAAAGGTTGTCAGTGTCGGGTGGCACACCCAGCAGAAATCACTTTTGGATTTGTGAAACGGACATATATTTCAGTCATGATAATCAAATCACACTCAGCTAGTCAGCAGATCTAAAAAGAAATTTGAGCCTATATAATCATGAACAAGCAAGGTAAGATCTGTCAGAAGGAGGATACAGTGAATTAAACAACCCAAGGGCCATTCAGATAAAAATATACTGGGAACAACAATAAAAGAAAAGGGATACCCGAGTTGGAAACGGGTTTCCTTAAGTCAGAATATTCATACTAGTTCCCTGAGCAACCAAATCTCGAGGATGAGATTTCTTTAAGGGGGTAAGGTTTCTGACAGCCCGATTTTTGGCCCTTTCTTTTTCTTTTGTTTTTCTGAGGTTTTTGCCTGAGTTTTTCTTTTTCGTGGCTTTGTGGTCTGGAAACTGAAGAAGATGCCCTCTTCTTTACTTCCAGAGTGGATTGTCATTCCCAAATCTTTCCCTAGACCCTGTCATTTTCATCCTAGCCCAAATCCCAATATTCTTTTTATTGGGAATATTCCTTTTTCTATTAAAGGAATAACTCAAATTGCCCTAGGTTGTGAAGCAACCTATATTTCCACCACTCCAAAAATTCCCAAATAATTCTCATAAATTGTTTGGGTCATATCTTGATCAAGTATGGCAAAACTTTTAATTTCCATTATAAAAAATAATTCCCCAATATTCCTTTTTCTATTCTGCCCTAAATGGCACTTTGTGAAGGAAGTGTCATTTATCTTTTTCATAGTGGCTCCCAACCTTTTTTGTCATGTTTATATGACCAAATAATTGCCTCATGCACAATTTCAAATTTATTTGCCTAGCCAATCTTCCTCAGTGAATTTTCAAAGTTTCTGCCAAACAGAAAGCTTTTTGAAGGAAGTACTAGCTAGGAGTATCCAAATGAGTTGAACTTTTGCTAACTCCTTAATGTGCTCATATTAATCCCCTCAACCCATTTTCAGCTCCACCCAATCATCTATGTGAGCACAGGAGAAAATCTTTGTTTCTGGCAATATTTTCAGGTTGTGAAGCAAGTGTATTTTTTATTGCTTCAAAAATCCTGATAAATTACCAAATCATTCTTATACCCATAAAACATCTATCCACCCATTTTGGAATAGTTTCCTGGAGCCATTTGATCACCAATATTATTCCAAGTTTTTGGACCGAATGATGTTTGTGAAGCAAGTGCCATTTTGGCTTGTCCATTTGGCATTAGCTTTCTACATCATCTTCATATGACCAAATGATCAAGCCTTGCCCAATTTGAGCTCAAGTAGACACTCCATGTGAGTGCATATTTTTGATCTAGTTTCTGGACCATTTTGGTCAGTTGTGAAGCAACTGCAGTAAATCCTGATCCATTTACCCTAAAAACCTCCAGGATGAAAGTCCTTCGATAGATAAACCTCCCAGGCAAGCTATTTACTGAGTTATCTAGCTGGTGTTCCCACTGCACGGCACAAACAAATGGCTGTTAATTTTACTTTGAAGCTAAGTGCAAATCACTTCTTTGCCCCTGGAACGATTTGTTTCCTTATTTATACTTAGGTCACTAGGGTCATTCCACTGGACATGGTCGGCCTGGCCAGAACGTGCCATTTGCACCAGAGACTGTGGTGATCACAATGGCATCACACTCATTTCGTGCTCTGGCTGGTTCTAGCTACTGTTCTCGTCTCCTCCCTCCTTGTCTCGACCTCCAACCATGTCTAGTAGCTTCCCCGTGAGCCTCTGCATCGCCCTGTGCCTCTTCCTCGTCGTCGTTCTCCATAAAGGAGTCGGTAGCTCCACGCCCGTGCCACGTCCAGCCTCTGCCCGCCATTAATGCTTGGTCGGGAGCTCGCCCGTGAGCTCCAGAAGCTTCCTCTCGGCTATATAAGCATGCCCCGACCTCCTCCGCAGCTCCCAAGCCCCTCCTCGTCCCTCATAGTCCACCGGAGTCCTCGGCCCCCTCCTCGTTTCGCCGGAGTTCGCCTCGACCACCACGGTTCCACCTTGGTTCCGGCGAGCTCGAGCATCCTCTCCTCTCCTGGTGTTGTCCATGAGCACACCCACCTCCTCACAGTTCGCCCCACCCCGTTTTCCCCTCGCCGGAGTGACCTCAGCGCCGTTAACCTCCGCCTCCCGAAGCTTCCTGTCCTCCTCATGGCGCCGCCCCTCCCCTCCGTTCCACCCCTTCCCGGTGCCCCATTTGCCTCTGGATGGGTTCTCCAGGCCTCCCCGCATCTTTCGGTGTCCTCGCCTCGGACAATGGTGGCCGAAGCCTGCCGGACCACCACCGCCCCGTCCGCCTCTGTTGCTCCCTGTCGTCGCGCCTCGCCACCCCTCCACTCCTCCCCGGCGCTGCCTCTGCCATGGGATGTAGGAGGCGCATTCCCCCGAGCCCGCCGGCAGCCTCCGTTGGGCAGGAGCTGGCCGGAGTCAGCCGCCCCGTCGCCGGCTTCGCCCTGCTCCCGCTCCTCTGTTCTGCTGCTGCGTGGGCACGCGAGGAAGAAGACAGGAGCGAGGAAGGAGAGAGATGGATAAGGCGGGCCCCGCTGGTCAGCCTCTCAGGCGTTAACCACGCGCGGGCCCTGGTGCAATAAGTGGAAGCGTATTTCTCAGTTTGCGCCTCCACCTTATCCACTCAGGGGCATGTTTGCTGAAACTTTTTTCACATATAGATCCCTGATCTTCATCACCTTATATCTCCGCAACCGTAACTCCAAATGAGGTGATTCCAAAGTCTACTTCTTTGTTTCATCGAGCCCGTTCTGTTGGTGTCACTTTCACTATGGTTTGACACTGTGAAAATGACCATTATGCCCTTGCCCTTATTCAGCCCCCTCCGAGAGAGTACGTTTTCCGGCGATTCATTTCACGAGGTTCTCGCACTTTCTACCGGTGATTTCTTCCACCCCAGGCAAGCCACAATACCCACTTGCACGATAGTCATGCATTAGCCATGGTTTTCAACTTGAATCTTTATTAAATATTTGCTTGTTGAAAAGATGGTTATCGTTGTTCCGGTAATGTTTAGATTTGCATGTTCACTTTTGTGCTATGTTGTCTTGTACTCTGTTATCATGTTCTACCTGCTAGTATTTCCTTTCATATGTTTATGCTTTCTAGTAGTACATGTTGATGTTGGTGATGGTCATGCTAGTCAATATGCCATGCTCAATGGATATGATTTATTGTTGATATGATGGATAGTTATGTGATACCCTCATGATTATGTTCATGCATTTTATCATGGCTCAGCATATTTGCATTCAAGTTAACCGGATTAAATTGAACTTGAACATCTGTTGGCTGAGTCATGGTGCCGCTGAAACGATGCTGACCAGTGCAACCACGCTTACCGGTATGGGACGGTCCTAACTGGGTCTATTGTCGTGCCTCTCGCCAGTGCCTCCAACGAGGGAAGTTTATGGGCGTGCGCTACCCTGATCAGGTAGGCGGACATAAGCCTTGTGTGCCCGTTGTTGTTGTTATGTGCACATGTCCCCGTTTGGGATGGTTTATTGTTTTGGGCCACGACGGTGGTTTGAGGTGTCTTGAGGTAGACACGGGGCCACCCATGACTTAGCCCAGTGGGGAGTGAGTCGGAGTGGCCGGGAGAGTGTCATGGCAGTAGGACGGTTTTGTCGGAACGCCGTTGGTCCACCCGAATGGGAGTGCAAGCCCATGGGTTCCGCAGTGTGGGTATAGTGTACTAACCTCTGCAGAGTGTATATTAAATCTATCGATAGCCGCGCCCGCGGATAAGGGCTCAGTTCAAAAGTAGGGTACACCATGAGTCAATAGTAATAAGAATAACTTGATTAATGACAACTCGTGGTTGTGATTGCCGTAAGGATCACGGTTTGGGACCAAGTGTACGTCGTGGTTGTGATCGCCGTAAGGATCACCGTGGTATCAAGCATACCGAGTTGTTGGATATTCATGATGTTGTGCGAGAATCGTGGGTAAAGATCAAGCTCCTTGTGGTCATTTAATGATCGCTATGGTATTGTTTATACCAAGCTTGATTTGATCCTGAGATGATCGTGTGATGTCCGAGGTTGGTAAGTGATGCATGTGTTGGTTACAAGGTAACCCGAGCAGAATAAATGGTGCATATAGTGTCATCATGTTTCATGCTAGTATTGTCGAATTAATATGTTCATGTTGTTTTAGCTGTATCATATTCATCTTGTTCATGCTATATTGTTCTGATGATATCATGATAATTTCTGTTTAACCTGTAATTGCCATGCTGTTGTTTGCCTTGAATGCTTCTGGTTGTTGTGAGCTTGCAAGTACATTCAATGTACTGACCTGGCATGTCATGCCAGTTTGCAGGTCATGCCGGATTTGATTGCTTGCTTGTCGTGGTTTCCGTTCGTGCGAGCTAGGGTAAGTGTTCTAGCCAGAGTCCCTGTGGAGTGGAGTTCACCACCGTCGTTGTTGTTCTGCTGCTTGCATAGAGCAACAGTGGCAGGCGTAGTGTCGTCGTGTCGATGTAACCATTGTACCCAAATAGATTGTAATAAATAGCTGGTTTGTTCTATGCTAAGTAGTGTCGTATTCCATAAGACTTCATCTCGATCTCTGCGCTGGAATATGGGGCATTCCGGTTTTCTCTGAGCCGGGGTGCCACATTTTTTGTCCCATTTGGGGCAGGTTTGGGTTTAAGCTTCTCACAAACCAGAGCTTCTCAAAAGAAGTGTGATGATTTCGGTAGGGAACGTGCCACCTTTGGGGACGAAACGATATCCGTTGCCTCTTATTGCTTTCAAAAAAATTCGAGTGTCAACATAGAACAACAGGAGTGTTGTGTTCAATTTTGGAATTTTTCGGGGTTCGTTTGGACATCTTTGTACATTAACTAGGTTTCTTAGCCATTTTATGCGCATAATTCAAATTTGAACTACATGCACATGCTCTAGTGCATATAAACTGGTTGAAAAATCAAATATGTGTCCTTCGTTGCATGCTTAGGTCCCATGCAAGACATGGAGATGAATTTCAAACACCCTGCAACCATCACTCGGCCGCAAACATTGAGATACCTGGTTTTATATTCTAGTAAATCCAAAATTCGACTGAAACTCATGAAACTTGGCAAGCTATCATGGAGAGGCATCAACATGCCCTGGTAAAAATTTTGTCCCATTTGGGGCAGGTTTGAGTATAAGCTTTTCACAAACCAGATCTTCTCACAACAAGTGTGATGGTTTCGGTAGGGAACGTGCCACATTTGGGGACGAAACGATTTCCGTTGCCTCTTATTGCTTTCAAAAAAATTTGAGTGTCAACATAGAACAACATGAGTGTTGTGTTCAATTTTGGAATTTTTGGGGTTCGTTTGGACATTTTTATACATTAACTGGGTTTTCCACGCATTTTATGCGTATAATTCAAATTTGAACTACATGCACATGCTCAAGTGCATATAAACTGGTTGAAAAATCAAATATGTGTCCTTGGTTGCATGCTTAGGTCCCATGCAAGAAATGGGAATGAATTTCAAACACCCTACCACCGTCACTCAGCCGCAAACATTGAGATACCTGGTTTTTAAATTATAGTAAATCCAAAACTCGTCTGAAATTCATGAAACTTGGCATACTATCATGGAGCGGCATCAACATGTCGTGGTAAAAATTTTGTCCCATTTGGGGCAGGTTTGGGTATAAGCTTCTCACAAACCAGAGCTTCTCACAACAAGCGTGATGGTTTCGGTAGGGAACGTGCCACCTTTGGGGACGAAACGATATCAGTTGCCTCTTATTGCTTTCAAAAATTTTGAGTGTCAACATAGAACAACAGGAGTGTTGTGTTCAATTTTGGAATTTTTTGGGGTTCGTTTGGACATTATTATACATTAACTGGGTTTCCGAGGCATTTTATGCGCGTAATTCATATTTGAGCTACATGCACATGCTCTAGTGCATATAAAATGGTTGAAAAATCAAATATGTGTCCTTGGTTGCATGCTTAGGTCCCATGCAAGAAATGGGAATGAATTTCAAACACCCAGCCACCCTCACTCGGCCGCAAACATTGAGATACTAGGTTTTTAAATTCTAGTAAATCCAAAACTCGTGTGAAATTCATGAAACTTGGCATGCTATCATGGAGCGGCATCAAACATGTCGTGGTAAAAAAATTTGTCACATTTGGCGCAGGTTTGGGTATAAGCTTCTCACCAACCAGAGCTTCTCACAACAAGCGTGATGGTTTCGGTAGGGAACGTGCCACCTTTGGGGAGGAAACGATATCCGTTGCCTCTTATTGATTTCAATTTTTTTCGAGTGTCAACATAAAACAACAGGAGTGTTGTGTTTAATTTTGGAAGTTTTCGGGGTTCGCTTGGACATTTCTGTACATTAACTGGGTTTCCCAGGCATTTTACGCGCATAATTCAAATTTGAACTACATGCACATGCTCCAGTGCATATAAACTGGTTGAAAAATCAAATATGTGTCCTTGGCTGCATGCCTAGGTCCAATGCAAGAAATGGGAATCAATTTCAAACACCCTGCCACCGTCACTCGGCCGCAAACATTGAGGTACCTGGTTTTTAAATTCTTGTAAATCAAAAACTCGTCTAAAATTCATGAAACTTGGCATGCTTTCATGGAGCGGCATACATGTGCCGTGGTAAAAATTTTGTCCCATTTGGGGCAGGTTTTGGTATAAGCTTCTCAAAAAAGAGCTTCTAACAATAAGCGTGATGGTTTCGGTATGGAACGTGCCTACTTTGGGGACGAAACGATATCCATTGCCTCTTATTGCTTTCAAATTTTTTTTGAATGTCAACATAGAAGATTAGGAGTGTTGTGTTCAATTTTGGAATTTTTCGGGGTTCATTTGGACATTTTTATACATTAACTGGGTTTCCCAGGCATTTTATGTGCGTAATTCAAATTTGAACTACATGCACATGCTCCAGTGCAAATAAACTGGTTGAAAAATCAAATATGTGTCCTTGTTTTCATGCTTAGGTCCCATGCAAGAAATGGGAATGAATTTCAAACACCCTGCTACCGTCACTCGGCCGCAAACATTGAGATACCTGGTTTTTAAATTCTAGTAAATCCAAAACTCGTCTGAAACTCATGAAACTTGGCATGCTATCATGGAGCGGCATCAACATGTCATGGTAAAACCTTTGTCCCATTCGGGGCAGGTTTGGGTATAAGCTTCTCACCAGACCAGAGCTTCTCACAACAAGCGTGATGGTTTCGATAGGGAACGTGCCACCTTTGGGGACGAAACGATATCTGTTGCCTCTTATTGCTTTCAAAATTTTCCGAGTGTCAACATAGAACAACAGGAGTGTTGTGTTCAATTTTGGAATTTTTCGGGGTTCGTTTGGACATTTTTGTACATTAACTGGCTTTCCCAGGCATTTTACGCGCATAATTCAAATTTGAACTACATGCACATGCTCCAGTGCATATAAACTGGTTGAAAAATCAAATATGTGTCCTTGGTTGCATGCTTAGGTCCCATGCATGAAATGGGAATGAATTTCAAACACCCTGCCACCGTCACTCGGCCGCAAACATTGAGATACCCGGTTTTTAAATTCTAGGAAATCCAAAACTCGTCTGAAATTCATGAAACTTGGTGTGCTATCATGGAGCAGCATCAACATGCCATAGTAAAAAATTTGTCCCATTTGTGGCAGGTTTGGGTATAAGCTTCTCAAAACCAAAGCTTCTCACAACAAGGTTGATGGTTTCGGTAGGGAACGTGCCACCTATGGAGACGAAATGATATCCGTTGCCTCTTATTGCTTTCAAATTTTTTCGAGTGTCAACATAGAACAACAGGAGTGTTCTATTCAATTTTGGAATTTTTGCCGTTCGTTTGGACATTTTTATACATTAACTTGGTTTCCAAGGCATTTTATGCACATAATTCAAATTTGAACTACATGCACATGCTCCAGTGCATATAAACTGGTTGAAAAAAAAAATATGTGTCCTTGGTTGCATTCTTAGGTCCCATGCAACAAATGGGAACTAATTTCAAACACCCAGCCACCGTCACTCGGCCGCGAACATTGAGATACCTGGTTTTGAAATTGTAGTAAATCCAAAACTCGTCTGAAATTCATGAAACTAGGCATGCTATCGTGGAGCGGCACCAACATGTTGTGGTAAAAATTTTGTCCCATTTGGGGAAGGTTTGGGTATAAGCTTCTGACAAACCAGAGCTTCTCACAACAAACGTGATGGTTTTGGTAGGGAACATGCCACCTTTGGGGACGAAACGATATCCGTTGCCTCTTATTGCTTTCAAAAAAATTCGAGTGTCAACATAGAAGAACAGGAGTGTTGTGTTCAATTTTGGAATTTTTCGGGGTTCGTTTGGACATTTTTGTACTTTAACTGGGTTTCCCAGGCATTTTATGCGCATAATTCAAATTTGAACTACATGCACATGCTCTAGTGCATATAAACTGGTTGAAAAATAAAATATGTGTCCTTGGTTGCATGCTTAGGTACCATGCAAGAAATGGGAATGAATTTCAAACACCCTGCCACCGTCACTCGGCCGCAAACATTGAGATACCTGGTTTTAAATTATAGTAAATCCAAAATTTGTCTGAAATTCATGAAACTTGGCATGGTATCATGGAGCGGCATCAACATGCTGTGGTAAAAAATTTGTCCCCTTTGGGGCAGGTTTGAGTATAAGCTTCTCACAAACCAAAGCTTCTCACAACAAGCGTGATGGTTTCGGTAGGGAACGTGCCACATTTGGGGATGAAACGATATCTGTCGCTTCTTATTGCTTTCAAAAAATTCGAGTGTCAACATAGAACAACGGGAGTGTTGTGTTCAATTTTGGAATTTTTGGGGTTTGTTTGGACAATTCTATACATTAACTGGGTTTCCCCGGCATTTTATGCGCATAATTCAAATTTGAAGTACATGCACATGCTCAAGTGCATATAAACTGGTTGAAAAATCAAATGTGTGTCCTTGGTTGCATGCTTAGGTCCCATGCAAGAAATGGGAATGAATTTCAAACACCTTGCCACCGTCACTCGGCCGCAAACATTGAGATACCTGGTTTTAAATTCTAGTAAATCTAGAATTCGTCTGAAATTCACGAAACTTGGCATGATATCATGGCGCGGCATCAACATGTCGTGGTAAAAAAATTGTCCCATTTGGGGCAGGTTTGGGTATAAGCTTCTCACAACAAATGTGATGGTTTCGGTAGGGAACGTGCCACCTTTGGGGACAAAACGATATTCGTTGCCTCTTATTGCTTCCAAAAATTTGAGTGTCATAATAGAACAACAGGAGTGTTGTGTTCAATTTTGGAATTTTTCGTGGTTCGTTTCAACATTTTTATACATTAATTGGATTTCCGAGGCATTTTATTTGCATAATTCAAATTTGAACTACATGCCCATGCTCCAGTGCATATAAACTAGTTGAAAAATCAAATATGTGTCCTTGGTTGCATGCTTAGGTCCCATGCAAGAAATGGGAATGAATTTCAAACACCCTGCCTCCATCACTCGGCCGCAAACATTGAGATACCTGGTTTTTAAATTCTAGTAAATCCAAAACTCGTCTGAAATTCATGAAAATTGGCATGCTATCATGGAGCGGCATCAACATGTCGTAGTAAAATTTTTGTCCCATTAGGGGCCGGTTTGGGTATAAGCTTCTCAAAACTAGAGCTTCTCACAACAAGCTTGATGGTTTCGGTAGGGAACGTGCCACCTTTGGTGACAAAATGATATCCGTTGCCTCTTATTGCTTTCAAAAAAAATTCGAGTGTCAACATAGAACAACAGGAGTCTTGTGTTCAATTTTGGAGTTTTTCGGCGTTCGTTTAGACACTTTTATACGTTAACTAGGTTTGCCAGGCATTTTATGCACATAATCCAAATTTGAACTACATGCACATGCTCCAGTGCATATAAACTGGTTGAAAAATCAAATATGTGTCCTTGGTTGCATGCTTAGGTCCCATGCAAGAAGTGGGAATGAATTTCAATCACCCAGCCACCGTCACTCGGCCGCAAACATTGAGATACCTGGTTTTTAAATTCTAGTAAATCCAAAACTCATCTAAAATTAATGAAACTTGGCATGCTATCGTGGAGCAGCATCAACATGCCATGGTAAAAAATTTGTCCCATTTGGGGCAGGTTTGGGTATAAGCTTCTCACAAACTAGAGTTCTCACGACAAACGTGATGGTTTTGGTAGGGAACGGGTTACCTTTGGGGACGAAATGATATCCATTGCCTCTTATTGCTTTCAAAAAATTTTGAGTGTCAACATAGAACAACAGTAGTGTTGTGTTCTATTTTGGAATTTTTCGGGGTTTGTTTGGAAGTTATTATACATTAACTGGGTTTCCGAGGCATTTTATGCGCGTAATTCAAATTTGAACTACATGCACATGCTCTAGTGCATATAAATTGGTTGAAAAGTCAAGTATGTGTCCTTGGTTGCATGCTTAGGTCCCATGCAAGAAATGGGAATGAATTTCAAACACCCTGCCACCCTCACTCGGCTGCAAACATTGAGATACCTGGTTTTAAATTCTAGTAAATCTAAAACTTGTATGAAATTCATGAAACTTGGCATGCTACCATGGAGCAGCATCAACATGCCGTAGTAAAAAATTTGTCCCATTTGGGGCAGGTTTGGGTATAAGCTTCTCAAAACCAGAGCTTCTCACAACAAGCTTGATGGTTTCGGTAGGGAACGTGCCACCTATGGAGACGAAATGATATCCATTGCCTCTTATTGCTTTCAAATTTTTTCGAGTGTCAACATAGAACAACAGGAGTGTTGTGTTCAATTTTGGAATTTTTTGAGATTCATTTGGACATTGTTGTACATTAACTGGATTTCCCAGGAATTTTATGTGCATAATTCAAATTTGAACTACATGCACATGCTCCAGTGCATATAAACTGGTTGAAAAATCAAATATGTGTCCTTGGTTGCATGCTTAGGTCCCATGCAAGAAATGAGAATGAATTTCAAACACCCTGCCACCGTCACTCGGCCGCAAACATTGAGATACCTGGTTTTTAAATTCTAGTAAATCCAAAACTCATCTGAAATTCATGAAACTTGGCATGCTATCATGGAGCAGCATCAACATGTTGTAGTAAAAAATTTGTCCCATTTGGGGCAGGTTTGGATATAAGCTTCTCAAAACCATAGCTTCTCACAACAAGCTTGATGGTTTCGGTAGGGAACATAACACCTATGGAGACGAAATGATATCCGTTGCCTGTTATTGCGTTCCAATTTTTTCAAGTGTCGACATAGAACAACAGGAGTGTTGTGTTCATTTTTTGAATTTTTCGGCGTTCGTTTGGACATTTTTGTACATTAACTGGGTTTCCTAGGCATTTTATGCACATAATTCAAATTTGAACTACATGTGCATGCTCCAGTGCATATAAACTGGTTGAAAAAACAAATATGTGTCCTTGGTTGCATGCTTAGATCCCATGCAAACATTGAGATACCTGTTTTTAAATACTAGTAAATCCAAAACTCGTCTGAAATTCATGAAACTTCTCATGCTATCCTGGAGTGGCATCAACATGCCGTGGTAAACATTTTGTCCCATTTGGGGCAGGTTTGGGTATAAGCTTCTCACAAACTAGAGCTTCTCATAACAAGCATGATGGTTTTGGTAGGGAACGTGCCACCTTTGGGGATGAAACGGTATCGGTTGCCTCTTGTTGCTTTCAAAAAAAATCGAGTGTCAACATAGAACAACAGCAGTGTTGTGTTCAATTTTGGAGTTTTTCGTCGTTTGTTTGGACATTTTTATACATTAACTGGGTTTCCCATGCATTTTATGCGCATAATTCAAATTTGAACTACATGCACATGCTCCAACGCATATAAACTAGTTGAAAAATCAAATATGTGTCCTTGGTTGCATGCTTAGGTCCCGTGCAAGAAATGGGAATGAAGATCAAACACCCTGCCACCCTCACTCGGCCGCAAACATTGAGATACCTGGTTTTGAAATTCTAGTAAATCCAAAACTCGTTGGAAATTCATGAAACTTGGCATGCTATCATAGAGCGGCATCAACATGTCGTGGTAAAAAATTTGTCCCATTTGGGGTAGCTCTGGGTATAAGCTTCTCTCAGACCAGAGCTTCTCACAACAAGCGTGATGGTTTCGGTAGGGAACGTGCCACCTTTGGGGACGAAACGATATCCGTTGCCTCTTATTGCTTTCAAAAAATTTCAAGTGTCAACATAGAACAACAGGAGTTTTGTGTTCAATTTTGGAATTTTTGGGGGTTCGTTTGGACCTTTTTGTACATTAACTGGGTTTCCCAGGCATTTCATGCGCATAATTCAAATTTGAACTACATGCACATGCTCTAGTGCATATAAACTGGTTGAAAAAATAAATGTGTCCTTGGTTGCATTCTTAGGTCCCATGCAAGAAATGGGAATGAAGTTCAAACACCCTCCCACCGTCACTCGGCCGCAAACATTGAGATACCTAGTTTTTAAATTCTAGTAAATCCAAAACTCGTCTGGAATTCATGAAACTTGGCATGCTATCAAGGAGCGGCATCAACATGCCGTGGTAAAATATATGCCCCATTTGGGTAGGTTTGGGTATAAACATCTCATAAACCAGAGCTTCTCGCAACAAGCATGATGGTTTCGGTAAGGAACGTGCCACCTTTGGGGACGAAACGATAACCGTTGCCTCTTATTGCTTTCAAAAAAATTTGAGTGTCAACATAGAACAACAGCAGTGTTGTGTTCAATTTTGGAATTTTTCGGGGTTCGTTTGGACATTTTTATACATTAACTGGGTTTCCTAGGCATTTTTATGCGCATAATTCAAATTTGTACTACATGCACATGCTCTGGTGCATATAAACTGGTTGAAAAATAAAATATGTGTCCTTGGTTGCATACTTAGGTCCCATGCAAGAAATGGGAATGAATTTCAAACAACCTGCCACCGTCACTCGGCCGCAAACATAGAGATACCTGGTTTTTAAATTCCAGTAAATCCAAAACTCATCTGAAATTCATGAAACTTGGCATGCTATCATGGAGCGGCATCAACATGCCGTGGTAAAAAATTTGTCCCATTAGGGGCAGGTTTGGGTATAAGCTTCTCACAAACCATAGGTTCTCACAACAAGCGTGATGGTTTCGGTAGGGAACGTGCCACCTTTGGGGACGAAACGATATCCGTTGCCTCTTATTGCTTTCAAAAAATTTCGAGTGTCAACATACAACAACATGAGTGTTGTGTTAAATTTCTGAATTTTTCGGGGTTTGTTTGGACATTTTTGTACATTAACTGGGTTTCCAAGGCATTTTATGCGCATAATTCAAATTTTAACTACATGCACATGCTCCAGTGCATATAAACCGGTTGAAAAAACAAATATGTGTCCCTGGTTGCATGCTTAGGACCCATGCAAGAAATGGGAATGAATATCAAACACCCTGCCACCCTCACTCGGCCACAAAGATTGAGATAACTGGTTTTTAAATTCTAGTAAATCCAAAACTCGTCTAAAATTCATGATACTTGGCATGCTACCATGGAAAGGCATCAACATTCCATGGTAAAATTTTTGTCCCATTTGGGGCAGGTTGCGTATAAGATTCTCACAAATCAGAGCTTCTCACAACAAGGGTGATGGATTCGGTCGGAAACGTGCCACCATTGGGACGAAACGATATCTGTTGCCTCTTATTGCTTTCAAAAAAAATTGACTGTCAACATAGAACAACAGGAGTGTCAGGTTCAATTATGGATTTTTTTTGGCATTTGTTTGGACATTTTTGTACATTAACACGGTTTCCCAGGCATTTTATGTGCATAACTCAAATTTGAACAACATGCACGTGCTTCAGTGCATATAAACTGGTTGAAAAATCAAATGTGTGTCCTTGGTTGCATGCTTAGGTCCCATGCAAGAATGGGAATGCATTTCAAACACCCTGCCACCGTCACTCAGCCGGAAACATTGAGCTACCTGGTTCTTAAATTCTAGTAAATCCAAAACTCGTCTGAAATTCATGAAACTTCTCATGCTATCCTGGAGCGGCATCAACATGCCGTGGTAAAAATTTTGTCCCCTTTGGGGCAGGTTTGGGTATAAGCTTCTCACAAACCAGAGCTTCTCACAACAAGGGTGATGGTTTTGGTAGGGAACGTGCCACCTTTAGGGACGAAACGGTATCCGTTGCCTCTTATTGCTTTCAAAAAAATTCGAGTGTCAACATAGAACAACAGCAGTGTTGTGTTCAATTTTGGAATTTTTCGGTGTTTGTTTGGACATTTTTATACATTAACTGGGTTTCCCAGGCATTTTATGCACATAATTCAAATTTGAACTACATGCACCTGCTCCAGTGCATATAAACTAGTTGAAAAATCAAATATGTGTCCTTGGTTGCATGCTTAGGTCCCATGCAAGAAATGGGAATGAAGTTCCAACACCCTGCCACCCTCACTCGGCCGCAATCTTTGAGATAGCTGGTTTTGAAATCTTAGTAAATCCAAAACTCGTTGTAAATTCATGAAACCTGGCATGGTATCATAGAGCAGCATCAACATGTCGTGGTAAAAAATTTGTCCCATTTGGGGTTGCTTTGGGTATAAGGTTCTCTCAGACCAGAGCTTCTCACAACAAGCGTGATGGTTTCGGTAGGGAACGTGCCACCTTTGGGGACGAAATGATATCCGTTGCCTCTTATTGCTTTCAAAAAATTTCAAGTGTCAACATAGAACAACAGGAGTTTTGTGTTCAATTTTGGAATTTTTGGGGGTTCGTTTGGACATTTTTGTACATAACTGGGTTTCCCAGGCATTTCATGCGCATAATTCAAATTTGAACTACATGCACATGCTCCAGTGCATATAAACTGGTTGAAAAAATAAATATGTCCTTGGTTGCATTCTTAGGTCCCATGCAAGAAATGGGAATGAAGTTCAAACACCCTGCCACCGTCACTCGGACGCAAACATTGAGATACCTGGTTTTTAAATTCTAGTAAATCCAAAACTCGTCTGGAATTCATGAAACTTGGCATGCTATCAAGGAGCGGCATCAACATGCCGTGGTAAAATATCTGTCCCATTTGGGTAGGTTTGGGTATAAACTTCTCATAAACCAGAGCTTCTCGCAACAAGCATGATGGTTTCGGTAAGGAACGTGCCACCTTTGGGGACGAAACGATAACCGTTGCCTCTTATTGCTTTCAAAAAAATTTGAGTGTCAACATAGAACAACAGCAGTGTTGTGTTCAATTTTGGAATTTTTCGGGGTTCGTTTGGATATTTTTATACATTAACTGGGTTTCCTAGGCATTTTTATGCGCATAATTCAAATTTGTACTACATGCACATGCTTTGGTGCATATAAACTGGTTGAAAAATAAAATATGTGTCCTTGGTTGCATACTTAGGTCCCATGCAAGAAATGGGAATGAACTTCAAACAACCTGCCACCGTCACTCGGCCGCAAACATAGAGATACCTGGTTTTTAAATTACAGTAAACCCAAAACTCATCTGAAATTCATGAAACTTGGCATGCTATCATGGAGCGGCATCAACATGCCGTGGTAAAAAATTTGTCCCATTAGGGGCAGGTTTGGGTATAAGCTTCTCACAAACCATAGGATCTCACAACAAGCGTGATGGTTTCGGTAGGGAACGTGCCACCTTTGGGGACGAAACGATATCCGTTGCCTCTTATTGCTTTCAAAAAATTTCGAGTGTCAACATACAACAACATGAGTGTTGTGTTAAATTTCTGAATTTTTCGGGGTTTGTTTGGACATTTTTGTACATTAACTGGGTTTCCAAGGCATTTTATGCGCATAATTCAAATTTTAACTACATGCACATGCTCCAGTGCATATAAACCGGTTGAAAAAACAAATATGTGTCCTTGGTTGCATGCTTAGGACCCATGCAAGAAATGGGAATGAATTTCAAACACCCTGCCACCCTCACTCGGCCACAAACATTGAGATAACTGGTTTTTAAATTCTAGTAAATCCAAAACTCGTCTAAAATTCATGAAACTTGGCATGCTACCATGGAAAGGCATCAACATTCCGTGGTAAAAATTTTGTCCCATTTGGGGCAGGTTGCGTATAAGATTCTCACAAATCAGAGCTTCTCACAACAAGGGTGATGGTTTCGGTCGGAAACGTGCCACCATTGGGACGAAACGATATCTGTTGCCTCTTATTGCTGTCAAAAAAAATTGACTGTCAACATAGAACAACAGGAGTGTCAGGTTCAATTATGGATTTTTTTTGGCATTTGTTTGGACATTTTTGTACATTAACTCGGTTTCCCAGGCATTTTATGTGCATAACTCAAATTTGAACAACATGCACGTGCTCCAGTGCATATAAACTGGTTGAAAAATCAAATGTGTGTCCTTGGTTGCATGCTTAGGTCCCATGCAAGAATGGGAATGCATTTCAAACACCCTGCCACCGTCACTCAGCCGGAAACATTGAGCTACCTGGTTCTTAAATTCTAGTAAATCCAAAACTCGTCTGAATTTCATGAAACTTCTCATGCTGTCCTGGAGCGGCATCAACATGTCGTGGTAAAAATTTTGTCCCATTTGGGGTAGGTTTGGGTATAAGCTTCTCACAAACCAGAGCTTCTCACAACAAGGGTGATGGTTTTGGTAGGGAACGTGCCACCTTTGGGGACGAAACGGTATCCGTTACCTCTTATTGCTTTCAAAAAAATTTGTGTGTCAACATAGAACAACAGCAGTGTTGTGTTCAATTTTGGAATTTTTCGGTGTTTGTTTGGACATTTTTATACATTAACTGGGTTTCCCAGGCATTTTATGCACATAATTCAAATTTGAACTACGTGCACCTGCTCCAGTGCATATAAACTAGTTGAAAAATCAAATATGTGTCCTTGGTTGCATGCTTAGGTCCCATGCAAGAAATGGGAATGAAGTTCCAACACCCTGCCACCCTCACTCGGCCGCAATCTTTGAGATAGCTGGTTTTGAAATCTTAGTAAATCCAAAACTCGTTGTAAATTCATGAAACCTGGCATGCTATCATAGAGCGGCATCAACATGTCGTGGTAAAAAATTTGTCCCATTTCGGGTAACTTTGGGTATAAGCTTCTCTTAGACCAGAGCTTCTCACAACAAGCGTGATGGTTTCGGTAGGGAACGTGCCACCTTTGTGGACGAAACGATATCCATTGCCTCTTATTGCTTTCAAAAAATTTCAAGTGTCAACATAGAACAACAAGAGTGTTGTGTTCAAATTTGGAATTTATGGGGGGTTCGTTTGGACATTTTTGTACATTAACTGGGTTTCCCGGCATTTTATGCGCATAATTCAAATTTGAACTACATGCACATGATCCAGTGCATATAAACTGGTTGAAAAATCAAATATGTGTCCTTGGTTGCATTCTTAGGTCCCATGCAAGAAACGGGAAAGAATTATAAACACCCTGCCACCGTCACTTGGCCGCAAACATTGAGATACCTGGTTTCTAAATTCTAGTAAATCCATAACTCGTCTAAAATTCATGAAACTTGGCATGCTACAATGGAGCGGCATCAACATGCCATGGTAAAACTTTTGTCCCATTTAGGGCAGCTTTGGGTATAAGCTTCTCAAAAACCAGAGCTTCTCACAATAAGCGTGATGGTTTCGATATGGAACATGCCACCTTTGGGATCGAAACGATATTCATTGCCTCTTATTGCTTTCAAAAAAAATTGAGTGTCAGCATAGAACAACATGAGTGTTGTGTTCAATTTCAGATTTTTTGGGGTTTGTGTGGACAGTTTTATACATTAAGTGGGTTTCCCATGCATTTTATGCGCATAATTCAAATTTGAACTACATGCACATGCTCGACTGCATATAAACTGGTTGAAAAATCAAATATGTGTCCTTGGTTGCATGCTTAGGTCCCATGCAAGAAACGGGAAAGAATCGCAAACGCCCTGCCACCCTCACTCGGCCGCAAACATTGAGATACCTGGTTTTTAAATTCTAATAAATCCAAAATTCGTATGAAATTCATGAAACTTGGCATGCTATCATGGAGCGGCATCAACATGCCGTGATAAAATTTTTGTCCCATTTGGGGCAGGTTTGGGTATAAGCTTCTCACAAACCAGAGCTTCTCACAACAAGCGTGATGGTTTCGGTAGGGAACGTGCCACCTTTGGGGATGAAACAATATTCGTCGCCTCTTATTGCTTTCAAAAAAATTCGAGTGCCAACATAGAACAACAGGAGTGTTGTGTTCAATTTTGGAATTTTTCGGGGTTCGTTTGTTAAATTTTATACATTAACTGGGTTTCCCAGGCATTTTATGCGCATAATTCAAATTTGAACTACATGCACATGCTCCAGATGCCATAGTGTTTGGAAATGATATAGTCCATTCTGCATTAGTGATTATCCAGTCCAGCTTTTCTAAAAGTGGATAATCTTGCATGTTACTCCATGTAAAGCTTATGCCTTTTAGTGGGATCTCAAATAGCTTGTGTGCTTAGATTGAGCTATTAAATAGAAGCATATTGTTAACATCCCCACTTGGTCTATTTCTGTCTTCTGGGCTTCTGATCAAGTTGAAATCCCCTAGTATCATCCAATGGTCCATGGTAGATGAGTCAATATTATTGAACCAATCTATGAAATCAGCCCTTTCATCATTTTGACACGGAGCATAGATATTGGTAATGTAGAATATATTGCCAGATAGTGTGCAGTTCAGTTTGATAGTCGGTTGAATTTTTTCCTCGCTGACAATTTGACCATCAAATAAACTTCCATTCCAAATAGTGATAATGCCTCCTGAGCTTCCCAATAATGGCACATAATAAAATTGGTTAAATCTTCTTGGGGAGAAATTCCTAAGGTATGTTATATCAAATTCTTCTCTTTTGGTTTCTTGTATGCATATAATATTGTGATTGCTTTCTTCAATTTTCTGTCTCAAGTCATCCCATCTTTGTTGTGAATCTATGCCCCTCACATTCCAGTTCAAAATGCTCCAGCTTCTATTCATGGTACACATGATATAGCAGAATTGTGCTCACAGTGCGTGTAATCACTGTGCTAAAATGTGAGGAAATTAGATCAACATCTTCATAACCATCTCTATAAACCCTTGAGGTCTTGTAGACTATGTTATTGCAACTAGTAAGACAAATCACTTTCATAGTAACATGGTTGGATAGCAGAAAGGTGTCATAACACATCAAAAGTGTTTCCAGGTAGAACATTTGCTAGCAATATAACTGCTAGAGGAATAATCCAAAGGTAGAGCATTGTGCACGCATGCACTCATCACAAAATAAGGGACATGAAGACTTCAAACTAAAACAGGTTCAAATGCAAGGTTCATGCAATATTTATTACAGACCATTGCATAAACTGGCCAAATATATGTAATATGAGATCTATTCATTAGGAACTGGAGCATTCCGCTTGTTCTTTGTCACCTCACTAGGAGGGATCTAGCATTGCTTGGTTGTTGTGGCTTGAATGGTTTCCAAGGGAAGTTCTGGGGGGGGGGGGGGGGGCTTCAAGACCTCTGATGTTATAGTCAAATTCTCCAATAAGATTCTTTCTGGCATTAGCCTTGGAAGTTGTTGTAATGTCCTTGAACCCACACTCCTTGCCACCGTGTTGCTTGTCAAGCACAACTTGTCTCCCCAAGATCTTGCCGCCTTCCTTGCTTTTCCTGCGCTCACCAATGACAACACTATTTTTATTAGCTGATTCGTCTATGTTGGGCCAAATTAACATCTTCTTCCCCTCCAAATCCATGATGTTAATTGGGAAGGGCTGCTTATCAACTTGCATCTCAGAAAAAATCAATCGTCCATCATTAATGGTCAATTGTATCTGTCATCAAAAAACATTAAAATCGTTAGTAGCATGAGAAATATAATTATGATACTTGCAATAAGCGCATTGTTAGGACAGTTCCCTACTTTGTGTTTTGGATGATGATGCAACTCTCTGTTGTTCTAACCGTATGTTAAATGCTTCAGGTTCTCGGGTTTAGGTTTGCATCGGTTAGTCATTCTCTCTGGAAGGAAAAGATCGAAGACGGTGTTGTTCTATGTGTTTATCTCTTTGGTCATAGGTAACCCGTACTATTATGAGGGAATCCACGTCGGAAGGATTTGGGTGAATCATTGCACGTACACATTTCTCTCACCCACCCTCACCTTCCGTTTCTTGTCTGAGAGAGAGTTCCCTTCTTTTCAACTGTTGTTGTGATCCCTCGGCGGTTGTACCGCTCACTCGAGCGGTTGTACCGCTGGCCTGTGGTACCGGCCCAACCACCGCCCCAGGGGTGATACCCAGGGGTTGGACCGTCTAGTGTCGCCAGAGAGGTTGTAGCGCTGCCCCAGGGCGGTGGTACCGCCACCATGCTCAAAAGGACTGGTTGTTGCATCCTTGGCGGTTGTAGTGGCTAGGTACAGCCCAACAACCGGACTGGCTTCTGTGTTGGGGCGGTACTTGGGCGGTGGTGGCCCGGTTGTTCCGGTTGTGCCTTGTTCACCGGTACCACCGGTCTCTTGAGCGGTCCACTGCTTAGGACTTAGCCGCTGCTAGTACCAGGGCCAGGCGATAGTTCCGGCGCACCAACCGCTCGACCACCGAACATAGGGGTGACTCCCTTCTGTTTCAAAGCGGTTGTTGAGCGGTAGAGGAGCGATTGTTCCGGTTGAACTTGTTTACCGGTACTACCGCTCGTCTGTCCGGTTGTATCGCCTGTTAGCTTCTCTGCAGTATAACTGTGAATCCCGGTTGTGTGGATTTTGTTACTCCTGGGTGTTTGAGCACCCTAGACGGCTGAGGTCACCTCGGAGCCACATTCCATGGTGGTGAAGCTCCATGGCTTCGTTGGGAGCCTCCAATTCGGTTGTGGAGAGAGCCCAAACCTTGTTTGTAAAGGTTCGGTCGCCGCCTTCAAGGGCACCAATAGTGGAATCACGACATATCGCATTGTGTGAGGGCGTGAGGAGAATACGGTGGCCCTAGTGGCTTCTTGGGGAGCATTGTGCCTCCACACCGCTCCAACGGAGACGTACTTCCTCTCAGAGGGAAGGAACTTCGGTAACACACCCTCATCTCCACCGGCTCCACTTTTGGTTATCTCTTACATTTACTTGTGCAAGCTTACATTGTGTTGTAATCCTTGCTTGCTTGTATGCTTGTTTTTGTTGCATCATAAAGGTTGCTCACCTAGTTGCATTTCTAGACAACCTACTTTGATGCAAAGTTTAATTTGTAAAGAAAAGCTAAAAATTGTCAGTTGCCTATTCACCCTCCCCCCCTCTAGTCAACTATATCGATCCTTTCAATTGGTATCAGAGCCTCGTCTCTTTATTAAGGACTTTGCCGTCCAAAGAGTATGGTTGACACCGTAGACGGTGGGGAGGAGCACCCCGGTGTGATTCCTTTGTCGTCTACGGCTGATGGGGGATCCTCGGTCTCTCGTGAGGAATTCAATGCGGCTTTGGACACATTGAACACCTCCATAAAGACCGAGGTTGAAGGCATGTTCAACAAGTTCTTAGAAGGCCTTAAATTATCCACCGCACCTATGAAAGTGGGTGATCCCGCTAACAAGGTTACGGATGCTAACTCCGACAAGGGGGAAGCTACTAGTGACAAAGTTCCTTTATCTACTGGTATAAGTGGAAATGGCATCTTTGCCCATGTTGAACCTCCACTCACTTATGGAGGACCGGTTCCCACCACTCATTTGAATCATGTTAGTCCTCTAAGTTTATGAAAAATGAGGATTCTGCTTCTTGGGTCTATCTCTTTAAACATCATTTAAATCATAGTAACACTAATCTTTGGAGAATTATTGAGCAAGGTTTCTACCCGCATGACCCAAGCAACTTCACTCCTAGAGAAGCCGCGGATAATCAATTCAACGAGTCCGCTCTCTTCATCATCCAAGATGCAATTCCACCCGAAGATATTGTGCATCTCCGACCTTTAACCGTGGCCAAAGAAGCATGGCAACATGTTGTTTCCATTTACAAGGGAAGCGCAAGCATTCAAAGCTCCAACTATGAAGTGGTGCAAGATGAAGCTGATGAGTTTGCGATGAATGAAGATGAAGAACCTCGTGAGCTCTACCGAAGATTAACCACTCTCGCGGATGACAATTAGATCAAGCACAAGTTTCTCAAGGCCATGATGCCCTACCATAAGGCCATGTCATCAATCATCCGTCAAAGGCCGGATTTTCATACCTTGTCCTCAAGTGAAGTGTTGGATGAGTTTGTTGCTATGAGAATATTGGACAAGACCGCCGACAATGCGGTGTTGCATTCTCAATGGGTAAAGAAACCCAACCTTGCTTTGAAGGCCAAGGCCAGTGTGGAAGAAGAGGAAGAAGAGGAAGATGAGGAGAGTAATCTCGAAGATACAAAATATTCTTATCATGAGCACATGGCTCTCGCTTCAAGGCAATTTTGGAGCAAGAAGAACTTAAGGCCCAACTTCAACAAGAACAACTCAAGTGGCACCAAGGGCAAGCAACGTGTGAGGACATGTTATAATTGTGGCAATGTGAGCCACTTTTTTGCGGAGTGCCCTTATGAGAAGAGGGAAGACAATGGTGGCAAGCTTATCCGAAAAGACAAAGCCAAGTCCTTCCCCAACAAGAACAACTTCACCAAGAAGATCCTCCCAAAGGGTTGGTGGCACAAGAAGAGTACAATGAGGATGAGGATGATGATGATGAAGACGGCAAGACAGTTGCCATGGCCCCCATTGCCATTTCCACAACTCCACGGGTGTCCCTCTTCGATTCACCCAACGAGAACATCACCGCCAAGTGCCTCATGGCCAAATCCACCAACAAGGTAACCCCCAATATCAAAACCACCATCACTACTAATCCCTCTTTGATGGATTTCATTGATGAAGTGAGGGGTCTAACGAGGAAGAAAATTAATTTGAGTCTTTTATGAGTAAGCTCAAGGGTAAATCCAAGAAGCACTTTGTTTCTCTCTTGGAACAACTTGGTGAAGCCAATGACATGATCAAGGCTCATGAAGAAACCATCTCTAAGATGGAGGGGCATAGTCGTGACTATGCCGATGAGATATCAGATCTCTCTAATGCGCTTGAGGAAGAGCATGGTCATCGTTTGGCTCTTGAGGAGTCACACAACGATGATCATGCTAAATTAAAGAAAGATCTTGATCATGCTCTTGTTGTATCTCGTGTCCTCAGTTCCGCGAAGGCCAAACATGGGGTTGATCTTGCTAGACTCAAGGAGGAGTTTGATATACTTGACAAGGCTCACAAGGCCTTGAAGGGTACTCATGCTAGCCTTAAAGAGTCTCATGATCAACTCCAAGTGAAGCTAACCAAGGACAAAGCCACATTTCCTCATATGGTTTTAATTGATAATGCAAATGCTACTAACCCATGTTGTGAGCATGTGCATTGAGGGAGTCCTGGACTAGGGGGTGTCCGGATAGCCGGACTATCATTATCCGCCGGACTCCAAGACTACGAAGATACAAGATTGAAGACTTCGGCTCGTGTCCGGAAGGTACTTTCCTTGGCGTGGAAGGCAAGCTTGGCAATACAGATATGTAGATCTCCTACCATTGTAACCGACTCTGTGTAACCCTAGCCCTCTCCGGTGTCTATATAAACTGGAGGGCTTTAGTCCGTAGGACAACATACATCTCAACAATCATACCATAGGCTAGCTTCTAGGGTTTAGCCTCCTTGATCTCGTGGTAGATCTACTCTTGTACTACCCATATCATCAATATTAATCAAGCAGGACGTAGGGTTTTACCTCCATCGAGAGGGCCCGAACCTGGGTAAAAACATTGTGTCCCTCGTCTCTTGTTACCATCCGCCTAGACGCACAGTTCGGGACCCCCTACCCGATATCCGCCGGTTTTGACACCGACATTGGTGCTTTCATTGAGAGTTCCTTTGTGTCGTTGCCGATAGAGCGGATGCCTCCACCCGTCTTCAAAGACGGTGTTTTCGCCGGAGAGGCCTTGGCCGCCGGCCAAACTATTCGGCTTGGTGGTTTTCTCATGACCGCCAGTCCGGCCGCCGCTCCGGCAATGACTTCTCAAGTCGTCGGAAGCAATCTCCGCGTCAGCCCTAAAGCTGTCGAACAGTTAGATCCAATAGAGCTCTCGTCTGTTAACGAGCTCTTGAATCGCATCGCCGCCCTGGGAGTCGCTACGGACTACAATCAGATTGGGCTTAAAACCGATCTGAGAGAGATTAACTCTCCCCACGCCACCCACCACGTCGCAGTGGTAGAGGAGCAACACGGCAATTCTTCGCCAGTGTTGAAAACAATTTATGTCCGGATTCCCGAACCCTCCATGCCGGATTCCCGCGGAGGGACGGACTTCGATCGAGCATTGAACTTAAAATCATGCATTGCCCCGGACTCGCTGGATTGTCTCCAGCAAACCAAGCTTCCGAATTCGGAAGCCCCTTGGCCTTTGAGCCCCAAGACGGTCAGGGATCCGGATTTTATTCCACCCACCCGCCCAGACATATGCGATCTATCTCTAATACGGCAAGAGCCTTCAGAAACAGTACATCATTACTGGGCCAGATTCCTCCTGGTTATGGACAGGATAAAGGACTGCCGAGAGGAAAACGCAATCTCAATCTTCTGCAATAACTGCACGGACAAGGGAATCCTGAACGCCATTGATCGTCGCAGCATTACGCGCTTCACCGATCTGGCGGCCATAGTACGAAAGTACTGTGCGATGGAAAGTTTCCGGAAAACCGAAAATCAATTTTGGGATAATCCGGCCCCAAACCCAGTCCGCAGCAAAAGGGCGCCTTACACTCACGCCCCAGATGCAAAAACAAAAAAAACAAAAACCCGATAAGGGAAACGGAACCGTACTGGAGGGATGGCTCAATGGACCCTGTAAACTTCATAGTGCAGAGGGAGCCGTCCCAACACACAGCCTTAGAGCATGTTGGATATTACGGCAGGTGGCCAAAAGTGGCGAGGAACTTCTAGCTCCGGGAAACCACTCCAACAATACCAGCACGGTGTCAACAGTCTTCGAGACCTTTGCATCAAACAATATGCGAAAACAAACAATCCGCGAACTCGCCGAAGTCTACCAAATAGCAACAGCAAATCCATGGAGCGACACAGCTATTACTTTCAACGCCAGCGATGAGCCTAAATTCCGAACAACCAGAGCACCAGCTGCACTGGTACTTAGTCCCATAGTGGACGGCTTTCGACTGACAAAAGTCCTCATGGACGGCGGCAGCGGACTAAACCTCATTTACGAGGAAACTCTGCGAAAAATGGAAATCAATTGGAGCTGTATTGAGCAAAGCAGCACAACCTTTAGAGGAATAATCCCTAGCCGGGAAGCGCGCTGCACTGGAAAAATCACACTCGATGTGGTGTTCGGCTCTCCGGACAATTATAGATCCGAAGAAGTCACGTTCCAGGTGGCCCCGTTCAGCAGCGGGTATCACGCTATATTAGGGCGAGAGGCATTCACAATTTTTCAAGAAGTACCTCATTACGGGTACATGAAGCTCAAAATGCCTGGGCCCAACGGAATAATCACTCTCTAGTGATCCGGACGTAGCACTCCACGCCGAAAACAAGACATCCGCACTAGCCCTCGAGGCACTATCCGAAGCCTTAGCGGCGGAGGAACTCACCGCGCTGCACTCTACGGTGAACAGGGACGATGTGATACTCGATAAAAGATCCAAGTCCACCTCCTTCAAACCAGCAGATGAAATAATAAAATTCCAGGTCCATCCAACGGACCCAACAAAGACGGCCTCCATCGGGGCACAGTTGAACCCCGAAGTTGACGCCGCACTGCGCGAATTCCTTCGGGAAAATTGGGATATCCTCGCCTGCCATCCTTCGGACATGCCCGGAATCCCTCGCAGGTTGGCAGAACACAGCCTAAACATCCTAAAAGGATTTAAGCCAGTCAAACAGGCTCTTCGACGATTTTCCGAGCCCAAAAGACAGGCAATGGGAGAAGAGCTAGCCAAACTATTGGAAGCCGGATTCATTAGAGATATCAAACATCCGGACTGGCTAGCAAATTTGGTGATGGTACCAAAAAAGGATAAATCCTGGCGCCTCTGTGTCGATTTTAAAGACCTCAATAAAGCTTGCCCAAAGGATCCCTTCCCTCTCCCCCGCATCGATCAAATTATCGATGCCACAGCAGGGCACGATTCGTTGTGCTTCCTGGACGCATACTCTGGCTATCATCAAATCAAGATGGCGGAAGCAGACCAAGCCGCAACGGCATTTATCACTCCATATGGACCATTCTGCTTCAACACGATGCCCTTCGGACTTAAAATGCCGGCGCAACATATCAGCGCATGATCCAAACATGTCTGGCCACCCAGATCGGCAAAATAGTCGAGGCATACGTAGACGACGTGGTCGTCAAAACAAAACACGTCGAAACTTTAGTAGACGACTTGAGGCTCACATTCGACAACCTCAGAGCATATGACATCAAGCTGAATCCGGAAAAATGCGTTTTCGGTGTACCAGCCAGAAAGCTGCTGGGCTTCATCGTATCCGGTAGAGGAATTGAGGCAAATCCGGCCAAAATCCGAGCTCTGTCACAGTTGGATATTCCAAAGGACCTCAAACAAATACAAAAATTAACAGGATGCGTGGCAGCCTTAAGCCGCTTTATCTCCCGTCTAGGAGAAAAGGCGTTGGCCCTTTATCGCCTCCTCAGGCGCACCGAACACTTCGAGTGGACAGATGCTGCCACTGCCGGACTCGAAGAAATAAAAGCCATACTGGCAACAAATCCGGTCCTGGCGGCGCCCACTCTGGGCGAACCAATGTTGTTATACATCGCAGCAACACATCAAGTTGTAAGCGCGGTCCTCGTTGTCGAACAAGCGACAGAAGGGCATAAATTCCCTCTTCAAAAACCAGTGTATTATGTATCCACTGTGTTAACCCCCTGCAAATCCCGTTACCCGCACTATCAGAAGATAGCATATGCGGTGTTCATGGCGTCTCGAAAGCTCCGGCACTACTTTCAAGAGTGTTCGATTACAGTGGCCTCTAAAGTACCACTCAATGACATTATAAATAACCGCGACGCAACGGGCAGGATAGCAAAATGGGCCATCGAGCTCTTACCATTCGACACCACGCAGCAGCCCGGGCCCTTGTAGGAAAGGCATTCCGTACAGGATTTTATTGGCCGACGGCCCGGGCAGACGCACAGGACTTGGTCCAGCGATGCGTTGGTTGTCAACACTTTTCTAATCAGAGCCATATGCCACCCACCGCCCTCAAAACCATACCCATTACCTGGCCGTTCGCGGTCTGGGGGCTTGACATGGTTGGACCCCTTAAAGGGGGAACCCACAAGAAAAAGTACCTATTGGTCATGGTGGATAAGTTCACCAAATGGATAGAGGCCAAACCGGTCAAAACGGCAGAGTCCGGACCAGTGATAGACTTTATATCAGGGGTGGTACACCGTTACGGAGTCCCCCACAGCATCATCACCGACAACGACACGAATTTCACGGCCGATGAGGTTAAGTCATGGTGCAAAAATATGGGCATCAAGCTCGACTATGCGTCAGTCTATCACCCTCAAACCAACGGTCAAGTGGAAAGAGCAAATGGTCTAATAATGAGCGGCATTAAACCCAGACTAGTGAGGTCACTCACTAAATCCGACACACAATGGGTCGAGGAGCTCGACTCCGTACTCTGGGGGCTGCGGACAACGCCTAACCGTACTACCGGATTCACACCATTTTTATGGTATACGGCGCAGAGGCAGTCTTGCCCTATGACATTATTCATGACTCACCTCGAGTGCGCATGTATGAGGAAAGAGAGGCCGAGCTAGATCGGCAGGACAGCTTGGACACATTGGAGGAAGAACGTGACGTCGCGAAGGCTCGTTCTGCATTCTATCAGCAGCAGGCCCGAAGATATCAAAGCAGAGAAGTACGGGCCAAGACCTACAACGTTGGTGAACTAGTTCTACGCCTGCCAGACAAGAAAAAGGACAAGCTCAAGCCCAGATGGGAGGGCCCCTTCATTATCGATCAAGTACTGACCGGCGGAGCATACCGTCTATGAAATGCGTGGATAACCGACTCGAGCTGAACCCATGGAACGCAGCCCGCCTCCGAGGATTCTATGCCTAGCGCCGGACTAAGAGTTCATCCCCTTCCCCAGTCCAAACTTTCATATTTCGGCTGTCTTTTGTTTCTCTTTTTTATCCTTTTCAATTAAAAGCCCTTTCGGGCATTCTTTGCATACGCATGATGTGCCATCCGCACTCATTGTTCCTGGGGGCTTCTTTTACAGAAGCTTAATTATAAGGGTTTCATACCCAACACATGTGTCAAGCTTCCACATGTACCTTTTACTCGCCATTATATGCATCGATATGACTTAAGTTTTGGCCAAGCTGGGTTGCCTGGCTCCTGTGCTTACCCCTACGTTCCCGATTGTTCGGCTAGGAGGTAAAGGGAGCACCTCTGCGATTGTTACTGCCGGGTCAGCCGGATGTGTACCTCAGACTGGGTGAAGCCGAAAGCTAGCGTTCTTAAGGGAATATTCGGTCAGTGATTTAAAAGATGACTTTTTACCTATTTTATCTATCTGCCCCCAGATGTTTCACTGCTTTCTTTGCAGTCCGGACATGCACTTTAGGGCATGCCTCCCAGCGAAAGGAACCCTTAACGGAACTATTCTCCCTGGAAGATGTTTCTTACTAACCATGTAATATAACATAACTAGTTGGGCACTTGTCTGATAAAGCACTAATGACCCCTACGCCTGGTCTCCATGCATACCCCGGTTTTTTCATAACCGAGAAGGTATTCGGACACACTCCGGACTCTAGGGTCCCGAGGTCGAAGCGAAAAGGTCGGCAAAGACAAACGATCTACAATCCGACTAGAAGGCATTTCACATGTCACTTTAAAGGATAACATACATTGTCAAATTTATTGATTGTATTCCTCCTCAATCCTGTCTAACAGGCTGTCTAGTTTACAGTCCCGTTGGGAAAATTTAGCAGCCAACTCTACTTGGCTGTACACTAAACTCACAGGGATCTCCTTCCCATCGAGTCCCACCGGTCCAACTTCGGCCATGTGGTTGGGATCCGCCTTCTTGTACCGCGTCTTCACCATGGCCCAAGCCTCGCTGGCACCTTGACGGCAAGCCGAAATCTTCCACAAACGGAAGCGCTGCTGCACTCCCTGTAGCTTCTCCGCAAGCTCCCCGAGGCCCTCGGGAAGGGTGAGGGCTGGCCACAAAGCCTGAACGACGCCACCCATTGCCTGCCGAACTCGTTCGAGTAGCTGCAACAGTTCGGGAAGTTGATCACCCATTGATATGGGCATCTCCTCTGCAGGACGACCCGTGAGTATACCTACAACACATATCATGTCAAAACACTTCCTCGCCGAACTCTTCTTTTCAAAAGAGTTTGCTCAAACACTTACTATATATGCCGCGACGAAGCCGCTGATTCTCCTTAACGGAGCCGGACAGCTCGGCCTGTGCGCCTTTCAGCTCTTCTCCGAGCTTGGCGTTGGCATCTTGGAGCTTGTTCCTTTCCTGCTAAACCCTATTCAGCACGCTCTCGCCGGCCTTTAGCTGGCGCAGCAGTGCGTGCCTGTCCGGATCTTGTCCGGCGGTACCTGCAATGTCATTATTAGACTCGCGCGCACGCCGCACAGCGCTTATGTTTAAAAATGTGTTACCAGGAGGGGTCTTTGCGTCTCCTCCTGCGGCAGCAAGTGCGGCCTCCAGTTGGGCCTTGCAATCTTGCAGCTCCCGGGACAGCTGGGCGTTCTTCTCGGTAAGCGCCTGCATTTTCAAATGATCCTTAAATCAGTTCGCATAAACTACTTTAAGTCTCGGGGGCTACTGGTATATAACCAATGAAATTCCCTTACCCGTGTGTCTTTCACATACTGCTCCGTGGCTCTGGTAAAACCATCTTGAGCGGCACGAAGATGCGCGTCCCCTGTGTTAAAGGCATCCAATGCCTCAGGGGAAAAGCACGCTTCACGAAATACTGTCCGGCGGCGCCTATGATTCATGGCGCTCTCCACCTCAGACTTGGTGGCGGACAGTCTGTCGGTATCCTCCATTGGAGAAGGATCCGGCTCGCGTCTTGCGTTTGCCTCCCCCTCCAGGCCGGGCGCTGGAGCCTGGCCGGTGTTGGTCGGATCGGCAATTCCGGCGCTCGCAGTCCGGCGAGCGCTTTTTCTCCTACAGAGATCATGAGCTCTCGGGCGTTACCTCGGAACGTTGCTCTGAAAATTCGAATACGAGCTATACCTTTGCGGTGACGTTTCCGTCCACACTGCGCTCCTTTTCCGCCTGCTGGTCCGGACTGGCCTCTGTGGGTCAGCCGCCGCAGGCTCGGCTTCCTGCCGTAAAGGCGCTTCCTGCAAAATACCATCGTTTGGTCAGAAATGGACAGGGAAGAAATACCGGTGTCCGGACTTCGGTCGCGGTCACCTGGGAAGCCGGACTTAGTCCGGGGTAGTCCACCATAATGGCCACCAGAGCATTGTCTATGTTGAGCTGGTGATACACCCCGTCGATCAGCTCCACCTCGATGTCCGGGTCCTCTTCGGAGGCCGGGCCCAGGGATCCTTCCGGATCCTCAGGTTGCGGAGCGGGACTCACCATGTCCTCCACAGTCCGGCGTAGATCCTGCGCCGAAGACATAATATAAGAAGCTTAAACTTCGAAAGCTTGGGTTGGGCCCTTCGAGGTATTCACTTACCCATCCTCTGGGGTTGATCATGGAAAACCCGTTTAAAGGGTTCGTTCGAAGGAAATCCTCCTTCTCCCCCTTATACAGGCTGGACAGTATCTTTGCCAGATCCTCGGCCGAATCCGGCCCTTTGCGGCCGTGCCGGGTGGCATCGTCTTCCCCGTTGAAATCCCACATAGGGTGGCCTCTGTACTGCAGTGGATGTACCTCTCGCTTGATGCATGTCGCCATGACTCCGATCATGGTCAAGCCGGAATGAGCCATTAATCTTATCCGGCCCATCAAGTAATGGACGCTCTTGTCTTCCTCCAATCGGGGGCTCCGCGGGCGCCAGCTGAGGCATTTCTTCAAGGGAGCAGTACTAAACTCCGGGAGGCCGATCCGGACTGGATCTGGCAGCGGGGCGTCTCCAATATAAAACCACTCCGAGGGCCAGTCTTCGGACGCCTTCTTGGGAGTGCCGGATAGGTATCCGGTCCCGGCGATGCGCCATATTTCGGCGCCGCCCACTTGATATATGGACCCCTCATGAGAACGGGGCACGAGGCAAAACAGCCTCTTCCACAAAGCAAAATGGGGCTCGATGCCCAGGAATAGTTCACAAAGAGCTACGTAGCCCGCGATATGCAGCACAGAAGCGGGCGTGAGGTGGTGGAGCTGGAGTCCGTAGAACTTCAGGAGCCCGCGGAGGAACGGATGTATTGGAAGTCCGAGCCCCCTTATCAGATAGGGGACAAAGCACACTCGCTCCTCCTTATTGGGGCTTGGAGTGTCCTCCGCCTGCCTCCCACCTTGATAAGTAACCAGTCCGGCCCGGACTGGAACCATGAAGGCCGGAGGGAGAAACCCCTCCGTTTGGAGCTTCACTAGCTCATTGTGCAAAATAGAGCACCTCCTCCAATTCCCCGGCGGTGGGCTGGGAGCGCGTGAAGAAGAGCCGCATTGACGATCCATGGTGGAATGGATTTCTAGGTCAGAGGCGCTTCGATGGAGTATACGCGGGAGGAAGACGGTGCGGTTTGGATCTGGATTCTTGCCTCTTTTATAGGCGGACGACTCGCACAATTAGGGGGTGAAATGCAAAAGACACCCTGGCTTTTCGCATTCGTGCGACGCGTGGAAGAGGGCCATTATTTGGCGTAGAAGCCGAGGAGCACAGTATTCAAGATGAAGCCGGACACTATTCGGCTAGTACATGGAATTTGAAGGGAGAACCCTCCTTGCAACGCCGAAGACTATAAACGCGCTGGACTTATCGTCATTGAATCCTGGTTCGGGGGCTACTGAGGGAGTCCTGGACTAGGGGGTGTCCGGATAGCCGGACTATCATTATCCGCCGGACTCCAAGACTACGAAGATACAAGATTGAAGACTCCGGCTCGTGTCCGGAAGGTACTTTCCTTGGCGTGGAAGGCAAGCTTGGCAGTACGGATATGTAGATCTCCTACCATTGTAACCGACTCTGTGTAACCCTAGCCCTCTCCGGTGTCTATATAAACCGGAGGGCTTTAGTCCGTAGGACAACATACATCTCAACAATCATACCATAGGCTAGCTTCTAGGGTTTAGCCTCCTTGATCTCGTGGTAGATCTACTCTTGTACTACCCATATCATCAATATTAATCAAGCAGGACGTAGGGTTTTACCTCCATCGAGAGGGCCCGAACCTGGGTAAAAACATTGTGTCCCTCGTCTCTTGTTACCATCCGCCTAGACGCATAGTTCGGGACCCCCTACCCGAGATCCGTCGGTTTTGACACCGACATGCATCTTGTGGAGGAGAATGCAAAGTTGAAGGAGCAACTTGAGAGAGGCCTTGTGTCTTGCATACAAGGTGAGAAGAACCTCAACGACCTTTTGAGCAATCAAAACGAAGTTGCGGCCAAGGAGGGAATTGGGTTTGCACCCAAGTCCAAGAACAAGAAGAAGAAAGACAAGGCCAAACGACCTCCTCCTCTCAAGCAAACTTTTGTGAAGGAGGGAGAGGGTGCTTCTAAGGAGAAGAAGAACAATGTGAAGGGTGGTGGTGTCAAGAAGGGCATTGCCACTCCTTCCAACAAAGCCGGCGACTTTAACCCTTCTTATGTGTTATGCCATGCTAGTGATGGGCATGTTTATGCTAAATTTTTTGGTTCTCCTTATGAGTACATTGAATGGTCTATTTGGGTTCCTAAGACCCTTGTTGCTAACATCAAAGGACCCATTACAAAATGGGTACCTAAAACCAAGCATTGATCTCTTGTAGGTGTTTTCTTCCGGCGGGGGATCATGGTTGCTCGATAGTGGAGCAACAAATCATATGACCGGAAGCAAGGACTTGGTGGTTGACATGCACAAGATTTCATCTATGCCCACCAATGTTGAGTGGGGTGATGCCTCGTCTTCTAAGGTATTGGGTCTTGGCAAGGTTGTCATTTCTCATGATCTGACGATCAAGAAAGTCATGCTTGTTGAGTCCCTTGCATACAATTTACTTTTCGTTCGTCAACTTGCACTCATGGGCTTTGCCACTTTCTTTGATATTGATACTGTGGCCCTCTTGTGGAGCAAGACTCTTAAAGTAGCCTTTGTTGGGCATGTCGAGAACGGTCTTTATGTGATTAACTTTTCGGAGCGACCCACTAAGACTGCGACATGCCTAATGGCTAAAGTTGACGTGGGATGGCTTTGGCATCACCGTTTAGCCCATGTCAATATGAGATCTTTACAAAGTCTTCTCAAGGTGGACCACGTCCGAGGACTAACAAATGTTAGCTTTCCTAAAGATCGTGCTTGCAGTGCTTGTATCGAAGGAAAGCTACATGAGAAGGCTCACCCTCCCACTAATATCATCTACTTGAAGAGTCCTTTGGAGCTCCTTCACTTGGATCTCTTTGGGCCTCCATCCTTTGATAGTCTTGGGGGTAGAAAGTATTGCTTGGTGATTGTGGATGACTATTCAAGATACACTTGGGTATACTTCTTCAAGAGGGAAGAGTGAGACCCAACAAACTGTCATCAACTTTGCAAATGAAGCTCAACGTCAACACAATACAAAGATCTTGACAATAAGAAGTGAAAACGGCACCGAGTTCAAGAACTACACCTTGGATGAGTTTCTAAGTGATGAGGGGATCAAGCATCAATATTTCGCACCTTACACCCTGATACGTCTCTGTCGTATCTACTTTTCCAAACACTTTTGCCCTTGTTTTGGACCCTAACTTGCATGATTTGAACGGAACTAACCCGAACTGACGTTGTTTTCAGCAGAACTGCCATGGTGTTATTTTCGTGCAGAAATAAAAGTTCTGGGAATGACCTGAAAATCCACGGAGCAACTTTTTAGATTTAATAAAAAATATTGGCGAAAGAATCAACGTCAGGGGGCCCACACCCTGTCCACGAGGGTGGGGGCGCCTCCCTCCCTAGGGCGCGCCCCCTGCCTCGTGGGCCCCTAAAGCTCCACCGACCTCAACTCCAACTCCATATATTCACGCTCGGGGAGAAAAGAATCCGCAGAGAAAGATTCATCGCATTTTACGATACGGAGCCGCCGCCAAGCCCTAATCTCTCTCGGGAGGGCTGATCTGGAGTCCCTTCGGGGCTCCGGAGAGGGGAATCCGTCGTCGTCGTCATCATCAACCATCCTCCATGACTAATTTCATGATGCTCGCCGCCGTGCGTGAGTAATTCCATCGTAGGCTTGCTGGACGGTGATGGGTTGGATGAGATTTACCATGTAATCAAGTTAGTTTTGTTAGGGTTTGATCCCTAGTATCTACTATGTTCTGAGATTGATGTTGCTATGACTTTGCTATGCTTAATGCTTGTCACTAGGGCCCGAGTGCCATGATTTCAGATCTGAACCTATTATGTTTTCATGAATATATGTGAGTTATTGATCCTATCTTGCAAGTCTATAGTCACCTATTATGTGTTATCTTCCGTTAACCCCGAAGTGACAATAATCGGGATACTTACCAGTGATGACCGTAGTTTGAGGAGTTCATGTATTCACTAAGTGTTAATGCTTTGGTCCGGTACTCTATTAAAAGGAGGCCTTAATATCCCTTAGTTTCCAATAAGACCCCGCTGCCACAGGAGGGTAGGACAAAAGATGTCATGCAAGTTCTTTGCCATAAGCACGTATGACTATATTCGGAATACATGCCTACATTACATTGATGAACTGGAGCTAGTTCTGTGTCACCCTATGTTATAACTATTACATGAGGAATCGCATCCGACATAATTATCCATCACTTATCCAATGCCTACGAGCTTTTCACATATTGCTCTTTGCTTTAGTTACTTTGCCATTGCCACTATTACAATTACTACACAACTGCTATTATTACTTTTGCCACTTTTACCGTTACTTCCATACTTCTTTGCTACTAAATACTTTGCTGCAGATATTAAGTTATCTAGGTGTGGTTGAATTGACAACTCAACTGCTGATACTTGAGAATATTCTTTGGCTCCCCTTGTGTCGAATCAATAAATTTGGGTTGAATACTCTACCTCGAAAACTGTTGCGATCCCCTATACTTGCGGGTTATCAAGACTATTTTCTGGCGCCGTTGCCGGGGAGCATAGCTCTATTCTTTGAGTCACTTGGGATTTATATCTGCTGATCACTATGAGGAACTTGAAAGACAAAAGAACTAAGATTTTTCCCTCAGCTACGAGGGGAGGTAAGGAACTGCCATCTAGGTCTGCACTTGATTCTCCTTCTGTTTTGAGTAAGCTTGCAACACCTAAACCTGCTTCTGCTATTAATTCTGATATGTCGCATGTTATTGATGATGCCACTTCTGCTATGCATGATACTTATGATGAAACTACTTCTATGCTTGATACTACTGTGCCATTAGGTGAATTTCTTGATGAACAACTTGCTAGGGCTAGAGAGAATGAAACTATTGAAACTGGTAATATTGATGAAAGTGATGACGAAGATTCTCCCCCTAAATATGAATTGCATGTTGTGCCTGAGGGTTATGTTATGGATGAAGAAACTGCTAGAGATTTCCTTGCTTGCAATGATAGATCTGGTCTTAAGAAATTATTAGCTAAGCTGAAACAAAAGTCTCTGAATGCTAGAATGAAATATGACCCTGTTTTTGCTACTTCACCTATCTGTGTTACTAATAAGGATTATGATTTCTCTATCAATCCTGAGATATTAGTTTGGTTGAATCTGATCCTTTTTATGGCTATGAATCTAAAACTGTTGTGGCGCATCTTACTAAGTTAAATGATATAGCCACCCTATTCACTAGTGATGAGAAAACTCGTTACTACTATATCCTTAAAATATTTCCGTTCTCATTAAAAGGTGATGCTAAAACTTGGTTTAATTCTCTTGATCCTAGTTGTGTGCGTAGTCCCCGGGATATGATTTATTACTTCTTTGCTAAATATTTCCCTGCTCATAAGAGCAAGCTGCTTTAAGGGAAATATATAATTTTGTGCAAATTGAAGAAAAGAGTCTCCCACAAGCTTGGGGGAGGCTTCTCCGATTACTTAATGCTTTGCCTGATCATCCTCTCAAGAAAAATGAAATACTTGATATCTTTTATAATGGACTAACCGATGTTTCCAGAGACCACCTGGATAGTGGTGTTAGTTGTCTTTTCAGGGAAAGAACAGTCGATCAAGCTGAATTATTATTGAATAATATGTTGACTAATGAAAACAATTGGACACTTCCTGAACCAACTCCTAAGCCAACTCTGAAGAAAAGAGGTGTTCTATTTCTCAGTCCAGAAGATATGCAAGAGGCAAAGAAATCTATGAAAGAGAAAGGTATTAAAGGTGAAGATGTTAAGGATTTACCTCCTGTTGAAGAAATGCATGGTCTTGATAACCCGACACAGGTAGTAAAGGTAAACTCTCTCTATAGATATGATAAAGTTGAAATCATGTCTACTAATTGCTAGCCAATGCCTAGATAAGTTTGATGACTTTATGGCTAAACAAGAAAACTTCAATGCTTATGTTGGTAGAGAATTAAAAAGTAATGCTTATATGATTGGACACTTGAGTGATTATATGTCAAGAGTTAAGGGTGAACTTAAACTCCTTAGTAAACATGCTTCTATGGTTACCACTCAAGTAGAACAAGTACTTAAAGCTCAAAATGATTTGCTCAATGAATTGAATAATAATAAACATGACTTGGTTGTTAGAGTAGCAACGAGAGGTGGTAAAATGACTCAGGAACCTTTGTATTCTGAGGGCCACCCTAAGAGAATTGAGCAAGATTCTCAGAGAAACAATGTTGATGCACCTAGTCCTTCTAAGAGGAAGAAAAAGACAAATGATAGGACTTTGCATGCTTCCAGTGAACCTGTTGTAGACACACCTGAGAACCCCAATGATATTTCTATTTCTGATGCTGAAACACAATCTGGAGATGAACATGAACCTAGTGATAATGTTAATGATAATGTTTGTGTTGATGCTCAACCTAGCAATAATAATGAAGTAGAGATTGAACCTGTTGTTGATCTTGATAACCCGCAATCAAAGAATCAATGTTATGATAAGAGAGACTTTGTTGCTAGGAAGCACGGTAAAGAAAGAGAACCATGGATTCAGCCATGCCTTTTCCTCCTAAGCCATCCAAAAAAAGGATGATGAGGATTTTGAGCGCTTTGCTAAAATGATTAGACCTATCTTCTTGCGTATGCGTTTGACTGATAAGCTAAAAGTGAATCCTTATGCTAAGTACATAAAAGATATTTTTACAAATAAAAGAAAGATACCAGAAGCTGAAATTTCCACCATGCTTGCTAACTATACTTTTAAAGGTGGAATACCAAAGAAACTTGGAGATCCAGGAGTACCAACTATACCATGCTCCATTAAAAGAAACTATGTTAAAACTGCTTTATGTGATCTTGGAGCCGGTGTTAGTGTTATGCCTCTCTCTTTATATCGTAGACTTGAATTGAATAAGTTGACACCTACTGAAATATCTTTGCAAATGGCAGATAAATCAACCGCTATACCTGTCGGTATTTGTGAGGATGTGCCTGTTGTGGTTGCAAACATTACTATCTTAACGGACTTTGTTATTCTTGATATTCCCAAGGACGATAGTATGTCGATTATCCTTGGTAGACCCTTTTTGAATACTGCACGGGCTGTTATTGATTGCAACAAAGGCAATGTCACTTTTCATGTTAATGGTAATGAGCATATGGTACACTTTCCGAGGAAACAACCTCAAGTTCACAGTATCAATTCTATTGGATAAATTCCATCAATTATTATTGGAGGTTTTGAATTTCCTCTCCCTACTGTCAAGAAGAAATATGATATTCTTATTATTAGGGATGTACATATCCCCGTTGAGGTAACCTAGTGTTATTCGAAATTTCTCCGGTTCCATGTTATTCGGAATGAGTTTGTTAACAAGACTTGATCAACCATGTTAGTGGATTCCTTTTGATGATCATGAGATGGATGAAGTTAGAAGGCACAACCTTCTGTACCCTCTTTTTACTTTCAGTTATTTAGATTAAATAAAGCAAAGATAGTATTTTCTGTCTGTTTTCTGAATTATCCATGCAATAAAAATATACCCCCAAAATAAAAGTTCTCCAAATGCCCTGAAAATTTAATATGATTTTTTCTGGAATATTTGAGAATATCTAGCACTGAGAACATAGCAGGGGGAGCAAGCACCTAGTATCGGTGTCAAAATCGGAGGATCTCGAGTAGGGGGTCCCGGTCTGTGCGTCTAAGGCTAATGGTAACAGGAGGCACGGGACACGATGTTTTACCCAGGTTCAGGCCCTCTCGATGGAGGTAAAACCCTACTTCCTGCTTGATTGATCTTGATGATATGAGTATTACAAGAGTTGATCTACCACGAGATCGTAGAGGCTAAACCCTAGAAGCTAGCCTATGAAGATTATGATTGTCCCTATACAGACCAAACCCTCCGGTTTATATAGACACCGGAGGGGGCTAGGGTTTACACAGAGTCGGTTACAAAGAAGGAGATCCAATATCCGGATCGCCAAGCTTGTCTTCCATGCAAAGGAGAGTCCCATCCGGACACGGGACGAAGTCTTGAGTCTTGTATCTTCACGGTCCAACAGTCCTGCCAAAGTATATAGTCTGGCTATCCGGATACCCCCTAATCTAGGACTCCCTCAGTAGCCCCTGAACCAGGCTTCAATGACGATGAGTCCGGCGCGTAGATTGTCTTCGGCATTGCAAGGCGGCTTCCATCTCCGAATACTCCAAAGTATCTGTTGTGACGAACAGTGTCCGGTTCCCCGTCAATGTTGTACTCCTTGGCTTTGTGCTTCAATAATGGTCATCTCCACATGTCGAGCGAATACGAAGAGCCGGGGCATTTTCGCATTTGCCACCCTGGCCCTGCAGGCAAACCATCTATTTGAAGGGCCGGGGATCCTCAGATCGAAACCTCACCTTTCTTCCCTTGAGCAAGCATCCAACAGAGCGCGCCCAGAAAAAACCATTCCAACATGGCCGGTCGCCGCAGCTCCTCTTCTCGCTCCCTTAGCTCTAAGCCCGGTGATTGGGAAGGGTGTTCTGTTCCCCATAGCCGTTTAGTAGAGTTGCAGACCCAAGGGTTTCTTCCACCATCGTTCATGGTCCCTGTCCGAGACGGACTAGCCACCTATGATGGCGGGGAGCAAGCAGAGAGATTTCCTAGCCCATCTCAGGGGGAGCGAGTATGCCTTGTCCCCTATTTGCTAATAGGCGTCAGGTTTCCAATCCACCCATTCCTTTGCGGGATCCTGGAGTTCAATGGCCTTCAATTGCACCACTTCACCCCCGCATCCGTGCTGCACATCGCAGGATACGTTGCCCTTTGCGAATTATTTCTGGGCTGCGAGGCTCACTTCGAGTTATGGAAGAAGTTATTCTGCCTCGTCCCTCGCAGCCAGGGGGAATCCATATGTCAAGTGGGCGGAGCCGAAATATGGTGCGTCGCCGAGACTGGATACATGTCAGGTACTCCCAAGAAGGCATCTGAAAACTGGCCCTCGGAGTGGTTTTATGTTGATGACGTTCCCCTTCCGGATCCAATCCGGACGGGCCTCCCTGAGTTCAATAACGCTCTGCCGAAGACACGCCGAGGTTGGCGCCCTCGGGGCCCCCAAGATGAAGATACCAGAGAAGTACGCTTCCTGATGAGCAGGATAAAGATACTAGCCAAATCGGGGCTGACAATAGTCGAGGTTATAGCAATATGCATAATGCGGGGGGTGCAGCCACTTCAGTATCGAGGGAAGCCCATGTGGCACTACAATGGGGAAGATGATTCCACCTGATGTGGTCGTAAAGGTCCGGACTCCACCACTGCTCTAGCGAGAATGTTGTCTGATTTGTATAAAGGAGAGGAAGAGGAATTCCTTCGTATTAAACCGCGGGATGGATTTTCCATGTACAACCCCCCAAGCTGGGTAAGTCGTCACTCTTTCCCCCACTCTATTCATTCTGGCGCTCTTCATCACAATCATTAACCTCGATACTTCTGAGCAGGAACTGAGGAGGACTGTGGAAGGATTCAACAGCCCCTCCCCGCAGCCAGAGGACCCCGGAAGGGCCTTCGATCCAGGACTTGAAGAAGATCCGGATATATCTGTGGAGCTTGTCAACGGACGTTTTATCAGGCTAGCTGCGATGGCGCCTTGGTGGCTATTGTCGCCGACTATGCCGGACTGCTACCTGCATCTCGTGTAAGCAAAGCTAAAACCTTATCCTCCGAAGAGGACTCCTTTCTGATACCATACCTTATGCCTAAAATATAGTATTTTTGTAGAGACGACCATCGAAACGCGGCGCCGAGCCCCTGGGGGCTCGTCGGCAAGGGGCATCCGGGTCAGGCAGGCTTAAGAGGAAGGCGGTTAGGGCCGAAACGCTGTTATAGAGGTATGGTAAAAACCTGCTCTGTGATTATCGTGTTTGAAGTGTAATAGCGTCCTTCGTGTTCTGGCAGAAAGAGGAGTCGTCGGGCTATATCCGGAGATCCTGCCGGTCACGCCTCTACCAGCCGGATTCTAGAACCGGCTTCGAGAGAGGAGGCCGATGTGGGGCCGACGCCGGATTGTCCTCCGACAGAGGATGCGGATATGCTCTCCGCCACAAATTCCGAAGTAGAGAGTGCCATGAATCACCGGCGCCGACGGACCGTACTTTGCAATAGCATCTTTTCCGAAGAGGCATTTAATGCTTTCAATTCGGGAGACACATATATCCGAACTGCTCAAGGCAGGCTTGCCCGAGCGACGGACCAGTATGAAAAAGATATACGGGTAAGGAAATTTGATAAGCATGTATAGCAGTAGCCCCTGAGACTTGAAACATTTGGAACAACTGATTTAAGGATCATTTTATACACAGTTTCTTGTAGATAAGAATACCCAATTGTCTCAAGAGCTGGAGGAGTGCAAGACCCAGCTGAGGGCCGCAGTTGCCAAACTAGAGGAATCCCAGAAGGCCTCATCTGGTAACATTTGTCTCAATAGAGAAATTTTTAAAGGAATATACCAGTTAGCAATTGGCTTGCTTCATAAGTCTAACAGAAAATTCTGCAGACAATCCCGGGACGAATCTGGAGAGCGTAAAAGATAGCGAGTCGCATCTCCAAAGACAGCTAAAGGCTGGCGAGCGTGTGCTTACGCAGGTTAGGCAGGAGAAGAACAATCTCCAAGATGCCAATGTCCGGCTGGGCGTCGAATTATCAGATGTTCGAGCTCAGCTGGCGGACTCCGTAAAGGAGAACAGAAGGCTTCGTAGCGGCATTTATAGTAAGTGCCTAAACGAACTGCAGTACAGTTCGGCGAGGAAGCATATTAAAAGAGTTTATATCTGTAGGTACGTTGACGGGCCGTCCTGAAGAGGAGATGCCCGCGTCCGCAGGCAATTTACTGCAAGATCTCTCACAGCTGCACGAACGAGTTCGGCAGGTGATGCAGGGCCATCCACTTCCTTGCCAAGAGGCATGGGGGAGCTCGTGGATATGCTCCAAGGAGCACGGCGGCGCTTCCGGTTGTGGAAGATTTCAGCCTGCCGACAAGGTGCAAGGGAAGCCTAGGCCATGGGAAGACGCGCTACACCAAGCTTGACCCGAGCCATATGGCCGAAGTCGGACCGGCGGGGCCAGATGGGCAAGAAATTCCCGTGAGTCTAGTGTATGACCAGGTAGCGTTAGCCGCAAAGTATTGCCAACAGGATTGCAAGCTAGATAGCCTGTTGGATGGTATAGAGGAAGAATATAGTCAGTCCAAGTGACTATGTAATTCAATGGGCATCTGTAGTCCCTAGCCGGATTAAAAATCATTTGTCATGGCGAACCTTTTTGCTTCAGCCCCCGGATCCGACAGTCCGGGGTGTATCCGAATACCCGCTCAGTTATGCAGAACTGGGGTATGCGTGGAAACCAGGCGTAGGGGTCATAAGTGCTTGAATAGACAAGTACCCAACTAGTTATGTTATATTACATGGGTAGTAAGAAACATATTCCAGGGAGAATAGTTCCGTTAGGGGTTCCTTTCCCTGGGTACGCATGCATCGATGTGCATGTTTGGACTGCGAACAGAAACACAGGATACAAAAACTTCTGGGGTTCATGTTGTAATAGACAAAAGAAACATCTTTTGTTCACCGACCAAATATTCCCTTAAGAATGCTAGCTTTCGGCTTCACCCAGTCTGAGGTACACATCCGGCTGAACCGACAGTAACAATCGCAGAGGTGCTCCCCTTATGCCCTAGCCGAATTAACGGGAACATAGGGCATAAACACAAGAGCCGGGCAACCCAGCATGGCCACATCTTAAGTCATATTGATGCATATAATGGTGAAGAAAAGGCACATATGGAAAGAGAACGCATATGTGATAGGCAAGACGCCATGAAAGTAATTATATTTAGCTTCTGTATAGGAAGCCCCCAGGTATGGTTTACACACGTGGTGCGGCCGGAGTGATCTGAGCATCCGCACTGTATTGAATACTTTGTGTGAAGAAGGAAAAAGGGTGAGAAAGGAAAAAGGGGAGGAACACAATTAAAAGGGGCGGGGGTAAGGAGACGAACACTGAATTCGGAACTAGGCGTAGAATCTCCGGAGTCTGGCCGTGTTCCATGGGTTTGGTTCGAGTCTGTTATTGGATGCATTACGCAGGCGGTACGCTCCTCCGGTGAGAACTTTATCAATAATGAAGGGACCCTCCCACTTAGGTTTGAGCTTGTCCTTCTTCTCCGATAGGCGTAGAACGAGTTCGCCAATATTATAAGTTTTGGTCCCCACTTCTCTACTTTGATACCGTCGAGCCTGCTGCTGATAGAATGCGGAACGGGCTTTTGCGACGTCGCGCTCCTCCTCCAGGGCATCTAAGTTGTCCTTCTAATCTAACTCGGCTTCCTTCTCTTCGTACATGCGCACGCGAGGTGAGTCGTGGATTATGTCGCAGGGTAGTACTGCTTCTGCGCCGTACATCATAAAAAATGGTGTGAATCCGGTGGTGCGATTCATCGTAGTCCGCAACCCCTAGAGTACGGAGTCGAGCTCCTCGACCTAGTGCGTGTCCGATTCCGTCAAGGACCGCACTAGTCTGGGTTTGATGCCGCTCAAGATGAGACCGTTTGCACGTTCGACCTGGCCGTTTGTTTGGGGATGGTAGACAGAGGCGTCATCGAGCTTAATGCCCATTTTGCCGCACCAAGTTTTCACTTCGTCGGTTGTGAAGTTTGAGCCATTGTCAATGATGATGTTGTGGGGGACGCCATAACGGTGTACAACCCCTGATATGAATTCTATCACTGGTCCGGATTCGGCAGTTTTAACTGGTTTGGCTTCTATCCATTTGGTGAACTTGTACACCATGACTAATAAGTATTTTTTCTTATAACTTCCCCCTTTAAGAGGTCCGACCATATCCAGGCCCCAGACCGTGAAGGGCCAAGTAACGGGGATTGTTTGGAGAGCGGTAGGGGGCATATGGCTCTGATTGGCAAAGAGCTGGCAACCGACGCAGTGTTGGACAAGGTCCTGTGCGTCTGCTCAGGCTGTCGGCCAATAAAAGCATGTACGAAAGGCCTTGCTGACAAGTGCCTGAGCCGCAGCGTGGTGCCCGCCGAGTCCGGCATGGATTTCAGCCAAGAGCTGCCGCCCTTCCTCTTCGGAGATGCATCTCTGGAGCACTCCGGTCGCACTTTTCTTATAGAGTTCTCACTCATGGACTTTGTAGGACTTGGAACGCCGCACGTGCTTCATTTTGGTCCTCGGGGAGCTCCTGCCTATTTAGGTAGGCCAAGAAAGGCTCGGTCCATGAGGCGATTACAGCCATGATTTCGTGGGCCGAAGGTGTTATTTCGGTGGCGGAGCCTCCAATTACGTCAGATGGTTTGGAATCTGGGGTTGTATTCGGATCCGGGCTAGTGTTGCCGGACTCCCCTTCCCATACCACGGATGGCTTGAACAGCCTTTCCAGGAATATGTTAGGTGGGACAGGGTCACGTTTAGCGCCGATGCGGGCAAGAATATCCGCCGCTTGATTGTTTTCTCGAGCCACATGGTGGAATTCGAGCCCCTCGAACCGAGCTGACATTTTGAGGACGGCATTACAGTAGGCCTCCATTTTCGGATCCTTGGCATCAAAATCTCCGTTTATTTGTGATATTGCGAGGTTTGAATCCCCGCGTGCCTCCAGACATTGAATGCCCATAGAGACTGCCATCCGAGGACCATGCAACAGAGCCTCGTATTCGGTTGCATTGTTGGAGTCTGTGTATAATATTTGGAGTACGTATTGGACTGTGTCTCCGGTGGGGGAAGTCAGGACTACACCTGCTCCCAATCCGGCCAGCATTTTAGAGCCATCGAAGTGCATGATCCAATTAGAGTACGCGTCGTACTCTTTAGGGAGTTCGGCTTCTGTCCATTCGGCGACAAAGTCAGCCAAAACTTGCGACTTAATAGCCCGTCGTGGTTTGTATGTTATGTCGAACTGAAGGAGCTCGATGGCCCAATTAGCAATCCGTCCCGTGGCATCGCGGTTGTTTATTATGTCGTTGAGTGGTACTTCGGAGGCCACCGTAATCGAACACTCCTGGAAGGAGTGTCGTAGCTTCCGGGATGCCATGAAGACCGCGTATGCTATCTTTTGATAGTGTGGGTATCAAGATTTGCATGGGGTGAGGATAGTGGACACGTAATATACCGGCTTTTGGAGTGGGAGTTTGTATCCGTCTGCTTCTCGTTCGACGACGAGCACTGCGCTTACAACTTGTTGTGTTGCAGCTATGTATAGTAGCATAGGTTCGCCAATATTTGGCGCTGTTAGGTCTGGATTACTGGCCAATAGCGTCTTTATTTCATCCAGTCCGGCCGCGGCTGCATCCGTCCACATGAAGTGTTCGGTGCGTCGAAGAAGGCGGTAAAGAGGTAGTGCCTTTTCTCCTAATCGGGATATAAAGCGGCTTAGGGCTGCCATGCACCCAGCTAATTTTTGGATATGCTTGAGGTCTGTTGGGATAGCCAACTGCGACAGAGCTCGGATTTTTCCCAGATTTGCTTCGATTCCTCTATTGGAAACGATGAAGCCGAGCAACTTCCCGGAGGGTACGCCAAAAACGCATTTTTCCAGGTTGAGCTTGATGCCGTATGTTCGGAGGTTGTCGAACGTAAGTCTCAACCCATCTATTAAGGTTTCGACGTGTCTTGTTTTTATGACTACGTCGTCCACATATGCCTCAACTGTTTTGCCGATTTGCTTCTCCAGGCATGTTTGAATCATGCATTGATAGGTTGCGCCGACATTTTTAAGCCCAAAAGGCATAGTGTTGAAATAGAAGGGACCATATGGCGTTATGAAGGCCGTTGCGGCTTGGTCGGACCTGCCATCTTTATTTGATGGTATCCGGAGTATGTGTCGAGGAAGCATAATGAGTCGTGTCCTGCGGTAGCGTGGATGATTTGGTCAATGCGAGGGAGGGGGAAGGGATCCTTGGGGCAAGCCTTGTTCAGGTCTTTGAAATCGACGCATAGGCGCCAGGATTTGTCCTTCTTTGGTACCATTACCAGATTTGCCAGCCAATCCGGATGCTTTATATCTCTGATGAATCCGGCCTCAAGTAACTTGGCTAGCTCTTCTCCCATGGCTTGCCGTTTAGGCTCTGAGAAGCGCCTAAGAGTCTGTTTGACTGGCTTGTATCCTTTCAGTATATTGAGACTATGTTCGGCCAGCCTGTGTGGGATGCCTGGCATGTCTGAAGGATGCCACGCGAAAATGTCCCAATTCTCACGTAGGAAGTTTCGTAGTGCGGCGTCCATTGTGGGGTTCAACTGTGTCCCGATGGAAGCTGTCTTTGTGGGGTCCGTTGGATGGACCTGGAATTTGACTATCTTGTCTGCGGGTTTAAATGAGGTGGACTTGGGACGTTTGTCGAGTATCTCGTCGTCCCTGTCCACTGTGGCGCACAGCGTTGTTAGTTCTTCGGCCGCTAGGGCTTCGGATAATGCTTCCAGGGCTAGTGCTGCAGATTTATTTTCAGCGCGGTGTGTGACGTCCAGATCACTAGCTAGAGTGATGATTCCATTGGGTCCGGGCATTTTAAGCTTCATGTACCTGTAATGGGGTATAGCTTGAAAGCTTGTGAATGCGTCCCGCCATAAAAGGGCGTGGTATCCGCTGTTGAAAGGAGCCACTTGGAATGTGATTTCTTCGGACCTGCAATTCTTCGGGGTGCCGAATACCACATCGAGTGTGATTTTTCCCGCACACCGTGCCTCCCGACTAGGGATGATTCCCCTGAAGGTCGTGTCGCTTTGCTCAATGCGGCTTTTATCAATTTCCATCTTGTTGAGTGTTTCTTCATAGATCAAGTTTAATCCGCTTCCGCCGTCCATGAGTACTTTAGTGAGCCGAAAGCCATCCACGATTGGGCTAAGGACCAAAGCGACTGGTGCCCGGACTGTCTGGAATTGAGGTTCGTCACTAGCACTGAAAGTTATAGCAGTGTCGTTCCACGGATTTATTTTTGCCATGTGGCAGATTTCAGCGAAATTTCGATGAGCTCCCTTGTGCCTATTGTTTGAGGCAAAAGTCTTGAAGACTGTCAGTACCGCATTGTTGTCTTAGGCAGGATGTTGCTCTGCTTTATGTCTTACAAGAAGATCCTCGCCGCTTTTTGCTGCCTGTCGGAGTATCCAACATGCTCTAAGGCTGTGCGTTGGCGTAGTATCCGGCGTGCTGTGAATTTTGCATGGCCCATTGAGCCATTCTTCCAATACGGTTCCACGCCCTGGAGTGGGCTTTGGTTTTTTGGGAATTGGGTCGGGTAACTTACGAGAGTTTGCCCTTTTAGCCCAGAGGAAGGGTTGAGTGATAGCCAGATTGTCCCAAAAGTCTGTTTGGGTTTTCCAGGTGCTTTCCATCGCACAGTACTTCTGTACTATGCTGCTAATTCGGCAAAGTGCACTATGTCATGGTGACTTATAGCATTAAGGATCCCTTTACTCGTGCAATTTTTGTAAAAAGGTGAGATTGCGTCTTCCTCGCGACAGTCCTTGACTTTGTTTATCACAAGGAGGAATCTGGCCCAGTAGCGATGTACTCTCTCTTGGGGCTCTTGTCTGATGTGGGAGAGACGACTTAAGTCTGGGTGGGTGGGCGTAGTTAAATCTGGATTCTGATCCGATCTAACGCCCAGGGGCAGGGGAGCTTCCGGGCTCAATAGGTCGGGCTCCGAGGTGCTGCCCGATTTTTTTGGCCCGTTGCCCGATTCTAGGTCCGGGGTCTGGGTCGTGTCCTCCCGCAAACGGGTATCCGGCTTAGAGAGCTCGGTTATCCGGACATAGTTCGTCCTCAAAGTGGAGGGATAATCCATGTGCGGCTCTTCCATTACCGCTATCTCATGGGTGACCGGCGGGGATTTAATATCCCTTTGCTCGGGTTTAAGCCCAATCCGATCATAGTCTGTAGCGACTCCCAAAGCGGCGATGCGATCCAAGAGCTCATTAAGGGAGGAGAGCTCCATTGGATCCATTTGTCAGAGGAATTTATGGTCAAGGCAGGCATTAAGGATGAATTTGACGCATATGCGCGCAATGCCGACCTTGAGGACTTCATGTCAGATAAGTGCTCCCAACACTACTACCTTACTGACTCCTTTGTGAGAAGGTTTAAATTCACATCTACATGCAATACTCACACTGTCTTATTTGATCTTTATGATAAATCATATACCATGGACCTAGAAGATTTTACTACTGCTTGTAAACTCCCGCAGTGGGGCAATGTCAATGAACCTCGTAAATCTGAATATAAAGACTTTCTTACTAGTATCATTGTGGGAGAATCCAGAGAAATAGCACAAGCTACCATAGGGAGCATTCATTTTCCTGCTATACATTATTTTGCTCTCTTCATAGGTAGATGCATTAATGGTAAAGATGAAGCTTGTCACATGTGTGTTCTGGATCTTATTGCTCTCAAGAGTGTTGTATTAGGTGATAAACAATATAACTTGGGGGGCAATTGTTGCACGAAAGTTGCATAATATTGGCTTAGATGGATACTTGTTTGGAGGGATTTATGCAACCCGTGTGGCTAATTATCTTGGTATACCCATACATGGAAGTGATAGGGAGTTGCCTCTTGCTTATCTAGATTACAATTCCATGGTTAACCATCAGTTTCTAGAGAGGAATGAACAGTTCCTCCAATACCGACTAATCTTTGACAGACGTCGCACTGTCCATGTTTCTCTCCCTACTCCTGGTTTCTTTGACTTTCAGGCAAAAAGGAGATATATTATAACCAGGGAGGAGGCGAACGAGTACGAGAGGAGGATGGAGGCAGCCCGCCTCCAAGCTGCAGCTCAGGAGGCAATAGCTGCTGCATCTTGGTACAACCCCAGCTACAACTATAATCCGTGGGCATAGACCAACTTAGGCCAAAAGCCTAAGCTTGGGGGAGTACGTATTTCTCACCGACATTACATTCATGTTCACACACTCATTCCAGTTGCTGGTGCTCATACTTTTTCATGGTACTATCCATGCTAGTTTATTTTCTTTTCTAGCTTTCTTCTTGTGTGTTTGAATAACCTTAAGAAAAAACAAAAAAATTAGCTAGTTTACTTTCCATGCTTGTAGTAGTAATTAAAAGAAAACTCAAAAAGATTTCTTGTTCTTCTTTTGCTTGTTGGGAGCTTTCCTGTGTAAATAGTTTTACTTCTTTTCTTTTCTTTGGGGGTCGAGAGGAGAAGACCATACTGAAAATGTTGAGTGGCTCTCATATGCATTATTGTTGATTTAACCAGGAGCCCATATTACCTTGTCTTCTCCCTTGAATTGAATGCTTGCAGATTCCAGCTTAGTCCAATGCACGTGCACTATTATTATTATTCACACCATTCGGTCATGCAAGTGAAAGGCAATAATGACGATATATGATGGACTGATTGACATGAGAGAAGCTGGTATGAACTCAACCTATCTTGTTTTTTGTAAATATGATTAGTTCATCGTTCCTGATTCAGCCTATTATGAATAAACATGTTTGCAATGACAATTAGAGATTATAGTTGCTTATGCCATTCTTAATTAGCTAGGAGTTTATAATGGTTTACCTTGCGTGCCAACATGCTATTAAAATGGTTATGATGTGGTATGATAGGGTGGTATCCTCCTTTGAATGATTCGAGTGACTTGACTTGGCACATGTTCACGCATGTAGTTGAAACAAAATCAACATAGCCTCCATGATATTTATGTTCATGGTGGATTATATCCTACTCATGCTTGCACTCAGTGTTGATTAATTTTAATACATGTTCATGACTGTTGTTGCTCTCTAGTTGGTCGCTTCCCAGTCTTTTTCTAGCCTTCACTTGTACTAAGCGGGAATACTGCTTGTGCATCCAAAATCCATAAACCCCAAAGTTATTCCATATGAGTCCACCATACCTTCCTATATGTGGTATCTACCTGCCGTTCCAAGTAAATTTGTATGTGCCAAACTCCAAACCTTCAAATGAAATTCTGTTTTGTATGCTCGAACAACTCATGTATCAACTAGGGTTATCTGTATCTTCCATGTTAGGCGGGTTATTCTCAAGAGGAGTGGACTCCGCTCCTCATTCACGAGAAAATGGCTGGTCACCAGGATGCCCAGTCCCATGCTCTAATCAAAATAATTGCAAACAAAACTCCCCCAAGATTGTTGTTAGTTGGAGGCACCCGTTGTTTTGGGCAAGCCATGGATTGATGATTGTTGGTGGGGGGGAGTATAAACTTTACCATTCTGTTTGGGAACCGCCTATAATGTGTGTAGCATGGAAGATATCGAGATCTCTCAATTGTTATGTTGACAATGAAAGTATACCGCTCAAAATATTATTTATCTCTATTTCGAAATCGAGCTCTGGCACCTCTACAAATCCCTGCTTCCCTCTGCGAAGGGCCTATCTATTTACTTTTATGTTGAGTCATCACCCTCTTATTAAAAAGCACCTTCTGGAGAGCATCGTTGTCATTTGCATGCATTACTATTAATTTATATTGGATATGACTATGACTGGATCTCTTTTACCATGAATTAGAATGCTTAGTCAATCCTTGATCTTCAGAGGTGCTCTGTATTTATGTTTTGCGGTCTTAGAAAGGGCTGGCGAGATACCATCTTGTTATATCATATTATGATTGTTTTGAGAAAGTGTTGTCATCCAAGATTTATTATTATTGCTCGCTAGTTGATTATGCCATTGATATGAGTAAACATGAGACCTAAGTGTTATTGTGAATGTGGTTAGTTCATAATCTTTGATAAAAACTTGAATGTTGGCTTTACATATTTGCAACAACAAGAGCAAACAGAGTTTGTAAAAGTTTTTGTTTATCACTTTCAGTTTGTCAACTGAATTGCTTGAGGACAAGCAAAGGTTTAAGCTTGGGGGAGTTGATACGTCTCCGTCGTATCTACTTTTCCAAACACTTTTGCCCTTGTTTTGGACTCTAACTTGCATGGTTTGAATGGAACTAGCCCGAACTGACGTTGTTTTCATTAGAACTACCATGGTGTTATTTTTGTGCAGAAATGAAAGTTCTCGGAATGACCTGAAAATCCACGGAGCAACTTTTTGGATTTAATAAAAAATGTTGGCGAAAGAATCAACGTTAGGGGGCCCACACCCTGTCCACGAGGGTGGGGGCGTGCCCCCTGCCTCGTGGGCCCCCTGAAGCTCCACCGACCTCAACTCCAACTCCATATATTCACGTTCGGGGAGAAAAGAATCCAGAGAGAAAGATTCATCGCGTTTTACGGTACGGAGCCGCCGCCAAGCCCTAATCTCTCTCGGGAGGGCTGATCTGGAGTCCATTCGGGGCTCCGGAGAGGGGAATCCGTCGCCATCGTTATCATCAACCATCCTCCATCACCAATTTCATGATGCTCACCGCCATGCGTGAGTAATTCCATCGTAGGCTTGCTGGACGGTGATGGGTTGGATGAGATTTACCATGTAATCAAGTTAGTTTTGTTAGGGTTTGGTCCCTAGTATCCACTATGTTCTGAGATTGATGTTGCTATGACTTTACTATGCTTAATGCTTGTCACTAGGGCCCGAGTGCCATGATTTCAGATCTGAACCTATTATGTTTTCATGAATATATGTGAGTTCTTGATCCTATCTTGCAAGTCTATAGTCACCTATTATGTGTTATGGTCCGTTAACCCCGAAGTGACAATAATCGGGATACTTACCGGTGATGATCGTAGTTTGAGGAGTTCATGTATTCACTAAGTGTTAATGCTTTGGTCTGGTACTCTATTAAAAGGAGGCCTTAATATCCCTTAGTTTCCAATAGTACCCCACTGCCACGGGAGGGTAGGACAAAAGATGTCATGCAAGTTATTTTCCATAAGCACGTATGACTATATTCGGAATACATGCCTACACATTGATGAGCTGGAGCTAGTTCTGTGTCACCCTATGTTATAACTATTACATGCGGAATCGCATCCGACATAATTATCCATCACTGATCCAATGCCTACGGGCTTTTCACATATTGCTCTTTGCTTAGTTACTTTACCATTGCCACTGTTACAATTACTACACAACTGCTACTATTACTTTTGCCACTGTTACCGTTACTTCCATACTACTTTGCTACTACATACTTTGCTGCAGATATTAAGTTATCCAGGTGTGGTTGAATTGACAACTCAACTGCTAATACTTGAGAATATTCTTTGGCTCCCCTTGTGTCGAATCAATAAATTTAGTTTGAATACTCTACCCTCGAAAACTGTTGCGGTCCCCTATACTTGTGGGTTATCACACCCCTCAACAAAATGGTGTAGCGGAGAGGAAGAACCGGACGTTGATGGATGCGGCAAGAACCATGATGGAGGAGTTCAAGTCTCCGTACAACTTTTGGGCCAAATCCATCAACACCACTTGTCATGCATCTAATCGGCTCTATCTCCGCAAAGGCTTGAACAAGACTCCATATGAGATACTCACCGGCAACAATCCCAACCTCAAGTACTTCCGGGTGTTCGGGTGTAAGCGTTTCATTCTCAAGAAAGGTGTTTGTTTGTCTAAATTTGAGGCTAGATCTCATGAGGGTATATTTGTTGGTTATGGTACAAACTCTTATGCTTACCGTGTCCTCAATAAGTCCACGGGACTTATTGAGGAGACGTGTAACATGGAGTTTGATGAGAATAATGGCTCCCAAGTGGAGAAAAGTGGTACTTGTGATGTAGGTGATGAAATTCCTCCCCAAGCCATAAGAAGAATGGGTGTTGGTCATATCCTACCCATTGAGGAGCCCCTTGTGGCCGAAGGAGAAAGACAATGTTCCACTCATGTGGAACCATCACCAACCCAAGACCCACACGCTTCCGAAGAAAAAAGTGAAGGCCCTCAACCAAATGAACAGGATCAAGGGCAAGATCAACCTCAAGATTGTGGGGAACCACCAAGTGATGCCCAAGGTCAAGTTCTCACCCTAGAGCAAGTTCAAGATCAAGAGCAAGCTCAAGATCAAGAACAAGCTCAAGATTACGCTCAAGATGATCAAGTTACTGCTCCTCAACTCACTCCTGAGGAGGAATTGGAGCGTCGTGCCACCAAGATTGCATCCAAGCTCACTACCAAAGATCATCTCATGATGAATGTGCTTGGAAGCTTAAGAAAGGGGGTAAGCACTCGTAGACAATTAGCAAACTATTGTGAACATCCTCGAGCATCTCTTGTGTTGAACCCCAAAAGTTCTATGAGGCGCTCGAGGATCCGGATTGGCTCAATGCCATGCATGAAGAACTCAACAACTTCGAGCACAACAAGGTGAGGATATTGGTGCCAAGACGGGAAACCATAATGTCATTGGAACCAAGTGGATACTCAAGAACAAGCAAGATGGTCATGGAATTATCAGTTGCAACCAGGCTCGTTTAGTAGCACAAGGCTACTCCCAACTCGAGGGTATCGACTACAGTGAAACCTTTGCTCCCTTTGCTTGCCTTGAATCTATTTGTTTGTTGATTGCTTATGCTTCTCATCACAATTTCAAGTTGCAAAAAATGGATGTGAAGAGAGCTTTTCTTAATGGTCCTATTAATGAGTTGGTGTATGTCAAACAACCCCCGAGGTTTGAGGATCCCGAGTTCCCCAATCATGTGTACCAACTCAATAAGGCACTCTATGGCCTTAAACAAGCCCCACGTGCGTGGTATGAGAACCTTACCGAGTTGTTGCAAGATCGTGGGTTTGAAATTGGGAAAATCGACCCCACTCTTTTACTAAGAAGGTCAAAGGGGAGTTGTTTGTATGCCAACTATATGTTGATGATATTATCTTTGGTTCCCCTAACAAAGCTTTCAATGAGGAATTTGCCGCTCTCATGACCTCGAAGTTCAAGTTGTCCATGATGGGAGAGTTGAAGTTCTTTCTTGGGTTCGAAATCAAACAAAGAAGAGAAGGAACCTTCATCAACCAAGCCAGATACACTCAAGACATGCTCAAGAGATTCAAGCTAAGTGATGTCAAGTCGGCTTCCACTCCAATGCCCGTTAAATGCCAACTTGACATAGATCCTAATGGTAAAGCAGTGGATCAAAAGGTATATTGCTCCATGATTGGCTCCTTGCTTTACCTTTGTGCATCTAGACCGGATATCATGTTGAGTGTGGGAATTTGTGCACGGTTTCAAGCCGCACCTAAGGAAATCCACTATGTGGCGGTCAAGCAAATCTTTCGATATTTGGCTCATACCCCAAACTTTGGCTTATGGTACCCAAGAGGAGCAAACTTCAACCTTGTGGGCTTTTCGGACTCGGATTGGGAGGGAAACAAAGTGGATAGGAAGTCAACCTCCGGAGGGTGCCAATTTCTTGGTTGCTCTTTGGTGAGTTGGTCTTCTAAGAAGCAAAGTTGTGTGTCTCTCACGTCCATCGAAGCGGAGTATGTGGCCGCCGGTAGTTGTTGTGCACAACTTCTATGGATGAGGCAAACTTTAAAGGATTACAGTGTCATTTGTGACAAAGTGCCTCTTTGGTGTGACAATGACAGTGCCATCAAGATTTCTCTCAACCCGGTGCAACACTTCAAGACGAAGCATATTGAGATTCGGTATCACTTCATCCGGGATCACATTAGGCAAGGGGAGATCGAGCTCAACTATGTCAACACTCATGATAACCTTGCAGATATCTTCACGAAGCCCTTGGATGAAGCAAGATTTCGCGAGTTAAGGCATGAGCTAAATATCATTGATTCAAGCTATGTGGCTTGAACCTTTGCACACCCCACCATACTCATCGTGATGTCTTGTTCTAGGTGTAGGCATGGACATAGGGGAGTATTGTTCTCTCAATGAACTCTTCCTCCCCCCATTATGCATAAATTGATCGAGTCTTTCACATTAGCCATTTTTTATGGTACTTGTGCTTTAAAGATGGGTTTTGGTCATGGGCCCAAGGTTAAAATCTTCGCGGTGCCATACCTTTACACTCAAACATAGGTGGATTCGGCCACTGCCTTTTATCTTTAGAAGGGGAGCTGGTTTCCTTGGGTCTTTTTCGCTCTTGCTTAGTCCTTTGTTAGGTCCTAGGTGTTGTGATCTCCAAGTTGGGGTTTTTCTCGTTGGTTGCTTCTTGCTCTCTTGGAGATCATCCCACCATATTCCAGTGTCTTGCTCCATCCCAAGCCTTTCTCTACCTCTTAAACATCTAATCCAATTGCACACATCTTGATCTTGGTATGGGTAATGGTGACTGGGCGGTACAACCGGTGTCCCTGGCGGTTCAACCGCTGGTACACTCGGTTTGTGCCATCCCAGGAGGACTCCCAGGGGTGTTTGAGCGGTTCCACCGCTCGACCCCAGGTCGTGCTCCTGTCCAGTACTACCGCTCGGTTTCAGGCGGTAATACCGCTGCCTTCCAGGCAACGGCAGTACCCCCCGCAAACACTGGTACGTATCAGGAAGCGGTACAACCGCTCCTAGGAGCGGTACAACCGCTTCGCGTCTGCGGGCATATATAAGGGACGGGGCCCAAGGGGTTTTATTTTCCCCTTATCCCCTTTCCTTCTCCTGCCCTAGCCATCAGTCGCCATTGTCCATGCCCCGAAGAGCTCGTCGTGCTCCGGATCCATGGACTCTCCATGGATCCACTCTATGGAGGCCCCCGCCTTCCCGATCTCTTCCCATGAATGCAGGTGTCGATGTACTAAAGTAGGGGGGCACCTTAGTACCCCGAACTTGTGCACGGGCAGTCGCAGCACCCCGCGGCAAGGCTCGCCTGATGTCCGGCAAGGCTCCCCACCACTCCTTATCACTGCCATTCAAGAACAAAGTACCAGCCAAGAACACGAAGGCCCCGGCAAGAGGAGCTTGCCGGGAGGGCTAACCATGGCATCACCAGAAAACTTGCCGCGGCGCCCCGCGCGCCCCGGCAAGGTCCAGTGGCCGGCAAGCTTGCCGGCACGACAAAGGGACCGCGGCAAGGCACTTGCCGCGGCAAGGCTGCCACCCAACTCCAGCGCACCCTGTGACGCGTCATCACCAGGCCATCCCAAGACACGTGGCGGGATACTACACAACCATGCAGAGCGAGGTGGCAAACGGAGCTGACAGAGGCGCCATCGTGGCACCCGGAGGCTCACCTAACGGTCACTCCACTTGCACTGTTGGGCGACCGGACGGGCATTTAATGCCCTTGTCCCCTGCCGTCAGAGTTAGGTAGGGGCACTGTTGTGCACTGTTGTACCAACCTGCGCTTTTACGTTTCTACCCCCTCTTCCTACGCTGCCACCTGTGGGTACCCCCTTCAGACTATAAAAGGGAGGCCCATGCGCACGTAGAAGAGGTTCGGTGGATTCGACACCCACAGTTCCCCTTTTCGCTCGCACGCTCGAGCTAGATCAAATAACAACACAAAGCAGCAGTAGGGGTATTATCTCTCCGGAGAGCCCCGAAGCTGGGTAAAGATTGCCCGTCTCCCCGCGTGTGCGCCGGACCTCGATCTGCTCTACGCACGGCCCTCGCTCCCCTGCCGAACCAGAAGGGGCCCCCAAGTGCCCCATAGGTGCTCGGAGGCAACAGCTACCCCCCCCCCCCCCCCCCGACATCTTTGGCGCGCCAGGTAGGGGGCGTCGAGGTCGTGAGCATCTGATCCGGTCTCCACGCGCACTACATCAGCGTCATCGTCAACATGCCACCGAAGAAGAAGCCTTCGGAGGTGGCTGCTCCGTCTACATCAATTCTACCGTCACCGCCGGAGCAAGCAGGCGGTGAGGTGGACGCCGGCGGGGCAGCAGGTGCCGCCGGTGGGTCTCGTGTCGTCACCAGATCCAGGAACAAGGCCCCGCAAGCATCGGCGACGGTGCAGACGCCGCGCCCTTCCCAAGAGGTTCAAGGTCAACAACGCCCCGGTGCTCCAAGCACCGTGCTTGCGTTAGAGCAAGGCCAAGCCGGTGGGTCGCAGGACGCTCGCGGTCAGCATGCGCGACCGCATGCTGGTGCGAGTGAAGTACGGTCGCCGGGACGGGGTGTTGCTCCTCCCAACCCGGTTGGGAGTCCGAGCACATCTCGCTCCTCGCGCCGCCCGTCACCACCGCTGCCTAAGACTGCAGAGGAAGCGCTGGCCCGAGCCCAGCTGCTTCTAGACTTCCCTCCAGCACCACACAAGATCGACGACTGGAGGATGGCCATACACAGCCTCGTCAGCTTCGCCAATGGCGACAAGCCTCGGCGATCGAACGCGTCTAGGGCCCGACAAGACGCCCCGGCGCAGGACGGCGCTGACAGGACCGCTGGGGGTACCGCTTCCGTGCGCTCCCAGCCCCACAGGCCAAGATCGCCAGCTCGCCGGACCAACCTTGACGCCGACTCCACCGCGTCATCGGACCCGCGAACTCGCCGGGATCAGCGCCACGTTCTCCAAGAACGGCAACGCGAAGACGCTCGCACTCGCATCGAGCGCCGGAGAGAAGCGCGACGTCAATCTGACCAGCGCGCCGGGCCCGCTGTCGACGCGCACGCACCCGGAGAACCAGGCGACTTGCCGTATGCGGCTGGTTGCCCTGCGTTCACCCGCGAGCTGCGGCAAGTCCAGTGGCCCAAAACTAAAAACTTCAAGCCAGATGTGCCTGAGAAGTATGATGGCAGGATACACCCGTCGGAGTTCCTCAGCATCTACACCATCGCGGTGCAGGCTGCCGGAGGGCGCGACGAGAAGATCCTCGCCAACTACTTCCCGCTGGTACTCAAGCCCAACGTCAGATCTTGGCTCATGCACTTGCCGGACGGCTCCATCTCTTCATGGGCGGACCTGTGTCATCAGTTTGTTGGCGCCTTCACAGGCGGCCACAAGCCTCATGGCCAGGAAAGTGACCTCCACTTGCTCGTCCAGAAAGAGGGGGAGCCCCTGTGCAAGTATATACAAAGATTCAGCCAAGTGCAGCGCAACATTCCTGACGTCCACCCTGCCGCGGTTATCAGCGCGTTTCATCAGAACGTGCGTAACCGCAGGATGAGGGAGGAGATGGTGATGATAAAGATCAGAGATGTCAGCGAGCTCTACGCTCTCGCCGACAAGTGTGCACGGGCTGAAGAGGGGAGGAAAATCCCCGGAGAGGTTGCCGGAGTAGAAGGATCTGACAGCGAGGACGCCGCCCCGGCAAGAAGAAACCGGAGGCGGAACAATAGGAAGAGGAAAGCTAAGGATGTGCTAGCCGTTGAGCATTCCGGCAACGGAGGCGGCTCCGACAAGGCCAAGACCGACGACTCTGGCGAGGTTGTAGCGGCCGCCGACAAGCAGGACGGCTCCGGCAAGCGTTATTGCAAGATCCACCGCACCAAAGGCCATGACCTCCAAACCTGCTAAAAAGTAGAGCAGATGGCGGAGCTACAGAAAGCTGAGTACGAGCGCCGCGATAAGGAGAGAGACCAGGAAGGTGGCGGAGGATCCGGCAAGAAACTTCCCGCCCGGGGAGGGAACCGCGGCAAGGCCAAGGCGCGGCAAGGAGACAGGCCTCCCCGTGGCCGCGACAAGGACGAGGAGGAAGATGAAGATGATGAGATGGGGGAAGATGAGACTGAGGATCAAGAGTTTCAGAAGGCAACGGAGGTATTGTGCGTCGACGGCGGCGCCTCCCTGCACTCCTCCCACCGCCAACTCAAACAGTGGGTGCGAGAAGTGAATGCAGCGGAACCGTCCGTCGAGGCGCGCAGGCCTCTGAAGTGGTCCAGCACGCCCCTCGTCTTCGACGTTGAGGATCACCCTGATCGCATCACTGCGGTCGGGTGTTTGCTGCCGTTGGTCTCACCAACGATCCGCAACCTCAAGGTCACAAAGATGTTGGTTGACGGCGGGGCCGGCCTGAACTTGATTTCCTCCGCAGTGCTCAAGAAGCTCCAGATCCCCGACAGCGAGCCTGAAGAGACTGGCACCTTCCAAGGAATAAATCCGGGAAGGAGCCAGCCTAAGGGGAAGATCACATTGCCGGTGACGTTCGGTAGCGAGCTGAACTTCAGGACCGAGAGGGTCACATTCGACGTGGCTGATATCCCTTTACCCTACAATGGGATACTTGGCCGACCCGCACTCGCCAAATTCATGGCGGCCTCTCACCACGCATACAATGTGCTCAAAATGCCTGGCCCGATGAGCGTCATCTCTATCCAAGGCGACAAGAAAGATGCACTCATCTGCGTCGACGAGATCTACCGGGAAGCAGCTGCTGCGGCAGAGCGCGGGCCACTTGCCGCTGAAGCTCCCCGGGGGAAGAAGAAGACCAAGTCCGGAAAGGATAGCTCTGGAGCACACCTCGGCAAGCGCATCTCCCCGGAGCACTGCGTTGCCGTCGAGGACGCACCATCGAGCTCCACCGGCAAGTACGAGAAAGCAAAGACAGACCTGCCAAAGACTAAGCCCGGCAAGGACGGCTCCGGCTCTGGTGCACACTCCGGCAGGCGCATCTCCCCGGAACGCCACGCTGTCGTTGAGGACGCGCCATCGAGCTCCGCCAAACAGTCCACCGGCCAGTAGGGCAGAGAAAGATGCCAAGCTTCGAACTTTTGGGCCGTATTCCCTAAAAATCCATACCTTGTATGCGGAACCTGGGCACGGGGGGGGAACGAATCGTGGTTGAGTTGCGCCGTCGATTCGTCTTGAGTCCGCTCGATGATAAAAGCACGCCGCAACCAGCCCGACAAGTTCTCCCCGCCGGAGGCAACACCGCCAACGAGCCGCTGATGCCCTGCGCTCAGCAAGCGTGTTTGCACCGGTGGATTCCCCAACAGCATAGGGACAAGAACATACAAGGGGAAAGGATCGGGGAAGAAGTGCGACCTCAGCGGAACTAAAAAAAAAGCTAAGTCATCCGAGTTTCTGTACATAACACCCGTTAGTTCCATGTTCCTTTTATGTTATGCCCCTTTGCGCGTTCGTCCTTTGTATGCGATGCCTGCACGCAGAAGGAGCCAACTCGTGGTTAAGTTGCGTCCTTGCTTTGTTTCCGAGCCCGCTCAACAACGCAAGTGCACTGCAACTAGCCCGAGAAGGTTTCTTGCCGGAAACAACACCGCCAGCGGGCTGCTGATGTCCCGTACTCAGTAAGTGTGTTAGCGCCGGCAAGTTCCCTAGAAGCGTAGGGTAAAAACGCACAAAGGATATAACAGGTAGAGGGCGTAACGTAGCAAGCCTTGCCGTAAGGCGCCCTTCGTATGAGAAACTTGTGCGCGGAGGAGCCAACTCACGGCTGAGTTGCGTCCTCGATTTGTTTCCGAGTCCGCTCAACAAATCGAGTGCACTGCAGCTGGCCCGAGAAGGTTTCTTGCCGGAGAAAACACCGCCAGCAGGCTGCTGATGTTCCGTACTCAGCAAGTGTGTTAGCACCGGCAAGTTCCCCAGCAGCGTAGAGTATAAACGTATGAAGGGCAAGGCACGGCATCGCCTTGCGAAGTCGCACAAAAAGAATTTATATATATATAAATAATGAAATTATTGCAGACCTATCTCAGCTGTCTTCATGGCCGTAATTACAGTAAACCAGAAGAGTGCCCCGGCCCCGGCAAGCCAACTTCGCTGGGGGCTGCAAGTACCAGAGACCCTTCACAAACGGGCCAGGGCCCCCGGCGGCCGCGGCGTCAGCAACGAGGGCCAAAGAAAGCACGCCAGCATCTGGACCTCGGCGGGGCCAGAGCTGCCAGAAGCTGCGAAGGCCAAGGTTCCTCCCCGACAAGCTAATATCACCGGGGGGCTGAGGAGTCAGATAAGTTTTTCGTCCCTCGTCATGCATCCTCTTATGGACCGGGGAAGGCTAGGCTGCGTCCTTGAACGAGCGTGTCTTGTAAAACCCATGCGCGGAGGAGCCGAGTCGTGGCCCAGTTGCGCCCTTGCTTTGTTTCCGAGCCCGCTCAACAAACACAAGTGCGCTGCAACTGGCCCGACAAGGTCGCTTGCCGGAAGCAACACCGCCAGCAGGCTGCTGATGTCCCGCACTCAGCAAGCGTGTTCGCGCCGGCAAGTTCCCTGAAAGCGTAGGATGGGAGCATACAAGGCACGAAATCAAGTAAAAGACTCTGTCCGACAAGCGTTCCCCTCTTTTCATTAAAAACATCCCAGTTTAGTACAAGTCCATGGAGGATGAAAAACATGATAGAGAGGATTACATATTTTAAATACAACTAAGACCCAAGGGCTTACAAATTGAAAGATAAGATGCCCGTAATCCCTCTCCTGTTTCTCTGTTCAGGAGTTCAGGAGGTAGGTCAAGGAGGCCCCGGCAAGAGAAGCTCGCTGGGAAGGGCAAAAGGGGCGCCTAGGAGAGCTACGGGCGCCAGAAGACACCAAGAGAACTTCCCGGGGGCCGGCCAGGAGCTTGGCGGAGACGGAGGCGCCGGAGGCAGAGCTTGAAGACGGGGTGGTGGGACGTCAGCACGCTGACGAGGGCTCCTCGCCCTCGTACTCCGATTTGACGGCCTTGCCGCCACCCCTCTTCCTCTTCCGCAGCCTCCCTACGCCAGCCGCCCAAGGAGACGGCCCCGGGGAGTTCAGAAGGCCGGCGACCCGGATGATGGGGTCGCCAGTGGCGCGCGAGGCAGCATCCGACGCCTAGTCGGACCCACCATCCTCGTCGTCGTCGTTGTCGCTCCCCTCCTCGTCACTCTCGCTCGAGGAGGGACCTTCGCTATCGGAGGAGCTGTCCACACAGCACCTCGCCCGGGTCCCAGAGTCCCCGAAGACCTTGACGGCGAGAAGGTCGCCCTCCATTAACTTGAAATGGAGGGTAAACCCCGCCGTCAAGCTGTGGATGCGGGCGAACGTCTTCCACCCTCGGTCAAAGTACATCACGCCGGGGGCTGGGGACACGACACTCACCCGAGTGCCGCTGATCCCGCAGCCCCTCATGCGCAACTCCATCACCTCGGGCGGATCCGGTTCCATCGCGCTCGCGAACGGGGCCGGCAGCCGGAGGCGGCGACGAGGCGCTCGGCGCAGCTTGATGAAGAACTCCCAGGGATCGTCTCCAGTATGGACCGCCTCGAGGAAAGGAGCCGCCGGCGGAGACGGGGGAGGCACATCGCCCCGGCCGCCTCTCCCCCGACCGCCTCGACCACGTCCTCGGCCTCGTCCGTGGCCTCGCCCCCTCCCTCTCCCCCTTGTGGCCAGCTCCGCCACCATAGGTGCGGGATAGGAAGAGGTGCGCTGCCTGGAGGCGACCCTTGCTGCCACCGTGGAAGGACCAGGATTCCCTCCCTCCATGGCAGATGGAAGGAAGAGTAACGGAAGTTGAAGACGAAGGGAAGAGAGGAAGTGTGAGACTATCGTACCCCCCTTCCGCCCCTTTTAAAGGGCGAGGTGGGGGCTCGACCGCCTCGCCCGGCCAATCAGAAAGCGAGGAGGGCAGAGGAGCGGGGCCGACTCGCCATCTCCGCCCGTGACGGCTCGGTCTCCCACCTTCGCCGCCCACGACCCCCATGCATGAAGGCCGCGTGGCGAGTGAGCGGGGCCGGAGCGATGGGTGAAGTGACCTCGCCCTGCACCACGATCACGGGGGTGGATGCCCTAAAGACCGCACGCGCCGCCCACGTCTCCCACGACGCCGCAATCGACGCGTGCCGTTGCGGGAGAGCGCGGTGGGTGCGGAGCCCGTTGCTGAGCGGAGCCAGGCCACGTTTGCCCGTGCACTGTCTTGGGCCTGGCCCAACAACGCTCGGCACCGTGTCTGGCCTAGGCCCGGGGGCTCCTGTCGGTGTACTAAAGTAGGGGGGCACCTTAGTACCCCGAACTTGTGCACGGGCAGTCGCAGCACCCCGCGGCAAGGCTCGCCTGACGTCCGGCAAGGCTCCCCACCACTCCTTATCACTGTCATTCAAGAACAAAGTACCAGCCAAGAACACGAAGGCCCCGGCAAGAGGAGCTTGCCGGGAGGGCTAACCATGGCATCACCAGAAAACTTGCCGCGGCGCCCCGCGCGCCCCGGCAAGGTCCAGTGGCCGGCAAGCTTGCCGGCACGACAAAGGGACCGCGGCAAGGCTGCCACCCAACTCCAGCGCACCCTGTGACGCGTCATCACCAGGCCATCCCAAGAGCACGTGGCGGGATACTACACAACCATGCAGAGCGAGGTGGCAAACGGAGCTGACAGAGGCGCCATCGTGGCACCCGGAGGCTCACCTAACGGTCACTCCACTTGCACTGTTGGGCGACCGGACGGGCATTTAATGCCCTTGTCCCCTGCCGTCAGAGTTAGGTAGGGGCACTGTTGTGCACTGTTGTACCAACCTGCGCTTTTACGTTTCTACCCCCTCTTCCTACGCTGCCACCTGTGGGTACCCCCTTCAGACTATAAAAGGGAGGCCCATGCGCACGTAGAAGAGGTTCGGTGGATTCGACACCCACAGTTCCCCTTTTTGCTCGCACGCTCGAGCTAGATCAAATAACAACACAGAGCAGCAGTAGGGGTATTATCTCTCCGGAGAGCCCCGAAGCTGGGTAAAGATTGCCCGTCTCCCGCGTGTGCACCGGACCTCGATCTGCTCTGCGCATGGCCCTCGCTCCCCTGCCGAACCAGAAGGGGCCCCCAAGTGCCCCATAGGTGCTCGGAGGCAACAGCTACCCCCCCCCCCCCCCCCCCGACAGCAGGTAATGCCCCATTTATTTTCTCTCTAGGGTTTCCTTCCCTTCTTCTAGGGCATTGCTTGACATTCCGCGTTTATTGTTCAAACTATTGGGTCGAAGAGATCTATTTGCCTCCTGCTTTGTTTGCATTGTCTTAGAAGTTAGAATATTGTTAGTTTGATTCAAATCTTGTGGGTAGTCATTCTACTACTAGTAGTGCTGCTCTTCCATCAGTTCTACCGCCTCTGGGGGCGGTACAACCGCGATGTCTGAACCACGTAGCACTGTTCTATCTTCTCTGTTTTGCAAGCAATCTATTCCTCTGCTCTTGTGTGCAATCCTCTCATCTCTGTTGGGTTTCTTGTGTTCGTCCCGTGTGTGTTTGTGTGTGTGCAGGTGGCTCTGGTTCTCGCTCTACTCCTCGTAGCAAGACCAAGAAGAGGGCTCGGAGATGCAAGCGCCCGGTTGAGACTGATGGAGAAGAAGTTGTGATTCCCACCAAGCCTACTCGCCGTGAGAAGTCTGCCGCTACCAAGCAACATGTGGTTATGCCTCTGCACAAATGGAAAGCCAAGGATTGAGAAGCCTTCCGGATGAAGAATCCATATGTGGTTCGTATTGCGCCTCGTTGGACCACTGTTCAGTTCCAGAATGAGATGCAAGTAAGGTTGTTCATGAGTTGTTTGAGCATAACAAGAACTTGTATGCCAAGCAGTGGACTATTGATCTTGATCACTAGAGGAGCAACTTGGATTACTTTGGGGAGGCCTTGGCTCTTTGTGAGGAGTTTGACTTTGTCAAGCTCATGACAGTCAACTGTGACTTTGATGTTCAGCTTATCCATCAGTTTTATGCCATTGTTCATTTTGGAGAAGATGACGCTCGCACTCTCACGTTCATGTGCCGTGATGAGCTCTTTCAAGTACCCTGGAGGGCTTTCTGCAATGCCATTGGGTATGACGATACCGGCCTTGAAGGGAATGGTGGCATTCATCCTCACGACCATCCTCATTCCATGCCTAAGGAGAAACTTGCTCCTCTGTACATTCGGGGTCATGGTATTAATGGAGAGTCCAAGGATCTTGAGAAGGTCTATTACATCATGCATCATGTGTTTTGCAATGTGCTTTTACCCAAGGTTGGAAATCGGGATGAGGTCTATGGGTACCTTGTGGACTTGCTTGTTGCTATGAAGACCAAGGTGGGTTTTGGTGCTACTTTTGATGTGTCCAACTGGATGTGGCACGAGATGTACAACATGGTCATCTACAGAAAGGTCCCCATTTATGCTCCTTTCGTCATGTGCTTTCTAACTCAGTTTGGGTTGTTCGCCGCCCTGGAGAGCTTCTCACTTCTCCAGATAACCTCACTGTGCATGAGGTCAAGCAACTCAAGAAGAAGAAGCATGTCGAGCCTCGCTTTCCTGTTGATCATCCCGAGGATGTCTATGCCACTTCAGATGATGAGGACTTTGAGATGGAACCAGGGGACAAGCCTTTATGGGTGGACAAGCTCACTGCTGAAGTAAAGAAGACTTTTTGCCTTCAGAATGACATTCAGAAGAAGATGTATGAGGCTCATGTCAATGAGAAGCTTGCCCGGCGTCGTCAGATTGCTATGATGAAGTACCTCAACATGCCTGTGAAGAGTGGATCTGAAAAGAGCATCACTCCTAAGGACCGATGGATCTCTGCGCATAGCACTTGGTCAGATGATGAGGCTCCTGGATAGCCTTCTTCCTCCTTTGCTTCTGCTGATGATATCATGGAGGACGCTGGTGCGGACGATGATGAGGAGTCTGATGATGAGGATCCAGATGCCATCGAGGAGTCAGAGGAGGACTACTGAGCTCTGGGGCGCTAGCTTCGCTCTTTTCCTTTTTGGTGTCTTGATGCCAAAGGGGGAGAGAGATCACTATTAGGTCTCGGGATTTGCATGGGATTTGCTTGGGTTGTGTTCTGTTTTTTTCGTGCTGAGTGTTTTACTTTAGTTTGTGGACCTTGTTACTTATCTCGACTTGCATGGTGTGAGACATGCACTCCTTTATCTATCATTAATGTTGGTTATCCTTAAGCTCTTTTACTTCCTACTTATGCGCTTACGGCTTATTTTGCACTTGTCTAGTAGGAATGGTGGGTCTATAAAATCTAGGGGGAGTCTTGCTCCTAATGTGTGCCTTTGCATTCCAAAAGCAAATTCAAAAAAATGGCGCACACATCTAGGGGGAGTCCCGTCTATATTTTCTAGACTCCTCATGCAAATTATGTTGTTGTCATCATCCACCGAAAAGGGGGAGATTGTTAGGACATTTCCCTACTTTGTGTTTTGGATGATGATGACAACTCTCTGTTGGTCTAACCGTATGTTAAATGCTTCGGGTTCTCGGGTTTAGGTTTGCATCGGTTAGTCATTCTCTCTGGAAGGAAAAGACCAAAGACGGCGTTGTTCTACGTGTTTATCTCTTTGGTCGTAGGTAACCCGTACTATTAAGAGGGAATCCACATCAGAAGGCTTTGGGTGAATCATTGCATGTACACATTTATATCACCCACCCTCACCTTCCGTTTCTTGTCTGAGAGAGAGTTCCCTTTTTTTCAACTGTTGTTGTGATCTCTCGGCGGTTGTACCGCTCACTCGAGCGGTTGTACCGCTGGCCTGTGGTACCGGCCCAACCACCGCCCCAGGGGTGATACCCAGGGGTTGGACCGCCCAGTGTCGCCAGAGCGGTTGTACCGCTGCCCCAGGGCAGTGGTACCGCCACCATGATCAAATGGGCTGGGTGTTGCATCCTTGGCGGTTGTACCGGCCAAGTACCGCCCAACAACCGAACTGGCTTCTGTGTTGGGGCGGTACTTGGGCGGTGATGGCACGGTTGTTCCGGTTGTGCCTTGTTCACCGGTACCACCAGTCTCCTAAGCGGTTCTACCACTTAGGACTTAGCCGCTGCTAGTACCAGGGCCAGGCGGTTGTTCCGGCGCACTACCACCGCTCACAGGGATGACTCCCTTCTATTTCAAAGCGGTTGTTGAGCGGTAGAGGAGCGGTTGTTCCGATTGAACTTGTTTACCGGTACTACCGCTCGTCTGTCTGGTTGTATCGCCTGCCAGCTTCTCTGCAGTATAACTGTGAATCCCGGTTGTACCGAGGTAAGGAGCGGTTGTACCGCTGCAGTGCAATAACTACGGTAACGGTTGGATTTTAGGGTTTCCTATATAAAGGAGGTTCTTCCACCTACCTCCTTTACCTCTTGCCTCTCTCTCTCCACCATTAATGCCCTTCAAGCTTTCTTGCCCGATCTCTCTCTCTAGCCACTCAAAATTGTTGATTTGCTAGGAATTGAAGGAGGAGACCTAGATCTACACTTCCACCAAAGGATATTTGATTCCCCATACTTTCTTGTGTGGATTTTGTTACTCTTGGGTGTTTGAGCACCCTAGACGGTTGAGGTCACCTTGGAGCCACATTTCATTGTGGTGAAGCTCCGTGGTTTCGTTGGGAGCCTCCAATTCGGTTGTGGAGAGAGCCCCAACCTTGTTTGTAAAGGTCCGGTCGCCGCCTTCAAGGGCACCAATAGTGGAATCACGGCATCTCGCATTGTGTGAGGGCGCGAGGAGAATACGGTGGCCCTACTGGCTTCTTGGGGAGCATTGTGCCTCCACACCACTCCAACGGAGACGTACTTCCTCTCAAAGGGAAGGAACTTCGGTAACACACCCTCGTCTCCACCGGCTCCACTTTATGTTATCTCTTACCTTTACTTGTGCAAGCTTACATTGCGTTGTATTCCTTGCTTGCTTGTATGCTTGTTGTTGTTGCATCATATAGGTTGCTCACCTAGTTGCATTTCTAGAAAACCTACTTTGATGCAAAGTTTAATTTGGTAAAGAAAGGCTAAAAATTGTCAGTTGCCTATTCACCCCCCCCCCCTAGTCAACTATACCGATCCTTTCACACGCGGTTTCAGCTCCTCAAACAGCGGTAAAGTATGAGATATTCTAATAATCTTAGCTTGCAACAAAGCATCAAATATTTTATTACACTTAGTAATGTTAAAAGTAAATTTCATTTCCTCATCACGATTATTATGAATCGGCTTTAGATCATTGCAAGTAAATAGTTTGGCCTAGATGGCCAAACAAATTCAGTAGCATAAATATCACCCTCATCGTCCAAGTGCTCACTATCATACTCAATCGTATTCATCTTAGGACGATTAGTTTTATACCTATGCACCTCTTTAAGATCTTGTGTCGTCTTTCTTGAGCCAAAGCCCTTTGTAAGACTTGGTTGATACTTAAAAACTCATAGCCTTCTAGCCTTTCTCTAATGTCTCTCGTTTGAGGAACTCCGTGCTCTAATAATAGTAGGAGGATTTTGTATTTAATTTAAAATCAACGAGCCTTAAAAGGTCAAGTGATGGAATCATATTGGGCCAGTTGGGCCCAATAGGAGGTCGTGCCCCCTTACCCCTTGGGAAAGGAAGGGGAGGCCAAATTGGAGGAGGTTTCCCCCTCCTCATGGCCGGCCACGGGGGGAGTGGGGCTTTCCTCCCTTGTGTGGCACCCCCTCGCCCTCCTCCAACCTATATATACTCGAGGTCTTCGCACTTTAAACATAGGTTTTGGAGCCTCCTCTAATTCTCTAGTTCTAGTTCTAGTTGGTATAATTAGAGCTAGATCTAGATCCTCTAATCCTCATAATTAGAAGCCTAGTGTGGTTCTAATATCCACCCTCTAATTCTCCGACGACGATTAGCTCTGGACGGCGAAGCGCTGCCGGGTCGTGAAGACCCTATGCTTGCAATCTATGGAGAGGTCGTTCTTTCGATCTTCCGTTCGAGGGATCGTTCATCTACGGTTCGAGGGACTTCAAGTATGATCTACACCGACTTGTATTCTTTCGTTGCAACTCGGAGTCGGTAACAATCTGATCCAGACCGTTATTGCATCTTCATAGTGTTCCTGGTTGATCTTAAGGCGATTTTTTTATGTTTTCTACTACGTTTCTCAACACATCACTAGCCGAATATGCATAATTTTGTTGATCACTAGCCGGATATGCATTGTGTTGTAGCCGGATATACATAGTTTTGTTGATCACTAGCCGGATATGCATACTTTTGTTTATCACTAGCGAGATATGCATAGTATTGTAGCCGAATATGCATAGTTTTGTTGATCACTAGCATGTATAGTTTTGTTGATCACGAGCTGGATATGCATAGTGGTGTAGCTAGATATGCACAGTTTTATTGATCACTAGCCCGATATGCATAATTTTGTTGATCACTAGCATGTATAGTTTTGTTGATCACGAGCTGGATATGCATAGTGGTGTAGCTGGATATGCATAGTTTTATTGATCACTAGCCGGATATGCATAATTTTGTTGATCACTAGCCGGATATGCATAGTTTTGTTGATCACTAGCATGTATAGTTTTGTTGATCACGAGCTGGATATGCATAGTGGTGTAGCTGGATATGCATAGTTTTATTGATCACTAGCCGGATATGCATAATTTTGTTGATCACTAGCCGGATATGCATAGTTTTGTTGATCACTAGCATGTATAGTTTTGTTGATCACGAGCTGGATATGCATAGTGGTGTAGCCGGATATGCATAGTTTTATTGATCACTAGCCGGATATGCATAATTTTGTTGATCACTAGCCGGATATGCATAGTTTTGTTGATCAACAGTCGGATATGCATTGTTGACAATGTTTTATTTTGTAGCCCTCTCATTCTTGGACGGTGTTCAAGAAGTTGGAGAAGAAAAACTTCACCGTCATGCATTGTTGGTTGAAGTTGAATGGGCAACTGAAGTGGAACCATTTCGTAGCCAAAACCGCCACTCAAGCCATTGAGGAAGAAACCGATGACCCAACTGACCCAACACAAGAACCACCCAAGAATGTTAGAAGCGGGCTTCAGGGAAAGAAGTGGGAAGAGGAGATGGCGGAGCTGGAAGGTGGGGCGGCCAAACTGAAGGAGAGGTATGAGGACATATTGTCGAAGAAGGAGGCATACATAAAAGCGCTCAGACATCAAGGAGGAGAAAAAGGCGCAGAGGTTCAAATTGTTGATGGAGGCGACCGAGAAGAAGCTCAAGCTCGAAGAGAAGAGGGCCATGATCGAAGAGAGGAAGGCCATGCTCAAGGAGAAGGTGACGATCGCCGCCAATGCGGAGGACACCAAGATGTTGTCCTTGAATTTGGACTCTTTGGATGCCGACACAAGAATGATCGTGCAAGTCGTCCGCTGTCAGATGTTGCAGCGGCAGAAAGATGAGTTGGAGGCGGCGGACAAGGAGGAAGCGGTGGACAAGGAGGTGGGGACGGAGGATGCGTACGCGGCGGCGGCGACACCTTGAGCGGGAAGGCTTGGATTGCAGGGCCGGCAGGCGAAGACTGACGGGCTGCTATTTTTTGTGATCGGACATATAAAAACTAAGTATACTTGCCTCTTTTTGATTGTGATCGGGCATGTGATCTGGCGCACACTATGGATCGGACTTTATTTGAATTTTAAATTGGCCTTTACTGAAGGACATATACAGGATACCATTGGATGGCCGGCTTCCGCATCTGTGCCTGCAGACTGGTCACCCTGTTCGCGGACGGATGCGAGAACAAATTTGTGGGTCAACGTTGGAGATGGCCTAAGATACACCTAGCCCTCCGACGAAGCACTACTATGATAGACCTAGCTCTATGGCGTAGCATTTCATCATGTACGTCAAAGTCGTCATCCTCCTCATCGATGCGTCCTCGGGCGGAGGGAACTGCCTCATGGTCACTCGTGTGGAGCTCTCGGCCGGCCGACGGGGGCAGGAGTTGGGACATGGCTCAAGGCGGCCAACGAGGTGGCGAAGGAGCTCAGCAACGACCAAAATCGATGCTACGGCGGCGGTCAAGCTAGAACAGTTTCTATTTGTAGGATGGGAAAGAAACCTCATCCTTCAGTGCACACTAACCGATGAAGCTCAACCCTCTCTCGAACTAAGCTATTTCCACTTTTTCGAACAAAAAGTTCAAGTAGTTTAGTGGTCTGGTGGCGGGGAGGACAGATATCTTGTAGTGTTTTGTGGCAGCTGCTAGTGGTGATGCAAAACTGCATCTCTTCTCACAGTTTTTGCATCACGGCCCAAAAGTAGCTATATTGATGCTGAACGGCAACAGCTATATTTTTAGGGCTGCTATTGGAGATGCTCTTAGACTGCCTAGCTTTTCTTGTTTCAGATATGATGAGCTGGAAATTTGGTGCTCTGTTTAGAGTGCAGAAAAATACTTTAAAGATATCGATTAACAAAATTCCAAGCCTTTTCTTTGATCCAGCAATGCATTACTACAAATTCACACGGCTTTTGCGCCAGTTAGCGCATAACGCAACCCTGAAACTTCAGCCTTATCGATACGAAGTGCAATAAGCAAGGAAACAATGGTTTGCTTCTATGGGCTGAAAATTAGCATTTGTCGAATGGATCTTGCATCACTCAGCCGACATGATCACATCATCAACCTGTGCTGCATCACTCAACAGACATGATCACACCATCAACCTGTGAGAGCACGACCATCCATTTACATCAACATGTAACCAGGAAAGTCGTGTTGCTCGGGCCAGCTCTACAACACGGCAGTGGTGCTCATGGAAATGCCTCACTCGGAGCAGAAACTCACCATGTTTTCTACAGTCCTACATACAGGCTACCAATCCTCTCCACAAGGCATGATTAGGTTCTTACAAATGGTAAGTATTCCAAACAACGATCGCGCAAGTAAATGAAAGAACACGTGGCCCTTCTTCTGGTAGAGCATAAGAAAACAATACGCCATAATTGTATACAAAAGAACAAAACGAAGAGGGATAAATAGATGCAGCAGCTAAGAGTTTCTAGTTATGTCGGGTGCTCAAGTTGCCAACTGAGAAATTCAACCTCTTACTTTTGCATTTAGGCAATCTAATCGCAGTTCGAATAACAGCTTCTCTTGCTCCAATATTTTCTCCATGAACATCCTGTGATCTGGACCACCATATGTGCATGTCTTCTTCACTAGCATGGCCATGTCAGTTGAAATGTCTCCCAGGGCTTTTATTTTATTTAAAACATGATCAGCGTCCACCATCCAACCAGAACGTGCATCGACGACATCCTGATAAAAATAAATAAATAAAATTAGAAAGAAAAAAAAGACATTGCATTGCATGTATGACGGTTTGTAAACAGAGGTGGTTGAGTGCTTATGGGTGAAACGGAGAGAGGAGGGGAGACTAGTGAGCTAAGGCTACGCTACACACAAAATCATGGAGCACCAGACTTGTACAAAGAGAAAAAGAGCCACCACCCCACTGTCAAGAAGTAAGCATGCCAATAATGATATTGGATACAATCCTTTGATAACGTGTAATGTTTAGTTGATCTAAACTTGAGGTGGCCCTGCTCTGCTCACCATAACTAAGACTGAATAAACGCAATTCCCCACCTGGTACTACATCTACTGACAAGAGTTTACTGATCCAAGATATTGGATACTAAATCTATTGACAAGAGTTGTTACCTGGAAATAGGAAACTGAAGTTGTGGCGGCGGACAGTCCAAAGGTTTTAGACTCAGCAGAACTAAAACTGAACACATAAGATGTGACTTTGGCACTACTACACATGAGGAGGGAGTGACTTTGGGAGGTCAAGTGGTGCCTAAGAATGATATCAATGCTACAAAGAGATGGGGATACTGATGAAGATGTTAGCCATATAATCAAAACAGGGTGGATGAAGTGGCGCCAAGCATCTGGCATTCTCTGAAAAAAGCTAAAAGGCAAGTTTTAGTGTGTGTTTGGTTCGGGAACAAAGTGGAATGGAATGTCATGGTTCCATTCCACTAGAATGGGTCGGTTCTGTTTTTCTATTTGGTAGGAATAATTCGGAGGAATGGAATGCTTACATTTTGATGTTTGGTTTTAGAGATAGAATGGAATGAAATTATTCATCTCGGCCTCATTCGGTTTGGAGGAAACCAAAATGTAGGAATTAGGAGTAGTATAGGAATTTGATAGGATGGCACTTGCCATCCTAAGGAATTGTCTTGCCTCGTTCCTACGCACAAAATGAGCTTTGAGTGGATGTGTAGATTCCTCCAAAAATAGAGGAAATGAATAGTATTCCTATGAAATTCCTGTACGCATTTCCTAGAAACCGAATGCATCTATAGGAAATTTTCCTATGAAATCCTTATTCCTACGTTTATCCTATAGAAATCCTCCAAACCGAATGAGGCCCTCACCTCTTTTAGGTAGGAATGGTGAGATCACCACTCATACGTGAATACGATGTATAATTCCAATGTCGGATACCAAACAGATGAATCAAAATTCAAAATTTAGTAGCACCAAGCAAATTGGTGAATACAACAGCAGCCAGCAAATTGGTACCCAATGTCCACAGGTACGCACCAAATTTCACCAATCTCTCATACAGAAACAGTCACCAAATCGATGCAAATCGGTGCCCAATCTCCATGATTGCATACGGCAGCAAGCAACTGCTGCTCCCTGTCCGGGGCAAGGCCAGACGCGCTCGCCTAGGCAAAGGCAACACACAATCGTTGTTGCCGTTCTTCCTTGTTGCAGACCAGGGCCCGACATGCCCGTTGTAGGGAACGGCAACGAGGCATGCCGAGCCCATGCGCCGTCGTTGTTGTGGCTGTTCCTTGTTGCAGACCAGGGCCCAGCGGGCCGTTGCTATTGCGGCTCGTCTACTTCCACCAGATCTGCGGTGCACCGCCGCCACAACATCAATAGGGAGAGGGCGGCATCGGGAATGAGAGCAGTGACAGCCCGAGCCGGTGGCTGGAGGGAGAGACGGGAGACGATGGGAGGGTGGCAGCTGGAGCTTGGCTTGGTCGAGGGAGAGGGGCAGAGTCGGGGAGAAGGTGAGACAGGTGAGGCATTCCACGTCGTTCCACCAATTTGGAGGTATGAGCACATTCCGGATCTAAGGGGAATATGCCGTTCTAGGGAACGAGTGGATTCCGACTCCTCAACCCAACCAAACACAAGAATGACCCCTTGGTGCGGAACGGACCCATTACGTTCCACCTGCTGACGCGAACCAAACACACCCTTACTGAACGGTGATTAGACTTGCAATGTTGTATGGGGCAGAATGTTGGCCTACAAAAAGACGACATGTTCACCAATTGTGTGTTGCGGAAATGCCTATGTTGTGTTTGGATTTGTGGTCATACAAAGAATGGGTCGAGTTCAGAACGATGATATACGTGATCGGCTAGGGGTAGCACCAATCGAAGAAATGCTTGTCCAACACCGGTTGAGGTGGTTTGGCCATATCCAAAGGAGACCCCTGGAGGCACCAGCACGTAGTGGAATCCTAAGCCACGATAATAATATGAGGAGAGGAAGGGGAAAGCTGAAATCATGGGAGGAGGAAATAAAAGAGACTTGAAAAAATGGGATATACCCAAAGATTTCGCTTGAACAGGAGTGCGGAAAGCCTATTCATGTGTCTGAACCTTGATTAGTAGCTCCTGTTGGGTTTTTAACTCTAGCCTACCCCAACTTGCTTGAGACTAAAAGACTTTGCTGTTGTTGTCGTTTCTCAAGAAAGGATATACATACATTGTACTAAATTATCAATAAACCTGGTGTATTGATACAAATGAGAAATGATACACAATGACTAAACAAGCTTGATGGCAAACCACGATTTTTAGGTCGCCTTGTATATTGTGCAGTATTAAATGACACGAATGGTTAAATGGCACGCTGTATTGTTATTGATTTGGAATGTGAAACATATTATTATTGTTTTTACTGGAATGTGAAACGTAATTGATAAGTAAAAGAACACTGCCAGGTGTAGGAGTGACTTACCGGACAAAACTGCCCAGTTGTAGGCTTTAGTTTTGCACCATTGAAACTTTCAGTGGAACATTCTTGACTCAAACGCTTTGTGACTGCACAAGAAAAATATGAAGTATCACTAAGTAGATTCAATTAAGTAACAGGCAATGAAAATGTTCGAGGATCAACCAACTGGAAAAAATACTGTTGAGTATACCTGCATTAGCAGGTGCAGTTCCAAAACTTTTACCTATAGATAACCCAACAGGAGAACCAGGATCGCCTGCAAGAGTTTAGCTATTGATATTAGAAAGGAAAGGGCAAGCATCATTTGTTCATTAGCAAAGAGTACCCTGCAGATGTCTAGGAAACTGCAGGGCACAGCAAGAAGATATAAAAGGTCCAGATTGTAAGTGGGAACAAATAATGTGACTACTGAATAAACTACATATAACTAATAAACAAAGACAGAGTGACTACTGAGTAAACTACATATAACTAATAAACAAAGACAGAGGTAAGTGGGGAACATCAACAATGAAAGTAACTGAAATAAACTTCTATATGGAGAAAACGATGGTATGTTACCTTCACTACAAGAATCTGAATGTTCTATGACCTCCAGCTTCCCAGCTAACATAGTTTCATCTGAAATCACACAAGTTTGTGCGCCATGGCTTGTAAGATTTTGCTAGAAAGGAGAACTTTTGCAAAGTATCTAGGTGTATTGGGAAGTAGACTACTGAAAAAGATATCATGCTTCTAGTTTTGAAAACACTGACTGCACAGGATAAATCGACTTAAAACAAACGGACACGACTAATTCTTCCCACAGCATGTTATAAGCCTGTTACAAATGCTGTCCTTTAAGCAATTATAGCAAACGAACCAAATACACTAAAGCAGTCCTTCTGATAGAAGAGCGCAACAAAGCAATATGTCATACTCCCTCCGTCCCAAAATAAGTGTCTCAACTTTGTACTAATGTCATACTCCCTCCGTCCCAAAATAAGTGTCTCAGCTTTGTACTAACTCTAGTACAAAGTTGTACTAAGCTTGAGACACTTATTTTGGGACGGAGGGAGTACTTATAACAAACGAAGGCCATAACGAAATTCAAGCGATTCATTCAGAAAAACAGCTTGTGCATTTACACAAAAAATGCTGAAAGGACAGAGCCAAGGCAGATGTTTTACCAATAATTTCCTCGAAACCCATAGGTTCACACGATGAACCTGCAATTGAAACATATGATCATCAATTAGCATGGTTATAAACACGAATAGTCAGGTATCCTTATTGATTATCATACGATGGTCTATGGGAGAAACCTTGAGTCCATGGTGAGGAATGACGCCTGCATGAAGCAAAAGGTTAAAAGCTCTAAACTTTACAACAAACTAGGAAACAACGAGAGCATCAATTCTGTGCACACGATATACATACCTCTCTTTCTGAAGAAAACAGCGGGCAAGAAGAGATGCCGACATCCGGCCTATGTTCTTCTTCCTCTTATGCCTCCGGCAACCCCTGAAATTAATTAACAAGATAACGCGACAAAGACCCGTTAAAAGTTTAACTGTAAGTGCGGCTTCTCACGCAGATGGAGTAAAATGGATCTTCCACATAATAAAGACATAACTGAGGATGCGGATGTTGCACTTACCCAAACCCGAAGGGGATGGTGTAACATGGGTGGCTTGGACATGGCGGCAACTGCAGCAGATGCCTGAACTCGGGGGTTCGCGTGACCAAGTCCTTGACAACCTGCGCGGCTTTGCGCCTAATGAGCTGCCAGTCCACGGGACCCCTGTGTGGAAGAAACATGGAGAGGCTCAAACAACAATGAATGAAACTAACGGATAATTAGATAGATGATAGATGAAGGAGCAATTAGGCTAGGGAGAGAAGAGAGGAGACCAGTATGTCGGGTGAGAGCGCCAGAACAAGACTGTGCGGAGAGCCGCGGCGTAGTGCGGGTCCTCGCGGACAATGGTGGAAGGGATAACGTCGATTTGGTTCCGGAGATCTTGGGCCAAATCGATGCCCTCCAGCTTGCCCTGGGCGAGGTCGTCGAGAACGTTGAGGCGAGTGAGGAATCTGAGCGCGGTGGGCGCGTCGAACTCGTCCTGGCACGGCAGGAAGCGGCTCAAGTACTTTCGCGCCTCCTTCCACCGGCCGTCCGCCACCAGGCGCCGCAGGAACCGCACGTCCAAGAAGACGCGCGTCTCGTGCTTCAGCCTGGACAGAAATTAAGATCTGTCGATCAGTACCAGCTAGCCTAGGGGAAAGAAAAGGGGAGCGGATCGTCGAGATAGAGCGAGAGATTATGCCGTCGAATACGTACGCGTCGAAGGTGGCGGGGAGGTTGTTGCGGCGGAGGAAGGCGAGGAGTCGCCGGCGGCGGAACCGGTCCAGGCAGTGGTGCTCCATCACGCCTCGCTTGCCGCCAGATCTCGCCATCGCGCTCTGGAACGAGAGTAAGTAATTGGGGAATATCGCCGGAGCGGGGCGCACTGCGTCTCGGATATCATGGTTGGATCCGATTAGGGCAGTGCCCGCCGGGGTGCGGCGATGGTGGGGGGTGCGGGCGGGAGGACGGGGGAGATGGGAGGGTCGGGGATGGGGGTGGGATGGAGGGGGGGGGAGGGTCGGGGAGAGGGAATTTCCTTATTTTTTTTTTGAGTAACGGGAGAGGGAATTTCCTAATGCGTCAACTTGTCGCGGTGGGATGGAGGGGGAGGAGGGTCGGGGAGAGGGGATTTCCTTTTTTTTTTTTTTTTGAGTAACGGGAGAGGGAATTTCCTAATGCGTCAACTTGTCACTGCTTCGCACAGAGGCGAGCGACCAAGCGATCAACATGGCCCGGCCCAACTACGAGATAACTAACGCGCTACAGTGTCCGGTTTTGGGAACCTTCTAGAAGGTTCTTGAACAGGGTTTTCATTGGCTTTTCAGTTTCTTTTTTTCTTTTTCTTTCCCTGCTTTTTCTGTTTCTTTTAGATTGCTTTTTCTTTTCTTTTTATTTCCTTTTTGTTCTTCAGAATTTCAAATTCTTTTCTAAAACTCAAAAAATGTTCAGAATTTTAAAAAATGTTATTTGTTAGTATTTTTTGTTCACGAATTCAAAAAATGCTTTTTATTTTCTAAAAAATGTTCGCATTTCAAAAAAAATATAAGTTCAAAAAAAATCATGTTTTTAGATTTTGTTTGGGAGTTACATAAAATCTTCCCATTTCAAAATGTGTTCACCAATTTGAAGATTTTTTTTCAAAACTATCACGTTTTTTGAAGCAAATTCGGAAACTATAGCACAGAATGAAAATAATGCAATACTATGACCCTGTCGGCCTCGCTTGGGCCGAAAAGGGACTTTTCGGCCAGCCTTCGGCCGAAAATAGGATGTCGGCCCGCGGTTGACCGAAAACGGGCTGTGGTGGGCCGAAGAGTTGCTGTCGGTGGTGGCCCGGCCGAAAATAGTAGCTTCGGCCAGCTGGTGGCCGAAATGGGCCCTTTTCGGCCTAGCCCAGGCCGAAGTGTACTTCGGCCACCCGTAGGCCGAAAAGGCTGGATAAGCCCGAGCGGTGGCTTCTTCCTCCTGTGTCGCTGATGTTCTTCTTTCTCTCCTTTCTCTCTCTCGTTCTTCTCTGTAGGTCGCCACCCCACCCCGATCTCCTCCATTTGCCACCCATTTTCACATCCAAGCAACAGAATCGGTAGATCATAGCAAACTGGGGATATTCAGCAGAGGAGTTTTGGTTCTGCTGTGTTAGCGGCTACATACAGAGGCCTGTGCAAAGCTTGCTTGTTGAAGTCTAGAAAATCTAGTATTGTTGGCTGTCCATTATTGTTGCAGCTCTGGTCATACGAGAGGTTCCCTATTGGACAACCCTATATCTACGTTGATAAACCTTTTGGTTTGGAGGACTTAGCTGGGGCTTATGTGCCTGCTATCGGCGACTTGCCTACTATGGGATCTGTTTGGTCACGGCGAGAGGTACTTTTATATTAAGTAACAATTAATTCAATTATTTCTTGACATTCAATAGTATTACTAATGCTTCTTTGTTGTCATGCACAGAGACAGTTTGCGCATAGCCAGGTTAGGGGATGCTACCCGTCCTTCACGGCGCAGTTTGATAGTTTGCACGAGGATCAAGTTATCTGGGAGCCATACTCGCCTCAGGCTATATCATCGAGGTGCCAGTTGGGATTTCTGGATTGTGCACTAGAGATCGGCACTATTGGATGACCAAGGCCAAGTTGGTGTTCGACGTGACGGTTGAGGAGATGGCTCTTCATAGGGTGATGAGACAGTTTGGTCTATATCAAGAGCCTGCAATTCCAGATATTCCACACTTGCCAGAACACGTGCACAAGTAAGTACTAATACTATTTTAGTTGTCAGCTCTGTGTTCAGAATGTACCTAATCATGTATCGCGCATGTCAATCTCAGGGAAAGTCGCTTAGGAGGAAACAAGTCCATGGCTTATTGGCTTAAGACCATTACCCCTTACATTGACGAATGGACTACCGCGCCGACAAATATATGGGGTGAGGTTCGGGCCTTTAACTGGGAAATGTTTGGGTTGTATCTGCAGCGTTACCGGCATACAACGAGGATCTACTTGGTTCCATCAGCTGCTCCTGATCAGATCGAAGCCCCTCTCACCAGCGATATGTACCCAACTGCCTCTGTTGTGGGAAGCAGACACCACGCGGTACGTGCCTAGATTCTCATATGTTAAGTCATTTGTTAACCTGAACATATTCACTTGGTTATCTATTCATGGTGTATATCATACAAAGAGAATATAATTGATTAACCCTTTGTGTACAGGGTGACTTGACAATACAAGCGCGAGAGGAGGTTTCTGCCTTAATGCAGCGCTTTCAGAGGGGAGAAAATATTCCACCGCGAGAGAGCGTCTCATGGTTGAGGCGTCTTGATGACAAGCTACGCGGGATTTACGCAGCTGTTACGTGTAGGCGGTCTTCGGATGTTGCACTTCCTCCTCCAGCACATCGTCCGCCACGTCCCTCTGTACAGCATTCAGAACCATGACCCTCTATGCAGCATTCAGAACCACGACCCTCTGTGCACCGCGCAGAACCTCATCTGTCGGTGTCAAAACCGGCGGATCTCGGGTAGGGGGTCCCGAACTGTGCGTCTAGGCGGATGGTAACAGGAAACGAGGGACACAATGTTTTTACCCAGGTTCAGGCCCTCTCGATGGAGGTAATACCCTACGTCCTGCTTGATTAATATTGATGATATGGGTAGTACAAGAGTAGATCTACCACGAGATCAAGGAGGCTAAACCCTAGAAGCTAGCCTATGGTATGATTGTTGAGATGTAATGTTGTGTCCTACGGACTAAGGCCCTCCGGTTTATATAGACACCGGAGAGGCTAGGGTTACACAGAGTCGGTTACAATGGTAGGAGATCTTCATATCCGTATCGCCAAGCTTGCCTTCCACGCCAAGGAAAGTACCTTCCGGACACGAGCCGGAGTCTTCAATCTTCTATCTTCGTAGTCTGGGAGTCCGGCGGATATTGATAGTCCGGCTGTCCGGACACCCCCTAGTCCAGGACTTCCTCAGTAGCCCCCGAACCAGGCTTCAATGACGATAAGTCCAGCGTGCTTGTAGTCTTCGGCGTTGCAAGGCGGGTTCTCCCTTCGAATTCCATGTTCCTGCCGAACAGTGTCCGGCTTCACCTCGAATACTGTGCTTCTTGGCTTCTACGCCAAATTATGACCCTCTTCCACGCGTCGCACGAATGCGAAAAGCCAGGGAGCTTTTTACATTTTACCCCCTAGTTGTGCGGGTCACCTGCCTATTAAAGGAGCAGGGATCCAGATCCAAACCGCATCATCTTCCTCCCGCGTATACTCCATCGAAGCCCCTCTGATCCTGAAATCCATTCCACCATGGATCGTCAACGTGGCTCTTCCTCACGCGCTCCCAGCCCATCGCCAGGGGATTGGAGGAGGTGCTCTATTTCGCACAACGAGCTAGTAAAGCTCCAAACGGAGGGATTACTTCCTCCGGCCTTCATGGTTCCGGTCCGAGCCGGACTGGTTACTTATCGAGGAGGGAGGCAGGCGGAGGACACCCCAAGCCCCAACAGGGGGGAGCGGGTGTGTTTCGTCCCTTATCTCATAAGGGGGCTTGGATTTCCAATACATCCGTTCCTCCGCGGGCTCCTGAAGTTCTATGGACTCCAGCTCCACCACCTCACGCCCGCTTCTGTGTTGCACATCGCGGGCTACGTAGCTCTTTGCAAGCTATTCCTGGGCATCGAGCCCCATTTCGCATTGTGGAAGAGGCTATTCTGCCTCGTGCCCCGTTCTCACCAGGGGTCCATATATCAAGTGGGCGGCGCCGAAATATGGCGCATCGCTGGGACCGGATACCTATCCGGCACCCCCAAGAGGGCGTCCGAAGACTGGCCCTCGGAGTGGTTTTATATTGTAGACGCTCCGCTGCCTGACCCAGTCCGGATTGGCCTCCCGGAGTTTGATGCTGCTCCCTTGAAGAAACGCCTCAGCTGGCGCCTGCGGAGCCCCCGTTTGGAGGAGGACAAGAGCGTCCATTACTTGATGGGCCGAATAAGACCAATGGCTCATTCCGGCTTGACCATGATCGGAGTCATGGCGACGTGCATCAAGCGGGGGGTGCAGCCGCTGCAATACAGAGGTCACCCCATGTGGGATTTCAATGGGGAGGACGATGCCACCCGGCACGGCCGCAAAGGGCCGGATTCGACCGAGGATCTGGTGAAGATCCTGTCCGGTCTGTACAAGGGGGAGAAGGAGGACTTCCTTCGCCCGAACCCTGTGGATGGGTTTTCTATGGTCAATCCCAGAGGATGGGTAAGCGAACACCTCAAAAGGGCCTTTACCCGTATTTTCGAAGTTTAAGCTTCTCATATTACGTCTTTGGCGCAGGGTCTACGCCGGACTGTGGAGGACATGGTGAGTCCTGCTCCGCAACCCGAGGACCCGGAAGGGTCCCTGGGTCTGGCCTCTGAAGAGGATCCGGACCTCGGGGTGGAGCTAATCGACGGGGTGTATCACCAGCTAAGCGTTGATGATGCGTTGGTCGCCATTACGGCGGACTACCCCGGACTAAGTTCGGCATCCCAGGTGACCAAGACCGAAGTCCGGACACCGTTATCTTATCCTTGCCTATTCTGACCTTCGCGAACGATGGTGTCTTGCAGGAAGCGCCAATCCGGCCGGGAGCCGAGCCTGCGGCAGCCGACTTATGGAGGTCAGGCCGAACCAGCAGGAGGAAAAGGAGCGCCGTGCGGGCGAAAACGTCGCTGCAGAGGTATAGCTCGTGTTTAATCTTTCTGGGCAATGTTCCGAGGAAACTTCTAAGTGCTCATGGTTTTTATAGAAGAAAAAGCGCTCGTCGGACTGCGAGCATAGGAATTGCCAATCCCACCGATACCGGCCGGGCTCCCGCGCCTGGACTGGAGGGGGAGGCAAGCGCAAGACGCGAACCGGATCCTACTCCAACGGAGGATACCGACAGACTGTCCGCCACCAAGTCGGAGGTGGAGAGCGCTATGAATCATAGACGCCGCCGGACAATTTTTCAAGAGGCGTGCTTTTCCCCGGAGGCATTGGATGCCTTCCATGCAGGGGACGCGCATCTCCGGGCTGCCCAAAATGGTTTTACCAGGGCCACGGAGCAGTATGTTAAAGACATACGGGTAAGGGAATTTTAATGGTTGTATACACCAGTAGCCCCCGAGACTGAAATTAGTTATGTTAACTGATTTAAGGATCATATAAACTTTCAGGCTCTTAACGAGAGGAACGCCCAGCTGTCCCGGGAGCTGCAAGATTGCAAGGCCCAACTTGAGGCCGCACTTGCTGCCGCAGGAGGAGACGGAAAGACCCCTCCTGGTAACACATTTGTTTAATATAAGCGCTGTGCGGTATGCGCGTGAGTCTAATAATGACACTGCAGGTGCCGCCGAACAAGATCCGGATAGGCAAGCACTGCTACGCCAGCTAAAGGCTGGCGAGAATGTGCTGAACAGAGTTCAGCAGGAAAGGAACAAACTCCAAGATGCCAACGCCAAGCTCGGAGAAGAGCTTACAGGCGCACAGGCCGAGCTGTCCGGCTCCGTTAAGGAGAATCAACGACTTCGTCGCGGCATCTATAGTAAGTGCTTGAGCGAACTCTCTAAGGAAGAAGAGTTCGGCGAGGAAGTGATTTGACATAATATGTCTTGTAGGTATACTCACGGGCCATCCTGCGGAGGAGATGCCCGTATCGATGGGTGATCAACTTCCCGAACTGTTGCAGCTGTTCGAACGAGTTCGGCAGGCAATGAGTGGCGCCGTACAGGCTTTATGGCCATCCCTTGCCCTGCCCGAGGGCCTCGGGGAGCTTGCAGAGAAGCTACAGGGAGTGCGGCAGCGCTTCCGTTTGTGCAAGGTTTCGGCCTGCCGTCAAGGTGCCAGGGAGGCTTGGGCCATGGTGAAGACGCGGTACAAGAAGGTGGATCCCAACCATATGGCCGAAGTTGGACCGGTGGGGCCCGACGGGAAGGAGATCCCTGTGAGTTTAGTGTACAGCCAGGTAGAACTGGCTGCTAAATTGTCCCAACAGGACTGTAAGCTAGACAGCCTGTTAGACAGGATTGAGGAGGAATACAATCAATAAACTTGACAATGTATTTTATCTTTAAAAATGACATGTTAAATGCCTTCTAGCCGGATTGTAGATCGTTTGTCGTTGCCGACCTTTTCGCTTCGACCTCGGGACCCTAGGGTCCGGAGTGTGTCCGAATACCTTTATGGTTAATAAAGAACCGTGGTATGCATGGAGACTAGGCGTAGGGGTCATTAATGCTTTATCAGACAAGTGCCCAACTAGTTATGTTATATTACATGGTTAGTAAGAAACATCTTCCAGGGAGAATAGTTCCGTTAAGGGTTCCTTTCGCTGGGGTGGCATGCCCTAAAATGCATGTCCGGACTGCCGATGGAGCAGTAAAACATCTGGGGGTAGATGGAAAAAATGGGTAAAAAGTCATCTTTTAAATCACCGACCGAATATTCCCTTAAGAACGCTAGCTTTCGGCTTCACCCAGTCTGAGGTACACATTCGGCTGACCCGGCAGTAACAATCGCAGAGGTGCTCCCTTTACCACCTAGACGAACAATCGGGAACGTAGGGGTAAGCACAGGAGCCAGGCAACCCAGCTTGGCCAAAACTTAAGTCATATCGATGCATATAATGGTGAGTAAAAGGTACATGTGGAAGCATGACACATGTGTTGGGTATAAAACCCGTATAGTTAAGCTTCTGTAAAAGAAGCCCCCAGGAATAACGAGAGCTGGTGGCACATCGTATGTATGCAAAAAATGCGAAAATGTACCTCGAGGGGCTTGTTAATTAAGAAGGAAAAAGAGAAAAAAGAGGACGGCCGAAATATAAAAGGATGGACAGGGGAAGGGGACGAACTCTTGGTCCGGTCGCTAGGCATAGAATCGTCGGAGTCGGGCTGCGTTCCATGGGTTCGGCTCGAGTCGGTTATCCGACGCATTTCGTAGATGGTACGCTCCGCCGGTCAGTACTTGATCAATAATGAAGGGGCCTTCCCATCTGGGCTTTAGCTTGTCCTTTTTCTTGTCCGGCAGGCGTAGAACTAGTTCGCCAACGTTATAGGTCTTGGCCCGTACTTCTCTGCTTTGATATCTTCGGGCCTGCTGCTGATAGAATGCGGAACGAGCCTTCGCGACGTCCCGTTCTTCCTCCAATGTGTCCAAGCTGTCCTGCCGATCTAGCTCGGCTTCTCTTTCCTCATACATGCGCACTCGAGGTGAGTCATGAATAATGTCGCAGGGCAAGACTGCCTCTGCGCCGTATACCATAAAGAATGGTGTGAATCCGGTAGTACGGTTAGGCGTTGTCCGCAGCCCCCAGAGTACGGAGTCGAGCTCCTCGACCCATTGGGTATCGGATTTGGTGAGTGACCTCACCAATCTGGGTTTAATGCCGCTCATTATTAGACCGTTTGCTCTTTCCACTTGACCGTTGGTTTGAGGGTGATAGACTGACGCATAGTCGAGCTTATTGCCCATATTTTTGCACCATATCTTGACCTCATCGGCCGTGAAGTTCGTGCCGTTGTCGGTGACGATGCTGTGGGGGACTCTGTATCGGTGTACCACCTCTGATATAAAGTCTATCACTGGTCCGGACTCTGCCGTTTTGACCGGTTTGGCCTCTATCCATTTGGTGAACTTATCCACCATGACCAATAAGTACTTTTTCTTGTGGGTTCCCCCTTTAAGGGGTCCGACCATGTCAAGCCCCCAGACCGCGAACGGCCAGGTAATGGGTATGGTTCGGAGGGCGCTGGGTGGCATATGGCTCTGATTAGCAAAGAGCTGGCAACCGACGCATCGCTGGACCAAGTCCTGCGCATCTGCCCGAGCCGTCGGCCAATAAAATCCTGTACGGAATGCCTTTCCTACCAGGGCCCGGGCTGCTGCGTGGTGTCCACCTAGTCCGGCATGGATTTCAGCCAGGAGGTTTCGCCCTTCTTCTTCGGAGATGCACCTTTGAAGGACTCCGGTAGTACTTTTCTTATAAAGTTCTCCCTCATGAACCTTGTAGGCCTTCGATCGCCGGACTATGCAGCGGGCCTCATTTTGGTCTTCGGGAAGTTCCTGCCTGAGTAAGTAGGCTAGGAAAGGTTCTGTCCACGCGGCGATTACTGCCATTATATCGTGGGCGGATTGTGTTATGTCGTCTGCTGAGTCACCAGTTGGTGCGGCTTTCTCCGGTTTGTCGTTACCGGACTCCTCTTCCCATAGTACGGATGGCTTGAAGAGCCGTTCCAGGAAGATATTTGGAGGGACAACATCACGTTTCGCACCGATGCGTGCCAGGATGTCGGCCGCTTGGTTGTTATCTCGGGCTATGTGATGGAATTCGAGTCCTTCAAACCGAGCTGACATTTTCAGGACAGCATTACGATATGCTGCCATTTTTGGATCCTTGGCGTCAAAGTCTCCATTTATTTGGGATATTGCAAGGTTTGAATCCCCGCGCACCTCTAGGCGTTGAATGACCATGGAGACTGCCATCCGGAGACCATGTAACAAGGCCTCGTATTCAGCTGCATTGTTGGAGTCCGTGTACATTATTTGAAGTACATACTGGACTGTATCTCCGGTGGGGGATGTTAGTACGACGCCAGCCCCCAGTCCGGCCAACATTTTGGAGCCGTCGAAGTGCATAGTCCAATTGGAGTATGCGCCGTACTCTTTAGGTAGTTCGGCTTCAGTCCATTCGGCGACGAAGTCAGCCAAAACTTGTGACTTTATGGCTCGTCGAGGTTTGTACGTTATGTCGAAGGGCAAGAGCTCAATGGCCCATTTTGCAATCCTGCCCGTTGCGTCGCGGTTATTTATAATGTCATTGAGTGGTACTTCAGAGGCCACTGTTATCGAACACTGTTGAAAGTAGTGTCGGAGCTTCCGAGACGCCATGAACACCGCGTATGCTATCTTCTGATAGTGCGGGTAGCGGGATTTGCAGGGGGTTAACACAGTGGATACATAATACACTGGTTTTTGAAGAGGGAATTTATGCCCTTCTGTTGCTCGTTCGACGACGAGGACAGCGCTCACAACTTGATGTGTTGCAGCGATGTACAACAACATTGGTTCGCCCTGAGTGGGCGCAACCAGGATCGGATTTGTTGCCAATACGGCCTTTATTTCTTCGAGTCCGGCAGTGGCGGCGTCCGTCCACTCGAAGTGTTCGGTGCGCCTTAGGAGGCGATAAAGGGGCAACGCCTTCTCTCCTAAACGGGAGATAAAACGGCTTAAGGCTGCCACGCATCCTGTTAATTTTTGTATTTGCTTGAGGTCCTTTGGGATATCCAACTGTGACAGAGCCCGGATTTTGGCCGGATTTGCTTCGATCCCTCTACCGGATACAATGAAGCCCAGCAGCTTCCCGGCTGGTACGCCGAAAACACATTTTTCCGGATTCAGCTTAATGTCATATGCTCTGAGGTTGTCGAATGTGAGCCTCAAATCGTCTACTAAAGTTTCTACGTGTTTTGTTTTGACGACTACGTCGTCTACGTATGCCTCGACTGTTTTGCCGATCTGGGTGGCCAGACATGTTTGAATCATGCGCTGATATGTTGCGCCGGCGTTTTTAAGTCCGAAGGGCATCGTGTTGAAGCAGAATGGTCCGTATGGAGTGATGAATGCCGTTGCGGCTTGATCTGCTTCTGTCATCTTGATTTGATGATAGCCAGAGTATGCATCCAGGAAGCACAATGAATCGTGTCCTGCTGTGGCATCGATAATTTGATCGATGCGGGGGAGGGGGAAAGGATCCTTTGGGCAAGCCTTATTGAGGTCTTTGAAGTCGACACAGAGACGCCAGGATTTATCTTTCTTTGGTACCATCACCAAATTTGCTAGCCAGTCCGGATGTTTGATATCTCTAATGAATCCGGCTTCCAATAACTTGGCTAGCTCTTCTCCCATTGCCTGTCTTTTGGGTTCGGAAAATCGTCGAAGAGCCTGTTTGACTGGCTTAAATCCTTTTAGGATGTTTAGGCTGTGTTCTGCCAACCTGCGAGGGATTCCGGGCATGTCCGAAGGATGCCAGGCGAAGATGTCCCAATTTTCCCGAAGGAATTCGCGCAGTGCGGCATCCACTTCGGGGTTCAACTGTGCCCCGATAGAGGCCGTCTTTGTTGGGTCCGTTGGGTGGACCTGAAATTTAACTATCTCATCTGCTGGTTTGAAGGAGGTGGACTTGGATCTTTTATCAAGTATCACGTCGTCCCTGTTTACCATAGAGCATAGCGCGGTGAGTTCCTCTGCCGCTAAGGCTTCGGATAGTGCCTCGAGGGCTAATGCGGCTGTCTTGTTTTCGGCGCAGAGTGTTGTGTCCGGATCACTGACGAGAGTGATTATTCCGGTGGGCCCAGGCATTTTGAGCTTCATGTACCCGTAATGAGGTATTGCTTGAAAAATTGTGAATGCCTCTCGTCCTAATATGGCGTGATAGCCGCTGCTGAACGGGGCTACCTGGAACGTGACTTCTTTAGATCTGTAATTGTCCGGAGAGCCGAACACCACATCGAGTGTGATTTTTCCGGTGCAGCGCGCTTCCCGGCTAGGGATTATTCCTCTGAAGGTCGTGCTGCTTCGCTCAATGCGGCTCCAATCGATTTCCATTTTCCGCAGGGTTTCCTCATAAATGAGGTTTAGTCCGCTGCCGCCGTCCATGAGGACTTTTGTTAGTCGAAAGCCGTCCACTATGGGACTAAGTACCAGTGCGGCTGGGGCTCTGGTAATTCGAGATGCAGGCTCGTCGCTAGCGCTGAAGGTGATAGCTGTGTCGCTCCATGGATTTGCTGTTGCTACTTGGTAGACTTCGGCGAGTTCGCGGATTGTTCGTTTTCGCATATTATTTGATGCGAAAGTCTCGAAGACTGTTGATACCGTGCTGGTATTGTTGGAGTGGCTTCCCGGAGCTAGAAGCTTTTCGCCACTTTTGGCCACCTGCCGTAGTATCCAACATGCTCGAAGGCTATGTGTTGGGATAGCTCCCCCCGTATTATGAAGTTTACAGGGTCCATTGAGCCATCCCTCCAGTACGGTTCCGTTTCCCCTGCAGGGTTTCTGCTTTTTGTTTTTTGCATCTGGGGCCTGATTGTGAGGCGCCCTTTTACCGCGGACTGGGTTTGGGGCCGGATTATCCCAAAATTGATTTTCAGTTTTCCGGAAACTTTCCGTCGCACAGTACTTTCGCACTATGGACGCCAGATCGGTAAAACGCGTAATCTTGCGACGATCAATGGCGTTCAGGATTCCCTTGTCCGTGCAGTTATTGCAGAAGATTGAGATTGCGTTTTCCTCTCGGCAGTCCTTTATCCTGTCCATAACCAGGAGGAATCTGGCCCAGTAATGATGTACTTTTTGTGAAGGCTCTTGCCGAATTAGAGATAGATCGCATATGTCTAGGCGGGTGGGTGGAATAAAATCCGGATCCCTACCCATCTTTGAGCTCAAAGGCCGAGGGGCTTCCGAATTCAGAAGCTTGATTTGCTGGGAACGGCCCAGCGAGTCTGGAGCGACGCATGATTTTAGGTTCAATGCTCGATCAGAGTCCATTCCTCCGCAGGAATCCGGCATGGAGGGTTCGGGAATCCGGACACAGATTGTTTTCAACGATGGCAGAGAATTGCCGAGTTGTTCTTCTACCACTTCGACGTGGTGGGTAGCCTGGGGAGAGTTAATCTCTCTCAGATCGGTTTTAAGCCCGATCTGATTGTAGTCCGTTGCGACTCCCAGGGCGGCGATGTGATCCAAGAGCTCGTTAACAGATGAGAGCTCGATTGGATCTAACTGTTCGGCAGCTTTAGGGATGACTCGAAGATTGCTTTCGATGACTTGAGAAGTCATCGCCGAAGCGACGACCGGACAGGCGGTCATAAGGAAGCCGCTAAGCCGGATTGTCTGGCCGGCGGCCAAGGCCCCTCCGGTGAGAACACCGTCTTTGAAGACGGGTAAAGGCATCCGCTCTACCGGCGACGACACAGAGGAACTCTCAATGAAAGCACCAATGTCGGTCCCGAACTGTGCGTCTAGGCGGATGGTAACAGGAAACGAGGGACACAATGTTTTTACCCAGGTTCAGGCCCTCTCGATGGAGGTAATACCCTACGTCCTGCTTGATTAATATTGATGATATGGGTAGTACAAGAGTAGATCTACCACGAGATCAAGGAGGCTAAACCCTAGAAGCTAGCCTATGGTATGATTGTTGAGATGTAATGTTGTGTCCTATGGACTAAGGCCCTCCGGTTTATATAGACACCGGAGAGGCTAGGGTTACACAGAGTCGGTTACAATGGTAGGAGATCTTCATATCCGTATCGCCAAGCTTGCCTTCCACGCCAAGGAAAGTACCTTCCGGACACGAGCCGGAGTCTTCAATCTTCTATCTTCGTAGTCTGGGAGTCTGGCGGATATTGATAGTCCGGCTGTCCGGACACCCCCTAGTCCAGGACTCCCTCATCATCCTTCACAACCAGCGAGCTCTTCCTGGCATCAGCCACCTCCTTCACAGCCAGGGAGCTCTTCCTGGCATCAGCCACCTCCTTCACAGCCAGGGAGCTCTTCCTGGCATCAGCCACCCCCTTCACAGCCAGGGAGCTCTTACTGGCATCAGCAGATGGAACTAGGTAACACTACTCACTACATTTATGATGCCAGGGTGGTGCTTCGTTCATGCATTTGTATCAGTTTTACATGTTTTACTTTACCGCAGGCGGCAACCAGTCGCAACCGTTCATGCATTCAGTGCAGTCACCGATGCTTAGTGGTGGTGCTTCGCACTTTGAGGGCGACGGCGACGATGATGACCAAGCTGCAAACATTTATGACTTCTCGCACACAGTGTTTCACACTCCACCACCACCACCGACGCAAGAGACACAGACCGTGACAGATGAGGTTAACTATGGTCGTGGTTATCGCGAGCCTCGTCCACCACCACAGCACTTATCGCCTTCTGGTCCTCGCCCGAGGAAGACCCAGACTCGTCGTCGTCCCCCGCAGTGATATGGTTATCTATGTATGAGTCATTATCTATGTTAGTTTCAGACTATTCGCAGCTGTGAGTCAGTATTTATGTATGAGACATGCTTCATGTTCATGTATCAGGAGACATATATTGTTTTATGTATGCGAGAGACATATTACTATTAATTCGCATTCTTATTCAGTTACATTTGCAAAGAGACTACAACCAACGATAATTAAGATACAAGTACATCTGAATTAAACGGTGTGGCTGAACTGGTGCAATACATCTTACATGCTACAAAATGAAATTCAGATAGAACATAATGCCCTACAATAATACAGTACAAGCTAATAATGCAAGTACATCTGAATGAAACCGTACAATTGGAATACATCTTACATACTACATGAAGTCATCATCATCATCCTCCGTTGATGCAACCCTCTTGCCCTTCGACGATGCGGTCCTTTTGCCATCCCTCGATGCAGAACTATTGCCCTTCGAGGATGCAGAACTCTTGCCCTTGGACGATGAAGAACTCCTGCCCTTCGACGATGCAGAACCCGGAAGCGGTGGCATGAAGACATCATCTTCGTCCTCGCTCTCCTCAATCCATAAAGATGGATTATTTGCTGAAAGCCTTCTGAAAGTTTCACTCTTCGGCACCACCACCTTCTTCCACCTTTCATGCAACCTAAGAAGTTCTTTACGTACCTCCTCATAGGTCCTTTCAGGCCACCCAGACCTACGTAATTGGTGAGCCAACTCATTCATTATGGTGTCACTACCGGTGAGTTCGTCCCATGGAACTATCCTATTATCCATCCTGAAATCGGTAACTAGACTCAGAAGAGTCCTGCTCATCCCAGGGTGAAAACTACGATCGAATGGATAATGGGACATCTCGACTACAATAAACTGGAATGCTTATCCACCTCCGTCTGAAGGGGGTTTTATAGGTACAGAGCAGAAATGGCGGGAAAGAACAACTGCGGTATGGCGGGAAGGGGTTGGCGGGAAACGGGTGGCGGGAAGGGGTTGGCGGGAAACGGGTGGCGGGAAAGGGTTGGCAGGAAACGGGTGGCAGGAAAGAGTTGGCGGGAAGGGGTTGGCGGGAAAATACATTGGCCGACAGATAACGGAAAGGTGGGCCCAAGGGACTTTTCGGCCTACACTTGACCAAAAAGTACTTTTCGGCCTAGAGTAGACCGAAAAGTACTTTTCGGCCTAGTGTAGACCGAAAATAGCCATTTCAGCCATCTCAAGCACTTTTCGGCCATGGCACGCCCGAAAACACTACTTCGGCCAACAGTTGGCCGAAAAGTCCCTTTTCGGCCTACACATGGCCGACAGGGTCATAGTATTGCATTATTTTCATTCTGTGCTATAGTTTCCGAATTTGCTACAAAATACGTCATAGTTTTGAAAAAAAATCCAATTTGAAAAAAAATATCATGTTTTCAAATTTTATTGGGAGTTTCAACAAAAGTTTTCATTTAAGGAATTGTTCACAAATTCCAAAAATGTTCATGTTTTAATTTTTTTCGGGAGTTTTAAAAAATGTGCGCAAATTTTAAAATTGTTCATGTTTTCAAGTTTTGTTCAGGAGTTTCAAAAAATGTCCCCGCTTTTCAAAAATGTTTGTGTATCCAAAAAATGTTTTGGAATTTGAACAAAAATTGGATTTTCCAAAAAAAAATCACATTTTCTATTTGGGGGGGATTTTAAAAAATGTTCGGATGTGCACCCGGCTTGGTTCTTAATACTTTGCGCTGCATTATAAAGCAGGTGGCACTCTAGCTCAACTGGCTAGGTGTACTTCTTTGAAGTGTCTGGTCTCAGGTTCGCTCGACACTCTGCCGCAGAGAGCGGCAGATAGGACCTCCCCGTGGAGAGGGTGGCGGGGGTTCGGGGCAAACCTGGCCAACGGTTGACTTTGACACACCCGGGTAGGGCTGTGCCTGGCCCATGGCCCGCCCTGTGCCGCAATGCTTGTCCGCCTAGGCCAAGCCCGCGTACCATGCACGGCAGAGTCCGCCTGCCACATGTAAGTAGTCATTTTTAAAGAAAAACACTTATCTTTTTGTAATTTAGAGCAAGCTTTGTACTCTCTTTTTTTTCTTGTGGATGGAAGTTACTAATGTGGTAGTACTAATAAGGAAAACGCTTCTAATAGCCCAGCAGATCGCGGCTCTTGCGCTCGCCGCCTTCTCCATACGCCACGTGGCCCATGGGCCACCACCATTAGATTGCAACTGACCCATTGCTGTAATCTTATCACCGCAACAAATGGTTTGTTGCAGACTAACGAAGGCGAGACGGTGATGTGACGACATCGAGATCCCGCACGCATCACGCGACACTTCAACGCTGACGCCGGCAACCGCCCACCTCGCCGGTGAAGAGGATGGCGGCGAGGTTACAAAGGGGGATCGAGTGTGGTGGCCGCCATTGCCGCCCACCTCCACCACGACCGTTGGGCGCGTGCGGTGCGCCCACCTCGCTGGAGAGGAGGATGGCGTCGAGGCAACCTGATCGGAGGTCTGGCGCTCGCCTACAGCGGTGCGATGGCGGGGACGGACGGCGCCGCTCCTCCCTCACCACCGTTCGATGAGGGCTCGCGGTGAACGTCTGATGTCTACTACACAACCTTCTTCGTGTAGACGTTGTTGGGCCTCCAAGTGTAGAGGTTTGTAGGACAGTAGCAAATTTCCCTCAAGTGGATGACCTAAGGTTTATCAATCCGTGGGAGGCATAGGATGAAGATGGTCTCTCTCAAGCAACCCTGCAACCAAATAACAAAGAGTCTCTTGTGTCCCCAACACACCCAATACAATGGTAAATTGTATAGGTGCACTAGTTCGGCGAAGAGATGGTGATACAAGTGCAATATGGATGGTAGATATAGGTTTTTGTAATCTGAAAATATAAAAACAGCAAGGTAACTAATGATAAAAGTGAGCGTAAACGGTATTGCAATGGTAGGAAACAAGGCCCAGGGTTCATACTTTCACTAGTGCAAGTACTCTCAACAATAATAACATAACTGGATCATATAACAATCCCTCAATATGCAACAAAAGAGTCACTTCAAAGCCACTAATAGCGGAGAACAAATGAAGAGATTATGGTAGGGTACAAAACCACCTCAAAGTTATCCTTTCTGCTCAATCTATTCAAGAGTCCGTAGTAAAATAACATGAAGCTATTCTTTATGTTCGATCTATCATAGAGTTCGTACTAGAATAACACCTTAAGACACAAATCAACCAAAACCCTAATGTCACCTAGATACTCCAATGTCACCTCAAGTATCCGTGGGTATGATTATACGATATGCATCACACAATCTCATATTCATATATTCAACCAACACAAAGTACTTCAAAGAGTGCCCCAAAGTTTCTACCGGAGAGTCGAGACGAAAACGTGTGCCAACTCCTATGCATAATTTCATTGAACGCGTAAGTTGATCACCAAAACATACATCAAGTAGATCACGTGAATATCCCATTGTCACCACAAATAAGCACGGCAAGACATACATCAAGTATTCTCAAATCCTTAAAGACTCAATCCGATAAGATAACTTCAAAGGAAAAACTCAATCCATTACAAGGGAGTAGAGGGGGAGAAACATCATAAGATCCAACTATAATAGCAAAGCTCGCGATACATCAAGATCGTATCACCTCAAGAACACGAGAGAGAGAGAGAGAGAGATCAAACACATAGCTACTGGTACATACCCTTAGCCCGAGGGTGGACTACTCCCTACTCGTCATGGAGGGCGCCGGGATGATGAAGATGGCCGCCGGTGATGGGCTCCCCCTCCGGCAGGGTGCCGGAACGGGCTCCCGAGAGGTTTTTGGTGGCTACAGAGGCTTGCGGCGCCGGAACTCCCGATCTATTGTTGTCTTCAATGGTTTTAGGGTATATGGGAATATATAGGCGAAAGAATTTGGTCGGGGGAGCCACGAGGGGCCCACGAGGGTGGAGGGCACGCCCAGGGGTGGGCGCGCCCCCCTATCTCGTGGCCTCCTCGAAGCTTCCCTGACTTGCACTCCAAGTCCCCTAGATTGCTTCTGTTCCAAAAATAACTTTCCCGAAGGTTTCATTCCGTTTGGACTCCGTTTGATATTCCTTTTCTTCAAAACACTGAAATAGGCAAGAAAACAGCAATATGGGCCGGGCCTCCGGTTAGTAGGTTAGTCCCAAAAATGATATAAAAGTGTAAAGTAAAGCCCATAAACATCCAAAACAGATAATAATATAACATGAATGCTTCATAAATTATAGATACGTTGGAGATGTATCAGCATCCCCAAGCTTAATTCCTGCTCGTCCTCAAGCAGGTAAATGATAAAAGAAAGAATTTATGAAGTGTGAATGCTAGCAGGTGCACAAGTTTGATCAATGATAATTTCAATCACCTTTCCTAGCATGATTATATGTCATAACAGTAGTTCATCCCATAAAACTTCTCACGGTCAGGTAACAAGCTATTCACATGTTAAAGCTGAAGGAAATATGCCCTAGAGGCAATAATAAAGTTATTATTTATTTCCTCATATCATGATAAATGTTTATTATTCATGCTAGAATTGTATTAACCGGAAACATGATACATGTGTGAATACATAGACAAACATATAGTCACTAGTATGCCTCTACTTGACTAGCTCATTAATCAAAGATGGTTATGTTTCCTGACCATATACATGTGTTGTCATTTGATTAATGGGATCACATCATTAGGAGAATGATGTGATTGACATGACCCATTCCGTTAGCCTAGCACTTGATCGTTTAGTATACTGCTATTGCTTTCTTCATGACTTATACAAAGTTCCTGCAACTATGAGATTGTGCAACTCCCGTTTACCGGAAGAACACTTTGTGTGCTACCAAAAGTCACAACGTAACTGGGTGATTATAAAGGTGCTCTACAGGTGTTTCCGAAGGTACATGTTGAGTTGGCATAATTCGAGATTAGGTTTTGTCACTCCGATTGTCGGAGAGGTATCTCTGGGCCCTCTCGGTAATACTCATCACCTAAGCCTTGCAAGCATTGTAACTAATAAGTTAGTTATGAGATGATGTATTACGGAACGAGTAAAGAGACTTGCTAGTAACGAGATTGAACTAGGTATTGGATACCGACAATCAAATCTCGGGCAAGTAACATACCGATGACAAAGGGAACAAGGTATATTGTTATGCGTTTTGACCGATAAAGATCTTCGTAGAATATGTAGGAACCAATATGGGCATCCAGGTCCCGCTATTGTTTATTGACCGAGAATAGTTCTAGTTCATGTCTACATAGTTCTCGAACCCGTAGGGTCCGCACGCTTAACGTTACGATGACAGTTTTATTATGAGTTTATAAGTTTTGATGTACCGAAGTTTGTTCGGAGTCCCGGATGTGATCACGGACATGACGAGGAGTCTTTAAATGGTCGAGACATAAAGATTGATATATTGGACGACTATATTCGGACACCGGAATTGTTCCGGGTGATTTCGGAGAAAACCGGAGTGTCGGGGGGGGGGGGGGGGGGGGGGTTACCGGAACCCCCCGGGAGAGTATTGGGCCTTATGGGCCTTAGGGGAAAGGAGAGAGGGGCGGCCAGCATGGGCCGTGCGCCCCTCCCCCTCTGGTCTGAATTGGACTAGGAGGGGGCGGCGCCCCCCCCCTTTCCTTCCCCCTATCCCGCTTCCTTCCCCTCTGAGTAGGAGTAGGAAAGGAGAAGTCCTACTCCTACTAGGAGGAGGATTCCTCCTCCTTGGCGCGCCCCAAGGGGCCGGCCGGCCTCCCCCCTTGCTCCTTTATATACGGGGGCGGGGGGGCACCCCTTAGACACACAAGTTGATCTACGGATTGTTCCTTAGCCGTGTGTGGTGCCCCCCTCCACCATATTCCACCTCGGTCATATCGTCGTGGAGTTTAGGCGAAGCCCTGCGCCGGTAGAACATCATCATCGTCACCATGCCGTCATGCTGACGGAACTCATCTCCGGAGCTCGGCTGGATCGGAGGCCGGAGATCGTCATCGAGCTGAACGTGTGCTGAACTCGGAGGCCCCGTACGTTCGGTGCTTGGATCGGTCGGATCGTGAAGACGTACGACTACATCAACCGCGTTGTGTTAACGCTTCCGCTTACGGTCTATGAGGGTACGTGGACGAACACTCTCCCCTCTCGTTGCTATGCCATCACCATGATCTTGCGTGTGCGTAGGAAATTTTTTGAAATTACTACGTTCCCCAACAGTGGCATCCGAGCCTAGGTTTTATGCGTTGATGTTATATGCACGAGTAGAACACAAGTGAGTTGTGGGCGATACAAGTCATACTGCTTACTTGCATGTCATACTTTGGTTCGGCGGTATTGTGAGATGAAGCGGCCCGGACCGACATTACGCGTACGCTTACGCGAGACTGGTTTCACCGTTACGAGCACTCGTGCTTAAAGGTGGCTGGCGGGTGTCTGTCTCTCTCACTTTAGCTGAATCGAGTGTGGCTATGCCCGGTCCTTGCAAAGGTTAAAACAGCACCAACTTGACGAACTATCGTTGTGGTTTTGATGCGTAGGTAAGAACGGTTCTTGCTAAGCCCGTAGCAGCCACGTAAAATTTGCAACAACAAAGTAGAGGACGTCTAACTTGTTTTTGCAGGGCATGTTGTGATGTGATATGGTTAAGACATGATGCTATATTTTATTGTATGAGATGATCATGTTTTGTAACCGAAGTTATCGGCAACTGGCAGGAGCCATATGGTTGTCGCTTTATTGTATGAAATGCAAACGCCCTGTAATTGCTTTACTTTATCACTAAGCGGTAGCGATAGTCGTAGAAGCAATAGATGGCGTAACGACAACGATGCTACGATGGAGATCAAGGTGTCGCGCCGGTGACGATGGTGATCACGACGGTGCTTCGAAGATGGAGATCACAAGCACAAGATTATGATGGCCATATCATATCACTTATATTGATTGCATGTGATGTTTATCCTTTATGCATCTTATCTTGCTTTGATTGACGGTAGCATTTTAAGATGATCTCTCACTAAAATTATCAAGTGTTCTCCCTGAGTATGCACCGTTGCCAAAGTTCGTCGTGCCCAGACACCACGTGATGATCGGGTGTGATAAGCTCTACGTCCATCTACAACGGGTGCAAGCCAGTTTTTGCACACGCGGAATACACAGGTTATACTTGACGAGCCTAGCATATGCAGATATGGCCTCGGAACACGGAGACCGAAAGGTCGAGCGTGAATCATATAGTAGATATGATCAACATAGTGATGTTCACCATTGAAAACTACTCCATCTCACGTGATGATCGGTTATGGTTTAGTTGATTTGGATCACGTAATCACTTAGATGACTAGAGAGATGTCTGTCTAAGTGGGAGTTCTTAAGTAATATGATTAACTGAACTTAAATTTATCATGAACTTAGTACCTGATAGTATTTTGCTTGTCTATGTTTGTTTGTAGATAGATGGCTCAAGCTGTTGTTCCGTTGAATTTTAATGCGTTCCTTGAGAAAGCAAAGTTGAAAGATGATGGTAGCAATTACACGGACTGGGTCCGTAACCTGAGGATTGTCCTCATTGCTGCACAGAAAATTTACGTCCTGGAAGCACCGCTGGGTGCCAGGCCTGCTGCTGATGCAACTGACGACGTTAAGAACGTCCGGCAGAGCAAAGCTGATGACTACTCTATAGTTCAATGTGCCATGCTTTACGGCTTAGAACCGGGCCTTCAACGACGTTTTGAACGTCATGGAGCATATGAGATGTTCCAGGAGTTGAAGTTAATATTTCAAGCAAATGCCCGGATTGAGAGATATGAAGTCTCCAATAAGTTCTACAACTGCAAGATGGAAGAGAATAGTTCTGTCAGTGAGCATATACTCAAAATGTCTGGGTATAATAATCACTTGATTCAACTGGGAGTTAATCTTCCGGATGATAGCGTCATTGACAGAATTCTCCAATCACTGCCACCAAGCTACAAGAGCTTTGTGATGAACTATAATATGCAAGGGATGAACAAGACTATTCCCGAGCTCTTCGCAATGCTAAAAGCTGCGGAGGTAGAAATCAAGAAGGAGCATCAAGTGTTGATGGTCAACAAGACCACTAGTTTCAAGAAAAAGGGCAAAGGGAAGAAGAAGGGGAACTTCAAGAAGAACAACAAGCAAGTTGCTGCTCAAGAGAAGAAACCCAAGTCTGGTCCTAAGCCTGAAACTGAGTGCTTTTACTGCAAGCAGACTGGTCACTGGAAGCGGAACTGCCCCAAGTATTTGGCGGATAAGAAGGATGGCAAAGTAAACAAAGGTATATGTGATATACATGTTATTGATGTGTACCTAACTAGAGCTCGTAGTAGCACCTGGGTATTTGATACTGGTTCTGTTGCTAATATTTGCAACTCGAAACAGGGACTACGGAATAAGCGAGCACTGGCCAAGGACGAGGTGACAATGCGCGTGGGAAACGGTTCCAAAGTCGATGTGATCACGGTCGGCACGCTACCTATACATCTACCTTCAGGATTAGTTTTAGACCTGAATAATTGTTATTTGGTGCCAGCGTTGAGCATGAACATTATATCTGGATCTTGTTTGATGCGAGACGGTTATTCATTTAAATCAGAGAATAATGGTTGTTCTATTTATATGAGTAATATCTTTTATGGTCATGCACCCTTGAAGAGTGGTCTATTTTTATTAAATCTCGATAGTAGTGATACACATATTCATAGTGTTGAGACCAAAAGATGCAGAGTTGATAATGATAGTGCAACTTATTTGTGGCACTGCCGTTTGGGTCATATCGGTGTAAAGCGCATGAAGAAACTCCATACTGATGGACTTTTGGAATCACTTGATTATGAATCACTTGGTACTTGCGAACCGTGCCTTATGGGCAAGATGACTAAAACGCCGTTCTCCGGAACTATGGAGCGAGCAACTGATTTGTTGGAAATCATACATACTGATGTTTGTGGTCCAATGAATGTTGAGGCTCGCGGCGGGTATCGTTATTTTCTCACCTTCACAGATGATTTAAGCAGATATGGGTATATCTACTTAATGAAACACAAGTCTGAAACATTTGAAAAGTTCAAAGAATTTCAGAGTGAAGTGGAAAATCATCGTAACAAGAAAATAAAGTTTCTACGATTTGATCGTGGAGGAGAATATTTGAGTTACGAGTTTGGTCTACACTTGAAACAATGTGGAATAGTTTCGCAACTCACGCCACCTGGAACACCACAACGAAATGGTGTGTCCGAACGTTGTAATCATACTTTACTAGATATGGTGCGATCTATGATGTCTCTTACTGATTTACCGCTATCGTTTTGGGGTTATGCTTTAGAGACGGCCGCATTCACGTTAAATAGGGCACCATCAAAATCCGTTGAGACAACGCCTTATGAACTATGGTTTGGCAAGAAACCAAAGTTGTCGTTTCTTAAAGTTTGGGTCTGCGATGCTTATGTGAAGAAACTTCAACCAGATAAGCTCGAACCCAAATCGAAGAAATGTGTCTTCATACACTACAAGAAATATGTCAACTTATGACCACCACTATTGGTCACTGAAAGGTCACAAATTTCCATTTATGACCTTTTTGTGACCAAAAACAGAAGGTCAAAAGCTGGCCGTCGTAAACTGACTATAGCGACCTTTCTTCTAGAATGGTCAAAGACGTTTACGACCAAAATATTCCTACTGTGGCGTTTTGGTCACTAGCAACCTCCCCCAGGCCACGTAGGCATCCAGCGTGTCAAGCTGATGTGGCACAAGATTCAGCCCGGTCCAATTCGATTTTCTACATGGGCCGAGCCCAACAATTCGGCCTATTTGTGTTTTTTCTGTCTGTCAATTTTTGGTTGGGTTCATGGGCCAAGCCCAATATTGCAGCCTTTTTATTGTTGGGTTGTGGCCTTTTTGTCTAAACGAATTTAGTTTTTTTTTCAAAAGAAGGGTCCACTAGTCAGATGGGTCCCAGTTGTCAGGTTCTAGTAACAGGTTTCAATTTGTCAGGTAAGTGGGTCCCATCTATCAGACTCATATTCTTCATATTTCAAGCAGTATTCAGATTCGCAGAGACAAAAAACACACATAATACTTAAACAAGAGCAACCAGATCACATAATACAATACTTTACAAGCTCTATCCGTGCCAGTACAAAGGGCCATGTATAATACAATACTTTACAAGCTCTACAAGTGTAATATAGTACTACTTCACAAGCTCCTGGACTCGCTGGACTCTCTCATATTTCTATGCAACTTCAATAGGACAAAAACTTCGGTAGTCAGTGCTGGAACCATAGTTAGATGAACAACACGCCGGACTCGCTCGACGGCGATAGTTAGGGCTGAGACCAAACAAAACAACAACATGGCTTCCTTTGTCATCCTGTTACATGAATCAGAAAAGAATGAGAAAAACTGGGGCAGATATATTATGAACAGACCATTCAACATTCAGCTAGTACCATGCTTTTTGTTGTCGAGCTAGTTAAAATGAGATAGTAGTTCATATAAGAAACAGAGAAACAATATGAATATGCATACCGAGAAACAATATGAATATGCATGGCACATATGCAGGTTGTGCAAAAAAACTGCACTACAACACATTGCGCCTAAAACAAAATACCATTCTACTATCACGACCATACATTCAACTGGCAAGATCTAACAATACTCGTCAGCACACACATACTAAACTTCACAAAAACAGGAGAGAATAAAGGGAACCAAGGAAGATACCTGTGGATGATAGTGTCGACGATGATCTGGATTGAGTTAGCATTGATGAGGAAGTGGATGGTGTCCATGGTGTGCTTTAGATGCACACAGCCATGAGCTTCTTGCCGCTGTTGCATCCGTTCGCTCGATGATGGGTACCAATGCATCCAAGTAGAACAAAACCACCAACATTAACCCACAGCTTCAAGTACAAGCAAGTATATATCAAGTGACAGTGAAAACAAGTTGAGAAAAACACTGTAAATATCTATTTCATGTCATGCAGAATTCAAACCAAATAAACCTATGCATACGGAGGTGAAATATTACAAAGAAAGCACTCCTCAGGTAGCATGCATACAAAGTCTCTGTGTTGGCAGTAGTAAATACTCTCTGTGTTAGCAGTAGTAAAACTCATGCAGTACCAAGTTAACAACTTTGAGTCAGAAAAGCTAGAAGTGTCTCTTAAGAGAGACCAGAACTTAGAATTAAGGCACATATCATAATTTGAACAGCATCAGCACCATGGTAGTAACAATTAACATTAGTAGGACATCAATGGGGCACAACTTAGTTAACTGCAGACGGATGGACAGACAATTACCTTCTCGAGGCAGGGGCGAGCGTCCTTGAAGTTGAGGAAGATGAGCGTGAGGGCAGTGCTAATGGCACTCCAGGACATGTTGAGGCTGAGCAGCAGCGCCACAAGCATGCCCAAGGTGATGGTGTACATGCCGAAGGTGATTTTCTCCCCAGATTCAATGCATGGAACAGCTCCCTTCCGTTCCCAACAGCAGCAAGGTACTGGTGCTATTGCTGTGCAAAGAAAAATCTTGTAAGCATGATAGAAGGTTGGGATGGCAGGAAGTGAAAATCCTGTCTAACAACATGAGCAGAGCACTGGTTATAAGCATGATAGAAGGCTGGGTGAAGAATATACGAAACTGAACCAATCAATTCAATTCAAAGGGTGTATCTTGTGTAAATGATGCTAGCAATCTCAGTTTCATGCATATATATATAGTAGAAATTTTATTAGATGATCCTAACTCCATACTTAACTGATATTCATTCCTCAGAATACTCAACAGAGAGTATCACTACTAGGGAAAAGGCTATACACAGAATCTTAGCAGCAGCGCGGTTCAAAAAACAGCGCTAGTGCTATTTAGTAGTAGCGAGCTACTAGAAACCGCGCTACAGACACAAACTTAGCAGTAGCGCCTGTTGAAGAAAAAGCGCTACTACTAATATTCCCATTGGTAGAATGCTAGGCTACGAATAGCAGTAGCGATCTTAGCAGAAACGCGCTACTGCTACATCATAGTTAGCAGCGCGTTTCCAGCGAAGAGCGCTACTACTAACAAAAATAAAATAAGATGATAAACAAATAGAAATTTAAATGAAAATGAAAGAAATAGAAAAAGGAGAAAGGGAAAAATAAAATGTAAAGCAAAATAAACGAAAAAGTGAAAAATCGGAGGAAGGCATAGCAGCAGCGTTTGTTTGTAAGAGGCGCTATAGCTAACGTAGCTGCAGCGCGTGCCCTAGACCCCCGCTATAGAAACAGAATAGGAAATTAGCTATAGCAGTAGCGCGTTTTGACGAAAGCGCTATAGCTAACTTAGCTATAGCGCGTTTTGCGAAACGCGCTACCGCTATGTTTGACTTAGCCAAAAAACCGTTTCCCCCGCCCCGGCCACCACTTCCCCCAAATCCCTCAAACCCACCCCGCGCGCGCCGCCGTCTCCCCGATTCGTCGCCCCACACTTCGCCGCCGCCGACGTCGCGCGCCACCAGAGCCGTGCGCCGTCGACGACACCGGAGCCGCCCCCAACGCCACGGAGCCGCGCGGCCTCGTTGACGCCACCGGAGCCGCCGTCGACGCCACCTTCCTCGCCGTCACCGGAGACGCCCCTGCCTCCCTCGCCGTCACCGGAGACGCCCCTGCCTCCCTCGCCACCACACTACCTCCGTCGCCACCACCGGAGCCATCATCTGTAAGCCCCCACCCCTCCTCTCTCTCTCATGCATAGGTTAGCCAGTTTTTAATTAGGTTAATTATCTAGGTTTTAGGGCAAAAATTTAGTTAGGGCATTGACAGAGAAGTAGTTAGGTTAACTAGTTTAATTAGGTTAATTATCTAGGTTAGTGCAAAAACTTAGTTAGGGCTTTGACAGAGAACTAGTCAGGTTAACTAGTTTAATTAGGTTAATTACCCATGTTAATTAGTGCAAAAATTTATTTTAGGCTTTGACAGAGAACTAGCTGCGTTAACTAGTTTAATTAGGGTTAATTATCTAGGTAAACTAGATTAACTAACTAGGTTAAATAGGTAGGTTAATTAGGTTCGTTGGATTAAGAAGCTAGGTTAAGTAGATTGGCAAAGGTTTTTGATTTTTCAAAAGCCCACTATTTTTCAAGGAAAAGAATTTAGGCAAATTTTATTTTTCATTGAAGTGGTCATGTCATATCTTTTCATTGAAGTTGTTCGATTGTGCCCAAGTGGTGGCTTTGTTGTTTCCAGGGAATGATGCTGAGTGGCCTATGTTTTGCCGGAATGTTGATTCATTTCTATTCCGGCAAATTTCAGGTTCTCGATTTGTCCACTTTTTAGCAAAGGTCATGCCGAAATTTCCCGTGAATTTCGGCATGACTTGTGCTACAAACTAGGACATATCGAGTGCCCAGGATTTGCCGCACCAAGAAGGAGTCAACATTCCTGCAAAACAATAGTCCTTTTTTATGTCATTATTCATTTTATTAGGTCTAGAATTAATTGACTAGATTTAATCATAGGAAACATGGCTAGCAACGATGAAGGACAGGGTTCTGGTGATTGCGACGACGTCTACCGGGCGGCAGACGAATTTTTTAGCTTTACCGACGATCAACAGATGTTGTTGCGGGGCCCGGCATCGGGGACTGAGACCGACACGCAGACCGGTGCTGAGACCGATACGCAGACCGGTGCTGAGACTGACACCAGCGCTGAGATTCAGACCGGCATCGAGACCGGTGCTGAGACCGGTGCTGCCTCGGGGAGCGGATCCGGTGTAGCACCGGAAGCGAAGAGGCAACGGGTTCCTAACAAACTCAGGACTACTAGACTGGTGGTCACGGAGGTGGACAACGGCAATTTTGAGCCAAAGGCGCCCGAGGAAGCGCGCGCGTGCTACGGCAATCAAATAGGCCGCATCATACGGACAACCGCCACCATCAACGATGAGAATCTAAAGAAGATAGAAAATATGAGGAGCTCCCTCCTAAAGAAGTTACACCAGATATTCTTGTTCCCGGGCCGGAATGAGAAGGATTATGAAGATCCAGACAATGACCCGGCAATGAAGAAGATAAACAAACACGCCATGACCAAGTTTAGCAACGCGTTGGCTGCCAGGAAAAATCGAGTGAAAGCAAAGATCAACGACGGGGAACCCTACTCCGAGATTGTAAAGGAAAGTTCGACAATCACGGAAGAGCAGTTTCAAATATTCAAGGAGGCTTGCGAGGCCGAAGCTGCCAAAGAAAAGTCTAAGTACATGAAGGGGCTTCAAAAGAGGAACATTGGGACCCACCACCTCGGAAGCCGTGGTTACGGCGGAAAGAGGTCCAAATGGGCCAAGGAGGACGCGGAAGCCGCGAGTCTGGGCATCCCAGACCCCTTGGCGGATTTCACCGTCCCGCAGGAGTGTGACTTCCTTCGGGCCCGCCACCGTTGGGACCCACTGAAGAAGGTTTATGAGACAACACCGGTCATTACGGAGTTCATGAGACTACTGGTAATTTTAGTTTCTGATCAATTCGACTGCACACGTTAGTCATATTTGTAAACGATCCTTGTGCCTTTTGCAGAGAGAGCAACGCCGGATTGCGGCCGAAAGCGACTCGCCGTCTGAGGCATTGGCGAGGCCCAAGTGGGACACTCCATTCAACCGGGCGTTGAACATATTGAAACGACAACCGGTGGATACTCGACCGTCGTATGGACGCGTGCACGGTGTCGGAGACGGCGCCACGTGGAAGAAGTACTACCGTGAGACCACGGAGGAGAGAAAGGAAAGACGGAGGTTAACTGAAGAAAGCATCGACAAGAAGGTTGAGATTGCGGTTGAGAGGAAATCATCTCAGACAGTCGCAACAGCGGTAGCTGCCGCAAAACAGGCGATTGCAGATTTATCTACTTCCTTGGTGACGGGCGTTCACACTTGGACAAGGGAAAATCCAAAAAAAATGCAGAGGACTTTCCCCTTGCTGACTTCTTGGCAGCACATGCTCCCGCACCGGCTCCCGCACCTGCTCCCGCACCGGCTCCCGCACCTGCTCCCGCACCTGCTTCCGCACCGGCTCCCGCACCTGCTCCCGCACCGGCTCCTGCACCAGCTGCCGCACCGGACGTGCTCGGTGGTGCCTCCTCTTTGGCTGAGCTCCACGCCCTCACGGTATCTTCCACACCGGCCCCCTTCAATATAAATGTATAATCTCCCGTTTTCGTTGCCTTTCGGATGTCTCACGTCGCAGACTTTTATTTGCAGGCCGACGAAACCCCGTGCACCATATTGTACACCATCGGCGAACAGAAGGTGGACGTGGGGAAGGGGACGATAATGGAGCCGAAGGAACCATTGTTCCACAGCCGGCCGATCCCCCCGAATGTCTTCAAGGTTTCCGTGGCCAGTGTCAAACCGGGCCACGAGAATTTGCCTCCTCTAATACTAGTGGGGGATGACGACGAGACCCCGCGGCGGCTTGGTGATTGTTGCAATGGGTGGGTCCTGTTGTGGCCAAAGAGTCTGCTTCGTCTGGAGGCGGCCGGGAGCACACCCACGAGCACGCAGCCTCAGCAAAGTATGAACATCAACACCCCACCTACCCAATTAGCGTCGGGTGTCGGGTTGGGTGATAGCGGACGGGGTAAGCAGGTGGCTCCATTAGAGGCTGATGACGTCGCCATGGATGAGGATGAGGATGACGATGGCGCTGAACAGTATGTCTATACTGGCGCCTCCTCAGGGTTTGAGCATCATGAGTCGGTGCCTGAATTACCGTCTCAACGTGTTATTGACGACCATCCGGTGGTAAAGAAGCCTAGGAAGAGAGCGAGGAAAGGCAAAAAAGCTGATTCTATGATCCAGCCGCCTCAGCAGCCTCGGCTTCGGGACCGTGTAGATATCCCCGATGCGGATAAATGGCATATCCCCGGTAAACCAATCCTACCTGAAACAGCGCTACGGGCCAGATTCGGCGATCTGAGGAGACTTCATGACGATGTGCTGCGGGTAGAGAAAGGCCTCATCGCCTCAAAAGATCCAGGATACCCACTCTACGTGGTTAATGTTCCGCAGCAAATGTCGTACGTCAAGGGCTTCCCCGCGGATAAGTTCTTCCTCCGACTCGATTACATATTCGACATGTTTCACGTGAAGAAGCTGGATTTTACTTTTGTCCGCCTTTATGCCTTGCACATGAGCTACATCATTGGGGTTGAGCAGATAGCTCATATCTGTGTCACTGACCCGTACTACATGCACGAGGCCTTCTTGGGAGTCTGTGCACAGCATCGTGAATACGCGAGGGATTACATCGTCAGTTTCATGCTTGCCAATAAGGACAAGGAGGCGATTCTCGTGCCTTATCATCCCGTGTAAGTCATCCGCGCTGCTATCCTTCCTTCGATTTCAATAATTCATTTGCACGGTGGAGGCTAATTAATTTGAGGTGTACTTATTTTGCGCAGCGGCGGGCGCGCCGTCCTCATCATCCTCTACCCCCGATTCTCCCACGCTCTTTACTTGGACTCGTCGAAGAACATTCTCAAAAAGGATTACACCCACATCAAAGATGTTCTCGACGGTGCTATGTTTTACTACCAAGCAAGGGGTGGAGATGTTAGGGACAAGAAGAAAAGGGGCGGCAGGCACGCCTTCAGCCATAAGACCGACTTCTGCTGCATCCAGCAACCGAACGATTCTCTTAATGATGGATTCTATGTCCTACACCACATGCTGGAGTACCGACGGGATCACCAGAACCTTCACATGGCACCTAGATCTAGCGATGCCCATATTCTGCAATGGGCAAAGGACATAGGAGATATCGAGGATCATCGACTTCGAGCTGAGTTCTATAACATCCAGCGCGAACTTGCCCAAATCATCATGAATGAGGTCGTCGGAAAAACAGGGATGTTCCATGCAGAAGGACAAATGTCGCGGGAAGACGTCCGAACATGGATAGCCTCTCAGCGTCTCGACATGAAGCCTTTCACAAAGCTCGATGACTATCTCCCTGACTTGGATGGATGGCACGACATGCTGGAGTGATTGTCGATATATGACAATGTGTCCGTTTAGTCCATAGTTTCTTTTATGACAAAACTTTGAGTTATGCACGGTGAAACTTTATTTGTGATGTAATTAAACCGTCCTCCTCGACTAGCGAAAATCACTCTAGTTAGGTCATTTGGGTACGATGAACTTTGTTATTTATGCTTATGATATGTTGTTTCTATTTTTGCCAAGTCTGTCTCTTTGTGTTGCTCAACTATATATGTTGCATATCATCGACTCATGTGGCGATGCAGGTGCATAGATCATAAATGGTGAAGAAGTGCTACGCCAGGAGTATATATACGACAAGTGGCCGGAGTGAAAGGCCAAGGTGTACCGGTTTTCGGTTTCCGAGCGACACGCAGTACTTAGTTTAGGTTCACGCTAATGCGAGAGAGGGATACGAACTCATGTACTCAAAGTGATAGCTATTCTCATGTATATCATTGTTTAGATGGATGACGATGTATTTGCAAGTAATCGAGACTTGTATCGCTATTTTCGAGATTGATGACGAGATCGAGACCACTTTGTGTTGGATGATGATTATGATGATGACATGATTTGATGAGACTAATTGTATGTATATGCTATGATTACATTTGTATGTGGATGATATGCTAAAGATTATTGTATAAAGCCTATTCAAATGCAAAACAAATAAAAAACACATTTGCAGGGAAAAAAACTAATAAAACTAGTAGTAGCGAGGGGTGGATTTAGCAGTAGCGCCGGCTTACCAGTAGCGCTTACACCAAAACGGCGCTGCAGCTAATACCAGTAGCGACCTTTTCTGAACCGCGCTGCAGCTATTCGTGTGTAGCAGTAGCGTGTGTCAACACGCGCTACTGCTACACGTTAGCTGTAGCGCCTTATTAGTAGCGCTGGTACCCGCGCTACTGAGGGTGCCCAAACCCGCGCTGCTGCTAGGCTTTTCCCTAGTAGTGTATTCCCTGCCACAAGCAGCAAGATGAGCAGGGTTTGGGCGAGATCCAGCGAGGTGCAGGGCTGCTCGTTGGGTAACTAGTACCTGGATGTATGGAGTGAGGAGGGAGAGCTGCAGCATACTAATCTTGGGCGTGAAGAGTGGAAACTACCATATATTGCCCAAGAATTGAACCCAGCTTTGACATGCATGCTGCAATTCAACTCCATTGGTTGTCACAGAGATATGAAAATCAACATTTTTTTGTTGCCACTTATGGATGAAGCTACTAATCAGGATTAAATGCAGACAGCAGTAGTAGTTGTAGCATAGCAGTATATATATTAATTTGACTAAACTGAACCAACACCACAAGTCTGGATACAATGAAGTTACTAGGTAGGGATCATATAACATGAGGCAGATGGATGATTAGCAAACATGCTGGGCGGCCAAGAAATGAACAGCATATAAAATACTCCTACTACTGTAGTAGTTAAGATGATGAGACAAAGGACAACAGTAGTTAAGATGATGAGACAAAGGACAGCAGCATGCAGAGTTCCTGATGCACCGGAGTGGCCCAACTCGGCTGCACCACACCGAGGCACTGTTGTTCCATCGAGCTCGACCATGTGCAGGCTTCATCATCGCCGTGGAGGTCCCGGTGGTCGTCCTGGTCCATGGAGTGTGAATCTTATTATTTCATTTCAGAGAACGTTAAACACAAATGGCATGTATATGGATCACTGTGGACAAGCAAACTTCGCTAATAAATATGAACAAGGCCTACTATAGCATAGCAGGTAAGGAGTTAGATTAACTCAAGTATTGGTGACTAATAGGCCTATTATTTCATTTCAGAGAAAGCCTGAAACACAAATGGCATGCATATAGATACCAAGGACAAGCAAACTTAGCTAATAAATATGAACAAGGTCTACTATAGCATAGCAGGCAAGTATTGGTGACAAATAGACCTATATTAAGAGTAAACAGAACTAGCTCGGAAAACAACTCTATATTAAGAGTATCATGTGTGAATGTGATACAGTAAAAAATTGCATGCTATGTACATCAAGTTAAAAGGCACAAGTTATACGGTAGCCTAAAGCAGAGCAAATGTACAGCAAGTTGATAAAAGAATGCCCAGTCATGGCAGTTGATAAAAGAAAGCACACATAGCTGAAATTACGTTGATAGAGCCTGCCAATGCATAGCATCAACAGCAAAGTGATTTTGGCTGACTAGTGCAGTTAATCAGATAGATTGTCGTGGTAATACTATACGTAGAAAAAAATACTAGCATCAGGACCCATACTTTTATTAGTGGGTCAGAATAAGACACTTATCAGTGGGTGGGAGAGAAACCCGCAACAAACACGCCGGCCGCAAAAGTCAGGCGGTCTGAAGCGTACAATATCAGGAACCAAGTATGTGCAGATTTGACTGAAGATGAACTACAGTACTGTATGAGGATTTATTTACATCTAGATAAAGGAGGAGAAGAGAAGTGAAGAGGAGGCATACATCCGGGGTAGCATACCAACTGGATCTCGTAGGTCGGTGGCGCAGCAGGCAGCCATCTCCATCTCCATCTCATCGTCTTGGCTGAACCATACGGACAGAGCCTCCGTCTCCGTCCGGGCACCCGTACGTCCACAGCGAGGAAGATCTGGTGGTCGCAGAACCACACGGATGGGCAGAAGGAGATGCTGCAGCAGGCTCATCGGCGTCGAGGGCCACCGCCGCAGCACGCTCCCCGTCCCCAGTGTGCCGCGCCCCACCGTCCATTGCATTCTTGCCGCCGTAGTTCGCCGCGGATCAGTCGGGTGCCGTCGCGGAAGGCCTTGGCGATGCTCTTGGGCGTCCTGCGTAGCCCCTCTCGGCGGTCGTCATCGCCGATCCCCACCAGCAGCGCGCGCACCGTCAGCTCCATGGTGTCCCCCGGCGCCTTCCCGACGCCGAGCTCCACCAGAAGATCCTCCTCCTCCTCGTCGTCGCACATGCACGCGGCGACAGTGGCGAGGTGGGCCTCCTCGAGCGCTCCCATGGCGGCAAACGGTGTCCTCCACGCGCGCCCACCTAGTGCTGGATCTGGCCGCTGGTGCTGGATCTGGCCGCTGCTGGATCTCGCCATGGCTGTGCGGTGCGGCTATGTTTAGGGCGCGAGCGAGGAGGGTCCGACCACGGCCGTGGGAGAGAAGGGGAGGGGAGTGGTCGCCGGTGGCCGGGGTTGGCGGAGAGGATGGAGGTCAGCGGCGGCGGGTTGGGTGGGTGGGCTGGGAATCGAGAGAGACACAGGAGGAGCGGCGCTCTCCTCGCCACTTGAGGGGGGGGGCGTGGAGACTCGGGCTCCTCGCCGTCGACGCAGGGGTGGAGGCCGGCCATGGTGCGGGGGTATGGGCGGCTAGGGTTTTGGCCAAAGGGGACGGCGGCGGTTAAGGGTGCGGGAGAGAAGGTGGAGAAGTGGGGGCGTGGGGGGCGTGGGGGTGGTTGTGTTAGGGCTAGATGGGTGAGAGGGTGAGGGGGCGAGGACTACCGTTGGATCCAGGAGCATCCAACGGTGCTTGATGCATGATCCGCATGAGATGGCTATGGCCCAATCAGAACGCAACACGCGTGTATGACTTTATGACCATCTAGTATTGGATGTTATGACCATATAAAATTGGTCGTGGTCAAATAAAAATGAAGTGTAAAATCATGTCAGCATTTTATTTTTTATGTTTTGAGTGTCCAAAATGAATTTTTTTTGTGAAGAAGCTATCAAATATTCACACGAGGTGCATCTTGGAATGACAAACAATGTTGTCTAAGAGAGTTTTCATTTTTCTTTGCACAGAAAAACCATTTTCCATTTTTCGAGTGCCCCAAATGATGTCTTTTTGTGAAGGACCTACCAAATAATTATTGCAAAATTGCACCAAATCATTTTTCTAAAATACTAGGCCATATTTAATGCACAATTGACCAAATGTTTGGGTGTAAAAAGTTTTGATCCACCTCTCGTGAAAAAGACAAATTTCCGCCTATTCAGCTGGAGCGGGTCAAATTTGAACTGTAGTTGCCTCGTAGTTTGCTCTTTATTTTTTTCAAAAATCATTTCTAGGTACATAAGTATTTATTTAATCATAGAAACATAAAAAAAATTCCAAGATTCAACCACTAGCTAGGAACGGTCATTCCCGCCGTTTTGACTGCATTTTGAAACGGGCATAAAAAATTCAAAAAAAATCAAAAAATTGGAAAACCTCTGCATTGTGTCATTATATGTGGACAAGTTTCCAGGAAAAATAACAAACTTGTAATACGGCAATTATTTTAAAAAAGTGTTCTCAGAAATGAGCTATCAAGTGTGGAGATCAATGGCTTTCAAGCCAAATGATCAATTTTGTGGCTACATTCATGGCATAGTTTGTTCTAATGATCTCATATTGTAAACAAGGGTGCATATCAGAATGGCAAACAATGTTGCCTAAGGAAGTTTTCATTTTCTTTGGACGAAAAAACCATTTTTCATTTTCCGAGTGCCCGAAATGAGGTTTTTTGTGAAGGAACTACCAAATAATTGTTGCAAAATTGGACCAAATCATTTTTCTAAAATACTAGGCCATATATAATGCACAATTGACAAAATGGTTGGGTGAAAAAAGTTTTGATCCACCTCTGATGAAAAAGACAAATTGTCGTCGATTCAGTTGGAAACGGGTCAAATTTGAACTGTAGCTGCCTCGTAGTTTGCTATTTATTTTTTTCCAAAAATCATTTATAGGTACATAAGTATCTATTTAATCATAGAAACATAAAAAAAATTCCAAGATTAAACCACTAGCTAGGAACGGTCATTCCCGCCGTTTTGACCGCATTTTGAAACGGGCATAAAAAATTAAAAAAAAATCAAATAATTGGGAAACCTTCGCATTGTGTCATTATATGTGACCAAGTTTCCAAGAAAAATAATAAACTTGTAATACGGCAATTATTTTAAAAAAAGTGTTCTCAGAAACAAGCTATCAAGTGTGAAGATTCATGGCTTTCAAGCCAAATGATCAATTTTATGGCCACATTCATGGCATAGTTTGTTCAAATGATCTCATATTGTGCACAAGGGTGCATATTGGAATAGCAAACAATGTTGCCTAAGGAAGTTTTCATTTTCGTTGGACGAAAAAACCATTTTTCATTTTTCGAGTGCCCGAAAGGAGGTTTTTTTGTGAAGGAACTACCAAATAATTGTTGCAAAATTGGACCAAATCATTTTTCTAAAATACTAGGCCATATATAATGCACAATTGACAAAACGGTTGGGTGAAAAAAGTTTTGATCCGCCTCTGATGAAAAAGACAAATTGTCGTCGATTTAGTTGGAAACGGGTCAAATTTGAACTGTAGCTGCCTCATAGTTTGCTCTTTATTTTTTCCAAAAATCATTTCTAGGTACGTAAGTATCTATTTAATCATAGAAACACCAAAAAAATTCCAAGATTCAACCACTAGCTAGGAACGGTCAAGCCCGCCGTTTTGACCGCATTTTGAAACGGGCATAAAAAATTCAAAAAAAATCAAAAAATTGGATAACCTTCGCATTGTGTCATTATATGTGACCAAGTTTCCAGGAAAAATAATAAACTTGTAATACGGTAATTATTTTAAAAAAGTGTTCTCAGAAATGAGCTATCAAGTGTGAAGATTCATGGCTTTCAAGCCAAATGATCAATCTTATGGCCACATTCATGGCATATTTTGTTCAAATGATCTCATATTGTGCACAAGGGTGCATATTGGAATAGCAAACAATGTTTCCTAAGGAAGTTTTCATTTTCGTTGGACGAAAAAACCATTTTCCATTTTTCGAGTGCCCGAAAGGAGGTTTTCTTGTGAAGGAACTACCAAATAATTGTTGCAAAATTGGACCAAATAATTTTTATAAAATACTAGGCCATATTTAATGCACAATTGACAAAATGGTATTGTGTAAATTTTTTTGATCCACCTCTCGTGAAAAAGACAAATTTCTGCCGATTCAGTTGGAAGCGGGTCAAATTTGAACTGCAGTTGCCTCATAGTTTGCTATTTATTTTTTCCAAAAATCATTTCTAGTTACATAAGGACCTATTTAATCATAAATACATGGTTTGGTGGCGATACGTCGAGGTTTGGGCGGTGGCCGAGGGCCCCAACTCTAGAGCGCGTAAACTCGCATGCCCGCCGCGTGGTCACCGCATGACCGTGGCGTTGCCATGTGTTCTGGGAGGCCTAGGCATGTCTAGTGGGTTGGGCACTCCCTAGGTTGGTGCTAGGAAGAAAATTACAACATAAGATTCTCACAAGGAGACCAATCGATGCTCAAACATGAATTAGCAGCCAAGTGTTTGATTAGCGGTACGGGAAATGTACATGGCTAATGGGCGTGAGTTTTGGCTGAGGATGATCAGTTACTAAGAAGACCGTTTTCACAAATTTTCAGCTCAAAAGGAGGAGCCTAGGTGGTACTTGCTTTGCAAACCACCACACTGGACATAAATACGAATGTTGAAGCTCGGCTCAAAATAATGAATGGATTGAGCTGAAATTTGGTGGAGGATGGTTATTTGGGCATAGGAAAGCACTGTAGAAAATGGATACTATTTGGACATGCCAAAGTGGTACTTCCTTCACAAACTGTTACTTTGAACAAAATAGGAAAATGAATATTTTTGAATTATTTTTGAACTAGGCAAGGAAGGTTTTTACATATTTGACGAAGATATGACCCAAAGAATTTATGAGATTTTTGGGGGAATTTTGGGAATGACAGAAATATAGGTTGCTTCACAACCTAGGGCAAAAACTGCCACATGGACATGACACACAGGCAAAACTAATGAGGTGGCGCCTAGTCATAGCAACCCACCACAATTTACAAGGCTATGACCATCTATATTGGTCGTTAACAACTAGAAATGAGGCAGCGGACTAGCGTTGTTAGCTTTATGACCATTTCATGTAAGGAAATTATGACCTTTCTGACCAAAATGGTCGCAATGGTTTAGGGTTTGGAGCCCCTCGAACAGCTTTTGACCAATTGGTCTCAAATGGTCATAAATCTATGACCAATTCTTCCAGGGTCACTGACAGAAGGTCATAAGTTGACATATTTCTTGTAGTGATAGGATACCCAAAAGAGACTGTTGGGTACACCTTCTATCACAGATCCGAAGGCAAGACATTCGTTGCTAAGAATGGATCCTTTCTAGAGAAGGAGTTTCTCTCGAAAGAAGTGAGTAGGAGGAAAGTAGAACTTGATGAGATAATTGTATCTACTCCCTTATTGGAAAGTAGTTCATCACGAGAACCGGTTCCTGTGACAACTACACCAATTAGTGAGGAAGCTAATGATAATGATCATGAAACTTCAGATCAAGTTTCTACTGAACCTCGTAGGTCTACCAGAGTAAGATCCGCACCAGAGTGGTACGGTAATCCTATTCTGGAAGTCATGTTACTTGACCATGATGAACCTACGAACTATGAGGAAGCGATGATGAGCCCAGATTCCGCAAAATGGCTAGAAGCCATGAAATCCGAGATGGGATCCATGTATGAAAACAAAGTATTGACTTTGGTTGACTTGCCCGATGATCGGCAAGCCATTGAGTATAAATGGATCTTTAAGAAGAAGACTGACGCTAATGGTAATGTAACTGTCTATAAAGCTCGACTTGTTGCAAAAGGTTTTCGACAAGTTCAAGGGGTTGACTACGATGAGACTTTCTCACCCGTAGCGATGCTTAAGTCTGTCCGAATCATGTTAGCTATTGCTGCATTTCATGATTATGAAATTTGGCAAATGGATGTCAAGACTGCATTCTTGAAATGGATTTCTAGAAGAAGAGTTGTATATGATGCAGCCGGAAGGTTTTGTTGATCCAAAAGGTGCTGACAAAGTGTGCAAGCTCCAGCATTCCATTTATGGACTGGTGCAAGAATCTCGGAGTAGGAATAAACGCTTTGATAGTGTGATCAAAGCATATGGTTTTATACAGACTTTTGGAGAAGCCTGTATTTACAAGAAAGTGAGTGGGAGCTCTGTAGCATTTCTAATTTTATATGTAGATGACATATTATTAATTGGAAATGATATAGAGTTTCTGGATAGCATAAAGGGATACTTGAATAAAAAATTTTCAATGAAAGACCTCGGTGAAGCTGCTTACATATTGGGCATCAAGATCTATAGAGATAGATCAAGACGCTTAATAGGACTTTCACAAAGCACATACCTTGACAAAATTTTGAAAAAGTTCAAAATGGATCAGGCAAAGAAAGGATTCTTGCCTGTGCTACAAGGTGTGAAGTTGAGTCAAACTCAATGCCCGACCACAGCAGAAGATAGAGAGAAAATGAAAAATGTTCCCTATGCTTCAGCCATAGGCTCTATCATGTATGCAATGTTGTGTACCAGACCTGACGTATGCTTAGCAATAAGCTTGGCAGGAAGGTACCAAAGTAATCCAGGAGTGGATCACTGGACAGCAGTCAAGAACATCCTGAAATACCTGAAAAGGACTAAGGATATGTTTCTCGTATATGGAGGTGACAAAGAGCTAGTCGTAAACGGTTACGTCGATGCAAGCTTTGACACTGATCCGGACGATTCTAAATCGCAAACCGGATATGTGTTTTTATTAAATGGTGGAGCTGTAAGTTGGTGCAGTTCTAAACAAAGCGTCGTGGCGGGATCTACATGTGAAGCGGAGTACATAGCTGCTTCTGAAGCAGCAAATGAAGGAGTCTGGATGAAGGAGTTCATTTCCGATCTAGGTGTCATACCTAGTGCATCGGGACCAATGAAGATCTTCTGTGACAATACTGGTGCAATTGCCTTGGCAAAGGAATCCAGATTTCACAAGAGGACCAAGCACATCAAGAGACGCTTCAATTCCATTCGGGACCAAGTCCAAGTGGGAGACATAGAGATTTGCAAGATACATACAGATCTGAATGTTGCAGACCCGTTGACTAAGCCTCTCTCACGAGCAAAACATGATCAGCACCAAGACTCCATGGGTGTTAGAATCATTACTATGTAATCTAGATTATTGACTCTAGTGCAAGTGGGAGACTGAAGGAAATATGCCCTAGAGGCAATAATAAAGTTATTATTTATTTCCTCATATCATGATAAATGTTTATTATTCATGCTAGAATTGTATTAACCGGAAACATGATACATGTGTGAATACATAGACAAACATATAGTCACTAGTATGCCTCTACTTGACTAGCTCATTAATCAAAGATGGTTATGTTTCCTGACCATAGACATGTGTTGTCATTTGATTAATGGGATCACATCATTAGGAGAATGATGTGATTGACATGACCCATTCCGTTAGCCTAGCACTTGATCGTTTAGTATACTACTATTGCTTTCTTCATGACTTATATAAAGTTCCTGCAACTATGAGATTGTGCAACTCCCGTTTACCGGAAGAACACTTTGTGTGCTACCAAACGTCACAATGTAACTGGGTGATTATAAAGGTGCTCTATAGGTGTTTCCGAAGGTACATGTTGAGTTGGCATAATTCGAGATTAGGTTTTGTCACTCCAATTGTCGGAGAGGTATCTCTGGGCCCTCTCGGTAATACTCATCACCTAAGCCTTGCAAGCATTGTAACTAATAAGTTAGTTATGAGATGATGTATTATGGAACGAGTAAAGAGACTTGCCAGTAACGAGATTGAACTAGGTATTGGATACCGACGATCAAATCTCGGGCAAGTAACATACCGATGACAAAGGGAACAACGTATATTGTTATGCGGTTTGACCGATAAAGATCTTCGTAGAATATGTAGGAACCAATATGGGCATCCAGGTCCCGCTATTGTTTATTGACCGAGAATAGTTCTAGGTCATGTCTACATAGTTCTCGAACCCGTAGGGTCCGCACGCTTAACGTTACGATGACAGTTTTATTATGAGTTTATAAGTTTTGATGTACCGAAGTTTGTTCGGAGTCCCGGATGTGATCACGGACATGACGAGGAGTCTCGAAATGGTCGAGACATAAAGATTGATATATTGGACGACTATATTCGGACACCGGAATTGTTCCGGGTGATTTCGGAGAAAACCGGAGTGCCGGGGGGGTTACCGGAACCCCCCGGGAGAGTATTGGGCCTTATGGGCCTTAGGGGAAAGGAGAGAGGGGTGGCCAGCATGGGCCACGCGCCCCCTCCCCCCTCTGGTCCGAATTGGACTAGGAGGGGGGCGGCGCCCCCCTTTCCTTCCCCCTCTCCCCCTTCCTTCCCCCTCCTAGTAGGAGTAGGAAAGGAGAAGTCCTACTCCTACTAGGAGGAGGATTCCTCCTCCTTGGCGCGCCCCAAGGGGCCGGCCGGCCTCCCCCCTTGCTCCTTTATATACGGGGGCGGGGGGGCACCCCATAGACACACAAGTTGATCTACGGATCATTCCTTAGCCGTGTGTGGTGGCCCCCTCCACCATATTCCACCTCGGTCATATCGTCACAGAGTTTAGGCGAAGCCCTGCGCCGGTAGAACATCATCATCGTCACCACGCCGTCGTGCTGACGGAACTCATCTCCGGAGCTCGGCTGGATCAGAGGCCAGAGATTGTCATCGAGCTGAACGTGTGCTGAACTTGGAGGCCCCGTACGTTCAGTGCTTGGATCGGTCGGATCGTGAAGACGTACGACTACATCAACTGCATTGTGTTAACGCTTCCGCTTACGGTCTATGAGGGTACGTGGACGAACACTCTCCCCTCTCATTGCTATGCCATCACCATGATCTTGCGTGTGCGTAGGAATTTTTTTGAAATTACTACGTTCCCCAACAAAAGCATAGACCATAAACTTTCTTGAAAACTAGCAAACTTCATTCTCAGTCATCAAACAATTACAATTCATCTTTTTTTCAGGAAGGGTCTATGTCAGAGCTTTGATTTAGCAAACTCCACATACTCAACTATCATATAGTCTTTTACAATTGCTAACACTCACGCAATACTTATGGTTATGTAGTTTTAATCGGACACTGAGAAAGACATGGGCTTATAGTGTTGCCTCCTAACATATTCACCTTTGGGTGATGTTAACAATAATAGTTCATGCTAACTTACATCCAATTGGATATATATATCACGATCTTTCCTACACGAGGTACTTGCCAAAGGATAAAATGAAAAAGGGAAAGGTGAAGATCACCTTGAATCTTGCATAAAAGTAAAAGATAGGCTCTTCGTAGAGGAAAGCAGGGATTTGCAGAGGTGCTAGAGCTCGATTTTGAAATAGGGATGAAAATAATTTTGAGAGGTATGCTTTCATTGTCAACATAACAACCAAGAGTTCCAATATCTTCCATACTACATACATTATAGGCGGTTCCCAAACGGAATGGTAAAATTTTTACTCCCCCTCCACCAACAATCACGCTCCACGGCCATTCAAAACAACGGGGTACCGGACATACCAACAACAGTCCTGGGGGAGTTTTGTTTGCAATTATTTTTTGATTTGATTTTGATATTTTGATCATGGGACTGGGCATCCCGGTTACCAGCCATTTTTCTCGTGAATGATGAGCGGAGTCCACTCATCTTGAGAATAACCCACCTAGCATGGAAGATACTGACAGCCCCTAGTCGCTACATGAGCGATTCAGGCATACAAAATAGATTATTATTTGAAGGTTTAGAGTTTGGCACATGCAAATTTACTTGGAACGGTAGGTAAATACCGCATATAGGTAGGTATGGTGGACACTCATGGCAAAAACTGGGTTTAAGGATATTTGGAAGCACAAGTAGTATCTCTACTTGGTGCAAGGAATTTTGGCTAGCATGAGGGGGGAAAGGCAAGCTCAACATGTTTGAATGATCCATGATAATATACTTTAACTGAGATGTGAGAAAACATAACCCATTACGTTATCTTCCTTGTCCAACATCAACTCTTTTGCATGTCATACTTAATGAGTACTCACAATTATAAAAGATGTCTAGGATAGTATATTTATATGTGAAATCTCTCTTCCTTCAATATTCTTTCATGAATTGTTCAAATGACCAATACAATGTTTGCTAACCTTCAACCTCTACTTCTTAGATGTGAAGTCATTACTCCCAATGGGGTAAGCATATGAAACATATATAATTTCAGATTTATGACAATCAACTCATTCAACCATTTACTCATAGGATATAAGTGAAGCACACGAGTAAATGACAAACTACTCCAAAAAGATATAAGTGTAGATCAATGAGTAGCTAAATAGTTATGCAACTATGTGAAGACTCTCTCTCATTTAAGAATTTCAGATCTTGGTATCTTATTCAAACAGCAAGCAAAACAAAATAAAATGGCATCGCAAGGATAGCACAACTCATGTGAAGAAGCAAAAACTTAGGCTCAACCGATACTAACCGATAGTTGTCGAAGAAGAAAGGTGGGATGCCTAACGGGGCATCCCCAAGCTTAGATGCTTGAGACTTCTTGAAATATTATCTTGGGGTGCCTGTTGGAAATATGCCCTAGAGGCAATAATAAATTGGTTATTATTATATTTCCTTGTTCGTGATAATCGTTTATTATCCATGCTATAATTGTATTGATAGGAAACTCAGATACATGTGTGGATACATAGACAACACCATGTCCCTAGTAAGCCTCTAGTTGACTAGCTCGTTGATCAATAGATGGTTATGGTTTCCTGACCATGGACATTGGATGTCGTTGATAACGGGATCACATCATTAGGAGAATGATGTGATGGACAAGACCCAATCCTAAGCCTAGCACAGAGATCGTGTAGTTCGTATGCTAAAGCTTTTCTAATGTCAAGTATCTTTTCCTTAGACCATGAGATTGTGCAACTCCTGGATACCGTAGGAATGCTTTGGGTGTACCAAACGTCACAACGTAACTGGGTGGCTATAAAGGTGCACTACAGGTATCTCCGAAAGTGTCTGTTGGGTTGGCACGAATCGAGACTGGGATTTGTCACTTCGTGTAAACGGAGAGGTATCTCTGGGCCCACTCGGTAGGACATCATCATAATGTGCACAATGTGACCAAGGGGTTGATCACGGGATGATATGTAACGGAACGAGTAAAGAGACTTGCCGGTAACGAGATTGAACAAGGTATCGGTATACCGACGATCGAATCTCGGGCAAGTACAATGCCGTTAGACAAAGGGAATTGTATACGGGATCGATTGAGTCCTTGACATCATGGTTCATCCGATGAGATCATCGTGGAACATGTGGGAGCCGACATGGGTATCCAGATCCCGCTGTTGGTTATTGGCCGGAGAACGTCTAGGTCATGTCTGCATGGTTCCCGAACCCGTAGGGTCTACACACTTAAGGTTCGATGACGCTAGGGTTATAAAGGAAGTTTGTATGTGGTTACCGAATGTTGTTCGGAGTCCCGGATGAGATCCCGGACGTCACGAGGAGTTCCGGAATGGTCCGGAGGTAAAGATTTATATATGGGAAGTCCTATTTTGGCCACCGGAAAATGTTCGGGATTTTTCGGTATTGTACCGGGAAGGTTCTAGAAGGTTCCTGAGTGGGGCCCACCTGCATGGGGGGACCCACATGAACGTGGGTAGTGGGGGCAAGGCCCCACACCCCTGGTTAAGGCGCACCAAGATCCCCCCTTAGAAGGAATAAGATCATATCCCGAAGGGATAAGATCAAGATCCCTAAAAAGGGGGGATAACAATCGGTGGGGAAGGAAATTATGGGATTTCTTTCCTCCCACCTTGGCCAACGCACCAATGGACTTGGAGGGCAAGAAACCAGCCCCTCCACCCCTATATATAGTGGGGAGGCGCATGGGAGCTACACACGAAGTTCTGGCGCAGCCCTTCCCCTCTCCCAAGTCCTCCTCCTCTCTCGCGGTGCTTGGCGAAGCCCTGCGGGATTGCCACGCTCCTCTATCACCACCACGCCATTGTGCTGATGCTGGATGGAGTCTTCCTCAACCACTCCCTCTCTCCTTGCTGGGTCAAGGCATGGGAGACGTCACCGGGCTGTACGTGTGTTGAACGCGGAGGTGCCGTCCGTTCGGCACTAGGATCTCCGGTGATTTGGATCACGACGAGTACGACTCTTTCAACCCCGTTCTCTTGAACGCTTCCGCTTAGCGATCTACAAGGGTATGTAGATGCACTCTCCTTCCCCTCGTTGCTGGTTTCTCCATAGATAGATCTTGGTGACACGTAGGAAAATTTTGAATTTCTGCTACGTTCCCCAACAGTGGCATCATGAGCTAGGTCTATTGCGTAGATTCTTTGCACGAGTAGAACACAAAGTAGTTGTGGGCATTGATTTTGTTCAATATGCTTACCGTTACTAGTCCAATCTTGTTTCGACGGTATTGTGGGATGAAGCGGCCCGGACCGACCTTACACGTACTCTTACGTGAGACAGGTTCCACCGATTGACATGCACTTGGTGCATAAGGTGGCTAGCGGGTGCCAGTCTCTCCCACTTTAGTCGGAACGGATTCGATGAAAAGGGTCCTTATGAAGGGTAAATAGCAATTGACATATCACGTTGTTGTTTTGCGTAGGTAAGAAACGTTCTTGCTAGAAACCCATAGCAGCCACGTAAAACATGCAAACAACAATTAGAGGACGTCTAACTTGTTTTTGCAGGGTATGCTATGTGATGTGATATGGCCAAGAAGAATGTGATGAATTATATGTGATGTATGAGATTGATCATGTTCTTGTAATAGGAATCACGACTTGCATGTCTATGAGTATGACAACCGGCAGGAGCCATAGGAGTTGTCTTAATTTATTGTATGACCTGCGTGTCATTAAACAACGCCATGTAATTACTTTACTTTATTGCTAACCGGTAGCCATAGTAGTAGAAGTAATAGTTGGCGCGACAACTTCATGAAGACACGATGATGGAGATCATGATGATGGAGATCATGGTGTCATGCCGGTGACGATGATGATCATGGAGCCTCGAAGATGGAGATCAATGGAGCTATATGATATTGGCCATATCATGTCACTACTATATAATTGCATGTGATGTTTATTATGTTTATGCATCTTGCTTACTTAGAACGACGGTAGTAAATAAGATGATCCCTTACAACAATTTCAAGAAGTGTTCTCCCCTAACTGTGCACCATTGCTAAAGTTCGTCGTTTCGAAGCACCACGTGATGATCGGGTGTGATAGATCCTTACGTTCACATACAACGGGTGTAAGACAGTTTTACACATGCAAAACACTTAGGGTTAACTTGACGAGCCTAGCATGTACAGACATGGCCTCGGAACACAGAGACCGAAAGGTCAAGCATGAGTCGTATAGTAGATACGATCAACATGAAGATGTTTACCGATGATGACTAGTCCGTCTCACGTGATGATCGGACACGGCCTAGTTGACTCGGATCATGTAATCACTTAGATGACTAGAGGGATGTCTATCTGAGTGGGAGTTCATAAGATGAACTTAATTATCCTGAACATAGTCAAAAGATCTTTGCAAATTATGTCGTAAGCTCGCGCTTTAGTTCCACTGTTTAGATATGTTCCTAGAGAAAATATAGTTGAAAGTTGACAGTAGCGATTATGCGGACAGTAGAAAGATTATGTCCTTAATGCACCGCTCAGTGTGCTGAACCCCAAACGTCGTTTGTGGATGTTGCGAACATCGGACATACACGTTTTGATAACTACGTGATAGTTCAGTTAAACGGTTTAGAGTTGAGGCAACAAAGATGTTTTCGAAACATTGCGGAACATATGAGATGTTTCGAGGGCTGAAATTGGGATTTCAGGCTCGTGCCCACGTCAAGAGGTATGAAACCTCCGACGATTTTCTTAGCCTGCAAACTAAGGCAGAAAAGCTCAATCGTTGAGCTTGTGCTCAGATTGTCTGAGTGCAACAATCACTTGAATCGAGTGGGAGTTGATCTTCCAGATGAGATAGTGATGTTTCTCCAAAGTCATTGCCACCAAGCTGCTAGAGCTTCATGATGAACTATAACATATCAGGGATAGAAATGATGATCCTTGAGGTATTCGCGATATTTGACACCGCGAAAGTAGAAATCAAGAAGGAGCATCAATTGTTGATGGTTGGTGAAACCACTAGTTTCAAGAAGGGCAAGGGCAAGAAGGGATACTTCATGAAACGGCAAATCAGCTGCTGCTCTAGTGAAGAAACCCAAGGTTGAACCCAAACCCGAGACTAAGTGCTTTTGTAATAAGGGGAACAACCACTGGAGCAGAATTACCCTAGATACTTGGTAGATGAGAAGGTTGGCAAGGTCGATAGAAGTATATTAGATATACATTATGTTAATGTGTACTTTACTAGAACTCCTAGTAGCACCAGGGTATTAAGATATCGGTTCGGTTGCTAAGTGTTAGTAACTTGAAATAAAAGCTACGGAATAAATGGAGACTAGCTAAAGGTGAGCTGACGATATGTGTTGGAAGTGTTTCCAAGGTTGATGTGATCAAGCATCGCACGCTCCCTCTACCATCGAGATTTGGTGTTTGCGTTGAGCATAGACATGATTGGATTATGTCTATCGCAATACGGTTATTCATTTAAGGAGAATAATGGTTACTCTATTTATTTGAATAATACCTTCAATGGTCTTGCACCTAAAGGAATGGTTTATTGAATCTCGATCGTAGTGATACACATTTTCATGCCAAAAAGATATAAGATACTAATGATAGTACCACTTAGTTGTGGCACTGCCATGTAAGTCATATTGGTATAAAACGCATGAAGAAGCTCCATGTTGATGGATCTTTGGACTCACTCGTTTTGAAAAGTTTGAGACATGCGAACCATGTCTATTGGTGTATACGCATGAAGAAACTCCATGCAGATGGATCATTTGGACTCACTTGATTTTGAATCACTTGAGATATGCAAATCATACCACATGGGCAAGATGACTAAAAAGCCTCGTTTTTCAGTAAAATGGAACAAGATAGCAACTTGTTGGAAGTAACACATTTTGATGTGTGCAGTCCAATGAGTGCTGAGGCATGCAGTGAATATCGTTATGTTCTTACTTCACAGATGATTCGAGTAGATGTAGAGTATATTTACTTGATGAAACACAAGTCTGAATTATTGAATGGTTCAAGTAATTTCAGAGTGAAGTTGAAGATCATCGTGACAAGAGGATGAAATGTCTATGATATGATCATAGAGATGAGTATCTGAGTTACGAGCTTTGGCACGCAATTAAGACATTGTGGAAATTGTTTCACAATTAATAGCGCCTGGAACACCATAGTTTGATGGTGTGTCCGAACATCATAGTTGCACCCTATTGGATAAGGTGCGTACCATGATATCTCTTATCGAATTACCACTATCGTTTATGGGTTAGGCATTAGAGACAACCACATTCACTTTAGATAGGGCACCACGTAATTCCATTGAGATGACACCGTATGAACTATGGTTTAGAGAAACCTAAGCTGTCATTTCTTAAAGGTTTGGGGCTGCGACGCTTATGTGAAAAAGTTTCAGGTGCTCGAACCCAAAGCGGATAAAATGCATCTTCATAGGACACCCAAAACAGTTGGGTATACCTCCTAATTCAGATCCGAAAGCAATAGGGATTGTTTCTTGAATCGGGTCCTTTCTCGAGGAAAAGTTTGTCTCGAAAAGTTGAGTGGGAGGATGGTGGAGACTTGATATGGTCATTGAACCGTCACTACAACTAGTGTGTAGCAGCGCACAGGAAGATGTTCCTGTGGCACCTACACCAATTGAAGTAGAAGCTTATGATAGTGATCATGAAACTTCGGATCAAGTCACTACCGTACCTCGTAGGGTGACAAGGATGCGTACTGCTTCAGAGTGGTACAGTAATCCTATCTTGAAGGTCATGTTGCTAGACAACAATGAACCTACGAGCTATGGAGAAGCAATGGTGGGCCCAAATTCCGACAAATGGTTAGAAGCCATGAAATCCGAGATAGAATCCATGTATCAGAACAAAGCATGGACTTTGGTGGACTTGCCCGATGATCGGCAAGCCATTGAGATAAATGGATCTTTAAGAAGAAGACGGACGTGGACGGTGATGTCACCATCTATGAAGCTCGACTTGTGGCGAAGAGTTTTTCACAAGTTCAAGGAGTTGACTACGATGAGATTTTCTCATCCGTAGCGATGCTTAAGTCCGTCGGAATCATGTTAGCATTAGCTGCATTTATGAAATCTGGCAGATGGATGTCAAAACGAGTTTCTTACCAGTCTTCGTATGGAAAGGTTGTATGTGATACAATCAGAAAGTTTTTGTCGATCCTAAGGATGCTAAAAGGTATGCTGGCTCCAGCGATCCTTCTAAGGACTGGAGTAAGCATCTCGGAGTTGGAATGTGCGCTTTGATGATCAAAGATTTTGGGTTTATACAAAGTTTATGATAAACTTGTATTTCCAAAGAAGTGAGTGGGAGCACTATAGAATTTCTGATGAGTATATGTTATTGACATATTGTTGATCAGAAATGATGTAGAATTTCTGGAAAGCATATAGGGTTATTTGAAAAGTGTTTTTCAATGGAAAACCTAGATTAGGCTACTTGAATAATAAGCATCAAGATCTATAAGATAGATCAAAATGCTTAATAGTACTTTCGAATGAGCACGTACCTTGACATGATCTTGAAGGTGTTCAAGATGGATCAGTCAAAGAAGGAGTTCTTGCCTGAGATGTAAGGTATGAAGTTAAGACTTAAAAGCTCGACCACGGTAGAATAGAGAGAAAGGACGAAGGTCGTCCCCTATACTTCAGACGTAGTCTCTATAGTATGCTATGCTGTGTACCGCACCGGAAGTGTGCCTTGCCATGATTCAGTCAAGGGGTACAAGAATGATCCAGGAATGGATCATTGGACAGCGGTCAAAATTGTCCTTGGAGTAAATAAGGACATGTTTCTCGATTATGGAGGTGATAAAAAGTTCGGCGTAAAGGGTTACGCCGATGCAAGCTTTAACACCTATCCAAGTGACTCTGAGTAGCAAACCGGATACGTATAGTGGAGCAACCATTTGGAATAGCTCCAAGTGGAGCGTGGAAGCAGCATTTACAGAATGACCTAGAGATTTGTGAAGTACATACGGATCTGAATGTTGCAGACCCATTGACTAAAACCTCTCTCACAAGCAAAACATGATCAAACCCCAGAACTCATTGAGTCTTAATCACATGATGATGTGAACTAGTTTAATGACACTAGTAAGCTCTTTGGATGTTGGTCACATGGCGATGTGACCTGTGAATGTTAATCACATGGCGATGTGAACTAGATTATTGACTCTAGTGCAAGTGGGAGACTGTTGGAAATATGCCCTAGAGGAAATAATAAATTGGTTATTATTATATTTCCTTGTTCGTGATAATCGTTTATTATCCATGCTATAATTGTATTGATAGGAAACTCAGATACATGTGTGGATACATAGACAACACCATGTCCCTAGTAAGCCTCTAGTTGACTAGCTCGTTGATCAATAGATGGTTATGGTTTCCTGACCATGGACATTGGATGTCGTTGATAACGGGATCACATCATTAGGAGAATGATGTGATGGACAAGACCCAATCCTAAGCCTAGCACAGAGATCGTGTAGTTCGTATGCTAAAGCTTTTCTCATGTCAAGTATCTTTTCCTTTGACCATGAGATTGTGCAACTCCTGGATACCGTAGGAATGCTTTGGGTGTACCAAACGTCACAACGTAACTGGGTGGCTATAAAGGTGCACTACAGGTATCTCCGAAAGTGTCTGTTGGGTTGGCACGAATCGAGACTGGGATTTGTCACTTCGTGTAAACGGAGAGGTATCTCTGGGCCCACTCGGTAGGACATCATCATAATGTGCACAATGTGACCAAGGGGTTGATCACGGGATGATGTGTTACGGAACAAGTAAAGAGACTTGCCGGTAACGAGATTGAACAAGGTATCGGTATACCGACGATCGAATCTTGGGCAAGTACAATGCCGTTAGACAAAGGGAATTGTATACGGGATCGATTGAGTCCTTGACATCGTGGTTCATCCGATGAGATCATCGTGGAACATGTGGGAGCCGACATGGGTATCCAGATCCCGCTGTTGGTTATTGGCCGGAGAACGTCTAGGTCATGTCTGCATGGTTCCCGAACCCGTAGGGTCTACACACTTAAGGTTCGATGACGCTAGGGTTATAAAGGAAGTTTGTATGTGGTTACCGAATGTTGTTCGGAGTCCCGAATGAGATCCCGGACGTCACGAGGAGTTCCGGAATGGTCCGGAGGTAAAGATTTATATATGGGAAGTCCTATTTTGGCCACCGGAAAATGTTCGGGATTTTTCGGTATTGTACCGGGAAGGTTCTAGAAGGTTCCTGAGTGGGGCCCACCTGCATGGGGGGACCCACATGAACGTGGGTAGTGGGGGCAAGGCCCCACACCCCTGGTCAAGGCGCACCAAGATCCCCCCTTAGAAGGAATAAGATCATATCCCGAAGGGATAAGATCAAGAACCCTAAAAAGGGGGGATAACAATCGGTGGGGAAGGAAATTATGGGATTTCTTTCCTCCCACCTTGGCCAACGCCCCAATGGACTTGGAGGGCAAGAAACCAGCCCCTCCACCCCTATATATAGTGGGGAGGCGCATGGGAGCTACACACGAAGTTCTGGCGCAGCCCTTCCCCTCTCCCAAGTCCTCCTCCTCTCTCGCGGTGCTTGGCGAAGCCCTGCAGGATTGCCACGCTCCTCCATCACCACCACGCCGTTGTGCTGATGCTGGATGGAGTCTTCCTCAACCTCTCCCTCTCTCCTTGCTGGGTCAAGGCATGGGAGACGTCACCGGGCTGTACGTGTGTTGAACGCGGAGGTGTCGTCCGTTCGGCACTAGGATCTCCGGTGATTTGGATCACGACGAGTACGACTCCTTCAACCCCATTCTCTTGAACACTTCCGCTTAGCGATCTACAAGGGTATGTAGATGCACTCTCCTTCCCCTCGTTGCTGGTTTCTCCATAGATAGATCTTGGTGACACATAGGAAAATTTTGAATTTCTGCTACGTTCCCCAACAGTGCCTTGGGGATCCCCAAGCTTGAACTTTTGTGTCTCCTTAATTCCTCTCATATCATGGTTTCTCTTTTTATCAAAAGCTTCATCCACACCAAACTCAACAAGAACTCGTGAGATAGGTTAGTATAAACCAATGCAAAACCTTATCATTTTTTACTGTAACAAATCACTAAAATTATTATTCAACATTGCATACTAAATGCCTCTGCATATTTAATACTCCTATCCTCAAATAGAATCATTAAACAAGCAAACATATGCAAACAATGCAACCATAACAACAATCTGCCAAAACAGTATAGTCTGTAAAGAATGCAAGATTCATCATACTTCCATAACTCCAAAAATTATGAGAAAAATACCTCACTGTATAAGATTTATCAGATCTCAATATGCAAAAAGTTTCAACATTATACCATTCTCTGACTTTTCTAGGGAATTTTTTCAACAGCGGTAAACTTTCTGTTATCAAACAACAACATGTATACTAGCAAAATAAGCATGGTAAAGGCTATCCTTGACATTTTTATTGAAAATAAAGATGCAAAAAATTATTCTAAATAACAGCAAGCAAATACTAACAAAATAAAATGATGCTCCAAGCAAAACACATATCATGTGGTGAATAAAAATATAGCTCCAAGTAAAGTTACCGATAGACGAAGACAAAAGTGGGGATGCCATCCGGGGCATCCCCAAGCTTAGGCTCTTGGTTGTCCTTTAATATTACCTTGGGGTGCCTTGGGCATCCCCAAGCTTAGGGTCTTGCCACTCCTTATTCCATAGTCCATCGAATCTTTACCCAAAACTTGAAAACTTCACAACACAAAACTCAACAGAAAACTCGTAAGCTCCGTTAGTATAAGAAAATAAAACCAGCACTTAGGTACTGTAATGAACTCATTCTAAGTTCATATTGGTGTAATATCTACTGTACTCCAACTTATCTATGGTTCATACCCTCCGATACTACTCATAGATTCATCAAAATAAGCAAACAATACATAGAAAATAGAATCTGTCAAAAACAGAGCAGTCTGTAGTAATCTGTTTCAAACGTATACTTCTGGAACTCCAAAAATTCTACCAAATTAGGAAGTACTAATAAATTTGTGTAACAATCCATAGCAAAAAGAATCAGATCATAAGCACATTTCTGTGAATTATAAAAACTAATTTACTAAGTGAAAAAGTTTCCGATTTTCAGCAGGATCAACACAACTATCACCATAAACTATCGTAAAGGTCTTACTTGGCACTTTATTGAAATAAAACCTATAAAACATGATTACTACAGTAGCATAATCATGTGGACAATCAAAAACAGTAAAGGTAAATATTGGGTTGTCTCCCAACAAGCACTTTTCTTTAATGCGTTTTAGCTAGGCATGATGATGACAATGATGCTCACATAAAATATAAGAATTGAAACATAACGGGAGCATCATGAAGCATATGACTAGCACATTTAAGCCTAACCCACTTCCTATGCATAGGGATTTTGTGATCAAACAACTTATGGGAACAATAATCAACTAGCATAGGAAGGTAAAACAAGCATAGCTTCAAGATTTTCAACACATAGAGAGGAAACTTGATATTATTGCAATTCCTACAAGCATATATTCCTCCCTCATAATAATGTTTAGTAGCATCATGAATGAATTCAACAATATAACCGGCACATAAAGCATTCTTTTCATGACCTACAAGCATAGAAATTTTATTACTCTCCACATAAGCAAAATTCTTCTTATTCGGAATAGTGGGAGTATCATAAAAGACTTGAATACTATAAATTGTTTCCACATTAAAAGAGTAATGTTCAGAAAAAGGGTAATCATAATCATGGCAAGTTTTATAAATATAATCATCACTACTTTTTATATCATAAGTTTCATCATAATAATCATCATAAGTAGCAACTTTGTTCTCATCATAATTGATTGAAACCTCTTCCAAGATAGTGGAATCATCACTAAATAAAGATGACACTCTTCCAAATCCACTTTCATAAATATTGTAAGATTCAACATCCTCCAAAATAGTGGGATCATTACTTCCTAAAGTTGGCACTCTTCCAAATCCACTTTCATCAATATAATCATCATAGGTAAGAGGCATGTTATCATCATAACAACTTTGCATATCAAAACTTGGGATGCTAAAAATATCATCTTTATTAAACGTAGCATCCCCAAGCTTGGGACAAACATTAATTTCAGCAAATATATTCTCAAATATTTCATCCTCATCAAACATAGCTTCCTCAAGCTTGGGCCTTTTCATATCATAAGCATAATCACTCTCATCATTAATAGTATGGATAGCACCAATAGTATAGCAATTATCATCATTACAATGAGTAGTAGGAGAAACATCATTTGGGAGGGATACCTTTTTACCTTTGCTTCTCCTTTTTTTTCTTTTTCTTCTTCACATCATGTGTGGGTTTAACCTCCTTCTTTGAGCTCCTTATTAATGAGATTGGTTCAATAGAAAGCTCCTCCTCGTTACCTGATTCATCATAAGAAATAATAGGAGGACAATGGGAAGTCTCTTCCCTTTCATTAGTATTCTCTTAATATTCCGTTTGCTTTCTTTTCTTTAGGTAATTGGCAATATAAGGATTTTTAATGCAATTCACCGCACAAAACAAATAAATTTCCTCTAGATCAAACTCAAGAAGTTTATAACGAGCAAATTCCGGAAGATGCTTAATTAAACGTTTCATTTCTTCATAACCCATAAGCAAACTAAGTTCATTATAATGTGCAAGGGAAATCATATCATCACAACTTTTGGACACAATTCGATCATGAAACAATTTGCATCGGAGATGTAAATGACCACTTTCATTGCAAAGTTCACAAGTACGGCAAAGGAAATATAATTTTCAGCACTCACCCTTAGCCTTTCTTGCAACAATTTAGTTTCTACATGCTTATGCCTCTTGCAATATCTATCTTCTCTATTTGGTGTGTCCATGCAAACCCAATGCTCTCCACAAAAATCGACATGCTTATAGGAGACGTTTTCATCATAACTAGTGCAATCATCGTTAGTACTATGGATATTCAAAGAGTTCATACTAACAACATTGCAATCATGCTCATCATTCAAAGATTTAGTATCAAACATTTTATAGACTTCTTCTTCTAGCACTTGAGCACAATTTTCCTTTCAATCATTCTCACGAAAGATATTAAAAAGATGAAGCATAAGAGACAAACTCAATTCCATTTTTTATAGACTAAACTAGTGATAAAACAAGAAACTAAAAGACTCGATTGCAAGATCTAAATATATACCTTCAAGCACTCATGAGGGAGTCCTGGACTAGGGGGTGTCCGGACTGCCGGACTATCAATATCCGCCGGACTCCCATACTACGAAGATAGAAGATTGAAGACTCCGGCTCGTGTCCGGAAGGTACTTTCCTTGGCGTGGAAGGCAAGCTTGGCAATACGGATATGTAGATCTCCTACCATTGTAACCGACTCTGTGTAACCCTAGCCTCTCCGGTGTCTATATAAACCGGAGGGCCTTAGTACATGGGACGAACATTACATCTCAACAATCATACCATAGGCTAGCTTCTAGGGTTTAGCCTCCTTGATCTCGTGGTAGATCTACTCTTGTACTACCCATATCATCAATATTAATCAAGCAGGACGTAGGGTTTTACCTCCATCGAGAGGGCCCGAACCTGGGTAAAAACATTGTGTCCCTCGTCTCCTGTTACCATCCGCCTAGACGCACAGTTCGGGACCCCCTACCCGAGATCCGCCGGTTTTGACACCGACATTGGTGCTTTCATTGAGAGTTCCTCTGTGTCGTCACCGATAGGCTCGATGGCATCTTCAACCATCAACGCTGTCTTGGGTGAGGCTTTTCTCCCCGGACAGATCTTTGTATTCGGCGGCTTTGCACTGCGGGCCAATTCTCTTGGCCATCTGGAGCAGATCGAAAGCTACGCCCCTGGCCGTCAGGTCAGATTTGGAAGCTTAAACTTCACGGCCGATGACCGCGGAGACCTGATCTTCGACGGACTCGAGCCACAGCCAAGCGCGCCGCACTGTGACGATGGGCATGATCTAGCTCTGCCGCTGGACAGTGCTTTGGTGGCCGCACTCGGATCCGCTTCGGCCACTAGCCCGGAGCCGATTGCCCATATCGAGGGCCGGTGGATAGACGCCGCCCTGGGGGCTTCAACATCCACGGTGATGGAGCCGAACACCAATCTTGTCCCCTGTGAAACTCGTGACCCCGAGGCGCCGGACTCCTTGCCGGACTCCGAGCCTCCCGCGCCCCTACCGATTAATCCGGATTGGGCGCCGGTTGTGGAATTCACCGTTGCGGACATCTTCCAGCACTCGCCTTTTTGCGAAATCCTGAATTCCCTGAAGCATCTCTCGCTATCAGGAGAATCCTGGCCGGACTATGGCCAGGACGGTTGGAGTTCGGACGATGAAGAAATTCAGAGCCCACCCACCACCCACTTTGTAGCCACTGTCGAGGATCTAACCGACATGCTAGACTACGACTCCGACGACATCGACGCTATGGACGACGATGCCGGAGACGAACAAGAGCCAGCGCCTACAGGACACTGGAAGGCCACCTTGTCATATGATGTATACATGATGGATACCCCAAAAGAAGGGGATGGCGAAAAAGCAGCGGAGGCAGATTCTCTAAAGAAGCAGCCCAGACGCCGACGTCAGCGGCGCGCTCTAAATCCCGCCACAACAAGAATATAGATTCCGGCACAGGAAATAACAATACCCCAGAGAGTGCCGAAGACAACCCCCTCCAGCAAGACTCAGCGCAGGAGGATGCAGAAGCAAGCCCCCACGAAAGGGCGGCAGAAGAAAAGGTTGAGGATCATAACTATATACCTCCCTCCGAAGATGAAACAAGCCTCAATGGCGACAAATTCGTCGCACCCGAGGACCCCGTCGAACAAGAGCCTTTTAAGCACAGGCTCATCGCTACAGCAAGAAGCCTGAAGAAGGAAAAGCGGAAGCTCAAAACAGCGGAAGACGCGCTCTGGATAAGATGGAGCAAAGTACTCAAAACCGCAGATAAATACGGCAATGGCCACCAATCGAAGAGCTACCCGAAGCGTAAGCTGCTCCCAGAATTCGACGAGGAAGCCATAGAGCCCCCACCGTCCAACGGCCCAGCCAGGTCCATCTACGGACCCAAAAAGGAAGCCCCAAGAAGCAAAGCAACACGTCAAGTGTCCGACGATAGCGGCACATACAAGTACAGGGGCGCCGCACACCCACTATGTTTCACAGACGAGGTGCTGGATCATGAATTCCCAGCAGGGTTTAAACCCATAAACATAGAGGCCTACGATGGAACAACAGACCCTGGAGTCTGGATAGAAGACTATATATTGCATATACACATGGCCAGAGGAGATGATCTCCATGCCATAAAATATCTCCCCCTCAAGCTCAAAGGGCCAGCCCGTCATTGGCTCAAAAGCCTCCTAGAAAACACTGTTGGAAGTTGGGAAGAGCTCGAGGAAGCATTTAGAGCAAATTTTCAAGGGACCTATGTCCGTCCTCCGGATGCAGACGATTTAAGTCATATAACTCAACAACCCGGAGAGTCAGCGTGGAAATTCTGGAACAGGTTTCTTACCAAAAAGAACCAAATAGTCGACTGTCCGGACGCTGAAGCCTTAGCAGCTTTCAAGCACAATGTCCAAGACGAATGGCTTGCCAGACACCTCGGTCAAGAGAAACCGAGGACAATGACCGCATTAACAAGCCTCATGACCCGCTTCTGTGCGGGGGAGGATAGCTGGCTAGCAAGAAGCAGCACCAGCAACCCAAGTACATCCGAGATAAGAGATGGAAACGGAAAATCACTGCGCAGAAAGGAGCAGCGCCGGCATAAAGAGGGAAGCCAAAAGAGCACGGCAGTTAACGCCGGATTCAAAAGCTCGCGGCCCAATCATAAAACTCAGCTCCTCAAGGATGACAGTGACGAACTGTCTAACCTACATAAAATTCTGGGTCGGATATGTCAAATCCACAGTACCCCCGGAAGGCCCGCAAATCACACCCACAGGGATTGTTGGGTTTTCAAACAGTCCGGCCGATTAAACGCCGAACACAAGGGGCTCGACGCGTCAAGCGAAGAAGATAAACCCCGCCAGCAGGGCACCGGAAAACAAAAGACTTTCCCACAAGGGGTCAAAGCAGTAAACTCACTTCGTGTGAGGATACGGAAAAACAGTGCGGCACTTTCTAAAAAGAGCTTCGCACGGTCCAGCCCAGCAAACCATAGAGATTGGATATCAAAACCAATCACTTTCGACCACCTAGACTATTCCAGAAGCGTTCGAAACGCGGGACGGACTCCCCTGATATTGAATCCGATCATAGACGGATTACAATTCACAAACGTCCTAATGGACAGAGGCAGCGACTTAAACCTGCTATATTCAACCACAATCCGTTGGATGGGGATAGACCCTACCAAAATTCGACACAGCCGCACTTCCTTCAAAGGAGTGACGCCAGGCCCTTACACCAAGTGCACAGGCTCGATATTACTAGAAGTCATGTTCGGATCGCGGAGCAACTTTCGATGCGAGAAACTAATTTTCCATATCGTCCCATTTAAAAGTGAATATCAAGCACTGTTGGGACGAAAGGCTTTCGTCCGCTTCAATGCCATACCGCATTACGCGTCTCTCACACTCAAGATGCCCGGTCCACATGGCACCATTTCAGTGCGCGGGTCACTTAAAGACCCCGGACTCGGATAGACGAATCCGGACTCAGCAGGCTAGGGGCTCCCTAGCCGCACACCCTTTCACAAGGGGCTGCGCGCACAACTGACCGCGGTTTCATATCAACCTAGCTTTAATAATTTATACTTATTCTTTTGCATATTTTTTGCACGAACTGTTTCTAAAACTAAAACGTTCCTCTCTTTCTACAGATGAACAACGTGTGTACCCGTCCAGGATAACGGCGCAACGGAGACACAGGCGCAGACGTGCAGTAGGGACCCGTTGCAAGGATTCTTTTCAGATTAAGACCCTACGTAGACCTTTTTATTACTGTCTCTTGTTGTTAATCTCCCTTGGCTCCTTCCTATAGCCAAAGCGGAGCCTGACGCTTTGGCATCGGCCGCGTCAGAAGACCATGCCCGTACCTGGACACAAGGGGCTTAGGGCATAATTCTGCCCATTATCATAAAGTCCGAACACCTTTGGGAGTGTTCGGCGTCTCGAGTTAGGCATTATATGCATCAGCTCCGAATCATGTCTTTGGTCAAATGTTGGGTTTGCCCGGCTCCTGTGTTTTGCCGCCTTACGTTCCGTATCACCCGGCTAACGCGGCACCAGGAGAACTACTGTGATTGTGCCCCAGTTCGGCTGGGCGAGCACCTCAGTAGAGAAAGCCGAAAACTGACTGTCATGATACAGCGAGAGTCTGGTCAGCCACTTGATCGACTATCGGAATGTTTAGAATTCCCCGCTTTGACGAAGGACCGTTTCCCGGTCAGGCACATACGCACCCCGAATCCGGAGATGTGCGGTGTCATCAGGGGCTATATCGTAGCCCCACCCTCGAGCTCCATTGGCTAAGTGAAAGAGATAAAGCACTATAGTCCGGATTGCCTCATTCGCTACGCTACCACCTCCTTATAACAGGACCGAGACGTCGGATTAAGTGTGAAAACGCGCTATTTTGCGAACACCCCAGCACCTTGTGCGAGGGGGCTGAAGCCGAAGACTGCATCTTTCAGGTTATACACAAGTATACTTAAACGGCCGCACAGGAGAAGTTTTACTACTTGGAAGCACAAGTATAAAAAGCATTCATACTATAATCATTGATTTACAAGGTACTGCGTTCATTTGAACGTTACATTCTTTGAGCACTGCGCCTCTACTTTACGAGCACCGCGCATGACTTCTCCGAAGTAGTGCTCGGCAGGGAGCCGGCTTTCATCCGGACCCTGGGTGGCAACGGCGGTGGCATCCATCTCCGGATAATGCACCTTCACACGGGCAAAAGCCATCCGCGCGCCCTCGATGCAGGCCGACCGCTTCATCTCCTTTATATGCGGCACCGACCCAAGGAATTGCTGCAATAAGCCAAAGTAGCTCGTCGCCTTGGACCTCTCTGGCCAGACATGGGCCACGATGTCAGTCATGGCCAGTCCGGACAGTCTATTTAGTTCGGCCCATTCGGCCAACCTGTCCGTCAGCGGAAGAGTGCGATCCGGGCTGTGGAATTGAGACCAATACAACTCTTCCGCCTCGTGATCCCCCTGGCTCCGGAAGTGCTTAACGGCATCAGCCGCACTCGCAGCCAAGTCCATATACGGATCCTCCGAACTCCACAGCCGCTCAAATTGAGCGTACTTGGCATCCATAAACCGGCGACGCATTAGAAAAGGCTTGCCAGCCGCGATTTCTCCGGCTTGGCGCAGCTCCTCCTTCATAGCCCGCATTGCAGAGCGGGCATCCTTGGCTTCGGCGGTGGCCTTCTTCAGGTCTTCCCGCTCCGATAAGCGCTCCTTTTCAAGAGCCTCATTGCGGTCGGTAGCATCCTTTAATTTCTTGGCCAAATCGGCCACCTCCGCCCTGCTTAGGCAGTGCGCCGCCTTTTTGGCCTTCAACTCCTCGGCCGCCCTAGAGGCAGCCGCGTCACTCCTTCGGGCTTGCTCCTTAGCTAGAGCAAGTTCGGCCCGAAGACTCTCCACCGCAGCAGCACCATCTGTATACACAGCATATAATTTATCAGAGGTGGGCTTCGACCCCCATTAAATAAAGCAGCTGCGGGGAATTTATTTACCTTGCGACTCGTCAAGTCGCTAGTTGACAAGTGCGATGTCAGCATCTGCCATGTCAAGTTGTCGACTCAATTCGGCAAACTCATTAGTCCGGCTGGCCCCCAGACTATCTGCCACCTGTATCAGAACGGCGGTATTCATTACCTGAGATGTTGAGATTTTCGATCCTCGGCACGCTGTCGTCTTCGACAACCTACCGAGTCTCAGGGGCTACTATCTATACAGGGCGCATTTTTTATATGCACAACTGTTAAAAAACAAAGGGGTGCGTTATTTTCGCATACCTCAAAACCCGTCAGCAAGCTCATGGCGGCGTCACGCAATCCGCTTTCAGCGGACGAAATCCTTCCAATCACCATACGCATTAACGCACGGTGATCTTCTGAAATGGACGCCCTCTCAAGCAGACTCTTCAGTTCTCCCGACCGGCCTCGGCTGGGTGCCGAACTCTCTGGCCCCTCCGGACTCGGGGACGCCCTCCGTGACGACACTTCGGGCTTGCCTGCCTCGTCTGGCGGCGCTGCAGATGGAGGCGTATCGCTCTCCATCATCTCCGGAAGAAGGTCCCCCGAGGATGAACTCATCTGAGACGGCTGCAGATCCGAACTGCGATATAAATATTTCGGTTACCTACAGAAGCGTAAATGAAGGTACTTTATTAATTAACTTCATCTTTCATACTTACGGCTCGTTGGAGAGCTGGTCCTTCAGCGATGATTGCGCGTCCGGATTCTCTCCGGACGCCGGACCCCCCGATGAGGGTTTCTTCCCACGCTTAGGGGCTTTGACCTCCGGATCTTCGGAGGCGGTCCTCTTCTCCCTCTGAAGGGAGGGATCCTTGGTTCCCTCCTCTTCAGCCGCCCCTTTGGGCGAAGTATTAGCTCCTTTATTTCCCCCGTCGCCCCCCTCTGTGGGCGCAACCTCCAACATTCTGACCAGCACGAGCTCCAGTGCGGTCTCTGGGAGGGGGCCGGACACCTTATCAGCCTTGATCACGCCACCCATTCTTGTAAAGAACGAAGGGTCAGGAGACGAACTTTTGAAAGGCATACAAATATAATGTCCGGGCTCTGAGCTATTTACCTGAGTATCCGGGCAATCGCGGCTCAGGCCTGCGTCCTCGGCTGAATCCGGACACGCCACCTGCGGTCCGAAAAACAGCTTGTACATCTCCATGGGTGTCGCACCCATAAAATGCTGGAGAATACGAGGTCCCTCCAGGTTGAATTCCCATAGACGGAGAGGACGACGTTTGCAGGGTAGGAGGTGCCTGATTAGCATGACCTGCATCACCTTGACCAGGTCGATCTCCCTTGTTTGGAGGTCTCGAATCCGGCCCTGCAGTGCGGGCACGTCCTTGGACGGCCCCCAATTGAGCCCTTGGTTAACCCACAACATCAGTTGGCGTGGAGGTCCCGGGCGGAAGGAGGGCGGCGGCTTTTGCTTGCTGCCCCTTGGAGCAGTGATGTAAAACCACTCTTGCTGCCACAATCCCAGTTCCTCTTGGAAGGAACCTTCGAGCCACGGGGCATCGACCTTCTTGCTTATGGTCGCCCCGCCGCACTCCGCTTGACGCCCCCCGATCATCTTCGGCTCCACCTTAAATGTTTTCAGCCACAGGCCGAAGTGGGGGATGACGCGGAGGAAGGCTTCGAATGAATGCGGAGATATGGAGGATGGACTCCGGAGCCAAGTCGTGGAAGTCCAGCCCGTAGTAGAACAGGAGCCCTCTCACGAAGGGATCCGTCGGGAAGCCTAATCCCCGACGGAGGTGAGATACGAAAATGACGTATTCGCCGGGCTCGGGGGCTGGCACGGCCTGCCCTGGGGCAGGCAACCTGTGCGAAACCTCGTAGGCCAGGTACTTGGCCTCTCGCAACTTCAATATGTCCTCCTCCGTGACGGAGGAGGGCATCCACCGGCCCTGGAGGTCGGAGCCGGATATTGTTGTGGATCCGAAGCGCTCGAATCTGAAGCTCTAGGTGTTGGAACTGGGAGCGGAGGAAAGATTCGATGCGAGGTTGAAAGACAAGGACGGGCCTTGGTCCTCTTATAAAGGGGAAGAAATACCAAGGGCCGTCTCCGTGACCGTTTAGGATTCCCCCTTCGATAGAGGAGGCGTGGCGACGGGAACGGTTGGGTTACCCACGCACGTATTGATGAGGATCCCGGAATCAAAGGGAACACGATCTCTGCTTTGACAGGACGTGCCAAGGAAACCGCTTTGCTAAACGTGCTGAGGCGGAATAAAACGATTCAAACGAGGGCTTGGCTGCGGTGTGATGTCACGCCGCTACGTCAGTAGATTGAGCTAAGTGTATATTTTATTCTCTCTACGTTGGAATGTGGAATTTGTTTTGCAGAGCCGGACACTATCCAGGTGTTCGTTATCTTTTCCGAATTATTCAAGGAGAGGAACCCGCCTTGCAATGCTGAACATTATGCACGCCGGACTAATCGTCATTGAAGACCGGTTCAGGGGCTACTGAGGGAGTCCTGGACTAGGGGGTGTCCGGACTGCCGGACTATCAATATCCGCCGGACTCCCATACTACGAAGATAGAAGATTGAAGACTCCGGCTCGTGTCCGGAAGGTACTTTCCTTGGCGTGGAAGGCAAGCTTGGCAATACGGATATGTAGATCTCCTACCATTGTAACCGACTCTGTGTAACCCTAGCCTCTCCAGTGTCTATATAAACCGGAGGGCCTTAGTCCATGGGACGAACATTACATCTCAACAATCATACCATAGGCTAGCTTCTAGGGTTTAGCCTCCTTGATCTCGTGGTAGATCTACTCTTGTACTACCCATATCATCAATATTAATCAAGCAGGACGTAGGGTTTTACCTCCATCGAGAGGGCCCGAACCTGGGTAAAAACATTGTGTCCCTCGTCTCCTGTTACCATCCGCCTAGACGCACAGTTCGGGACCCCCTACCCGAGATCCGCCGGTTTTGACACCGACAACTCACCTCCCCGGCAACGGCGCCAGAAAAGAGCTTGATGTCTACTATACAACCTTCTTCTTGTAGACGTTGTCGGGCCTCCAAGTGTAGAGGTTTGTAGGACAGAAGCAAATTTCCCTCAAGTGGATGACCTAAGGTTTATCAATCCGTGGGAGGCATAGGATGAAGATGGTCTCTCTCAAGCAACCCTGCAACCAAATAACAAAGAGTCTCTTGTGTCCCCAACACACCCAATACAATGGTAAATTGTATAGGTGCACTAGTTCGGCGAAGAGATGGTGATACAAGTGCAATATGGATGGTAGATATAGGTTTTTGTAATCTGAAAATATAAAAACAGCAAGGTAACTAATGATAAAAGTGAGCGTAAACGGTATTGCAATGGTAGGAAACAAGGCCTAGGGTTCATACTTTCACTAGTGCAAGTTCTCTCAACAATAATAACATAACTGGATCATATAACAATCCCGCAACATGCAACAAAGAGTCACTCCAAAGCCACTAATAGCGGAGAACAAATGAAGAGATTATGGTAGGGTACGAAACCACCTCAAAGTTATCCTTTCTGCTCAATCTATTCAAGAGTCCGTAGTAAAATAACATGAAGCTATTCTTTCCGTTCGATCTATCATAGAGTTCGTACTAGAATAACGCCTTAAGACACTAATCAACCAAAACCCTAATGTCACCTAGATACTCCAATGTCACCTCAAGTATCCGTGGGTATGATTATACGATATGCATCACACAATCTCAGATTCATCTATTCAACCAACACAAAGTACTTCAAAGAGTGCCCCAAAGTTTCTACGGGAGAGTCAAGATGAAAACGTGTGCAAACCCCTATGCATAAGTTCATTGAACCCGCAAGTTGATCACCAAAACACACATCAAGTAGATCACGTGAATTTCCCATTGTCACCACAGATAAGCACGGCAAGACATACATCAAGTGTTCTCAAATCCTTAAAAACTCAATCCGATAAGATAACTTCAAGGGAAAACTCAATCCATTACAAGGGAGTAGAGGGGGAGAAACATCATAAGATCCAACTATAATAACAAAGCTCACGATACATCAAGATCGTATCACCTCAAGAACACGAGAGAGAGAGAGAGAGAGATCAAACACATAGCTACTGGTACATACCCTCAGCCCCGAGGGTGGACTACTCCCTACTCATCATGGAGAGCGCCGGGATGATGAAGATGGCCACCGGTGATGGGCTCCCCCTCTGGCAGGGTGCCGGAACGGGCGCCCGAGAGGTTTTTGGTGGCTACAAAGGCTTGCGGCGGCGGAACTCCCGATCTATTGTTGTCTTCGATGGTTTTAGGGTATATGGGAATATATATAGGCGAAAGAAGTCGGTCGGGGGAGCCACGAGGGGCCCACAAGGGTGGAGGGCGCGCCCAGGGGGGTGGGCGCGCCCTCCTATCTCATGGCCTCCTCGAAGCTTCCCTGACTTGCACTCCAAGTCCCCTGGATTGCTTCCGTTCCAAAAATAACTTTCCCAAAGGTTTCATTCCGTTTGGACTCCGTTTGATATTCCTTTTCTTCGAAACACTGAAATAGGCAAGAAAACAACAATATGGGCTGGGCCTCCGGTTAGTAGGTTAGTCCCAAAAATGATATAAAAGTGTAAAGTAAAGCCCATAGACATCCAAAACAGATAATAATATAGCATGAATGCTTCATAAATTATAGATACGTTGGAGACGTATCAACGTCCAACAGTGATTTTTTTCCTTGCAACATTCTCCCTATTGCAAGAAAGATTTTGCAGCACCATCAATATTGCAAGACTTTCTAGTGAAAATAAAGAAATATCTTCAACATCATCTTTCTTGCAAAAAAATCTGCAACAATACCATTGTTGTAAAAGTTCTGCAACATGAACTCTATTGCAAGCGTATGAGCGCAACAGTATCCTGGTTGCAAAGCTGGCAGTTGAATCTAACAATCATCTTATGTTGAATCCAATGGTTCGCGAGGTGGCGGATCTTTTAAAAAGATCCGTCGGCCGATGCGTAGCGTTGCCCTACTAATAAAGTTCAATATTACCCTAAAAAACCTCAATATTTATCCCATATGTCACTTTGTCTCACTTTTTAGTTTTTTTAGCTTTTATGATTTTCTTTTCAGATTTCACTCTATTTTTTAGTAATTGGACCAAGAAAGTCCCATGGCGCATAAGTGCAACTCAGACCGGCGCGGACCCGTTAAGTATATGTGTCCTGCTTCTCCAAAGAGGCGAGGCCCGCATGCTGGCACGACACGGACAAATTATGAATGGGCATGCGTGTGTCATCTCATGCTCATTTACGGGCAGGCTAGGCCGGCTCGTTGGCCATCTTTGGGGGTGGCTGGCCGGAGGTCACTCTGTATAATAAAATAAAAAAATGAAACAAGTTATGTGAATCTCTGCATGTTTTTTTAGGGGGGAATCCCTGCATGTTTTGGTCAATGCCCTTGGCAACAGAAGATAACAAAAGGTGTTGCCTTCAAACATCTTGTCAGTTTTTTATACCTTGATCATCCTAATGGATGCTTTGATTTTGGCCCTTGTCTCCAAAATTGGAATCTTTTGCTTGATCAAAACGCTTGAAACTCATAAGACTACCCACAGTGGGAGTAACATAGGTAGTAATATTACACATATTTAGATAAAATGGATGATGTGGCAAGCAATAAATGAAGAAAGAGAGGAAAGTAGTAACATAGCTAGTTACTAGTAGTATGAGTAACATCACACATATCAATACAAGATGTGTCTATAGCTTAATAAATGAAGTGTTGCATGTAACCACACATATGTTACTCTCCACTATAAAGGTAGTAACATAGGCATGTTACTAGTCTATGTTACTACCCATTATGGCTAGTCTAAGCCGCTCTACATTAATTCTGCACACGTGGCATGGATGACTTTGACTCAGCCTCACTGGTGTGCCGGTACAAAAGAGAGAAGACATGCATAAATCAATTGGCACACACAAACTCATATGGATCCATGGGCGGAAGAGATCCCATACATTCCATTTATTTTTTAGGACGGTAAAATTGAGCCTAAACCGAGCTCTCTGATGTCGTCAATATTTTTGGCCGCCAGATTTTGTATTTTAGTAGTTTTTGGCTGTCAGATCTTCCACTGAGCGCAAGTCTACCATGATATGGGTTGCATGTTGCTACGTCTTGAGCTTGCGTTGATTTTCCTTGAAGAGGAAAGGGCGATGCAGCAATAGTAGCATAAGTATTTCCGTCAGTTTTGAGAACCAAGGTATCAATCCAATAGGAGGTGATACGTCTCCAACGTATCTATAATTTTTGATTGTTCCATGCTATTATATTACCCCTTTTGGATGTTTATGGGCTTTATTTTACACATTTATATCATTTTTGGGACTAACCTACTAACCGGAGGCCCAGCCTGTATTGCTGTTTTTTTTGCCTATTTCAGTATTTCGAAGAAAAGGAATATCAAACGGAGTCCAAACGGAATGAAACCTTCGGGAGCGTGATTTTTGGAACGAACGTGATCCAGAGGACTTGGAGTGCAAGTCAAGAAGCAGCCGAGGCCTCCATGAGATAGGAGGGCTCCCCCCCCTATAGGGCGCGCCCCCTGTCTCGTGGGCCCGTCGGGTATCCACCGACGTACTTCTTCCTCCCATATAAGCCTACATACCCCGAAAACATCCAGGCAGCCAACGAAACACAATTTCCATCGCCGTAACCTTCTATATCCGCGAGATCCCATCTTGGAGCCTTCGCCGGCGCTCCGCCGGAGGGGGAATCGACCATGGAGGGCTTCTACATTAACATCCTTGACCCTCCGATGAGTTGTGAGTAGTTTACCATAGACCTACGGGTCCATAGTTATTAGCTAGATGGCTTTTTCTCTCTTTTTGGATCTCAATACAATGTTCTCCCCCTCTCTTGTGGAGATCTATTCGATGTAAACTCTTTTTGCGGTGTGTTTGTCGAGACCCGATGAATTGTGGGTTTATGATCAAGTTTATCTATGAATAATATTTGAATCTTCTCTGAATTCTTTTATGTATGATTGAGTTATCTTTGCAAGTCTCTTCGAATTATCAGTTTGGTTTGCCCTACTAGATTTATCTTTCTTGCCATGGGAGAAGTTCTTAGCTTTGGGTTCAATCTTGCGGTGTCCTTACCCAGTGATAGAAAGGGTTGCAAGGCACGTATTGTATTGTTGCCATCGAGGATAACAAGATGGGGTTTATATCATATTGCTTGAGTTTATCCCTCTACATCATGTCATCTTGCTTAATGCGTTACTCTATTCTTATGAACTTAATACTCTAGATGCAGGCAGGAGTCGGTCGATGTGTGGAGTAATAGTAGTAGATGCAGGCAAGAGTCGGTCTACTTGTTGCGGACGTGATGCCTATATACATGATCATGCCAGGATAATCTCATAATTATTCGCTTTTCTATCAATTGCTCAACAGTAATTTGTTCACCCACCGTAATACTTATGCTATCTTGAGAGAAGCCACTAGTGAATCCTATGGCCCCCGGGTCTATCTCTTATCATATTTGCTTCCAATCTACTTTTATTTGCATCTTTACTTTTTGCATCTATATTATAAAATACCAAAAATATATTTATCTTATCATACTATCTCTATTAGATCTCACTTTCGCAAGTGGCCATGAAGGATTGACAACCCCTTTATTGCATTGGTTGCGAGTTCTTTGTTTGTTTGCGTAGGTGCGTGGGACTTTTGAGGAGCCTCCTACTGGATTGATACCTTGGTTCTCAAAAACTGAGGGAAATACTTTCGCTACTATTGCTGCATCACCCTTTCCTCTTCAAGGAAAACCAACGCTATCTCAAGACGTAGCAAGAGGCTCCTCAGAAGTCCCACGCACCTACACAAACAAACAAGAACTCGCAACCAACGCAATAAAGGGGTTGTCAATCCCTTCGAGGCCACTTGCGAAAGTGAGATCTGATAGAGATAATAAGATAAGATAAATATATTTTTGGTATTTTATGATATAGATTGGAAAAGTAAAGATGCAAATAAAAGTAGATGGAAAGCTTATATGATAAGAGATAGACCCGGGGGCCATAGGTTTCACTAGTGGCTTCTCTCAAGATAGCATAAGTATTACGGTGGGTGAACAAATTACTGTCGAGCAATTTATAGAAAAGCAATTAATTATGAGATTATCTAGGCATGATCATGTATATAGGCATCACGTCCGTGACAAGTAAACCGACTCCTGCCTACATCTACTACTATTACTCCACACATCGATCGCTATCCAGCATGCATCTAGAGTATTAAGTTCATAAGAACAGAGTAACGCTTTAAGAATGATGACATGATGTAGAAGGATAAACTCATGCAATATGATATAAACCCCATCTTTTTATCCTCGATGGCAACAATACAGTACGTGCCTTGTTGCCCCTGCTGTCACTGGGAAAGGACACCGCATGATTGAACCCAAAGCTAAGCACTTCTCCCATTGCAAGAAAGATCAATCTAGTAGGCCAAACCAAACTGATAATTCGAAGAGACTTGCAAAGATAACTTAATCAGGAGATTCAAATATTTCTCATAGATAAACTTGATCATAAACCCACAATTCATCGGATCTCGACAAACACACCGCAGAAAGAGTTACATTGAATAGATCTCCAAGAAGATCAAGGAGAACATGGTATTGAGATCCAAAAAGAGAGAAGAAGCCATCTAGCTAACAACTATGGACCCGAAGGTCTGTGGTAAACTACTCACAACTCATCAGAGAGGCTATGGTGTTGATGTAGAAGCCCTCCGTGGTTGATTCCCCCTTCGGCGGAGCGCCGGCAAAGGCTCCAAGATGGGATCTCGCGGATACAGAAGGTTGCTGCGGTGGAATTAGGTTTTCATGGTTTGTTCTGATATTCTCGGGGTACGTGGGTATATATAGGAGGAAGAAGTAGGTTGGTGGACGCCCAAGGGGCCCATGAGATAGGGGGCGCCCAGTAGGGGGGGGGGCGCCCTCCACCCTCGTGGCCGCCTCGGCTGTTGCTTGACTTGCACTCCAAGTCCTCTGGATCACGTTCGTTCCAAAAATCACGCTCCCGAAGGTTTCATTACGTTTGGACTCCGTTTGATATTCCTTTTCTTCGAAATACTGAAATAGGCAAAAAAAATAGCAATACGGGTTGGGCCTCCGGTTAGTAGGTTAGTCCCAAAAATGATATAAATGTGTAAAGTAAAGCCCATAAACATCCAAAACGGGTAATATAATAGCATGGAACAATCAAAAAATATAGATACATTGGAGACGTATCAAGCATCCCCAAGCTTAATTCCTGCTCTTCCTCGAGTAGGTAAATGATAATAAACAGAATTTTTGATGTGGAATGCTACCTAGCATAATTCTCAATGTAATTTTCTTTATTGTGGCATGAATGTTCTTATCCAAATGATTCAAAATAAAAGTTCATATTGACATAAGAAATAGTAATACTTCAAGCATACTAATCAAGCAATCATGTCTTCTCAAAATAACATGGCTAAAGAAAGTTATCCCTACAAAATCATATAGTCTGGTTGTTGCTCTATCTTCATCACACAAAGTATTTAATCATGCACAACCCCGATGACAAGCCAAGCAATTGTTTCATACTTTAGTAATCTCAAACTTTTTCAACTTTCACGCAACACATGAGCGTGAGCCATGGACATAGCACTATATGTGGAATAGATTGGTGATTGTGAAGAAGACAAAAAGGAAGAAGATAGTCTCACATCGACTAGGCGTATCAACGGGCTATGGAGATGCCCATTAATAGATATCAATGTGAGTGAGTACGGATTGCCATGCAACGGATGCACTAGAGCTATAAATGTATGAAATCTCAACAAAAGCTCTGAACTCGTCAGAATCAAAGTTCGACCCATTATCAGTGATGATGCTGTGCGGAACACCATATCTGAACGTAATTCCCTGATGAAACTTACAGCTGTACTTGCTTCAAGGTTTTTAATGGGCTTGGCTACAGTCCATTTGGTAAACTTGTCGACTGCTACCAGCACATGGGTAAATACACACCTGCCAGTCCTCAGAGGTCCAACCATATCCAATCCCCAGACAGCGAAAGGCCAGACGAGTGGAATAGTCTTCAGAGCTGACGCAGGTTTATGGGACATGTTGGAGTAAAACTAACAGCCTTCACATTTGTCTACTATTTCTTTCGCCATCTCGTTGGCATGTGGCCAGTAAAATTCGGCTTGATATGCTTTGGCCACGATGGTCCGAGAGGACGCATGGTGACCACAGGTTCCTGAGTGAATATCATTGAGGATCATTCAGCCTTCTTCTGGCGTGATGCATTTCTGGCAGATTCTAGTTACACTTTCTCTGAATAACTGGCCTTTTATCACAGTAAAGGCTTTAGATCGTCGGACGATCTGTCGAGCCTCTTCTTCATCCTCTGGAAGTTCTTTCCTAAGAATGTATGCAATGTATGGCACTATCCAGTCAGGGGTGACGACCAAAACCTCCATGACTAAGTCGACCACGGCTGGGATTTCGACTTCAGTCAGATCTGTGGCACTCTTAGGCTGTGGGGGCTCTTCAGTGAAAGGATCTTCCTGAACTGAAGGTGAATGAATATGCTCCAAAAACACATTGTTGGGAATGGTCTCTCTCTTAGATCCTATCTTTGCCAATTCATCTGCAGCTTGATTTTTTAGTCGAGGTATATGGTGAAGCTCCAACCCTTCAAACTTCTTTTCCAACTTTCTTACTGCATTGCAATAACCAGTCATGGCCGGGCTCCTGACATCCCACTCTTTCATCACTTGATTAACCACCAAATCCGAGTCACCGTAGACCATAAGGCGACGGACGCTGAGTGAAATGGCCATACGCAACCCGTATAAAAGTGCTTCATATTCAGCTTCATTGTTGGAGGAATCAAAATGAATCTGGAGAACATAGCTAAGCTTCTCTCCACGGGGGGGGATACCAATACTACCCCAGCACCGGAACCATTCAGCATCTTGGAGCCATCAAAGAACATGGTCCAATGCTCCGAGTGAACTTGAGTCGGCAGTTGCTGCTCAATCCACTCGGCAAGGAAATTTGCGATTGCTTGGGACTTGATAGATTTCTTTGCCTCAAACTTGATATCCAATGGAAGGAGTTCAATCGCCCATTTTGCCACTCAACCAGTTGCATCTCTGTTGTTCAAAATTATAGATAATGGTGCGTCGCTGACGACTGTAATGGAGTGATCAGAGAGATAGTGTGCAACCTTCTTCATGGTCATGTAGATTCCATAGACAAGCTTCTGATAATGTGGATATCTCTGCTTGGATGCAGTCAAAACTTCAGAGAGATAATACACTCGGCGCTGAACTTTATAAGCTTTTCCTTCTTCTTCTCGCTCGACCGTGAGTACTGTACTGACAACTTGTCAAGTGGCTACAATGTAAAGCAGTAAAGGCTCTTTGTTGATTGGTGCAGCAAGCACCGACTGGGTGGATATCAGGGTTTTTAGCTCTGCAAACGCTGCGTCAGCTTCATCAGTCCACTCGAACTTATCAGATTTCTTCATCAATAGGTAAAGAGGTAAGGCCTTTTCACCGAGACGAGAAATGAATCGACTCAAGGCGGCCAAACAACCAGTAAGCTTCTGAACGTCATGCACAGGCACAGGGCATTTCATTCGGAGGATGGTATCGACTTTTTCCACCTGGAACTCCGAATGTGCACTTCGACGGATTAAGCTTGATATCATACCTTCTTAGGTTGGCAAAGGTTTCTGCGAGGTTAGTCAGTAGGTTAGAACCTTTACGTGACTTGACCACAATGTCATCCATGTATGCTTCCACATTCCGACTGATTTGAGTGAGCAGGCACTTCTGAATCATCCTCATGAATGTGGCGCCGGCATTTTTAAGACCAAATGGCATGGTGACATAGCAAAAGCACCCGAATGGGGTGATGAAAGTTGTTTTTATTTCATCGGGACCACACAGTTGGATCTGATGATACCCAGAATATGCATCTAAAAAAGACAAGTGCTCACACCCCGCAGCCGAGTCAACAATCTAATTGATGCGAGGGAGAGGGAAATGATCTTTCGGGCAGGCCCGATTGATATACTTGAAATCGATGCACATACAAAGTGAATCGTCGTTCTTAGGGACCATGAACACATTGGCAAGCCACTCGGAGTGGTAGATCTCTCGGATGAACTCTGCTGCTAGGAGCCGAGCCACTTCCTCGCCAATTGCTTTTCTCTTCTGCACGGCAGACCGCCGAAGATGCTCTTTGACGAGTTTTACCTTGGGATCGACACGCAAATGATGCTCAGCCAGTTCTCTGGGTACACCCGACATGTCAAAAGGTTTCCATGCAAAGATGTCCCAGTTCTCACGGAGGAACTGGATGAGCGCTTCTTCCTATTTGCTGTCAAGTGTCGTCGAAATATGAGTCGGTGCAGCATTGGGATCGATCGGGTGGATATGAATCGGCTTCGTTTCTTCAAACGACTGAAATGCAGAATCCGTGGCAGGCTTCTTAGCTCAAAGCAAATCACTCGGATCTGCATTCTTTTGATACTCTTGAAATTCAACTGCTGCCATTTGTGCATCGGCAATTTTGGAACCCTTCTGGAAGCATTCTTCTGCCCTCTGCCGATTACCAGTGACTGTGGTCACTCCTTTGGGACCGGGCATCTTCAGCTTGAGGTACACGTAACATGGTCGAGCCATAAAACGCGCATAGGCAGGCCTACCCAGAATAGCATGATAAGCACTCTGGAAATCCACAACTTCAAATGTCAACTTTTCCTTACGGTAATTCTTGGAATCACCGAAAACCACGTCAAGGGCGATCTGGCCGAGTGATTCGACTTTCTTTCTAGGGATAATGCCATGAAAACTCATATTGCTCTCGCTAAGTTTAGACATCGGAATGCCCATCCCCTTCAAGGTTTCAGCATAAAGGATATTTAGGCCGCTACCACCATCCATTAGCACTTTGGTCAGTCGAGTGCCTTCGACCACTAGGTCGACCACCAACGCTTGCCTCCCAGGAGTGGCTATACGCGCTGGGTGATCACACTGGTCGAATGTGATGGCTGTTTGTGACCATTTCAGGTATGTGGTCGTCGTCGCCGGAGCAACCATATTCACTTCTCTGTTGATAACTTTCAACTGACTCTTGCTCTCAACATCAGCAAAAATCATTAGGGTGGAATTGACTTTGGGATAACCATCATCTTCCTCTTCGTCCTCGTCTTTGTCCGACTCCTTTTTCTTCTCACTGGGCTGTTTCTCTCTGAACTGCTGGATTAGGAGTCGACATTATCGAGTGGTCTGTTTAGGGTAAACTAGATTACCCTCTTCATCCTTCTTCGTATGAATGTGACATGGTAAATCCAACACATCATTTCCCGCTTGATCCTTTACCTTCTTAGGGGTCCAGGGCCCCTTAGGTTTTCCTTTAAACTTTCCTTGAACCACTGCCGCAATTTCACTGGGTGCTGCAGGCTCGACCTTACGTTTCTGTTTCCGATTGGAATTGCCCCCGCCGGCGTCTTGGCCGACTGGTTTACCCTTTCCGCTGTGGAGTCGATCCTCTTCTTCCCTGTTAGCGTACCGGGTGGCTATTTCCATCATCCGAGTCAGAGTCATATCTCTAGTCCGACCGAACTTCAGGACCAGTTCTCGATATTTAACGCCTTCCTTGAAGGCACACACTGCTTGATGCTCATATACATTTTCCATTGTGTGATGCAACGTGGTCCACCTCTGAATGAAATCCCTTAGAGTCTCACTTGGTTTCTGCACACAATGTTGCAATTCTGTCAACCCTGCTGGCTGCTTGCAAGTGCCCTCAAAAGTTCTGACGAACACTCGAGCAAGCTCTTCCCAACTGTATATACTGCCTGGGGCTAACTGAGTCAACCATGCTCTGGCTGACCCCTTCCAACATCAGAGGAAGATGCTTCATTGCCACTTCATCATTCCCGCCACCAATCTGCACAACCACTCAATAATCCTCAAGCCAAGTTTCAGGCTTGGACTCTCCAGTGAACTTGCTGACTCCAGTCGCCAACCTGAAGTTGGGAGGAATCACTGCAGCCCTGATGGCTTTGCTGAAACACTCTGGACTCGAAACATGAACTCTGCTGCCAGTCGGACGATCTCTGCCAAGGTCTTCCCTCTGTGCTCTGTTCCGGTCGACTAGACCTTGAACGAGAATAGATCTTGCATCAAAGCCTGGCTCTCTTGGGTCGACTGGTGCTCTGCGCTCGCCACTGTGAAGGCGTCTATCATCATACTGCCGAGGCACATATGATGCACTCCTCGGAGGAGGTGTGGGAACTCGACGACGACTGTCGCGGTCGAGTCAGTGATCATACTGCCCACGGCCTTCACACCGCAGGGACGATCTTGGACTATGGGCCGACTGAACAGTATCTGCTACCATGGATCTGCTATGAATCCTATTCTGTGACTGAGACACTGTTGTGTTCTGTTCTCCTGCGGCCTGGAGTAAGGCCCGGATCTGCATCAAACCTCTGCCAGCCTCCGACTGGGAATGTTGAATTGACTCTGCTATTCGGGCCGCAGCTGTGAGATTTTGAATCGGAGTGCGGTATACCTTAGGTGGAGGTGGGAAAAGCTGTCGTTGACTGGACTCAGGGATCCGCTCCCAAGCACGCTCGTCAAGTGCACGCTGGAGGTTCTCCATTTGAGTGTGCTCAGCCAAATTAGCTAAGTGCACCTCTTCCAAGGCCCGAGCCTCAGGGGTTTCTCCAACGATGGGCGTGTGGAGTGCATCCATGTTGCAGCGACGAAGTTCTTCCCTCTGTTGCGAAGAGAGGGGTTCGGGATGGTACTCCTCATGGACGCATGATGGATTGCCGCCACCATCCCCACCATCTTCACGATGAAAACCAGGCGGACTACATGGTCCGTCGACCATCAAGACTTCAGCCACAGGGTCGCTGCTATCACACTCGGATGCGGTCTCGACGGAGCCAGTCGACAGGTCGAACAGGCCATGGAGAGTTTCGTCGGGCTCGATTGCCGCGACTTGATGGGTGGCCGAATGTCGAGCCACCACATGTTTCACCCACCGCTGAAGCCGCGACCGACCGGATCGCTTGCGGCGGCGAACAGCAGCGAGAGAAGATAGCATCGGAGCTGACCGATACTGGGTCGACGGCTGTCGGAGAAGGACACCACGTACGCATGCGCAAAAGTGCATCGCCCCTCGGATGGGGAGAGCCTCGACGTCAAGGGGAGCTTCCTGAAGCCAGGCGGAGTCATCAGCGATGAAAACGAGCACGTCGAGACGGATCTCGCGACCCTCAGCCAATCCACCGCCGGAAACCATGATGATGGGGATCGAAAAATTGCAACTTCACCAACAAGTCGCTAAGACACCGGCCCCATGGTGGGCACCAACTGTCGTGGTTCTAATACTGACAATAGAAAGGGGGGTAGGTATGGAGAGGCAAGATCTCAGCTATGGTGAAGGTGTACACACAAGGTTTATGAGTTCAGGCCCTTCGCGGAGGAAGTAATAGCCCTACGTCTCGGTGCCCGGAGGCGGTCGACTGGATTATATGTGTGTGGTGTTATAGGGGGTGCGAACCCTTGTCCCAGAGGAGGGAGGTGGCTTATATAGAGTGCGCCAGGACCCCAGCCATCCTCCATTACAAGGGGCTTAATGTACATAAAGTAGGGGCGTTACTGATAACGCCAGTCATAAGTGCTATTAACGACCTTAAAGACTACGGAGTGAATGTCCGACCGTTGCAGTGCTAAGTGACTCCTGGCCTTCAGTAGGTCGAGTGATTCCTCATATGGTCGATTGACAACAGGTAGGAGGGGTACCCGAGTGATATGATTGGTCGAGTGGATTGCACTCGACACCTTTGACTGGGGTTTCTTCGTTGTCTCTTGGACTTCTTATCTTCTAGGGTAGTGACCTTGGGTAGGACGTATAGGTCAGGCCTATGACCCTACCCCGGGTCTGTATCCTCATCAAGCACCATCATAATCATCTTGCAAAGAGAAAGATGGTGTCATATGCATATTTTAACATATTAACATCATTTTCAACATCCTCATCAAGTAATCCCTTAACTAATCCACCTCTCCTGGATCATGTACGATTGTCAGTTTATTGCATTACCCACTTAGGATTTGAGGTTGGTATAGAATGGATTTCTAAGTCGCATGTGTTAGGCTCCACAAGGCTAGAGCTTGACACTGCGGGAAAATATCAGGTGCAACGGGAGCACCTAAGGTTAGATGCTCCAAGAGCTTTTCAACCCTTGATCTGAGATCCAAAGGTCATCTAAGAATGCACTGGATCTGGGTGTAATAATGGACTCCTAGGGGTGTTTTTTGCAAATATGTGTGAACTCTCTCCGTGACCTTTGGATCTCAGATTGAACGGCTGGGAAGCTCCTGGAGCACCTAACCTTAGGTGCTCTGTCCTCCAGGTACGTCCCTAAGAATGACGAGAAGATCCTGCTAAGCGATCGACTAAGTCGAAAACAACTGGATGGGTTGATGAGTGTTATGTGTTATCCCTTGTCATCTTTGCTGCTTTTTTTGATGAAACAGACCAATATGGGGAGGAGCCCCTACGGTTTTTTAATTAAGATAAGAAGGAAGTGTGAGACCCATGTTAGAACAGAGGTTCGAACAGACGCTAGCTAGGAGGTGCCACTGGGCTAAGAGCCCATCAACTCATCCTTGCCGCTACTGGAGAGGTCTAGCACAAAGAGTGAATATCAAGTGCTCCCATGACACAAGTTTGAAAATTTCAATTTTAGATGTGTCAAAAATATGCGAAAAAAATCGTGAATGTTCATCACATCTGTGTCTACAACTCCTAAAAAATTCACATCAAAATCTGAAATACACAAAGAGAACCAAAAAATAGAAATCCAGATGTGAATATTGTTGTGTTTGACACTATTAATTCTTTTGTCTTTATTGACACTATTCATGTTAGATTTCTCTTTTTTGTTTCTCTTTGTGTGTTTCGGATATAGATCTGATTTTTTAGACGTTGTAGACACATATGTGATGAACGTTCATGATTTTGTTTTGACAAATCTAAAATTGAAAATATTAAATCGGTATCATGGGAGCATTTGAGTATGGTATCACCTGATATTCTCCCGTGGATGGAGTTGTACGGGAACAGATCAAGCAAAGGAAATGGCCGTCCCTTGATGGATAAATTGTACAATGCCTTTTTTCTTTTACTTCTTTTTTTTGACTAGAAATAGGGATCTTTATTGCATGATAGAAATTCTGTTACAATCAGCCATAAGGCTTGCAGCTATAAAGGATGGAGGAGACTCCAACCAACAATCTGAAACCGATAAAGCAGTGGCATGTTTAGCAGATAGGTCAACCCCAACATTGGCTTCCCTATTGACGTGTCGAACCAAAAAAGAAGCAAACTCCATGGCTCTTCCCTTAATTTCATCGAAGATAGGCGTCACAACCGACCTGGGGTTGTAATGCGAGTTCCAGAGATTCACGACCTCTAGGCAATCAGCCTCCATTACCACATGCGAGTAGCCCCTCAACTGTGCAAATATGACACCTTCTCACATGGCCAAAACTTCAGCAATGAAGGGATCCGTGACACCGGGTAAAGGCTTACTCCAAGCACCCATGAAGGAGAGATGAGAGCGCGCCACCCCCCTGCACCTCCAGTTTGAGCTTGGCTGTCGATCGCCCCATCCGTGTTGATCTTGATCCAGCCAGGAGCTGGTGGAATCCACCCCTGGCTAGAACGCGATCGGCAATGGTCCTTCGGAAGCTCCAAAAGAGCTAGATCATCTCGGGCCCATTTAACCGCCTGCATTGGGTTGTACCCTTCCTCATCATGTGTCCATTTGTTCTGTGAGGTCCAAATAGAGTACATAATAGTAATAATTTTGCATCTCTCTGAATCGGAGAACATAGTATCCACCACTAAGTCCCTCGCCCATGTATGCGGGTGTAGCCTTGGAAGTTTGATCCCAAGTACTTCTTTTGCTGCTGTCCAGAAGGCCCTAGCATGAGAACAAAGGACCAAGGCATGCACCAGATCCTCGTTCATAGCTTTGCAAAGATCACATAGTGATGTGGTACGGATATGAGAATATTGCAAGGTAGCATAATCTGGAAGGATGCCCCGGAGCACCCTCCACCAGAAAACCCGAACTCTAGGTATGACCTTGAGTTTCCAAAGAGCGGTCCACAACTGTTTTTCTGACGCTGAAGTTTCCACTACCGTCCCTTCCTCTAGAGCACGCAGCTCGTCTCGAGTCACCAGATCACGGTAAGCTGATTTCACAGTGTATTGGCCGGACTTTTCAAGAGTCCACGCTAGGACATCTTCTCCACCATTGAGCCGAATTGGGATATTTAGTATCACCTCGGCATCAGGTGCAAGAAAATTTCGCCTCACTACCTGAACATCCCAAGTTCCAGACTAGTGATCGATTAGTTCAGAGACCCGCTCAATATGATCGGTCCCTTGCCGTCCTGTAGGCTTGAGATAGGTGGTGGTAGGAATCCAAGTGTCATTCCAAACAAAAATTGACTCGCCATTGCCTACCCTCTTGATCAGGCCTGTTTGCAATGTTGTACGCCCGACTATAATCGCCTTCCATGTAACGGAGGAAGAAGCTGGAGCGTGAGCCTGCATAAAATCTCCATTAGGAAAATATTTTCCTTTGAGAACTTGCGAACAGAGGGTATCTGGATGGGTTAGGAGCCGCCAGCCATGCTTCCCGAGAAGTGCTAGATTAAACTTTTCAAACTCCCGAAAGCCCATCCCGCCCTGTATTTTTGGTGTGGACAGTTTCTCCCAAGATATCCAATGCAGCGAACGCCCGTCGATGGAGCTACTCCACCAAAATTTTGCCATGGATGATGTGAGCTGTTTGCAGACCTTTTTTGTCAGCTTGAAACAACTCAAACTGTGGGTGGGAATGGCCTGTGTAACAGATTTTAGAAGTACCTCCCTCCTAGCACACGCTAGGTAGCGTTCTGCCCATCCATGCATACTACTACGGCTTCTTTCTCCGATATGTTCAAAAGAGCCACTAGTGATGCGCCCCACCACTGTCGGTAGGCCCAAATAACGTTCCGTGAAGGCTTCAAGATTAATGCCCAGTTCCTGTTTCAAAGCCTCATGTACTGGTGCAGTTGTATTCAGACTGAAGTAGATTGAGCTTTTTTCTTTATTCACAGCTTGTCCCGAGCAGTCCGAATAGATCTGAAGAATGGCATTCAATCTGCGGCCACTCTGCAAGTGAGCACCAAGAAAAATAAGACTGTCATCTGCAAACAGCAGGTGGTTCACCCAGGGTGAGTTAACACTGACACGAATTGCACGATCGACTGCCGGTCCACCATAGCTATTCAGAAGGGATGTAAAACCTTCAGCACAAATGAGAAATAGAAAGGGAGATACTGGATCCCCCTGGCGAAGTCCTTTGGTTGGCTGAAAGAACGGAAGGAGAGCACCATTCACCTTGACCGAGAACCTGACTGATGAAACACACTTCATAATGAGTCTGATAAACGAAACGCCAAAGCCCAGTCTGGTCATCATTGCCTCAAGGTAATGCCACTCAACTCTGCCATATGCTTTAAGCATATCTAGTTTTACCGCGCATGAAGCATTTTTTCCTCCCCTTTTCCTCTTCATTGCATGTATACTTTCATAAGCCACAAGAACGTTGTCCGTGATCAAACGTCCTGGCACAAAGGCACTTTGCTCCTGCCCAATGATCTCATACATCATACTCCGTAGTCGGTTAGTAATAGCTTTAGCTGCAATTTTGTATAGTACGGGACAAAGAGCAATGGGTCGAAACTGTGAAATTGTTTGGGGATTTCGTACCTTGGGAATGAGTGTAATGGCAGTATCATTTAGTCCCAAAGGAAGCTCACCCCCATTTAAAAAATCCAACACGGCCGCCGTCACATCCTCCCCTATCAAGCTCCAGTGTCTCTGAAAGAAACCGGTCGTGAATCCATCAATCCCGGGTGCTTTGGACGGGGCCATTTGGAACAAGGCTATCTTCACCTCCTCAGTAGTAAAATCCTTCTCTAAGGATTCGTTCATGGCTGTTGTAACACGAGGAGTGACAAAAGCTAAAAGTTCAGACATATCTCTGTAACCTTGGGAAAGGTACAGACCTTGGTAGAAACTCTGGATCTCCTCTTTAATTTCATCTTGATCTGTACAAATATTTCCATCATGTTTCTGTAAAGAGGTGATCCGATTGATTCGTCTCCTTTGTGATGCACGTGCATGGAAATTTTTTGTGTTTCTATCCCCGGCACGAACAGTTTGGACCCTAGATCGCTGCTTGATCCAGATTTCCTCCTGGCGAAGCGCCAGCTTCAGCTGGGCTGCAACCGAGAGTTCTTCCTGTGTTGGACCCCTGCCAATGATGCAGCCCTCAAACATTCTAGATTTTTCTGTAGTTTATTGACTTTCTTTGCAAGGTTTCCGAACTCCTGTTCACCCCAGGAACCGAGTCGGGATTGTACAACATTAAGGGCTTGCACCACCCCTTCAAGTCCTTCTTGACCAGACCCAGACTGCCATATATCCATCACCAGCTGATCGTAGTCTGCATGGGTCTGCCACACATTTTCGTAGCGAAAGGATCGTTGCCCCGCAGGCCATCTATTCGGTTGCTCACGTCTCAGTTCAGCTAGCACATAGCAATGATCAGATTCAGCTGAACTAATGTGCTTAACATTGGTGTACTCAAACATTTGCATTAATTCATTATTGGCCAACGCTCGATCAAGTCGAACTTTTACATTAAAGTCACCTTGTTGCCTATTATCCCATGTAAAGGGAACACCTCTCCAACCTAAGTCTTGGAGAGAACAGTAATCCACTGCTTCGCGAAAAGCTAGCATTTGCCACTGTGGCCGGGCGTGCACACTAAAGTGTTCCTCGCCGTACATGGTCTCATTAAAATCACCCATGCAAATCCAGCCATCATGCCTAATACCATACAGTCTCTGTAGGAGTTCCCAGCTGTGATGCCTATTCTCAACTCGGGGAGCTCCGTAGAAACCAGTAAACCGCCAAGGAGACACCCCACTGTCATGCCCCCTTACGAGTACATCGATGTGTGCCCGGCTATAGTTCTTCAATTCCACTTGTATATCATCAGTCCAGAACAAGCCAATGCCACCACACAAACCATCGCTATCCACCGCGAAACAACCTTTGAAACCTAGAACATATTTCAGGTTCTCCACACGCTGTCCCCTAATCTTTGTTTCCATGACAAAGAGGAGGGAGGGCCCTTCTTGCTTCACAATCTTGCGAAGCTCTCGAACTGTCGATGGGTTCCCAAGCCTCGACAATTCCAGCTCATACAATTCATTGGGACCGGCAGGGCTGCTCCGCAGCCGCTGCCGATGTCCCAGAATTTTCAGGTGTAGGCTTCTTTTTCTTAGACTCCCTCTCTAGGGCTGGATCATCATCCTTTTCCACTGTTGTAGCAGCAGCACCACCACCACTGACCACAAACTGCGTGTTATTCTCGCGATCAGCCACCGGAGGAGTTGCAGCCGAGTTATCAATTCTCCTATACACTTGCTTGGTGGTTTCTCCCCCCTTGCGTTTGTTCCGGTTGTTTTTAGCCGGAGAGTTCACCTCCTTACCAGCATCTCTAGCAGTGCTTGAGTTCATTGTATCTTGATTCGACCCTTTTGTGTGTTCCTCTCTATTGGAGCCCTGACTAGAGGTCGGTTTCTTCCAGTCCTCTTTGGGCCGCAGTCCCTTGCCAAAGGGCAGATCCCCATGAGCATCTCTGATCCCTGGAGTAGGGTAGAACAAATCACTATGGCCCAGGCGGCCGCAGGAGAAACAAAAGTGTGGTATGTTCTCGTACTGTATATCATACATGTCCGTGTTGTTCCGCCTGGTAGATTCTATCAAAATCCATCGCCTCAGGGGCTTGCTCACATCAAGCGTCACCCGAGCTCTCAAATACCCTCCTGCTTGATCAAACTACACTTGGGACGCCTGCTTATCAATCTGCTTTGCGGTCGCTGATCCCCACAAGTCATTCCGAAGATTGAAAGGTAAATTCACCACTCTGGCCCAGACTTGGAGTCGGTCAAACTTTAGTTCAGACGGCCGCATACAGTCCTCAAACTCAGACAAAATCACAGCATGTCTGCTAACATGCCAAGGAGAACCTTCCCACACGCGATCTAAATCCCGTTGGGTAGCAAACTCGGCGACGAAAGTGTTGGTACCAACAGATCGAAACTCGAGTCCTCTAGGGTTTCCCCAAGCGGGCCGAAGAGCATTGGAGATGGTCTGTATGTGTAGGAGTTCTTTTACTTCACAGCTTTCTTTTACTTCACAGCTTTCTTTCATGTCTAGGAGTACGTATTTCAGGGGAAACAAATTGAAGCTTCATTCTCCACCCGATCCATTTGTGAGTACAGAGTATTTTTCTTTTCTTTTTTTTGAGAGGAAAGAGTGTGAGTCTATCTTTTTTTTTTTTGAGGAAAGGCCATCATGGCTAGCTTTATTGATTAATCAAAAAAGATACATTGTCTTCGAGCTTGCTCACCAGACAATCTAGAGGCTTGTCAATTCAATTAGAAGAAACTTTATTACAATTACTAAAACTAGCTAGCACATGGCCCGCTGGATTTGCTGATCGGAAACAATGCTTAAATTTGACCTTCTCGATCAAGGTAGAGATGTCCACACGATCCGGAAATATCGTTGTCGCCGCGTCCCACCAAGTACTCTGATTGGAGCAGCAGTTGATCACAGTTAGAGAGTTGGATTCCGCTTCAACCCGCTAGAACCCTAGGCTATCTGTCAAGTTCAGCCCATCTCTCATCGTCATTGCCTCTGATGTAACTGCGTCCGCTGCATAGGGGATAAGCCTACATTGAGCTACAAGGAAGATACCCCGTTCCTCTCTAATAATTGCTCACGTAACTCCAACTCCTTCCTCCACAAAAGAGGGTGCATCGAGGGAAAATACACATGAGCTCTCGGGTGCTCCGCACCCCTATACAGAAACTATTCGTAAAAAATTCTCAAAAAATCAAAAAAAAAAACTAAAATTTCGGGATGTCAAACCTGGTTTCCCAATCTACTTCCTTGTGATTTCGTGAAAAAATACCAAAAAACGTCGCCGTGGCGAAGGAATTACTGCCCGGAAAAAGATGTACCCAAACAGTGTATTGCTATACATAGAAATTTTTTGTCTTTTTTGCCGCGAATACGTTTCCTGGTATTTTTTCACCAAATTTCAGACAGGAGTACATCGGGAACCCACGTTTGATATCCCAAAATCCCAGATTTTTTTTTCAAATTTCTCGGTATTTCTTCTCCTGGTATTGTACGTATAGGGGTGCGGATCACCCGAGAGCTCTAAATCCTCGTCCCTGCATCGAGTCTTTTCATTGATCCACCAATGCATAAATAGTTTGCGTCAGTGATTGCGTGACGGAGGCCTCGCTTTATCGGAACGAATTGCAATAAGTAGGGAAACAATGAAACACAGAAGGGTTTTCCTCTATAGACTGAAAATTAGCATGGTTGAACAACAGTGCACGAGCGTGCTTACGGCAGTGATGATTCTTGCATCACTCGGACGCCATCAAAACACGGCAAAACTGATCACAGGCAACTTCAGCAAGCAAACACGAAGGCAGCCCGCGCGTGTTTGCCCGAACCAGTTCTGCCTTACAACATGGCAGCGGTGGGGTGGCGCGGCCGTGACGTGCTCGTGGAAATGCCTCACCCGGATCGGAGCGGAAACTGGCCATGTTTTCTACAGTCCTACGGGCGGGCTGCCAATCCTCTCGACCAAGGAGTGCATTATTTGATTCTTTCTTTTTCTTTATTTGCGGGAAGCACTTTTAGCTTCTTACAAATGGTACGTATTTTTCCCGCAAAAAAACAAATGGTACTTATTTTCTAAACAACAATTGCACAAGTAAAAAAAAACACCATAGCCCTTTTTCTGGTAGAGCATTAGGGAGAAAACAATACGCTATATCTTGAACTTCCTCCGCCTGAAATTATTTGTCACTCAGACGGATGTATCTAACTTGTACTTCCTCCGTCCGAAATTATTTGTTGCTCAAATGGATGCAATTATTTGTCACTCAAACGAAATTATTTGTTGCTCGAATGGATGCAATTATTTATCACTCATACGGATGCATCTAACTTGTACTTCCTCCGCCCGAAATTATTTGTTGCTCAAATGGATGCATCTAGACGTACGGAGGGAGGCACGTCAATAAATGCAGCGGGTAAGAGCTTCTAGTTCTGTCGGGTGCTCAAGATGCCAATGAAGAAGTACAACCTCTTATCATTGCATTTATGCAATCTAATCGCAGTTCGAATAACAGCTTCTCCTGCTCCATTAATTTCTCCACAAACATCCTGGGATCTGGACCGTGTGTGGATGTGTACTTCACTAGCATAATCATAGCATTTGAAATGTCTCCCAGGGCCCTTACTTTATTTAAAACATGATCCGCGTCCACTGCATTGACAACATCCTGATAAAAAAATAAAAATAAAGTAAGAAAACAAAAAGATATTGCATTGTATGTATGACAGGTTGTAAATAATGGTGGTTGAGTGCAGGTGCAACTGTTACGGCCTTATGGGTGAAACTGAGGGGTGAGATTAGTGAGCTAAGGCTACGCTACACACAAAATCATGGAGCACCAGACTTGTACTCCCTCCGTTCGGAATTACTTGTCGCGGAAATGGATGTATCTAGACGTATTTTAGTTCTAGATACATCCATTTCCAAGACAAGTAATTCCAAACGGAGGGAGTACAAAGGAAAAAGAAAGGCACCACCCCACTGTGAAGAAGCATGTCAATAATGATATTGGATACACTCCTTCTATAAACTTGTAATGTGTAGCTGATCTAAACTTGAGACGACCCTGCTCTGCTCACCATAACTAAGACTCAATAAAGGCAATTCCCAACCTGATACTACATCTACCCAGAAAAAAAAACTTATACTACATCTACTATCTATTAACAAGAGTTGACTGATCCTAGTTCAGAGTTTAGCTAGTTGAAAAATGAGTTTTAGTTGATACGGAAATTAGGGGGCGTGTAAATATCTTATGCGTTCTAGAGATTAAATAGAAGGTCAGAAGGTGAAGGAGGTGGACAATATTGGCATCAAGCTCTGGTACATTGATAAGAGCCTCAAGAATGGTGTGGTGGATGTAAGAAGGAAAGGGGATAGGATCATCTTAGTTAAGCTTGGCTTTCGTGATATGGTTAGTGCGTATGCCCCCCAATTGGATGACCCGTTTGATGACACTAATACGCACTTTGTGCGGACGACCCAAGAATCTGATATCAAAGAGACATTGAAAAGGATGGAGGGGGGAGGGGGTGATTGTATTTCAATCGAGGTGTGGAGATGTCCCAGGGATATAGTTTTAGTATGCCTGACAGATAAGGACATCGTTACCATGGATACAACCAAAACTATTGATATTTCCTCTATATTTGATCAAGAAATGATGCCAATGCAAAGGAAGATGATTAGGTGTGACGATGCAGGAAGCGACCACAAAGGTCTAGTCCCTGCAAGCAATCAAAGAACAAACAAAAACTATGATAATAAGCAATCTGAATATTGCGATTATATAGATGAAGTACAGATATAGGTGGGGGTTCCATAAGTGGTCTTGGTGTCATCGTTGGACACAAACGAAGTGCACAAAGTTGCAGCAATGCCTAACTTTTAACTAAACAGAACCCAAAGAAAAGCTACGAGCAAGGTTTTTGAGTCGCCGAGTCAAGCCAAGTCGCCGAGCCTGCGGCTAGTGGCTTGCTGGCTTGAGTCAGCGACTTGCCTTGATTAGTCGCCCCAAGTCGCCATGGCACAACAGTACATAGAGCAGCAGAGCACATAGATATACAGCAGCAGCAGAGCACATATACAGCAGAGAAAATGTACTACATCTAAGCGGAGCACATATAGAGCCCACCCTGCGCTATCTTTCATATACTACATCTAAGCAGAGCACATATAGAGCCCACCCTGCGCTCTCTTTCCTTCGGTCCTCCTCCTTCCCCAGTTCCCACATGATGACATATATAGCAGCAGCAAGCCACGCGAGCCAGCGAGTCGCACGACTAATCGCACCAAGTCGTCGGCGAGCCACGCGAGTCGCGCGACTTGCTCCCTGAGTCAAGTCGCCTGCGCGAGCCATCCATGCCGCGACGACTTGGCGATTAGTCGGCGACTCAAAAACAGAGGCTACGAGATTGATATACTATGTAGGACAAAGGGGTGGCAGTCAAGGGGATGGATGCACGTCCCAAGGCAGCCAAAACCCAACCCTACGTCGTACAAGGCCCATGGGCCCAAGTGCAGGCAACACAGCACCTTTTAACTTGGATTTTGACTCGGATTCAGCAACAACGTCGCACAGTTGTTTTACGATAACGAATTTGAAGGTGAATCCAACTGGGCTTGGAAGTCCACAAGATAAGCTTTCCAACAAAAAAAGGTTCACCCAGTTCGGAGTCCGGATGTCGAAGTTATAGACATCACGGAGTATAGATTGCGCTGGCAGATCCATTAAACTAACCACCCCAGAAGGAGCAAGGATCAGGTTTGCATCAGACCGTAAACTAAAAAGACGACATGCCTATGTTGCATTGAATTTGTGGTCATACAAGAATGGAATGAGTTCGGACGATGATATACATGATCGGCTAGGCATAGCATCAATCAAAGAAAAGCACCGGCTGAGATGGTTTGGCCATGTCCAAAGGGGGCCCCTGGGGGCACTGGTGCATAGTGGAATCCTAAGCCACGATAATAATGTGAGAGGAAGGAGAAGGACAAAATTGGCATGGGAGGAGGCAACAGAAAGAGACTTGAAAGAATGGGATATAACCAAAGATTTGTGATTGAATAGGACTGCTTGGAAAGCCTATTCATGTACCTGAACCTTGATTAGTGGCTCCTGTTGAGTTTGAAGTTTTTAACTCTAGCCTTCCCCAACCTGATTGGGACTGAAAGACTTTGCTGTTGTCGTGTCTCAAGAAAGCATATCACGAAATCATACATAGTACTCCTCCGTCCCAAAATTCTTGTCTTAGATTTATCTAGATACGGATGTATCTTAATACTAAAAACGTGACTTGATACATCTGTATTTAAACAAATCCAAGACAAGAATTTTGGGACGGAGGGAGTACTGAATTATACAGAAACCTATGTGACTGGGAAATACAAATGACTAAACTTGCTTTATGGCAGACCACAATTTTTAGGTCGCCTTGTATATTGTGCGTATTAAATGACACATTTATTTTGAATGGCTATAAATGACACATTTGTATTGCTATTGATTTGGAATGTGAAACATAATTGATGAAGTAAAAGAACACTGCCAAGTGTAGGAGTGACTTACCGGACAAAACTCCCTAGTTGTAGGTTTTAGTTTTGCGCAATTGGCACTTTCAGTGGAACATTCTTGACTCAAACACTTTGTGACTGCACAAGAAAAATCTGAAGGATAACTAAGTAGATACAATTGAGTAAGTAACAGGCAATGAAAATGTTCAGGGTTCAACCAACTGGAAAGAATACTGTTGAGTATACCTGCATTAGCAGGTACTGTTGGAATGCCTGCAAGAGTTTAGATATTGATATTAGAAAGGAAAAGGCAAGCATCACTTATTCATTAGCGAAGAGTACCCTGCAGGTGTCTAGGAAACTGCAGGGCACAACAAGAGATAAAAGGTCCAGACTGTAAGTGGGAACAGATAATGTGACTACTGAATAAACTACATATAACTAATAAACAAAGACAGAGTGACTACTGAATAAACTACATATAACTAAGAAACAAAGACAGAGGTAAGTGGGGAACATCAACAATGAAAGTAACTGAAATAAACTTCTATATGGCGAAAACCATGGTATGTTACCTTCACTACAAGAATCTGAATGTTCTATGACCTCCAGCTTCCCAGCTAACATAGTTTCATCTGAAATCACACAAGTTTGTGCGCCATGGCTTGTAAGATTTTGCTAGAAAGGAGAACTTTTGCAAAGTATCTAGGTGTATTGGGAAGTAGACTACTGAAAAAGATATCATGCTTCTAGTTTAGAAAACACTGATTGCACAGGATAAATCAACTTAAAACAAACGGACACGACTAATTCTTCCCACAGCATGTTAAAAGCCTGTTACAAATGCTGTCCTTTAAGCAATTATAGCAAACGAACCAAATACAATAAAGCAGTTCTTCTGATAGAAGAGCGCAACAAAGCAATATGTCATACTCCCTCCATCCCAAAATAAGTGTCTCAACTTTGTACTAATGTCATACTCCCTCCGTCCCAAAATAAGTGTCTCAACTTTGTACTAACTCTAGTACAAAGTTGTACTAAGCTTGAGACACTTATTTTGGGACGGAGGGAGTACTTATAACAAACGAAGGCCATAACGAAATTCAAGCGTTTCATTCAGAAAAACAGCTTGTGCATTTACACAAAAAATGCTGAAAGGACAGAGCCAAGGCAGATGTTTTACCAATAATTTCCTCGAAACCCATAGGTTCACACGATGAACCTGCAATTGAAACATATGATCATCAATTAGCATGGTTATAAACACGAATAGTCAGGTATCCTTATTGATTATCATACGATGGTCTATGGGAGAAACCTTGAGTCCATGGTGAGGAATGACGCCTGCATGAAGCAAAAGGTTAAAAGCTCTAAACTTTACAACAAACTAGGAAACAACGAGAGCATCAATTCTGTGCACACGATATACATACCTCTCTTTCTGAAGAAAACAGCGGGCAAGAAGAGATGCCGACATCCGGCCTATGTTCTTCTTCCTCTTATGCCTCCGGCAACCCCTGAAATTAATTAACAAGATAACGCGACAAAGACCCGTTAAAAGTTTAACTGTAAGTGCGGCTTCTCACGCAGATGGAGTAAAATGGATCTTCCACATAATAAAGACATAACTGAGGATGCGGATGTTGCACTTACCCAAACCCGAAGGGGATGGTGTAACATGGGTGGCTTGGACATGGCGGCAACTGCAGCAGATGCCTGAACTCGGGGGTTCGCGTGACCAAGTCCTTGACAACCTGCGCGGCTTTGCGCCTAATGAGCTGCCAGTCCACGGGACCCCTGTGTGGAAGAAACATGGAGAGGCTCAAACAACAATGAATGAAACTAACGGATAATTAGATAGATGATAGATGAAGGAGCAATTAGGCTAGGGAGAGAAGAGAGGAGACCAGTATGTCGGGTGAGAGCGCCAGAACAAGACTGTGCGGAGAGCCGCGGCGTAGTGCGGGTCCTCGCGGACAATGGTGGAAGGGATAACGTCGATTTGGTTCCGGAGATCTTGGGCCAAATCGATGCCCTCCAGCTTGCCCTGGGCGAGGTCGTCGAGAACGTTGAGGCGAGTGAGGAATCTGAGCGCGGTGGGCGCGTCGAACTCGTCCTGGCACGGCAGGAAGCGGCTCAAGTACTTTCGCGCCTCCTTCCACCGGCCGTCCGCCACCAGGCGCCGCAGGAACCGCACGTCCAAGAAGACGCGCGTCTCGTGCTTCAGCCTGGACAGAAATTAAGATCTGTCGATCAGTACCAGCTAGCCTAGGGGAAAGAAAAGGGGAGCGGATCGTCGAGATAGAGCGAGAGATTATGCCGTCGAATACGTACGCGTCGAAGGTGGCGGGGAGGTTGTTGCGGCGGAGGAAGGCGAGGAGTCGCCGGCGGCGGAACCGGTCCAGGCAGTGGTGCTCCATCACGCCTCGCTTGCCGCCAGATCTCGCCATCGCGCTCTGGAACGAGAGTAAGTAATTGGGGAATATCGCCGGAGCGGGGCGCACTGCGTCTCGGATATCATGGTTGGATCCGATTAGGGCAGTGCCCGCCGGGGTGCGGCGATGGTGGGGGGTGCGGGCGGGAGGACGGGGGAGATGGGAGGGTCGGGGATGGGGGTGGGATGGAGGGGGGGGGAGGGTCGGGGAGAGGGAATTTCCTTATTTTTTTTTTGAGTAACGGGAGAGGGAATTTCCTAATGCGTCAACTTGTCGCGGTGGGATGGAGGGGGAGGAGGGTCGGGGAGAGGGGATTTCCTTTTTTTTTTTTTTTTGAGTAACGGGAGAGGGAATTTCCTAATGCGTCAACTTGTCACTGCTTCGCACAGAGGCGAGCGACCAAGCGATCAACATGGCCCGGCCCAACTACGAGATAACTAACGCGCTACAGTGTCCGGTTTTGGGAACCTTCTAGAAGGTTCTTGAACAGGGTTTTCATTGGCTTTTCAGTTTCTTTTTTTCTTTTTCTTTCCCTGCTTTTTCTGTTTCTTTTAGATTGCTTTTTCTTTTCTTTTTATTTCCTTTTTGTTCTTCAGAATTTCAAATTCTTTTCTAAAACTCAAAAAATGTTCAGAATTTTAAAAAATGTTATTTGTTAGTATTTTTTGTTCACGAATTCAAAAAATGCTTTTTATTTTCTAAAAAATGTTCGCATTTCAAAAAAAATATAAGTTCAAAAAAAATCATGTTTTTAGATTTTGTTTGGGAGTTACATAAAATCTTCCCATTTCAAAATGTGTTCACCAATTTGAAGATTTTTTTTCAAAACTATCACGTTTTTTGAAGCAAATTCGGAAACTATAGCACAGAATGAAAATAATGCAATACTATGACCCTGTCGGCCTCGCTTGGGCCGAAAAGGGACTTTTCGGCCAGCCTTCGGCCGAAAATAGGATGTCGGCCCGCGGTTGACCGAAAACGGGCTGTGGTGGGCCGAAGAGTTGCTGTCGGTGGTGGCCCGGCCGAAAATAGTAGCTTCGGCCAGCTGGTGGCCGAAATGGGCCCTTTTCGGCCTAGCCCAGGCCGAAGTGTACTTCGGCCACCCGTAGGCCGAAAAGGCTGGATAAGCCCGAGCGGTGGCTTCTTCCTCCTGTGTCGCTGATGTTCTTCTTTCTCTCCTTTCTCTCTCTCGTTCTTCTCTGTAGGTCGCCACCCTACCCCGATCTCCTCCATTTGCCACCCATTTTCACATCCAAGCAACAGAATCGGTAGATCATAGCAAACTGGGGATATTCAGCAGAGGAGTTTTGGTTCTGCTGTGTTAGCGGCTACATACAGAGGCCTGTGCAAAGCTTGCTTGTTGAAGTCTAGAAAATCTAGTATTGTTGGCTGTCCATTATTGTTGCAGCTCTGGTCATACGAGAGGTTCCCTATTGGACAACCCTATGTCTACGTTGATAAACCTTTTGGTTTGGAGGACTTAGCTGGGGCTTATGTGCCTGCTATCGGCGACTTGCCTACTATGGGATCTGTTTGGTCACGGCGAGAGGTACTTTTATATTAAGTAACAATTAATTCAATTATTTCTTGACATTCAATAGTATTACTAATGCTTCTTTGTTGTCATGCACAGAGACAGTTTGCGCATAGCCAGGTTAGGGGATGCTACCCGTCCTTCACGGCGCAGTTTGATAGTTTGCACGAGGATCAAGTTATCTGGGAGCCATACTCGCCTCAGGCTATATCATCGAGGTGCCCAGTTGGGATTTCTGGATTGTGCACTAGAGATCGGCACTATTGGATGACCAAGGCCAAGTTGGTGTTCGACGTGACGGTTGAGGAGATGGCTCTTCATAGGGTGATGAGACAGTTTGGTCTATATCAAGAGCCTGCAATTCCAGATATTCCACACTTGCCAGAACACGTGCACAAGTAAGTACTAATACTATTTTAGTTGTCAGCTCTGCGTTCAGAATGTACCTAATCATGTATCGCGCATGTCAATCTCAGGGAAAGTCGCTTAGGAGGAAACAAGTCCATGGCTTATTGGCTTAAGACCATTACCCCTTACATTGACGAATGGACTACCGCGCCGACAAATATATGGGGTGAGGTTCGGGCCTTTAACTGGGAAATGTTTGGGTTGTATCTGCAGCGTTACCGGCATACAACGAGGATCTACTTGGTTCCATCAGCTGCTCCTGATCAGATCGAAGCCCCTCTCACCAGCGATATGTACCCAACTGCCTCTGTTGTGGGAAGCAGACACCACGCGGTACGTGCCTAGATTCTCATATGTTAAGTCATTTGTTAACCTGAACATATTCACTTGGTTATCTATTCATGGTGTATATCATACAAAGAGGATATAATTGATTAACCCTTTGTGTACAGGGTGACTTGACAATACAAGCGCGAGAGGAGGTTTCTGCCTTAATGCAGCGCTTTCAGAGGGGAAAAATATCATGTTTTCAAATTATGTTGGGAGTTTCAAAAAAAGTTTTCATTTAAAGAATTGTTCACAAATTCCAAAAATGTTCATGTTTTAATTTTTTTCGGGAGTTTTAAAAAATGTGCGCAAATTTTAAAATTGTTCATGTTTTCAAGTTTTGTTCAGGAGTTTCAAAAAATGTCCCCGCTTTTCAAAAATGTTTGTGTATCCAAAAATTGTTTTGGAATTTGAAAAAATTTCAGATTTTCCAAAAAAAAGTTCACATTTTCTATTTGGGGGGGATTTTAAAAAATGTTCCCCTTTTCCAAAAATTGTTTGCATTTTTCATAATATTGGAATTTTTTCAAATTGTATTCAGAATTTCTAGAAGGTATCGTTGTTTCATACGACGTTCACATTTTTCCCTCGAAATAACATTTTGCGTACAAATTTTTTTAAACGTTCGGATGTGCGCTCAGTTTGGTTCTTAATACTTTGCGCTGCATTATAAAGCAGGTGGCACTCTAGCTCAACTGGCTAGGTGTACTTCTTTGAAGCGTCTGGTCTCAGGTTCGCTTGACATTCTGCCGCAGAGAGCGGCAGATAGGACCTCCCTGTGGAGAGGGTGGCGGGGGTTGGGGGCAAACCTGGCCAACGGTTGACTTTGACAGACCCGGGCGGGGCTGTGCTTGGCCCGTGGCCCGCCCTGTGCCGCAATGCTTCTCCGCCTAGGCCAAGCCCGCGTGCCATGCATGGCACAGTCCGCCTGCCACATGTAAGTAGTCATTTTTAAAGAAAAACACTTATCTTTCTGTAATTTAGAGCAAGCTTTGTACTCTTTTTTTTCTTCTTGTGGATGAAGTTACTAATGTGGCAGTACTAATAAGCAAAACGCTTCTAATAACCCAGCAGATCGCGGCTCTTGCGCCCGCCGCCTTCTCCGTACGCCACGTGGCCCATGGGCTACCACCATTAGATTGTAACTGACCCATTGTTGTAATCTTATCATCGCAACAATTGGTTTGTTGCAGACTGACGAAGGCGAGACGGTGATGTGACGATATCGAGATCCCGCACGCGTCACCCGACACTTCAGCGCCGACGCTGGCACCCGCCCACCTCGCCGGTGAGGAGGATGGCGGCGAGGTTACAGCGGGGGATCGAGTGTGGTGGCCACCATTGTCGCCCACCTCCACCACGACCGTTGGGCGCGTGCGGTGCGCCCACCTCACTGGAGAGGATGATGGCGGCGAGGCAACCTGATCGGAGATTTGGCGCTCGCCTGCAGTGGTGCGATGGAGGGGACGGGGCTGCGCCGCTCCTCCCTCACCACAGTTCGATGAGAGCTCGCGGTGAACGTCTAACAGTGATTTTTTTTCCTTGCAACATTCTCCCTATTGCGAGAAAGATTCTGCAGCACCATCGATATTGCAAGACTTTCTAGTGAAAATAAAGAAAATTCTTCAACATCATCTTTGTTGCAAAAAAAACTGCAATAATACCTCTGTTGTAAAAGTTCTGCAACATGAACTCTATTGCAAGTGTCTGAGCGCAACAGTATCCTGGTTGCAAAGCTGGCAGTTGAATCTAAGTACAGTCATCTTACATTGAATCCAATGGTTCGCGAGGTGGCGGATCTTTTAAAAAGATCCGTCGCCGATGCGCTGCGTTGCCCTACTAATAAAGCTCAATATTACCCTAAAAAACCTCAATATTTATCCCACATGTCACTTTGTCTCACTTTTTAGTTTTTTATTTTAGCTTTTATGATTTTCTTGATTTCACTCTATTTTTTGAGTAATTGGACCAAGAAAGTCCCATGGACGCGCCTGTGCTCGTGCCAGTGCCAGCTGATACGTCTTCAACGTATCTATAATTTATGAAGCATTCATGTTATTTTCTTATCTATTTTGAATGATTACGGGCTTTATTATACACTTTTATATTACTTTTGGGACTAACCTACAAACCGGAGGCCCAGCCCATATTGTTGTTTTATTGCCTGTTTCAGTATTTCGAAGAAAAGGAATATCAAACGGAGTCCAAACGGAATGAAACCTTCGGGAGCGTGATTTTTGGAACGAACATGATCCGGGGGACTTGGAATACAAGCTAGGGAAGCTTCGAGGAGGCCAGGAGATAGGAGGGCCCGCCCACCCCCCTGGGCGCGCCCCCTGTCTTGTGGGCCCCTTGAGCCTCCCCCGACCGACTGCTTTCGCCTATATATTCCCATATACCCTAAAACTATTGAATACGAAGATAGATCGGGAGTTCCGCCGCCGCAAGCCTCTATAGCCACCAAAAACCTCTCGAGAGCCCGTTCCGGCACCCTGCCGGAGGGGGGATCCCTCACCGGTGGCCATCTTCATCATCCCGGCGCTCTCCATGACGAGGAAGGAGTAGTTCACCCTCGGGACTGAGGGTATGTACCAGTAGCTATGTGTTTGATCTCTCTCTCTCTCTCTCTCTCTCTCTCGTGTTCTCTCTATGGCACGATCTTGATGTATCGCGAGCTTTGCTATTATAGTTGGATCTTATGATGTTTCTCCTCCTCTACTCTCTTGTGATTAATTGAGTTTTCCTCTTGAAGTTATCTTATCGGATTGAGTCTTTAATGATTTGAGAACACTTGATGTATGTCTTGCCGTGCGTATCTGTGGTGACAATGGGATATCACGTGATCCACTTGATGTATGTTTTGGTGATCAACTTGCGGGTTCCGCCCATGAACCTATGCATAGGGGTTGGCACACGTTTTCGTCTTGACTCTCTGGTAGAAACTTTGGGGCACTCTTTGAAGTACTTTGTGTTGGTTGAATAGATGAATCTGAGATTGTGTGATGCATATCGTACAATCATGCCCACGGATACTTGAGGTGACATTGGAGTATCTAGGTGACATTAGGGTTTTGGTTGATTTGTGTCTTAAGGTGTTATTCTAGTACGAACTCTATGATAGATTGAACGGAAAGAATAGCTTCATGTTATTTTACTACGGACTCTTGAATAGATAGAACAGAAAGTGTTGGGGATATTACCACTAGGTGTAAACCGGCCAGCCTGGGCCGAGTTAACTCCGTAGTGGTATAAGCAGAGAAAGGCCCAAGGCCTGTAGTCGGTTTAGAACTTGTAGCCGTAAACCGGCCTGATGTATACTTGTATTGTAAGTTAGGAATAGAGAGATACCAACCGGGATACGAGTATGAACCGGTTGGGACTCTATGAACCGACGGGCGTCACTCGTGTATATAAGGGGACGACCCGGCGACGGTTCAAGGACAGACAACCACAACTCGAGCCTAGGCGAAGCTTGTTTGCTCCCTAGCCGTCGAGACCACATCAATTCCATCACAACTAGACGTAGGCTTTTACCTTCATCGAAGGGGCCGAACTAGTATAAACCCTCGTGTCTTTGTGTCCGCTTTAACCCCTTCAAGTAAACCCGTAGCGATGGCTCCACGACTAAGTCCTTTCGCTAGGACATCTGCCGTGACAAATCCACGACAGTTGGCGCCCACCGTGGGGCTATCGCACGATGGTTTGACGATCTTGGAGGGCAAGCTCAAAGGACTCGAAGGCTACGTCGTGGGCCGAATGACCAAGAGTCGTCGCGGCCGGATCTACATCGACGACGCCGGATGGGGTCCCGAGGCCGATTCAATTGAGTACGGGTACCGGGTCCCCTTTGGTGGCATACATGTTTTCATCGGCAAGATCGGGGAGCCTGGGCCTGAGCCGGACATCTGCACCGACCTCGTCGAGACGGCTCAGCGTGCACGACCTGCCCAGGTTAAACCGGCCATGAAGCATGTCCTCGTTGGAGTCATCCACGGAGGAGAACACGACGCCGGTTCAGAACACGGTAGTGAGACCGTCGTTTATTCCAGCGACGAATCTTCAACAGGAGAGACTGAGTCATTGTACCAGTTGCAGGACGATATGATCAGGGGTTGTTCCGATGGCGATAGTATTCCGGACCCCCCAAGCCAGATCAACCGGGTTGGAATATTCATGGCCGGTACGCAGGCAGCGAACCACTCTTCAACCGCCTTAGCGATGTTTTCCGGATCGGCAGCGGCAGTGGCAGCAGGGGCAGGAGGCCCGGTGCGCCCGCCGGTTCAAGTTCTATCAGATCTGTTTGATGCACTAGCTATGCTTATGGCAGAGGACAACCCGGCGGATCAGGAGGCTCATAATGCAGAAATTGCGAAAGTGAAAGAGCAGATCACACAAGCCAAAGCGGATCTAGCGGCAGAAAAGGAGCGGATGGCTGCAGAGCGAGCCGCTCTGGACGCCCAGGCTTACAAACTCATGCTTGACCAGAGTGCGTCGCAGGAGGTGTTGAAGCGGAAGTATAGATCACGCCTACCATTAGGGTTTGATCCCAGAAATCTCTTTCAGACCCCAGGAGCTGGACCCAGTAATCCGCCTCAGCACCGGGAGGCAAACCGGATTGAGGCACCGGGACCAGGGGCGACGGTCCAACCACGCCAGATGGAGCCTCCTCAGCAGAACATGGTGGTTCCCCCGCCGGTTCAGACACCCCCAGGTCATTATTCTAATCCAATGGACAACCTTGTTGCAGCCGCTGCACGATTGGAGGCTATCCCGGTCGAAGGGGATTCACCGCAAGCAGTAGAGACGCGCCGGGTTAAGGAGCTTCTCCGGACTGCACTGATTCAACAGGAGGCATATTCATATAGCCGCGATCGGATTCACTCTACGCCCCGTCCAAGCCGGAGCTATAGCAGGCGCGTGGATGAACCGGCCATATCAAGCAACGCGCGGGACCGTGAAGCGGCCCGTGGCAATAACCCGGCGGGTGGTGTTCGTGATGCTCAGGAGGTGGTGGATCGGGCCCGGGCACGAAGAGAGGCCGAATTAGCAGTGCAGGATGACGCGGTTCCATATACACCGGTTCGCCCTACCACCTTCGCCGGACCAGGAGTCGCATCCGCTTTAGGGGTGCCCTGTTTGATCCCCGCTTTACGCAATGTACGCCTTCCCAAAGACTTTAAGGGTCCGCGCAAGGTGCCGAATTACACCGCCGATTTGTCCCCTGAAGCGTGGGTCGAAAGTTATGAGATGGCCATGGAGATGCTAGATGTTGATGAGACCGCGTGTGCAAAGTACTTCACCATGATGCTTGAAGGCACGGCTCGTACTTGGTTGAAGAGCTTACCGCCCAACTCTATCAGCTCATGGGCCCAGTTACGGGCCCGGTTTATTCAGAATTTCAAGGATACATGTAAGCAGCCCAAGTCCATAGTAGACCTAGCGGCTTGTGTCCAGGAGGAAGGGGAGTCAACGACCCGTTGGGTACGCCGTGTTTCGGAGATTTTGCACTCCTCTGACAGGATCAACGCTGACTCTGCAATCTTAACCTTAGAAGGCAACTGCCGGTTTGAGCCTTTAAAATTGAAATTGGGGCGCATGAAGCGGTTCTGTAATGACATGGGAACCCTCATGGCCGCTTTGGTGAAGTATGCTGATTCGGACAGTACCAAGGATCCCGAGGCTGATGATGATGAAGCAGGGAAGGGAAAGAAGAACGGCAACCCCAAGGGGCAACAGTACAAACCGGCGGGTCATGGAAACGGAGGCAAGCGCAAGGCGGATGGCAACATGGATTTCGTGGCCAATACTAATGCACAGGACAGGGGGCAGCGGCGCAGAGGCAAAGCGAATCGGGGTCCAAATCCTAATGCGAGCCGTTTGAATTACTTGTTGAATCAACCTTGCCCCAAGCATGGGACGAAGGAGTCCCCAGCGAACCATCTCTGGAAAGATTGTTATATTATGCAGGAGTTCAAAAATTCTAATGCTTTCCGGTATGACCCTGGGTCAGGTGGCGGTTCAGGATCCATTTTCCACGGGCCGAGTCACGATGGAGCTTCCGGTCCAGGTCTTAATCAGGGCGGTCACAATAGTCAGAATAATCAGAACGGCCAGCAGCAGCAGCAACAGCAGTCGGGTTATCAGAGCCAACCAAAGCAGTTGAATAGTGGGCAGTATCATGTTTTCACAACTAGCTTGGATAAGCGCGACCGAAAGCTTCACAAACGAGCAGTGAACTCTGTTGAACCGGCCTTGCCACGTTATTTACGCTGGTCGGAGCAGCCTATCGTGTGGAGTAGAGAGGACCATCCCCCCCGGGTTGATAATCCGGGCCAGCTGGCATTGGTGGTAGACCCTCAGGTGGGGGGTTATAAATTCACTAAGGTGCTTATGGATGGAGGAAGTAGTATTAATATACTGTATTATGAAACTTTCCGTCGCATGGGTCTAACAGACAAGGATCTCAGACCGTCCAATACAGTGTTCCACGGTGTAGTACCAGGCAAATCTGCATATCCTGTCGGTAAGATAGCCCTGGATGTGGCTTTTGGAGACGAGCACGATTCCCGGTCTGAAAAATTAACCTTTGAGGTAGTGAAGATCCGGAGTCCGTATCACGCCTTGTTTGGGCGGCCGGCTTATGCTAAATTCATGGCACGACCTTGTTATATCTACTTGCAGCTCAAAATGCCGGGTTACAAGGGAACAATAACGGTGCATGGAAGCCGCCGGGTTGCTTTGGAGTGCGAGGAAGGTGATGCAGCTTATGCAGAGGCGGTCTGTGCCACGGAGGAGTTGAAGTTCTATAAGGACAATGTTGATCCGGCAGATATGACCCCTTTAAAGAAACCTACTACAGAGCATGAATCGGATCTGAAGTTTAAATCGGCAGCTGAGACCAAACTTGTTGACTTCGTGCCAGGCGATTCATCCAAGCAGTTCACTGTCAGTGCCAACCTGGATCCCAAATAGGAAAGCGCGCTCATCGAGTTCATCCATGAGAATCGGGACATCTTTGCATGGAAACCATCTGACATGCCAGGTGTACCGAGGGAACTCGCTGAGCACACACTTAATGTGGATCCTAAGTATAAACCGGTGAAACAGTTCCTCCGCCGGTTTAACGAAGAAAGGCGCAAGGCCATTGGAGAGGAAGTGGCCAGGCTTTTGGCGGCTGGCTTTATCATTGAAGTCTTTCATCCAGAGTGGCTTGCTAATCCGGTGCTGGTCCTTAAGAAAAACGGCACTTGGCGTATGTGTGTGGATTACACAGATCTTAACAAAGCCTGTCCAGCGGATCCTTTTGCCCTCCCCCGCATTGATCAGATTATTGATGCCACAGCAGGCTGTGAGCGTTTAAGTTTTTTGGATGCGTACTCTGGATATCATCAGATCAAAATGGCGGTTAAGGACCAGGAGAAAACAGCGTTTATAACTCCCTTTGGAGCCTTCTGCTATGTATCTATGCCTTTTGGGCTCAAGAGCGCCCAGGCTACTTATCAGCGGTGTGTACAGAATTGCCTGCATACACAGATCGGCCGCAATGTGCATGCTTATGTGGATGATATTGTAGTGAAATCAAGACAAAAGGAGACACTGGTGGAGGATTTGAAGGAAACCTTTGACAACTTGCGCATTTACAAGATGATGCTTAATCCGGCCAAGTGCGTCTTTGGTGTTCCGGCAGGCAAGTTATTGGGGTTCCTGGTATCTAACAGAGGAATTGAGGCTAATCCGGAGAAAATTAAAGCTATTACTTCCTTGGCTAAACCAAAGTGTATCAATGATGTTCAGCGTTTGGCGGGCAGAATCGCTGCGCTGAGCCGGTTTATCAGCCGCCTCGGAGAAAAAGCCATCCCCTTATACCAGATGCTGTGGAAAACAGATAATTTCGTCTGGAGTCCGGCGGCTGATGAAGCATTTGAGGACTTAAAGCGGCAATTGGCCAATCCGCCTGTTCTTGCGGCGCCGGTTGACAAGGAGCCGCTGTTGTTATATGTGGCAGCCAATGCTCGAGCAGTTAGCGTGGTTATTGTGGTGGAGCGCAAGGAGGCAGGCAAGGAATATCCGGTTCAGCGGCCGGTTTATTATATCAGTGAGGTGCTTATTGAGTCCAAGCAAAGGTATCCGCATTGGCAGAAGCTAGTCTATGGTGTTTTTATGGCCAGTCGAAAATTGAAGCAGTATTTCCAAGGGCACCCTATCACAGTGGTCAGTTCAGCTCCTTTGGGTGATATCATACAGAACCGGGAGGCGACTGGCCGGATTGCCAAATGGGCCATAGAGCTTGGGCCGCATGGACTGAAGTATATACCACGGACAGCGGTGAAGTCTCAAGCACTTGTTGATTTCATTAATGATTGGACGGAGTTACAAGCACCAGAGGAGAAGCCGGATCACACATATTGGACTATTCATTTTGATGGATCCAGGCAGTTGGAAGGCTCGGAGGCTGGAGTCGTGTTAACTTCCCCGCGAGGTGATAAGTTTTGTTATGTTCTCCGCTTAATGTTCCCTTGTACTAATAATGCAGCTGAGTACGAAGCCTTGCTCCATGGTCTCCGGATGGCTAAAGAGATGAACTTAAGCCGGGTTAAGTGCTTTGGTGACTCGGACTTGGTGGCTCAGCAAGTATCTGGCACTTGGGATTCCAAGGACCCGCTTATGGCTGCATATCGTCGAGAAGTGGATAATATTGCGGGTTGCTTCAAGGGTTATCAAGTGGATCATGTGGATCGCCGGAAGAACGAAGCGGCGGACGCTTTAAGCCGGTTGGGTTCTCAGCGTAAGCCGGTCCCGCCTAATGTCTTTTTGGACGTATTGCACAACCCGTCAGTCCATCTCCCTGGTGAAGCGGATTTGGCTATTCCGGATCCGGAGGCCCAATTGGTGGCGGCACTACATGCTATTCCGGATTGGACGGTTCCTTTTCTTGCGTACATGACTCGAGGGGAATTGCCAGAAGATGAGATTCTGGCCAGACAGATAATTCGGCGCTCCAAGTCTATGACGATTCTTAATGGTGAGCTGCATCGTTGCAGTGTATCAGGGGCGTTTCAACGGTGTGTTTCTCCTGAGGAAGGCTGTGAAATCTTAAGAGAAATCCATGAAGGGGATTGTGGACATCACGCCGGTTCAAAATCTCTGGTGGCAAAGGCGTTTTGTCACGGATTTTACTGGTTGACAGCACATGCTGATGCGGAGGACTTGGTTAAACGGTGTGATGGATGTCAGAAATTTTCCAGACGCGCTCATGTACCGGCACAGGAGTTGAGGATGATCCCAAGCCGTTTGCAACTTGGGGGCTGGATATGGTTGGACCCTTTAAATGATCCAAGGATAAGAAGACCCACCTTCTGGTGGCAGTAGACAAATTTACCAAGTGGATTGAAGCGGAGCCTGTCAGCAAGTGTGATGCAGCAACAGCGGTGCAGTTCATCAAAAAGGTGATCTTCCGGTTTGGCTTTCCACACAGTATCATTACTGATAATGGTACTAATTTATCCAAGGGTGCTATGAAAGAATTCTGTGAACGTGAGCACATCCGGCTTGACGTGTCATCAGTGGCTCACCCCCAGTCCAATGGACAGGCAGAGCGAGCTAATCAAGAGATCTTACGAGGCATCAAACCCCGGCTGATGGTTCCGTTGCAGAGGACACCGGGATGCTGGGTTGAAGAGCTGCCATCTGTGCTCTGGAGTATCAATACTACGCCAAACCGGTCCACTGGATACACACCGTTCTTTATGGTCTATGGAGCAGAGGCAGTTCTCCCCAGCGATATCCGGCACGACTCGCCTCGTGTGGCGGCTTATGTTGAAGCGGACAACGAGACGACACGGCAAGACGCTTTGGACCTGTTGGATGAAGAGCGTGATATGGCAGCTGCTCGTTCAGCGATTTACCAGCAAGATCTTCGTCGTTATCACAGTCGCCGGGTTAAAACAAGAACCTTTCAAGAAGGAGATCTGGTGCTTCGGCTCATCCAAGACCAGACAGATATGCACAAGTTATCCCCACCTTGGGAAGGACCTTTTGTGGTCAGCAAGAATCTGCACAACGGGTCATACTATCTGATTGATATTCGAGAGCGTCAAGATTCACGCACGTCAGAGGAGGAGACCAACAGGCCATGGAACATAGCTCATCTTCGGCCTTACTACACTTGAGCCATCGGCTCTATTTATGTACATATCATGACAATGTATATATTATCTTCGATATAATAAACCGGAGCCTCAGCTAAAGTGGGGTCTCTGTCTTTCTCATCATGCGTGGTTACATGGAGTGATTCTGTTTTTAAAGCGGCCTCCGGTTTACCCCTTGACATTTGTTTTTTATCACTTGGGGGCTTGGTCGTGTCCGAACCAATGCAACACCTCTTGATAGGCGAAAGCCACCAGATCATTTGGGGACACGGTCAAGTCTGAACCGGTCACGCCTCTTGGTCGGCCTACAGGGCCAGAGTCATTTGGGGGCTTGGTCGAACCCGAACCAATGTCATGCCACTTGGCCGGCGTATTGCCACGAGTCTTTTGGGGACCTGGCCGACTGGCACCATCGCTACGCCTTCGGGGAGCTTGGTTGCGTCTGACCATGGTAATGCCATCTGACCAGCTCAGTAAAGCTTTTCTTTTGCAAAAAGTTGTTGCCTTTGTTGCCATATTTTCTCATAATTGGTATTCGATTTTTTTGTTGCGTTTTTTAAACCGACAACGTTTTTATCCGGTTCAACTGTCAATTACAAATTGACAGAACACGGTTAAATCTTACTCCGGAGTTTATTTACCCGGTTTACCTTTTTCTTGTTATCATCATTGAATAACAAGGGGGCTTGTGCTGATTCAGCACGGTTTATATGGGAGTTGTTCTCTCCCCGCTTTACCGACGGTCATGGTTTTTAAGACCTCTGCTTTAAGTTTGGCTACGCCAGCTTCATGCCCAGACATGGCAGGTATTTGTATCACATATTTGTTGGATTTCTGATACATATATTCAATATCATAAACCGGCTGGCGGTATCACCGCCACCGAGGTTCAAATTTTTCTGGTTGCAGGAAGTACGAATCAAGCAAAAGTGTCACCATTCATGCACAAAGGCATATTCAAAACAGAAGTATTAACTAAAGTTATTACAAGGCAACACGGTGCCCAAGTGAGATCATTGTTCTTTGAGCAACCGCCAACGACAGATATTTAAACCGGCCTCCGGTTCAAGCCTGCTCTTCATCTTCCGCCGCTTCCGCTTCCTCGTCTCTACCCATTGGCTGGAAATCAACAGTGGTCCAGTCGATTCCCATTAACGCTTGAAAAACAGCTTCTTCATGGATCAGGGAAGACGGTTCAATATCAGGGGCGTAGGTATGCTTATGGATTGGAGGGATCAGATTTTCCGCTTCAAAAGTTGGGGCTGGCACTCGCTTGTTCTGGTCATTGTATTGTGCTTGATAATGCTCCAAATCTGCTTCTTCGGCCAGCTGACAAGCCAGAGGGCGCACTACACGGTTTATTGCCCGTAAATCCTCCTCATTAAAATCAGAGCCATCTTCCTTCACACTGGGGTAGCCTTGAGCTGCTTCCACCGGGTCAAAATCTGGTACCCATGCCTTGGCTCGGATCAAAGCATTAATAGCTCCGGTCCGGGCAGCAGATTTTTTCACCTCTTCAATCCGGGCAGGAAGCATGGACAACCGGTTCAGAGTATCTTGGATCAAGGAAGGTGCCGGGTTGTTATGCGAAGCTGTGGTGATGATACGCTGGGCTCCGGTATATAACTGTTCTACTAAGGTGTAGACAGCCTTCAGTTTCTTCCGCACATCGTTTCCTAAGTGCCCAATGCATGTGCCTACAACAGTAAAGAGTTAGTCTCAAACCGGAGTTATGCTACAGCGGGTTCAAAACATCACAACTGTTCAAAGGAGCTTACCAAAGATTGCCGCAGTCATAGAGTGTACTTGCCGCTTTACGGCTGTCAGATCATCTACCACCGGTTTAAGGGCAGCTTCAGCATTTTCTGCTCATTTGATTAAATTGGTCTTCTCAGTGGCCCAGTCAGCCTGATCTTTCTTGAAGCCTTCCTTCAATTGTTCAGTCGCGTTCAAAGCACTGGTTAATTCTCTCTTGGCCTTCTCTGTTTCGGCCTGCTGGGTTTTCAACGCCTCTTGTAAATCGGCAATCCGGTCCTCCTTGATTTTCACCTCAGCCTGTGTATCGATAGTATGTTCAGCAAGCAATTCAAGAAAGTCAAAGTCTCAACCACACAACAAAGTTATATGCTTGACACTTGGGGGCTAATGTACCTTCGATTTTTATATATCTGCTAGATGACAAAGTCCCAAGCTCAATACAAGTATTCAACTTGGCACTTGGGGGCTAATGGCTATTTGATCTACGTATCTTTCCAAAGGCAGTTTTTATTGAAGCCCCGGTTTAAGTATGCAAAGTTAAACCGGCCCTTGGGGGCTATGCAGGTGGATTTCAAAGTTGTGAAGGAATATATTCAAGTCCCGGTTTTGATCAAGATTACAAACCGGCCCTTGGGGGCAAGACGGACTGATATAATGGCAGTAAGTAAAGGAGTGGGTTACCTCAAACTTGTCTCTCATTAACTTGACCAGGCCAGCTTCATAGTCACGGCTAGTATAAAGCCGGTTTAAATAGCCAGAATGAAGGTCTTGGGCGCTCAGAGCAGCATATGTCTCCAGTTCAACATCCCATTTTCCTTTATTCAAAGCGGAAAAATCTTCTTTTGCAGTGTGCCTGGTTAAAGTTGCAGGATTCCCCGGTTCAGAATGGCCCATACCAGTAATTACAACGTCATCATCTTTGGACTCGACGGATTGAGTGGGCACGGCCGTTTTGTCAGCAGGACTGTGAGACTTATCAAACCGGACGGTGCTGGCAGGTGGATCGGCAGAGGTTGAAGTATTAACAGGCCTTTCTTCGGGAATAACAGCATCCTGTATCGGAGGATCATTGGGAATGTCTTCAGAGGCAAAATTTTCAAGATCTGGTGCTCTCTCATGATCTAAAGCGGCATCTTCTTCAGCAGTTTTATCCAAACGGGCCTTCTTGCTGGGTTTCGGTTTGGTTCTAAGAGACAAAGAGTCAGGGAAAAGCGTAACCATTACACAATATGTTAGAAGCATATAGTCGGTTTGGCTTACCCGGCGGCTATCTTCAATGGTGGTAACTGAGTGGCCGATGATTCACCAGAGGATGAATGGGAAGTGACCTGATAATCAGAGTCGGACGGATTAAGAGGTTGACGGAAGAAACCCGCTTTAGAATTTAAAGCAATAAAAAGGTCGGAGACCTCGGAGCGGCGCTTTCGAACCGGGCTGTTTGGTAAACCGGCAGAGGTAACTACCTGACCACTGTGCTGGGTTGTGCGGCGAGATTCATGTTGCTGCGTCTTCATAAGAAATTTGGGATCCAAATAAGCAAGAGGGTGAGAAAAATTAACTTTCCGGTTTGCCTGGCGAAATTTTGGCAAAGGCAAATCTGCTGAATCGGAAGAGAGAATAGTTACCTCAGTGAATCCTGCATTGCTGGCCTCAGCGTCGTCCTGACAAGCATCATCATCAATAAGGCGTGTAAAAAGCAAGCCAAGAGAATCAAGTTCTACCTCAAGATCCGGATTACCCACATCATCGTCAATGGCTGGGTCAAATGAAGCAGTGGTCTTTCTCTTATGGGCTGATTTCTTGACAACTTTGGTTTTGGGCCGGGTTGGCCGCCCTGCTTTCTCCGCTTTATATTGTGAAAGTTTCTTGCTCCAAAACGGATTATCACCCTGGATCAGAAATAATTAAATGTTAGATACATGAAGCAGTAACAGGTTTAATGATGGACCAACTAGAAACTTACCGCAGGCGGTTTGTTGGTGGTGCAGTAAGGAGCTAGACCGGTTTGAGCACAGAGGTGCTCCGGTTCATTCAGCATCCTTTTTACCGAGTCCATAACTTCATCATCAGAGAGTTGAAGTTTGGTGTGTCGGAGTGGGTCGTCGACACTATCAGTGTACTGGCACATCAAACCGGAGCGCCGGCTCAGAGGCAGTATGCCCCATGATAACCAGCAGCGTGCAAGGTCTATTCCCGTCAAACCGTTGGCCATAAAAGCCCGGAGCTTGGACAGTTGCGGGGCGTATTTGCTTCTATCTTTGGCGCTCAATCTTTGTGGAAACGGATGGGTGTTGCTTAGCCGCTCTGGACGAAAGCCAGGTAAGGGATTTTCATCTTCAGGAGAAGTATCTTTGCAATAAAACCAAGTAGCATTCCACTCCTTGTGGTGAGTATGGAGTTTGACATGGGGATAGGTGATCTCCTTCCTCTTTTGAATAGCCATGCCGCCCAATTCAGTATTGGGGCCGTCGGTGAATTCAGTGCGACGGTTTAGATGGAAGAGGTCTCTAAACAGTTCAACAGAAGGTTCCTCTTGAAGATATACTTCAGATAGTACTTGAAAGTGGCATAAATTGGTGACGGAGTTGGGGCCAATGTCCTGGGGACGGAGCTGAAAATTGGCTAACACGTCCCGGTAAAATTTTGAACCGGGCGGTTTGAAGCCCCGGGCCAGGTGATCTGCGAAGACCACAACTTCTCCTTCCTGGGGTGTGGGAGGACATTCCTCTCCAGGGACCCTCCAGTGGACTGTATCTTTGTCATCTAAAGCGCCAATTGAGACTAGATCGTCCAGCTGTGACTCGGTGACGCGAGAAGGAACCTAGTTGCATTCATACACTTGTTTGGCCATGATGGGATCTACAAGAAATAATTGATCCGGTTCAAGAGCATGCTTGATACAAAGTGATTGATCTAAGTTATGATAAACCGGAGGCAGTATCTATAAACCGGTTTTCCTGTGGTATAATATCAGGTGGATTCTGGCGGTTCAACAAGGGGACTAATGATATATATGTGCCAGTTTAGCAGTCTTTTCCTATGGTGAGTTAAACCGCCCAATCTAGGCTTTGGAAGCAATTGAAGCTATGGATAGTTAGTTTGCAGAAACAAGTTTCACAAGATCCTATTATGACTGCGGATCAAACACAGGCTTACAGAAAACAGAAAAATATTTCACGGAAGTAAGGCAGAAACGGAAGTGGACTATGGAGCAGATATATATGCAGAAGATCCATGGACTTAAGATGGGAAAGTACAGCGGATGCGCAGGGATCGCTATTAATACAGTACAGGTTCACGGTGTTGTTCAAAGTTCAAAGAACAGACAGGAACGCGCGAAGAACACAGTATGAAGCTGGAACCCTAAAAACAGATCTAAGTCAAGAAGGGGAAGAAGCTTACCGGGAACGGAGAAGACGCGGAAAGAGGCCGCAATGTTCTTGTACGTTCAGGTCGATGCAGCGGCCCAGGACGAGGCAGAAGTCGACGACGGTGGCGGAGCTCGAAGAACAGCGGCGCGAGGAAGACGAAGAAGAGGAGACGAAGGGAAGAAGGAAATGACCCTTCAGTCCTATTTATAAGGCAGCCAAGCTAGGTCAAGCGTGTGGATCCAGGAACTGCTATTAAAAGAGGGCGTTATAAATGATAAAATTTCAGGATGACGTCATGCCGGTTTACAGTAACCAGAAGTGATGACGACATGGCGGTTTACCAGTCACTAGAAGATGTCCAAGATACAAGCTTTGTCAAGGATTGACATGAACCGGTTCAAATCAATCTGGGGCCTAATGTTGGGGATATTACCACTAGGTGTAAACCGGCCAGCCTGGGCCGAGTTAACTCCGTAGTGGTATAAGCAGAGAAAGGCCCAAGGCCTGTAGTCGGTTTAGAACTTGTAGCCGTAAACCGGCCTGATGTATACTTGTATTGTAAGTTAGGAATAGAGAGATACCAACCGGGATACGAGTATGAACCAGTTGGGACTCTATGAACCGACGGGCGTCACTCGTGTATATAAGGGGACGACCCGGCGACGGTTCAAGGACAGACAACCACAACTCGAGCCTAGGCGAAGCTTGTTTGCTCCCTAGCCGTCGAGACCACATCAATTCCATCACAACTAGACGTAGGCTTTTACCTTCATCGAAGGGGCCGAACTAGTATAAACCCTCGTGTCTTTGTGTCCGCTTTAACCCCTTCAAGTAAACCCGTAGCGATGGCTCCACGACTAAGTCCTTTCGCTAGGACATCTGCCGTGACAAATCCACGACAGAAAGGATAACTTTGAGGTGGTTTCGTACCCTACCATAATCTCTTCATTTGTTCTCCGCTATTAGTGGCTTTGGAGTGACTCTTTGTTGCATGTTGAGGGATTGTTATATGATCTATCTATGTTATTATTGTTGAGAGAACTTGCACTAGTGAAAGTATGAACCCTATGCCTTGTTTCCTACCATTGCAATACCGTTTACGCTCACTTTTATCATTAGTTACCTTGCTGTTTTTATATTTTCAGATTACAAAAACCTATACCTACCATCCATATTGTATTTGTATCACCATCTCTTCGCCGAACTAGTGCACCTATACAATTTACCATTGTATTGGGTGTGTTGGGGACACAAGAGACTCTTTGTTATTTGGTTGTGGGGTTGCTTGAGAGAGACCATCTTCATCCTACGCCTCCCACAGATTGATAAACCTTAGGTCATCTACTTGAGGGAAATTTGCTACTGTCCTACAAACCTCTTCACTTGGAGGCCCAACAACGTCTACAATAAGAAGGTTGTGTAGTAGGCATCAAGCTCTTTTCTAGCACCGTTGCCGGGGAGGTGAGTGCTTGAAGGTATATCTTTAGATCTTGCAACTGAATCTTTTTGTTTCTTGTTTTATCACTAGTTTAGTCTATAAAAGAAAACTAAAAATGGAATTGAGTTTGCCTCATACACTTCATCTTTTTAACATCTTTCTAAGTATGATGAAAAGGAAAATTGTGCTCAAGTGCTAGAAGAAGAAGTCTATAAAATGTTTGGTACTAGATCTTTGTATGATGAGCATGATCGCAATGTTGTTAGTTTGAATTCCTTGAATATCCATGATGCTAATGATATGCAAAGCCACAAGCTTGGGGACGCTATGTTTGATGAAGATGATATGTTTAGTTCCCCATGTTTTGATGAGAATATTTATTATGATGAAAGCATGCCTCCTATTTATGATGATTATATTGATGAAAGTGGGTTTGGAAGAGTGTCAACTTTAGGAAGTAATGATCCTACTATTTTGGAGGATGTTGAATATTATTGTGATAATTATGAAAGTGGATTTGGAGAGGTCATGACTTTATTTAGTGATGAATCCACTATTTCGGAAGAGGTTCCAATTGATTATGAGAACAAAGTTGCTATCTATGATGATTATTGTGATGGCTTGTATGCTATTAAGAATAATGATAACCATGAAACTTGTCATCATGATTTTAGTTTTCAATTGGATTATGCCTCACATGATAATTATTTTGTTGAGTTTGCTCCCACTACTATTCATGAGGAGAAATTTGCTTATGTGGAGAGTAGTAAATTTTCTATGCTTGTAGATCATGAAAAGAATGCTTTATGTGTTGGTTATATTGTTGAATTCATTCATGATGCTACTGAAAATTATTATGAGGGAGGAACATATGCTTGTAGGAATTGCAATAATATCAAGTTTCCTCTCTATGTGCTTAAAATTTTGAAGTTATGCTTGTTTTGCCTTCCTATGCTCGTTGATTATTGTTCCCATAAGTTGTTTGCTCACAAAATCCCTATTCATAGTAAGTGGGTTAGGCTTAAATGTGCTAGTCATATGCTTCATGATGCTCTCTTTATGTTTCGATCCTTATCTTTTATGTGAGCATCATTGCCATCATCATGCCTAGCTAGAAAGGCATTAAAGAAAAGCGCTTGTTGGGAGACAACCCAATATTTACCCTTGCTGTTCTTGTGTGTCCACATGATTATGCTACTGTAGTAATCATGTTTTATAGCTTTTGTTTCAATAAAATGCCAAGTAAGACCTTTAGGATATCTTACGGTGATAGTTGTGTTGATCCTGCTGAAAATCAAAAACTTTTGCACCCAGTAAATTAGTTTTGATAATTCACAGAAACGTGCTTATGATCTGATTATTTTTTCTCTGGATTGGTATACAAATTTCTTAGGACTTCCTAATTTGGTAGAATTTTTGGAGTTCTAGAAGTATACGTTTGATATAGATTACTACAGACTATTCTGTTTTTGACAGATCCTGTTTTCTATGTGTTGTTTGCTTATTTTGATCAATCTATGAGTAGTATCAGAGGGTATGAACAATAGAGAAGTTGGAATACAGTAGATATTACATCAATATGAATTTAGAATGAGTTCATTACAGTACCTAAGTGGTTGTTTTATTATACTAACGGAGCTTACGAGTTTTCTGTTGAGTTTTGTGTTGTGAAGTTCTCAAATTTTGGGTAAAGATTCGATGGACTATGAAATAAGGAGTGGCAAGAGCCTAAGCTTGGGGATGCCCAAGGCACCCCAAGGCAATATTCAAGGACGACCAAGAGCCTAAGCTTGGGGATGCCCCGGAAGGCATCCCCTCTTTCGTCTTCGTTCATCGGTAACTTTACTTGGAGCTATATTTTTATTCACCACATGATATGTGTTTTGCTTGGAGCGTCGTTTTCTTTTGTTATTATTTGCTTGATGGTTATTTATAATAATGTTTTGCATCTTTATTTTCAATAAAAGTATCAAGGATAGCCTTTACCATGCTTATTTTGCTAGTATGCATGTTGCTGTTTGAAAACAGAAAGTTTACCGCTGTTGCAAAAATTCCCTAGAAAAGTCAGAGAATGGTATAATGTTGAAACTTTTTGAATATTAAGCTCTGATAAATTTACTACAGTGGGAATTTTCTCTCATAATTTTTGGAGTTAGGGAAGTATGATGAATCTTGCATTCTTTACAGACTACACTGTTTTGGCAGATTGCTGTTATGGTTGCATTGTTTGCATATGTTTGCTTGTTTAATGATTCTATTTGAGGATAGGAGTGTTAAATATGCAAAGGAATTTAGTATGCAATGTTGAATAATAATTTTAGTGATTTTTTACAGTAGAAAATGATAAGGTTTTGCATTGGTTTATACTAACCTATCTCACGAGTTCTTGTTGAGTTTGGTGTGGATGAAGCTTTTGATAAAAAGAGAAACCATGATATGAGAGGAATTAAGGAGACACAAAAGTTCAAGCTTGGGGATTCCCAAGGCACCCCAAGATAATATTTCAAGAAGTCTCAAGCGTCTAAGCTTGGGGATGCCCCGTTAGGCATCCCACCTTTCTTCTTCAACAACTATCGGTTAGTATCGGTTGAGCCTAAGTTTTTGCTTCTTCACATGAGTTGTGCTATCCTTGTAATGTAATTTTATTTTGCTTTGCTTGATGTTTGAATAAAATAACAAGATCTGAAATTCTTAAATGAGAGGGAGTCTTCACATAGTTACATAATTATTTAGCTACTCATTGATCTTCACTTATATCTTTTTGGAGTAGTTTGTCATTTACTCGTGTGCTTCACTTATATCCTACAAGTAAATGGTTGAATGAGTTGAATGTCATAAATCTGAAATTATATATGTCTCATTTGCTTATCCCATGGGGAGTAATGACTTCACATCTAAGAAGTAGAGGTTGTAAATTTATTGAAGGTTAGCAAGCATTGTATTGGTCATTTGAACAATTTATGAAAGAATATTGAAGGAAGAGAGATTTCACATATAAATATACTATATTAGACATCTTTTATAATTGTGAGCGCTCATTAAGTATGACATGCTAAAGAGTTGATGTTGGACAAGGAAGACAACGTAATGGGTTATGTTTTCTCACATCTCAGTTAAAGTATATTGTCATGGATCATTCAAACATGTTGAGCTTGCCTTTCCCCCTCATGCTAGCCAAATTCTTGCACCAAGTAGAGATACTACTTGTGCTTCCAAATATCCTTAAACCCAGTTTTTCCATGAGAGTCCACCATACCTACCTATGGATTGATCCTTCAAGTAAGTTGTCATCGGTGCAAGCAATAAAATTTGCTCTCTAAGTGTGTGTGATCTATTAGTGTGAAGTAAATAAGCTTTATACGATCTTGTTATGGAAGCAATAAAAGCGACGGACTACATAATAAAGGTCCATATACAACTGGCAATATAAAGTGACGTTCTTTTGCATTAAGATTTTGTGCATCCAACCATAAAAGCGCATGACAACCTCTGCTTCCCTCTGCGAAGGGCCTATCTTTTACTTTGTGTCTTTTACTTTATGCAAGAGTCAAGGTGATCTTCACCTTTCCCTTTTTTATTTTATCCTTTGGCAAGCACCTCGTGTTGGAAAGATCCTGATATATATATATATCCAATTGGATGTAAGTTAGCATGAACTATTATTGTTGACATCACCCAAAGGTGAATACGTTGGGAGGCAACACTATAAGCTCCTATCTTTCTCAGTGTCTGATTAAAACTCCATAACCATTAGTATTGCGTGAGTGTTAGCAATTGTAGAAGACTATATGATAGTTGAGTATATGGAGTTTGCTAAATCAAAGCTCTGACATAGACTCTTCCTGAAAATAGGATGAATCGTAATTGTTTGATGACTGAGAATGAAGTAGGCTAGTTTTCAAGAAAGTTTATGATCTATGCTTTAACATGTGAATTGCTTGTTACTTGATCGTGAGATGTCTTATGAGATGAACTAGTGTTATGACATATAATCATGCTAGAAAAGGTGATTGAAATTATCATTGATCAAACTTGTGCACCTGCTAGCATTCACACTTCATAAATTCTTTCTTTTATCATTTACCTACTCGAGGACGAGCAGGAATTAAGCTTGGGGATGCTGATACGTCTCCAACGTATCTATAATTTATGAAGCATTCATGCTATTTTCTTATCTGTTTTGAATGATTACGAGCTTTATTATACACTTTTATATTACTTTTGGGACTAACCTACTAACCGGAGGCTCAACCCATATTGCTGTTTTATTGCCTGTTACAGTATTTCGAAGAAAAGGAATATCAAACGGAGTCCAAACGGAATGAAACCTTCGGGAGCGTGATTTTTGGAATGAACATGATCTGGGAGACTTGGAATACAAGCTAGGGAAGCTTCGAGGAGGCCAGGAGATAGGAGGGTGCGCCCACCCCTGGGCGCGCCCCCCTGTCTTGTGGGCCCCTTGAGCCTCCCCCGACCGACTTCTTTCGCCTATATATTCCCATATACCCTAAAACTATTGAATACGAAGATAGATCGGGAGTTCCGCCGCCGCAAGCCTCGTAGCCACCAAAAACCTCTCGGGAGCCCGTTCCGGCACCCTGCCGGAGGGGGGATCCCTCACGGTGGCCATCTTCATCATCCCGGCGCTCTCCATGACGAGGAGGGAGTAGTTCACCCTCGGGGCTGAGGGTATGTATCAGTAGCTATGTGTTTGATCTCTCTCTCTCTCTCTCTCTCTCTCTCTCTCTCGTGTTCTCTCTATTGCACGATCTTGACGTATCGCGAGCTTTGCTATTATAGTTGGATCTTATGATGTTTCTCCCCCTCTACTCTCTTGTGATGAATTGAGTCTTCCTCTTGAAGTTATCTTATCGGATTGAGTCTTTAATGATTTGAGAACACTTGATGTATGTCTTGCCGTGCGTATCTGTGGTGACAAGGGGATATCACGTGATCCACTTGATGTATGTTTTGGTGATCAACTTGCGGGTTCCGCCCATGAACCTATGCATAGGGGTTGGCACATGTTTTCGTCTTGACTCTCCGGTAGAAACTTTGGGGCACTCTTTGAAGTACTTTGTGTTGGTTGAATAGATGAATCTGAGATTGTGTGATGCATATCGTATAATCATGCCCACGGATACTTGAGGTGACATTGGAGTATCTAGGTGACATTAGGGTTTTGGTTGATTTGTGTCTTAAGGTGTTATTCTAGTACGAACTCTATGATAGATTGAACGGAAATAATAGCTTCATGTTATTTTACTACGGACTCTTGAATAGATAGAACAGAAAGGATAACTTTGAGGTGGTTTCATACCCTACCATAATCTCTTCGTTTGTTCTCCGCTATTAGTGGCTTTGGAGTGACTCTTTGTTGCATGTTGAGGGATTGTTATATGATCTATCTATGTTATTATTGTTGAGAGAACTTGCACTAGTGAAAGTATGAACCATATGCCTTGTTTCCTACCATTGCAATACCATTTACGCTCACTTTTATCATTAGTTACCTTGCTGTTTTTATATTTTCTGATTACAAAAACCTATATCTACCATCCATATTGCACTTGTATCACCATATCTACGCCGAACTAGTGCACCTATACAATTTACCATTGTATTGGGTGTGTTGGGGACACAAGAGACTCTTTGTTATTTGGTTGCAGGGTTGCTTGAGAGAGACCATCTTCATCCTACGCCTCCCACGGATTGATAAACTTAAGGTCATCCACTTGAGGGAAATTTGCTACTGTCCGACAAACCTCTGCACTTGAAGGCCCAACAACGTCTACAAGAAGAAGGTTGTGTAGTAGACATCACCAGCGCATGCGCCTGCGCCCGCGCCCGTGCATAACACAGATAATTTTCTGTAATGGGCCGAGGCCGCTAAAGCCGCAATTTATAACTTTGCTGGCGTTGGCATCGGACGTGACATGGCGGCATCCATGGCATCGGCGGGCGCGTTGGTTGTGGTCGTGGCCGCAACTAGGTGGTGACCATGGCTACTTAATGTTGGGCGGACGTGAAGTTCTTATGGCCGAGGTTAACTCCGCGACCGTGGAGGAAAACACCGAGGACCAGGGGAGAAAGGCTGCCACTGGTCAAGAAGAGCTGGCGTTCGAACGCCCAGCATCCTCGGCCCCAACGACTTTAGAGTCGTCGGGCTAACAAAGGACGCCCCCTGCTCCGTCAACTAGAGATGGGGCAAGGAGGACACCGCCGCCCATGCTTGGCCTCAAAGGGGCCAAGTTAGTGGGGCGGCAACAAGAGGTGGAAGCGGCTTTGAACAACCCCTCCATCCTGCCCGACCATCGTGCCATGCTTGCACGGCTTTTACGCGGTTCCGATCTACCAATGCCAGAATTCTGGAGGTATTCCTTGGCCTTGCAAAAGGCTTCGAGGTAAGTGTTTTTTAAGTAATTTTGTTAATCATGGCTTGAATAAATACCAGTAGCCCTCAAGGAGGATGTCAAAACATCGTCCGAAGACTAGAATCCATATGTCTAAAATCTTGTACTAGATTTTATCCTTTGAAAGCTCAGATGCAGTAGCCCCCAAGCCATAAGTTAGTTGACCTAACTGGCTTGACGGTCAATGTTTTCGAAAAGGGGGTTGATCCCCGGCCTCTGCATCAGAACGATGCATACGACCATATTATTAATAAGTAAAAAGTTCAACATAAGTCTTCAGGTCTCAAAAAAGAGTGGAAAAAGGCTCACAAAGAGCTAACAAAATAATAGGAAAGCCACGACCGGCCGGCATAAAAAAAGGTAGGAACACTAAATGTCTATCCTATTACATGACCACCATCCAAACCGGTTGAAGATAGCCCGTGCTACCGTCTCCCATCGGATAGATCCAGTAACCATACGCTCCCTGGCCTCCATCGGAGTGATTAGCGACCACATATGGATCAACGCAGTGGCTCGGAAAATAACTTGCAAGAAATGAATATTTGTTGTTCTGTTAAAAACCTAATCATTTCTGCAGTTCCAGACCGCCCATAATAAAGCACATACTCCTACACGGATGTGTCTTGTTGTTTCTGAATCTATCCCGTCTAGCCACGTCCCAAATAATGTGTTGATAGTATTCGGAGGAGTAATATTAAATGCTATGTGAACCAACCGCCACAATTGTTTTGCCAAAGGGCAGTCAAGAAAGAGGTGTTTGATGGATTCATCACGATCACATAAGCTACATCTTGTAGATCTTGTCCAATTGCGTTTTGCCAAATTATCCTTAGTTAAAATGACTTGTGTATGAACAAATCACATAAACACTTTAATTTTCAAAGGTATTTAGACTTTTCAAATATGTTTCAAATAAGGAATAAAGTTAGAGTTGATAGCATCCAAATACATGGATTTAACTGAAAACTCTCCCTTCTTAGTTAGTTTCCAGCACAACTGACCGGGTTGTTGAGATAGATGAACATCCATCAATCTGCTCACTAGATGGAGCCAGGCTTCCCATCTGTTTCCCGCTAGTGTCCTCCTAAATTGAATATTGAGAGGATTGGACTGTAGTACTGTTACAACGTAAGCGTCTCTTCGCCGAACAATACTATATAGATAAGGATATTGGAGTGCAAGGGGCGTCTCCCTAGCCATGTACCTTCCCAGAATCTCGTGGTAGTACCATTTCCAACTATAAACTTTGTCCTGTTGAAAAAGGCTGATTTTACTCTCATTGGTCCTTTCCAAAAAGGCGAGTCGGTCGGCCTCACCGTCACCTGGGACAAGGTTTTGGATTGAAGGTACTTATTCCGCAGAATCTGGGCCCATGTGGCATCCATCTCTACAGATAGCTTATACAACCACTTGCTGAGAAGGCATCTGTTCTTCACCTCTAAATTTTCAAAGCCGAGGCCCCCTTGGTCTTTTGGCCTACAAATGATGTCCCATTTAGCAAGTCTGTACTTTCGTTTTAGTTCATCGCTCTGCCAGAAGAAGCGCGATCGATAGAAATCAAGCCTTTTTTGGACTCCAACTGGTACCTCAAAAAAGGACAAGAGAAACATGGGCATACTCATGAGAACCGAGTTAATGAGAATTAGTCGGCCTCCGTATGACATAAGCTTGCCCTTCCAGCAGCTTAGTTGTTTCTCAAATAGATCCTCAATGCACTTCCATTCTTTGTTTGTAAGCTTACGATGGTGGATTGGTATACCCAAATACATGAAGGGTAAAGCCCCCAATTCGCACCTGAACAATTGTTTGTAAACTTCTTGTTCGTCTTTAGCTCTTCCAAAGCAGAAAAAATTGCTTTTATGAAAGTTAATCTTTAACCCGATCAATTGTTCGAACAAGCATAACACCAGCTTCATGTTCCTTGCTTTTGCCAAGTCATGCTCCATGATAGTATCATCAACATACTGTAGGATAGACACGCTTCTGTCAACTAAATGCGGAACGAGGCCCTCTTGACGGTCAATGTAATTATATGTTTTTAATAATGAACGCGAATATGCAGTAGCTCCCGAGACTCTTGTCGGCTTGAAAGAGCCGACTGGAGGATCAATTCTTTTCTTCGAGACTTATTTGCATTTGCGTGTACTTTATGCAGGCTTCCACCTTTTCCTCTGCCTCCAACTTAGCAGAGTTCAAGGAACTGAATCGCAAGCTTGCACGATCTGAGAAGGATATGCTTCTTCTTCACAAGCAGATGGAGAAGGCGCAAGGTAGAAATCGGTGCACTTATTATTAATTTGTCTGTTGAACAATTCTAGTATTTACTAATTCAAGTGTACCTTAGCAACGTTCTAGACTGATTATGAGCGCTACTAGTGTTGTAGCAAACCTGCAGAGTGCGTATACGGCTGACACGCCACTAGAACAAAGTGCTTAGCAGCGTCCGACAAGCGAACGCTGCTAGCATGTGGGTCTCTAGCCACGTGCGGCAGGCACGCTGCTACTGTTGTGCTACCAGCGGCGCCGCACTACCGGCGGTTTGGCTGGACACTGCTAGAGGGCAAAGGTGAACGCCGCTAGTTAGGGGTTTCTCTACTAGCGAAAGGACAATAGATACACCAACCATCATAAGATGTTTATCATGTTTGATAAATCTCTTAAGTCAAATGGTTAACAAGTCATTCATATTATCAAGAAGATGAAGGCACATTTCAGAATATTCCATAACATTCTAGAAACTGAGCAACGCAAAAACAGATGATTAATGTATTCATCTCTACCACAAAAGGGACAAGCTTTGTTTACTAACCATCCCCTCCTAATCAAGTTATGATTGGACAGTGTTTTCTAAGAACTAACCACGTAAAAAGTTGATTCTAGAAGGCATTTTAACTTTCCACAAAAAACGGTGTTAGAAGTTAAGCCCATTTTCACTCAAATCCTACAGTAGGACGTCACATAATATATCTCATCCATGACTCAATATTAGAGCATGCTTGTTTGATGTTAGTCTACAATTCGAGTGACCCCCCCCCCCTCACCCACACCACCACCACAAAATCCTTCTAAAATTGGCATTGTCTGATCATTTTTTATGTACTTCAACTACTAATAATATTTCACCAAAACAAATATTGTATAATCTGGGGTTGTTGAATTTCAGAGGTTTGTCCTCAGTCCACCAGTCTTCCCAAAATCTTACATTGTCACCATTTCCCGCAAAAATTTACACATAAGAAGAAATGGACTCTATGTTTAGGTAAGCCACCCCAGAACTGGGAATCACCCAATTTAGATTTGATTCCAGTTATACATTTCTGTCCTATATACTTCTGAGAATAGATTGCCATAATCCTTCTGAATTATAATTTTTCCACCACCATTTACACATCAATGCTTGATTCATTAAAGCAAGATTTTGAACACCAACACCCCCAAGGTTTTTTGGCAAACAAACATTATACCATGTTACTCGGTGACATTTCTTTTTGTTAGTTTGTTCCTACCATAACAATCTAGCTCTAAAAAATTCATATGTTTTTAACCCCTATAGGTAACCCATGTAAAGACATAAATTTGGGATACCAAACACGGATGATTGCAACAAAGTGACCCTATCACCACTTGATGACAATCTACCTTGCCAGCTGAAAGGATCGATATAGTTGACTAGAGGGGGGGTGAATAGACAACTAACAATTTTTAGCTTTTCTTTACCAAATTAAACTTTGCATCAAAGTAGGTTGTCTAGATATGCAACTAGGTGAACAACCTATATGATGCAACAACAACAAGCACACGAGCAAGCAAGGGATACAACACAAGTAAGCTTGCAAAAGTAAAGGCGCGGGATAACCAAGAGTGGAGCCGGTGGAGTCGAGGATGTGTTAGCGAAGTTCCTTCCTTTTGAGGGGAAGTACGTCTCCGTTAGAGTGGTGTGGAGGCACAATGCTCCCCAAGAATCCACTAGGGCCACCGTATTCTCCTCACGCCCTCACACAATGCGAGATGCTGTGATTCCACTATTGGTGCCCTTGAAGGCGGTGACCGAACCTTTACAAACAAGGTTGGGGCAATCTCCACAACTTAATCGGAGGCTCCCAACGACACCATGAAGCTTCACCACAATGGACTATGGCTCCGAGCTGACCTCAACTGTCTAGGGTGCTCAAACACCCAAGAGTAACAAGATCCGCTAGGGATAAGTGGGGGGAATCAAATTTCTCTTGGTGGAAGTGTAGATCGGGGCCTTCTCAACCAATCCCAAGCAAATCAACAAGTTTGATTGGCTAGGGAGAAAGATCGGGCAAAAATGGAGCTTAGAGCAACAATGGAGCTTTGGGATGGAAGAGGTAAGTCTTCTTGGAGAAGAAGACCCCCTTTTATAGTGGGGGGACAAATCCAACCGTTAACCACTTATTCAGCCCGCGACCCATGGTACTACCGCACCAGATAGGCGGTACTACCGCAGGGGCTCACGGTACTACCGTGAAGGGTCACGGTACTACCGCTGCAGCGGCAGTGGCTAGACTAGGCCAGAGCCGCCAAGACTGAGAGCGGTACTGCCGCTAACACGGTACTACCGCTCCCCCTTGCGGTACTACCGCAAGGCCAGGATGGTCTAGCCGGGGAAGGGCACGGATGAATAAAAATACATCCGTGTCTACTTCCGCTGAAAATCGAATCGTGCAAAAACCCGACACGGTACTACCGCGCCTGACTTGCGGTACTACCGTGTAGGGAGCGGATGTAAAAAAATTACATCCGCCCCTACTTCCGCTCGTGCTACTGAGCCAAATCAGGACTCACGATACTACTGTGCACAGCTACGTCTTGAGCTTGCGTTGGTTTTCCCCGAAGAGGAGGGGGTGATGCAGCACAATAGCGTAAGTATTTCCCTCAGTTTTTGAGAACCAAGGTATCAATCCAGTAGGAGGTCACGCGCAAGTCCCTCGTACCTGCACAAAACGATAGCAACTCGCAACCAACACTTAGGGGTTGTCAATCCCTTCACGGTCACTTATGAGAGTGAGATCTAATAGAGATAATATTTTTGGTATTTTTGGTATAAAGATGCAAAGTAAAAATTAAAAGGCAAAGCAAGTAAATAAAGTGATGGAGATTGATATGATGAGAATAGACCCGGGGGCCATAGGTCTCACTAGTGGCTTCTCTCAAGAGCATAAGTATTCTACGGTGGGTGAACAAATTACTGTTGAGCAATTGATAGAATTGAGCATAGTTATGAGGTTATCTAGGTATGATCATGTATATAGGCATCACGTCCGAGACAAGTAGATCGAAACGATTCTGCATCTACTACTATTACTCCACTCATCGACCGCTATCCAGCATGCATCTAGAGTATTAAGTTAAAAATAGAGTAACGCCTTAAGCAAGATGACATGATGTAGAGGAATAAATTCATGCAATATGATAAATACCCCATCTTGTTATCCTCGATGGCAACAATACAATACGTGCCTTGCAACTCTTTCTGTCACTGAGTAAGGACACCGCAAGATTGAACCCAAAGCCATGCACTTCTCCCATTGCAAGAACTACCAATCTAGTTGGCCAAACCAAGCGGATAATTCGAAGAGACTTGCAAAGATAACTCAATCATACATAAAAGAATTCAGAGAAGATTCAAATATTATTCATAGATAAGTTGGATCATAAACCCACAATTCATCGGTCTCAACAAACACACCGCAAAAAGAAGATTACATCGAATAGATCTCCACGAGAGAGGGGGAGAACATTGTATTGAGATCCAAAAAGAGAGAAGAATCCATCTAGCTACTAGCTATGGACCCGAAGGTCTGAAGTAAACTACTCACACTTCATCGGAGGGGCTATGGTGTTGATGTAGAAGCCCTCCGTGGTGGATGCCCTCTCCGGCGGAGCTCCGAAACAGGCCCCAAGATGGGATCTCGTGGATACAAAAGGTTGCGGCGGTGGAATTAGGTTTTTGGCTCCGTCTCTGGTCTATTGGGGATACGTAGGTATATATAGGAGGAAGGAGTACGTCGGTGGAGCTCCGAGGGGCCCACGAGGTAGGGGGCGCGCCCAGGGGGCGCGCCCAGGGGGCGCGCCCTCCACCCTCGTGACCTCCTCGGAAGCTTCTTGGTGTAGGGTCCAAGTCTCCTGGATCATGTTCGGTGAGAAGATCACGTTCCCGAAGGTTTCATTCCATTTGGACTCCGTTTGATATTCTGTTTCCTCGAAACACTGAAATAGGCAAAAAAAACAGCAATTCTGGGTTGGGCCTCCGGTTAATAGGTTAGTCCAAAAAATAATATAAAAGTGGAAAATAAAGCCCAATATAGTCCAAAACAGTAGATAAAGTAGCATGGAGCAATCAAAAATTATAGATACGTTGGAGACGTATCAGGCATCCCCAAGCTTAATTCCTACTCGTCCTCGAGTAGGTAAATGATAAAAAGAAGAATTTTTGACGCGGAGTGATACTTTGGCATAATTCCAATGTAAATCTTCCTAATCATGGTATGAATATTCAGATCCGAAAGATTCAAGATAAAAGTTCATATTGACATAAAAATAATAATACTTCAAGCATACTAATCAAGCAATTATGTCATCTCAAAATAACATGGCCAAAGAAAGTTCATCCCTACAAAATCATATAGTTAGGCTATGCTTCATTTTCGTCACACAAAGATGTTCCCAACTTCTATACCCCCGATGACAAGCCAAGCAATTGTTTCATACTTTTTAATGCGCTTCAGCTTTTTCAACCCTCACGCAATATATGAGCGCAAGCCATGGATATAGCACTATAGGTGGAATAGAATATGATGATGGGATTGTGTGGAGAAGACAAAAAAAGGAGAAAGTCTCATATTGACGAGGATAATCAACGGGCTATGGAGATGCCCATCAATTGATGTCAACATGAGGAGTAGGGATTGCCATGCAACGGATGCGCTAGAGCTATGAATGCTCAACAAAAGAAAACTAGTGGGTGTGCATCCAACTCGCTTGCTCACGAAGACCCAGGGCATTTTGAGGAAGCCCATCATTGGATATACAAGCCAAGTTCTATAATGAAAAATTCCCACTAGTATGAACAAGATAATTTATGAGACTCACTATATGAAAAACGTGGTGCTACTTTGAAGCACAAATATATGAGACTCACTACATGAAGAACAAGGTGCTACTTTGAAGCACAAATATATGAGACTCACTACATTAAGAACAAGGTGCTACTTTGAAGCACAAGTGCGGTAAAAGGATAGTAACATTGCCCCTTCTCTCTTTTTTTATTTGGGCCTTTTCTCCCCTTTTTTTGGCCTTCTTTTTTCTCTTTTTGTTCGTCCGGAGTTTCATCCCGACTTGTGGGGGAATCATAGTCTCCATCATCCTTTTCCTCACTGGGGCAATGCTCTAATAATGATGATCATCACACTTTCATTACAACAACTTGATATTACAACTCAAAACTAGAACAAGATATGACTCTATATGAATGCCTCCGGCGGTGTACCGGGATGGTGCAATGAATCAAGAGTGACATGTATGAAAAATAATGCGTGGTGGCTTTGCCACAAATACGATGTCAACTACATGATCATGCAATGGCAATATGACAAAAGTAAAGTATGTCATGATGAACGGAATGGTGGAAAGTTGCATGGCAATATATCTCGGAATGGCTATGGAAATGCCATAATAGGTAGGTATGGTGGCTGTTTTGAGGAAGATATAAGGAGGTTTATGTGTGAAAGAGCGTATCATATCACGTGGTTTGGATGTACCGACGAAGTTTGCACCAACTCTCAATGTGAGAAAGGGCAATGCACGGTACCGAAGAGGCTAGCAAATGCGGAAAGGTAAAAGTGCGTATAATCCATGGACTCACATTAGTCATAAAGAACTCATGTACTTATTGCAAAAGTTTATTAGCCCTCGAAGCAAAGTACTACTACGCATGCCCCTAGGAGGGTAGATTGGTAGGAAAAGACCATCGCTCATCCCCGACCGCCACTCATAAGGATGCACAAGCCAGGTACACTTCATGCTTCAAATTTGTTACACAACTTTACCCATACGTGCATGCTACGGGACTTACAAACTTCAACACAAGTATTTCTCAAATTCACAACTACTCAACTAGCACGACTTTGATATTATTACCTCCATATCTTAAAACAATTATTAAGCATTAAATTTATCTTAGTATTCAATTCACTCAGAAGAAAGTTTCACATATTTTGAAAACTAAGTATATTAACATTAAGCAAATTACCATGCTATTAATGACTCTCAAAATAATCTAAGTGAAGTATGAGAGATCAAGTTTCTTTAAAACAAATCCACCACCGTGCTCTAAAAGATCTAAGTGAAGCACTAGAGCAAAAATTGTCACGCTCAAAAAGATATAAGTGAAGCACTATGAGCAAAACTATCAAGCTCAAAAGATATAAGTGAAGCACATAGAGTATTCTAACAAGTTCCAAATCATGTATGGCTCTCTCAAAAGGTGTGTACAGCAAGGATGATTGTGGTAGACTAACAAGCAAATACACAAATAATACAAGACGCTCCAAGCAAAACACATATCATGTTGGTGAATAAAAATATAGCTCCAAGTAAATTACCGTTGGAAGTGGACGAAAGAGGGGATGCCTTCCGGGGCATCCCCAAGCTTTGACTTTTTGGTGTCCTTGGATTATCTTGGGGTTGCCATGGGCATCCCCAAGCTTAGGATCTTGCCACTCCTTGTTCCATAATCCATCAAAAGAATTCACCCAAAACTTGAAAACTTCACAACACAAAACTCAACAGAAATCTCGTGAGCTCCGTTAGAGAAAGAAAACAAAAGACTACTTCAAGGTACTGTAATGAACTCATTCTTTATTTATATTGGTGTTAAAACTACTGTATTCCAACTTATCTATGGTTTATAAACTAATTTACTAGCCATAGATTCATCAAAATAAGCAAACAACACACGAAAAACAGAATCTGTCAAAAACAGAACAGTCTGTAGTAATCTGTAACTAACGCAAACTTCTGGAAATCTAAAAATTCTACCAAAATAGGAAGTCCTGGAAAATTTGTTTATTGATCATCAGCAAAAAGAATCAACGCAAAAGCACTCTCCAGTAAAAAATGGCAGCTAATCTCGTGAGCGCTAAGGTTTCTGTTTTTCAGCAGAATCAAATCAACTATCATCGTAGGTTATCCTATAGGTCTTACCTGGCACAAACACTAATTAAAACATAAAACCACATACAAACAGAAGGTAGATGGATTATTTATTCCTAAACAGAACCAAAAAAACACAAAATAAAATTGGGTTGCCTCCCAACAAGCGCTATCGTTTAACGCCCCTAGCTAGGCATTGAGATTATGATGATGCTCACATGAAAGATAGGAATTGAAGCACAAAGAGAGCATCATAAAACATGTGACAAACACACTTAAGTCTAGCATACTTCCTATGCATAGGCATCTTGTAAGCAAACAAATTATCAAGGCAAGCAAAAACTAGCATATGCAAGGAAGAACAAAGAGATGATAGCAATCTCAACATGAAGAGAGGTAATTTAGTAACATGAAAACTTCTATAACCATATTTTCCTCTCTCATAATAATTACATGTAGGATCATAAGCAAATTCAACAATATAGCTATCACAAAACATATTCTTAACACGATCCACATGTATGCAAAGTTGACACTCTTCCAAAATAATGGATTATCATTAACTAAAGTCATGACCTCTCCAAACCCACTTTTATTAAAAACTTCATAAGATTGAAAATTATCCAAATATGTGGGATCTAAAGTTGACACTCTTCCAAACCCACCTTCAATATTATTGCAAACACTATTATCAATCTCATATTCATCATGGGGATTAAATAAATTTTCAAGATCATAAGAAGAATCACCCCAATCATGATCATTGCAACAAGTAGAGGACATAGCAAAACTAGCATCCCCAAGCTTAGGGTTTTGCATCTTATTAGCACAATTGACAACAAAAGATTTTATAATAAAATCATTCCAATCATGCTTTTTATTCAAAGATCTATCATGAATCACTTCACGGATTTCAGGCAAAACCTTATAAAGATAATCTAGTGCATCCAAATTACAAGGAATTGGTTCATCATAATTGGATCCCTTAAAAAGATTGGCAAGCGGATCAAGATCCATGGACTTTTAGCGAGCGAAGATGCAAGCAAAAAGAGGGTACAAGCAAACATAAGATCGAACGGAAGAAGGGCGAATAAAATGGCAAGGGTGAAGTGGGGGAGAGGAAAACGAGAGGCAAATGGCAAATAATGTAATGCGAGAGATAGGGATTGCGATGGGTACTTGGTATGTTGACTTTTGCGTAAGCCTCCCCGGCAACGTCGCCAGAAATCCTTCTTGCTACGTCTCGAGCTTGCGTTGGTTTTCCCCAAAGAGGAGGGGGTGATGCAGCACAGTAGCGTAAGTATTTCCCTCAGTTTTTGAGAACCAAGGTATCAATCCAGTAGGAGGTCACGCGCAAGTCCCTCGTACCTGCACAAAACGATAGCAACTCGCAACCAACGCTTAGGGGTTGTCAATCCCTTCACGGTCACTTACGAGAGTGAGATCTGATAGAGATAATATTTTTGGTTTTTTTGGTATAAAGATGCAAAGTAAAAAGTAAAAGGCAAAGCAAGTAAATAAAGTGATGGAGATTGATATGATGAGAATAGACCCGGGGGCCATAGGTTTCACTAGTGGCTTCTCTCAAGAGCATAAGTATTCTACGATGGGTGAACAAATTACTGTTGAGCAATTGATAGAATTGAGCATAGTTATGAGGTTATCTAGGTATGATCATGTATATAGGCATCACGTCCGAGACAAGTAGATCGAAACGATTCTGCATCTACTACTATTACTCCACTCATCGACCGCTATCCAGCATGCATCTAGAGTATTAAGTTAAAAATAGAGTAACGCCTTAAGCAAGATGACATGATGTAGAGGAATAAATTCATGCAATATGATAAATACCCCATCTTGTTATCCTCAATGACAACAATACAATATGTGTCTTGCAACTCTTTCTGTCACTGAGGAAGGACACCGCAAGATTGAACCCAAAGCCATGCACTTCTCCCATTGCAAGAACTACCAATCTAGTTGGCCAAACCAAACGGATAATTCGAAAAGACTTGCAAAGATAACTCAATCATACATAAAAGAATTCAGATAAGATTCAAATATTATTCATAGATAAGTTGGATCATAAACCCACAATTCATCGGTCTCAACAAACACACCGCAAAAAGAAGATTACATCGAATAGATCTCCACGAGAGAGGGGGAGAACATTGAAAAAAGAGAGAAGAAGCCATCTAGCTACTAGCTATGGACCCGAAGGTCTGAAGTAAACTACTCACACTTCATCGGAGGGGCTATGGTGTTGATGTAGAAGCCCTCCGTGGTGGATGCCCTCTTCGGCGGAGCTCCGGAACAGGCCCCAAGATGGGATCTCGTGGATACAGAAGGTTGCGGCGGTGGAATTATGTTTTTGGCTCCATCTCTGGTCTATTGGGGATATGTAGGTATATATAGGAGGAAGGAGTACGTCGGTGGAGCTTCGAGGGGCCCACGAGGTAGGGGGGCGCGCCCTCCACCCTCGTGACCTCCTCGGAAGCTTCTTGGAGTAGGGTCCAAGTCTCCTGGATCACGTTCGGTGAGAAGATCACGTTCCCGAAGGTTTCATTCCGTTTGGACTCCGTTTGATATTCTGTTTCCTCGAAACACTGAAATAGGCAAAAAAAACAACAATTCTGGGCTGGGCCTCCGGTTAATAGGTTAGTCCCAAAAATAATATAAAAGTGGAAAATAAAGCCCAATATAGTCCAAAACAGTAGATAAAGTAGCATGGAGCAATCAAAAACTATAGATACGTTGGAGACGTATCACGCACCTGGGCGGTACTACCGCGTAGGGCGCGGATGTAAAAAATTACATCCGCCCCTACAGCCGCAAGAGAGGTTGAGCCTGACCAGAGGCCATGGTACTACCGCTCCACAGGAGCGGTACTACCGTGGACGCCTATGGTACTACCGCAAGGGCTTGCGGTACTACCGCGGGGTCTTGCGGTACTACCCCTCCTGGAAGCAGTACTACCGCAGGCCTCACTAGCAGCACTAAAGGAATCCTTCTTTTTGCACAGACGAGGAGGTAACGGAGGATGCTCCAAAGCGCAAAGGGAAAAGCGGGGTAAAGGAAGAAGCGTGTACGTGATGATTCCACCCAAACCTTTCCACAGCGGACCCCCTCTTAATAGAACGGTTATCCTACGACTCAAATCCACCAAAAGAGGCGTAGAACACCACCGTCTTCAATAGTCTTCGAGGGGTACCAAACCGTCTTGTGCCTAACGACGATGCAACGGAAATACTCAAGGCACACGATTAGTCCGCAAAAGCATTGTCATCAATCACCAAAACACCTTAGGGATAAACATGCCCTTACAATCTCCCCCTTTTTGGTGGATTGATGGCAATACGGGATTTGCATGAAGGGAAAGAATGTAGCACAAGCAAACCCCACACCTCTAAAATATAGACGAGCTCCCCCTAGATTCGTGCTAGAGATTAAAGTGCTTTGGACTGCACGGCACGAACACTAGGATCACCACTCCCCCTATATTTTAGAGACAAAGCGTATCAAGATAGTAAACATGAGCAAGACATAAGTAGCATAGGTAATACAGAATGATAGAGAGCATATGTCTTACACCATATGATAGACCAAGTCTCACGAACAGATTAAACCAAAGCAAAGCAAGGTTCAACGGAACAAACACGAGATTCAACGGAACAAACACGAGCAAGGCAAACACAAGACTCTTGCAAATCCCTACACTCTCTCCCCCTTTGGCATCGAGATGCCAAAAAGGCGGATAGGACACCTACACAAACGTGGTGGCTCAAGCAGAGTGATCAGACGCACGGTCCTCGTCAGACTCGGCAGCAGGAATGGTCTCCTCGACGTCTTCCTCAGAATCAGTCCACTTGTAGCCTTGCTTCACCATCCACTCAGCCTATGGAGTGATGCGATCCTCAGAACCGCCAGACACGTCCTCTCCATACAGCTTCATGATCTTCTTGTCCCGACGGCGACTCTCCTTGGAGGCAACATGAGACCTGTACTGACCCTTGACCTGCATGTAGAACAAGGTCTTCATCTTGTTCTTGAGCCTCTTAGCCCAAGATGGCTCAGAGGAGGGAGGGGCGTACCCCTCAGAGCTGTCCTCATCTACTGGCTCCTCCTCACCCTCATCTGCATCCACATCCATGGCGGTGGCAGCCTCAGCACGAGAAGTGGTATTAGCCCACTGAGGCTTGACCCGGAGCCGGATGGAATCATGTCTAATCCAATCAGGGGCCTCAAAGTCATCCTGAGGGTAGGTCTTCTCCCAAGTTGCAGAGGTTAGCTGAAATAGATACGGTCCATAGATGGGGACCTTGCGGTTGAAGACAGCAAACCGAAGCTCACACCACATGATGTGTGAGATATCCACAGGTAGCGTCTGAGAGTTGCGCGCTTCTTCACATAGGAGCAACATGTCCACAAGATAGGCGTGTACCTTGTCCTTATCCCTAATGCGTGGGAAGAGAGAGTTGCGGAAGATCCGGTACATGATGTCAAGGAATAAGTTGAGCACCCACGAAGACTTGCCACTAGAGAGCTTCTTTTCAACAAGGAAGGGCTGAACCTTGTTCTTGTTGGCAGACTCAGAATTGGCATGAGGACGCACACCTTGGGGAGTCGCGAGCCCCTCATCTGAAACACCAAGCAAGGTCATCAACTCCTTCAAGGTAGCCGTCAGCCGCCGACCATTGGACATCCAAGTTATTGTCCTATCCTCATTAGGATGTAAGTACACTAATGCGAAGAACTGAGCCACAATCTCCGGATCATAGTCTTTGTGAAAAGAGATGATATGCTCAATGCCAAACTGCTCAACTAGATCCAGAGCCTCACCAAAGTATGCCCGGTGCTTCTCTTCCCTCATATGATGCATGTTGATCCAATGCACATCCACATAGATATTCCTCTTGGCCTTGATCACATCCAAATAGATGAGCTTCTGCTGCTTGGTCCAGAACAACTCATTTCCTCGAAGGTTGGCACAAGGATTCACGTAGGGATTGATCTTCCTACGAGCGACAAACTCAGCAAGCGGCATCTCATCCATACTCATGGCAGGTTCCTTGTCTTTGTTGGTGGTGGTCTTGGTCCTGCGTTGGGGGGCACTGGAGCCCTCAGGAGCTTCGTCTTGATTACAAAGGCGCTTGGAACCCGTGTCATGGCTTGGGTTGGAGCGACGAGCATGAGCACCTGAGCCACACACACCACAAAACAGACACGCAAGAAACGCGAGAAGGATAAGTGCAAAGAACACAGCAAAATAGTGAAACAAGTAGAATTTGCACATAACAATTGCCACATGAGAGATTTGACATCAACTGTAGTACTGCTTGATCGCGCAGAACTAAAAAATTAGTGCCGCGCCAAATCACGGTAGTACCGCGGGCGCGGTAGTACCGCGCCGAAGGTACGGTAGTACCGCGAGAGTGGTAGTACCGCGCCGGAGGTGCGGTAGTACCGCGCAAATTCAGATCTGAAGCAACAAATGAATCTGAGAACTACCGTGACGACAAAGCGGTACTACTGCCGATCAAATCTACCACGGGACAACATATCATGTAAAAACTCTACGCATTACTACTCTCCTCCATCCTACTCTTGCAAAGATTTGGCCTAAAATCTCAAGAACAACTAGCATTTTCCCAAAACCTAGAAGCAAAAGAACAAACCAAAGAGAGAGGGATTTGGGGAAAGACCTTGGTCCATGGCAAGAGGAAGTGGTGGGGAACGATCCCACCGGTCGGAATCCGAGGAGAGCAGCTGGAGAAGGAGATCCGGCGAGGGTCTCCGGCGCCATTCGTGGGCAGGAGAGAGAGAGAGACAACATGGGGAGAAGGAGTGAATGGGTATGGGGGAGTTGGAACTCCCCCTGCCCGCTCATAACCCCCACGCGCTCGCTACGTCACGGTACTACCGCGACTCATTGCGGTAGTACCGCGCAGCGGGCGATAGTACTGCTCCACCAGCGGCAGTAAAAATTTACTGCCGTGCTGGTTGCGGTAGTACCGTGCCCTGCGGTAGTACCGTGGCTGACCACGGTAGTACCGTGAATCCCAGAAAATGCAGTTTCAAGCCAGGGAGAAAAGCGACTTTGCACGGAACCTTCAAGAGAACACACACACCAACGAGCTAACAAGCGAAACACGACAACCAAACCAGAGGCAACAAAGACCAAAACGAGACACAACCTCTCCAAGGAGGGGGCGGTGGCTGGAGCCACCTATGTTTGAGTTGATTGGTATGGCACCGCAAAGAATTATCCTTGGGCCCATGACCAAAACTCGTCTTTGAAGCACATGTACCATCAAGAATGGCTAATGTGAAAGAGTTGATCAATTTATGCATAATGGGGGGATGGAGAGTTCACTGAGAGAACAACACTCCCCCTATGTCCATGCCTAAACCTAAACTAGACACCAAGTTGAGTGTGGTGGGAGGTGCAAGGGTTCAAGTCACATTGCTCGAATCAATGATATTTAGCTCATGCCTTAACTCACGAAATCTTGCTTCATCCAAGGGCTTCGTGAAAATATCTGCAATGTTATCATGAGTGTTGACATACTTGAGCTCGATCTCCCCTTGCCTAATGTGATCTCGGATGAAGTGATACCGAATCTCAATATGCTTCGTCTTGAAGTGTTGCACCGGGTTGAGAGAAATCTTGATGGCACTTTCATTATCACACCAAAGAGGCACTTTGTCACAAATGACACCATACTCCTTTAAAGTTTGCCTCATCCATAAGAGTTGTGCACAACAACTACCGGCCGCCACATACTCCGCTTCGGTGGACGAGAGAGACACACAACTTTGCTTCTTGGAACACCAACTCACCAAAGAGCAACCAAGAAATTGGCACCCTCCGGAAGTGGACTTCCTATCCACTTTGTCTCCCACCCAATTGGAATCCGTATATCCTTCAAGCTTGAAGTTTTCCCCTCTTGGGTACCATAAGCCAAAGTTTGGGGTATGAGCCAAATATCGAAAGATTCGCTTGACCGCCACATAGTGGCTTTCCTTTGGTGCGGCTTGAAACCGTGCACATATTCCCACACTCAACATGATATCCGGTCTAGATGCACAAAGGTAAAGCAAGGAGCCAATCATGGAACGATATACCTTTTGATCCACTGCTTTACCATTGGGATCAATGTCAAGTTGGCACTTGGTTGGCATTGGGGTAGAAGCCGGCTTGACATCACTTAGCTTGAATCTTTTTAGCATGTCTTGAGTGTATTTGGCTTGGTTGATGAAGGTACCTTCTCTTCTTTGTTTGATATCAAAACCAAGGAAGAACTTCAACTCTCCCATCGAAGACATCTTGAACTTGGAGGTCATGAGAGCGGCAAATTCCTCATTGAAAGCTTTGTTAGGGGAACCAAAGATAATATCATCAACATATAGTTGGCATACAAACAACTCCCCTTTGACCTTCTTAGTAAAAATAGTGGGATCGATTTGCCCCACCTCAAATCCACGATCTTGTAAAAACTCGGTAAGGTGGTCATACCACGCACGTGGGGCTTGTTTAAGGCCATAAAGTGCCTTATCGAGTTGATACACATGATCCGGAAAGTAGGGATCCTCGAACCCGGGGGGTTGCTCGACATAGACCAACTCCTTAATAAGACCATTAAGAAAAGCACTTTTCACATCCATTTGTTGCAACTTAAAGTTGTGATGGGAAGCATATGCAATCAACAAACGAATGGATTCAAGGCGAGCAACGGGAGCAAAGGTTTCACCGTAGTCGATACCCTCGACTTGGGAGTAGCCTTGTGCTACCAATCATGCCTTGTTGCGAATGATGTTCCCATGAGCATCTTGCTTGTTCTTGAATATCCACTTGGTTCCAATGACGTTGTGGTTCCCTGATGGCCTTGGCACCAATCTCCACACCTTGTTGTACTCGAAGTTGTTGAGTTCTTCATGCATGGCATTGAGCCAATCCGAATCTTCGAGCGCCTCATAGACCTTTTGGGGTTCAACACAAGAGACAAATGCGTGATGTTCACAATAGTTTGCTAATTGTCTACGAGTGCTTACCCCATTATTAGGCTTTCTTAGGCTTCCAACCACATTCTCCATGAGATGGCCTTTGGTGGTGAGCTTGGAAGCAATCTTCGCAGCACGACGCTCTAGTTCCTCCTCGGAAGTGGAAGGAGGAGGGTTAACTTGATTATCTTGAGCGCCGTCTTGAGCTTGTTCTTGATCTTGAGCTTGCTCATGATCTTGAACTTGCTCGAGGGGGAGAACTTGACCTTGGGCATCATTTGGAGGTTCACCACCATCTTGATATTGATCTTGCCCTTGGTCTTGTTCACGAGGTTGAGGGCCTTCACTTTGTTCTTCGGAAGCGTGTGGGTCTTGGGGAGGTGATGGCTCCACTTGAGTGGAGCATTGTCCTTCTCCTTCGGCCACAAGGGGTTCCTGAATGGGTAGAATATGACCAATACCCATTCTTCTTATGGCTTGGGGAGGAATTTCATCACCTACATCACAAGTACCACTTTGCTCCACTTGGGAGCCTTTATTTTTGTCAAACTCTACGTTACACGTCTCCTCAATGAGTCTGGTGGACTTGTTGAGGACACGGTAAGCATGAGAGTTTGTAGCATAACCAACAAATATGCCCTCATAAGCTCTAGCCTCAAATTTAGACAAACGAACACCTTTCTTGAGAATGAAACACTTACACCCGAACACCCGGAAGTACTTGAGATTGGGCTTGTTACCGGTGAGTATTTCATAAGGAGTCTTGTTCAAGCCCTTGCGGAGATAGAGCCGATTGGATGCATGACATGTTGTGTTGATGGCTTCGGCCCAAAAGTTTTATGGAGACTTGAACTCCGCCATCATGGTCCTTGCCGCATCCATCAACGTCCGGTTCTTCCTCTCTGCGACACCATTTTGTTGAGGGGTATATGGTGCAGCATATTGATGCTTGATCCCCTCATCACTAAGAAACTCATCCAAGGTGTAGTTCTTGAACTCAGTGCCGTTGTCACTTCTTATTGTCAAGATCTTTGCATCATGTTGACGTTGAGCTTCATTTGCAAAGTCGATGACGGTTTGTTGAGTCTCACTCTTCCTCTTGAAGAAATATACCCAAGTGTATCTTGAATAATCATCCACAATCACCAAGCAATACTTTCTACCTCCAAGACTATCAAACGATGGAGGCCCAAAGAGATCCATGTGAAGGAGCTCCAAGAGTCTCTTCGAGTAGATGATGGTCGTCGGAGGGTGAGCCTTGTCATGAAGCTTTCCTTCGATACAAGCACTGCAAGCACGATCTTTGGCAAAACTAACATTCGTTAGTCCACGGACATGGTCCCCCTTGAGAAGACTTTGCAAAGATCTCATATTGACGTGGGCTAAATGGCGATGCCAAAGCCATCCCACGTCAACTTTAGCCATTAGGAATGTCGCGGTCTTAGTGGGTCGCTCCAAAAAGTTAATCACATAGAGACCGTTCTCGACATGCCCAACAAAGGCTACTTTAAGAGTCTTGCTCCACAAGAGGGCCGCGGTATCAATGTCAAAGAAAGTAGCAAAACCCATGAGTGCAAGTTGACGAACGGAAAGTAAATTGTATGCAAGGGACTCAACAAGCATGACTTTCTCGATCGTAAGATCATGAGAAATGACAACCTTGCCAAGACCCAATACCTTAGAATGTGAGGCATCACCCCACTCGACATTGGTGGGCATAGATGGTATCTTTTGCATGTCCACCACCAAGTCCTTTCTCCCGGTCATATGATTTGTTGCTCCACTATCGAGCAACCACGATCCCCCTCCGGAAGCAAACACCTACAAGAGATCAATGCTTGGTTTTAGGTGCCCATTTAGTAATGGGTCCTTTGATGTTAGTAACAAGGGTCTTAGGAACCCAAATAGACCATTCAATGTACTCATAAGGAGAACCAACAAATTTAGCATAAACATGCCCATCACTAGCACGGCACAACACATATGACGGGTTAAAGTCGCCGGCTTTGTTGGAGGAGATGGTTTTGCCCTTTTTGACATCAAAACCCTTCACATTTTCCTTCTTCTCCTTAGGAGCACCCTCTCCCTCTTTCACAAAAGTTTGCTTGAGAGGAGGAGGTCGTTTGGTCTTGTCGTTCTTCTTCTTATTCTTGGATTTGGGAGCAAACCCAATTCCCTTCTTGGCCACAACTTCCTTTCGATTGCTCAAAAGGTCGTTGAGGTTCTTCTCACCTTGAATGCATGACACAAGGCCTTTCTCAAGTTGATCCTTCAACTTGGCATTCTCCTCCACAAGATGCACATGCTCACAACACGGGTTAGTAGCATATGCATTATCAATTAATACCATATGAGGAAAGGTGGCCTTTTCCTTGGTTAGCTTAACTTGGAGTTGAGCATGAGACTCCTTGAGGTTAGCGTGAGCACCCTTCAAGACCTTGTGGGCCTTGTCAAGTACATCAAACTCCTCCTTGAGTCTAGCATGATCAACCACAAGTTTAGCCTTCTCGAAAGTTAGCACACGAGACACGACAAGAGCATGATCAAGATCTTTCTTTAACTTAGCATGGTCATCGTTGTATGACTCCTCAAGAGTCAAACGATGCCCATGCTCTTCCTCAAGAGCATTCGAGAGATCCAATATCTCATCGGCATAGTCACGACTATGACCTTCCATCTTAGAGATGGTTTCTTCGTGAGCCTCGATCATGTCATTGGCTTCACCAAGTTGTTCCAAGAGAGCAACAAAATGCTTCTTGGATTTGCCCTTGAGCTTACTCATAAAAGACTCAAATTCATTCGCATCCTCATTAGACCCCTCATGTTCATCAATGTAACCTTCCAAAGAGGGATTAGTAATGATGGTGGTTTTGATGTTGGGGGTTACCTTGTTAGAGGCTTTAGCCATGAGGCACTTGGCGGTGATGTTCTCGTTGGGTGAATCAAAGAGAGACACCCGGGGAGTGGTAGCAATGGCAACGGAGGCCATGGCCATGCTTCTCCATTTTCATCATCATCGTCATCCTCATGGTATTCTTCTTGAACCACCAACCCACGAGTAGGAGTCTTCTTGGTGAAGTTGTTCTTGTTTGGGAAGGACTTGGCTTTGTCTTTTCGGATGAACTTGCCACCATTGTCTTCCCGCTTCTCGTAAGGACAATCCGCAACGAAATGGCTCACATTGCCATAGTTGAAACAAGTTCTAACTCGTTGCTTGCCCTTGAAGCCACTTGAGTTGTTCTTGTTGAAGTTGGGTCTTGAATTCTTCTTGCTCCAAAATTGTCTTGAAGCAAGAGCCATGTGCTCATGATAATCATATTTCGTGTCTTCGGGGTTGCTCTCCTCATCTTCCTATTCTTCCTATTCTTCCACAATAACCTTGGCCTTCAAGGCAAGGTTGGGCTTCTTTGCCCTTTGAGAACGGAGCACCGCATTGTCGGCGGTCTTGTCCAAGATGCTCATTGCAACGAACTCATCCAACACTTCACTTGAGGTCATGGAGTGGAAGTCCGGTCTTTGACGAATGACGGAGGACATGGCCTTGTTGTAGGGCATCATGGCCTTGAGGAACTTGCGCTTGATCCAATTGTCATCCGTGTCCTTGCTCCCATGATCTTGGAGTGAGACCGCGAGTTTGGTCACTCTTCGAAAGAGCTCACGAGGTTCTTCATCTTCTTTCATTGCAAACTCATCGGTTTCATCTTGCACCACTTCATAGTTGGAGCGTTGAATGCTAGCACTTCCTTGATAGAGAGACACAATGCATTGTCGTGCATCTTTGGCCATGGCATGGGGTCGAAGATGAGGGAGATCTTCGGGAAGGATTGCATCTTGGATGATGAAGAGAGCACTCTCATTGAATTGATTATCCACCACTTCTCTCGGGGTGAAGTTGCTTCGGTCATGTGGATAGAAACCTTCTTCAATGATTCTCCAAAGATTAGTGAGGGAGTCCTGGACTAGGGGGTGTCCGGACAGCCGGACTATCATCGTTCGCCGGACTCCAAGACTACGAAGATACAAGATTGAAGACTCCGTCCCGTGTCCGGATGGGACTTTCCTTGGCGTGGAAGGCAAGCTTGGCGATACGGATATGTAGATCTCCTACCATTGTAACCGACTCTGTGTAACCCTAGCCCTCTCCGGTGTCTATATAAACCGGAGGGTTTTAGTCCGTAGGACACAACACCCATTACAACAATCATACCATAGGCTAGCTTCTAGGGTTTAGACTCCTTGATCTCGTGGTAGATCCACTCTTGTAATACACATCATCAATATTAATCAAGCAGGACGTAGGGTTTTACCTCCATCAAGAGGGCCCGAACCTGGGTAAAACATCGTGTCCCTTGTCTCCTGTTACCATCCGCCTAGACGCACAGTTCGGGACCCCCTACCCGAGATCCGCCGGTTTTGACACCGACATTGGTGCTTTCATTGAGAGTTCCTCTGTGCCGTCGCCGATAGGAAGGATGCCTCCACCTGTCTTCAAGGACGGAATTTTTGCCAAAGGGGCCTTGACCGCCGGCCAAACTATCCGGCTAGGTGGTTTTCTTATGACCGGCTGTCCGACCACCGCTTCAACAATGACTTCTCAAGTCGTCAAAAGCAATCTTCACGTCAGCTCGGAATTTGCCGAGCGACTGGATACGATTGAGCTTTTGTCTGTCAACAAGCTCTTGGATCGCATCGCCGCCCTGGGAGTCGCTACGGACTACAATCAGATTGGGCTTAAAACCGATCTGAGAGAGATTAACTCTCCCTAGGTCACCCACCACGTCGCAGTGGTAGAGGAACAATGCGGCGACTCTTCTCCTGTATTGAAAACTAGTCATGTCCGGGCTCCCGAACCCTCCATGCTGGATTCCCGCGGAGGGACGGACTTCGGTCAAGCACTGAACTTAAAGTCAGGCATCGGACCGGACTCGTTGGACAACGTGCAGCAATCCAAGCATCCGCGACGGAAGATCGCGGATTTCACTCGCAGCGTCCAGCTGACGAGGTAAGTGATTCTACCCCTTTACGGGACACTTGTTGTTAATAGTTCGACCCTAAGCGGGTTTCAATCTCCCTTTTCCTTTGATAGGAATGGATAAAGAAGGCTGAGCAGCTCATCTGCCCGACTCCCATGCCAGAAGACCTAGTGGACGCCCGTCTAGCGGGGCTGCTGGTTCCGGCACCGCACGTGGTGCCGGAGAAGAAGGCCAAGAAGGTGGCCACGGGCACTCGAAAGTGTTCCCATTTTCAGGTGTCCGACGACTCCAAGGCAGATTCCTCCCCCGAAGATGAGGATGAGGAAGAAGACTCTCTCCCAGAGGAGGGAGAGAGAAAGAGGAAGGCCTCCCCAACAGGGGAGGCCGAAGGGTCCAAGAGGGGAAGAACTATTCCCCCGGACAGCTCCGCCAACACCAACGTTGGCGAAGAAGAGTGGCCCTCAAGGGCCAGGCCTCCGGCGAGATCGTAAGTATCCGGATTCCTGAACGATTTATAATTTCTCTTCATGTCACATAGTGTCCTTCTAATGCCGCATACTGCCTGCAGTCCGGCTGACGATGATCTCCCTGTTTCGTCGAGCGGGTCGTTGGCTGCGTCGGATGTGGATTCCATTCCGACTGCCTCCACCCCTCGCGCCGCTGAGGACGCCGAGGTGGGATCCCGGGAAGGGACCCATCCGGAGGAGGCTCCGGAGGCGCCGCAAGGCAGCCTCCCGGACTTTGTGCCGGACTCTACGCCGGAACCTGCAGTGGTTGCAGAGTCCGGCAGGCGGCCCCTTTGCAAGAAGGGCAAGACCGTGACACCGGCGGCCCCCGTCCAACCGGAGGCGCCGGACAACTTGTTGGAGGCGCTCAAAGGTGCTTCCATCGAGGAAGAACACCGCACTATCATGAGTGCGGTGATTTAGAAGGTTCAGCTCGCCAAGAGCGGGCTGACCGAAGCCTGCAGTAGCCTTCTAACAGGCTTTGAGGTAAGAAGTTAAAATTATGTAATGTAATACCGCATAGATAGTAGCCCCTGATGCTCGGTTCGGTGTTCGGAAAGAAAAGTCGGACTGAGGATCTAAAAAGATATACGCAGGGTTGTTAAAAATTATGTCAATATGGGTTTGCAGGCTGCGCTGCTGACCTCTGCCGCACTGACTGCGGAGGTCGGTGCATTGAAGCAGGATCTCGAGCGGTCCGAGCAAGAGCTCGGCCGTGCCAAGAAGCAGCTCGAGGACAAATAAGGTGAGTAACACCACTTTGAAAAATTTACCTTACAGAAAAGGATTTAGGTTGCAATAAACATAACAAGGATATCGTGGGTACTGCAGGGGCCACGAACGAGGTGGCAACCCTGAAGGAAGCTGTGTCCGCGGCCGAACACAATGTGGCCGCGGAACGGGCAGAGCGAGAGAAGTAGGAGGCGCGGGTGGCGGAGGTGCGGCAAGAGCTCCAGGCTCTCATGGACAAGCATGAGAGTTTGGAGCGCGACTCAAAGACTCGAGAGTCCAAGCTCGCCTCGGCTCTCGAAAGTGCCAAGTCCGCCAAGGCCGAGGCCCGTAAGGCCCTTCAGGAAGTTGAAGATATGAAGAAAATAGCGGCGGGTAAGGCATTTTTCATGCAAAGCAAGCATGTTAATGTAAACTACCTGACACTTACCTGAATTCGGAGCTCTCCAGGGCGTTTGCAGATCTGCCTCGCAGTGTATCCGATGCCGCCGCATTCTACCGTGGTGAGGAGGGGAGCTCAACGGAGAAGGTCTTCTCGTCTCAGTACGCTGAGGCCGGCCATCCGGTGCCCCCTAGCGACCAGCTGAAGCAGTTGGTCGAGCTCCACAAGGTTGCTGAGGAGGCCATGAAGGGCCTCATAGTACGGCTGTGGCCTGGAGGGGCCATGCCTGGGAGCTACTCCGGCTACCATCAAATCAAGATGGCGACCAAGCCGCAACGGCATTCATCACTCCATATGGACCATTCTGCTTCAACACGATGCCCTTCGGACTTAAAAACGCCGGCGCAACATATCAGCGCATGATTCAAACATGTCTGGCTACCCAGATCGGCAAAACAGTAGAGGCATACGTAGATGACGTAGTCGTCAAAACCAAACACGTCGAAACTCTAGTAGACGACTTGAGGCTCACATTCGACAACCTCAGAGCATATGACATCAAGCTGAATCCGAAAAAATGCGTTTTTGGCGTACCAGCCGGAAAGCTGCTGGGCTTCATTGTATCCGGTAGAGGAATTGAAGCAAACCCGGCCAAGATCCGAGCTCTGTCTCAGCTCGATATTCCAAAAGACCTCAAATAGATACAAAAATTGACTGGATGCGTGGCGGCTTTTAAGCCGCTTTATCTCCCGCTTGGGAGAAAAGGCACTGCCCCTCTATCGCCTCCTTAGGCGCACCGAACACTTCGAGTGGACGGATGCTGCCACTGCCGGACTCGAAGAAATAAAGGCCATATTGGCAACAAATCCGGTCCTGGCTGCACCCAACCTGGGCGAACCAATGCTATTATACATCGCGGCAGCACATCAAGTTGTAAGCGCGGTACTCGTCGTCGAACGAGAGACAGAAGTGCATAAATTCCTTCTTCAAAAACCAGTGTACTACGTCTCCACTGTGTTAACCCCCTGCAAGTCCCGTTACCCGCACTATCAAAAGATAGTGTACGTGGTGTTCATGGCATCCCGGAAGCTCCGACACTACTTTCAAGAGTGTTCGATAACAGTGGCCTCCGAAGTACCACTCAACGACATTATAAACAACCGCGACGCGACGGGCTGGATTGCAAAATGGGCCATTGAGCTCTTACCATTCAATATAACTTACAAACCTCGGTGAGCTATAAAGTCACAAGTTTTGGCTGACTTTGTCGCTGAATGGACCGAAGCCGAACTCCCTAAAGAGTATGGCGCATACTCCAATTGGATTATGCACGTCGACGGCTCTAAAATGTTGGCCAGATTGGGGGCTGGCGTCGTATTGACGTCCCCAACCGGGGACACAGTCCAATACGTACTTCAGATAATGTACACGGACTCCAACAACGCAGCCGAATACGAGGCCCTTTTACACGGCCTCCGGATGGCAATCTCCATGGGCATTCAACGCCTAGAGGTACGCGGGGATTAAAACCTTGCAATATCCCAAATAAATGGAGACTTTGATGCCAAGGATCCGAAAATGGCAGCATATCGCAACGCTGTCCTAAAAATGTCAGCTCGGTTTGAAGGACCCGAATTCCATCACGTAGCCCGAGATAATAACCAAGCAGCCGACGTACTGGCACGCATCGGTGCAAAACGTGACGTTGTCCCTCCAAACATCTTCCTGGAACGGCTCTTTAAGCCATCCGTACTATGGGAAGAGGAGTCCGGAAATGACAAACCAGAAAAAACCGCGCCAACCGGCGATTCAGCCGATGACATAACACCTTCAACCCACGACATAATGGCAGTAATCGCCCCGTGGACAGAACCATTCCTAGCCTACTTGCTTAGGCAGGAACTTCCCGAAGACCAAAATGAGGCCCGCTGCATAGTCCGGCGATCTAAAGCCTACAAGGTCCATGAGGGAGAACTTTATAAGAAAAGCACAACCGGAGTCCTTCAAAGGTGTATCTCCGAAGAGGAAGGGCGAAACCTTCTGGCTGAAATTCATGCCGGACTAGGCGGACACCACGCAGTAGCTCGGGCCCTTGTAGAAAAGGCATTCCGTACAGGATTTTATTGGCCGACGGCCCGGGCAGATGCTCAGGACTTAGTCCAAAGATGCGTCGGTTGTCAGCTCTTTGCTAATCAGAGCCATATGCCACCCACCGCCCTCAAAACTATACCCATCACCTGGCCGTTCGCGGTCTGGGGGCTTGACATGGTTGGACCCCTTAAAGGGGGAACCTACAAGCAAAGGTACCTATTGGTCATGGTGGACAAATTCACCAAATGGATAGAGGCCAAGCCAGTTAAAACGGCAGAGTCCGGACCAGTGATAGACTTTATATCCGGGGTAGTACACTGTTATGGTGTCCCCCACAGCATCATCACCGATAACGGCACGAACTTCATGGCTGACGAAGTTAAGTCATGGTGCAAAAACATGGGCATTAAGCTCGATTACGCTTCAGTCTATCACCCTCAAACCAACGGTCAAGTGGAACGAGCAAACGGTCTAATAATGAGCGGCATCAAACCCAGACTAGTGCGGTCACTTACGAAATCTGACACGCACTGGGTAGAGGAGCTCGACTCCGTACTCTGGGGGCTGCGGACAACGTCCAACCATACTACCGGATTCACACCATTTTTTATGGTATACGGCGCAGAGGCAGTTCTGCCCTGCGACATCATTCATGACTCACCTCGAGTGCGCATGTACGAAGAAAGAGAAGCCGAGCTGGATCGGCAGGACAGCTTGGACGCATTGGAGGAAGAACGCGACGTCGCCAAGGCTCGTTCCGCATTCTATCAGCAGCAGGCTCGAAGATATCAAAGCAGAGAAGTACGGGCCAAGACTTACAACGTTGGCGAACTAGTTCTACGCCTGCCGGACAAGAAAAAGGACAAGCTCAAGCCCAAATGGGAGGGCCCCCTCATCATCGATCAAGTCCTGACCGGCGGAGCGTACCGTCTACGAAATGCATCGGACAACCGACTCGAGCCGAACCCATGGAACGCAGCCCGCCTCCGAAGATTCTATGTCTAGCGCTGTACTAAGAGTTCGTCCCCTTCCCCCGTCCAAATTTTTACACTTCATCTGTCTTTTGTTTCTCTTTCTTCTCTTACCCCTTTTTCTAAAAAAGCCCTTAAGGGCTTACTTGCGCATTGTTCGTACATACTTGATGTGCCATCCGCACTCATTATACCTGGGGGCTTCTTTACCAAAAGCTCAATTATAAGGGCTTTATGCCCAACACATGTGTCAAGCTTCCACATGTACCTTTTACTCACCATTATATGCATCGATATGACTTAAGTTTTGGCCAAGCTAGGTTGCCTGGCTCCTGTGCTTACCCCTACGTTCCCGATTGTTCGGCTAGGAGGTAAAGGGAGCACCTCTGCGATTGTTACTGCCGGGTCAGCCGGATGTGTACCTTAGACTGGGTGAAGCCGAAAGCTAGCGTTCTTAAGGGAATATTCGGTCGGTGACTTGAAAGATGATTTTTAACCTACTTATTTACCCGCCCCCAGATGTTTTTCTGCTTTTTTTGCAGACCGGACATGCACTTTAGGGCATGCCTCCCAGGGAAAGGAACCCTTAACGGAACTATTCTCCCTGGAAGATGTTTCTTACTAACCATGTAATATAACATAACTAGTTGGGCACTTGTCTGATAATGCACTAATGACCCCTACGCCTGGTCTCCATGCATACCCCGGTTGTTTCTCAACCGAGAAGGTATTCGGACACACTCCGGACTCTAGGGTCCCGAGGTTGAAGCGAAAAGGTCAGCAAAGACAAACGATCTACAATACGGCTAGAAGGCATTTCACATGTCATTTTAAAATACATTGTCAAAATTACTGACTGTATTCCTCCTCAATCCCGTCTAACAGGCTGTCTAATTTACAGTCCCGTTGGGAAAATTTAGCGGCCAACTCTACCTGGCCGTATACTAACTCACAGGGATCTCCTTCCCGTCAGGCCCCATAGGTCCGACCTCGGCCATATGGTTGGGATTCGCCTTCTTGTACCGCGTCTTCACCATGGCCCAGGCCTCCCTGGCACCTTGGCGGCAGGCCGAAATCTTCCATAAATGGAAGCGCTGCCGCATTCCCTGAAGCTTCTCCGTAAGCTCCCCAAGGCCTTCGGGCAGGGAAAGGGCCGACCATAAAGCCTGAACGGCGCCGCTCATCGCCTGCCGAACTCGTTCGAGCAGCTCCAACAGTTCGGGAAGCTGATCACCCGTCGATACGGGCATCTCCTCTGCAGGGCGACCTGTGAGTATACCTACAGACATATTTTGTCAATTGACTTCCTCGCCGAACTCTTCTTTTCAAAGGAGTTCTCTTAAGCACTTACTATAGATGCCGCGACGAAGTCGCTGATTCTCCTTAACGGAGCCAGACAGCTCGGCCCGAACACCTTTCAGCTCTTCTCCGAGCTGGGCGTGGGCATCCTGGAGCTTGTTTCTCTCTTGCTGCACTCTCGTCGGCCTTCAGCTGGCGCAGTAGTTCTTGCCTGTCCGGATAGTGTCCGGCAGCACCTGCAATGTCATCATTAGACTTGCGCGCACGCCGCACAGCGCTTATATTTTTTTAAAAAAATGTGTTACCAGGAGGGGTCTCTGTGTTTCCTCCTGCGGCAGCAAGTGCGGCCTCAAGTTGGGCCTTGCACTCTTGCAGCTCCTGAGACAGTTGGGTATTCTTCTCGGTAAGATCCTGCGTTTCAAATGATCCTTAAATCAGTTAACATAACTACTTTAAGTCTCGGGGGCTACTGGCATATATAACTGTTAAATTCTCTTACCCGTATGTCTTTTACATACTGCTCCGTGGCTTTGGTAAAACCATCTTGAGCAGCACGGAGGTGCGCGTCCCCCGCGTTAAAGGCATTCAACGCCTCAGGGGAGAAGCACGCATCACAAAATACTGTCCGGCGGCGCCTATGGTTCATGGCGCTCTCCACCTCAAACTTGGTGGCGGACAGTCTGTCGGCATCCTCCGTGGGAGGAGTGTCCGGCTCGCGCCTTGCGCTCGCCTCCCCCTCCAGATCAGGTGCTGGAGCCTGGCTGGTAGAGGTTGGATTGGCAACCTCCACGCCCGCAGTCCGGCGGGCGCTTTTTCTCCTACAAAAGTCATGAGCACTCAAACGCTTCCTCGGAACGTTGCTCCAAATAATTAACTGCGAGCTATACCTTTGCGGAGACGTTTTAGTCCGCGCCGCGCTCCTCTTCCACCTACTGGTCCGGACTGGCCTTTGTTGGTCAGCCGTCGTGGGCTCGGCTTCCCGCCTTGAAGGCGCTTCCTGCAAAACACCATCATATGCGAACGTCAGAAATGAGCAAGGAAGAGATAATGGTGTCGGGACTTCGGTCACAATCACCTGGGAAGCCGAATATAATCCGGGGTAGTCAGCCGTAATGGCGACTAAAGCATTATCCATGCTAAGCTGGTGGAACACCCCGTCAATTAGCTCCACCTTTATGTCTGGATCCTCTTCAGAGGCCGGATCCTGGGATCTCTCTGGATCCTCGGGTTGCGGAGCTGGACTTATCATGTCCTCCACAATCCGGCGCAGTTCCTGCGTCGAAGACATAATGTAAGAAGCTTAAACTTTGAAAGCATGGGTCGGGCCCTTAAAGTGTTCGCTTACCCAACGACAGGGGTTATTCATGGAGAACCCATTCAACGGGTTCGTCTGAAGGAAGTCCTCCTTCTCCCCCTTGTACAGGCCGGACATGATCTGCACCGGATCCTCGGCCGAATCCGGTCCTTTGCGGCCATGACGGGTGGCATCGTCTTCCCCGTTGAAATCCCACATGGGGTGGCCCCTGTATTACAGTGGCTGCACCCCCCGCGTAATGCATGTTGCCATGACTCCAATCATGGTCAACCCGGAATGGGCCAGTAATCTTATTCGGCCCATCAGATAATGGACGCTCTTGCCTTCCTCCAGTTGGGGGCTCCGCGGGCGCCAACTAAGGCGTTTCTTCAGGGGAGCAGTACTGAACTCCGGGAGGCCGATCCGAACAGGGTCCGGCAGCGGAGCATCTTCCATGTAAAACCATTCCGAAGGCCAGTCTTCGGACGCCTTCTTAGGGGTCCCGGATGGATATCCGGTCCCGACAATGCGCCACATTTTGGCGCCGCCCACTTGATATATGGACACCTCATGAGAACGGGGTACGAGGCAGAACAACCTCTTCCACAGTGCAAAATGGGGCTCGATGCCCAGAAATAGCTCGCGAAGAGCTACATAACCCGCGATATGCAGGATAGAGGCGGGCGTAAGGTGATGGAGCTGGAGTCCGTAGAACTCCAGGAGCCCGTGGAGGAACGGATGTATAGGAAATCCGAGTCCCCTTATCAAGATAGGGGACGAAGCATACCCGCTCCCCTTTGTTGGGACTTGGGGTAGCCTCCGCTTGCTTCCCACCTTGGTAGGTGGCCAACCCGGCTCGAACCGGGACCATGAAGGCCGGAGGGAGATATCCCTTCGCTTGGAGTGCCACCAGCTCGTTGTGCGGGACAAAACATCTCTGCCAGTCTCCTGGCAGTGGGCTGGGAGCGCGAGAGGAGGAGCCACGTCGACGATCCATGATGGAATGGATTTTTCGATCGGAGGCGTTCCGATGAGTACTGGCGGAAGGAAGATAGTGTGATTTGGATTTGGATTCTTGCCTCTCTTATAGGCAGATTATTTGCACAGCTAGGGGGTAAAACATAAAAGGTACCCTGGCTTTTCGCATTCGTGTGACGCGTGGAAGAAGGCCATTATTGGGCGTGGAAGCCAAGAAGCGCAACATTGATAAGGAAGCCGGACACTGTTCGGCAGGTACATGGAACTTAAAAGGAGAACCCGCCTTGCAACGCCGAAGACTATATACGCGCTGGACTTATCGTCATTGAAGCCTGGTTCGGGGGCTACTGAGGGAGTCCTGGACTAGGGGGTGTCCAGACAGCCGGACTATCATTGTCTGCCAGACTCCAAGACTACGAAGATACAAGATTGAAGACTCCGTCCCGTGTCCGGATGGGACTTTCCTTGGCGTGGAAGGCAAGCTTGGCGATACGGATATGTAGATCTCCTACCATTGTAACCGACTCTGTGTAACCCTAGCCCTCTCCGGTGTCTATATAAACCGGAGGGTTTTAGTCCGTAGGACACAACACCCATTACAACAATCATACCATAGGCTAGCTTCTAGGGTTTAGCCTCCTTGATCTCATGGTAGATCCACTCTTGTAATACACATCATCAATATTAATCAAGCAGGACTTAGGGTTGTACCTCCATCAAGAGGGCCCGAACCTGGGTAAAACATCGTGTCCCTTGTCTCCTGTTTCCATCCGCCTAGATGCACAGTTCGGGACCCCCTACCCGAGATCCGCCGGTTTTGACACCAACAATTAGTATTCACATGATTTAAATGACGCTTGAAGCGATACACCCAAGAATCAAAATCCTCATTTTTCACAATCTTAGGGGGAGGACCGGCATGATTTAAATGAGTAGAGGGAATCGATCCTCCATAAGTTGGAGGTTCCACATGGGCAAAGATGCCGGTGCCATTTCTACCACTAGTAGAAGGACCCTTCTCACTATTAGCTTCCCCCTTGTCGGAGTTAGCATCCATCACCTTGTTAGTGGGATCACCCACTTTCAATGGCGAGATAGGTAGTTTAAGTCCTTCTAAGAATTTATTAAACATGCTTTCTACTGTGGTTGTCATGGAGGTTTTCAATGTGTCCAAGGCCACATTGAATTCCTCACGAGACACCGCGGTTTCCCCATCACTCGTAGACGAGATCGGATTCACACCGGAGTGCTCCTCCTCCCCATGGTCTACGATGTCAACCATACTCTTTGGATGACAAAGTCCTTAATAAAGAGACGAGGCTCTGATACCAATTGAAAGGATCAATATAGTTGACTAGAGGGGGGGTGAATAGGCAACTAACAATTTTTAGCTTTTCTTTACCAAATTAAACTTTGCATCAAAGTAGGTTGTCTAGATATGCAACTAGGTCAACCTATATGATGCAACAACAACAAGCACACGAGCAAGCAAGGGATACAACACAAGTAAGCTTGCAAAAGTAAAGGCGCGAGATAACCAAGAGTGGAGCCGGTGGAGACGAGGATGTGTTACCAAAGTTCCTTCCTTTTGAGGGGAAGTACGTCTCCGTTAGAGCGGTGTGGAGGCACAATGCTCCCCAAGAAGCCACTAGGGCCACCGTATTCTCCTCACGCCCTCACACAATGCGAGATGCCGTGATTCCACTATTGGTGCCCTTGAAGGCGGCGACCGAACCTTTACAAACAAGGTTGGGGCAATCTCCACAACTTAATCGGAGGCTCCCAACGACACCACGAAGCTTCACCACAATGGACTATGGCTCTGAGGTGACCTCAACCGTCTAGGGTGCTCAAACACCCAAGAGTAACAAGATCCGCTAGGGATAAGTGGGAGGAACCAAATTTCTCTTGGTGGAAGTGTAGATCGGGGCCTTCTCAACCAATCCCAAGCAAATCAACAAGTTTGATTGGCTAGGGAGAGAGATCAGGCGAAAATGGAGCTTGGAGCAACGATGGAGCTTAGGGATGGAAGAGGTAAGTCTTCTTGGAGAAGAAGACCCCCTTTTATAGTGGGGGGACAAATCCAACCATTAACCACTTATTCAGCCCGCGACCCATGGTACTACCGCACCAGACAGGCGGTACTACCGCAGGGGCTCACGGTACTACCATGAAGGGTCACGGTACTACCGCTGCAGCGGCAGGGGCTAGACCAGGCCAGAGCCGCCAAGGCTGAGAGCGGTACTGCCACTGACGCGGTACTACCGCTCCCCCTTGCGGTACTACCGCAAGGTCAAGATGGTCTAGGCGGGGAAGGGCACGGATGAATAAAAATACATCCGTGTCTACTTCCGCTGAAAATCGAATCGTGCAAAAACCCGACACGGTACTACCGCGCCTAACTTGCGGTACTACCGCGCAGGGAGCGGATGTAAAAAAATTACATCCGCCCCTACTTCCGCTCGTGCTACTGAGCCGGATCAGGACTCATGGTACTACCGCGCACTTGGGGCGGTACTACTGCATAGGGCGCGGATGTAAAAAATTACATCCGCCCCTACAGCCGCAAGAGAGGCTGAGCCTGACCAGAGGCCACGGTACTACCGCTCCACGGGAGTGGTACTACCGTGGATGCCTACGGTACTACCGCAAGGTCCTGCGGTACTACCGCTCCTGGAAGCAGTACTACCGCAGGCCTCACTAGCAGCACTAAAGGAATCCTTCTTTTTGCACAGACGAGGAGGTAACGGAGGATGCTCCAAAGCGCAAAGGGAAAGGCGGGGTAAAGGAAGAAGCGTGTACGTGATGATTCCACCCAAACCTTTCCACAGCGGACCCCCTCTTAATAGAACGGTTATCCTACGACTCAAATCCACCAAAAGAGGCATAGAACACCGCCATCTTCAATAGTCTTCGAGGGGTACCAAACCGTCTTGTGCCTAACGACGATGCAACTGAAATACTCAAGGCACACGATTAGTCCGCAAAAGCATTGTCATCAATCACCAAAACACCTCAGGGATAAACATGCCCTTACACTAGCTACTGCACTTCTTCTCTATTTATACTCAGGATTTTTCCAGTGTTTATTTCTAATTATTTTTTCATCAATAGGCAGGACTAGGTATCTCATAGGAAGACATCTAATAAGACAAGTGAGAATTTCAGTAAATCCAATAGTTTTATTGATTGCATCACTAAAAATAGGCAACTCACTCATGCGGAAATTAATTTTCAAACCAGACATCAGTTCAAACAAGAAATTAAAAAAAACAATATGAGCACCATCATAATCATCTTGCAAAGAGAAAGATGGTGTCATATGCATATTTTAACATATTAACATCATTTTCAACATCCTCATCAAATAATCCCTTAACTAATCCACCTCTCCTAGACCATGTACGATTGTCAGTTTATTGCATTGCCCACTTAGGATTCGAGGTTGGTATAGAATGGATTTCTAAGTCGCATGTGTTCGGCTCCACAAGGCTAGAGCTTGACACTGCGGGAAAATATTAGGTGCAACGGGAGCACCTAAGGCTAGATGCTCCAAGAGCTTTTCAACCCTTGATCTCAGATCCAAAGGTCATCTAAGAATGCACTGGATCTGGGTGTAATAATGGACTCCTAGGGGTGTTTTTTGCAAATATGTGTGAACTCTCTCCGTGACCTTTGGATCTCAGATCGAACGGCTGGGAAGCTCCTGCAGCACCTAACCTTAGGTGCTCTGTCGTCCAGGTACGTCCCTAAGAATGACGAGACGATCCTGCTAAGCGATCTAAGTCGAAAACAACTGGATGGGTTGATGAGTGTTATGTGTTATCCCTTGTCATCTTTGCTGCTTTTTTGACGAAACAGACCAATATGGGGAGGAGCCCCTATGGTTTTTTAATTAAGATAAGAAGGAAGTGTGAGACCCATGTTAGAACAGAGGTTTGAACAGACGCCAGCTAGGAGGTGCCACTGGGCTAAGAGCCCATCAACTCATCCTTGCCGCTACTGGACAGGTCTAGCCCAAAGAGTGAATATCAAGTGCTCCCATGACATGAGTTTGAAAATTTCAATTTTAGATGTGTCAAAAATATGCGGAAAAAATCGTGAATGTTCATCACATATGTGTCTACAACCCCTAAAAAATTCACATCAAAATCTGAAATACACAAAGAGAACCAAAAAATAGAAATCCAGATGTGAATATTGTCGTGTTTGACACTATTAATTCTTTTGTCTTTATTGACACTATTCATGTTAGATTTATCTTTTTTGTTTCTCTTTGTGTGTTTCGGATGTAGATCTGATTTTTTTAGACGTTGTAGACACATATGTGATGAACATTCATGATTTTGTTTTGACAAATCTAAAATTGAAAATATTAAATCGGTATCATGGGAGCATTTGAGTATAGGTATCACCTGATATTCTCCCGTGGATGGAGTTGTACGGGAACAGCTCAAGCAAAGGAAATGGCCGTCCCTTGATGGATAAATTGTACAGTGCCTTTTTTCTTTTACTTCACAGCTTTCTTTCATGTCTAGGAGTACGTATTTCAGGGGAAACAAATTGAAGCTTCATTCTCCTCCCGATCCATTTGTGAGTACAGAGTATTTTTCTTTCTTTCTTTTTTTGAGAGGAAAGAGTGTGAGTCTTTTTTTTTTTTTTTGAGGGAAGGCCATCATGGCTAGCTTTATTGATTAATCAAAAAAGATACATTGTCTTCGAGCTTGCTCACCAGACAATCTAGAGGCTTGTCAGTTCAATTAGAAGAAACTTTATTACAATAACTAAAACTAGCTAGCACATGGCCCGCTGGATTTGCTGATCGGAAACAATGCTTAAATTTGACCTTCCCGTTCAAGGTAGAGATGTCCACACAATCCGGAAATATCGTTGTCGCCGCTCCCACCAAGTACTCTGACTGGATCAGCAGTTGATCACCGTTAGAGAGTCGGATTCCGCTTCAAGCCGCTGGAACCCTAGGCTATCTGTCAAGTTCAGTCCGTCTCTCATCGTCATTGCCCATCAGGGGTGCGGAGCACCCGAGAGCTCTAAATCCTCGTCCCTGCATCGAGTCTTTTCATTGACATAACTAGAAATTCGCTTGGCTTTTGCGTCAGTGATTGCGTGACGGAGGCCTCGCTTTATCGGAACGAATTGCAATAAGTAGGGAAACAATGAAACACAGAAGGGTTTTCCTCTATAGACTGAAAATTAGCATGGTTGAACAACAGTGCACGAGCGTGCTTACGGCAGTGATGATTCTTGCATCACTCGGACGCCATCAAAACACGGCAAAACTGATCACAGGCAACTTCAGCAAGCAAACACGAAGGCAGCCCGCGCGTGTTTGCCCGAACCAGTTCTGCCTTACAACATGGCAGCGGTGGGGTGGCGCGGCCGTGACGTGCTCGTGGAAATGCCTCACCCGGATCGGAGCGGAAACTGGCCATGTTTTCTACAGTCCTACGGGCGGGCTGCCAATCCTCTCGACCAAGGAGTGCATTATTTGATTCTTTCTTTTTCTTTATTTGCGGGAAGCACTTTTAGCTTCTTACAAATGGTACGTATTTTTCCCGCAAAAAAACAAATGGTACTTATTTTCTAAACAACAATTGCACAAGTAAAAAAAAACACCATAGCCCTTTTTCTGGTAGAGCATTAGGGAGAAAACAATACGCTATATCTTGAACTTCCTCCGCCTGAAATTATTTGTCACTCAGACGGATGTATCTAACTTGTACTTCCTCCGTCCGAAATTATTTGTTGCTCAAATGGATGCAATTATTTGTCACTCAAACGAAATTATTTGTTGCTCGAATGGATGCAATTATTTATCACTCATACGGATGCATCTAACTTGTACTTCCTCCGCCCGAAATTATTTGTTGCTCAAATGGATGCATCTAGACGTACGGAGGGAGGCACGTCAATAAATGCAGCGGGTAAGAGCTTCTAGTTCTGTCGGGTGCTCAAGATGCCAATGAAGAAGTACAACCTCTTATCATTGCATTTATGCAATCTAATCGCAGTTCGAATAACAGCTTCTCCTGCTCCATTAATTTCTCCACAAACATCCTGGGATCTGGACCGTGTGTGGATGTGTACTTCACTAGCATAATCATAGCATTTGAAATGTCTCCCAGGGCCCTTACTTTATTTAAAACATGATCCGCGTCCACTGCATTGACAACATCCTGATAAAAAAATAAAAATAAAGTAAGAAAACAAAAAGATATTGCATTGTATGTATGACAGGTTGTAAATAATGGTGGTTGAGTGCAGGTGCAACTGTTACGGCCTTATGGGTGAAACTGAGGGGTGAGATTAGTGAGCTAAGGCTACGCTACACACAAAATCATGGAGCACCAGACTTGTACTCCCTCCGTTCGGAATTACTTGTCGCGGAAATGGATGTATCTAGACGTATTTTAGTTCTAGATACATCCATTTCCAAGACAAGTAATTCCAAACGGAGGGAGTACAAAGGAAAAAGAAAGGCACCACCCCACTGTGAAGAAGCATGTCAATAATGATATTGGATACACTCCTTCTATAAACTTGTAATGTGTAGCTGATCTAAACTTGAGACGACCCTGCTCTGCTCACCATAACTAAGACTCAATAAAGGCAATTCCCAACCTGATACTACATCTACCCAGAAAAAAAAACTTATACTACATCTACTATCTATTAACAAGAGTTGACTGATCCTAGTTCAGAGTTTAGCTAGTTGAAAAATGAGTTTTAGTTGATACGGAAATTAGGGGGCGTGTAAATATCTTATGCGTTCTAGAGATTAAATAGAAGGTCAGAAGGTGAAGGAGGTGGACAATATTGGCATCAAGCTCTGGTACATTGATAAGAGCCTCAAGAATGGTGTGGTGGATGTAAGAAGGAAAGGGGATAGGATCATCTTAGTTAAGCTTGGCTTTCGTGATATGGTTAGTGCGTATGCCCCCCAATTGGATGACCCGTTTGATGACACTAATACGCACTTTGTGCGGACGACCCAAGAATCTGATATCAAAGAGACATTGAAAAGGATGGAGGGGGGAGGGGGTGATTGTATTTCAATCGAGGTGTGGAGATGTCCCAGGGATATAGTTTTAGTATGCCTGACAGATAAGGACATCGTTACCATGGATACAACCAAAACTATTGATATTTCCTCTATATTTGATCAAGAAATGATGCCAATGCAAAGGAAGATGATTAGGTGTGACGATGCAGGAAGCGACCACAAAGGTCTAGTCCCTGCAAGCAATCAAAGAACAAACAAAAACTATGATAATAAGCAATCTGAATATTGCGATTATATAGATGAAGTACAGATATAGGTGGGGGTTCCATAAGTGGTCTTGGTGTCATCGTTGGACACAAACGAAGTGCACAAAGTTGCAGCAATGCCTAACTTTTAACTAAACAGAACCCAAAGAAAAGCTACGAGCAAGGTTTTTGAGTCGCCGAGTCAAGCCAAGTCGCCGAGCCTGCGGCTAGTGGCTTGCTGGCTTGAGTCAGCGACTTGCCTTGATTAGTCGCCCCAAGTCGCCATGGCACAACAGTACATAGAGCAGCAGAGCACATAGATATACAGCAGCAGCAGAGCACATATACAGCAGAGAAAATGTACTACATCTAAGCGGAGCACATATAGAGCCCACCCTGCGCTATCTTTCATATACTACATCTAAGCAGAGCACATATAGAGCCCACCCTGCGCTCTCTTTCCTTCGGTCCTCCTCCTTCCCCAGTTCCCACATGATGACATATATAGCAGCAGCAAGCCACGCGAGCCAGCGAGTCGCACGACTAATCGCACCAAGTCGTCGGCGAGCCACGCGAGTCGCGCGACTTGCTCCCTGAGTCAAGTCGCCTGCGCGAGCCAGCCATGCCGCGACGACTTGGCGATTAGTCGGCGACTCAAAAACAGAGGCTACGAGATTGATATACTATGTAGGACAAAGGGGTGGCAGTCAAGGGGATGGATGCACGTCCCAAGGCAGCCAAAACCCAACCCTACGTCGTACAAGGCCCATGGGCCCAAGTGCAGGCAACACAGCACCTTTTAACTTGGATTTTGACTCGGATTCAGCAACAACGTCGCACAGTTGTTTTACGATAACGAATTTGAAGGTGAATCCAACTGGGCTTGGAAGTCCACAAGATAAGCTTTCCAACAAAAAAAGGTTCACCCAGTTCGGAGTCCGGATGTCGAAGTTATAGACATCACGGAGTATAGATTGCGCTGGCAGATCCATTAAACTAACCACCCCAGAAGGAGCAAGGATCAGGTTTGCATCAGACCGTAAACTAAAAAGACGACATGCCTATGTTGCATTGAATTTGTGGTCATACAAGAATGGAATGAGTTCGGACGATGATATACATGATCGGCTAGGCATAGCATCAATCAAAGAAAAGCACCGGCTGAGATGGTTTGGCCATGTCCAAAGGGGGCCCCTGGGGGCACTGGTGCATAGTGGAATCCTAAGCCACGATAATAATGTGAGAGGAAGGAGAAGGACAAAATTGGCATGGGAGGAGGCAACAGAAAGAGACTTGAAAGAATGGGATATAACCAAAGATTTGTGCTTGAATAGGACTGCTTGGAAAGCCTATTCATGTACCTGAACCTTGATTAGTGGCTCCTGTTGAGTTTGAAGTTTTTAACTCTAGCCTTCCCCAACCTGATTGGGACTGAAAGACTTTGCTGTTGTCGTGTCTCAAGAAAGCATATCACGAAATCATACATAGTACTCCTCCGTCCCAAAATTCTTGTCTTAGATTTATCTAGATACGGATGTATCTTAATACTAAAAACGTGACTTGATACATCTGTATTTAGACAAATCCAAGACAAGAATTTTGGGACGGAGGGACTACTGAATTATACAGAAACCTATGTGACTGGGAAATACAAATGACTAAACTTGCTTTATGGCAGACCACAATTTTTAGGTCGCCTTGTATATTGTGCGTATTAAATGACACATTTATTTTGAATGGCTATAAATGACACATTTGTATTGCTATTGATTTGGAATGTGAAACATAATTGATGAAGTAAAAGAACACTGCCAAGTGTAGGAGTGACTTACCGGACAAAACTCCCTAGTTGTAGGTTTTAGTTTTGCGCAATTGGCACTTTCAGTGGAACATTCTTGACTCAAACACTTTGTGACTGCACAAGAAAAATCTGAAGGATAACTAAGTAGATACAATTGAGTAAGTAACAGGCAATGAAAATGTTCAGGGTTCAACCAACTGGAAAGAATACTGTTGAGTATACCTGCATTAGCAGGTACTGTTGGAATGCCTGCAAGAGTTTAGATATTGATATTAGAAAGGAAAAGGCAAGCATCACTTATTCATTAGCGAAGAGTACCCTGCAGGTGTCTAGGAAACTGCAGGGCACAACAAGAGATAAAAGGTCCAGACTGTAAGTGGGAACAGATAATGTGACTACTGAATAAACTACATATAACTAATAAACAAAGACAGAGTGACTACTGAATAAACTACATATAACTAATAAACAAAGACAGAGGTAAGTGGGGAACATCAACAATGAAAGTAACTGAAATAAACTTCTATATGGCGAAAACCATGGTATGTTACCTTCACTACAAGAATCTGAATGTTCTATGACCTCCAGCTTCCCAGCTAACATAGTTTCATCTGAAATCACACAAGTTTGTGCGCCATGGCTTGTAAGATTTTGCTAGAAAGGAGAACTTTTGCAAAGTATCTAGGTGTATTGGGAAGTAGACTACTGAAAAAGATATCATGCTTCTAGTTTAGAAAACACTGATTGCACAGGATAAATCAACTTAAAACAAACGGACACGACTAATTCTTCCCACAGCATGTTAAAAGCCTGTTACAAATGCTGTCCTTTAAGCAATTATAGCAAACGAACCAAATACAATAAAGCAGTTCTTCTGATAGAAGAACGCAACAAAGCAATATGTCATACTCCATCCCAAAATAAGTGTCTCAACTTTGTACTAATGTCATACTCCCTCCGTCCCAAAATAAGTGTCTCAACTTTGTACTAACTCTAGTACAAAGTTGTACTAAGCTTGAGACACTTATTTTGGGACGGAGGGAGTACTTATAACAAACGAAGGCCATAACGAAATTCAAGCGATTCATTCAGAAAAACAGCTTGTGCATTTACACAAAAAATGCTGAAAGGACAGAGCCAAGGCAGATGTTTTACCAATAATTTCCTCGAAACCCATAGGTTCACACGATGAACCTGCAATTGAAACATATGATCATCAATTAGCATGGTTATAAACACGAATAGTCAGGTATCCTTATTGATTATCATACGATGGTCTATGGGAGAAACCTTGAGTCCATGGTGAGGAATGACGCCTGCATGAAGCAAAAGGTTAAAAGCTCTAAACTTTACAACAAACTAGGAAACAACGAGAGCATCAATTCTGTGCACACGATATACATACCTCTCTTTCTGAAGAAAACGGCGGGCAAGAAGAGATGCCGACATCCGGCCTATGTTCTTCTTCCTCTTATGCCTCCGGCAACCCCTGAAATTAATTAACAAGATAACGCGACAAAGGCCTGTTAAAAGTTTAACTGTAAGTGCGGCTTCTCATGAACATGGAGTAAAATGGATCTTGCGCATAATAAAGTCATAACTGGGGATGGGGATGTTGCACTTACCCAAACCCGAAGGGGATGGTGTAACATGGGTGGCTTGGACACGGCGGCAACCGCAGCAGATGCCTGAACTCGGGGGTTCGCATGACCAAGTCCTCGACAACCTGCGCGGCTTTGCGCCTAATGAGCTGCCAGTCCACGGGACCCCTGTGTGGAAGAAACATGGAGAGGCTCAACCAACAATGAATGAAACTAACGGATAATTAGATACTACTTCCTCCCTTCCAAAATAGATGACCCAACTTTGTACTAAAGTTAGTACATAGTTGGGTCATCTATTTTGGAACAGAGGGAGTAGATGATAGATGAAGGGGCAATTAGGCTAGGGAGAGAAGAGAGGAGACCAGTATGTCGGGTGAGAGCGCCAAAACAAGACTGTGCGGAGAGCCGCGGCGTAGTGCGGGTCCTCGCGGACAATGGTGGAAGGGATAACGTCGATTTGGTTCCGGAGATCTTGGGCCAAATCGATGCCCTCCAGCTTGCCCTGGGCGAGGTCGTCGAGAACGTTGAGGCGAGTGAGGAATCTGAGCGCGGTGGGCGCGTCGAACTCGTCCTGGCACGGCAGGAAGCGGCTCAAATACTCTCGCGCCTCCTGCCACCGGCCGCCCGCCACCAGGCGCTGCAGGAACCGCACGTCCAAGAAGGCGCTCGTCTCGTGCTTCAGCCTGGACAGAAATTAACATCTGTCGATCAGTACCAGCTAGGGGAGGGGAGCGGATCTTGGAGATAGAGCAAGAGATTAAGCCGTCGAATACGTACGCGTCGAAGGTGGCGGGCAGGTTGTTGCGGCGGAGGAAGGCGAGGAGTCGCCGGCGGCGGAACCGGTCCAGGCAGTGGTGCTCCATCACGCCTCGCTTGCCGCCAGATCTCGCCATCGCGCTCTGGGACGAGAGTAAGTAATTGGGGGATATCGCCGGAGCGGGGCGCACTGCGTCTCGGATATCATGGTTGGATCCGATTAGGGCAGTGCCCGCCGGGGTGCGGCGATGGTTGGTGGTGCGGGCGGGAGGACGGGGAGACGGGAGGGTCGGGGATGGGGGTGGGATGGAGGGGGAGGAGGGTCGGGGAGAGGGAATTTCCTAACGGACGCTCCTTGCGTCAACTTGTCGCTGCTTCGCACAGAGGCGAGCGACCAAGCGATCATGGGCCGGCCCACTACGAGATAACTAACGCGCTACAGTGTCCGGTTTTGGGAACCTTCTAGAAGGTTCTTGAACCGGGTTCTCACTGGTTTTTCAGTTTCTTTTTTTCTTTTTCTTTCCCTACTTTTTCCGTTTCTTTTATTTTCTTTTAGATTGCTTTTTCTTTTTCACTGGTTTTTCACTGGTTTTTCAGTTTCTTTTTTTCTTTTTATTTCCCTGCTTTTTCTGTTTCTTTTATTTCCTTTTAGATTGCTTTTTCTTCTCTTTTTTATTTCCTTTTTGTTCTTCAGAATTTCAAATTCTTTTCTAAAACTCGAAAAATGTTCAGAATTTTAAAAAATGTTCTTTGTTAGTAATTTTTGTTCACAAATTCAAAAAATGTTTTTTATTTTCTAAAAATTGTTCGCATTTCAAAAAATATATATAAGTTCAAAAAAATCATGTTTTTAAATTTTGTTTGGGAGTTTCAAAAAATCTTCCCAATTCAAAATTTGTTCACCAATTTGAAAAAAATCATGTTTTCAAATTTTGTTGGGAGTTTCAGCAAAAGTTTTCATTTAAAAAATTGTTCACAAATTCCCAAAATATTCATGTTTCAATTTTTTGGGAGTTATAGAAAATGTGCGCAAATTTTAAAAAATTTCATGTTTTCAAGTTTTGTTCAGGAGTTTCAAAAAATGTTCCTACTTTTCAGAAATGTTTGTGTATCCAAAAATTGTTTTGGAATTTGAAAAATGTTCGGATTTTCCAAATAAAAGTTCACATTTTCTATTTTGGGGGGATTTTAAAAAATGTTCCCGTTTTTGAAAAATTGTTTGCATCATTTGAGATATTGGAGTTTTTCAAATTGTATTCAGAATTTCTGAAAGGTATCGTCGTTTCATACGACGTTCACATTTTTTCCCTCAAAATAACATTTTGCGTACAAATTTTTTTAAACGTTCGGATGTGCGCTCGGTATGGTTCTTAATACTCTGCGCTGCATTATAAAGCGGGTGGCACTCTAGCTCAACTGGCTAGGTGTACTTCTTTGAAGCGTCTGGTCTCGGGGTTCGCTCGACATTCTACCGCAGAGAGCGGCAGATAGGACCTCCCCGTGGAGAGGGCCGAGGGCAGCGGGGGTTGGGAGCAAACCTGGCCAACGGTTGACTTTGACAGACCCGGCCCGGGCTGTGCTTGGCCCGTGGCCCGCCCTGTGCCGCAATGCTTGTCCGCCTTGGCCAAGCTCGCGTGCCATGCATGGCACAGTCAGCCTGCCACATGTAAGTAGTCATTTTTAAAGAAAAATACTTATCTTTTTGTAATTTAGAGTAAGCTTTATACTCTTTTTTTTCTCGTGGATGGAAGTTACTAATGTGGCAGTACTAATAAGGGAAACGCTTATAATCACCCAGCAGATCGCGGCTCTTCTCCCGCCGCCTTCTCCGTATGCCACGTGGCCCATGGGCCACCACCATTAGATTTGCAACTGACCCATTGTTGTAATCTTATCACCGCAACAATTGGTTTGTTGCAGACTGGCGAAGGCGAGACGGTGATGTGGCGACATCGAGATCCCGCATGCGTCACCCGACACTTCGGCGCCGACGCCGGCAACCGCCCACCTCGACGGTGAGGAGGATGGTGGCGAGGTTACAGCGGGGGATCGAGTGTGGTGGCCGTCACTGTCGCCCACCTCCACCACGACCGTTGGGCGCGTGCCGTGCGCCCACCTCACCGGAGAGGAGGATGGCGGCGAGGCAACCTGATCGGAGGTCTGGCGCTCGCCTGCAGTGGTGCGATGGCGGGGACGGGCGGCGCCGCTCCTCCCTCACCACCGTTCGATGAGAGCTCGCGGTGAACGTCCAATGGTGGTTTTTTTTCCTTGCGACATTCTCCCTGTTGCAAGAAAGGTTCTGCAGCACCATCGGTATTGCAAGACTTTCTAGTGAAAATAAAGAAAATTCTTCAACATCATCTCTGTTGCAAAAAAAATCTGCAACAATACCTCTATTGTAAAAGTTATGCAACATGAACTCTATTGCAAGCGTTTGAGCGCAACATCATCCTTGTTGCAAAGCTTGCAGCTGAATCTAACAATCATCTTACGTTGAATCCAATAGTTCGCGAGGTGGTGGATCTTTAAAAAGATCCATCGGTCGATGTGTAGCATTGCCCTACTAATAAAGCTCAATATTACCCTAAAAAACCTCAATATTTATCCCATATGTCACTTTGTCTCACTTTTTAGTTTTTTATTTTAGATTTTATGATTTTCTTTTCAGATTTCACTCTATTTTTTTAGTAATTCGACCAAGAAAGTCCCATGGCGCATAAGTGCCACTCAAACCGCGTGGACCCGTTTAGTACATGTGTCGTGCTTCTCCAAAGAGGCGAGGCCCGCATGCTGGCACGACACAGACAGATTATGAATGGGCACGCGTGTGTCATCTCATGCTCATTTACGGGCAGGCTAGGCCGGCTCGTTGGCCACCTTTGGGGCCGGCTGCTGAAGGTCACTCTGTATAATAAAATATAAAAAGTGAAACAAGTTATGTGAATCTCTGCATGTTTTTTAGGGGGATCCATGCATGTTTTGGTCAATGCCCTTGGCAACAGAAGATAACAAAAGGTGTTGCCTTCAAACATCTTGTCAGTCTTTTATACCTTGATCATCCTAATGATGGTTTGATTTTGGCCCTTGTCTTCAAAATTGGAATATTTTGCTTGATCAAAACGCTTGAAACTCATAAGACTACCCATAGTGGAAGTAACATAGGTAATAACATCACACATATTTAGATAAAAAAACAGATGATGTGGCAAGCAATAAATGAAGAAAGAGAGGAAAGTGGTACATAGCTAGTTACTAGTAGTATGAGGCTAGTCATAGTGGGAGTAACTTAGCAAGTAACATAGCGCACTCCGAGAAACTTTTGCTTTACAGTTGGCACACACAAACTCATATGGATCCATGGGCGGAAGAGAGCCCATGCATGCCATTTATTTTTTAGGACGGTAAAATTGAGCCTAAACCGAGCTCTCTCATGCCGTCAATATTTTTGGTCGTCAGATTTTGTATTTTAGTAGTTTTTGGCTGTCACATCTTTCACTGAGCGCAAGTCTACCATGATCTGGGTTGCATGTCCTAATGGGTCACTACTCTGTTTTTTTAAGGTCTGCGGTGGGGTGTAAGATAGCGGTCGTCCCTTCTCTCGCACTATTCCCATATCCAAACCAGCACAAACATCTTGTCCATGATGCACCCGTATGAGAACCCCCTAGTCGTCTATTTTGGCGTCGTTGAGGTGGAGCAGGAACAAGATCCTCTGGCCCCCTTGTGGATAGAGATGGACAAGACGCTGGAGGAGGTTGCACGGATGGAGGCGGAGGCCAAGCAGATGGACGCGCCTGTGCCCGTGCCTATGCCAGCGCCTGCGCCCGCGCCCGTGCTTAACGGAGACAATTTTTTGTAATGAGTCGAGGCCGTTGAAGCCACAATTTACAACTTTGCTGGTGTTGGCATCGGACGAGACGTGGCGGCATCCATGGCATCGGCGGACGCGTTGGTTGTGGCCATGGCCGCAACTAGGTGGTGACCATGGCCACTTAATGTTGGTCGGACGTGAAGTCCTCATGGTCATGGAGGAAAACACCGAGGACCGAAGGCGAAAGACTGCCACTGGTCAAGAAGAGCTTGTGTTCGAACGCCCAACATCCTCGGCCCCAACGACTTTAGAGTCGCCGATCCAACAAAGGACGCCCCCTGCTCCGTCAACTAGAGATGGTGCAAGGAGGACACCGTCGCCCATGCTTGGCCTCAAAGGGGCCGAGTTAGTGGGGCGGCAACAAGAGGTGGAGGCGGCTTTGAATAGCCTGACCATCGTGCCATGCTTGCATGGATTTTACGCGGTTCCGATCTACCGATGCGGAGATGATGCGGAGCATCCCTCGCTCATCCCCATGGACTTTACTACAACAAGTCAAGTACCTCGAGGACTAATGACAAGAGCACGTGCATGCATGATAACCCACAAGTGTAGGGGATTGCAACAGCTTTCGAGGGTAAAGTATTCAACCCAAATTTATTGATTCGACACAAGGGGAGCCAAAGAATATTCTTGAGTATTAGCAGTTGAGTTGTCAATTCAACCACACCTGGATAACTTAGTATCTGCAGCAAAGTATTTAGTAGCAAAAGTGGTATGATAATAAAGGTAACGGTAGCAAAAGTAAAGATAAATGTTTTTGGTTTTTGTAGTAGTTGTAACAGTACCAACGGAAAAGTAAATAAGCGAAGAACAATAGGTGAAAAGCTCGTAGGCAATGGATCAGTGATGGATAATTATGCCGGATGTGATTCCTCATGTAATAGCTATAACATAGGGTGACACAGAAATAACTCCAGTTCATCAATGTAATGTAGGCATGTATTCCGTAATAGTCATACATGCTTATGGAAAAGAACTTGCATGACATCTTTTGTCCTACCCTCCCGTGGAAGCGGGGTCCTAGCGGAAACTAAGGGATATTAAGGCCTCCTTTTAATAGAGAACCGGAACAAAGCATTAGCACATAGTGAATACATGAACTCCTCAAACTACGGTCATCACCGAAAAGTATCCCGATTATTGTCACTTCGGGGTTGTCGGATCATAACACATAATAGGTGACTATAGACTTGCAAGATAGGATCAAGAACACACATATATTCATGAAAACATAATAGTTTCAGATCTGAAATCATGGCACTCGGACCCTAGTGACAAGCATTAAGCATAGCAAAGTCATAGCAACATCAATCTCAGAACATAGTGGATACTAGGGATCAAACCCTAACAAAACTAACTTGATTACATGGTAAATCTCATCCAACCCATCACCGTCCAGCAAGCCTACGATGGAATTACTCACGCACGGCGGTGAGCATCATGAAATTGGTGATGGAAAATGGTTGATGATGATGACGGCGATGAATCCCCCTCTCTGGAGCCCCGAACGGACTCCAGATCAGCCCTCCCGAGAGAGATTAGGGCTTGGCGGCGGCTCCGTATCGTAAAATGCGATGAAACTTTCTCTCTGATTTTTTTCTCCCCGAACGTGAATATATGGAGTTGGAGTTGAGGTCGGTGGAGGTCCAGGGGCCCACGAGATAGGAGGGCGCGCCCTAGGGGGGTGCGCCCCCTGTCTTGTGGACAGCCTGTGGGCCCCCTGGTGTTGATTCTTTCGCCAAAAATTCTTATTAATTCCAAAAAGTGCCTCCGTGGATTTCCAAGACATTCCGAGAACTTTTCTTTTCTATACATAAAACAACATCATGGCAGTTCTGCTGAAAACAGCGTCAGTCCGGGTTAGTTTCATTCAAATCATGCAAGTTAGAGTCCAAAACAAGGGCAAAAGTGTTTGGAAAAGTAGATACGTTGGAGACGTATCAACTCCCCCAAGCTTAAACCTTTGCTTGTCCTCAAGCAATTCAGTTGATAAACTGAAAGTGATAAAGAAAAACTTTTACAAACTCTATTTGCTCTTGTTGTTGTAACATGAAAAGCCAGCATTCAGGTTTCAGCAAATATTATGAACTAACATACTCACAATAACACGTAGGTCTCACAATTACTCATATCAATAACATAATCAGCTAGCGAGCCATAATAATAAAACTCGGATGACAACACTTTCTCAAAAGAATCATAACATGATATAACAAAATGGTATCTCGCTAGCCCTTTCTGAGACCGCAAAACATAAATGCAGAGCACCTTTGAAGACCAAGGAGTCACTAAACATTGTAATTCATGGTAAAAGAGATCCAGTCAAGTCATACCCAATATAATCCAATAGTAATGAATGCAAATGACAGTGTGCTCTCCAGCGGGTGCTTTTAATAAGAAGGGTGATAACTCAACATAAAATTAAATAGATAGGCCCTTTGCAGAGGGAAGCAGGGATTTGTAGAGGTGCCAGAGCTCGATTTTAAAACAGAGATTGAATAACATTTTGAGCGGCATACTTTTGCTATCAACGCAACAACTATGAGATGGCTGTATCTTCCATACTAAATGCATTATAGGCAGTTCCCAAACAGAATGATAAAGGTTTATACTCCCCCAACCACCAACAAGCATCAATCCATGGCTTGCTCGAAACAACGAGTGCCTCCAACATACAACAGCCCTGGGGGATTTTTGTTTAATTATTTTGATTTGCTTTGATCTTTTTGGATCATGGGACTGGGCATCCCGGTTACCGGCCCTTTCTCGTGAATGAGGAGCGGAGTCCACTCCTCATGAGAATAACCCACCTAGCATGGAAGATATATGCAGCCCTAGTTGTAACATGAGCTGCTCGAGCATACAAAACAGAATTTCATTTGAAGGTTTGGAGTTTCGCACATACAAATTTACTTGGAACGGCAGGTAAATACTGCATATAGGAAGGTATAGTGGACTCATATGGAATAACTTTGGGGTTTAAGGAGTTTGGATGCACAAGCAGTATTCCCGCTTAGTACATGTGAAGGCTAGCAAAAGACTGGGAAGCGACCAACTGAGAAAGCGACAACAGTCATAAACATGCATTAAAATTAATTCACACCGAATACAAGCATGAGTAGGATTTAATCCACCATGAACATAAATATCGTGAAGGCTATGTTGATTTGATTCAACTACATGCGTGAACATGTGCCAAGTCGAGTCACTCAATTCATTCAAAGGAGGATACCATCCCACCATACCACATCATAGTCATTCTAATAGCATGTTGGCACGCAAGGTAAACCATTATAACTTATAGCTAATCAAGCATGGCACAAGCAACTATAATCTCTAAATGTCATTGCAAATATGTTTACTTCATAATAGCTGACTCAGGAATGATGAACTCATCATATTTACAAAAACAAGAGATGCCGAGTTCATACCACCTTTTCTCATCCCAATAAGTCCATCATATATTGTCATTATTGCCTTTCACTTGCACGACCGAACGATGTGTATAATAATAAGATTGCACGTGCATTGGACTAAGCTGGAATCTGCAAGCATTCAACTCAAAATAGAAGACAGGGTAATATGGGCTCTAAGTTAAATAAACAATCATGCATATAAGATCCACTAAGCATTTTCAATATGGTCTCCTCGACCCCAAAGGAAAGAAAAGAAAATAAAACTATTTACACGGGAAAGCTCCCAACTAGTAAGAAGAAGAACTAGAGAGTTTTTGGGTTTTCATTTTAATTTCTACTACAAGCATGGAAATTAAACTAACTATTTTTTTTGGTTTTTCTTAAGGTTTATCAAACACACAAGAAGAAAACTAGAAAAAGAAATTTAAACTAGCATGTATAATACAATGAAAGAGTATGAGCACCGACGACTAGTGTGTGAACATGAATGTAAAGTCGGTGAGAGATACGTACTCCCCCAAGCTTAGCCTTTTGGCCTAAGTTGGTCTAGTACCAAGGATCGCCTGGCTGATATCCATAAGTGAAACCGGGGTTGTACTGAGATGCAGAGGCAACCGCCTCCTGAGCAGCAGCGTGTTGGCGAGGTGCCTCCATTCCCCTCTCGTATTCAGCTGCTTCTTCCCTGGTGACAACATATCGTCCTTTTGCCTGATAATCAAAAAGGTAGGGAGCAGGAAGAGTAACAGGGACGACGTTGCGTCTGTCATAGATTAGTCTATAATGGAGGAATTGTTCATTCCTCTCAAGAAAATGATGATTGAACATAGCTTCTTTATCCAAATAAATAGGAGGTAAAATCATATCCCCCTCTCGTGGAGCTATATTAAGAAAATTAGCCACACGGGTTTCATAAATTCCTCCAAATAAATCTCCCTTTCTACTATTATTCTGCAACCTACGTGCAACTATTGCCCCCAAGTTATAACCTTTATAACCAGACACAGCACTCTTGAGGGCACAAAGATCAGGGACACACATGTGACATGCTTCGTCCTTACCATTAATGCATCTACCAATAAAGAGAGCAAAATAATGTATAGCAGGAAAATGAATGCTCCCTATGGTAGCTTGTGTTATGTCCCTAGAGTCTCCCATAGTAATACTAGCAAGAAAATCTCTAAATTCAGGTTTGCGAGGATCATTAATATTACCCCACTACGGGAGTTTGCAAGCAGTTGTGAAATCCTCTAAATCCATGGTATAAGATGTATCATAAATATCAAACATGACACTAGGAGAATTACGCACACAGATATATTGGAACCTCCGCACAAAAGAATCAGTCAATTGATAGTATTGAGGACACTTATCTTGTAAGAAGTCCTCCAGCTCGGCATTACGCACATACGCGTCAAATTCCTCCTTGAAGCCTGCTTCGACCATAAAATCATCGGATGGCCACTCACAAGCTCGTACATTTGCGTCCCTTGACAATTCAACATCTTTCTCACGTATAGCAATCCTTGGCCCTTTCTTTGCCGAGGAACCACCTTGGTACATTCTTCTAAGCATAATTCTTTTTGTGAAAATTTCTGAAATTTTAGTAACTTCAAAATAAAAGTGAATAAAACTAAACAATATTGATAGCAACTACTCCTACAAGTGCCTAGAGCCTATATCATGCATTAGAATTGCTTGGGACCTCATAAATTTAACATGCAAGCTCAAGAACATGGTCACCTAAGTAACAAAAATTTGCAATGAATAAAGCACTAGACAAAAACTAATTGGACCAATGGCGGAGTCACATACCAAACAACAATCTCCCAAAGCAGTTTTGTGAATGGAGCTTTGAGCTAAGAGATTGAAAATCGCAGCAAAACGAGCTAAAACTCGTGCTTGAGCTGGATGGGGTTTTTTTTTGGGTAGAAGATGAAGTGTGTGGGTGCTGGCATAAGTGGAGGGGGCCACCAAGGGCCCACGAGACAGGGGGCGCGCCCCTCCACTCTCGTGGCCTGGTGCTTGCCCCTCCTGCAGCGATTTCAGTGCCTAAAATCCTTAAATATTCCAGAAAAAATCATACTAAATTTGCAGGGCATTTGGAGCACTTTTATTTTCAGACTATTTTTTATTGCATGGATAATTCAGAAAACAGACAGATAATACTATTTTTGCTTTATTTATTCTAAAAAAAGAAAGTAAAAAGTGGGTACAGAAGGTTGTGCCTTCTAGTTTCATCCATCTCGTGATCATCAAAATGAATCCACTAACAAGGTTGATCAAGTCTTGTTAACAAACTCATTCCGAGTACACGGAACCGGAGAAATTTCGAATAACACTAAGTTACCTCAACGGGGATATGAAAATCCCGAAAAATAAGAATATCATACTTTTTCTTGACAGTAGGGAGAGGAAATTCAAAACCTCCAAAAATGATAGTGGGAACTTTTTCAATAGAATTGATGCTATGAACTTGAGATTGTTTCCTCGGAAAGTGTATCGTATGCTCATTACCATTAACATGAAAAGTGACATTGCCTTTGTTGCAACCAATAACAGCCCTTGCAGTATTAAGAAAAGGTCTACCAAGGATAATAGACATACTATCGTCCTCAGGAATATCAAGAATAACAAAGTCCATTAAGATAGTGACATTTGCAACCACAACAGGCACATCCTCACAAATACCGACAGGTATAGCAGTTGATTTATCAGCCATTTGCAAAGATATTTTAGTAGGTGTCAACTTATTCAATTCAAGTCTACGATATAAAGAGGGAGGCATAACACTAACACCGGCTCCAAGATCACATAAAGCAGTTCTAACATAATTTCTTTTAATAGAGCATGGTATAGTTGGTACACCCGAATCCCCAAGTTTCTTTGGTATTCCACCCTTAAAAGTGTAATTAGCAAGCATGGTGGAAATTTCAGCTTCCGGTATCTTTCTTTTATTTGTGATGATATCCTTCATATACTTAGCATAAGGATTTACTTTAAGCATATCAGTTAAGCGCATACGTAAGAAAATAGGTCTAATCATTTCAGCAAAGCGCTCAAAATCCTCATCATCCTTTGACTTGGATGGTTTAGGAGGAAAGGGCATGGGTTTCTGAACCCATGGTTCTCTTTCTTTAGCGTGCTTCCTAGCAACAAAATCTCTCTTATCATAACGTTGATTCTTTGATTGTGGGTTATCAAGATCAACAGCAGGTTCAATCTCTACATCATTGTTTTTGCTAGGTTGAGCATCAACATGAACATTATCATTAACATTATCACTAGGTTCATGTTCATCACCTGATTGTGTTTTAGCATCAGAAATAGAAATATCATTGGGATTCTCAGGTGTGTCTACAGTAGGTTCACTAGAAGCATGCAAAGTTCTATCATTTTTCTTTTTCTTCTTTTTAGAAGAACTAGGTGCCTCTAAATTATTTCTCTGAGAATCTTGCTCGATTCTCTTAGGGTGGCCTTCAGGATACAAAGGTTCCTGAGTCATTCTACCAGTTCTAGCAGCCACTCTAACAGCAAAGTCATTTTTATTATTTAATTCATCAAGCAAATCATTCTGAGCTTTAAGTACTTGCTCAGCTTGAGTAGCAACCATAGAAGCATATTTGCTAACGAGGTGAAGTTCATCCTTAACTCTATCCACATTATCACTTACACGTCCTATATCGAAAGCATTATTCTTTAACTCTCTACCAACATAAGCATTAAAACTTTCTTGTCTAGCCATAAAGTCATCAAATTCATCTAAGCATGGGCTATGAAATTTAGTAGAAGGGATTTCAACTTTATCATATCTATAGAGAGAATTTACCTTTACTACCTGTGTTGGGTTATCAAGACAATGTGGTTCTTCAGGTGGTATATTAGGACCATGTATTTCTTCAATAGGAGGTAAATTCTTAACATCTTCAGCTTTAATACCTTTTTCTTTCATTGATTTCTTTGCCTCTTGCATATTTTCAGGACTGAGAAATAAAACACCTCTCTTCTTCAGAGTGGGTTTAGGAATAGGCTCAGGAGTTGGCTCAATTGGTTCAGGAATTACTTCAGGAATTGGCTCAGGAAGAGTCCAATTATTTTCATTATTCAACATATTATTCAATAGTATTTCAGCTTCGTCGACTGTTCTTTCCCTGAAAACACAACCAACACAACTATCCAAGTAGTCCTCGGAAGCATCGGTTAGTCCATTATAAAAGATATCAAGTATTTCATTTTTCTTAAGAGGATGATCAGGCAAAGCATTAAGTAACCGGAGAAGCCTCCCCCAAGCTTGTGGGAGACTCTCTTCTTTGATTTGCACAAAATTATATATTTCCCGCAAGGCAGCTTGTTTCTTATGAGCAGGGAAATATTTAGCAGAGAAGTAATAAATCATATCCTGGGGACTATGCACACAACCAGGAGCAAGAGAATTATACCAAGTCTTAGCATCACCCTTTAATGAGAACGGAAATATCTTAAACTTGGTAAGATGTGCCACAACAGTTTCAGATTCAAGACCATAAAAAGGATCATATTCAACTAAAGTAATAATCTCAGGATCAACAGAGAATTCATAATCTTTATCAGTAACACAAATAGGTGAAGTAGCAAAAGCAGGGTCAGGTTTCATTCTAGCATTAAGAGACTGCTGCTTCCATTTAGCTAATAATTTCTTACGATCATATATATCATTGCAAGCAAAGATCTCCCTAGCAGCTTCTTCATTCATAACATAACCCTTAGGAACAACAGGCAATACGTAATCATTGGGAGAACCTTCATCATCACTATCATCAATAATAGGTTCTCAGTAATATCATTCCCCCTAACTCTAGCAAGTTGTTCATCAAGAAATTCACCTAATGGCAAAGTAGTATCAAGCACAGAAGTAGTTTCATCATGCATAGCAGACGTGGCATCATCAATAACATGCGACATATCAGAATTCATAGCAGTAGCAGGTTTAGGTGTCACAAGCTTACTAATAACGGAAGGAGAATCTAGTGCAAGGCTAGATGGCAGTTCCTTACCTCCCCTCATAGTTGAGGGCAAAATAGTAGTTCGGTCGTCTTTCAAGTTCTTCATAGTAATCAACAGATATAAATCCCAAGTGACTCAGAGAATAGAGCTATGCTCCCCGGCAACGGCGCCAGAAATTAGTCTTGATAACCCACAAGTGTAGGGGACTGCAACAACTTTCGAGGGTAAAGTATTCAACCCAAATTTATTGATTCTACACAAGGGGAGCCAAAGAATATTCTTGAGTATTAGCAGTTGAGTTGTCAATTCAACCACACCTGGATAACTTAGTATCTGCAGCAAAGTATTTAGTAGAAAAAGTGGTATGATAATAAAGGTAACAGTAGCTGTCGGTGTCAAAACCGGCGGATCTCGGGTAGGGGGTCCCGAACTGTGCGTCTAGGCGGATGGTAACAGGAGACAAGGGACACGATGTTTTACCCAGGTTCGGGCCCTCTTGATGGAGGTAAAACCCTACGTCCTGCTTGATTAATATTGATGATATGGGTAGTACAAGAGTGGATCTACCACGAGATCAAGGAGGCTAAACCCTAAAGCTAGCCTATGGTATGATTGCTGTAATGTATGTTATGTCCTATGGACTAAAGCCCTCCGGTTTATATAGACACCGGAGAAGGCTAGGGTTACACAGAGTCGGTTACAATGGTAGGAGATCTACATATCCGTATCGCCAAGCTTGCCTTCCACGCCAAGGAAAGTCCCATCCGGACACGGGACGGAGTCTTCAATCTTGTATCTTCGTAGTCTTGGAGTCCGGCGGACGATGATAATCCGGCTGTCTGGACACCCCCTAGTCCAGGACTCCCTCAGTAGCCCCTGAACCAGGCTTCAATGACGATAAGTCCGGCGCGCATAATGTTCGGCATTGCAAGGCGGGTTCCCCCTTTGAATAATCCAGAGAAGATCATGAACACCAGGATAGTGTCCGGCTCTGCAAAATAAATTCCACATTCCACCGTAGAGAGAATAATATGTGCACAAGTTCAATCTGCTGACGTATTCTGCGGCATGTCGTCACGCCACTACCAAGCCTTTACTCGAATCGTTTTTTATTATACCACCTCACCACGTTTAGCGAAGCGGTTTCCTTGGCACGTCTTGTCAAAGCAGAGATCGTGTTCCCCTTATTCCGGGATTCTCATCAATACGAGCATGGGTAACCCAACCGTGCCCGTCGCCATGTCTCCTCTATCGAAGGTGAATCCCGAACGGTCATGGAGACGGCTCTTGGTATTTTCCCCCTTTATAAGAGGACCAAGGCTCGTTTCTTTTCTTCAATCTTCCATCGAATCCTCTCCTAGCTCCAAGTTCCGACACCCAGAGCCCTAGATTCGAGCGCTTCGGACCTTCAACAATGTCCGGCTCCGACCTTCAGGGTCGGTGGATGCCACGGAGGAGGACGTGCTAAAGCTGCGTGAGGCCAAGTACCTGTCTTACGAGATTTCGCACAGGCTGCCCATACAGGGGAAGGCCGTGCCCACTCCCGAGCCCGGTGAGTACGTCGTCTTCGTATCCCACCTCCGTCGGGGTTTAGGCTTCCCGACGGACCCCTTCGTGAGAGGGCTCATGTTCTACTACGGGTTGGATTTTCACGACTTGGCTCCGGAGTCCATCCTCCATATCTTCGCATTCATTATCGTCTGCGAAGCCTTCCTCCGCGTCACCCCCCACTTCGGCCTATGGCTGAAGACCTTCAATGTGGAGCCGAAGATGATCGGGGGGCGTCAAGCGGAGTGCAGCGGGGCGGCCATAAGCAGAAGGGTCGATGCCCCGTGGCCCGAGGGCTCCTTCCAGGAGGAGCTCGGCTTGTGGCAGCAGGAGTGGTTCTATATCACCGCTCCGAACGGCAGCAAGCAAAAGCCGCCGCCTTCATTCCGCCTGGGTCCTCCACGCCGGCTGATGTCGTGGGTCAACCAAGGGCTCAATTGGGGGCCGTCCGAAGACGTGCCCTTATTGCAGGGCTGGATTCGAGACCTCCAAGCGAGGGAGATCAATCTAGTTGTGGTGATGCAGGTTATGCTAATCAGGCGTCTTCTGCCCTGCAAACGCCGTCCTCTCCGGTTATGGGAGTTCAATCCGGAGGGACCACGAATTCTCCAACACTTCATGGGTATGACACCCGTGGAGATGTACAAGTTGTTCTTCGGACCGCAGGTGGCGTGTCCGGAATTGACCGAGGACGCAGGCCTAAGCTGCAATCGCCCGGATACTCAGGTAAGTAGCTCAGAGTCTGGACGTTCTGTTTATTTACTTTTCTAAAATTCGTCTCCTGACCCATTACTCTTCATCAGGAGTGGGTAGCGCGATCGAAGCTGATAAGGTGTCCGGCCCCCCTCCCAGAGACCGCACCGGAGCCCGTGCTGGTCAGAATGTTGGAGGTCGCGCCCGTAGAAGGGGGCGATGGGGAAAATAGAAGAGCTATCACCTCGCCCAAGGGGGCGTCTGAAGAGGGGGGATCGAAAATCCCTCCTTCCAGGGGGAGAAGAGGACCGCCTCCAAAGATCCGGAGGCCAAAGCCCCTAAGCGGGGGAAGAAATCTTCACCGGGGGGGTCCTGCGTCCGGGGAGAACCCGGACGTACAATCGTCTCTAAAGGATCAGCCCACCAGTGAGCCGTGAGTAGGAAAAGGGGAGTTCATTAATAAGAAAATACCCCTATTTGTGCTTCTGTGGATAACTGAAATTTTTGCCTTACAGTTCGGATCTGCGGACTTCTCAGATGAGTTCGTCTTCGGGGGATCTTCGTCCGAAGATGATGGAGAGCGAAACGCCTCCGTCTGCTGCGCCGTCGGACAGGGCATACGAGCCTGAAGTATCGTCACGGAGGGTATCCCAGAGCCCGGTGGAGCCGGAGAGTTCGGCGCCGACTAGTGTCCGGCCGGGGGAGCTGAAGAGTCTGCTTGAGAGGGCGTCCGTCTCAGAAGATCACCGTGCTTTGATGAGTATGGTGATTGGAAGGATTTCGTCCGCCGAAAGCGGATTGCATAATGCCATCAGGAGTTTGCTAGCAGGATTTGAGGTACGCAGGAACGACGCACCTTTTTGACAGTTTTGCACATAGAAGTGCGCCCTGTATAGATAGTAGCCCCTGAGACTCGGTAGGTTGTCGAAAGCGACAGTGTGCCGAGGATCAAAATCACAGGTATTGAATGTCGCCCTTCCTATGCAGGTGGCGGATAGTCCGGGGGCTAGCCGGACTAGTGGAGTTGTCGAGTTAATGCGGCAACTTGATGTGGCGGATGCGGACATCGCTCTTGTCAACCGGCGACTTGATGAGTCGCAAGGTAAATGAATTCTCCGCAGTCACTTATTTAAGGGAGCCAAAGCCCGCCTCTGATAATATATATGCTGTGATACAGACGGTGCTGCTGCTGTGGAGAGCCTTCGGGCCGAGCTTGCTCAAGCTAAGGAGCAAGCCCGAAGGAGTGATGCGGCTGCCTCGAGGGCGACCGAGGAGTTGAAAGCCGAAAAGGCTGCACACTGCCTAAGCAGGGAAAAGATGGCCGAATTGGCCATAAGATTGAAGGATGCTACCGACCGCAATGAGGCTCTTGAAAAGGAGCGCCTGTCGGAGCGAGAAGACCTGGGGAAGGCCACCGCCGAGGCCAAGGATGCCCGTTCTGCAATGCGGGCTATGAAGGAGGAGCTGCGCCAAGCCGGAGATATTGTGGCTGGCAGGCCTTCTCTGCTGCGTCGCCGGTTTACGGATCCAAAGTATGCCCAACTTGGCCAGCTGTGGGGTCCGGAGGATCCATATATGGACTTGGCGGCAAGTGCGGCGGATGCCGCTGTGCACTTCCGGAGTCAGGAGGATCACAAGACGGAAGAGCTATTTTGGGCTCAGTTCCATAGTCCGGATCGTTCACTTCCGTTGACCGATCGGTTGGCCGAATGGGCTGAGCTGAACAGGTTGTCCGGACTTGCCATGACTGATATCGTGGCTCATGTCTGGCCAGAGAGGCCCAGGGCGACGAGCTATTTTGGCTTATTGCAGCAATTTCTTGGAGCGGTGCCGCATATCAAGGAGATGAAGCGGTCGGCCTGCATAGAAGGCGCGCGGATGGCCCTTGCCCGTGTGAAGACACATTGGACAGAGATGGATGCCACCGCTATTGCCGCCCAGGGTTCAGACAAAAGCCGGTTACCCGCCGAGCACTATTTTGGGGAAGTTATGCATGGCGCTCGTGTAATAGAGTCGCAGTGCTCGAAAAATGTCACGTTCAAATGAACGTTTTATCTTGTAAAACAATGATTATGATGTAACCGCTTTTTATACTTGTGCGTTCAAGTATTAAAATATCTCCTATGCGGCCGTTTATGTATACATTTGTATAACCTGAAAGATGGCAGTCTTCGGCTTCAGCCCACACGCACAAGGTGCGGGGGTGTTTGCAAAAAATAGCGCGTTTTCACACTTAATCCGACGTCTCAGTCCTGTTAAGGAGGTGGTAGCGTAGCAAACGAGGTAATCCGGACTATGGTGCTTTATCACTTTCACTTAGCCATTGGAGTTCGAGGGTGGGGCTACGATATAGCCCCTGGGGGCACCGCGCTTCTCCAGATTCGGGGCGCGTGTGTGCCTGACCGGGAAACGGTCCTCTGTCAAAGCGGGGAATTCTAAACATTCCGGTAGTCGATCGAGTGGTTGACCAGTCTCTCGCTGTATCATGACAGTCAGTTTTCGGCTTTCTCTACTGAGGTGCTCGCCCAGCCGAACTGGGGCACAATCACAGTAGTTCTCCTGGTGCCGCGTTAGCCGATGATACGGAACGTAAGGCAGCAAAACACAAGAGCCGGGCAAACCCAACATTTGACCAAAGACATGATTCGGAGCTGATGCATATAAGGCCTAACTCGATATGCCGAGCACTCCCTAAGGTGTTCGGTCTTTATAATAATGGGCAGAACAATGCCCTAAGCCCCTAGTGTCCAGGTACGGGCATGGTCTTCTGACGCGGCCGATGCCAAAACGTCAGGCTCCACTTTGGTTATAATGAGAACCCAAGGGATTATGACAACAAGAGACAGTAAAAAAGGTTTACGCAGGGTCTTAATCTGAAAAGAATCCTTGCGACGGGTCCCTACTGCATGTCTGCGCCTGTGTCTCCGTTGTGCCGTTACCCTGGACGGGTTTGTTCATCTGTAAAAAGAGAGGAACTTAGTTTAGAAGGAAATTGTGCGAAAAATATATACGAAGGAAGAAATATAAATAAGTAAAGCGGAGTCTGTATGAGCTCGCTGTTGCTTGTGCGCGCAGCCCCTTGTGACGGGATGTGCGGCTAGGGAGCCCCTAGCTTCTTTATGCCGGACTCGTCTAGCCGTGTCCGGGGTCTTTAAATGACCCTCGCACTGAAATGATGCCACGTGGACCGGGCATCAGAAGTGTAAGAGACGCGTAATGTGGTATGGCGTTGAAGCGGACAAAAGCTTCTCGTCCCAAGAGTGCTTGATTGCTACTTTTAAATGGGACGGTATGAAAGATTAGTTTTTCACGTCGGAAGTTGTTCGGTGATCCGAACACAACTTCTAGTAATAAGGAGCCTGTGCACTTGGCGTAAGGGCCTGGCGTCACTCCTTTAAAGGAAGTGCGGCTGTGTCGAATTTTAGTAAGGTCTATCCCCAACTTGCGGATTGTGTTTGGATACAGCAGGTTTAAGTCACTGCCTCCTTCCATCAGGACTTGCGTAAATTGCAGTCCGTTGATTATAGGATCCAATATCAGGGCAGTCCATCCTGCATTTCGAACGCTTCTGGAATTATCCAGGTGGTCAAAAGTGATTGGTTTTGATGTCCAATCTCTATGTTCCGCTGGGTTGGACCGTGCGAGACCCATTTTAACGGGTGCCGCACTGTTTGTCCGTATTATCACGTGAAGTGAGTTTACTGCTTTGACCTCTTTTGGGAAAGTCTTTTGTTTTCCGGTGCTCTGCTGGTGGGGTTTATCATCATCTTTGCTTGATGCATCGAGCCCCTTGTGTTCGGCGTTTAATCGGCCGGACTGTTTGAAAACCCAACAATCTCGGTGGGTGTGGTTTGCAGGCCTTCCGGGGGTACTGTGGATTTGACATATCCGACCCAAAATCTTGTTTAAGTTGGATAGCTCATCGCTATTATCCTTAAGAGGCGGTGTTTTGCTGTTTGGCCGCGAGCTTTTGAATCCGGCGTTGACCGCCGTGCTCTTTGAGCTTTTCTCTTTATTCCGGCGCTGGTCTTTTCTGCGCCGTGATTTTCCATTTCCATCTCTGATCTCGGATGTACTTGGGTCGCTGGTGCTACATCTTGCTAGCCAGCTATCCTCTCCCGCACAAAAGCGGGTCATGAGGCTTGTTAGCACGGACATTGTCCTCGGCTTCTCTTGGCCGAGGTGTCTGGCGAGCCATTCATCTCGGACGTTGTGTTTAAAAGCTGCTAAGGCTTCGGCGTCCGGACAGTCGACTATTTGGTTCTTTTTGGTGAGGAACCTGTTCCAGAATATGCGCGCTGACTCTCCGGGCTGTTGAGTTATATGACTTAGATCATCTGCATCCGGAGGGCGGACATATGTTCCTTGAAAGTTTGCTCTAAATGCGTCCTCGAGCTCTTCCCAACATCCAACAGTGTTTTCTGGGAGGCTTTTGAGCCAATGACGGGCTGGCCCTTTGAGCTTGAGGGGGAGGTATTTTATGGCGTGAAGATCATCTCCTCTAGCCATGTGTATGTGTAGTATATAATCTTCTATCCAGACTCCAGGGTCTGTTGTTCCGTCGTAGGCCTCTATGTTTATGGGTTTGAATCCTGCTGGGAATTCATGATCCAGCACCTCGTTGGTGAAACATAGTGGGTGTGCGGCGCCCCTGTATTTGGGTGCGCCACTGTCTTCGGACACTTGGCGTGTTGCATTGTTTCCTGGGGCCCTTTTCTTTGGCCCGTAAATGGACCTGGCTGGGCCATCTGTCTTTCCAGGGTCATTAGTCGGTTTGTGTGCGGCGCCGCTTTCAGATTTTGGCCTATCGTCTGGCCGTCTATCCAACCAGGCAGCCTCTATGTTTTTTAACTGTGGGGGCTCTATGGCCTCCTCGTCAAATTCTGGCAGCAGCTTGCGCTTCGGGTAGCTCTTTGATTGATGGCCATTGCCGTATTTGCCTGCGGTTTTGAGCACTTTGCTCCACCTCATTCTGAGTGTATCTTCCGCTGTTTTGAGCTTCCGTTTTTCCTTTTTCAAACTTCTTGCGGTGTCGACGAGTCTTTTCCGAAGGTTTTTATTCTCCGGCGGTGTGTCCGGCGTGAGGTCGTCTGGGCCGTTGTTTTCGCCGGGCCTGGATTGCTTATCCGACTCGTCCTGTTCGGACGGTTGCTTGTCTGCGTGTTCATCGTCCGCTGGTTTGCCCTGCTGTATTGCTGGGTCATTAGAAGCGTTGTTGTTGTCGAGGCGGGACTTAGTGCGGCGTCTGCGTCGCCGTTTTAGTTGTTTGTCGGCGGGATTATCTTCTGCCGCGCCCCGTTGGTCCTCGTTATCGCTTCCTTTTGGGGTATCCACCATGTATACGTCGTATGACAAGGTGGTCTTCCCTTGCCCTGTAGGCGCTGGTTCTTGTTCATCTCCGGCATCGTCGTCCATACCGTCGATGTCTTTGGAGTCATAGTTTAGCATGTCGGTTAAATCGTCGACAGTGGCTACAAAGTGGGTGGTGGGTGGGCTCTGAATTTCTTCGTCGTCCGTATCCCAACCATCCTGGCCGTAATCCGGCCAGGACTCTCCGGATAGCGAGAGATGCTTCAGCGAATTTAGGATGTCGCCAAAGGGCGAGTGTTGGAAGATGTCCGCGGCGGTGAATTCCATAACCGGCGCCCAATCAGATTCGATTGGCGGGGGCGCGGGAGGTCCGGAGTCCGGCAAGGAGTTCGGCGCCTCGGAGTCACGAGCTTCGCGAGGGACAAGGTTAGTGTTCGGCTCCATCGCCGTGGAAGTTGGAGCCCCCGAGGCGGTGTCCAACCACCGGTCCTCGATCTGGGCGATCGGCTCCGGACTAAGGACCGAAGCGGATTCTTGTGCGGCCACCAGGGTGCTGTTCGGCGGCAGAGCTAGATCATGCCCATCGTAACAGTGCGGCACGCTTGGCTGTGGTTCGAGTCCGTCGAAGATCAAGTCCCCGCGGATGTCGGCTGTGAAGTTCAGGCTTCCGAATCTGACCTGACAGCATGGGGCGTAGCTTTCGATCTGCTCCAAATGGCCAAGTGAATTAGCCCGCAGTGCGAAGCCGCCGAATACGAAGATCTGTCCGGGGATAAAAGTCTCACCCTGGACAGCGTTGTTGATTGAAGAAGCCATCGAGCCTATCGGTGACGACACAGAGGAACTCTCAATGAAAGCACCAATGTCGGTGTCAAAACCGGCGGATCTCGGGTAGGGGGTCCCAAACTGTGCGTCTAGGCGGATGGTAACAGGAGACAAGGGACACGATGTTTTACCCAGGTTCGGGCCCTCTTGATGGACGTAAAACCCTACGTCCTGCTTGATTAATATTGATGATATGGGTAGTACAAGAGTGGATCTACCACGAGATCAAGGAGGCTAAACCCTAAAGCTAGCCTATGGTATGATTTCTGTAATGTATGTTATGTCCTACAGACTAAAGCCCTCCGGTTTATATAGACACCGGAGAAGGCTAGGGTTACACAGAGTCGGTTACAATGGTAGGAGATCTACATATCCGTATCGCCAAGCTTGCCTTCCACGCCAAGGAAAGTCCCATCCGGACACGGGACGGAGTCTTCAATCTTGTATCTTCGTAGTCTTGGAGTCCGGCGGACGATGATAGTCCGGCTGTCCGGACACCCCCTAGTCCAGGACTCCCTCAGTAGAAAAAGTAAAGATAAATGTTTTTGGGTTTTTGTAGTAGTTGTAACAGTAGGAACGAAAAAGTAAATAAGTGAAGAACAATAGGTGAAAAGCTCGTAGGCAATGGATCAGTGATGGATAATTATGCCGGATGCGATTCCTCATGTAATAGCTATAACATAGGGTGACACAGAACTAGCTCCAGTTCATCAATGTAATGTAGACATGTATTCCGTAAATAGTCATACATGCTTATGGAAAAGAACTTGCATGACATCTTTTGTCCTACCCTCCCGTGGAAGCGGGGTCCTAGCGGAAACTAAGGGATATTAAGGCCTCCTTTTAATAGAGAACCAGAACAAAGCATTAGCACATAGTGAATACATGAACTCCTCAAACTACGGTCATCACCGAGAAGTATCCCGATTATTGTCACTTCGGGGTTGTCGGATCATAACACATAATAGGTGACTATAGACTTGCAAGATAGGATCAAGAACACACATATATTCATGAAAACATAATAGGTTCAGATCTGAAATCATGGCACTCGGGCCCTAGTGACAAGCATTAAGCATAGCAAAGTCATAGCAACATCAATCTCAGAACATAGTGGATACTAGGGATCAAACCCTAACAAAACTAACTTGATTACATGGTAAATCTCATCCAACCCATCACCGTCCAGCAAGCCTACAATGGAATTACTCACACACGGCGGTGAGCATCATGAAATTGGTGATGGAGGATGGTTGATGATGACGACGACAATGAATCCCCATCTCCGGAGCCCCGAACGGACTCCAGATCAGCCTTCCCGAGAGAGATTAGGGCTTGGCGGCGGCTCCATGTCGTAAAACGCGATGAAACTTTCTCCTTCATTTTTTTCTCCTCGAACGTGAATATATGGAGTTGGAGTTGAGGTCGGTGGAGGTCCAGGGGGCCCACGAGATAGGAGGGCCCGCCCTAGGGGGGCGCGCCCCCTGTCTCGTGGACAGCTTGTGGTCCCCCTGGTGTTGATTCTTTCGCCAAAAATTCTTATTAATTCCAAAAAGTGCCTCCGTGGATTTCCAGGACATTCCGAGAACTTTTCTTTTCTACACATAAAACAACATCATGGCAGTTCTGCTGAAAAGAGCATCAGTCGGGGTTAGTTTCATTCAAATCATGCAAGTTAGAGTCCAAAACAAGGGCAAAAGTGTTTGGAAAAGTAGATACGTTGGAGACGTATCAATGCACCATCGAAACCGAGGTTAATTCTTTCCTCTCTGAAAGAACATGCGGTGCCCCCATGTTTGGTTTTGGTAATTGATGACAATCTCTATGGACTAATGGTTGCCTTGAGTTATATTTGAAGGTTTTGTCCATAGGCTTTTCTTGAAGTCCATGTGTTGGTTTCAAGGAGTTTATGAGTTGACCAAGGTGCTATTAAGGAATTATCCAAAGATTGGTCATGCGAGTGTTGAGCTTATTGCAAGCATGTCTTGAAGAAGAAGGTTGTGTGATCATTCATGTTTACCTTCAATACATCATCCAAATGAAGAGAGTTGGAAAGATTCAAGGTTGATCAAGACTAAGTCAAGAGTGAATCAAGTTGATCAACTCACAAAGCATAGAAGATGTATCGAGAGGGATCAAGTGATCCCATGGTATGGTAAGCATTGTCAATTATGCTCTGTGTACTAACCCATGGTCTTCGTGAGAGTTCTTTGTGGGGTTAGGATGCGGTGTGCAAGTTCAAGTGATGCATCATGAAGAGATCAAGTGCTTGAAGCTTGCCGCCCATTATGGTGACAATGGACTTGTGAAGATGAGCCAAAGAGTGGCTCACCCAAGTGGACTATGGTGGAGCAATCATCTAGTCTTCATCAAGCCAACGCAATCAAGAAAGGTGGTCCAACTTGAGGGATTCAAGATCGTCATCATCTAGCTCAAGTGGACCATGTGCAAGGCAAAGGTTTTCCCTTGATAGGTTTTCTATTTTACCGGTCTCATGGTGGTAGTTGGGAGACCGGGTTATAGGATCGTTTGCCGTACTATCAAGGGGGGCTCTCCAGTTGGTAGCTTGATCGTATCGTTAGTAGAGAGCTCAAACCATTGCATCCTTGCATCATGTTTCTTGGTTCTTGTTTGATTCTCTTTGTGAGTCTTAGAGATTATGGTCATCTTTATGACAAGCTTGAGTTCATCGAAAACGGAGTTCGCATGCGTCTTCTATGATGTTTTCGGTGTTGTAGGTTTTACCGGTCTTATCCGAGGAAGGGTTCTCACTATTTTCTTATGGGACTTTTCTAATTTGCTTCTTATTGATATTTCTTTCAATATTGTGTTAGCCCTTGTCGCTAGCTTTCCAACAAACTTGGTTTCATCGAATTCGGAGTCTGTTTGCAAAAGTTGTGGCAGTTTTGGTGTTCTGAAAAGGCTGCAACGGTACTACCGCGAATTGGAGCGGATGTAATCTTTTACTACGGCTCCAGAGCGGTACTACCGCAGCTCCTACAGCAGTAGTATCGTTCTGGACGAAAAAATCGTCCCAAGTCCTGCGCTGGTAGGCACGGATGTAATTTTTAGTACCGCTCGCAAGCAGTAGTACTGCTACCCTTAGCAGTAGTACCGCTACCCCTAGCGGTAGTACCGTGAGGTCAAGCGGTACTACCGCTCCGACGGTTCTTCTGACCTTTTTGCCTCCTCGCTGTTGTGTTTCAAAGGGGTACTACCGCCCTAGCGGTAGTACCGCTCCTTGGAGCGGTAGTACCGCTCTGTGCGGGCTGTGAGCATAACGGTTGGATTTTTCCCACCTATAAAAGGGGGTCTTCTTCCCCAATGAACCTTATCTTTTGAGCTCGTGTTCTTCCCCCATTGTTGACCTTATTCGAGCTTGCTAACTCTCAATCCCTCCATGGATTCTTGCTAGTTTTTTAGGGGAAAGAGAGAGGAGATCTAGATCCACATTTCCACCAATCACTTTCTCCTCTATGTGAGGGGAACCCCTTGGATCTAGATCTTGGAGTTCTTGGTGTTCTCTTTCTTGTTCTTCCTTTCATTTTCCTCCCTAGCATTAGTTGCTTCAGTGGGATTTGAGAGTGAAGGACTTGGGAACTCCATGTTCCCTTGCCATTGCATTTGGTGCATCGGTTTGAGTTCTCCACGGTGATACGTGGAAGTTACAAGTTGAGAAGCTTATTACTCTTGGGTGCTTGGCACCCTTGAGCTTGTTCCTCTTGGGTGCTTGGGCGCCCTAGACGGTTGGTGGTGTTCGGAGCTCAATCATTGTGGTGTAAAGCTCCGGACAAGCGTCGGGGTCTCTAATTAGGTTGTGGAGATCGCCCCGAGCAATTTGACGGGTACCGTTGACCGCCCCCAAGGGTTGCCAATGTGTACGGATTCGGTGACCGCCCCCAAGCATTGCCATTTGTACGGGTTCGGTGACCGCCCTCAAGGGTCCCTTAGTGGAATCACGACATCTTGCATTGTGCGAGGGCATGAGGAGATTATGGTGGCCCTAGTGGCTTCTTGGAGAGCATTGTGCCTCCACACTGCTCCAAACAGAGATTAGCATCCGCAAGGGTGTGAACTTCGGGATACATCATCGTCTCCGCGTGCCTCGGTTATCTCTTACCCGAGCCCTTTACTTATGCACTTTACTTTGTGATAGCCATATTGTTTCTTGTCGTATATCTTGCTATCACTTAGTTGTTTATCTTGCTTAGTATAAGTTGTTGGTGCACATAGGTGAACCTAGTTGTTATAGGTTTTGTGCTTGACAAATTAACCGCTAGGTTTATTCCGCATTTGTTCAAGCCTAAACCGTCATTATTTTAAACCGCCTATTCACCCCCCTCTAGGCGACATCCACGATCTTTCAATTGGTATCAGAGCCTCGTCTCTCTTTGTTAGGCTTAACCGCCTAGAGAGTAAAGATGTCGACTAGGGGATTAGGATTCTCTGACACTCTTAGTTTCGATGGCACAAATTTTGATGTTTTGGTAATTCGCATGCTTAACCTCTTTAGGGTCATGGACCCAAATTTAGAGCGAATTGTAGATATGGGGTTTTCTCCTCCAAAGGATCCCCAAAGATTATCTTTAGAGGATGAGAAAAACTCTTATCTCAATGCTCAAGCTTCTAATGTGCTTTTCGATGCTTTGAGCAATGTAGTTTTGTTTCAACTCATGCCGTTCCGGGATGCTCATGAGTTATGGAGAAAGCTTCAAGATAAATATGGTGTATCCAATATTTGTGGGGATGATTGTTCTCCCTCCTCCTCCGGCCGTGTTGCCTTCTCAACTTCTTCTACTTCACCTACATGTGGATTGCCACAAGGTAATGCTAGGGTGAGTAGTGGTGGTCATTGTAATGATGATAGTGTGCTTGTTCTTGGTGATTCTTCATCACTATCTTATTGCAATGGTCCTTCTTTGGACTTTAACACTTCGAGCACCTTACATGTTTCACTTGCTCGTGTTGGTAGTCCTTGCATATCATGTAGAAATTGCTTGCTCAAATCTCATGATGATATGCTTGCTATGTCTTGTTGCCATGATAAAAATGTATCTATTTCCTCGAGTTGTTGTGCTAACAATGTAGAGGAAACTCAACACTCCATGGAACAAGATGTGGTCTTGAATGGTGCTTCAAGGGATCCTACATCATCATCTATTGCATTTTGCCTTATGGCCAAGGCCTCAAAGGTATCTCCCACTTTGAATCCCAATATATCTTGTGATGATATTTATGATGGCAAGAATGATGATGATGTTGATTATGATGAAGAGAATGATAATGTTGCCTCCTTAAAAATTAAGGGGGGAATGGTTTTTAAAGCTCTTCATAAAAATAAAATTGCTCGTTCCAACTTCATGGAAATTATGTCAATTGCCATTGAGGGCAAGAAATATATTGAGGCGTTGGAATCTCATCTCGAGGAGCATGAGGTCACCATTGAGAAAATGGAAGGTCATGAGCGTGATTACGCTAATGAGATTGTGGACCTCTCTCAAGCTCTTGAACTTGAACAAACCACCAAGGAATCTCTTGAGGAGACCTTTGCTCTCGAATTATCTAGAGTAAGGGAATCTCGTGATAGAGCTCTTGAGGTGGCCAATTATTTTGAAACTAAAAATGAGGAGCTTGAAGTTGCGCATGCTAAACTCCTTGAGGACTTTGAGCACCTCGAAAATGGCTCAAGCGTCATTAAGAGTGAGCTCATCAAACTCACCGAGTCTCATGCTCAACTTAAAGCTTCATATTCAAAAGAGCTTGCCAAGTTGTCTTCTCCTCTTGTTGCTAATGATGATGCTTGTGCTACTAACTCTATCTCTTGTGAAGCATCCATATTGAAGGAGAATGTTGAGCTACGGGCTCAACTTGAGTTGCTATCTAGCAAATATGGGAAATTGGAAGAAAGTCATGAAAAGCTCTCAAACTCTCATGATGATCTTCTAGTATCCCATAATGTGCTAAAGATAGCTCATGAGGCCATGCTTGCTAAGGTAACATCTAGTGAGCCTCATGTGGATACTAGCACCACATCTAGTCAAAGTGCTATATTGCCATGTGCTAGTACATGTAATTCATCTACTCACAATGTTGGTACATCTTGTGATGAATTGCTTTCCTTGCCTTGTTGATCTAACGATGAAGCTTATACTTTCTCTAGTACTTGTGTTGAGACTAACCATGTAGAGGAAATCAAAGAGCTCAAGGCCCAAGTCACTTCTTTGAAGAAAGACTTGGAAAAGTGTCATGAAGGGAAGGCCACACTCAACAATATCTTGAGTGTGCAAAAATCCCCCAATGACAAAGGTGGACTTGGATTCAACTCCAATAAGAAGAATAAGTCCAAGAGCAACAAGAAGAATGGCCAAAAACAAGTCAATAATTCGGCCAAGATCATTTTATTCAAGTGCAAAATTGAAGGGCATCATGTTAGATCTTACCCTTTGAAGAAGAAGGCCATTAGTGACAAGCAACAAGGGAAGCGGCCACAAGTTCACTCTCATTCTCAATCTCAGGTTGAGAAATCAAGTGAGAAGAAAGTAAAAAGTAGACGTTGCTACCTATGTCGTGAAAAAGGTCACGTCGCTTCTTCATGCACAAATGGTACCTCATCCAACCCAATTATCATTGATGGTGTCTATTATCTTGGGAAGGATAAGGTTGGCAATGTGTTTGCCAAGTTTGTTGGTACTCAAAGTGGTTTGAAGCAAAGAACCATTTGGGTAGCCAAGCCTATTGTGACTAACCTCTTAGGACCCAACTTGGTTGGGGACCAACTAGCTCAAACTTGATCAATAGGTGTTGTTGGAGGGCATTGGAGACTTGGCTACATTATGAAGATTTAAGGGAACCTCATCATTCTTATTTTCTCAAGCCAAGTCAATTGGGTTATCAAGTTTCTATACTATATCCAATGTGCCTCCTTCCGGTAACTTGTACTTAAATTGTTTACATTGAAAGTTACTTGCCCCTTTGCATGTTTTGGTTTTGTTCCTTGCATGTGGTTGTATATGTTGTGCCTCCAATTTTCTTATCTTGAGTAATCAAGTATGTGTGTGTTGGTTTTCACATCATATACGTGTGTGTAGTGCGTTGAGCCTTTGCACATCTTGTTTATTTCTTAGTTGGCTCTTGTGAGAGATTAATGGAATATCCCATTATGGGGAAGTGATGTGCTTTGTGCACCTCACAATCCTATAAATGTGTGTACATGAGTAATACCATCTAGTATTGATATTTCAAGATTATCTAGTCGCTATGTGGTATGTCTTCTCATGAGAATTCAAATTCTAAATAGTCCATTAATTATCTCTTGTTGGATCCTTTTATTTGCCTCTTGTTTATCCTTAATTGGTATCACATTATGGGGGAGTAATATGCTATGTGTATATTACTAGCCTAGAAAATGTGTAAATTTGAGATATTGTCACCTAGAGTTGACATTGTAAATTATCTTGTTCCTAGGTGGCATGTTAGCTCTACAAGTTGCAATTTGCTTTTTGTTTGGTGTGAAGATTATGTCGAATATCCTTGCTATCTACCACCGGGAATTATTTCCATTTACTTCTTGTCTTTTGACAATTGGTACTCACTTGTGTGGTAGAATTTATTGATCATCTTTACATTGGCTTTTGCTTTTATTTGCATGTTCTCTTGCCAAGGAATGTATCAACTCCCTTTGTCTTCCATACCACTTGTGGATCTTGTTTATTTCTTGATCTTGTCTAGTGTTTTCTAGATATAGTGAAAGTGGTGATCCCACCTTGTTCATTTTGTATTCAAATGCAAATTCTCTATAATGCACTAGTCTTGGGGGATCTATCCTATTTTCTATAAAACACTCATCTTGCGATCCTTATCAAGTGTGTGTTGGTGGAAGGCAAGCCGTTTTCGTTTTGGTACTTTGTGCTATCATGAAACTTTGTAGAGAGCTTGGTTTGTTTGGAACCATCCTCTCTTTTGGGAGTTTGATATCTTTTATTTTGAGTGTATCAATGGATATCCCATTCCTTGATGTATCTTTTATGGATATCCTCCAAGTGATGTTTTATCCATTTGGTATCTTTTCTTCACTTGGTTTTTCTTTGTCTTTTGGTATCGGTTCTTGAAGATCTTGAGCATGCATATTTACTTCATGTAGTCTCTGTGGCATGCCTTCTTTATTTGACCCAATATATAGGGAAACTCCACCAAGTCTCAAATTGGATGAGATGTGCATGAAATTCATTTCCTTCTCTATATGTACATATTTATGTGGAGTTTGTCCTATGTATATTGGTGTTTCTAACTCTTTGCTCCCAATGAGTTTGGGTACCATTTTGTTTGTGTTGTTGTTCTAGGAACAATTGGAGATGCATTGGATGCTCGGCTCACTCACAAGGAAGGTGGCGTCACCATCTGATTTTTGGAGTCAAGCTAGGATGATCAATGAACTACCTTGTACCTAATTGGTATCTACTTCATCCTTCCAATGATATCTCGGTAACAAGTATCTCTTCATGCATTCCTTTCTTGCATTCAACCTTGTGTAGGTTGCATCTTAGCATGATATTCATTCCATCTTGTGATACTTGCTTCCTTTCTCAAAGCATCTCAACGATGATCTCATGTTGCTAGTTGTGATGTCTTTGATGGTTGTGTGGTAGGAATTCATTTATATACAATAAGACCATATCTAGCCATGTGTTATGCTTCCAAGCAAATATCTTATTGGTATATGTATGGCTTCCTTTTGGATATCTTGTTCCTTCGTGTTGTAACTATTTCGGGTGTACATCCTTCTTTGTAGATATATATCATCATGATTTCGTCTACCTAGAACCTTATACACTTGAGAGAAATTACATCTCTAGTTGATATCCTTTCTTTCACGTCCACCTTGTCTTTCTTATGTTATTTCTTTGGTGGCTCCGTGAAAGCTTTTGCCTTGAGTGCGTGTCATCTATCGTTGCATCTTGATGCACTCTTGTGTGGTGAAGATTATTTTCCTCTTGCTTATCTTTATGAGGATTTTTAATTGGTATCCCTCGTCTTGATGAGCCTCTCATCGTCTATCTTCACCACAGGTTGGCACAAGCATAGGTTCTCTATTTTCTTATTAGTAAGCTTGTGAACCCATTTGCCAGTTGTGTGTGGGAATGATAGGCCTTGCATCGTGTGCCTCATTCTTTCAAGACTATGTTGATGCTTAATGCTCATCCTAATTTTAGTCTTCTCAAGTGCTTCGCCATGACTCACACACATCATTTTGGTTGAGCCTATTCTTAAGTTGCCTCTTTTACATGTTGCTCAACCATGTGCTTATTGCAAGCGCTGGGCTTTGTTTCCTATATGCTCACTTGCACTGGTTGTGAGTTTCTATTGATTTTGGGGGAGCTATGATTCTATTTTGTGCACTTTGTATCCAAATACAAAAATTATTATGTGTGCACAAATCATGGGGAGCTTCTCTAGCTTATCTAGAACACTCCTTTGCTCATATCATAATATCCTTCATTCATGTGGCTCATAGGATTGTTGGTCTAGTTGGTTCAATTGATATCCTTTGATTGCTTGCTTCAATTGGTATCTTTTGATTGCTCGATTTCTTGTTTCTCTCTTTGTTATGTCTTTGTGGCATATCATTCTTTTGCAATCTTTGGGCCTCAATATAGTCTTTCTTCCTCCAAGTATTTACCATTGGATATGTGTATTGCATTCCACTCTCTTTTTGAGAGATATACAATTTATGGAGGAACACTCTTTATATTGGCCTTCTAAGCTTTTCACCCATTTTGGCAATCGATGCCAATGGGGGAGGAGTTTCAGAGAGTTTTATGGAGAAGTCTTCAAAGTTTTCTCCTTGCTTTGGTTTTGGTTCCTAAGCATTTGTATCCCATTCTCATGCATCATTGGTTGTTGCATTGCATGGTGATGCATAACTCCTTGTATAAACTCTCTTGAAAGTGATTGTCATCAATTACCAAAATGGGGGAGATTGAAAGAACATGCGGTGCCCCCATGTTTGGTTTTGGTAATTGATGACAATCTCTATGGACTAACGGTTGCCTTGAGTTATATTTGAAGGTTTTGTCCATAGGCTTTTCTTGAAGTCCATGTGTTGGTTTCAAGGAGTTTATGAGTTGACCAAGGTGCTATTAAGGAATTATCCAAAGATTGGTCATGTGAGTGTTGAGCTTATTGCAAGCATGTCTTGAAGAAGAAGATTGTGTGATCATTCATGTTTACCTTCAAGACATCATCCAAATGAACAGAGTTGGAAAGATTCAAGGTTGATCAAGACTAAGTCAAGAGTGAATCAAGTTGATCAACTCACAAAGCGTAGAAGACGTATCGAGAGGGATCAAGTGATCCCATGGTATGGTAAGCATTGTCAATTATGCTCTGTGTACTAACCCATGGTATTCGTGAGAGTTGTTTGTGGGGTTATGATGCGGTGTGCAAGTTCAAGTGATGCATCATGAAGAGATCAAGTGCTTGAAGCTTGCCGCCCATTGTGGTGACAATGGACTTGTGAAGATGAGCCGAAGAGTGGCTCACCCATAGTGGACTATGGGGAAGCAATCATCTAGTCTTCATCAAGCCAACGCAATCAAGAAAGGTGGTCCAACTTGAGGGAGTCAAGATCGTCATCATCTAGCTCAAGTGGACCATGTGCAAGGCAAAGGTTTTCCCTTGATAGGTTTTCTATTTTACCGGTCTCATGGTGGTAGTTGGGAGACCAGGTTATAGGATCGTTTGCCGTACTATCAAGGGGGGCTCTCGAGTTGGTAGCTTGATCGTATCATTAGTAGAGAGCTCAAACAATTGCATCCTTGCATCATGTTTCTTGGTTCTTGTTTGGTTCTCTTTGTGAGTCTTAGATATTATGGTCATCTTGATGACAAGCTTGAGTTCATCGAAAACAGAGTTCGCATGCGTCTTCTATGATGTTTTCAGTGTTGGAGGTTTTACCGGTCTTATCCGAGGAAGGGTTCTCACTATTTTCTTATGGGCCTTTTCTAATTTGCTTCTTATTGACATTTCTATCAAGATTGTGTTAGCCCTTGTCGCTAGCTTTCCAACAAACTTGGTTTCATCGAATTCAGAGTCTGTTTGCAAAAGTTGTGGCAGTTTTGGTGTTCTGAAAAGGCTACAACAGTACCACCGCGAATTGGAGCGGATGTAATTTTTTACTACCGCTCCAGAGCGGTACTACCGCGGCTCCTACAGCAGTAGTACCGCTCCGAACCAAAAACTCGTCCCAAGTCCTGCGGTGGTAGGCCCGGATGTAATTTTTTAGTACCGCTCGCAAGCAGTAGTGCCGCTACCCTTAGCAGTAGTACCGCTACCCCTAGCGGTAGTACCGTGAGGTCAAGCGGTACTACCGCTTTGACAGTTCTTCTGGCCTTTTTGCCTCCTCACTGTTGTGTTTCAAAGGGGTACTACCGCCCTAGCGGTAGTACCGCTCTGTGCGGGCTGTGAGCATAACGGTTGGATTTTTTCCCACCAATAAAAGGGGGTCTTCTTCCCCAATGAACCTTATCTTTTGAGCTCGTGTTCCTCCCCCTTTGTTGACCTTCTCCGAGCTTGCTAACTCTCAATCCCTCCATGGATTCCTGCTAGTTTTTGAGGGGAAAGAGAGAGGAGATCTAGATCCACATTTCCACCAATCACTTTCTCCTCTATGTGAGGGGAACCCCTTGGATCCAGATTTTGGAGTTCTTGGTGTTCTCTTTCTTGTTCTTCCTTTTATTTTCCTCCCTAGCATTAGTTGCTTCGGTGGGATTTGAGAGAGAAGGACTTGGGCACTCCGTGTTCCCTTGCCATTGCATTTTGTGAATTGGTTTTGAGTTCTCCACGGTGATACGTGGAAGTTACAAGTTGAGAAGCTTATTACTCTTGGGTGCTTGGCACCCTTGAGCTTGTTCCTCTTGGGTGCTTGGGCCTCCTAGACGGTTGGTGATGTTCGGAGCTCAATCATTGTGGTGTAAAGATCAGGGCAAGCGTCGGGGTCTCTAATTAGGTTGTGGAGATTGCCCCGAGCAATTTGACGGGTACCGGTGACCGCCCCCAAGGGTTGCCAAAGTGTACGGGTTCGGTGACCGCCCCCAAGGGTTGCCATTTGTACGGGTTCGGTGACCGCCCTCAAGGGTCCCTTAGTGGAATCACGGCATCTTGCATTGTGCGAGGGCATGAGGAGATTACGATGGCCCTAGTGGCTTCTTGGAGAGCATTGTGCCTCCACACCGCTCCAAACGGAGATTAGCATCCGCAAGGGTGTGAACTTCGGGATACATCATCGTCTTCACGTGCCTCGGTTATCTCTTACCCGAGCCCTTTACTTATGCACTTTACTTTGTGATAGCCATATTGTTTCTTGTCGTATATCTTGCTATCACTTAGTTGTTTATCTTGCTTAGTATAAGTTGTTGGTGCACATAGGTGAGCCTAGTTGTTATAGGTTTTGTGCTTGACAAATTAACCGCTAGGTTTATTCCGCATTTGTTCAAGCCTAAACCGTAATTATTTTAGAGTGCCTATTCGCCCCCCCCCTCTAGGAGACATCCATGATCTTTCACTCTCCGAGTTTCGTCCGGATTCACTTGAGAATGGGATTCTACCTCAAAGAGATGCATTGTGCATTCTTAGGTACTTTGGAGATCATCACGAGGAAGCATGGAGGGATCACCAAGTCCACCCGAAGATTCAAGCACGCACGAAGTCTCTCGGGAAGGATAAGAAGGAAGGGGAAGGAACGATAAGCTCGAAGGAGAGGAGTACGGACGAGCAGCCAAGGGGAGGGCCGCCCCCCTGGACACCCCGGGTGCCCGGCCCCCACCTGGGCTTCGCCCTCCGCTGCCCCGGGTGCCCGGCTACAGCTGGGCCTCGCTCCAGCCCCCCCCTCCCGGGTGCCCGGCCTCTTGGGCTCGGATGATGCGGAGCATCCCTTGACCATTACCATGGATGTCACACCACCACCGCTAGAATGGAGAGGACCTATGACGAGAGCTCATGCACGCGCCATCGAAAGCGAGGTCACTTCCTTCCTATTCGAGTCTCATTTGGATTCGTGTGAGAATTGGATTCTACCTTCAGCGAAAACATTGTTCATTCTTAGGTACCAAGAAGATGATCGTGAGAAGAAGGGAACGAAGACTCGAGCGACCACGAAGCAAGGGAAAGGAGAGGAGAAGGAGAAGAAGGAAGGGCCACAGCCCCTCGACACCCCGGGTGCCCGGCCACAGCCTGGGCGGCGCCCCAGCCGACCCCGGGTGCCCGACCCTAAGGTCCCGGGTGCCCGGCCCCTTTAGTCGGCTGCGGGCCGGCTCCCTGACCGCCCAGGGTGCCCGGTCCCCTCAGCCTCAGCCTCCTGTACACCCCGGGTGCCCGGGCCTCACCCCCCGGGTGCCCGGCTCACCTTCCCCAGGCGCCCCGGGTGCCCGGACCCCATGACTCCGGGTGCCCGACCCTCTCCACTGTGGCTATGCGTTTTTAGGGATATTTTGGTCCTTTGTACCCTTCTTTCCCCCAGTTTTGTCCCTAGACTATATATACTCTTGCCCTAGCTCATTTGGGAGGAGAGCAAAGTATTAGATAAAACATTGTGAGCTTTGCTCCTTGTATCCCCTCCTCTTGGAGATCAAGACCCCTCTTGGGAAGAATTCTTGTGGATTACAAGACCTCCCAATGGATTAGATCATCATCAAGACCTCACCTCCTCTAGGAATGGGAAGAACTTTACCTTGTGATTGTTTCCTTGGATTGATCTTGTAATCTTGTGGATCTCATGTATGCTACTCAAGTGGATGTGATATTTGGGTTTGTTTGAGTGATTTGTGCCTTGTGTTCTTGAGTGTTGTTCCTCTTTTCCCCATCCAAGTGTGAAAAGATCCCCTCTAGGGTTTCATCTTGTGTTCTTGGATTTGTTTGTTCTTTTTGCATGTGTACCACTCCGGAGACACCTTGGAGTACTTGGATTGCGCCATGTCTTCCACTTCGTCCAACTACAAGTCCGTCGGCGACAACCCTTTCCATTGTGATGAGGTTTTCGATCCGAGGATGGATCTCTCCCAAGGGGGGGGAGATGATGCGGAGCATCCCTTGACCATCACCTTGGATGTCACACCACCACCACAAGTACAGAGAGGACCTACGGCGAGAACTCGCGCACGCGCCATCAAAAGTGAGGTCACTTCTTTCCTATTCGAGTCTCGTTTGGATTCGTGTGAGAATTGGATTCTACCTTCAACGGAAACATTGTTCATTCTTAGGTACCAATAAGATGATTGTGAGACAGAGGGAACGGAGACTCGAGCGACCACGAAGCAAGGGAAAGGATAGGAGAAGGAGAAGAAGGAAGGGCCACAGCCCCTTGACACCCCGGGTGCCTGGCCTCTTCGGCCCTGGGTGCCCGGCCACAGCCTGGGCAGCGCCCCAGCCGGCACCGATTGCCCGGCCCCAAGGTCCCGGGTTCCCGGCCCCTTTAGCCGGCCGCGGGCCGGCTCCCTGACCGCCCCGGGTGCCCGGCCAAATGGCCCCAGGTGCTCGGTCCCCTCAGCCCTGGCCTCCTGTACAGCCCGGGTGCCCAGGCCTTACCCCCCACGAGTGCCCGACCCATCTTCCCTAGGCGCGCCCCGGGTGCCCGGCCCTCTCCGTCGTGGCTACGCGTTTTTAGGGATATTTTGGTCCTTTGTACCTCTCTTTCCCCAAGTTTCGTCCCTAGACTATATATACTCTTGCCCTAGCTCATTTTGGAGGAGAGAAAAGTATTAGATCAAACATTGTGAGCTTTGCTCCTTGTATCCCCTCCTCTTGGAGATCAAGACCCCTCTTGGGAAGAATCCTTGTGGATTACAAGACCTCCCAAGGGAGTAGATCATCATCAAGATCTCACCTCCTCTAGGAGTGGGAAGAACTTTACCTTGTTCTTGTTTCCTTGGATTGATCTTGTAATCTTGTGGATCTCATGTATGCTACTCTAGAGGATGTGATATTTGGGTTTGCTTGAGTGATTTGTGCCTTGTGTTCTTGAGTGTTCTTCCTCTTTTCCCCCTCCAAGTGTGAGAATATCCCCTCTAGGGTTTCACCCTACAACAACCATCCTCGACAGAGATCACAGTGTGGAAAAGGTCCTTCGAGATGGTGGTGTAGAACCAACGGATGAGAGTGGCGTCGATGGTCATCCACTCCTCATCGTCCTCCATAAACCGGGAATCCACAGAGCCATCAACGTGATCCCGGAGATTGTACTCACGGAACACAAGGGAGAAGTATGTCTTCCAGGCATAGTAGGTGGAGGTGAGATGATCGAGGACAACGGGAACCCAACCGAGGATGTTGAGATCGCAGATGAGCACGGGGTCGGGGCCGGCGAACGGGTTGGTGCGGTTGGTGCGGGTGGTGGCGGAGGATCCGAGGGATGCCATGGGTGCGGGAGGGGAGGTGGTGCGGCGCGGCTTGGGAGAGGCGGCGCGATTTAGGGTTAGGGGAGAGGGGTGCGAAAGAGGGTAGGGGAGGCGGCGGATGGACACAGGCTGCGGCGCAGTGGCGTGGGAGACGCGGCGGCAGCGGTGACGGTGTGTGACAACGGCGGCGTGGTGCGGCGGAGGTGATAGAGATCGCGGCGGCAGCGGCAAGGAGTAGGGTTTAGGATCGTAGGTATGATACCATGTTGGAAAAGAAAGTTTTGGCAATGCAACTCGATGTATTGATCGGTGCATAACGCACGTATATATGGGAGTACAAAGTGGGCCTCGACCTCAACTATACAATAACTAGGAGGTGGACCAACATATACAATATACATGCACAACCATATATTCAACAGAGCGCAAAGGTGAACGCCGCTAGTTAGGGGTTTCTCTACTAGTGAAAGGACAGTGGATACACCAACCATCATAAGATGTTTATCATGTTTGCTAAATCTGTTAAGCCAAATGTTTAACAAGTCATTCATATTATCAAGAAGATGAAGGCACATTTCAGAATATTCCATGACATTTTCTAGAAATTGAGCATTGCATAAATAGATGATTAATTTATTCATCTCTACTACACAAGGGACAAGCTTTATTTACTAACCATCCTCTCCTAATCAAGTTATCATTGGCCTAAACAGTGTTTCTAAGAACTAACCACATAAAAAGTTGATTCTAGAAGGCATTTCAACTTTCCACAAAAAATTGTGTGAGAAGTTAAGCCCATTTTCACTCAAATCCTACAGTAGGAGTTCACAAAACATATCTCATCCATAACTAAACATTAGAACATGCTTGTTTGATGTTTGTCTACAATTCGAGTGACTCCCCCCCCCACACACACCCACACCACTGATACGTCTCCAATGTATCTATAATTTTTGATTGTTCCATGCTATTATATTACCTGTTTTGGATGTTTATGGGCTTTACTTTACACTTCTATATCATTTTTGGGACTAACCTACTAACCGGAGGCCCAACCTGAATTGCTATTTTTTTGCCTATTTCAGTGTTTCGAAGGAAAGGAATATCAAACGGAGTCCAAACGGAATGAAACCTTCGGGAGCGATCTTTTTGGAACAAATGCAATCTAGGAGACTTGGAGTGGACGTCAAGAAGTAACTGAGGCAGCCACGAGGGTGCCCGGTGCGCCCTAGGGGGGCAGGCACGTCCCCCACCCTCGTGGGCCCCTCGTGGCTCCCCTGACCTACCTCCTTCGCCTATATATATCCATATACCCCGAAAACATCCAAGAGCACCACGAAAAACTATTTCCACCGCCGCAACCTTCTGCATCCGCGAGATCCCATCTTGGAGCCTTCGCCGGCACTCCGCCGGAGGGGGAATCGACCAAGGAGGGCCTCTACATCATCTCCAAGGCCTCTCCGATGAGTTGTGAGCAGTTTACCATAGACCTTCGGGTCCATAGTTATTAGCTAGATGGCTTCTTATCTCTCTTTGAATCTCAATACAAAGTTATCCTCGATCTTCTTGGGGATTTATTCAATATAACTCTTTTTGTAGTGTGTTTGTCAAGATTCGCTGAATTGTGGGTTTATGATCAAGTTTATCTATGAGAAATATTTGAATCTCCTATGAATTCTTTTATGTATGATTGGTTATCTTTGCAAGTCTCTTCGAATTATCAGTTTGGTTTGTCCTACTAGATTGATCTTTCTTGCAATGGGAGAAGTGCTTAGCTTTGGGTTCAATCTTGCGGTGTCCTTTCCCAGTGACCGCAGGGGCAACAAGGCATGTATTGTACTGTTGCCATCAAGGATAAAAAGATGGGGGTTATATCATATTGCATGAGTTTGTCCCTCTACATCATGTCATCTTTCTTAATGCGTTACTCTGTTCTTCATGAACTTAATACTCTAGATGCAGGCAGGAGTCGGTCGATGTGTGGAGTAATAGTAGTAGATGCAGGCAGTAGTCGTTCTACTTGTCACGGACGTGATGCCTATATACATGATCATGCCTAGATAATCTCATAACTATGCACTTTTCTATCAATTTCTCGACAGTAATTTGTTCACCCACCGTAATACTTATGCTATCTCGAGAGAAGCCACTTGTGAAACCTATGGCCCCCGGGTCTATCTTTTATCATATAAGTTTCCCATCTACTTTTATTTGCATCTTTTACTTTCCAATCTATATCATAAAAATACCAAAAATATTTATCTTATATTAATATCTCTATCAGATCTCACTTCTGCAAGTTACCGTGAAGGGATTGACAACCCCTTTATCGCGTTGGTTGCGAGGTTCTTGTTTGTTTGTGTAGGTGCGTGGGACTTTTGAGGAGCCTCCTACTGGATTGATACCTTGGTTCTCAAAAACTGAGGGAAATACTTACGCTACTTTGCTGCATCACCCTTTCCTCTTCAAGGGAAAACCAACGCAGTGCTCAAGAGGTAGCAAGAACGATTTCTGGCGCCGTTGCCGGGTAGGTCTTCCCTCAAGTCAAGACATACCAAGTACCCATCACAGACTCATCTCCCTCGCATTACATTATTTGCCATTTGCCTCTCGTTTTCCTCTCCCCCACTTCACCCTTGCCGTTTTATACACCCTCTCTTTTTCCCGTTCGCCTCTCTTTTTCGCTTGCCTTTTTGTGTGCTTGTGTGTTCGATTGCTTGTCACGATGGCTCAAGATAATACCAAATTATGTGACTTTTCCAATACCAATAATAATTATTTCCTTAGCACTCTGATTGCTCCTCTTAATGATGCTGAATCTTGTGAAATCAATGTTGCTTTGTTGAATCTTGTTATGAAAGATCAATTCTCTGGCCTTCCTAGTGAAGAACCCACTACTCATCTAAACAACTTTATTGATTTGTGTGATATGCAAAAGAAGAAAGATACGGACAATGATATTGTTAAATTGAAGTTATTTCCGTTTTCACTTAGAGATCGTGCTAAAACTTGGTTTTCGTCTTTGCCTAAAAATAGTATTCATTCCTGGAATAAGTGCAAAGATGCTTTTATATCTAAGTATTTTCCTCCCGCTAAGATCATCTCTCTTAGAAATGATATTATGAATTTTAAACAACTTGATCATGAGCATGTTGCCCAATCTTGGGAAAGAATGAAATTAATGATTCGCAATTTCCCTACACATGGTTTGAATTTATGGATGATCATACAAAAATTTTATGCTGGATTGAATTTTGCTTCTAGATATCTTTTAGATTCGGCCGTGGGAGGCACTTTTATGAAAATCACTTTAGGAGAAGCCACTAAACTCCTAGATAATATTATGGTTAATTATTCTGAGTGGCACACCGAAAGATCTACTAGTAAAAAGGTTCATGCGATAGAAGAAATTAATGTTTTGAGTGGAAAGATGGATGAACTTATGAAATTGTTTGCTACTAAGAGTGCTCCTATTGATCCTAATGATATGCCTTTGTCTACTTTGATTGAGAATAATAATGAATCTATGTATGTGAATTTTGTTGGTAGGAATAATTTTGGTAACAACGCGTATAGAGGAAACTTTAATCCTAGGCCGTTTCCTAGTAATTCCTATAATAATTATGGTAACTCCTACAACAATTCTTATGGAAATTTTAACAAGATGCCCTCTGATTTTGAGAATAGTGTTAAATAATTTATGATCTCTCAAAAGAATTTCAATGCTTCGCTTGAAGAAAAATTTCTTAAAGTTGATGAATTGGCTAGGAACGTGGATAGAATTTCTCTTGATGTTGATTATTTGAAACTTAGATCTATTCCACCTAAGAATGGTATCAATGAGTCTCTCAAAGCCATGAGAATTTCCATTGATGAGTGCAAAGAAAGAACCGCTAGGATGCGTGCTAAGAAAGATTGCTTTATAAAAGCGTGTTCTTCTAGTTTGCATGAAAATAATGATGAAGAACAAAAATTGTTGATGTGTCCCCTATTAAATCTTTGTTTTGCAATATGAATCTTGATAATGATGGGACTGGAGATGAGTCAACTTTAGTTAAAAGGCGTCCCAATGATTCGGAGTTTTTAGATCTTGATGCTAAATTTGGTAAAAGTGGGATTGGAGAGGTCAAAACTTTACATAGCATTGAACCCATGATAACCCACAAGTGTAGGGGATCGCAACAGCTTTCGAGGGTAAAGTATTCAACCCAAATTTATTGATTCGACACAAGGGGAGCCAAAGAATATTCTTGAGTATTAGCAGTTGAGTTGTCAATTCAACCACACCTGGATAACTTAGTATCTGCAGCAAAGTATTTAGTAGCAAAGTAGTATGATAATAAAAGTAACTGTAGCAAAAGTAAAGATAAATGTTTTTGGGTTTATGTAGTAGTTGTAACAGTAGCAACGGAAAAGTAAATAAGCGAAGAACAATATAAGAAAAGCTCATAGGCAATGGATCAGTGATGGATAATTATACCGGATGCGATTCCTCATGTAATAGTTATAACATAGGGTGACACAGAACTAGCTCCAATTCATCAATGTAATGTAGGCATGTATTCCGTAAATAGTCATACGTGCTTATGGAAAAGAACTTGCATCACATCTTTTGTCCTACCCTCCCGTGGCAGCGAGGTCCTAGCGGAAACTAAGGGATATTAAGGCCTCCTTTTAATAGAGAACCGGAACAAAGCATTAGCACATAGTGAATACATGAACTCCTCAAACTACGGTCATCACCGAGAAGTATCCCGATTATTGTCACTTCGGGGTTGTCGGATCATAACACATAATAGGTGACTATAGACTTGCAAGATAGGATCAAGAACACACATATATTCATGAAAACATAATAGGTTCAGATATGAAATCATGGCACTCGGGCCCTAGTGACAAGCATTAAGCATAGCAAAGTCATAGCAACATCAATCTCAGAACATAGTGGATACTAGGGATCAAACCCTAACAAAACTAACTTGATTACATGGTAAATCTCATCCAACCCATCACCGTCCAGCAAGCCTACGATGGAATTACTCACGCACAGCGGTGAGCATCATGAAATTGGTGATGGAGGATGGTTGATGATGACGACGGCGACGAATCCCCCTCTCCGGAGCCCCGAACAGACTCCAGATCAGCCCTCCCGAGAGAGATTAGGGCTTGGCAGCGGCTCCGTGTCGTAAAATGCGATGAAACTTTCTCTCTGATTTTTTTCTCCCAGAACGTGAATATATGGAGTTGGACTTGAGGTCGGTGGAGGTCCAAGGGGCCCACGAGATAGGGGGCGCGCCCTACAGGGGGGGCGCCCCCCTGTCTCGTGGACAGGCCCTGGGCCCCCTGGTGTATTTCTTTCGCCCAGAAATTCTTATTAATTCCAAAAGGTGCCTCCGTGGATTTTCAGGACATTCCGAGAACTTTTCTTTTCTACACATAAAACAACATCATGGCAGTTCTGCTGAAAACAACGTCAGTCCGGGTTAGTTTCATTCAAATCATGCAAATTAGAGTCCAAAACAAGGGCAAAAGTGTTCGGAAAAGTAGATACGTTGGAGACGTATCAACCCACTATTATGGATTTCAAGGAATTTAATTATGATAATTGTTCTTTAATAGATTGTATTTACTTGTTGCAATCCGTGTTGAATTCTCCTCATGCTTATAGTCAAAATAAAGCTTTTACCAAACATATCGTTGATGCTTTGATGCAATCTTATGATGAAAAACTTGAATTGGAAGTTTCTATACCTAGAAAACTTTATGATGAGTGGGAACCTACTATTAAATTAAAATTAAAGATCATGAATGCTATGCTTTTTGTGATTTGGGTGCTAGTGTTTCCATGATTCCAAAAACTTTATGTGATGTGCTAGGTTTCCGTGAATTTGATGATTGCTCTTTAAACTTGCACCTTGTGGATTCCACTATTAAGAAACCTATGGGAAGTATTAATGATGTTCTTATTGTTGCAAATAGGAATTATGTGCCCGTAGATTTCATTGTTTTTGATATAGATTGCAATCTTTCATGTCCTATTATTCTTGGTAGACCTTTCCTTAGAATGATTGGTGCAATTATTGATATGAAGGAAGGGAATATTAGATTCCAATTTACATTAGGCATGGAACACTTCCCTAGAAAGAAAGTCAAATTACCTTATGAATCCATTATGCGAGCCACTTATGAATTGAATACCAAAGATGGCAATACGTAGATCTATCCTCGTTTTTATGCCTAGCTAGGGGCGTTAAACGATAGCGCTTGTTGGGAGGCAACCCAATTTTATTTTTGTTTCTTGCTTTTTGCTTTTGTTTAGTAATAAATATTTCATCTAGCTTATGTTTAGATGTGGTTTTATGTTTTAATTAGTGTTTGTGCCAAGTAGAACCTTTGGGAAGAGTTGGGTGAAGTCTTTATGATCTTGCTGTAAGAAATAGAAACTTTAGCGCTCACGAGATTAGCTACAACATTTTACTGGGGAGTGCTATTTAGTTGATTCTTTTTGCAGATGATTAATAGACAAATTCCTCATGTCCACCAATTTAGTGTCGATTTTTTGGAGTTCCAGAAGTATTTTAAACTTACAGATTGCTATAGACTGTTCTGTTTTTGACAGATTCTGTTTTTCGTGTGTTGTTTGCTTATTTTGATGAATCTATGGCTAGTATCGGGGGGTATGAACCATAGAGAAGTTGGAATACACTAGGTTTAACACCAATATAAATAAAGAATGAGTTCATTACAGTATCTTATGTGGTGGTTTTTCTTTCTTGCACTAACGGAGCTCATGAGATTTCTTGTTGAGTTTTGTGTTGTGAAGTTTTCAAGTTTTGGGTAAAGATTTGATGGACTATGGAATAAGGAGTGAAAAGAGCCTAAGCTTGGGGATGCCCATGAAACCCCAAGATAATTCAAGGACAACCAAAAGCCTAAGCTTGGGGTTGCCCCGGAAGGCATCCCCTCTTTCGTCTTCGTCCATCGGTAACTTTACTTGGAGCTATATTTTTATTCACCACATGATATGTGTTTTATTTGGAGCGTCTTGTATGATATGAGTCTTTGCTTTCTAGTTTACCACAATCGTCCTTGCTGTACACACCTTCTGGTAGAAACACACATGAATCAGAATTTATTAGAATACTCTATGTGCTTCACTTATATCTTTTGAGCTAGATAGTTTTGCTCTAGTGCTTCACTTATACTTTTTAGAGCACGGCGGTGGTTTTATTTTGTAGAAATTATTGATCTCTCATGCTTCACTTATATTATTTTGAGAGTCTTTTAGAACAGCATGGTATTTGCTATGGTTATAATTTTGGTCCTAATATGATGGGCATCCAAGTTGGGTATAATAAAAACTATCATAGAAAGTGCGTCGAATACTATGAGAAATTTGATACTTGAAGATTGTTTTGAGATACAAGGATGGTAATATTAGAGTCATGCTAGTTGAGTAGTTGTGAATTTGAAAAATACTTGTTCTAAAGTTTGTGGTTCCCGTAGCATGCACGTATGGTGAACCGTTATGTGATGAAGTCGGAGCATAATTTATTTATTGATTGTCTTCCTTATGAGTGGCGGTCGGGGACGAGTGATGGTCTTTTCCTACCAATCTATCCCCCTAGGAGCATGCACGTAGTACTTTGTTTTGATAACTTGTAGATTTTTGCAATAAGTATGTGAGTTCTTCATGACCAATGTTGAGTCCATGGATTATACGCACTCTCACCCTTCCACCATTGCTAGCCTCTCTTGTGTCGCGCAACTTTTGCCGGTATCATACACCCACCATATACCTTCCTCAAAACAGCCACCATACCTACCTATTATGGCATTTCCATAGCCATTCCGAGATATATTGCCATGCAACTTGATACGTCCATTTTGCATCATGCTTTTATATCAATATTTATTGCATTATGGGCTGTTATTACACATTATATCTCAATACTTATGGCTATTCTATCTTATTTTACAAGGTTTACCATGAAGAGGGGGAATGCCGGCAGCTGGAATTCTGGCTGGAAAAGGAGAAAATATTGGAAATCTATTCTGCATAGCTCCAAAATCCTGAAACTCCACGGAAGTCAGTTTTGGAATTAATAAGAACTATTGAGCGAAGAAAACACCAGAGGGGGCCCACACCCTGGCCAGGAGGGTGGGGGGAGCGCCCACCCCTACTGGGCGCGCCCCTGTCTCCTGGGCTCCCGGGTGGCCCTCTGGTGCCCATATTCTACTATATGAAGGCTTTTACCATGGAAAAAAAATCAGAGGCAAGCTTACGGGACGAAACTCTGCCGCCACGAGGCGGAACCTTGGCAGAACCAATCTAGGGCTCCGCCAGAGCTATTCTGCCGGGGAAACTTCCCTTCGGGAGGGGGAAATCATCACCATCGTCATCACAACCGATCCTCTCATCTTGAGGGGGTCAATCTCCATCAACATCTTCACCAGCACCATCTCATCTCAAAACCCTAGTTCATCTCTTGTATCCAATCTTGTATCAAAACCACAAATTGGTACTTGTGGGTTGCTAGTAGTGTTGATTACTCCTTGTAGTTGATGCTAATTGGTTTACTTGGTGGAAGATCATATGTTCAGATCCTGAATGCATATTATTACTCCTCTGATTATGAACATGAATATGCTTTGTGAGTAGTTACGTTTGTTACTGAGGACATGGGTGAAGTCTTGCTATTAGTAGTCATGTGAATTTGGTATTCGTTTGGTATTTTGATGAGATGTATGTTGTCTTTCCTCTAGTGGTGTTATGTGAACGTCGACTACATGACACTTCACCATTATTTGGGCCTAAAGGAAGGCATTGGAAGTAATAAGTAGATGATGGGTTGCTAGAGTGACAGAAGCTTAAACCCTAGTTTATGCATTGCTTCGTAAGGGGCTGATTTGGATCCATATGTCTAATGTTGTGGTTAGGTTTACCTTAATACTTCTTTTGTAGTTGCGGATGCTTGCAATAGGGGTTAATCATAAGTGGGATGCTTGTCCAAGTAAGGGCAGTACCCAAGCACCGGTCCACCCACATATCAAATTATCAAAGTACCGAACGTGAATCATATGAGCGTGATGAAAATTAGCTTGACGATAATTCCCATGTGTCCTCGGGAGCTCTTTTCTCATTATAAGAAATTGTCCATGCTTATCCTTTTCTACAAAAAGGATTGGGACACCTTGCTGCACTTTATTTACTTTCATTTCTTGTTACCCGTTACAATTTATCTTATCACAAAACTATCTGTTACCTACAATTTCAGTGCTTGCAGAGAAAACCTTACTGAAAACCGCTTGTAATTTCCTTCTGCTCCTCGTTGGGTTCGGCACCCTTACTTATCCAAAGGACTACGATAGATCCCCTATACATGTGGTTCATCAAGACTCTTTTCTGGCGCCGTTGCCGGGGAGTGAAGCGCCTTTGGTGAGTGGAACTTGGTAAGGAAACATTTATATACTGTGCTGAAATTTTCTGTCACTTTTTACTATGGAAACTAATCCTTTGAGGGGCTTGTTCTGGGTATCTTCACCCCGACCAGAAGAGCAAAGAGTTGCTCCTCAACCTACTGAACCTACTCAAAATATTTACTTTGAGATTCCTTCGGGTATGATAGAGAAATTGCTAGCTAATCCATTTGCAAGAGATGGAACATTACATCCCGATTTACACCTTATCTTTGTGGATGAAGTTTGTGGATTATTTAAGCTTGTAGGTATTCCCGATGATGTTTTCAAAAGGAAGGTCTTCCCTTTATCTTTGAAGGGAGATGCATTGACATGGTATAGGCTATGTGATGATATGGGATCTTGGAATTATAAACGATTGAAGTTGGAATTTCACCAGAAGTTCTATCCTATGCATCTTGTTCATCGTGATCGTAATTACATATGTAATTTCTGGGCTCGCGAAGGAGAAAGCATCTCTCAAGCTTGGGGGAGGCTTAAGTCAATGTTATATTCATGCCCCAATCATGAGCTCTCCAGAGAAATGATTATTCAAAAAATCTATGCTCGTCTTTCTCCCAATGATTGCAACATGGTTGATACTTCCTGTGCTAGTTCATATATGCTGAAGACTATTGAATTCAAATGGGATTTATTGGAAAGAATTAAACGCAACTCTGAAGATTGGGGTTCCGGCGATGGTAAGGAGTTAGGTATGACACCTAAGTTTGATTGTGTTAAATCTTTTATGGATACCGATGCTTTTCGTGGATTTAGCGCTATGTATGGACTTGACTCTGAGATAGTAGCTACTTTTTGTGAATCTTTTGCTACTCACGTTGATATCCCTAAGGAGAAGTGGTTTAAATATAATCCTCCTATTGAAGTAAAAGTAGTTGCACCTATTACAGTTGAAGAAAAGACTGTCACTTATAGTGATCCTATTGTTCCTACTACTTATGTTGAGAAACCTTCTTTTCCTGTTAGGACAAAGGATCATGCTAAAACTTCGACTGTTGTTCGTAAGAGTAGTACTAGGACTTATACACCTCCCGAGCAAATCAAAGCTGAACCTAGTATTGCTATGGTTAAAGATCTCTTGGATGATAATTTAGATGGGCATGTTATTTATTTCTATGGTGAGACTGCTAATATTGTTAGACCAGATGCTAAGATACATCGACCTGTTGTGGGCATGCCTGTTATTTCTATTAAAATAGGAGATCATTGTTATCATGGCTTATGTGATATGAGTGCTAGTGCTAGTGCAATACCCTATGCCTTATATAAAGAAATTATGCATGATATTGCACCCGCTGAATTGGAAGGTATTGATGTTACTATCAAGCTTGCCAATAGAGATACTATTTCACTAGTTGGGATTGTTACAGATGTTGAAGTCTTGTGTGGGAAGGTTAAATATCCTGTTGATTTCCTTGTTCTTAGTTCCCCACAAGATGATTTTTGTCCCATTATTTTTGGTAGACCCTTCTTGAATACTGTTAATGCTAGGATTGATTGCAAAAAGGATATTGTTGAAATTGGCTTAGGGGATATGTCTCATGAGTTTAATTTTGCTAAGTTTCGTAGACAACCCCGTGATAAAGAATCACCTAGTAAGGATGAGATTATTGGTCTTTCTTCTATTGTTGTGCCTCCTACTGATCCGTTAGAACAATATTTGCTAGACCATGAAAATGATATATTTATGAATGAAAGAAGGGAAATAGATAAAGTGTTCCTTCAACAGGAACCTATTCTGAAACACAACCTACCCGTTGAAATTCTAGGGGACCCCCCTCCACCCAAGGGTGATCCCGTGTTTGAACTCAAACCATTACCTGATAATCTTAAGTATGGTTATCTTGATGAAAAGAAAATATATCCTGTTATTATTAGTGCTAACCTTTCAGAGCAAGAAGAAGAAAGATTATTGAAAACTCTGAAGAAGCACCGTGCTGCTATCAGACATACTCTGGATGATCTCAAGGGCATTAATCCCACGCTATGCCAACACAAAATTAAATTGGAGGAAGATGCCAAACCAGTTAGAGATCCTCAACGACGATTGAATCCTAAGATGAAAGAAGTGGTAAGAAAGGAGATAATAAAGCTCCTTGAGGCAGGTATAATTTATCCCGTTGCTGATAGTGATTGGGTAAGCCCTGTCCATTGTGTCCCTAAAAAGGGAGGTATTACTGTCGTTCCTAATGATAAAGATGAATTGACCCCACTGAAACAACATGCGGTGCCCCCATGTTTGGTTTTGGTAATTGATGACAATCTCTATGGACTAATAGTTGCCTTGAGTTATATTTGAAGGGTTTGTCCATAGGCTTTTCTTGGAGTCCATTTGTTGGTTTCAAGGAGAATTTGTGATGACCACGGTGCTATTAAGGAATTATCCAAAGACCGGTCATGTGAGTGTTGAGCTTATGGCAAGCATGTCTTAAAGAAGAAGATTGTGTGATCATTCATGTACACCTTCAAGACATCATCCAAATAAAGAGAGTTGGAAAGATTCAACACACAAAGCGCACAAGATGTACTGAGGGATCAAGTGATCCCATGGTATGGTAAGCATTGTCCATTACGCTTTGTGTGCTAACCCATGGTCTTCGTGAGAGTTCTTTGTGGGGTTAGGTTGCGGTGTGCAAGTTCAAGTGATGCATCACGAAGAGATCAAGTGCTTGAAGCTTGCCGTCCATTGTGGTGACAATGGACTTGTGAAGATGAGCGGAAGAGTGGCTCACCCATAGTGGAGTATGGGGGAGAAATCAACTAGTCTTCATCGAGCCAACGCAATCAAGAAAGGTGGTCCATCTTGAGGAGGACAAGATCGTCATCATCTAGCTCAAGTGGATCATGTGCAAGGCAAAGGTTTGCCCTTGATAGGTTTTCTATTTTACCGGTCTCATGGTAGTTGTGGGAGACCGGGTTATAGGATCGATTGCCGTACTATGAAGGGGGGCTCTTGATGAGTTGCTTGATCGTATCGTTCATAGAGAGCTCAAACCATTGCATCCTTGCATCATCTTTATTGGTTCTTGTTTGGTTCTTCTCCTTGTGAGTTTTGGAGCTTATGGTCATTTTTATGACAAGCTCGAGTTCATCAAAAACGGAGTTTGCATGCATCTTCTATGATGTTTTCGATGTTGGAGGTTCTGCCGGTTCTTCTCTGTTGGAGGTTCCTCTCCTCTCTTGTTTTGATGCTACTCGTTGTCTTGTATCCAACAAGCTTGAGTTTGCTCAATTCGGAGCTCATTTGCAGAAGTTATGGCTGTTCTGGTTTTATTGTTTCCCTCTGTTGTCTTCTCTGCAAAATGAAGGACTCCTAGTGTTGCTGATCTGGGGCATGTGGTAGTACTGCTCTCCGGAGCGGTAGTACTGCAGGCCCTTGCGGTAGTACCGCTCTGTGGGAGCGGTAGTACCGTGGCCTCAGGCCGGGCGCAGCTGCTCGAGCGGTAGTGGGGGCAGATGTAATTTTTTACATCCGCGCCCTACGCGGTAGTACCGCGCCTCGTGCGCGGTAGTACCGTGGGCTCTGGCCAAGCTTAGCAGCATGAGCGGAAGTAGGGGCGGATGTAATTGTTTACATCCGCACCCTACGCGGTAGTACCGCTCTTCGTGTGCGGTAGTACTGTGCCGGAGTTTTGCGCACGTCCTCCCTCAGCGGAAGTAGGTACGGAAGTAATTTTTTACGTCCGTGCTTTCTCTGCGCCTAGTGTTGCCTGCCTTACGGTAGTACCGTAGGGGGCGCGCGGTAGTACCATAGGGGCGCGCGGTAGTACCGCTCCAGTGGTTCTACCGTTCATTGCCCTGCGCAACAGGTCTTCATCTGGCCAGAGCTGCACATGTGGTAGTACCGCAACCTGCAGCGGTAGTACCGCGGCCAACCGCGGTAGTACCGCAGCTCCCTGCGGTAGTACCGCGTCGTGCAGGTTGAGTGAGGGGATAACGGTTGGATTTTCCCCCACCTATAAGAGGGGGTCTTCTTCCCCATTGAACCTTATCCTTTGAGCTCGTGTTCTTCCTCCATTGTTGACCTTCTTCGAGCTTGCTAACTCTCAATCCCTCCATGGATTCTTGCTAGTTTTTGAGGGAAAAGAGAGAGGAGATCTAGATCCACATTTCCACCAATCACTTTCTCCTCTATGTGAGGGGAACCCCTTGGATCTTGATCTTGGAGTTCTTGGTGTTCTCCTTCTTGTTCTTCCTCTCATTTTCCTCCCTAGCATTAGTTGCTTCGGTGGGATTTGAGAGAGAAGGACTTGGGCACTCCGTGTGCCCTTGCCATTGCATTTGGTGCATCGGTTTGAGTTCTTCGCGTAATACGTGGAAGTTACAACTTGAGAAGCTTATTACTCTTGGGTGCTTGGTACCCTTGAGCTTGTTCCTCTTGGGTGCTTGGGCACCCTAGACGGTTGGTGGTGTTCGAAGCTCAATCATTATGGTGTAAAGCTCCGGGCAAGCGTTGGGGTCTCCAATTAGGTTGTGGAGATCGCCCCGAGCAATATGACGGGTTCCGGTGACCGCCCCCAAGGGTTGCCAAAGTGTACGGGTTCGGTGACCGCCCCCAAGGGTTGCCATTTGTACGGGTTCGTGACCGCCCTCAAGGGTCCCTTAGTGGAATCACGGCATCTTGCATTGTGCGAGGGCGTGAGGAGATTATGGTGGCCCTAGTAGCTTCTTGGGGAGCATTGTGCCTCCACACCGCTCCAAACAGAGATTAGCATCCGCAAGGGTGTGAACTTCGGGATACATCATCGTCTCCGCGTGCCTCGGTTATCTCTTACCCGAGCCCTTTACTTATGCACTTTACTTTGTGATAGCCATATTGTTTCTTGTCATATATCTTGCTATCACCTAAGCAGTCTTTCTTGCTTAGCATAAGTTGTTGGTGCACATAGGTGAGCCTAGTTGTTGTAGGTTTTGTGCTTGACAAATTAACCGCTAGGTTTATTCCGCATTTGTTCAAGCCTCAACCGTAATTATTTTAAAGCGCCTATTCACCCCCCTCTAGGCGACATCCACGATCTTTCACCCGCAAAGAATTATTACAGGTTATAGGATGGTAATTGATTGCCGTAAATTAAATAAAGCTACTAAGAAAGATCATTACCCTTTACCTTTTATTGATCAAATGCTAGAAAGACTATCCAAACACACACATTTCTGCTTTCTAGATGGTTATTCTGGTTTCTCTCAAATACCTGTGTTAGCGGGGGATCAATCAAAAACTACTTTTACTTGCCCTTTCGGTACTTTTGCTTATACACGTATGCCTTTTGGTTTATGTAATGCACCTGCTACCATTGAAAGATGCATGATGGCTATATTCTCTAACTTGTGTGAAACGATTTGTGAGGTATTCATGGATGATTTCTCTGTTTATGGATCCTCTTTTGATGACTGCTTGAGCAACCTTGATTGAGTTTTGTAGAGATGCAAAGACACTAGTCTTGTCTTGAATTGGGAAAAGTGCCACTTTATGGTTAATGAAGGCATTGTCCTGGGGCATAAGATTTCTGAGAGAGGTATTGAAGTTGATAAAGCTAAAGTTCATGCTATTGAAAAGATGCCATGTCCCAAGGACATAAAAGGTATAAGAAGTTTCCTTGGTCATGCCGGTTTTTATAGGAGGTTCATTAAGGACTTTTCTAAAATCTCTAGGCCTCTGACTAATTTATTGCAAAAAGATATTCCTTTTGTCTTTGATGATGATTGTGTAGAAGCTTTTGAAATACTTAAGAAAGCTTTGATCACTGCACCTATTGTTCAGCCACCTAATTGGAATTTACCCTTTGAAATTATGTGTGATGCTAGTGATTATGCTGTAGGTGTTGTTCTAGGGCAAAGAGTTGATAAGAACTTGAATGTTATCCAGTATGCTAGTAAAACCCTTGATACTTCCCAAAGAAATTATGCTACTACTGAAAAAGAGTTCTTAGCAGTTGTGCTTGCATGTGATAAGTTTAGACCTTATATTGTTGATTCCAAAGTTACTATTCACACTGATCATGCTGCTATTAAATATCTCATGGAAAAGAAAGATGCTAAGCCTAGACTTATTAGATGGGTTCTCTTGCTCCAAGAATTTGATTTTCATATTATTGATAGAAAGGGAACCGAGAACCCCGTTGCAGACAACTTGTCTAGGTTAGAGAATGTTCTTGATGACCCACTGCCTATTGATGATACCTTTCCTGACGAACAATTAGCGGTCATTAATGCTTCTGGTACTGCTCGTTGGTATGCTGATTATGCTAATTACATTGTTGCTAAATTTATACCACCTAGTTTCACATACCAGCAAAAGAAAAAGTTCTTTTATGATTTAAGACATTACTTCTGGGATGACCCACACCTTTATAAAGAAGGAGTAGATGGTGTTATTAGACGTTGTGTACCTGAGCATGAACAGGAATAGATCCTATGCAAGTGTCACTCTGAAGCATATGGAGGACACCACGCTGGAGATAGAACTGCACATAAGGTATTGCAATCCGATTTTTATTGGCCTACTCTCTTCAAAGATGCTCGTAAGTTTGTCTTATCTTGTGATGAATGTCAAAGAATTGGTAATATTAGTAGACGTCAAGAAATGCCTATGAATTATTCTCTTGGTATTGAACCATTTGATGCTTGGGGCTTTGATTATATGGGACCTTTTCCTACCTCTAATGGTTATACACATATTTTAGTTGCTGTTGATTACATTACTAAGTGGATAGAAGCTATTCCAACTAGTAGTGTTGATCATAACACCTCTATTAAGATGCTTAAAGAAGTTATTTTTCCGAGGTTTGGAGTCCCTAGATATCTTATGACTGATGGTGGTTCACATTTTATTCATGGTGCTTTCCGTAAGATGCTTGCTAAGTATGATGTTAATCATAGAATTGCATCTCCTTATCACCCGCAGTCTAGTGGTCAAGTAGAGTTGAGCAATAGAGAGCTCAAATTAATTTTGCAAAATACTGTGAATAGATCTAGAAAGAATTGGTCCAAAAAACTTCATGATGCATTATGGGCCTATAGAACTGCATACAAAAATCCTATGGGTATGTCTCCGTATAAGATGGTTTATGGAAAAGCATGTCACTTACCTCTAGAACTTGAACATAAAGCATATTGGGCTATTAAAGAGCTCAACTATGACTTCAAACTTGCCGGTGAGAAGAGGTTATTTGATATTAGCTCACTTGATGAATGGAGAACCCAAGCCTATGAGAATGCCAAGCTATTCAAAGAAAAAGTCAAACGCTGGCATGACAAAAGGATACAAAAGCATGAGTTTAACGTAGGTGATTATGTGTTATTATTCAACTCTCGTTTAAGATTTTTTTTGCAGGAAAACTTCTCTCTAAATGGGAAGGTCCTTATGTTATCGAGGAGGTCTATCGTTCCGGTGCCATAAAAATCAACAACTTCGAAGGCACAAGTCCAAGGGTGGTGAATGGTCAAAGAATTAAACATTATATCTCAGGTAACCCTATCAATGTTGAAACTAACATTATTGAGACCGTAACCCTGGAGGAATACATAAGGGACACTTTCCAGAACGTTCCAGACTCCGAAAAGGAATAGGTATGTGGTACGGTAAGTAAACCGACTCCAAAACAATTCTAATGGCAATTTTTATCAATTTTGGAATATTTAAGAATTTTGGAAAGAAAGAAGTAGTCCGCGGGAAGGACACGAGGCCTCCACGAGGGTGGAGGGCGCGCCCACCCTTCCTGGGCGTGCCCCCCTGTCTCGTGGCCACCTTGTGTGCCTCTCGGACTCCGTTTTCTTGCATGTTACGTATTTTGGTTGGTAAAAATTCATTATATAATCTCCCGAAGGCTTTGACCACCGTATCACGCAAATATCCTCTGTTTTCGTTTTGAGCTATTTTTTTGACAGATCTAGAGCATCATGACGTCTCCAAGCGCTTCCAAGGACAAGTTTTTCGATAGGGTTATCAACCCCTATCTCGCGGAGGTGCTGCAACACCCTCAAACCATTGAGATGCATGAGGGGGTGCTGCACATCCGCGATGTGGAGAGACCAATGTGTACCGGAAGCGTGGAGACAAAGCTCGAAGCCATGGAACAACAAGTTTTCAAGTGCCAAGGGATGGTGGAGCGTGGACTCAACGCCAACCAGATGATGATCACGGAGTTCACCAACAACCACAAGCTATATGCCAAGGTCATTGGGGAGACCATCTTCAAGATTCAAGAGAAGATCGAGCACCTCCAAGCCCAGATCTATGACCTACAAAACCAAAACTGTGAGTATGAATATAGATTCAAGAGGATGAGTTTGGCTGTAGATTTAACGATCCCGGAGACTCGATCATCCTTCTATGATGGTCAGCCTATGCCTTGGAAGATGGATGACAAGCCTACATCATCAACAACTCCTACTTCACCACCTCCGAGGACATAATCACATGGGTATGGGCACTCCCCTTGGTAACTGCCAAGCTTGGGGGAGGTGCCCCGGTATCGTATCACCATCACGCTCCTATCTTTACCGTTTTATTTAGTTCGATCCTTCTAGTAGTATCTTGATCTAGTAGATTGAAGTTTTGGTATCAAGTAGTTTTGAATTTTGCTTTGTGATCTCTTTATGTAATTGAGTCCGCGAGCTATCTATAATAAAGATTAGTGTTGAGTCAAGGGCTTTGCTATCTTGCCATGATCTTGAGAAAGTAGAAAGAATAAAAAGAATAAAAGGGTTCATATGGATCTTATGGATAGTAATGACTTCACACATAAAAAGTATGAGGCATAAAAGTTGTTGAGAGTTGACAAACTTAGTTTTGGTCATCGTTGCAATTAATAGGAAGTAATAAGGAAAGAGAGGTTTTCACATACAAATATACTATCTTGGACATCTTTTATGATTGTGAGCACTCATTAAGTATGACATGCTAAAAGAGTTGATGTTGGACAAGGAAGACAACGTAATGGTTTATGTTTTCTCACATCTTAGTTAAAGTATATTGTCATTGATCTTCCCAACATGTTGAGCTTGCCTTTCCCCCTCATGCTAGCCAAATTCCTTGCACTAAGTAGAGATACTACTTGTGCTTCCAAATATCCTTAAACCCAGTTTTGCCATGAGAGTCCACCAGACCTACCTATGGATTGAGTAAGATCCTTCAAGTAAGTTGTCATGTTGCAGGCAATAAAAATCGCTCTTTAAATATATATGACTTATTAGTGCAGAGAAAATAAGCTTTATACGATCTTGTTATGGAAGCAATAAAAGCGACGGACTGCATAATAAAGGTCCATATATAAGTGGCAATATAAAGTGACGTTCTTTTGCATTAAGATTTTGTACATCCAACCCTAAAAGCACATGACAACCTCTACTTCCCTCTGCGAAGGGCCTATCTTTTACTTTATGTTTTTTTACTTTATGCTTGAGTCAAGGTGATCTTCACCTTTCCCTTTTTCATTTTATCCTTTGGCAAGCTCCTCGTGTTTGAAAGATCTTGATATATATATATCCAATTGGATGTAAGTTAGCATGAATTATTATTGTTGACATCACCCAAAGGTGAATACGTTTGGAGGCAACACAATAAGCCCCTATCTTTCTCAGTGTCCGGCTGAAACTCCATAACCACAAGTACTGCGTGAGTGTTAGCAATTGTAGAAGACTATATGATAGTTGAGTATGTGGGCTTGCTGAAAAGCTCTATTCTTGACTCTTTCTGATGTTATGATAAATTGCAATTGCTTCAATGACTGAGATTATAGTTTTTTAGTTCCCAATGAAGTTTCTAAACCATACTTGACATTGTGAATTGATTGTTACTTGAGCATAAGAAATCATATGATAAAATCTATTTATGTTGCTGTTATAAGAATGATCATGATGCCCTCATGTCCATATTTTATTTTTATCGGCACCTCTATCTCTAAACATGTGGACATATTTTTCGATTTTGGCTTCCGCTTGAGGACAAGCGAGGTCTAAGCTTGGGGGAGTTGATACGTCCATTTTGCATCATGCTTTTATATCAATATTTATTGCATTATGGGTTGTTATTACACATTATATCTCAATACTTATGGCTATTCTCTCTTATTTTACAAGGTTTACCATGAAGAAGGGGAATGCCGGCAGCTGGAATTCTGGCTAGAAAGGAGCAAATATTGGAAACCTATTCTACACAGCTCCAAAAATCTTGAAACTCCATGGAAGTTGGTTTTGGAATTAATAAGAATTACTGAGCGAAGAAAATACCAGAGGGGGCCCACACCCTCGCCAGGAGGGTGGGGGCGCGCCCACCCCTACTGGGCGTGGCCCCTGTCTCCTGGCCCCCCTGGTGGCCCTCCGGTGCCCATCTTCTGCTATATGAAGGCTTTTACCCTGGAAAAAATCAGAGGCAAGCTTACGGGATGAAACTCCGCCGCCACGAGGCGGAACCTTAGCGGAACCAATCTAGGGCTCCGGTAGAGCTGTTCTGCCGGAGAAACTTCCCTCCGGGAGGGGGAAATCATCACCATCGTCATCACCAACGATCCTCTCATCGGGAGGGGGTCAATCTCCATCAACATCTTCACCAACACCATCTCCTCTCAAAACCCTAGTTCATCTCTTGTATCTAATCTTGTATCAAAACCACAAATTGGTACCTGTGGGTTGCTAGTAGTGTTGATTACTCCTTGTAGTTGATGCTAATTGGTTTACTTGGTGGAAGATCATATGTTCAGATCCTTAATGCATATTATTAGTCCTCTGATTATGAACATGAATATGCTTTGTGAGTAGTTACGTTTGTTCCTGAGGACATGGGTGAAGTCTTGCTATTAGTAGTCATGTGAATTTGGTATTCGTTCGATATTTTCATGAGATGTATGTTGTCTTTCCTCTAGTGGTGTTATGTGAACGTTGACTACATGATACTTCACCATTATTTGGGCCTAGAGGAAGGCAGTGGGAAGTAATAAGTAGATGATGGGTTGCTAGAGTAACAGAAGCTTAAACCCTAGTTTATGCGTTGCTTCATAAGGGGCTGATTTGGATCCATATGTCCAATGTTGTGGTTAGGTTTACCTTAATACTTCTTTTGTAGTTGCGGATGCTTGCAATATGGGTTAATCATAAGTGGGATGCTTGTCCAAGTAAGGGCAGTACCCAAGCACCGGTCCACCCACATACCAAATTATCAAAGTACCGAACGCAAATCATATGAGCATGATGAAAACTAGCTTGACGATAATTCCCATGTGTCCTCAGGAGCTCTTTTATCATTATAAGAGGCTTGTCCTTTGCTACAAAAAGGATTGGGCCACCTTGCTGCACTTTATTTACTTTCATTGCTTGTTACCCGTTACAATTTATCTTATCACAAAACTATCCGTTACCTACAATTTCAGTGCTTGCAGAGAAAACCTTACTGAAAATCGCTTGTCATTTACTTCTGCTCCTCGTTGGGTTTGACACTCTTACTTATCGAAAGGACTACGATAGATCCCCTATACTTGTGGGTCATCAAGACTTACCACCGTTCCATTTGTTATGACACGTTTCATCATTGTCATATTGCTTTGCATGATCATGTAGTTGACATCGTATTTGTGGCAAAGCCACCTTTATAATTCTTGCATACATGTCACTCTTGATTCATTGCATATCCCGGTACACCGCCGGAGGCATTCACATAGAGTCATATTTGTTCTAAGTATTGAGTTGTAATTTTTGAGTTGTAAGTAAATAAAAGTGTGATGATCATCATTATTAGAGCATTGTCCCAAGTGAGGAAATGATGATGGAGACTATGATTCCCCCACAAGTCGGCATGAGACTCCGAACGAAAAAAAAGAAAAAGAAAGAAAAAAAAAGAGGCCATAAAATAAAGATAAAATGGCCCAAATAAAAAAAATAGAAATAAATAAAAATGAAAGAAAAAGAGAGAAGGGACAATGTTACTATCCTTTTACCACACTTGTGCTTCAAAGTAGCACCATGATCTTCATGATAGAGAGTCTCCTATGTTGTCACTTTCATATACTAGTGGGAATTTTATATTATAGAACTTGGCTTGTATATTCCAATGATGGGCTTCCTCAAAATGCCCTAGGTCTTCGTGAGCAAGCAAGTTGGATGCACATCCACTTAGTTTCTTTTGATGAGCTTTCATACACTTATAGCTCTAGTGCATCCGTTGCATGGCAATCCCTACTCACTCACATTGATATCTATTAATGGGCATCTCCATAGCCCGTTGATACGCCTAGTTGATGTGAGACTATCTTCTCCTTTTTGCCTTCTCCACAACCACCATTCTATTCCACATATAGTGCTATGTCCATGGCTCACGCTCATGTATTGCATGAAGATTGAAAAAGTTTGAGAACATCAAAAGTATGAAACAATTGCTTGGCTTGTCATCGGGGTTGTGCATGATTTAAATATTTTGTGTGATGAAGATAGAGCATAGCCAGACTATATGATTTTGTTGGGATAACTTTCTTTAGCCGTGTTATTTTGAGAAGACATGATTGCTTTGTTAGTATGTTTGAAGTATTATTATTTTCATGTCAATATTAAACTTTTTTCTTGAATCATTTGGATCTGAACATTCATGCCACAATAAATAGAATTACATTGAGAATTATGCTAGGTAGCATTCCACATCAAAAATTCTGTTTTTATCATTTACCCACTCGAGGACGAGCTGGAATTAAGCTTGGGGATGCTTGATACGTCTCCAACGTATCTATAACTTTTGATTGTTCCATGCTATTATATTACCCGTTTTGGATGTTTATGGGCTTTACTTTACACTTTTATATCATTTTTGGAACTAACCTACTAACCGGAGGCCCGGCCTGAATTGCTGTTTTTTTTTGCCTATTTTAGTGTTTCGAAGGAAAGGAATATCAAACAAAGTCCAAATGGAATGTAACCTTTGGGAGCAATCTTTTTGGAACAAACGCAATCCAGGAGACTTGGAGTGGACGTCAAGAAGTAACCGAGGCAGCCACGAGGGTGCCAGGCGCGCCCCCCACCCTCGTGGGCCCCTCGTGGCTCCCCTCACCTACCTCCTTCGCCTATATATATCCACATACCCCGAAAACATACACGAGCACCACGAAAAACTATTTCCACCGCCGCAACCTTATGTATCGGCGAGATCCCATCTTGGAGCCTTCGCCGACGCTCCGCCGGAGGGGGAATCGACCATGGAGGGCCTCTACATTATCTCCAAGGCCTCTCTGATGAGTTGTGAGTAGTTTACCACAGACCTTCGGGTCCATAGTTATTAGCTAGATGGCTTCTTCTCTCTCTTTGAATCTCAATACAAAGTTCTCCTCGATCTTCTTGGAGATCTATTCGATGTAACTCTTTTTGCGGTGTGTTGTCGAGATCCGATGAATTGTGGGCTTATGATCAGGTTTATCTATGAGAAATATTTGAATCTCCTCTGAATTCTTTTATGTATGATTGGTTATCTTTGCAAGTCTCTTCGAATTATCAGTTTGGTTTGGCCTACTAGATTGATCTTTCTTGCAATGGGAGAAGTGCTTAGCTTTGGGTTCAATCTTGCGGTGTCCTTTCCTAGTGCAGCAGGGGCAACAAGGCACGTATTGTATTGTTGCCATCGAGGAAAAAAAGATGGGGTTTATATCTTATTGCATGAGTTTATCCCTCTACATCATGTCATCTTTCTTAATGCGTTACTCTGTTCTTCATGAACTTAATACGCTAGATGCAGGCAGGAGTCGGTCGATGTGTGGAGTAATAGTAGTAGATGCAGGCAGGAGTCAGTCTACTTGTCACGGACGTGATGCCTATATACATGATCATGCCTAGATAATCTCATAACTATGCACTTTTCTATCAATTGCTCGATAGTAATTTGTTCACCCACCATAATACTTATGCTATCTCGAGAGAAGCCACTAGTGAATCCTATGGCCCCCGGGTCTATCTTTTATCATATAAGTTTCCCATCTACTTTTATTTGCATCTTTTACTTTCCAATCTATATCATAAAAATACCAAAAATATTTATCTTATCTTATTATCTCTATCAGATCTCACTTTCGCAAGTTACCGTGAAGGGATTGACAACCCATTTATCGCGTTGGTTGCGAGGTTCTTGTTTGTTTGTGTAGGTGCGTGGGACTTTTGAGGAGCCTCCTACTGGATTGATACCTTGGTTCTCAGAAACTGAGGGAAATACTTACGCTATTTTGCTGCATCACCCTTTCCTCTTTAAGGGAAAACCAACACAGTGCTCAAGAGGTAGCAACCACCACCACAAAATCCTTCTAAAATTGGCATTGTCTAATCATTTTTATGTACTTCAACTACTAATAATATTTCACCAAAATAATACATTATAATCTGGGGTTGTTGTATTTCAAAGGTTTGTCCCCAATCCACCAGTCTTCCCCAAATCTTACATTTTCACCATCTCCCACAAAAATTTACACATAGAGAAGAAATGGTCTGTATGTTTAGGTAAGCCACCCCGGAACTAGGAATCACCCAATTTAGATTTGATTCCAGTTATACATTTCTGTCCTATATACTTCTGAGAATAGATTGCCATAATCCTTCTGAATTATAAATTTTCCACCACCATTTACACATCAATGCTTGATTCATTAAAGCAAGATTTTGAACACCAACACCCCCAAGGTTTTTTGGCAAACAAACATTATACCATGTTACTTGGTGACATTTCTTTTTGTTAGTTTCTTCCTACCACAACAATCCAGCTCTAAAAAAATTCATATGTTTTTAACCCCTATAGGTAACCCATATAAATACATAATTTGGGATAGCAAACACGGATGATTGCAACATAGTGACCATATCACCACTTGATAACAATCTACCTTGCCAGCTACTGCACTTCTTCTCTATTTTATCCTCGGGATTTTCCAATGTTTGTTTCTAATTATTGTTTCATCAATATGCACGACTAGGTACCTCATAGGAAGACATCCAATAAGACAAGTGAGAATTTCAGTAAATCCAGTAGTTTTATTGACTGCATCACTAAAAATAAACAACTCACTCATGCAAAAATGAATTTTCAAACTAGACATCTATTCAAACAAGAATTAAAAAAAACACGAGCACCATCATAATCATCTTGCAAAGAGAAAGATGGTGTCATATGCATATTTTAACATATTAGCATCATTTTCAACATCCTCATCAAGTAATCCCTTAACTAATCCACCTCTATTGGATCATGTATGCTTGTCAATTTATTGCATTACCCACTTAGGATTCGAAGTTTGTATCACTACAAAAAAAGACACATCCATGACATTTTGGGCCGAACGAAAAAAAATATGTCATACTTATGACACTTTTATGACGATAATTGTGACAAAACCCGGTATCATCATAGATGTGGTGGGCTCCTACTTCTATGTCAAAAAATCATGACAGAAAATGGGCTTTTCATCCTGGGCGGGCCGGAGATGCAGCTGCATGACATTCTTTGGGCCGTCCATGACAGAGAAAACCGTGGTAGAAGCGAGGGCGAGGAAAATTTCAGGGAGTTCCCGGTTACGGTGGGTGGTCGGGGGCCGAGTGATGCGCGTTTCTCTCATACACGTACGTGCGTGTGTGTGAGGCGTTGGCTCTAACTGAACCCGAGCGAGGCGTTGGGCTCTAACTGAACCCGAGCGATTGCACTGCAGGCTACGCGTTACTGAACCCGAGCGATCGATCGATGGCTGTTAACTGAACCCGATCGAGCGATTCCTTCACTACTGCTGCTAACTGAAGACGATCGATGCTGCCTCTCTGGATGAACAGTGAGCGTTGCGGGGGGGGGGGGGGGTGGATGAACAGTGAGCGGTGGTGTTGCCTCTGGATGAACAGGACCCCGTGGTGTGGAGGGCTGGATGAACGGGACAACCCCGTGGAGGGCTGGATGAACAGTAGACGGTGGAGGGATGCCTGTGGAGGGGTGGTTGAACAGTAGCCGGTGGAGTAGCGCGTGGTGGAGGCTGGATGAACAGGAGCCTGTGGAGGTTGGAGGAGGTCGACGGTAGCCCGTGGAGGCTGGAGGAGGTTGACGGTGGAGATGAACAGTATCCTGTGGAGTCCTGTTTTGTGGTACGCCACACCCCTCCCGATGAACAGGACCCCCGTTTTGACCGTAGCGCTCCAACACAAGTCCGTTTCATCCATTTTGCGGTACGTCACACCCCTCCCGATCAACAGGACCCCCGTTTCGACCGTAGGAGGTCCGTTTCCTCTGTTTTGCGGTACGCCAGACCCCTCCCGATGAACAAGATCCTATTTCGAACGTGGCCGGTCGAACACAAGGCCGTTTCCTCTGTTCTGTGGTACGCCAGGCCTCGTTTCCATCGCCTGTTCTGTCCAAGCCCTCCCGATGAACACGACGACACATTCCGTTCGGACCCAGCCGGTTGGCTCCCTATGAAAACGACGACGACGCTGTTTCTCCGTTCCGACCCAGCTATGTACACGAGCCTTGGCCGTACGTATGCGCGAGTAGGCGTTCGAGACCCCGCCCGTATGTACACATATGTGGCCGTATTTTCTTTCTTGCACACTGGCCGTTGTACGTATGTGTACATGCTACGTGCGCGCCTCTACTACGACACGTACGCGCCTCTACTACGACACGGTGCGCGCCTCTACTACGACACATGTGCGCCTCTACATCGACCAGTATGTACGTACACGTTCGCAACCAGAATGACAACGATATGTACGCTTCGACCAGGTGGGTCCCGACTGTCAGGCAATTCCTTGCGTGCGAAGATGTAGCTGGGTCCCAGTAGTCAGGGGCGAATCATTTTTTTTGCCCGGATGCACTTTCTTGCATGCGAAGATGTAGATAGTGGGTCCCAGCAGTCTGGGGGAAACGTTTTTTTGTGAAATACGGTGGCCCGTCCGGTGGGTCCCGGCTGTCAGGTGGAGGAATAAATTTTTTGCGCGTAATAAGGAGGCACTGTTGGGGAACGTAGTAATTTCAAAAAATTTCCTACGCACACGCAAGATCATGGTGATGCATAGCAACGAGAGGGGAGAGTGTTGTCTACGTACCCTCGTAGACCGAAGTGGAAGCGATCACAACGTAGAGGAAGTAGTCGTACGTTCTCCTCGCGATCCAACCGATCCCAGCGCCGTTACTCCGGCGCCTCCGAGTTCTTGACACACGTACAGCTCAGTGACGCTCCTCGGGCTCCGATCCAGCAAAGCTCCGGGGAGAGAGAGTTCCGTCAGCACGACGGCGTGGTGACGATCTTGATGTTCTACCGACGCAGGGCTTCGCCTAAGCACCGCTACGATATGACCGAGGTGGATTATGGTGGAGGGGGGCACCGCACACGGCTAAGGAACGATCTCAAGGATCAACTTGTGTGTTCTAGGGTGCCCCCCTGCCCCCGTATATAAAGGAGCAAGGGGGAGGGCCGGCCGGCCCTAGGAGGCGCGCCAAGGGAGGGGGAGTCCTCCTCCTAGTGGGAGTAGGACTCCCCTTTCCTAGTCCAACTAGGAAGGAGGAAGGGGGAAGGAAGGAGAGGGAGAGGGAGAGGGAAAGGGGGGCCGCGCCCCCCCTCCTTGTCCTATTCGGACTCCCCATGGGGGGGGGGGCGCACCACCTCCTGGCGCAGCCCTCTCTCTCCCCTCTTGGCCCATTAAGGCCCATTACTTCCCCGGGGGGTTCCGGTAACCCCTCCGGCACTCCGGTTTTCTCCGGAAACTTCCGGAACCTTTCCGGTGTCCGAATATAGCCGTCCAATATATCAATATTTATGTCTCGACCATTTCGAGACTCCTCGTCATGTCCGTGATCATATCCGGGACTCCGAACTCCTTCGGTACATCAAAATACACAAACTCATAATATAACCATCATCGAAACCTTAAGCGTGCGGACCCTACGGTTCGAGAACAATGTAGACATGACCGAGACACGTCTCCGGTCAATAACCAATAGCGGGACCTGGATGCCCATATTGGCTCCTACATATTCTACGAAGATCTTTATCGGTCAGACCGCATAACAACATACGTTGTTCCCTTTGTCATCGGTATGTTACTTGCCCGAGATTCGATCGTCGGTATCCAATACCTAGTTCAATCTTGTTACCGGCAAGTCTCTTTACTCGTTCCGTAATACATCATCTCACAGCTAACTCATTAGTTGTAATGCTTGCAAGGCTTAAGTGATGTGTATTACCGAGAGGGCCCAGAGATACCTCTCCGACAATCGGAGTGACAAATCCTAATCTCGAAATACGCCAACCCAACATCTGCCTTTAGAGACACCTGTAGTACTCCTTTATAATCACCCAGTTACGTTGTGACGTTTGGTAGTACCCAAAGTGTTCCTCCGATAAACGGGAGTTGCATAATCTCATAGTTATAGGAACATGTATAAGTCATGGATAAAAGCAATAGCAACATACTAAACGATCGGGTGCTAAGCTAATGGAATGGGTCATGTCAATCAGATCATTCAACTAATGATGTGACCTTGTTAATCAAATGACAACTCCTTTGTCTATGGTTAGGAAACTTAACCATCTTTGATTAACAAGCTAGTCTAGTAGAGGCATACTAGTGACACTCTGTTTGTCTATGTATTCACACATGTATTATGTTTCCGGTTAATACAATTCTAGCATGAATAATAAACATTTATCATGAAATAAGGAAATAAATAATAACTTTATTATTGCCTCTAGGGCATATTTCCTTCAGTCTCCCACTTGCACTAGAGTCAATAATCTAGATTACATAGTAATGATTCTGACACCCATGGAGTCTTGGTGCTGATCATGTTTTGCTCATGGAAGAGGCTTAGTCAACGGGTTTGCTACATTCAGATCCGTATGTATCTTGCAAATCTCTATGTCTCCCACCTGGACCAAGTCCCGGATGGAATTGAAGCGTCTCTTGATGTGTTTGGTTCTCTTGTGAAATCTGGATTCCTTCGCTAAAGCAATTGCTCCAGTATTGTCACAAAAGATTTTCATTGGACCCGATGCACTAGGTATGACACCTAGATCGGATATGAACTCCTTCATCCAGACTCCTTCATTAGCTGCTTCCGAAGCTGCTATGTACTCCGCTTCACATGTAGATCCCGCTACGACGCTTTGTTTAGAACTGCACCAACTGACAGCTCCTCCGTTTAGTGTAAATACGTATCCGGTCTGCGATTTAGAATCGTCTGGATCAGTGTCAAAGCTTGCATCAACGTAACCGCTTACGATGAGCTCTTTGTCACCTCCATATACGAGAAACATATCCTTAGTCGTTTTCAGGTATTTCAGGATGTTCTTGACCGCTGTCCAGTGATCCACTCCTGGATTACTTTGGTACCTCCCTGCTAAGCTTATAGCAAGGCACACATCAGGTCTGGTACACAGCATTGCATACATGATAGAGCCTATGGCTGAGGCATAGGGAACATCTTTCATTTTCTCTCTATCTTCTGCGGTGGTCGGGCATTGAGTCTTACTCAACTTCACACAACACAGGCAAGAACCCTTTCTTTGCTTGATCCATTTTGAACTTCTTTAAAATTTTGTCAAGGTATGTGCTTTGTGAAAGTCCAATTAAGCGTCTTGATCTATCTCTATAGATTTTGATGCCCAATATGTAAGCAGCTTCACCGAGGTCCTTCATTGAAAAACTCTTATTCAAGTATCCCTTTATGCTATCCAGAAATTCTATATCATTTCCGATTAGTAATATGTCATCTACATATAATATCAGAAATGCTACAGAGCTCCCACTCACTTTCTTGTAAATATAGGCTTCTCCAAAAGTCTGTATAAACCCAAATGCTTTGATCACACTATCAAAGTGTTTATTCCAACTCCGAGATGCTTGCACCAGTCCATAAATGGATCGCTGGAGCTTGCACACTTTGTTAGCTCCCTTTGGATCGATAAAACCTTCTGGTTGCATCATATACAACTCTTCTTCCAGAAATCCATTCAGGAATGCAGTCTTTACATCCATTTGCCAAATTTCATAATCATAAAATGCGGCAATTGCTAACATGATTCGGACAGACTTAAGCATCGCTACGGGTGAGAAGGTCTCATCGTAGTCAAGCCCTTGAACTTGTCGAAAACCCTTTGCGACAAGTCGAGCTTTGTAGACAGTAATATTACCGTCAGCGTCAGTCTTCTTCTTGAAGATCCACTTGTTTTCTATTGCTTGCCGACCCTCGGGCAAGTCAACCAAAGTCCACACTTTGTTTTCATACATGGATCCCATCTCAGATTTCATGGCCTCAAGCCATTTTGCGGAATCTGGGCTCACCATCGCTTCTTCATAGTTCGTAGGTTCATCATGATCTAGTAGCATGACTTCCAGAACAGGATTACCGTACCACTCTGGTGCGGATCTTACTCTGGTTGATCTACGAGGTTCTGTAGTAACTTGATCTGAAGTTTCATGATCAACATCATCAACTTCCTCACTATTTGGTGTAGATGTCGCAGAAACCGGTTTCTGTGATAAACTACTTTCAAATAAGGGAGAAGGTATAGTTACCTCATCAAGTTCTACTTTCCTCCCACTCACTTCTTTCGAGAGAAACTCCTTTTCTAGAAAGGATCCATTCTTAGCAACAAATGTCTTGCCTTCGGATCTGTGATAGAAGGTGTACCCAACTGTCTCCTTTGGGTATCCTATGAAGACACATTTCTCCGATTTGGGTTCGAGCTTATCAGGTTGAAGTTTTTTCACATAAGCATCGCATCCCCAAACTTTAAGAAACGACAACTTTGGTTTCTTGCTAAACCATAGTTCATAAGGTGTCGTCTCAATGGATTTTGACGGTGTTCTATTCAGCGTGAATGCGGCCGTCTCAAGAGCATAACCCCAAAACGATAGCGGTAAATCTGTAAGAGACATCATAGATCGCACCATATCTAGTAAAGTGCGATTACGACGTTCGGACACACCATTACGTTGTGGTGTTCCAGGTGGCGTGAGTTGCGAAACTATTCCGCATTGTTTCAAATGTAGACCAAACTCGTAACTCAAATATTCACCTCCACGATCAGATCGTAGAAATTTTATTTTCTTATTACGATGATTTTCAACTTCACTCTGAAATTCTTTGAACTTTTCAAATGTTTCAGACTTGTGTTTCATTAAGTAGATATACCCATATCTGCTTAAATCATCTGTGAAGGTGAGAAAATAACGATATCCGCCACGAGCCTCAACATTCATCGGACCACATACATCTGTATGTATGATTTCCAACAAATCTGTTGCTCTCTCCATAGTACCGGAGAACAGGGTTTTAGTCATCTTGCCCATGAGGCACGGTTCGCAAGTGCCAAGTGATTCATAATCAAGTGACTCCAAAAGTCCATCAGTATGGAGTTTCTTCATGCGCTTTATACCGATATGACCTAAACGGCAGTGCCACAAATAAGTTGCACTATCATTATCAACTCTGCATCTTTTGGCTTCAACATTATGAATATGTGTATCACTACTATCGAGATTCATCAAAAATAGACCACTCTTCAAAGGTGCATGACCATAAAAGATATTACTCATATAAATAGAACAACCATTATTCTCTGATTTAAATGAATAACCATCTCGCATCAAACAAGATCCAGATATAATGTTCATGCTCAACGCAGGCACCAAATAACAATTATTTAGGTCTAAAACTAATCCTGAAGGTAGATGTAGAGGTAGCGTGCCGACCGCGATCACATCGACTTTGGAACCATTTCCCACGCGCATCGTCACCTCGTCCTTTGCCAGTGTTCGCTTAATCCGTAGTTCCTGTTTCGAGTTGCAAATATTAGCAACAGAACCAGTATCAAATACCCAGGTGCTACTGCGAGCTCTAGTAAGGTACACATCAATAACATGTATATCACATATACCTTTGTTCACCTTGCCATCCTTCTTATCCGCCAAATACTTGGGGCAGTTCCGCTTCCAGTGACCAGTCTGCTTGCAGTAGAAGCACTTAGTTTCAGGTTTAGGTCCAGACTTGGGTTTCTTCTCCTGAGCAGCAACTTGCTTGCTGTTCTTCTTGAAGTTCCCCTTCTTCTTCCCTTTGCCTTTCTTCTTGAAACTAGTGGTCTTATTGACCATCAACACTTGATGCTCCTTCTTGATTTCTACCTCCGCAGCCTTTAGCATTGCGAAGAGCTCGGGCATAGTCTTTACTAATCCTTGCATATTATAGTTCATCACGAAGCCTTTGTAGCTTGGTGGCAGTGATTGAAGAATTCTTTCAATGACACAATCATCCGGAAGATTAACTCCCAGTTGAGTCAAGTGATTGTAATACCCAGACATTCTAAGTATGTGCTCACTGACAGACCCATTCTCTTCCATCTTGCAGCTATAGAACTTATTGGAGACTTCATATCTCTCAATCCGGGCATTCTGTTGGAATATCAACTTCAACTCCTGGAACATCTCATATGCTCCATGACGTTCAAAACGTCGTTGAAGACCCGGTTCTAAGCCGTAAAGCATGGCACACTGAACTATAGAGTAGTCATCAGCTTTGCTCTGCCAGACGTTCTTAACGTCGTCAGTTGCATCAACAGCAGGCCTGGCACCCAGCGGTGCATCCAGGACGTAACTCTTCTGTGCAGCAATGAGGATAATCCTCAGGTTACGGACCCAGTCCGTGTAATTGCTACCATCATCTTTCAACTTTGCTTTATCAAGGAACGCATTAAAATTCAACGGAACAACAGCACGAGCCATCTATCTACAAACAAACATAGACAAGCAAGATACTATCAGGTACTAAGTTCATGATAAATTTAAGTTCAATTAATCATATTACTTAAGAACTCCCACTTAGACAAACATCTCTTTAGTCATCTAAGTGATCACGTGATCCAAATCAACTAAACCATAACCGATCATCACGTGAGATGGAGTAGTTTTCAATGGTGAACATCTTATGTTGATCATATCTACTATATGATTCACACTCGACCTTTCGGTCTCCGTGTTCCGAGGCCATATCTGCATATGCTAGGCTCGTCAAGTATAACCTGAGTATTCTGCGTGTGCAAAACTGGCTTGCACCCGTTGTAGATGGACGTAGAGCTTATCACACCCGATCATCACGTGGTGTCTCGGCACGACGAACTTTGGCAACGGTGCATACTCAGGGAGAACACTACTTGATAATTTTAATGAGAGATCATCTTAAAATGCTACCGTCAATCAAGCAAAATAAGATGCATAAAGGATAAACATCACATGCAATCTATATAAGTGATATGATATGGCCATCATTATCTTGTGCTTGTGATCCCCATCTCCGAAGCACCGTCGTGATCACCATCGTCACCGGCGCGACACCTTGATCTCCATCGTAGCATCATTGTCGTTTACGCCATCTATTGCTTTTACGACTATCGCTACCGCTTAGTGATAAAGTAAAGCAATTACAGGGCGTTTGCATTTCATACAATAAAGCGACAACCATATGGCTCCAGCCAGTTGCCGATAACTTCGGTTACAAAACATGATCATCTCATACAATAAAATATAGCATCACGTCTTGACCATATCACATCACAACATGCCCTGCAAAAACAAGTTAGACGTCCTCTACTTTGTTGTTGCAAATTTTACGTGGCTGCTACGGGCTTAAGCAAGAACCAATCTCACCTACGCATCAAAACCACAACGATACTTCGTCAAATAGACTCCGTTTTAACCTTCTCAAGGACCGGGCGTAGCCACACTCGGTTCAACTAAAGTGAGAGAGACAGACACCCGCCAGCCACCTTTAAGCATGAGTGCTCGTAACGGTGAAACCAGTCTCGCGTAAGCGTACGCGTAATGTCGGTCCGGGCCGCTTCATCTCACAATACCGCCGAACCAAAGTATGACATGCTGGTAGGCAGTATGACTTGTATCGTCCACAACTCACTTGTGTTCTACTCGTGCAAAACATCAAACCATAAAAACCTAGGCTCTGATACCACTGTTGGGGAACGTAGTAATTTCAAAAAATTTCCTACGCACACGCAAGATCATGGTGATGCATAGCAACGAGAGGGGAGAGTTTTGTCTACGTACCCTCGTAGACCGAAGCGGAAGCAATCACAACGTAGAGGAAGTAGTCGTACGTTCTCCTCGCGATCCAACCGATCCCAGCGCCGTTACTCCGGCGCCTCCGAGTTCTTGACACACGTACAGCTCGGTGACGCTCCTCGGGCTCCGATCCAGCAAAGCTCCGGGGAGAGAGAGTTCCGTCAGCACGACGGCGTGGTGACGATCTTGATGTTCTACCGACGCAGGGCTTCGCCTAAGCATCGCTACGATATGACCGAGGTGGATTATGGTGGAGGGGGGCACCGCACACGGCTAAGGAACGATCTCAAGGATCAACTTGTGTGTTCTAGGGTGCCCCCCTGCCCCCGTATATAAAGGAGCAAGGGGGAGGGCCGGCCGGCCCTAGGAGGCGCGCCAAGGGAGGGGGAGTCCTCCTCCTAGTGGGAGTAGGACTCCCCTTTCCTAGTCCAACTAGGAAGGAGGAAGGGGGAAGGAAGGAGAGGAAGAGGGAGAGGGAAAGGGGGGCCGCGTCCCCCTCCTTGTCCTATTCGGACTCCCCATGGGGGGGCGCGCGCCACCTCCTGGCGCAACCCTCTCTCTCCCCTCTTGGCCCATTAAGGCCCATTACTTCCCCGTGGGGTTCCGGTAACCCCTCCGGCACTCCGGTTTTCTCCGGAAACTTCCGGAACCTTTCCGGTGTCCGAATATAGCCGTCCAATATATCAATCTTTATGTCTCGACCATTTCGAGACTCCTCGTCATGTCCGTGATCATATCCGGGACTCCGAACTCCTTTGGTACATCAAAATACACAAACTCATAATATAACCGTCATCGAAACCTTAAGCGTGTGGACCCTACGGTTCGAGAACAATGTAGACATGACCGAGACACGTCTCCGGTCAATAACCAATAGCGGGACCTGGATGCCCATATTGGCTCCTACATATTCTACGAAGATCTTTATCGGTCAGACCGCATAACAACATACGTTGTTCCCTTTGTCATCGGTATGTTACTTGCCCGAGATTCGATCGTCGGTATCCAATACCTAGTTCAATCTTGTTACCGGCAAGTCTCTTTACTCATTCCGTAATACATCATCTCACAGCTAACTCATTAGTTGTAATGCTTGCAAGGCTTAAGTGATGTGTATTACCGAGAGGGCCCAGAGATACCTCTCCGACAATCGGAGTGACAAATCCTAATCTCGAAATACGCCAACCCAACATCTGCCTTTAGAGACACCTGTAGTACTCCTTTATAATCACCCAGTTATGTTGTGACGTTTGGTAGTACCCAAAGTGTTCCTACGGTAAACGGGAGTTGCATAATCTCATAGTTATAGGAACATGTATAAGTCATGGATAAAAGCAATAGCAACATACTAAACGATCGGGTGCTAAGCTAATGGAATGGGTCATGTCAATCAGATCATTCAACTAATGATGTGACCTTGTTAATCAAATGACAACTCCTTTGTCTATGGTTAGGAAACTTAACCATCTTTGATTAACAAGCTAGTCTAGTAGAGGCATACTAGTGACACTCTGTTTGTCTATGTATTCACACATGTATTATGTTTCCGGTTAATACAATTCTAGCATGAATAATAAACATTTATAATGAAATAAGGAAATAAATAATAACTTTATTATTGCCTCTAGGGCATATTTCCTTCAGGCACTTCCTTGCTGCGGCCGTGGACCCAGCTGTCAGCCTCTCCACATATAGTCCACGTCCGATGGAAGCCGTTCCTTGACCACGTTGAACACGCCGCGCCGAGAGCACCAGGGCGGTGGACGACAGCGAGGCCTAGGAAGGGGACGACGCTGATCCGGGGAAGACGTGGTAGTGGATGCCCACGCATAGAGGAGTACGAGGGTTCACTGGTTCGCTGCGGTGTGAGGCTGCCGTTGCCGCAGAATAACAGGGGTGTGGGTGAGTAGAGGGATGGCCTGGCCAGCGATGGGAGTTGTAGGGGGCGGTGAGGCCTCCGCCGCATCGCAGCCGGCCATGGGAGGCAGGAGCACGAGGCATGACCGGCGCTGGTTTGGGCGGCTGGAGCAAGAAGACCAGAGGTTGAAGAAGCACTACGGCCGTTGGATGGACATTGTACGGTCACTGGAGCTAGAATCGTGCATATTGACTAAGTTAACAAAGCCCTCCGTCCCCGTCAACTTAGTAGGCCCACAAGTCAGCCTGCCACTATACTGGGTCCCAGCTAACACGGGGAATATTCATTTTTGTGTGTGTAATAAGGAGGCACTTCCTTGCGTGCGAAGATATAGCTGGTGGGTCCGAGCTGTCAGCGACGGTAACGTTTTTTTTGCGAAATACAGAGGCCCTTTCTGTGGGTCCCTGATGTCAGGTGGAGGAATCATTATTTTGCGCGTAATAAGGAGGCATTTCCTTGCGTGCGGCCGTGGACCCAGCTGCCGGCCTCTCCACGTACAGTCCACTTCAGATGCATGTCGGTCGTTGACCACATTGACCAGGCCGCGCCGAGAGCACCAGGGCGGTGGACGACGGCGAGGCTTGGGAAGGGAACGACATGGAGGCGGGGAAGACTCGACAGTTGTTTCCCACGCGGAGGGGAGTACGATTGTACGAGGGTTTACTGGTTCGTCTACCGTCGCCAGAGAATAACAGCAGGTGTGGGTGAGTAGAGGGATGGCTAGGCCAGCGATGGGAGTACAATGGGGCGGTGAGGCCTGCGCGGCAGCACAGCCGACCGCGGGGAGGAGGGAGCTGGCAGTCCCGCCGACGCTTGTTTGAGCGGCTGGAGCAGGAAGAGCAGAGATTGAAGAAGCACGACGACCGTTGGATGGACATCCAACAGTCACTGCTTGTGCGTCAACCGTTTTTTTAAGAAAGCCTCAAATCTATGGAAAACAACATACAATCCATCTGCCATTATTTCTAATAATTTACAGCCCATTTGCTAATTCTTAAGGTTTTTCTTGAGCCCATATTCTTTTTGTTAGCATTACAGCCCATATTGTGGCCACGGTTAAAAAATTATACAAAATTTTGCATATTTCGGTGCGGTCCGAACTGTTTTTAATCCCGAAATTTCGACTCACATTCAAACTGATTTTAAAAATAAATGTATATCAATATAAAATCCAACAAATTCTCCACGCATAAAAATTAATGTAATTTAAAATCTCGAAATGAAAAAAAGATGTTTGAAACTAATTGCCAGTTTGATGTGTTTTAAAAATGTACAACCCATTTCTCATTACTCATGGACCACTTTCTCGGCCAGCCGAATGAAAGCTCTCCTCGTCTTGAAAGATTTACAGCCCAACAGGCGTGACAAAGCGACTTACTTGGCAAATCACAAAAAAAAACTGGGCTGTGGCCATGGACGCAGCTGTCGGCCTCTCCACGTACAGTACTCTTCCGATGGAATGTCATTGACCACATTGACCACGCCGCACCGAGAGCACCAAGGCGGTGGACGACGACGAGGCCTAGGAAGGGGACGACATGGAGCCGGGGAAGACGCGGCAATGGATGCCCATGCGGAGAGGAGTATGTGGGTTCACTGGTTTGGCTGCGGTGTGAGGCTGCCGTTGCCGCATGGCCTGGCTAGCGGTGGGAGTAGTAGGGGCGATGAGGCCTCAACGCAACACAGCCGGCCACTGGAGGCAGGAGCAGGCGGTCTCCCCGGTGCTGGTTTGGGCGGCTGGTGCAAGAAGAGCAGCGATTGAAGAAGCAGCAAAACCGTTTGAATCAAATCCAACGGTTACTGCTGCTAGAATCGTTTGTTGGCTAAGTTGACAAGCCCTGCGTACGTGTCAACTTAGTAGGCCCACGGGTCAGCCTCCCAACCGGTGCGCCCCAGATGTCAGTGGGAGGAATCATTTTTTTACGTAATAAGGAGGCAGTTGATTGCGTGCGGCCAGGCCAGCGGAGGGAGTAGGGTGGGTCGGGGAAGCCTGTGTGGCATCACAGCGGGCCACAAGAGAAGGGAGCAGGCAGTCCCGTCGGCGCTAGTTTAGGCGGCTGGAGTAGGAAGATCAGAGATTGAAGAAGCACGTCGGCCGTTGGATGGACATCCAACAGTCACTGCTGCTAGAATCGTGTGTCCACTGACAAAGCCTTGCGTAAACAAGTCAGCCTCGAAATCTGTGGCGTGAACAGCCAATTTGATATTATTTTTATAATTTTTACTCATTTTCTAATTCATATGGAATTTATTGCAGCCCGTTTTCCATTTTTAGAATTGCTGGCCATTTTCTGGTCAGTACCAGGGTAAAAAAATTAACAAAATATGTGGGAAATTTTGAAAATTCATAAATTTTTGCTGGGGAACGAAATATTCTTAATCCAAAAATTAATAGCCATACTAAAACAAATTTAAAAATAAATTAGTACTATGTCATGTTAAATCCAATGAAATGCGTATAAGATATCAGTAAAGAACAAAAACAAAAAAAAGAAACTAATATCCCATTTGCTATAATTTTTTTGGAATTTTCAACCCCTTTTGATATTACTTTTAACAGACATTGACCATACTCTTTGGCCAGGACGGAATGCATCCCTCCTCGTCTTGAAAGATTTGCAGCCCAGTAATTCGGAGAAAACAAATAGGCCTAGCTTGGGTAGTCTTCAAAAAGAAATACTGGGCTACCTATTTTCCCAAAGAACTGGTGCATGAGCATTTAGCTTTATTTATTTATTTACTTATTTATGTTTAGGGGACCATGAGCATGAACCTGGGCCGGATTCATGTGAGAGCCTCCCTTCCAGTTAATTATGGGCTTCTCTATTTCGCCTTCATCAATGGGTTGCATGTTATCAACAAGTGGAAAATGTGTTCCGTACGAAAAATAGTATGCGCTACGTACGGTACGGGGCACTAAAGGATCGAACCGTGCGACAACTTCCAAAACATTGTGTTTGTCATTCTAACAACACATTTATTCAACCAACAGACGAAATATACTACTGATTGTACATTGAAAACAGCTGCAGCAGCAACCAGGTCTGGGGGTGCAACAGAAGCAGTAAGCAGGCCAGAAGAGTGAAGACGCGGCTCTCTCTTCCAAACCAAACATCAGCCATCATTACAAAAGGGCTACCAAAAAAGAACAAGTGTATGCATCAAACTAAATAAAGATCCTACTACACCAAGTGTACACATCTAACTAACTGGCTCAATTAGATGTTACTATTTATTAAGCTGTGAAGATTGGCTGACGGCTTGAACCAGATGGGTGCCTGACGGGGGAAACTCCAGCCAGCAGGTCGAAGTCTGATACTTGCGACCCTCTCTCCTACTTTGGGTTGCAGAGCGTGGCGGCACATATCAGGGTATGGTGCATGCAAAGATGCATGGTACACTGTGTACACACAGTTTTGCCTGATGAACAAAACCGTGCTGCCATCATGATCCTTGCTGTCGGTTATCTCCTGGTTAATCGGATAATTCAGTCCGACAAATAGAGAGCGTGTACCAAGGCTACTTATCAGCCTCCAGTCAAAAATTCCTGAAGGCCCAGAGAAGCTGGGATCCTGCTCAATGACCTTGCAGTGACTGTGATTGTATTCCGCGAAACAACACGTCCGATACGTGCGAACGATCATCAATCGTTCGCTGTCGTCTGATCGAGCCAGGAACCACCTGCAACTGCCATGCCGCTTTTCTTTGAAAGGTTCTGCGATTAGAAAGGGTAGGGACACTAGGCGGCCTACAACATCATATCAAGTTGGAGTCAAATAAAAAAGGGCTCTTGATTTAGTCAACTTAAGAACAACATGTTATGAGCATGAATATTTTTTCAGTAAATGTTGACAGTAATATAAGCAAGCCATCATGATATCATAGGAAAGTAACATAATGCTGTAACAGCCGTTTGTAGCGATGACTGGAGTAGTCCAGCAATACGTCCAGCCATAGAAGGATTCGACAGCGTAAATGAAGCCCTTGTGTTCAATGGCATCAGAGAACCATGAAGGATGTATGATCCTGCGATGGACATGCAGATTTATCCACTTACCGCAGTGACCTGTTAGATAGGCGAGACCGCGGTTGAAGAACGCAGTTAGCCTGAAGTCTTTATAATTCGCAGATCTTGTGGGCACTTGGCAGATTACAACCTTGAGCAAATCAAACTTGGTATCATGTTGGCTACTGTAAGATTCCGAGTATTCTGGGCCGCGGTGCCAAAGCAGTGTAGTGTTAATCGAAGGAAGGGGGATCAATCACCGGGTGTAGACCTCCACGAGCATCCAGCTGCCGCGACCATCGACGAGCACCATCCAAGACGTGTTCATGTCGACCCAGTACATACCGTGAATGTAGTTGAGGCTGACGGGGATCGGATCGCAGTCAAGGGGTTGATGCTCGCCACCCTACGATCGTTATGCTGTGTGACATGCCGTTTATGAAGATCAGGCGGCATCAGCAAGCTAGGAGCTAGCTTAAAAAGCTCTGGCCTGAGGGCTTTGAGTAAGCGGTACAGCCCCGACGAGCACGCGGTGAGCGGCATGGTACTGAGATTGTCCACACGCGAAACAATGAGCTTGATTACCTCTGTGGGGAGCGAATTCCAACCACTCTTTCGGCGGACGCTGCTCGGTTCTACCATTGTTAGTGCTTGGGTTTCGGACGAGGGGGGAGGCGCCTTAGCGGGGATGGAAGATTGGACGAGATTATGTGCGGACAAAGATGGAGAAGCGAATATGTGCTCCGGGAAGTGGACAAGTGATGATGACTGCGGCACGCCGCTTGACTTACGAGACACATACCAGCAGCGTAGGGTCATATCGATGCAAGACAACTTGCTTCAGTGATCACAGTACTGGTACTCCCTACAGTACCTACTATAGTACTATGCCCTAACTTGCTTGATTAGAGTAGTAGAGTAGGACTCTGCTCTACTACTAGCACCGGAGGAGTAGTATATTCTAATCTAAAATAGTTACAAACTTCAATGCCCGAGTGTGGAACGACTACGAACCGTGCTCAAAGACCGTGTCTACGTGGTGTTTGGAATTATATGCAAAAAATAGCAAGATGCCCGTGCATTGCACGGCACACCATCATCACAATTTGAACTTCTACTTTTCCGCACGTGCCTTACAGATTTTTTTGCAGGAAATCTGCTCGAAGAAGAATTCCGGTTTGAAAAAAACGACAGGATATCGCAAATATGTTGCCTGCTGCTTTGCTCTTGTTAGTACCTATTGTCCTGTATCACTGTACTTGCATACATACCTGGTTCATTATGTGACAGCAGTATGCTCTATAGCTTGCTTATCAATTGTTCGCTCCAAATTACCTGATCTGTATGAATGGTTACATTAGTGTAGAATATATCCAATGCCAATGATTGTTTTTAGCTCTGCATTGTTCTTGTAAGTACATGCTATCCTTTATCAGTGTACTTATAATGACAGGTAGTTATTCATGTACCATCACTCTGCAGCTTATTTTCCTTTGCCCTCCATTTTCTACACATCAGATCTATATTTACTCTTACCATAAGGTTGGTACTGAAGAAGTTTAGCTATGCATTGCTCTTGGCTGTACCTTTTGCCTGTATCGCTGCACTTACATTTATAGCTACTTGGTTATGTAGCATCACTCTTCATCTTATCTTAAATATTCTCCATTTTTCGTATAGTATCACATCTATATTTACTCTTAACAAAATGTAGAATAAGGGCAATGCTTATGAAGAAGATTCTGTGGTAAACTTCTTGAATTGCCCCCCCCCCCCCCATCAGCATGGACAAGGCCTTTATAGAGCCTGTCTTTACCAATAATGTAAGTTTGTCCTTCTCAAGCCTTCAAACTTTGTTGTATATATTTGGTTAGGCATGACTGCAACAACCGTTTATTTTTGGTGTTTGCATCAAATTGCATGTTTAAAGTTTATTATGTAGTTCATAAACAAAAGTTTGTCCTTCTCAATTTAAGTTTTCAGTTGTACAACCAAGTTCCTTCTTCATACCATGTAAATTAAACTATACAGAGCAAGTGATCTTCTTTTGCACTGCATGTATGCTTCTGTTCTTCATCCGTAATCCAATGGTGTGGTGAACCTACCCACTACAGCACAATGTCATATTCTGCAATGTCTTAACTATGAACAATGTCATATCATTATACTATTATTTAAACCGTCTCTTTATTTGCCAATCTGAAATGGGATAAATTGACAGCACACTAACCATTGATACTTATGAGTTCTTGATCTGTAATCCAGTGGTGTCGTGAAGCTGCCAACTCCTTCACAATGTCATTTCCTGCCATGTCTTGACCTGAACAATACCATAATGTGTTAATGCAATTTTAAACTGTGTCACTTTATTCGTGAGTAAGAAATGTGATGAATTGTCAGCACTGATACTTTTATGTGAAAAATATGTCATCTATCTGCTTGTTTATCTTTCAGAGTGAGGAAGATATAAGTGTTGAACAAGCGCAGTCTCATCATCTTGCTCAGCTGCTTGCGCTGCAGCTCCCCAGTAGGGCTAACCTTTCTTGAACTCTATTGAAGTGCTGTCGGTTTTGTATATTATTTTATTGGCGTGTTTATTTGCACTGGTGGCGATCTTTGATGCCCAGTGTATGTAATCTGATGTCTGCTTGTGCTTTATTATCATAGTGGCGAACTTTGATGCCCAGTGGATGTAATATTCCGTAATTTATTTATTGTACAGTCTAGGTTTTTTCTTATTCATGATGTTGCAGTTATTTTACTGTATATATATCCTGTCTTCGCAGTAAACCGGCCAAACCGTAAAAATACGGTACATAATCGGGCCGTCATGCAATCACGATGTAGGTTGGGCCTGAAACGTGCCGAACAGCTCACGGGCCGGCAGCAGCCCGAAATGGACCCCGGCCCATGATTGTGCGAATCAAATCACGGGCTTTTAATAGGCCTAAATTGTCTAGGTCCTTGTTTGGCCCAATCAGATATCGGCTGCGAGCAGGCCGGATGCAAACCGGGCCGTAGTTAGGCCCAACTATATGACGGGCTTTTAACATGCCGAAATTAATGTAGGACCGAAATGTTAAACGAGCCCTTAATAGGCCGAAACTAATATCAGGCCAAATTACTAAATGGGCCTTTAGCAAGTGGGCCCAAAGGCGTAGCATCCAGTTGACGGGCCGAATCTGATATGGGCCATAATTGAGCCCAAAGCCTCTTAAAAGGCCGGACCTGATCTGGTCCGTAATTTGGCCCAGAACGTGGTAGGCTTTTAACGGGCCGGATCTCATATGTGCCATTATTAGGCCCGGAACGTGGCAGGCCATTAATGGACCGGATCAAATATGGGCCGGCATTTGGCCCAAAACATGGCCGCCAGTTAATGGGTCGGCCTACCAGGGTCCTCAAAATCTTGTGGGCCTACAGTTGGGCCAGCCCGTTAATGTCGGTGAAATCTCGTGGGCCTTTAGCTGGGCCGGCCCATTATGGCACGCAAGAATCTTGTGGGCCTTTACATGGGCCGGCCCATTATGGCACACAAAAATCTTGTGGGCCTTTACCTGGGCCAACCCATTATGGCCCGCAAAATCTTGTGGGCCTTTAGCTGGGCCAGCCCATTATGGTCCGCAAAATCTCGTGGGCCTTTAGCTGGGCCGGCCCATTATGGTCCGCAAAATCTCGCGGGCCTTTAGCTGGGCCGGCCCATTATGGTCCACAAAATCTTGTGGGCCTTTAGTTGGGCCGGCCCATTTAAACTTGATGGGACGGTCCATGTGTCAACATATCATAGGCGCGTCTCGCCCATTGGATGAGTGACACCTGTGCCAACGCGGACTTGACACGTGTCTCCTCCAGCCAATGATGATTTTGCACATGGAAAATCCCCATTGGTCGGGGCTGTTAACGGGTTATCGGATCCAAAACCCGACCCGATAGCTTAACGGCGTTCCGTTACGGTGGATGCCACGTGTCGGTCACCCTTGACGAAAGCACTTCTGTGACGCGTGATTTATCGTCATGGAAGTGGACACTTCCATGATGATTATTTTGGTAATGTCATGGAACAGTTATACGACAGCACAGGTATGACTATATTGATTCTGTCATAAATTTGTCATGGATGTACATGCATGACAAAAAACGCGACCTACTGTGACAAACACGTATCATCACGGAAGTGTATTTCTTTTGTAGTGTATAGAATGGATTTCTAAGTCGCATGAGTTCGGCTCCACAAGGCTAGAACTTTTTTTGCGAGAAAATTTCCGATCTATTCATCTTCAAACATGGCAGTACAACGAATACCAGAAATAATAGAAATTTCAACCAGAACCATAGACCACCTAGCGACGACTACAAGCACTGAAGCGAGCTGAAGGCGCGCCGCCATCATCGCCCCTCCATCGCCGGAGTCAGGCACAAACTGTTGTAGTAGACAGTCGGGAAGTCGTCGTGCTAAGGCCCCATAGGGCCAGCGCACCAGAACAGCACCTGCCGCAGATGAAGAATAACGTAGATCGGAAGGATCCAATCCAAAGACACACGAATGTAGACGAACAACGACGAGGTCCGAGCGAATGCACCAAAGATAGATCCGCCGGAGACACACCTCCACACGCCCACCAACGGTGCTAGACGAACCACCGGAACAGGGGCTAGGCGGGGAGACTTTTATTCCATCTTCAGGGAGCCGCCGTCGTCTCGTCTTCCTGAGCAGGACCAAAATCCTAGCAAAACTGAAAGAAAAGACTAAAAACGGAGCCCTCCTGCCGGCCCTTGCCGAGATCCACCACGCCCCCATGGCCCTAGGGCCACCGAAGAGGAGGCGGACCTGCGGCGGCGCTGATGGGAGGCAAAACCCTTGGAGGAGCACAAGGCTAGAACATGACACTGCAGGAAAATATCAGGTGCTATGGGAGCACCTAAGGTTAGATGCTCCAAGAGCTTTTCAACCCTTGATCTGAGATCCAAAGGTCATCTAAGAATGCACCGGATCTAGGTGTAATAATGGACTCCTAGGGGTGTGTTTTTGCAAATATGTGTGAACTCTCTTTGTGACCTTTGGATCTTAGATCCAACGGCTGGGAAGCTCCTGGAGCACCCAATCTTAAGCGCTCTGTTGTCCAGGTACGTCCCTAAGAATGACAAGACGATCCTGCTAAGCGATCGACTAAGTCGAAAACAACTGGATGGGTTGATGAGTGTTATGTGTTATCCCTTATCATCGTTGCTCCTTTCTTTGACGAAGCAGACCAATAAGGGGAGGAGCCCCTACATTTTTTTAATCAAGATAAGAAGGAAGTGTGAGACCCATGTTAGAACAGAGGTTCGAACACGCGCCAGCTAGGAGGTGCCACTGGGTTAAGAGCCCATCAACTCATCCTTGCAGCTACTGGACAGGTCTAGCACAAAGAGAGAATATCAAGTGCTCCCATGACACCAGTTTGAAAATTTCAATTTTAGATGTGTCAAAAAATTCGAAAAAAAATTGTGAACGTTCATCACATTTGTGTTTACAACCCCTAAAAAATTCACATCAAAATCTGAAATACACAAAGAGAACCAAAAAAGAGAATGCCTCCTTTGGTTTAGAGGAATCTTGTAGGAATTTCATAGGATAGGATTTCTATAGGAAAAATTCCTCTAGAGCCATTTGGTTTGTAGGAATGGAATCCTATTTCTATGGAGGAATTCTTCCTATCCTCCACATTTCATAAGAAAATAAACATTAGCCTAGACTCAATGAAAAAAATCATATGGTGTGAATCAAAGGGCATCTTCTTTCCTATTCCTACTCATAGGATTTGAGAAACATGTTATCTCATTTCCTATGACTTTTCTATTTTTACGATTTTCCTATCCTATGAACCAAAGGAGGCCAAGGCCTCCTTTGGTTTGTAGGATTTTTGTAGGAATTCTATAGGATAGGATTTGCAAAGGAAAAATTCCTTCGAAGCCCTTTGGTTTGTAGGAATGGATTCCTATTCCTATGTAGGATAGGAATCAATCCTTCACGTTTTGGAGAAAAAAAACATTAGCCTAGACTCAGTGGAAAAAATCCTATCCTATGCACCAAATGACATCTCTTTCTCTATAGGAATTGACATGCATGTCATCTCACTTTCTATGATTTTCCTATTCCTATAAAATTCCTATCCTATGAACCAAAGAAGGCCCAAATCTATTTTGGTTCTCTTTGTGTGTTTTGGATATAGATCTGATTTTTTTAGACGTTGTAGACACATGTGTGATGAACATTCATGAATTTTTTTTGACAAATCTAAAATTGAAAATTTTCAAATAGGTATCATGGAAGCATTTGAGTAACGGTATCATCTGGTACTCTCCCATGGATGCACGGGAATAGCTCAAGCAAAGGAAATGGCCTCCCTTCATGGATAAATTGTACAGTGCCCTTTTCCTTTTACTTCACATGTTTTCTTTCATGTCTACTCCCTCCATTCTTGAAAGAGTGTACTTTCAAGTTTGTTAGAGGGTCAAACTATCTCAAAGTTTGACCGATTTTGTGCAAAAATATATCAATGCTTGTGAAACCAAATGAGTATATGACGAACATATATTTTATCATGAATCTAATGCTACTAATTTGATGGCATAAATGTTGGTCTATTATTGTATAAATACGGTCAAACGAAAAAAAAAGTTTGACTTTTCGACAGAATTGAAAGTACGCTCTTTCAAGGACGGAGGGAGTAGGATTATATGTATTTCAAGGGATACAAATTAAAGCTTCATTCTCCTTCCGGTCCATTTGTGAGTACAGAGTATTTTTCCTTTTCTTTCTTTCTTTATGAGAGGAAAGTGTACGAGTCTTTTTTTTAAGGAAAGACCATCATGTCCAATTTTACTGATTAATCAAAAGAGATACACTATCTACGAGTTTGCTCACCAGACAAATCTGAAGGCTCGTAGGTCCAACTAGAAGAAACTTTATTATAATAACTAAAACTAGCTAGCACATGTGTCGCTTGATTTGCTAATCGAAAACAATGCTTAAACTTGACCTTCACAATCAAGGTAGAGATGTCCACACACTCCACGAATATCGTTGCCGCCGTGTCCCACCAAGTACTCTGACCGGAGCAGCAGTTGATCACCGTTAGAGAGTCGGATTCTGCTTCAACTCGTTGGAACCCTAGGCTATTTGCCAAGTTCAGTCCGTCTCTCATCGCCATTGCCTCTGATGTCATTGCTTCTGCTGCATAGCCAATAAACTTACATTGAGCTGCAAGGAAGATACCTCGTTCATCTCTAATAATTGTTGATGTAGTAGCTCCAACTCCTTCCTGTACAAAAAAGGCTGCATCGAGTCTTTTCGTTGATCCATTCGCTTGGCTTTTGTGTACTGCGTGACGGAGCCTAGGGAAACAATGAAACACAGAATGGTTTTCCTCTATAGACTGAAAATTAACATGGTTGAACAACAGTGCACGAGCGTGCTTACGGTAGAGAAAGAGAACGGTGATGATTCTTGCATCACTCGGGCGCCATCAAAACACGGTAGAGAAAGAGAAAGAGAACGGCAAAACTGATCACAGGCAACTTCAGCAAGCAAACACGAAGGCAGCCCACGCGTGTTTGCTCGAACCAGTTCTGCCGCCTGCCTTACAACATGGCAGCGGTGGGGTGGCGCGGCCGTGACGTGCTCGTGGAAATGCCTCACCCGGATCAGAGCGGAAACTGGCCATGTTTTCTACAGTCCTACAGGCGGGCTGCCAATCTCCTCTCCACCAAGGAGTGCATTACTGGATTCTTTTTTTCTTTATTTGCAGGAAGCATTTTTAGCTTCTTACAAATGGTACGTATTTTTCCCGCAAAAAAGGTACATATTTTCTAAATAACAATCACAAGTAAAAAAAAAAGACCTCAATAAGTCCCGAACGTTCAGAATTTAAGCATGCTAATCCAAACTCTTTTCATGGCAACCTTAGTTAAGGCGATGTTGACAAACATGACAATTTTTTGACAAAAAATCAAACTGGAACGAAGTTGCCATATGTTAACAACTAAAGTTGCCATCAAAAAACGTTCGGGATGACATGCTTAAATTCCGGATGTTCGGGATTTATCTATTCCGAAAAAGAACACCATAGCCCTTTTCTGTTAGAGCATTAGGGAGAAACCAATACGCTGTAACTTGTACTTCCTTCTTCCGGAATTATTTGTCACTCAAATGGATGTATCTAACTTGTACTTCCTCCGTTTAAAATTATTTGTTGATCAAATGGATGCATCTAGACGTACGGAGGGAGGCACATCAATAAAATTATTTGTTGATCAAATGGATGCATCTAGACGTACGGAGGGAGGCACATCAATAAATGCAGCAGGTAAGAGTTTCAAGTTCTGCCGGGTGCTCAAGTTGCCAATGAAGAAGTACTACAACCTCTTATCATTGCATTTATGCAATCTAATCGCAGTTCGAATAACAGCTTCTCCTGCTCCACTAATTTCTCCACGAACATCCTGGGATCTGGACCATGTGTGGATGTGTACTTCACTAGCATGATCATGGCATTTGAAATGTCTCCCAGGGCCTTTACTTTATTTAAAACATGATCAGCGTCCACTGCATTGACGACATCCTGATAATAAATAAAAATAAAAATAAAAAGTAAGAAAACAGAAAGATATTGCATTGTATGTATGACAGGTTGCAAATAGTGGTGGTTGAGTGCAGGTGCAACAGTTACGGCCTTATGGGTGAAACTGTGGGGTGAGATTAATGAGCTAAGGCTACGCTACACAAAAAATCATGGAGCACCAGACTTGCACAAAGAAACAAGAAAGGCACCACCCCACTGTCAAGAAGCATGGCAATAATGATATTGGATATAATCCTTTTATAAACTTGTAATGTGTAGCTGATCTAAACTTGAGACAGCCCTGCTCTGCTCACCATAACTAAGACTCAATAAAGGCAATTCCCAACCTGATAGTACTACATCTACCCGGAAAAAAAAACTAATACTACATCTATTATCTATTAATAACAAGAGTTAACTGATCCAAATTTACCTTGCTGGCAGCATGATGATGCAGTAGGTGTCTCAATTTGCACTGTGTGTTCATGACAACCCCAAGAAAACCCATTCCACCACCCAAATGAGACCACATATTGCATCAATTATTTTTACACTTTCTCAAGAAAGCATATAACCCCCCCTTTTTTTAGGTGAGCATATAACCCCATCTATGTTGTCTCAGCATAGCAGGTCCCAAGCCCAGTAAAGGAGGAGGGCCGGGATAGGTTTGGCAAGCCAATGTAAAACTTAGCCACTCAAATGGAGATGAAATCTGTTGGGCCCTCTTAGCAACGCGCCATATCAGAACCCAGGTATGGTGTTAAAAAGGCAAGGGCCGTGTCGTCACCCCCGTGACGTGGCGTGTCGTGATCTGAACACGGTGTCAAGTGAGCAAGGATCAGGTCATCACATCCTTAGTGGTGCGCTACATCGGCGCTCGAGTGTTGTGAAAAATGAGCAAGCATCTTCACATCTGACTCGATGGGTGCAAAGGTTAAGGAAGCTAGTCGAGCCAACTAGGATGAGTTTAGCTAGTTGGAACGTAGGGTCCCTTACAGGTAAGTTCAGAGTTTTAGTTGATACGGCAATTAGGAGGCGTGTAAATATCTTATGCGTTCAAGAGACTAAATAGAAGGTTAGAAGGTGAAGGAGGTGACAATATTGGCATCAAGCTCTGGTACATTTATAAGAGCCTCAAGAATGGTGTGGTGGATGTAAGAAGGAAAGGGGATAGGATCATCTTAGTTAAGCTTGGCTTTGGTGATATGGTCTTACACGTAATTAGTGCGTATGCCCCCCAATTGGACGAATCGTTTGATGACACCAATACGCGCTTTGTGCGGAGGATCCAAGAATCTGATATCAAAGAGACATTGAAAAGGATGGAAGGTGTGGAGATGTTCCCAAGGATATAGCTATAGTATGGCTGACAGATAAGGACGTCGCTACCATGGATACAACCAAAACTATTGCTATTTCCTCTATATTTGATCAAGAAATGATGCCAATGCAAAGGAAGATGATTAGGTGTGACGATGCGGGGAAGCGACCACAAAGGTCAAGTCCCTGCAAGCAATCAAAGAACAAACAAAAACTATGATAGTAAGCAATCTGAATATTGCGATTATATAGATGAAGTACAGATATAGGTGGGGGTTCTGTTATGTGGCTGCTGGAAGGAGGGCGCGAGAGGGCCGCCCGGGGGCCTTTTTGCCCACGGCCGGGCAAGAGGGAAGGGATTTCCTTCTTAATTCTTGCTTGATTAGAATGATACATCTCCTCCCCTTACATAGAGAGTTTACTTGACCCCTAAGCAAGCGACCCTTATCTCTAATTAACCCGAAGACTAACGGGCTATACCACCAGCCTAGGCCTATTAGGCCCATTACGTACTCTAACACTACACCCTCTTGTCCTCGAGCTGCAACCTAACCAACTTATAACCATGACTTGACGCAACACAAACCTAACACCTAAAAACAAGCCTTTTACATCTCGGCTTGTTTTATTACTCTCAACCTGAAATGGACTGGGACGCTTTATTTTGGACCCTGAACATAAAGTGGACACCATCCGCACGTCGGACGTGCACGTGTACAACCACCTGGATCCCATGGACACCATCTGGACAAAAGGAGTGCATGTGTATGGCCACCTGGAAGTGGTCGCAAGAGCGACCAGCAGAGGCGCCCTCGCGGCGGCCGGCGGCGGAATGCAGTTGTGCTACGCGGTGCGCTCCTGTCGGTGACACCATGCCTTCTCCCCGCCGGACGGCTGTTGGTCTGCACCGCACAGAGAAGAGTGGAGGGCTTTCGATGGAGAATGGCGAGGAGAGGAAGAGGAAAGCTGAAATCATGGGAGGAGGAAATAAAAAGAGACTTGAAAAAATGGGACATACCCAAAGATTTCTGCTTGAACAGGAGTGTGGAAAGCCTATTCATGTGTCTGAACCTTGATTAGTGGCTCCTGTTGGGTTTTAACTCTAGCCTACCCCAACTTGCTTGAGACTGAAAGACTTTGCTGTTGTTGTTGTTTCTCAAGAAAGGATATATGAAATCATACATTGTACTAAATTATCAATAAACCTGGTGTATTGATACAAATGAGAAATGATACACAATGACTAAACAAGCTTGATGGCAAACCACGATTTTTAGGTCGCCTTGTATATTGTGCAGTATTAAATGACACGAATGGTTAAACGACACATTGTATTGTTATTGATTTGGAATGTGAAACATATTATTATTGTTTTTACTGGAATGTGAAACGTAATTGATAAGTAAAAGAACACTGCCAGGTGTAGGAGTGACTTACCGGACAAAACTGCCCAGTTATAGGTTTTAGTTTTGCACCATTGGAACTTTCAGCGGAACATTCTTGACTCAAACGCTTTGTGACTGCACAAGAAAAATATGAAGTATCACTAAGTAGATTCAATTAAGTAACAGGCAATGAAAATGTTCGAGGATCAACCAACTGGAAAAAATACTGTTGAGTATACCTGCATTAGCAGGTGCAGTTCCAAAACTTTTACCTATAGATAACCCAACAGGAGAACCAGGATCGCCTGCAAGAGTTTAGCTATTGATATTAGAAAGGAAAGGGCAAGCATCATTTGTTCATTAGCAAAGAGTACCCTGCAGATGTCTAGGAAACTGCAGGGCACAGCAAGAAGATATAAAAGGTCCAGATTGTAAGTGGGAACAAATAATGTGACTACTGAATAAACTACATATAACTATATAACTAATAAACAAAGACAGAGGTAAGTGGGGAACATCAACAATAAAAGTAACTGAAATAAACTTCTATATGGAGAAAACGATGGTATGTTACCTTCACTACAAGAATCTGAATGTTCTATGACCTCCAGCTTCCCAGCTAACATAGTTTCATCTGAAATCACACAAGTTTGTGCGCCATGGCTTGTAAGATTTTGCTAGAAAGGAGAACTTTTGGAAAGTATCTAGGTGTATTGGGAAGTAGACTACTGAAAAAGATATCATGTTTCTAGTTTTGAAAACACTGATTGCACAGGATATATCGACTTAAAACAAACGGACACGACTAATTCTTCCCACAGCATGTTATAAGCCTGTTACAAATGCTGTCCATTAAGCAATTATAGCAAAAGAACCAAATACACTAAAGCAGTTCTTCTGATAGAAGAGCGCAACAAAGCAATATGTATATGTCATACTCCCTCTGTCCCAAAATAAGTGTCTCAACTTTGTACTAATGTCATACTCCCTCCGTCCCAAAATAAGTGTCTCAACTTTGTACTAACTCCATGGATTTCGAGTCGCTCGAGTAGTCGCGACTAGTCGACGACTAGTCTATGAGTCGCAAAAATATGGTCGACTCAGCTTAGTGTCGACTCGCGACTCTGAGTCGCGACTAGTCACAACGCAGGCTCGACTTCTTCCGAGTCGCTGCCCCAGAGCAACTCGCATGAGTCGCGACTCTAAAACCATGCTAACTCTAGTACAAAGTTGTACTAAGCTTGAGACACTTATTTTGGGACGGAGGGAGTACTTATAACAAACGAAGGCCATAACGAAATTCAAGCGATTCATTCAGAAAAACAGCTTGTGCATTTACACAAAAAATGCTGAAACGACAGACCCAAGGCAGATGTTTTACCAATAATTTCCTCGAAACCAATAGGTTCACACGATGAACCTGTAATTGAAACATATGATCATCAATTAGCATGGTTATAAACACGAATAGTCAGGTATCCTTATTGATTATTATACGATGGTCTATGGGAGAAACCTTGAGTCCATGGTGAGGAATGACGCCTGCATGAAGCAAAAGGTTAAAAGCTCTAAACTTTACAACAAATTAGGAAACGGTGGAACAACGAGAGCATCAATTCTGTGCACACGATATGCATACCTCTCTTTTTGAAGAAAACGGCGGGCAAGAAGAGATGCCGACATCCGGCCTATGTTCTTCTTCCTCTTATGCCTCCGGCAACCCCTGAAATTAATTAACAAGATAACGCGACAAAGACCGGTTAAAAGTTTAACTGTAAGTGCAGCTTCTCATGCAGATGGAGTAAAATGGATCTTCCACATAATAAAGACATAACTGAGGATGGGGATGTTGCACTTACCCAAACCCGAAGGGGATGGTGTAACATGGGTGGCTTGGACACGGCGGCAACCGCAGCAGATGCCTGAACTCGGGGGTTCGCGTGACCAAGTCATTGACAACCTGCGCGGCTTTGCGCCTAATGAGCTGCCAATCCACGGGACCCCTGTGTGGAAGAAACATCGAGAGGCTCAAACAACAATGAATGAAACTAACGGATAATTAGATAGATGATAGATGAAGGGGCAATTAGGCTAGGGAGAGAAGAGAGGAGACCAGTATGTCGGGTGAGAGCGCCAGAACAAGACTGTGCGGAGAGCCGCGGCGTAGTGCGGGTCCTCGCGGACAATGGTGGAAGGGATAACGTCGATTTGGTTCCGGAGATCTTGGGCCAAATCGATGCCCTCCAGCTTGCCCTGGGCGAGGTCGTCGAGAACGTTGAGGCGAGTGAGGAATCTGAGCGCGGTGGGCGCGTCGAACTCGTCCTGGCACGGCAGGAAGCGGCTCAAATACTCTCGCGCCTCCTGCCACCGGCCGCCCGCCACCAGGCGCTGCAGGAACCGCACGTCCAAGAAGGCGCTCGTCTCGTGCTTCAGCCTGGACAGAAATTAACATCTGTCGATCAGTACCAGCTAGGGGAGGGGAGCGGATCTTGGAGATAGAGCAAGAGATTAAGCCGTCGAATACGTACGCGTCGAAGGTGGCGGGCAGGTTGTTGCGGCGGAGGAAGGCGAGGAGTCGCCGGCGGCGGAACCGGTCCAGGCAGTGGTGCTCCATCACGCCTCGCTTGCCGCCAGATCTCGCCATCGCGCTCTGGGACGAGAGTAAGTAATTGGGGAATATCGCCGGAACGGGGCGCACTGCGTCTCGGATATCATGGTTGGATCCGATTAGGGCAGTGCCCGCCGGGGTGCGGCGATGGTGGGGGGTGCGGGCGGGAGGAGGGGGAGATGGGAGGGTCGGGGATGGGGGTGGGATGGAGGGGGAGGAGGGTCGGGGAGAGGGAATTTCCTTTTTTCTTTTTTTTTTTTGAGAACTGGGGAGAGGGAATTTCCTAATGCGTCAACTTGTCGCTGCTTCGCACAGAGGCGAGCGACCAAGCGATCAACATGGGCCGGCCCAACTACGAGATAACTAACGCGCTACAGTGTCCGGTTTTGGGAACCTTCTAGAAGGTTCTCGAACCGGGTTTTCACTGGTTTTCAGTTTCTTTTTTTTTCTTTTTCTTTTCCTGCTTTTCTGTTTCTTTTATTTCCTTTTAGATTGTTTTTTCTTCTCTTTTTATTTTCTTTTTGTTCTTCAGAATTTCAAATTCTTTTCTAAAACTCGAAAAATGTTCAGAATTTTAAAAAATGTTCTTTGTTAGTAATTTTTGTTCACAAATTCAAAAAATGTTTTTTATTTTCTAAAAATTGTTCGCATTTCAAAAAATATATATAAGTTCAAAAAAAGTCATGTTTTTAAATTTTGTTTGGGAGTTTCAAAAAATCTTCCCAATTCAAAATTTGTTCACCAATTTGAAAAAAAATCATGTTTTCAAATTTTGTTGGGAGTTTCAGCAAAAGTTTTCATTTAAAAAATTGTTCACAAATTCCCAAAATGTTCATGTTTCAATTTTTTTCGGGAGTTATAGAAAATGTGCGCAAATTTTAAAAAAATTCATGTTTTCAAGTTTTGTTCAGGAGTTTCAAAAAATGTTCCTACTTTCAGAGACGTTTGTGTATCCAAAAATTGTTTTGGAATTTGAAAAATGTTCGGATTTTCCAAATAAAAGTTCACATTTTCTATTTTGGGGGGATTTTAAAAAATGTTCCCGTTTTCGAAAAATTGTTTGCATCTTTTGAGATATTCGAGTTTTTCAAATTGTGTTCAAAATTTCTAAAAGGTATTGTTGTTTCATACGACGTTCACATTTTTTCCCTCAAAATAACATTTTGCGTACAAATATTTTTAAACGTTCGGATGTGCGCTCGGTTTGGTTCTTAATACTCTGCGCTGCATTATAAAGCAGGTGGCACTCTAGCTCAACTGGCTAGGTGTACTTCTTTGAAGCGTCTGGTCTCGGGTTCGCTCGACATTCTACCGCAGAGAGCGGCAGATAGGACCTCCCCGTGGAGAGGGCCGAGGGCAGCGGGGGTTGGGGGCAAACCTGGCCAACGGTTGACTTTGACAAACCCGGCCCGGGCTGTGCTTGGCCCGTGGCCCGCCCTGTGCTGCAATGCTTGTCCGCCTTGGCCAAGCCCGCGTGCCATGCATGGCACAGTCAGCCTGCCACATGTAAGTAGTCATTTTTAAAGAAAAATACTTATCTTTTTGTAATTTAGAGTAAGCTTTGTACTCTTTTTTTTCTTCTCGTGGATGGAAGTTACTAATGTGGCAGTACTAATAAGGAAAACGCTTATAATCACCCAGCAGATCGCGGCTCTTCTCCCGCCGCCTTCTCCATATGCCACATGGCCCATGGGCCACCACCATTAGATTTGCAACTGACCCATTGTTGTAATCTTATCACCGCAACAATTGGTTTGTTGCAGACTGGCGAAGGCGAGACGGTGATGTGGCGACATCGAGATCTCGCATGCGTCACCCGACACTTCGGCGCCGACGCCGGCAACCGCCCACCTCGACGGTGAGGAGGATGGTGGCGAGGTTACAGCGGGGGATCGAGTGTGGTGGCCGTCACTGTCGCCCACCTCCACCACGACCGTTGGGCGCGTGCCGTGCGCCCACCTCACCGGAGAGGAGGATGGCGGCGAGGCAACCCGATCGGAGGTCTGGCGCTCGCCTGGAGTGGTCCGATGGCGGGGACGGGCGGTGCCGTTGTGACACCCGGATAATTAAGCTACAGTAATCCCACGTTAACGATGCCACGTCACCTCCGTTATTGTTGCTAACCTCGTGTTAGTTCGAAACCGATTCAAATACAAATTCAAGATCAAGCAAACATTAAAATTTTCAAATATTAAAACTAAAATGTTCAATAAATATTAGATAAGTCAGAGACTATGATAAAATTGTAAACAACATTATTAAAATTTGATAAGTGACTTAAACAACCTCAAACAGTTGCTAAAAACATTATTTAATAACCTTTTTAGTAATACAAAATAAATCTGAAATGATATTTACCCCAAACTAGTTTTTGGTGGTAGGATATATTGTGCTGTGATTTGTGGTCCATCTCTCATATTTTACCAAACTCATTTGGTGCCCAAACAATTAGCAAAAACAGAAAAGAAAATAAAGAAAAAGGAAAAGAATAAAACAGAAAACAAAACTTACAAAAAAAGGTAACCTCCCCCCTCAGCCGGGCCGTGGCCCAGCTGGCCTCTAGGCCGCCAGGCCGGCCCAACCGCCCCATCGCCCCACCTTATCCCCTGGGCGACCGAACCCTAGCGGTTCACCCCCCACTACCCCACTCGTTCCCCTTCACGCACCCCTCGCCCCTCCTCTGCCTCCCCCGATCTGGATCGGGGGGAATCGGCGCCTCAGCCTCACCCACCGCGCGACCCGGCGTCGCCGCCGCCCGGCGCTCCCCGTCGCCGTTGCCAACCTGATCCCCCTTGGCGCCGCCTCACCGCCTCGCCTCCTCCCCGACAAGCCCCAGCGCTCGCCACCCCAACTCCCATCACCGTACGCTGCCGCCCCGACGCTGCGCCGTCGTCGGCGTCGCTCGTCGCCGCCGCCCCGCCGTCGCCGATGTCCGCCTCCTCAACCCTCCGCCCCGCGTGGATCCGGTCGGGGCAGCCGACGCCTCGCGCTTCCCGTCGCCTCCCCGACCCCGTCGGCGGACCGTCCCCGTCTTCCTCCTCCACGCACGGAACTGCTCTCCTCGTCGCGCCGACCCCGACACCTCCTCGAGCACACTGCCTTTCCCCTACAGCTCCCCCTGTGAGGAACCCCTCTCATATCCTTCTTTCCCTCCTCCCGTGCGACCACCGTTCGCTACTCCCCTCGCGCGCACGTGCACACCGCCGCACCCGTTCCGCGCGCTCGCCGTCGCGCCTCCGGCCGGCCCAGTGCTTGCGCTCGCCGTGCCTGGACCGACGCCCCGCTCGCCCCTGCCGTCCCGACCAACCACCGCGCTCACCGCGGCCCCCGCGTAGGCCACGCCCACATCTTGCAGCCATCGCCGCTGACCGCAATCGCCGACGCCTCCACTGGCCTGGACGGGCGCCCAAACGGGCTGGCGCCCACACGCCCGTAACCCGTTCGCCCGTGCCTGTTTGGCCCTGGGGCCAATGACATGTGGGGCCCATCCCCAGAATGATTTTATATAAAAAAAGAGAATTTAAAAATAAGTAGTTAGTTAATTAATTGATTAGTTAAATAAATAATTAATTTAATTAAGTCTGATAAAATTACCTAATTAACTAATTAACCTAATTAACACTGTTAATTAACTAAACAGTCAATGACATATGGGACCCACGCATCAGCTTGACCTAGTCAACACCTCTGTTGACTGATGATGTCATGCTGATGCCATACTGATCCAGTAATGCCATTTTCGAATTAAATTAGTAATAATAATTTATAAATTGGATTAAATCTTTAAAAATTAATATAAAATAAACCGTAGCTCGGATGGAAAAACTTTGTGCATGAAAGTTGCTCAGAACAACGAGACGAATCCGGATACGCAGCCCGTTCGGCCGCCACGCATCCCTAGCATAGAGAACCTGCAACATTTCACCTCCGGTTCATCTGTCCGAAAACACGAAACACCGGGGATACTTTTCCGGATGTTTCCCCCCTTCACCGGTATCACCTCATACCGCGTTAGAACACGTCTAGCTCTGCTTGTTGTCCTGTTATGCACTTGCTTGCTATGTATTTACTGTTTCTCCCCCCTCTTCTCTCCGGTAGCCCCCGTGACGATGCTGATGCCCCTGTGGACGACTACGTCACCGACGACCCCTCCTTCTTGTCTGAGCAACCAGGCAAGCCCCCCCCCCTTGATCACCAGATATCGCCTATTCTCCTCTATACTGCTTGCATTAGAGTAGTGTAGCATGTTACTGTTTGATTACTCCTATTCTGTTGCATAGCCTGTCATTGTTGCTACAATCATTGATACCTTACCCGCAGTCCTAAATGCTTAGTATAGGATGCTAGTTTATCATCATTGGCCCTACATTCTTGTCAGTCTGCCTTGCTACACTATCGGGCCGTGATCACTTGGGAGGTGATCACGGGTATATATTATACATACATACATACTATACAGATGGTGACTAAAGTCGGGTCAGCTCATTGAGTACCCGCAAGTGATTCTGATGAGGGGGCTGAAAGGACAGGTGGCTCCATCCCGGTAGAGGTGGGCCTGGGTTCCCGACGGCCCCCGACTGTTACTTTGTGGCGGAGCGACAGGGCAGGTTGAGACCACCTAGGAGACAGGTGGGCCTGGCCCTGTTCGGCGTTCGCGGATACTTAACACGCTTAACGAGATCTGGGTATTTGATCTGAGTCTGGCCATTTGGTCTATACGCACTAACCATCTACGCGGGAGTAGTTATGGGTATCCCGGCGTCGTGGTATCAGCCGAAGCCTTCTTGACGTCAGCGACGGAGCGGCGCGCGCCGGATTGGAACGTAAGCCTGCTCTTGTATTAAGGGGGCTAGTTCTGCTTCCGGCCGCCCTCGCAACGTGCAGGTGTGCAATGGGCGATGGGCCCAGACCCCTGCGTGCATAGGATTTAGACTGGCGGGCTGACCTCTCTGTTGTGCCTAGGTGGGGCTGCGACGTGTTGATCTTCCGCGGCCGGGCATGACCAAGGAAAGTGTGTCCGGCCAAATGGGATCGAGCGTGTTGGGTTATGTGGTGCACCCCTGCAGGGAAGTTAATCTATTCGAATAGCCGTGATCTTCGGTAACAGGACGACTTGGAGTTGTACCTTGACCTTATGACAACTAGAACCGGATACTTAATAAAACACACCCTTCCAAGTTCCACAGACAGCCCGGTGATCGCTCTCTAACAGGGCGACGAGGAGAGGATCGCCGGGTAGGATTATGCTATGCGATGCTACTGGAGATGCTACTGGAGATGCTACTTGGAGATGCTACTTGGAGGACTTCAATCTACTCTCTTCTACATGCTGCAAGACGGAGGCTGCCAGAAGCGTAGTCTTCGACAGGATTAGCTATCCCCCTCTTATTCTGGCATTCTGCAGTTCAGTCCACTGATATGGCCCTTTACACATATACACATGCATATGTAGTGTAACTCCTTGCTTGTGAGTACTTTGGATGAGTACTCACGGTTGCTTTCTCCCCCCTTTTCCCCCTTTCCTTTGTTTCTGGTTGTCGCAACCAGATGCTGCAGTCCAGGAGCCAGACGCCACCGTCGATGACGACTACTACACTGGAGGTGCCTACTACTACGTGCAGGCTGCTGACGACGACCAGGAGTAGTTTAGGAGGATCCCAGGCAGGAGGCCTGCGCCTCTTTCGATCTGTATCCCAGTTTGTGCTAGCCTTCTTAAGGCAAACTTGTTTAACTTATGTCTGTACTCAGATATTGTTGCTTCCGCTGACTCGTCTATGATCAAGCACTTGTATTCGAGCCCTCGAGGCCCCTGGCTTGTATTATGATGCTTGTATGACTTATTTATGTTTTAGAGTTGTGTTGTGATATCTTCCCGTGAGTCCCTGATCTTGATCGTACACATTTGCGTGCATGATTAGTGTACGATTGAATCGGGGGCGTCACAAGTTGGTATCAGAGCCGACTGCCTGTAGGAATCCCCTTTCCAACTCCTTGGCCGAAGTTGAGTCTAGTCATTGCAAAACCTTTACTAACATGGCTGTGTGGCCTATAGGCCCACGTCTCCATTTGGGTGGTATTAGGATCTTTTATTCCTTGATCTTTACTCTGGGACTCTGAGCTCTCTTCTATTCGGGTTAAATGATTTTGCTAAAAACAAAACTAACTTTAGGTTCTCGCAAGTACTTTCTCCCGGAGAGCCCCTTGTTATCGATGACCGCCTGCTGCACCAGAAGAAGAAGATACTCTCCGATATTCTCTCGAGACCTTGTGCCTGTCGCGTTTGCAATTCCCTACCACCGAAACATCCTTATGGATAACTACTTACACTTGCCATTCATACGATCATCCCCCATTGATCTTGTTAGTACAAGATACCCCGAAGTTTTCTCTATTATTCCGAGAATACTTTGTGCCTACTGCCTAGCAGTTCCTTGCCACCGGAATACCCTTATGATTAATTTCTCGCCCTTATTGAGTATCCGTTCAACCCCACTTGTTCATGTGTTTCACATTGGTCTTCGAAATACTATTTGATCCTCCAAAAATCCTTAGTAGCTTATTGCTCGGCAATACTTGTCTGCTTGCATTATGGATGCTTTCCATATGTCTGGCAATATTCGTTAGTATCCTTAGACACCGTCATTTTGGTCCTATCGATTCAAACATGTGTGTGAAAGCACACACTCATCAGTTGATCCTTCTAAATTATCTTTCCGGCTCATACGTCATTTTGAACATGAGTTGGATCTCGACCCATCAAATTGTTGATGATTGTACCCCTAAGGCTATTCAGCTTATCCATCCCTAATCAGAGCATTGCTTCTGATCCCTTATCTTGGAATTCATAATTCCTTGGCATTGGAGATTTGAGTTAGTCAGTTGTTTCCATAAACTGATCTCCTTGCATTCCTTCTTCCTCTGGTTGAGTACAGATGCTCACATCAGACCCCTTGTGGACCACCAGATCCTTTGTTGGATTTTATCCGACAGCATCCTTAGTATTCTATAAGCTTGTGAGCGTTTCCTCGGATACACAATGCCTTTGGTAAATTGTATCCTCTGCTTTCTCCAGCATGCTCTACTATCGATCTTGTGTTATTTATTCCTGAAATTGTGGTATATGTTTCTAAGATGCCCCGATGGGTTGAACATATACCTTCCTTAATTTGTGTGAACCCAAAAGTCTTCATGGGTCATAACCTTCTGGTATTCTGCCAGTTAAACTTTCAAACTCTAAACATTCTTAACTGAGAGCAGTAAATGAAAAGTTGTGTATTGGAGAAGTGGGAGTCGACCTTGAACTTTGTGTTCATGCCCATGGACCCGATGTAGATCTTATCATTAAAAGCTTCTCTTAAATTAATTATTCCCCTGGTATAAGTTCATCTTATATCTGAGATCTGGCCTTTTGCAATCGTGGTTCCGACCATATTGTTCTTCTTTGTTCCCATTTCTCGGGCAAGTTTAAACATTTGTCTTCTGCGGATCAATACCCTAGTCCAACCTCTACTTTGATCCGTCTTCGAGTATTACCCCCTGGTATCTCGAGATTATCTTGGAACTGCATAACTTCTTATGAGTTCTTCATCAAGTACTACATTCTCACTGATTACAATCTTTCATGGGCTCTGAGTTATTAAACACTCAAAGACACCGATAACTGAACCGAGTCTGCACTACGGTTCCACAACTCTGGATAATCTTCTCTAAGTACGAGTTTGTACCCGATCACGCCATTCCTAGCCTGATCGGCCATATCATTATCATGCAACTTTTTAACTGTACTACCTGGTCCTTCTTCCCGGAGCACAATTTTCGACGATGAGCTAAGCTTACGTCGATTTTCCTCGTCATATCATTTCGCCTTGAACAACAAGCTTGATTTCAAGTTTGTGTCGTACCCATGGTTCCAATAACCTTTTGCTTCATAATTCCTTTAACTTGATGTCATCGCTGATTGATTACATCTTCATGAAATCTCTCGACAATTGTGTCGTGATCATCATCAACCTTATGAGCTCTTCCAGGATATCAATCGGATCCATGATGAGAAATACCATCCTTGCCTCGATGATTTGTGTTATCATCAACCACTTTATTGCCTTCCCTCCAACATAAACTTGTTCGTGTTTTGTGTTATACCTTGAGTTCCTTGCTACCTAGCATTGTTCTTCTTTACCTTGGAAAATTACCACCTTTTATCTCAAGAATGTCGTGAGAATTTCACCACCTCTTAAGAAATTCTTGTTGCAGCGATGCTTCTCGCCATCACCATTCTTTCTTGGTCCCCGTGTTGGTTCTAACCAGGATACCAACAGATGAACGGTGCTTTTGGATTCTGCCCTTCTAGCAACCCTATTGCCTTGAAGTTAATGGTCGGCCGTTCATTCTTAGACTATTGATTATTGAATCACCATTCTGACATTGGTCGTGCAACCCAGCCCATATTCGGGTGCACCTTTCAACCAATGTTTAATTGTGTATGTTTTCCTCGAACATACATCATTACACCATTTGATCTGACAAATGTTATCTCCTTGTTCACATAATTGTGGAAATCCATCTTTTGTTAATCTCGATGAATTGCCGCTGATTCCATCAGCCACCTCCTCATCCTCTCGTTGGTTTACTAATGAACTCATGTTTCAGAACTCGCTTCCATAGTTCATTTCCCGAGGATCTTATGATGTCATCTCGTCAATTTGTGTTGCACCTTTCTTCTCAGGCATCCCGAGTCTGAGTTATCCTAACACCAATCAGATCTGAATCTCGGTCAGATATGATGGTTGGAACATATTTCCAAGAGTTATAAGAATGGTCTTTATGTGACCCGGTAAGGTGCTGTCGTGCCTAGCACACCTGGCCGGAGGCCCTGTTGTTATAGATTCCTTTCCAACAAGGTTATCCATTCTTCCATGAGGAAACTGTAAGACTTATTCTATAAGTTGTTTTTGATGGATCCTTTGTATCCAAAGCCTGACCTTTGCTTGAAGACCATGTCAATCCTGTCTCGAAGCATGTCGGTGGTACTCCAATTTTCAACAAGAACATTTAAAGCCCAATGATAAATGTTTCTTGATCAATTATCCAAACACCGCTGTATGGATAATGTCTTGAAAATTTTCTCCCCTACCTAAAGAGTTTTCTACATTATATCCTGTCATGGATATCATGCTCTGCTTGTCCTTGGGAAGGATATACCCTTGAATTATGTGTTTAAACACATTTTCCTTTCCATTGGCTGGTTTAACGTTTCTTCTGATCTTTATAATCTAAGCAATAATATTCTCCTGCTCATGTAAACACCTCAGTGTACAATACTATTGTTGATGACATTCTGGTAACCATCGACGGGTGATAACTTTGCCAATTGGTTCGCCTCGTTCAACAAGCAGGAAAATTGCTCTTTGTTCCCCGTCCTTGGTACCGACATTGTTGCCGACATAACTGACACACTATTCCCTTACATGCCTTGCTTACATGACCGTGCAAGATGTCACCGCCCTTCCTTCTTTTAGCCCACATGGTGGGCCCATAACCCACAGTTTCACAGGATCGAAACCTGACTCTCCTGTACACCCCTGTTTCTAAAGTTATTACTCACGTTTGTCTTTGTATGAAATCACAAGACCCCTTCCTAGAGATGATCTAATCTAGTATCAGACACAATACTTATTCTCGTTGCTCTGGAACCCTTTCACCTTCTGATTAGGCATCAAACTATTGCCTATTCGTTTGAAACTTCTCATGGTACCTTCTTACTTTGCTCTCGATATCTTCTTAAGTTTCCATTCGAGAGATACTTATGCTTCTTCCCCTGAGTTAACCGTCTGATGCTCGGTCTTGTTAGAATCCGTCCTTATTGAGTTTTCCCTTCTTACCCTTTCGTAAGTACGATGAAGATCCGGAAGAAAGGATGCCTACTTCATCATGATGACCCGAAGCAGAGAACTGAAGACATCAATGTAATGGATCGACCTCTTCGAGAAGAGCAACCAAAGACGAGAATATTCGTTAGGATTCCGTAACCAAACCTTTCCCCCTAGTCCCCCTCTTAAATCTCGGGACGAGATTTCTTGTAGTGGAGGAGAATTGTGACACCCGGATAATTAAGCTACAGTAATCCCACGTTAACAATGCCACGTCACCTCCGTTACTGTTGCTAACCTCGTGTTAGTTCGAAACCGATTCAAATACAAATTCAAGATCAAGCAAACATTAAAATTTTCAAATATTAAAACTAAAATGTTCAATAAATATTAGATAAGTTAGAGACTATGATAAAATTGTAAACAACATTATTAAAATTTGATAAGTGACTTAAACAACCTCAAACAGTTGCTAAAAACATTATTTAATAACCTTTTTAATAATACAAAATAAATCTGAAATGATATTTACCCCAAACTAGTTTTTGGTGGTAGGATATATTGTGCTGTGATTTGTGGTCCATCTCTCATATTTTACCAAACTCATTTGGTGCCCAAACAATTAGCAAAAACAGAAAAGAAAATAAAGAAAAAGGAAAAGAATAAAACAGAAAACAAAACTTACAAAAAAAAGGTAACTTCCCCCCTCAGCCGGGCCGTGGCCCAGCTGGCCTCTAGGCCGCCAGGCCGGCCCAACCGCCCCATCGCCCCACCTTATCCCCTGGGCGACCGAACCCTAGCGGTTCACCCCCCACTACCCCACTCGTTCCCCCTCACGCACCCCTCGCCCCTCCTCTGCCTCCCCCGATCTGGATCGGGGGGAATCGGCGCCTCAGCCTCACCCACCGCGCGACCCGGCGTCGCCGCCGCCCGGCGCTCCCCGTCGCCGTTGCCAACCTGATCCCCCTTGGCGCCGCCTCACTGCCTCGCCTCCTCCCCGACAAGCCCCAGCGCTCGCCACCCCAACTCCCATCACCGTACGCTGCCGCCCCGACGCTGCACCGTCGTCGGCGTCGCTCGTCGTCGCTGCCCCGCCGTCGCCGATGTCCGCCTCCTCAACCCTCCGCCCCGCGTGGATCCGGTCGGGGCAGCCGACGCCTCGCGCTTCCCGTCGCCTCCCCGACCCCGTCGGCGGACCGTCCCCGTCTTCCTCCTCCACGCATGGAGCTGCTCCCCTCGTCGCGCCGACCCCGACACCTCCTCGAGCACACTGCCTTTCCCCGACAGCTCCCCCTGTGAGGAACCCCTCTCATATCCTTCTTTCCCTCCTCCCATGCGACCACCGTTCGCTACTCCCTCGCGCGCACGTGCACACCGCCGCACCCGTTCCGCGCGCTCGCCGTCGCGCCTCCGGCCGGCCCAGTGCTTGCGCTCGCCGTGCCTGGACCGACGCCCCGCTCGCCCCTGCCGTCCCGACCAACCACCGCGCTCACCGCGGCCCCCGCGTAGGCCACGCCCACATCTTGCAGCCATCGCCGCTGACCGCAATCGCCGGCGCCTCCACTGGCCTGGACGGGCGCCCAAACGGGCTGGCGCCCACACGCCCGTAACCCGTTCGCCCGTGCCTGTTTGGCCCTGGGGCCAATGACATGTGGGGCCCATCCCCAGAATGATTTTATATAAAAAAAGAGAATTTAAAAATAAGTAGTTAGTTAATTAATTGATTAGTTAAATAAATAATTAATTTAATTAAGTCTGATAAAATTACCTAATTAACCTAATTAACACTGTTAATTAACTAAACAGTCAATGACATATGGGACCCACGCATCAGCTTGACCCAGTCAACACCTCTGTTGACTGATGATGTCATGCTGATGCCATACTGATCCAGTAATGCCATTTTCGAATTAAATTAGTAATAATAATTTATAAATTGGATTAAATCTTTAAAAATTAATATAAAATAAACCGTAGCTCGGATGGAAAAACTTTGTACATGAAAGTTGCTCAGAACAACGAGACGAATCCGGATACGCAGCCCGTTCGTCCGCCACGCATCCCTAGCATAGAGAACCTGCAACATTTCACCTCCGGTTCATCTGTCCGAAAACACGAAACACCGGGGATACTTTCCCGGATGTTTCCCCCCTTCACCGGTATCACCTCATACCGCGTTAGAACACGTCTAGCTCTGCTTGTTGACCTGTTATGCACTTGCTTGCTATGTTTTTACTGTTTCTCCCCCCTCTTCTCTCCGGTAGCCCCCGTGACGATGCTGATGCCCCTGTGGACGACTACGTCACCGACGACCCCTCCTTCTTGTCTGAGCAACCAGGCAAGCCCCCCCCCCCCCTTGATCACCAGATATCGCCTATTCTCCTCTATACTGCTTGCATTAGAGTAGTGTAGCATGTTACTGTTTGATTACTCCTATTCTGTTGCATAGCCTGTCATTGTTGCTACAATCATTGATACCTTACCCGCAGTCCTAAATGCTTAGTATAGGATGCTAGTTTATCATCATTGGCCCTACATTCTTGTCAGTCTGCCTTGCTACACTATCGGGCCGTGATCACTTGGGAGGTGATCACGGGTATATATTATACATACATACATACTATACAGATGGTGACTAAAGTCGGGTCAGCTCATTGAGTACCCGCAAGTGATTCTGATGAGGGGGCTGAAAGGACAGGTGGCTCCATCCCGGTAGAGGTGGGCCTGGGTTCCCGACGGCCCCCGACTGTTACTTTGTGGCGGAGCGACAGGGCAGGTTGAGACCACCTAGGAGACAGGTGGGCCTGGCCCTGTTCGGCGTTCGCGGATACTTAACACGCTTAACGAGATCTGGGTATTTGATCTGAGTCTGGCCATTTGGTCTATACGCACTAACCATCTACGCGGGAGTAGTTATGGGTATCCCGGCGTCGTGGTATCAGCCGAAGCCTTCTTGACGTCAGCGACGGAGCGGCGCGCGCCGGATTGGAACGTAAGCCTGCTCTTGTATTAAGGGGGCTAGTTCTGCTTCCGGCCGCCCTCGCAACGTGCAGGTGTGCAATGGGCGATGGGCCCAGACCCCTGCGCGCATAGGATTTAGACCGGCGGGCTGACCTCTCTGTTGTGCCTAGGTGGGGCTGCGACGTGTTGATCTTCCGCGGCCGGGCATGACCCAGGAAAGTGTGTCCGGCCAAATGGGATCGAGCGTGTTGGGTTATGTGGTGCACCCCTGCAGGGAAGTTAATCTATTCGAATAGCCGTGATCTTCGGTAATAGGACGACTTGGAGTTGTACCTTGACCTTATGACAACTAGAACCAGATACTTAATAAAACACACCCTTCCAAGTTCCACAGACAGCCCAGTGATCGCTCTCTAACAGGGCGACGAGGAGAGGATCGCCGGGTAGGATTATGCTATGCGATGCTACTGGAGATGCTACTGGAGATGCTACTTGGAGATGCTACTTGGAGGACTTCAATCTACTCTCTTCTACATGCTGCAAGACGGAGGCTGCCAGAAGCGTAGTCTTCGACAGGATTAGCTATCCCCCTCTTATTCTGGCATTCTGCAGTTCAGTCCACTGATATGGCCCTTTACACATATACACATGCATATGTAGTGTAACTCCTTGCTTGCGAGTACTTTGGATGAGTACTCACGGTTGCTTTCTCCCCCCTTTTCCCCCTTTCCTTTCTTTCTGGTTGTCGCAACCAGATGCTGGAGTCCAGGAGCCAGACGCCACCGTCGATGACGACTACTACACTGGAGGTGCCTACTACTACGTGCAGGCTGCTGACGACGACCAGGAGTAGTTTAGGAGGATCCCAGGCAGGAGGCCTGCGCCTCTTTCGATCTGTATCCCAGTTTGTGCTAGCCTTCTTAAGGCAAACTTGTTTAACTTATGTCTGTACTCAGATATTGTTGCTTCCGCTGACTCGTCTATGATCAAGCACTTGTATTCGAGCCCTCGAGGCCCCTGGCTTGTATTATGATGCTTGTATGACTTATTTATGTTTTAGAGTTGTGTTGTGATATCTTCCCGTGAGTCCCTGATCTTGATCGTACACATTTGCGTGCATGATTAGTGTACGATTGAATCGGGGGCGTCACAGCCGCTCCTCCCCCACCACCGTTCGATGAGAGCTCGCGGTGAACGTCCAATGGTGATTTTTTTCCTTGCGACATTCTCCCTGTTGCAAGAAAGGTTCTGCAACACCATCCATATTGCAAGACTTTCTAGTGAAAATAAAGAAAATTCTTCAACATCATCTCTGTTGCAAAAAAATCTGCAACAATACCTCTATTGTAAAAGTTATGCAACATGAACTCTATTGCAAGAGTCTGAGCGCAACATCATCCTTGTTGCAAAGCTTGCAGCTGAATCTAACAATCATCTTACGTTGAATTCAATGGTTCACGAGGTGGCGGATCTTTAAAAAGATCCGTCGGTCGATGTGTAGCGTTGCCCTACTAATAAAGCTCAATATTACCCTAAAAAACCTCAATATTTATCCCATATGTCACTTTGTCTCACTTTTTAGTTTTTTATTTTAGATTTTATGATTTTCTTTTCAAATTTCACTCTATTTTTTTAGTAATTCTACCAAGAAAGTCCCATGGCGCATAAGTGCCACTCAAACCGCGTGGACCCGTTTAGTACATGTGTCGTGCTTCTCCAAAGAGGCGAGGCCCGCATGCTGGCACGACACGGACAGATTATGAATGGGCATCAGTGTGTCATCTCATGCTCATTTACGGGCAGGCTAGGCCGGCTGGCCACCTTTGGGGCTGGCTGCCGGAGGTCACTCTCTATAATAAAATATAAAAAGTGAAACAAGTTTTGTGAATCTCTGCATGTTTTTTTAGGGGGAACCATGCATGTTTTGGTCAATGCCCTTGGCAACAGAAGATAACAAAAGGTGTTGCCTTCAAACATCTTGTCAGTCTTTCATACCTTGATCATCCTAATGATGGTTTGATTTTGGCCCTTGTCTTCAAAATTGGAATCTTTTGCTTGATCAAAACGCTTGAAACTCATAAGACTACCCATAGTGGAAGTAACATAGGTAATAACATCACACATATTTAGATAAAAAAACAGATGATGTGGCAAGCAATAAATGAAGAAAGAGAGGAAAGTGGTACATAGCTAGTTACTAGTAGTATGAGTAACATCACACATATCAAGACAATATGTGTCTATAGCCTAATAAATGAAGTGTTGCATGTTACCACACATATGTTACTCCCCACATAAAGGTAGTAACATAGACCAGTAACATGAGTAGTCTAAGCCGCTCTACATTAATTCTGCACACATGGCATGGATGACTTTGACTCAGCCTCGCCGGTGTGCCGGTACAAAAGAGAGAAGCCATGCATAAATCAGTTGGCACACACAAACTCATATGGATCCATGGACGGAAGAGAGCCCATGCATGCCATTTATTTTTTAGGATGGTAAAATTTAGCCTAAACCGAGCTCTCTCATGTCGTCAATATTTTTGGTCGTCAGATTTTGTATTTTAGTAGTTTTTGGCTGTCAGATCTTTCACTGAGCACAAGTCTACCATGATCTGGGTTGCATGTCCTAATGGGTCACTACTCTGTTTTTTTTAAGGTCTGCAGTGGGGTGTAAGATAGCGGTCATCCCTTCTCTCGCACTATTCCCAAATCCAAACCAGCACAAACATCTTGTCCATGATGCACCCGTATGAGAACCCCCTAGTCGTCTATTTTGGCGTCGTTGAGTGGAGCAGGAACAAGATCCTCTGGCCCCCTTGTGGATAGAGATGGACAAGACGCTGGAGGAGGTTGCACGGATGGAGGCGGAGGCCAAGTAGATGGACGCGCCTGTGCCCGTGCCTATGCCAGCGCCTGCGCCCGCGCCCGTGCTTAACGGAGACAATTTTTTCTAATGAGTCGAGGCCGCTGAAGCCACAATTTACAACTTTGCTGGTGTTGGCATCGGACGAGACGTGGCGGCATCCATGGCATCGGCGGACGCGTTGGTTGTGGCCGTGGCCGCAACTAGGTGGTGACCATGGCCACTTAATGTTGGGCGGACGTGAAGTCCTCATGGTCGTGGAGGAAAACACCAAGGACCGAAGGCAAAAGACTGCCACTGGTCAAGAAGAGCTGGTGTTCGAACGCCCAGCATCCTCGGCCCCAACGACTTTAGAGTCGCCGAGCCAACAAAGGACGCCCCCTGCTCCGTCAACTAGAGATGGTGCAAGGAGGACGCCGTCGCCCATGCTTGGCCTCAAAGGGGCCGAGTTAGTGGGGCGGCAACAAGAGGTGGAGGCGGCTTTGAATAGCCCGACCATCGTGCCATGCTTGCACAGCTTTTACCCGGTTCCGATCTACCGATGCGGAGATGATGCGGAGCATCCCTCGCTCATCCCCATGGACTTTACTACAACAAGTCAAGTACCTCGAGGACTAATGACAAGAGCACGTGCATGCATGATAACCCACAAGTGTAGGGGATCGCAACAGCTTTCGAGGGTAAAGTATTTAACCCAAATTTATTGATTCGACACAAGGGGAGCCAAAGAATATTCTTGAGTATTAGCAGTTGAGTTGTCAATTCAACCACACCTGGATAACTTAGTATCTACAACAAAGTATTTAGTAGCAAAAGTGGTATGATAATAAAGGTAACGGTAGCAAAAGTAAAGATAAATGTTTTTGGTTTTTGTAGTAGTTGTAACAGTACCAACGGAAAAGTAAATAAGCGAAGAACAATAGGTGAAAAGCTCGTAGGCAATGGATCAGTGATGGATAATTATGCCGGATGTGATTCCTCATGTAATAGCTATAACATAGGGTGACACAGAACTAACTCCAGTTCATCAATGTAATGTAGGCATGTATTCCGTAAATAGTCATACGTGCTTATGGAAAAGAACTTGCATGACATCTTTTGTCCTACCCTCCCGTGGAAGCGAGGTCCTAGCGGAAACTAAGGGATATTAAGGCCTCCTTTTAATAGAGAACCGGAACAAAGCATTAGCACATAGTGAATACATGAACTCCTCAAACTACGGTCATCACCGAAAAGTATCCCGATTATTGTCACTTCGGGGTTGTCGGATCATAACACATAATAGGTGACTATAGACTTGCAAGATAGGATCAAGAACACACATATATTCATGAAAACATAATAGGTTCAGATCTGAAATCATGGCACTCGGACCCTAGTGACAAGTATTAAGCATAGCAAAGTCATAGCAACATCAATCTCAGAACATAGTGGATACTAGGGATCAAACCCTAACAAAACTAACTTGATTACATGGTAAATCTCATCCAACCCATCACGGTCCAGCAAGCCTACGATGGAATTACTCACGCACGGCGGTGAGCATCATGAAATTGGTGATGGAAAATGGTTAATGATGACAACGACGACGAATCCCCCTCTCCGGAGCCCCGAACGGACTCCAGATCAGCCCTCCCGAGAAAGATTAGGGCTTGGCGGCGGCTCTGTATCGTAAAACATGATGAGGCTTTCTCTCTGATTTTTTTCTCCCCGAACGTGAATATATGGAGTTGGAGTTGAGGTCGGTGGAGGTCCAGGGGGCCACGAGATAGGAGGGCGTGCCCTAGGGGGGCGCGCCCCCTGTCTTGTGGACAGCCTGTGGGCCCCTTGGTGTTGATTATTTCGCCAAAAATTCTTATTAATTCCAAAAAGTGCCTCCGTGGATTTCCAGGACATTCCGAGAACTTTTCTTTTCTACACATAAAACAACATCATGGCAGTTCTGCTGAAAACAGCGTCAGTCCGGGTTAGTTTCATTCAAATCATGCAAGTTAGAGTCCAAAACAAGGGCAAAAGTGTTTGGAAAAGTAGATACGTTGGAGACGTATCAACTCCCCAAGCTTAAACCTTTGCTTGTCCTCAAGCAATTCAGTTGATAAACTGAAAGTGATAAAGAAAAACTTTTACAAACTCTATTTGCTCTTGTTATTGTAACATGAAAAGCCAGCATTCAGGTTTCAGCAAATATTATGAACTAACCATACTCACAATAACACGTAGGTCTCACAATTACTCATATCAATAACATAATCAGCTACCGAGCCATAATAATAAAACTCGGATGACAACACTTTCTCAAAATAATCATAACATGATATAACAAAATGGTGTCTCGCTAGCCCTTTCTGAGACCGCAAAACATAAATGCAGAGCACCTTTAAAGACCAAGGACTGACTAAACATTGTAATTCATGGTAAAAGAGATCCAGTCAAGTCATACCCAATATAAACCAATAGTAATGAATGCAAATGACAGTGTGCTCTCTAGCGGTTGCTTTTAATAAGAAGGGTGATAACTCAACATAAAATTAAATAGATAGGCCCTTCGCAGAGGGAAGCAGGGATTTGTAGAGGTGCCAGAGCTCGATTTTAAAATAGAGATTGAATAACATTTTGAGCGGCATACTTTTGTTGTGAACGCAACAACTATGAGATGGCTGTATCTTCCATACTAAATGCATTATAGGCAGTTCCCAAACAGAATGGTAAAGGTTTATACTCCCCCAATCACCAACAAGCATCAATCCATGGCTTGCTCGAAACAACGAGTGCCTCCAACATACAACAACCCTGGGGGATTTTTGTTTAATTATTTTGATTTGCTTTGATCTTTTTGGATCATGGGACTAGCCATCCCGGTTACCGGCCCTTTCTCGTGAATGAGGAGCGGAGTCCACTCCTCATGAGAATAACCCACCTAGCATGGAAGATATAGGCAGCCCTAGTTGTAACATGAGCTGCTCGAGCATACAAAACAGAATTTCATTTGAAGGTTTGGAGTTTCGCACATACAAATTTACTTGGAATGGCAGGTAAATACCGCATATAGGAAGGTATAGTGGACTCATATGGAATAACTTTGGGGTTTAAGGAGTTTGGATGCACAAGCAGTATTCCCGCTTAGTACATGTGAAGGCTAGCAAAAGACTGGGAAGCGACCAACTGAGAGAGCGACAACAGTCATAAACATGCATTAAAATTAATTCACACCAAATACAAGCATGAGTAGGATATAATCCACCATGAACATAAATATCGTGAAGGCTATGTTGATTTGATTCAACTACATGCGTGAACATGTGCCAAGTCGAGTCACTCAATTCATTCAAAGGAGGATACCATCCCACCATACCACATCACAGTCATTCTAATAGCATGTTGGCACGCAAGGTAAACCATTATAACTCATAGCTAATCAAGCATGGCACAAGCAACTATAATCTCTAAATGTCATTGCAAATATGTTTACTTCATAATAGCTGACTCAGGAACGATGAACTCATCATATTTACAAAAACAAGAGATGTCGAGTTCATACCACCTTTTCTCATCCCAATAAGTCCATCATATATCATCATTATTGCCTTTCACTTGCACGACCGAACGATGTGTATAATAATAAGAGTGCACGTGCATTGGACTAAGCTGGAATCTGCAAGCATTCAACTCAAAATAGAAGACAGGGTAATATGGGCTCTAAGTTAAATAAACAATCATGCATATAAGAGCCACTAAGCATTTTCAATATGGTCTTCTCGACCTCCAAAGGAAAGAAAAGAAAATAAAACTATTTACACGGGAAAGCTCCCAACAAGTAAGAAGAAGAACTAGAGAGCTTTTTGGGTTTTCATTTTAATTTCTACTACAAGCATGGAAATTACACTAACTATTTTTTCGGTTTTTCTTAAGGTTTATCAAACACACAAGAAGAAAACTAGAAAAAGAAATTTAACTAGCATGTATAATACAATGAAAGAGTATGAGCACCGACGACTAGTGTGTGAACATGAATGTAAAGTCGGTGAGAGATACGTACTCCCCCAAGCTTAGGCTTTTGGCCTAAGTTGGTCTAGTACCAAGGAACGCCTGGCTGATATCCATAAGTGAAACCGGGGTTGTACTGAGATGCAGAGGCAACCGCCTCCTGAGCAGCAGCGTGTTGGCGAGCTGGCTCCATTCCCCTCTCGTATTCAGCTGCTTCTTCCCTGGTGACAACATATCGTCCTTTTGCCTGATAATCAAAAAGGTAGGGAGCAGGAAGAGTAACAGGGACGACGTTGCGTCTGTCATAGATTAGTCTATAATGGAGGAATTGTTCATCCCTATCAAGAAAATGATGATTGAACATATCTTCTTTATCCAAATAAATAGGAGGTAAAATCATATCCCCCTCTCGTGGAGCTATATTAAGAAAATTAGCCACACGGGTTGCATAAATTCCTCCAAATAAATCTCCCTTTCTACTATTATTCTGCAACCTACGTGCAACTATTGCTCCCCAAGTTATAACCTTTATAACCTGACACAACACTCTTGAGGACACAAAGATCAGGGACACACATGTGACATGCTTCGTCCTTACCGTTAATGCATCTACCAATAAAGAGAGCAAAATAATGTATAGCAGGAAAATGAATGCTCCCTATGGTAGCTTGTGCTATGTCCCTAGATTCTCCCATAGTAATAATAGCAAGAAAATCTCTAAATTCAGGTTTGCGAGGATCATTAATATTACCCCACTACGGGAGTTTGCAAGCAGTTGTGAAATCCTCTAAATCCATGGTATAAGATGTATCATAAATATCAAACATGACACTAGGAGAATTACACGGACAGATATATTGGAACCTCCGCACAAAAGAATCAGTCAATTGATAGTATTGAGGACACTTATCTTGTAAGAAGTCCTCCAGCTCGGCATTACGCACATACGCGTCAAATTCGTCCTTGAAGCCTCCTTCGACCATAAAATCATCGGATGGCTACTCACAAGCTCGTACATTTGCGTCCCTCGACAATTCAACATCTTGCTCACGTATAGCAATCCTTGGCCCTTTCTTTGCCGAGGAACCACCTTGGTACATTCTTCTAAGCATAATTCTTTTTCTGAAAATTTCTGAAATGTTAGTAACTTCAAAATAAAAGTGAATAAGACTAAACAATATTGATAGCAACTACTCCTACAAGTGCCTAGAGCCTATATCATGCATTAGAATTGCTTGGGACCTCATAAATTTAACATGCAAGCTCAAGAACATGGTCACCTAAGCAACAAAAAATTGCAATGAATAAAGCACTAGAACAAAACTAATTGGACCAATGGCGGAGTCACATACCAAGCAAAAATCTCCCAAAGCAGTTTTGTGAATGGAGCTTTGAGCTAAGAGATTGATAGAATATGAAGTGTGTGGGTGCTGGCATAAGTGGAGGGGGCCACCAGGGGCCCACGAGACAGGGGGCGCGCCCCTCCACTCTCGTGGCCTGGTGCTTGCCCCTCCTGCAGCGATTTCAGTGCCTAAAATCCTTAAATATTCCAGAAAAAATTCATACTAAATTTGCAGGGCATTTGGAGCACTTTTATTTTCGGACTATTTTTTTATTGCATGGATAATTCAGAAAACAGACAGATAATACTATTTTTGCTTTATTTATTCTAAAAAAAGAAAGTAAAAAGTGGGTACAGAAGGTTGTGCCCTCTAGTTTCATCCATCTCATGATCATCAAAATGAATCCACTAACAAGGTTGATCAAGTCTTGTTGACAAACTCATTTCGAGTACACGGAACCGGAGAAATTTCGAATAACACTAAGTTACCTCAACGGGGATATGAAAATCCCCAAAAATAAGAATATCATACTTTTTCTTGACAGTAGGGAGAGGAAATTCAAAACCTCCAAAAATGATAGTGGGAACTTTTTCAATAGAATTGATGCTATGAACTTGAGATTGTTTCCTCGGAAAGTGTACCGTATGCTCATTACCATTAACATGAAAAGTGACATTGCCTTTGTTGCAATCAATAACAGCCCTTGCAGTATTAAGAAAAGGTCTACCAAGGATAATAGACATACTATCGTCCTCAGGAATATCAAGAATAACAAAGTCCGTTAAGATAGTGACATTTGCAACCACAACAGGCACATCCTCACAAATACCGACAGGTATAGCAGTTGATTTATCAGCCATTTGCAAAGATATTTCAGTAGGTGTCAACTTATTCAATTCAAGTCTACGATATAAAGAGAGAGGCATAACACTAACACCGGCTTCAAGATCACATAAAGCAGTTCTAACATAATTTCTTTTAATAGAGCATGGTATAGTTGGTACACCCGAATCCCCAAGTTTCTTTGGTATTCCATCCTTAAAAGTGTAATTATCAAGCATGGTGGAAATTTTAGCTTTCGGTATCTTTCTTTTATTTGTGATGATATCCTTCATATACTTAGCATAAGGATTTACTTTAAGCATATCAGTTAAGCGCATACGTAAGAAAATAGGTCTAATCATTTCAGCAAAGCGCTCAAAATCCTCATCATCCTTTGACTTGGATGGTTTAGGAGGAAAGGGCATGGGTTTCTGAACCCATGGTTCTCTTTCTTTAGCGTGCTTCCTAGCAACAAAATCTCTCTTATCATAACGTTGATTCTTTGATTGTGGGTTATCAAGATCAACAGCAGGTTCAATCTCTACATCATTGTTTTTGCTAGGTTGAGCATCAACATGAACATTATCATTAACATTATCACTAGGTTCATGTTCATCACCTGATTGTGTTTTAGCATCAGAAATAGAAATATCATTGGGATTCTCATGTGTGTCTACAGTAGGTTCACTAGAAGCATGCAAAGTTCTATCATTTTTCTTTTTCTTCTTTTTAGAAGAACTAGGTGCCTCTAAATTATTTCTCTGAGAATCTTGCTCGATTCTCTTAGGGTGGCCTTCAGGATACAAAGGTTCCTGAGTCATTCTACCAGTTCTAGTAGCCACTCTAACAGCAAAGTCATTTTTATTATTTAATTCATCAAGCAAATCATTCTGAGCTTTAAGTACTTGCTCAGCTTGAGTAGCAACCATAGAAGCATATTTGCTAACGAGGTGAAGTTCATCCTTAACTCTAGCCAGATTATCACTTACACGTCCTATATTGAAAGCATTATTCTTTAACTCTCTACCAACATAAGCATTAAAACTTTCTTGTCTAGCCATAAAGTCAACATATTCATCTAAGCATGGGCTATGAAATTTAGTAGAAGGGATTTCAACTTTATCATATCTATAGAGAGAATTTACCTTTACTACCTATGTTGGGTTATCAAGACAATGTGGTTCTTCAGGCGGTATATTAGGACCATGTATTTCTTCAATAGGAGGTAAATTCTTAACATCTTCAGCTTTAATACCTTTTTCTTTCATTGATTTCTTTGCCTCTTGCATATTTTCAGGACTGAGAAATAAAACACCTCTCTTCTTCAGAGTGGGTTTAGGAATAGGCTCAGGAGTTGGCTCAATTGGTTCAGGAATTACTTCAGGAATTGGCTCAGGAAGAGTCCAATTATTTTCATTATTCAACATATTATTTAATAGTATTTCAGCTTCGTCGACTGTTCTTTCCCTGAAAACACAACCAGCACAACTATCCAAGTAGTCCTTGGAAGGATCGGTTAGTCCATTATAAAATATATCAAGTATTTCATTTTTCTTAAGAGGATGATCAGGCAAAGCATTAAGTAACCGGAGAAGCCTCCCCCAAGCTTATGGGAGACTCTCTTCTTTGATTTGCACAAAATTATATATTCCCCGCAAGGCAGCTTGTTTCTTATGAGCAGGGAAATATTTAGTAGAGAAGTAATAAATCATATCCTAGGGACTATGCACACAACCAGGAGCAAGAGAATTATACCAAGTCTTAGCATCACCCTTTAATGAGAATGGAAATATCTTAAACTTGGTAAGATGTGCCACAACAGTTTCAGATTCAAGACCATAAAAAGGATCAGATTCAACTAAAGTAATAATCTCAGGATCAACAGAGAATTCATAATCCTTATTAGTAACACAAATAGGTGAAGTAGCAAAAGCAGGGTCATGTTTCATTCTAGCATTAAGAGACTGCTGCTTCCATTTAGCTAATAATTTCTTAAGATCATATCTATCATTGCAAGCAAAGATCTCCCTAGCAGCTTCTTCATTCATAACATAACCCTTAGGAACAACAGGCAATACGTAATCATTGGGAGAACCTTCATCATCACTATCATCAATAATAGGTTCTTCAATAATATCATTCCCCCTAATTCTAGCAAGTTGTTCATCAAGAAATTCACCTAATGGCAAAGTAGTATCAAGCACAGAAGTAGTTTCATCATGCATAGCAGACGTGGCATCATCAATAACATGCGACATATCAGAATTCATAGCAGTAGCAGGTTTAGGTGTCGCAAGCTTACTAATAACGGAAGGAGAATCTAGTGCAAGGCTAGATGGCTGTTCCTTACCTCCCCTCATAGTTGAGGACAAAATAGTAGTTCGGTCGTCTTTCAAGTTCTTCATAGTGATCAACAGATATAAATCCCAAGTGACTCAGAGAATAGAGCTATGCTCCTCGGCAACGGCGCCAGAAATTAGTCTTGATAACCCACAAGTGTAGGGGACTGCAACAGCTTTCGAGGGTAAAGTATTCAACCCAAATTTATTGATTCTACACAAGGGGAGCCAAAGAATATTCTTGAGTATTAGCAGTTGAGTTGTCAATTCAACCACACCTGGATAACTTAGTATCTGCAGCAAAGTATTTAGTAGCAAAAGTGGTATGATAATAAAGGTAACGGTAGCAAAAGTAAAGATAAATGTTTTTGGTTTTTGTAGTAGTTGTAACAGTACCAACGGAAAAGTAAATAAGCGAAGAACAATAGGTGAAAAGCTCGTAGGCAATGGATCAGTGATGGATAATTATGCTGGATGTGATTCCTCATGTAATAGCTATAACATAGGGTGACACAGAACTAACTCCAGTTCATCAATGTAATGTAGGCATGTATTCCGTAAATAGTCATATGTGCTTATGGAAAAGAACTTGCATGACATCTTTTGTCCTACCCTCCCGTGGAAGCGAGGTCCTAGCGGAAACTAAGGGATATTAAGGCCTCCTTTTAATAGAGAACCGGAACAAAGCATTAGCACATACTGAATACATGAACTCCTCAAACTACGGTCATCACCGAAAAGTATCCCGATTATTGTCACTTCGGGGTTGTCGGATCATAACACATAATAGGTGACTATAGACTTGCAAGATAGGATCAAGAACACACATATATTCATGAAAACATAATAGGTTCAGATCTGAAATCATGGCACTCGGGCCCTAGTGACAAGCATTAAGCATAGCAAAGTCATAGCAACATCAATCTCAGAACATAGTGGATACTAGGGATCAAACCCTAACAAAACTAACTTGATTACATGGTAAATCTCATCCAACCCATCACGGTCCAGCAAGCCTACGATGGAATTACTCACACACGGCGGTGAGAATCATGAAATTAGTGATGGAGGATGGTTGATGATGACGACGGCGACGAATCCCCATCTACGGAGCCCCGAACGGACTCCAGATCAGCCCTCCCGAGAGAGATTAGGGCTTGGCGACGGCTCCGTGTCGTAAAACCCGATGAAACTTTCTCCCTGATTTTTTTCTCCCCGAACGTGAATATATGGAGTTGGAGTTGAGGTCGGTGGAGGTCCAGGGGGCCCACGAGATAGGAGGGCGCGCCCTAGGGGGGCGCGCCCCCTGTCTCGTGGACAACCTGTGGTCCCCCTGATGTTGATTCTTTCGCCAAAAATTCTTATTAATTCCAAAAAGTGCCTCCGTGGATTTCCAGGACATTCCGAGAACTTTTCTTTTCTACACATAAAACAACATCATGGCAGTTCTGCTGAAAAGAGCATCAGTCCGGGTTAGTTTCATTCAAATCATGCAAATTAGAGTCCAAAACAAGGGCAAAAGTGTTTGGAAAAGTAGATACGTTGGAGACGTATCAATGCACCGTCAAAACTGAGGTTAATTCTTTCCTCTCTGAAAGAACATGCGGTGCCCCCATGTTTGGTTTTGGTAATTGATGACAATTTCTATGGACTAATGGTTGCCTTGAGTTATATTTGAAGGTTTTGTCCATAGGCTTTTCTTGAAGTCCATGTGTTGGTTTCAAGGAGTTTATGAGTTGACCAAGGTGCTATTAAGGAATTATCCAAAGATTGGTCATGTGAGTGTTGAGCTTATTGCAAGCATGTCTTGAGAAGAAGATTGTGTGATCATTCATGTTTACCTTCAAGACATCATCCAAATGAAGAGAGTTGGAAAGATTCAAGGTTGATCAAGACTAAGTCAAGAGTGAATCAAGTTGATCAACTCACAAAGCGTAGAAGATGTATCGAGAGGGATCAAGTGATCCCATGGTATGGTAAGCATTATCAATTATGCTCTGTGTACTAACCCATGGTCTTCGTGAGAGTTCTTTGTGGGGTTAGGATGCGGTGTGCAAGTTCAAGTGATGCATCATGAAGAGATCAAGTGCTTGAAGCTTGCTGCCCATTGTGGTGACAATGGACTTGTGAAGATGAGCCGAAGAGTGGCTCACCCATAGTGGACTATGGGGGAGCAATCATCTAGTCTTCATCAAGCCAACACAATCAAGAAAGGTGGTCCAACTTGAGGGAGTCAAGATCGTCATCATCTAGCTCAAGTTGACCATGTGCAAGGCAAAGGTTTTCCCTTGATAGGTTTTCTATTTTACCGGTCTCATGGTGGTAGTTGGGAGACCAGGTTATAGGATCGTTTGTCGTACTATCAAGGGGGGCTCTCGAGTTGGTAGCTTGATCGTATCGTTAGTAGAGAGCTCAAACCATTGCATCCTTGCATCATGTTTCTTGGTTCTTGTTTGGTTCTCTTTGTGAGTCTTAGAGATTATGGTCATCTTGATGACAAGCTTGAGTTCATCGAAAATGGAGTTCGCATGCGTCTTCTATGATGTTTTCGGTGTTGTAGGTTTTACCGGTCTTATCCGAGGAAGGGTTCTCACTATTTTCTTATGGGCCTTTTCTAATTTGCTTCTTATTGATATTTCTTTCAAGATTGTGTTAGCCCTTGTCGCTAGCTTTCCAACAAACTTGGTTTCATCGAATTCGGAGTCCGTTTGCAAAAGTTGTGACAGTTTTGGTGTTCTGAAAAGGCTGCAGCGGTACTACCGCGGCTCCTACAGCAGTAGTATCGCTCCGGACCAAAAACTCGTCCCAAGTCCTGCGCTGGTAGGCCCGGATGTAATTTTTTAGTACCGCTCGCAAGCAGTAGTACCGGTACCCTTAGCAGTAGTACCGCTACCCCTAGCGGTAGTACCGTGAGGTCAAGCGGTACTACCGCTCCGACGGTTCTTCTGACCTTTTTACCTCCTCGCGGTTGTGTTTCAAAGGGGTACTACCGCCCTAGCGGTAGTACCGCTCCTTGGAGCGGTAGTACCGCTCTGTGCGGGCTGTGAGCATAACGGTTGGATTTTTTCCCACCTATAAAAGGGGGTCTTCTTCCCCAATGAACCTTATCTTTTGAACTCGTGTTCTTCCCCCATTGTTGACCTTCTTCGAGCTTGCTAACTCTCAATCCCTCCATGGATTCTTGCTAGTTTTTTTGGGGAAAGAGAGAGGAGATCTAGATCCACATTTCCACCAATCACTTTCTCCTCTATGTGAGGGGAACCCCTTGGATCTAGATCTTGGAGTTCTTGGTGTTCTCTTTCTTGTTCTTCTTTTCATTTTCCTCCCTAGCATTAGTTGCTTTGGTGGGATTTGAGAGAGAAGGACTTGGGCACTCCGTGTTCCCTTGCCATTGCATTTGGTGCATCAGTTTGAGTTCTCCACGGTGATACGTGGAAGTTACAAGTTGAGAAGCTTATTACTCTTGGGTGCTTGGCACCCTTGAGCTTGTTCCTCTTGGGTGCTTGGGCACCCTAGACGGTTGGTGGTGTTCGGAGCTCAATCATTGTGGTGTAAAGCTCCGGACAAGCGTCGGGGTCTCTAATTTGGTTGTGGAGATTGCCCCGAGCAATTTGACGGGTACCGGTGACCGCCCCCAAGGGTTGCCAAAGTGTACAGATTCGGTGACCGCCCCCAAGGGTTGCCATTTGTACTGGTTCGGTGACCGCCCTCAAGGGTCCCTTAGTGGAATCACGGCATCTTGCATTGTGCGAGGGCGTGAGGAGATTACGGTGACCCTAGTGGCTTCTTGGAGAGCATTGTGCCTCCACACTGCTCCAAACGGAGATTAGCGTCCGCAAGGGTGTGAACTTCGGGATACATCATCGTCTCCGCGTGCCTCGGTTATCTCTTACCCGAGCCCTTTACTTATGCACTTTACTTTGTGATAGTCATATTGTTTCTTGTCGTATATCTTGCTATCACTTAGTTGTTTATCTTGCTTAGTATAAGTTGTTGGTGCACATAGGTGAGCCTAGTTGTTATAGGTTTTGTGCTTGACAAATTAACCGCTAGGTTTATTCCGCATTTGTTCAAGCCTAAACCGTCATTATTTTAAACCGCCTACTCACCCCCCCCTCTAGGCGACATCCACGATCTTTCAATCGGTATCAGAGCCTCGTCTCTCTTTGTTAGGCTTAACCACCTAGAGAGTAAAGATGTCGACTAGGGGATTAGGATTCTCTGACACTCTTAGTTTCGATGGCACAAATTTTGATGTTTGGGTAATTCGCATGCTTAACCTCTTTAGGGTCATGGACCCAAATTTGGAGCGAATTGTAGATATGGGGTTTTCTCCCCCAAAGGATCCCCAAAGATTATCTTTAGAGGATGAGAAAAACTCTTATCTCGATGCTCAAGCTTCTAATGTGCTTTTCGATGCTTTGAGCAATGTAGTTATATTTCAACTCATGCCATTCCGGGATGCTCATGAGTTATGGACAAAGCTTCAAGATAAATATGGTGTGTCCAAGATTTGTGGGGATGATTGTTCTCCCTCCTCCTCCGGCCGTGTTGCCTTCTCAACTTCTTCTACTTCACCTACATGTGGATTGCCACAAGGTAACGCTAGGGTGAGTAGTGGTGGTCATTGTAATGATGATAGTGTGCTTGTTCTTGGTGATTCTTCATCACTATCTTATTTCAATGGTCCTTCTTTGGACTTTAACACTTCGAGCACCTTACATGTTTCACTTGCTCGTGTTGGTAGTCCTTGCATATCATGTAGAAATTGCTTGCTCAAATCTCATGATGATATGCTTGCTATGTCTTGTTGCCATGATAAAAATGTATCTATTTCCTCGAGTTGTTGTGCTAACAATGTAGAGGAAACTCAACACTCCATGGAACAAGATGTGGTCTTGAATGGTGCTTCAAGGGATCCTACATCATCATCTATTGCATTTTGCCCTATGGCCAAGGCCTCAAAGGTATCTCCCACTTTGAATCCCAATATATCTTGTGATGATATTTATGATGGCAAGAATGATGATGATGTTGATTATGATGAAGAGAATGATAATGTTGCCTCCTTAAAAATTAAGGGGGAAATGGTTTTAAAGCTCTTCATAAAAGTAAAATTGCTCGTTCCAACTTCATGGAAATTATGTCCATTGCCATTGAGGGCAAGAAATATATTGAGGCGTTGGAATCTCATCTCGAGGAGCATGAGGTCACCATTGAGAAAATGGAAGGTCATGAGCGTGATTACGCTAATGAGATTGCGGACCTCTCTCAAGCTCTTGAACTTGAACAAACCACCAAGGAATCTCTTGAGGAGATTTTTGCTCTAGAATTATCTAGAGTAAGGGAATCTCGTGATAGAGCTCTTGAGGTGGCCAATTATTTTGAAACTAAAAATGAGGAGCTTGAAGTTGCGCATGCTAAACTCCTTGAGGACTTCGAGCACCTCGAAAATGGCTCAAGGGTCATTAAGAGTGAGCTCATCAAACTCCCCGAGTCTCATGCTCAACTTAAAGCTTCATATTCAAAAGAGCTTGCCAAGTTGTCTTCTCCTCTTGTTGCTAATGATGATGCTTGTGCTACTAAGTCTATCTCTTGTGAAGCATCCATATTGAAGGAGAATGTTGAGCTACGGGCTCAACTTGAGTTGCTATCTAGCAAATATGGGAAATTGGAAGAAAGTCATGAAAATCTCTCAAACTCTCATGATGATCTTCTAGTATCCCATAATGTGCTAAAGATAGCTCATGAGGCCATGCTTGCTAAGGTAACATCTAGTGAGCCTCATGTGGATACTAGCACTACATCTAGTCAAAGTGCTATATTGCCATGTGCTAGTACTTGTAATTCATCTACTCACAATGTTGGTACATCTTGTGATGAATTGCTTTCCTTGCCTTGTTGCTCTAACGATGGAGCTTATACTTTCTCTAGTACTTGTGTTGAGACTAACCATGTAGAGGAAATCAAAGAGCTCAAGGCCCAAGTCACTTCTTTGAAGAAAGACTTGGAAGTGTCATGAAGGGAAGGCCACACTCAACAATATCTTGAGTGTGCAAAAATCCCCCAATGACAAAGGTGGACTTGGATTCAACTCCAATAGGAAGAAGAAGTCCAAGAGCAACAAGAAGAAGGGCCAAAAACAAGTCAAGAATTCAGCCAAGATCATTTTATTCAAGTGCAAAATTGAAGGGCATCATGTTAGATCTTGCCCTTTGAAGAAGAAGGCCATTAGTGACAAGCAACAAGGGAAGCGGCCACAAGTTCACTCTCATTCTCAATCTCAGGTTGAGAAATCAAGTGAGAAGAAAGTAAAAAGTAGACGTTGCTACCTATGTCGTGAAAAAGGTCACGTCGCTTCTTCATGCACAAATGGTACCTCATCCAACCCAATTATCATTGATGATGTCTATTATCTTGGGAAGGATAAGGTTGGCAATGTGTTTGCCAAGTTTGTTGGTACTCAAAGTGGTTTGAAGCATAGAACCATTTGGGTAGCCAAGCCTATTGTGACTAACCTCTTAGGACCCAACTTGGTTGGGGACCAACTAGCTCAAACTTGATCAATAGGTGTTGTTGGAGGGCATTGGAGACTTGGCTACATTATGAAGATTTAAGGGAACTTCATCATTCTTATTGTCTCAAGCCAAGTCAATTGGGTTATCAAGTTTCTATACTATATCCAATGTGCCTCCTTCCGGTAACATGTACTTAAATTGTTTACATTGAAAGTTACTTGCCCCTTTGCATGTTTTGGTTTTGTTCCTTGCATGTGGTTGTATATGTTGTGCCTCCAATTTTCTTATCTTGAGTAATCAAGTATGTGTGTGTTAGTTTGCACATCATATACGTGTGTGCAGTGCGTTGAGCCTTTGCACATCTTGTTTATTTATTAGTTGGCTCTTGTGAGAGATTAATGGAATATCCCATTATGGGGAAGTGATGTGCTTTGTGCACCTCACAATCCTATAAATGTGTGTACATGAGTAATACCATCTAGTATTGATATTTCAAGATTATCTAGTCGCTATGTGGTATGTCTTCTCATGAGAATTCAAATTCTAAATAGTCCATTAATTATCTCTTGTTGGATCCTTTTATTTGCCTCTTGTTTATCCTTAATTGGTATCACATTATGGGGGAGTAATATGCTATGTGTATATTACTAGCCTAGAAAATGTACATTTGAGATATTGTCACCTAGAGTTGACATTGTAAATTATCTTGTTCCTAGGTGGCATGTTAGCTCTACAAGTTGCAATTTGCTTTTTGTTTGGTGTGGAGATTATGTCAGATATCCTTGCTATCTACCACCGGGAATTATTTCCATTTACTTCTTGTCTTTTGACAATTGGTACTCACTTGTGTGGTAGAATTTATTGATCATCTTTACATTGGCTTTTGCTTTTATTTGCATGTTCTCTTGCCAAGGAATGTATCAACTCCCTTTGTCTTCCATACCACTTGTGGATCTTGTTTATTTCTTGATCTTGTCTAGTGTTTTCTAGATATAGTGAAAGTGGTGATCCCACCTTGTGCATTTTGTATTCAAATGCAAATTCTCTATAATGCACTAGCCTTGGGGGAGCTATCCTATTTTCTATAAAACACTCATCTTGCGATCCTTATCAAGTGTGTGTTGGTGGAAGGCAAGCCGTTTTTGTTTTGGTACATTGTGCCATCATGAAACTTTGTAGAGAGCTTGGTTTGTTTGGAACCATCCTCTCTTTTGGGAGTTTGATATCTTTTATTTTGAGTGTATCAATGGATATCTCATTCCTTGATGTATCTTTTATGGATATCCTCCAAGTGATGTTTTATTCATTTGGTATATTTTCTTCACTTGGTTTTTCTTTGTATTTTGGTATCGGTTCTTGAAGATCTTGAGCATGCATATTTACTTCATGTAGTCTCTGTGGCATGCCTTCTTTATTTGACCCAATATATAGGGAAACTCCACCAAGTCTCAAATTGGATGAGATGTGCATGAAATTCATTTCCTTCTATATATGCACATATTTATGTGGAGTTTGTCCTATGTATATTGGTGTTTCTAACTCTTTGGTCCCAATGAGTTTGGGTACCATTTTGTTTGTGTTGTTGTTCTAGGAACAATTGGAGATGCATTGGATGCTCGGCTCACTCACAAGGAAGGTGGCGTCACCATGTGCTTTTTGGAGTCAAGCTAGGATGATCAATGAACTACCTTGTACCTCTAATTGGTATCTACCACATCCTTCCAATGATATCTCGGTAACAAGTATCTCTTCATGCATTCCTTTCTTGCATTCAACCTTGTGTAGGTTGCATCTTAGCATGATATTCATTCCATCTTGTGATACTTGCTTCCTTTCTCAAAGCATCTCAACGATGATCTCATGTTGCTAGTTGTGATGTCTTTGATGGTTGTGTGGTAGGAATTCATTTATATACAATAAGACCATATCTAGCCATGTGTTATGCTTCCAAGCAAATATCTTATTGGTATATGTATGGCTTCCTTTTGGATATCTTGTTCCTTCGTGTTGTAACTATTTCGGGTGTACATCCTTCTTTGTAGATATATATCATCATGATTTCGTCTACCTAGAACCTTATACACTTGAGAGAAATTACATCTCTAGTTGATATCCTTTCTTTCACGTCCACCTTGTCTTTCTTATGTTATTTCTTTGGTGGCTCCGTGAAAGCTTTTGCCTTGAGTGCGTGTCATCTATCGTTGCATCTTGATGCACTCTTGTGTGGTGAAGATTATTTTCCTCTTGCTTATCTTTATGAGGCTTTTTAATTGGTATCCCTCGTCTTGATGAGCCTCTCATCATCTATCTTCACCACAGGTTGTCACAAGCATAGGTTCTCTATTTGCTTATTAGTAAGCTTGTGAACCCATTTGCCAGTTGTGTGTGGGAATGATAGGCCTTGCATCGTGTGCCTCATTCTTTCAAGACTATGTTGATGCTTAATGCTCATCCTAATTTTAGTCTTCTCAAGTGCTCCGCCATGACTCACACACATCATTTTGGTTGAGCCTATTCTTAAGTTGCCTCTTTTACATGTTGCTCAACCATGTGCTTGTTGCAAGCGCTAGGCTTTCTTTCCTATATGCTCACTTGCACTGGTTGTGAGTTTCTATTGATTTTGGGGGAGCTATGATTCTATTTTGTGCACTTTGTATCCAAATACAAAAATTGTTATGTGTGCACAAATCATGGGGAGCTTCTCTAGCTTATTTAGAACACTCCTTTGCTCATATCATAATATCCTTCATTCATGTGGCTCATAGGATCGTTGGTCTAGTTGGTTCAATTGATATCCTTTGATTGCTTGCTTCAATTGGTATCTTTTGATTGCTCGATTTCTTGTTTCTCTCTTTCTTATGTCTTTGTGGCACATCATTCTTTTGCAATCTTTGGGCCTCAATATAGTTTTTCTTCCTCCAAGTATTTACCATTGGATATGTGTATTGCATTCCACTCTCTTTTTGAGAGTTATACAATTTATGGAGGAACACTCTTTATATTGGCATTCTAAGCTTTTCACACATTTTGGCAATCGATGCCAATGGGGGAGGAGTTTCAGAGAGTTTTATGGAGAAGTCTTCAGAGTTTTCTCCTTGCTTTGGTTTTGGTTCCTAAGCATTTGTATCCCATTCTCATGCATCATTGGTTGTTGCATTGCATGGTGATGCATAACTCCTTGTATAAACTCTCTTGAAAGTGATTGTCATCAATTACCAAAATGGGGGAGATTGAAAGAACATGCGGTGCCCCCATGTTTGGTTTTGGTAATTGATGACAATCTCTATGGACTAATGGTTGCCTTGATTTATATTTGAAGGTTTTGTCCATAGGCTTTTCTTCAAGTCCATGTGTTGGTTTCATGGAGTTTATGAGTTGACCAAGGTGCTATTAAGGAATTATCCAAAGATTGGTCATGTGAGTGTTGAGCTTATTGCAAGCATGTCTTGAAGAAGAAGATTGTGTGATCATTCATGTTTACCTTCAAGACATCATCCAAATGAAGAGAGTTGGAAAGATTCAAGGTTGATCAAGACTAAGTCAAGAGTGAATCAAGTTGATCAACTCACAAAGCGTAGAAGATGTATCGAGAGGGATCAAGTGATCCCATGGTGTGGTAAGCATTGTCAATTATGCTCTGTGTACTAACCCATGGTCTTCGTGAGAGTTCTTTGTGGGGTTAGGATGCGGTGTGCAAGTTCAAGTGATGCATCAAGTGCTTGAAGCTTGCCGCCCATTGTGGTGACAATGGACTTGTGAAGATGAGCTGAAGAGTGGCTCACCCATAGTGGACTATGGGGGAGCCATCATCTAGTCTTCATCAAGCCAACGCAATCAAGAAAGGTGGTCCAACTTGAGGGAGTCAAGATCGTCATCATCTAGCTCAAGTGGACCATGTGCAAGGCAAATGTTTTCCCTTGATAGGTTTTCTATTTTACCGGTCTCATGGTGGTAGTTGGGAGACCGGGTAATAGGATCGTTTGTCGTACTATCAAGGGGGGCTCTCGTGTTGGTAGCTTGATCGTATCATTAGTAGAGAGCTCAAACTATTGCGTCCTTGCATCATTTTTCTTGGTTCTTGTTTGGTTCTCTTTGTGAGTCTTAGATATTATGGTCATCTTGATGACAAGCTTGAGTTCATCGAAAACGGAGTTCGCATGCGTCTTCTATGATGTTTTCAGTGTTGGAGGTTTTACCGGTCTTATCCGAGGAAGAGTTCTCACTATTTTCTTATGGGCTTTTTCTAATTTGCTTCTTATTGATATTTATTTCAAGATTGTGTTAGCCCTTGTTGCTAGCTTTCCAACAAACTTGGTTTCATTGAATTCGGAGTCCGTTTGCAAAAGTTGTGGCAGTTTTGGTGTTCTGAAAAGGCTGCAACGGTACCACCGCGAATTGGAGCGGATGTAATTTTAACTACCGCTCCAGAGCGGTACTACTGCGGCTCCTACAGCAGTAGTACCGCTCCGAACCAAAAACTCGTCCCAAGTCCTGCGGTGGTAGGCCCAGATGTAATTTTTTAGTACCGCTCGCAAGCAGTAGTACCGCTACCCTTAGCAGTAGTACCGCTACCCCTAGCGGTAGTACCGTGAGGTCAAGCTGTACTACCGCTCCGATGGTTCTTCTGGCCTTTTTGCCTCCTCGCTGTTGTGTTTCAAACGGGTACTACCGCCCTAGCGGTAGTACCGCTCTGTGCGGGCTGTGAGCATAACGGTTGGATTTTTTTCCACCTATAAAAGGGGGTCTTCTTCCCCAATGAACCTTATCTTTTGAGCTCACGTTCTTCCCCCATTGTTGACCTTCTTCGAGCTTGCTAACTCTCAATCCCTCCATGGATTCCTGCTAGTTTTTGAGGGGAAAGAGAGAAGAGATCTAGATCCACATTTCCACCAATCACTTTCTCCTCTATGTGAGGGGAACCCCTTGGATCCAGATCTTGGAGTTCTTGGTGTTCTCTTTCTTGTTCTTCCTTTCATTTTCCTCCCTAGCATTAGTTGCTTCTGTGGGATTTGAGAGAGAAGGACTTGGGCACTCCGTGTTCCCTTGCCATTGCATTTGGTGAATCGGTTTTGAGTTCTCCACGGTGATACGTGGAAGTTACAAGTTGAGAAGCTTATTACTCTTAGGTGCTTGGCACCCTTGAGCTTGTTCCTCTTGGGTGCTTGGGCCCCCTAGACGGTTGGTGATGTTCGGAGCTCAATCATTGTGGTGTAAAGATCAGGGCAAGCGTCAGGGTCTCTAATTAGGTTGTGGAGATTGCCCTGAGCAATTTGACGGGTACCGGTGACCGCCCCCAAGGGTTGCCAAAGTGTACGGGTTTGGTGACCGCCCCCAAGGGTTGCCATTTGTATGGGTTCAGTGACCGCCCTCAAGGGTCCCTTAGTGGAATCACGGCATCTTGCATTGTGCGAGGGCGTGAGGAGATTACGGTGGCCCTAGTGGCTTCTTGGAGAGCATTGTGCCTCCACACCGCTCCAAACGGAGATTAGCATCCGCAAGGGTGTGAACTTCGGGATACATCATCGTCTTCGCGTGCCTCGGTTATCTCTTACCCGAGCCCTTTACTTATGCACTTTACTTTGTGATAGCCATATTGTTTCTTGTCGTATATCTTGCTATCACTAGTTGTTTATCTTGCTTAGTATAAGTTGTTGGTGCACATAGGTGAGCCTAGTTGTTATAGGTTTTATGCTTGACAAATTATTCCGCATTTGTTCAAGCCTAAACCGTAATTATTTTAAAGCGCCTATTCACCCCCCTCTAGGAGACATCCATGATCTTTCACTCTCCGAGTTTCGTCCGGATTCACTTGAGAATGGGATTCTACCTCAAAGAGATGCATTGTGCATTCTTAGGTACTTTGGAGATCATCACGAGGAAGCATGGAGGGATCACCAAGTCCACCCGAAGATTCAAGCACGCACGAAGTCTCTCGGGAAGGATAAGAAGGAAGGGGAAGGAACGATAAGCTCGAAGGAAAGGAGTACGGACGAGCAGCCAAGGGGAGGGCCGGCCCCCCTGGACACCCCGGGTGCCCGACCCCCACCTGGGCTTCGCCCTCCGCCGCCCCGGGTGCCCGGCCACAGCTAGGCCTCGCTCCAGCCCCCCCCTCCCGGGTGCCCGGCCTCTTGGGCTCGGATGATGCGGAGCATCCCTCGACCATTACCATGGATGTCACACCACCACCGCTAGAATGGAGAGGACCTATGACGAGAGCTCATGCACGCGCCGTCGAAAGCGAGGTCACTTCTTTCCTATTCGAGTCTCATTTGGATTCGTGTGAGAATTGGATTCTACCTTCAGCGAAAACATTGTTCATTCTTAGGTACCAAGAAGATGATCGTGAGAAGAAGGGAATGAAGACTCGAGCGACCACGAAGCAAGGGAAAGGAGAGGAGAAGGAGAAGAAGGAAGGGCCACAACCCCTCGACACCCCGGGTGCCCGTCCACAGCCTGGGCAGCGCCCCAGCCGACCCTGGGTGCCCGGCCCTGAGGTCCCGGGTGCCCGGCCCCTTTAGTCGGCTGCGGGCCGGCTCCCTGACCGCCCAGGGTGCCCGGTCCCCTCAGCCTCGGCCTCCTGTACACCCCGGGTGCCCGGACCTCACCCCCCGGGTGCCCGGCCCACCTTCCCCAGGCGCCCCGGGTGCCCGGACCCCATGACTCCGGGTGCCCGACCCTCTCCACTGTGGCTACGCGTTTTTAGGGATATTTTGGTCCTTTGTACCCTTCTTTCCCCCAGTTTTGTCCCTAGACTATATATACTCTTGCCCTAGCTCATTTGGGAGGAGAGCAAAGTATTAGATAAAACATTGTGAGCTTTGCTCCTTGTATCCCCTCCTCTTGGAGATCAAGACCCCTCTTGGGAAGAATCCTTGTGGATTACAAGACCTCCCAATGGAGTAGATCATCATCAAGACCTCACCTCCTCTAGGTATGGGAAGAACTTTACCTTGTGATTGTTTCCTTGGATTCATCTTGTAATCTTGTGGATCTCATGTATGCTACTCAAGTGGATGTGATATTTGGGTTTGTTTGAGTGATTTGTGCCTTGTGTTCTTGAGTGTTGTTCCTCTTTTCCCCATCCAAGTGTGAAAAGATCCCCTCTAGGGTTTCATCCTTGTGTTCTTGGATTTGTTTGTTCTTTTTGCATGTGTACCACTCCGGAGACACCTTGGAGTACTTGGATTGCGCCATGTCTTCCACTTCGTCCAACTACAAGTCCGTCGGCGACAACCGTTTCCATGGTGATGAGGTTTTCGATCCGAGGACGGATCTCTCCCAAGGGGGGGGGGGAGATGATGTGGAGCATCCCTCGACCATCACCGTGGATGTCACTGTTGGGGAACGTAGTAATTTCAAAATTTTCCTACGCACACGCAAGATCATGGTGATGTATAGCAACGAGAAGGGGAGTGTATCTTCATACCCTTGAAGATCGCTAAGCGGAAGCATTTATCAACGCGGTTGATGTAGTCGTACGTCTTCACGATCCGACCGATCCAAGTACCGAACGCACGGCACCTCCGAGTTCTGCACACGTTCAGCTCGATGACGTCCTCGCCTTCTCGATCCAGCAAGACGGGCGAAGTAGTAGATGAGTTCCGGCAGCACGACGGCGTGGTGACGGTGTTGGTGAAGAACAATCTCCGCAGGGCTTCGCCTAAGCACTACGAAAACTATGACGGAGGATACTAGAGGGGACGGGGTTGCCGGCACATGGCTTGGTGTTTCTTGATGTGTCTTTGGTGCTAGCCCTGCCCCTCTATTTATATGTTGAGCCTTGGGGTCGAAACTTGGAGTAAAAGCCTCCACAAAGTCGGTTTCACCCGAAAGGCAAGAGTCCTTCTCGGACTCCAGGGCCAGACGCCAGGGTTCCCGGCGTCTGGACCCAGACGCCAGGGACCCTGGCGTCTGGCCCCTGGACTCCGCAAAACTTCCTTTTGCGCTTTCCAAAAACCTTGTGGGCTTTCCCCTTTGGCCCAAATAACGTGTTCTCGTACCCAAACATTTCGGGAAACATCCGGAACCCCTTCCGTTGAATTCCGGAACCCTTCCGGAGATCAAACACTATTATCCCATATATCAAACTTTATCTCCGGACCATTCTGGAGTTCCTCGTCATGTCCATGATCTCATCCGGGACTCCGAACAACATTCGGTTACCAACATGCATAACTCATATAATACTATATCGTCAACGAAACGTTAAGCGTGCAGACCCTACGGGTTCGAGAACTATGTAGACATGACCGAGACACGTTTCCGGTCAATAACCAATAGCGGGACCTGGATGCCCATATTGGCTCCCACATATTCTACGAAGATCTTTATCGGTCAAACCGCATAACAACATACGTTGTTCCCTTTGTCATCGGTATGTTACTTACCCGAGATTCGATCGTCGGTATCCAATACCTAGTTCAATCTCGTTACCGGCAAGTCTCTTTACTTGTTACGTAATGCATCATTCCGTAACTAACTCATTAACTACATTGCTTGCAAGGCTTATAGTGATGTGCATTACCGAGAGGGCCCAGAGATACCTCTCCGACAATCGGAGTGACAAAACCTAATCTCGAAATACGCCAACCCAACATCTACCTTTGGAGACACCTGTAGTACTCCTTTATAATCACCCAGTTACGTTGTGACGTTTGGTAGCACCCAAAGTGTTCCTCGGTAAACGGGAGTTGCATAATCTCATAGTTTCAGGAACATGTATAAGTCATGAAGAAAGCAATAGCAATATACTAAACGATCAAGTGCTAGGCTAATAGAATGGGTCATGTCAATCACATCATTATCCTAATGATGTGATCCCATTAATCAAACGACAACACATGCCTATGGTTAGGAAACATAACCATCTTTGATTAATGAGCTAGTCAAGTAGAGGCATACTAGTGACGTTATGTTTGTCTATGTATTCACACATGTATCATGTTTCCGGTTAATACAATTCTAGCATGAATAATAAATATTTATCATGAAATAAGGAAATAAATAATAACTTTATTATTGCCTCTAGGGCATATTTCCTTCAGTCTCCCACTTGCACTAGAGTCAATAATCTAGTTCACATCGCCATGTGATTTAACACCAATATTCATATCTGTATATGATTAACACCCATAGTCCACATCGTCATGTGACCAACACCCAAAGGATTTTACTAGAGTAAATAATCTAGTTCACATCGCTATGTGATTAACACCCAAAGAGTACTAAGGTGTGATCATATTTTGCTCGTGAGAGAAGCTTAGTCAACGGGTCTGTTACATTCAGAGCCGTATGTATTTTGCAAATATTCTATGTCTACAATGCTCTGCACAGAGCTACTCTAGCTAATTGCTCCCACTTTCAATATGTATCCAGATTGAGACTTTAGAGTCATCTGGATCAGTGCCAAAACTTATATCGACGTAACCCTTTACGACAAATCTTTTGTCACCTCCATAATTGAGAAAAATATCCTTATTCCACTAAGGATTATTTTGACCAATGTCCAGTGATCTACTCCTAGATCACTATTGTACTCCCTTGCCAAACCAGGGCAGAGTATACAATAGGTCTGGTCCATAGCATGGCATACTTTTATAGAACCTATGACTGATGCATAGGGAATGACTTTCATTCTCTTTCTATTTTCTACCGTGGTCGGGATTTGAGTCTTACTCAATTTCATACCTTTGCAACACATGCAAGAACTCTTTCTTTGACTGTTCCATTTTGAACTACCTCAAAATCTTGTCAAGGTATGTACTCATTGAAAATCTTATCAAGCGTCTTGATCTATCTCAATAGATCTTGATGCTCAATATGTAAGTAGCTTTACTGAGGTCTTTCTTTTAAAGAACTCCTTTCAAAACACTCCTTTATGCTTTGCAGAATAATTCTACATTATTTCCGATCAACAATATGTCATTCACATATACTTATCAGAAATGTTGTAGTGCTCCCACTCACTTTCTTTTAAATATAGGCTTCACCATAAGTCTGTACAAAACTATATGCTTTGATCAACTTATCAAAGCGTATATTCCAACTCTGAGATGCTTACACCAGTCCATAGATGGATCGCTGGAGCATGCACACTTTGTTAGCACCTTTAGGATTGACAAAACCTTCTGGTTGTATCATATACAACTCTTCTTTAATAAATCCATTCAGGAATGTAGTTTTGACATCCATTTGCCAAATTTCATAAAATGTGGCAATTGCTAACATGATTCGGACAGACTTTTAAGCATCGATACAAGTGAGAAAATCTCATTGTATTCAACACCTTGAACTTTGTCAAAAACCTTTTTCGACAAGTCTAGCTTTGTAGATAGTAACACTACTATCAGCGTCCGTCTTCCTCTTGAAGATCCATTTATTTTCTATGGCTTGCCGATCATCGGGCAAGTCCACCAAAGTCCACACTTTGTTCTCATACATGGATCCCACCTCAGATTTCATGGCCTCAAACCATTTTGCGGAATCTGGGCTCATCATCGCTTCCTCATAGTTCGTAGGTTTATCATGGTCTAGTAACATGAATTTCAGAACAGGATTACCGTACCACTCTGGTGCGGACCGTACTCTGGAAGACCTACGAGGTTCTGTAGTAACTTGATCTGAAGTTTCATGATCATCATCATTAGCTTCCTCACTAATTGGTGTAGTTGTCACAGGAACCGGTTCTTGTGATGAACTACTTTCCAATAAGGGAGCAGGTACAGTTACCTCATCAAGTTCTACTTTCCTCCCACTCACTTCTTTCGAGAGAAACTCCTTCTCTAGAAAGGATCCATTTTAGCAACGAATATCTTGCCTTCGGATCTGTGATAGAAGGTGTACCCAACAATTTCCTTTGGGTATTCCATGAAGACGCACTTCTCCGATTTGGGTTTGAGCTTATCAGGATGAAACTCTTTCACATAAGCATCGCAGCCCCAAACTTTAAGAAACGACAACTTCGGTTTCTTGCTAAACCACAGTTCATATGGTGTCGTCCCAACAGATTTAGATGGTGCCCTTTTAACGTGAATGCAGCTGTCTCTAATGCATAACCCCAAAACAATAGTGGTAAATCAGTAAGAGACATCATAGATCGCACCATATCCAATAAAGTGCGGTTACGACGTTCGGACACACCATAACGTTGTGGTGTTCCAGGTGGCGTGAGCTGTGAAACTATTCCACATTGTTTTAATTGAAGACCAAACTCGTAACTCAAATATTCGTCTCCGCGATCAGATCGCAGCAATTTTATTTTCTTGTTATGATGATTTTTCCACTTCACTCTGAAATTCTTTGAACCTTTCAACTATTTCAGACTTATGTTTCATCAAGTAGATATACCCATATCTGCTCAAATCATCTTGTGAAGGTTAGAAAATAACGATACTTGCCACGAGCCTTCATACTCATTGGTCTGCATACATCAGTATGTATTATTTCCAGCAAGTCAGTAGCTCGTTCCATTGTTCTGAAGAACGGAATTTTAGTCATCTCACCCAAAAGGCACGGCTCGCAAGCATCAAATGATTCATAACCAAGTGATTCCAAAAATCCATATTTATGGAGTTTCTTCATGCGCTTTACACCGATATGACCCAAACAGCAGTGCCACAAATAAATTGCACTATCATTATTAACTTTGCATCTTTTGGCATCAATATTATGAATATGTGTATCACTACAATCGAGATCCAACAAACTATGTTCATTGGGTGTATGACCATCGAAGGTCGTATTCATGTAAACAGAATAACAATTTATTCTCTAACTTTAAATGAATAACTGTATCGCAAAAAACATGATCAAATCATATTCATGCTCAACGCAAACGCCAAATAACATTTATTTAGGTTTAACACTAATCCCGAAAGTATAGGGAGTGTGCGATCATGATCATATCAATCTTGGAACTACTTCCAACACTCATCGTCACTTCACCCTCAACTAGTCTCTGTTTATTCTGTAACTCCTGTTTCGAGTTACTAATATTAGCAACCAAACAAGTATCAAATACTCAGGGGCTACTATAAACACTAGTAAGGCATACATACATCAATAACCTGTATATCAAATATACCCTTGTTCACTTTGCCATCCTTATTATCCACCAAATATTCAGGGTATTTCCGTTTCCAGTGACCATTTCCTTTGCAGTGCAAGCACTTAGTTTCAGGCTTTGGTCTAACTTTGGGCTTCTTTGCGGGAGTGACAACTTGCTTGTCATTCTACTTGAAGTTCCCTTTCTTTCCCTTTGCCCTTTTCTTGAAACTAGTGGTCTTGTCAATCATCAACACTTGATGCTCTTTATTGATTTCTACCTTCGTCGATTTCAACATCACAAAGAGCTCGGGAATCGTTTTCATCATCCTTTGCATACAATAGTTCATCACGAAGTTCTAGTAACTTAGTGATGGTGACTAGAGAATTCTGTCAATCACTATCTTATCTGGAAGATTAACTCCCACTTGATTCAAGCGATTGAAGTACACAAACAATCTGAGCACATGCTCACTAGTTGAGCGATTCTCCTCCATCTTTTAGCTATAGAACTTGTTGGAGACTTCATATCTCCCAACTCGGGTATTTGCTTGAAATATTAACTTCAATACCTGGAACATCTTATATGGTCCATGACGTTCAAAACGTCTTTGAAGTCCCGATTCTAAGCCATTAAACATGTGCACTAAACTATCAAGTAGTCATCATATTGAGCTAGCCAGACGTTCATAATGTCTGCATCTGCTCCTGCAATAGGTCTGTCACCTAGCGGTGCATTAAGGACATAATTCTTCTATGCAGCAATGAAGACAAACCTCAGATCACGGATCCAATCCGCATCACTGCTACTAACATTTTTCAACACAATTTTCTCTAGGAACATATCAAAATAGACATATGAAAGCAACAACGCGAGCTATTGATCTACAAGATAATTTGCAAAATACTACCAGGACTAAGTTCATGATAAATTTAAGTTCAATTAATCATATTACTTAAGAACTCCCACTTAGATAGACATCTCTCTAGTCATCTAAGTGATCACGCGATCCAAATCAACTAAACCATGTCCGATCATCACGTGAGATGGAGTAGTTTCAATGGTGAACATCACTATGTTGATCATATCTACTATATGATTCACGCTCGACCTTTCGGTCTCCGTGTTCCGAGGCCATATCTGTATATGCTAGGCTTGTCAAGTATGACCTGCGTATTCCGCGTGTGCAACTGTTTTGCACCCGTTGTATTTGAACGTAGAGCCTATCACACCCGATCATCACGTGGTGTCTCAGCACGAAGAACTTCCGCAACGGTGCATACTCAGGGAGAACACTTCTTGATTATTAGTGAGAGATCATCTTAAAATGCTACCGTCAATCAAAGCAAGATAAAATGCATAAAGGATAAACATCACATGCAATCAATATAAGTGATATGATATGGCCATCATCATCTTGTGCTTGTGATCTCCATCTTCGAAGCACCGTCGTGATCACCATCGTCACCGGCGCGACACCTTGATCTCCATCGTATCATCGTTGTCGTTACGCCATCTATTGCTTCTACGACTATCGCTACTGCTTAGTGATAAAGTAAAGCAATTACAGGGCATTTGCATTTCATACAATAAAGCGACAACCATATGGCTCCTGCCAGTTGCCGATAACTTCGGTTACAAAACATGATCATCTCATACAATAAAATATAGCATCACGTCTTGACCATATCACATCACAACATGCCCTGCAAAAACAAGTTAGACGTCCTCTACTTTGTTGTTGCATATTTTACGTGGCTGCTACAGGCTTAGCAAGAACCGTTCTTACCTACGCATCAAAACCACAATGATAGTTCGTCAAGTTGGTGCTGTTTTAACCTTTGCAAGGACCGGGCGTAGCCACACTCGATTCAGCTAAAGTGAGAGAGACAGACACCCGCCATCCACCTTTAAGCACGTGTGCTCGTAATGGTGAAACCAGTCTCGCGTAAGCGTACGTGTAATGTCGGTCCGGGCCGCTTCATCTCACAATACCGCCGAACCAAAGTATGACATGCTGGTAAGCAGTATGACTTGTATCGCCCACAACTCACTTGTGTTCTACTCGTGCATATAACATCAACGCATAAAACCTAGGCTCTGATACCACTGTTGGGGAACGTAGTAATTTCAAAATTTTCCTACGCACACGCAAGATCATGGTGATGTATAGCAACGAGAAGGGGAGTGTATCTTCATACACTTGAAGATCGCTAAGCGGAAGCGTTTATCAACGCGGTTGATGTAGTCGTACGTCTTCACGATCCGACCAATCCAAGTACCGAACGCACGGCACCTCTGAGTTCTGCACACGTTCAGCTCGATGACGTCCTTGCCTTCTCGATCTAGCAAGACGGGCGAAGTAGTAGATGAGTTCCGGCAGCACGACGGCGTGGTGACGGTGTTGGTGAAGAACAATCTCCGCAGGGCTTCGCCTAAGCACTACGAAAACTATGACGGAGGATAAACTAGAGGGGACGGGGTTGCCGGCACACGGCTTGGTGTTTCTTGATGTGTCTTTGGTGCTAGCCCTGCCCCTCTATTTATATGTTGAGCCTTGGGGTTGAAACTTGGAGTAAACGCCTCCACAAAGTCGGTTTCACCCGAAAGGCAAGAGTCCTTCTCGGACTCCAGGGCCAGACGCCAGGGTTCCCGGCGTCTGGACCCAGACGCCAGGGACCCTGGCGTCTGGCCCCTGGACTCCGCAAAACTTCCTTTTGCGCTTTCCAAAAACCTTGTGGGCTTTCCCCTTTGGCCCAAATAACGTGTTCTCGTACCCAAACATTTCGGGAAACATTCGGAACCCCTTCCGTTGAATTCCGGAACCCTTCCGGAGATCAAACACTATTATCCCATATATCAAACTTTATCTCCGGACCATTCCGGAGTTCCTCGTCATGTCCATGATCTCATCCGAGACTCCGAACAACATTCGGTTACCAACATGGATAACTCATATAATACTATATCGTCAATGAAACGTTAAGCGTGCGGACCCTACGGGTTCGAGAACAATGTAGACATGACCGAGACATGTTTCCGGTCAATAACCAATAGCGGGACCTGGATGCCCATATTGGCTCCCACATATTCTACGAAGATCTTTATCGGTCAAACCGCATAACAACATACGTTGTTCCCTTTGTCATCGGTATGTTACTTACCCGAGATTCGATCGTCGGTATCCAATACCTAGTTCAATCTCGTTACCGGCAAGTCTCTTTACTCGTTACGTAATGCATCATTCTGTAACTAACTCATTAGCTACATTGCTTGCAAGGCTTATAGTGATGTGCATTACTGAGAGGGCCCAGAGATACCTCTCCGACAATCGGAGTGACAAAACCTAATCTCGAAATACGCCAACCCAACATCTACCTTTGGAGACACCTGTAGTACTCCTTTATAATCACCCAGTTACGTTGTGACGTTTGGTAGCACCCAAAGTGTTCCTCCGGTAAACGGGAGTTGCATAATCTCATAGTTTCAGGAACATGTATAAGTCATGAAGAAAGCAATAGCAATATACTAAACGATCAAGTGCTAGGCTAACGGAATGGGTCATGTCAATCACATCATTCTCCTAATGATGTGATCCCATTAATCAAACGACAACACATGCCTATGGTTAGGAAACATAACCATCTTTGATTAATGAGCTAGTCAAGTAGAGGCATACTAGTGACGTTATGTTTGTCTATGTATTCACACATGTATCATGTTTCCGGTTAATACAATTCTAGCATGAATAATAAACATTTATCATGAAATAAGGAAATAAATAATAACTTTATTATTGCCTCTAGGGCATATTTCCTTCAGTCACACCACCACCACAAGTACAGAGAGGAACTATGACGAGAGCTCGCGCACGCGCCATCAAAAGTGAGGTCACTTCTTTCCTATTCGAGTCTCGTTTGGATTCGTGTGAGAATTGGATTCTACCTTCAACGAAAACATTGTTCATTCTTAGGTACCAAGAAGATGATCATGAGACGGAGGGAACGGAGACTCGAGCGACCACGAAGCAAGGGAAAGGAGAGGAGAAGGAGAAGAAGGAAGGGCCACAGCCCCTGGACACCCCGGGTGCCTGGCCTCTTCGGCCCTGGGTGCCCGGCCACAGCCTGGGCAGCGCCCCAGCCGGCCCTGATTGCCTGGCCCCAAGGTCCCGGGTGCCCGGCCCCTTTAGCCGGTCGCGGGCCGGCTCCCTGACCGCCCCGGGTGCCCGGCCAAATGGCCCCAGGTGCTCGGTCTCCTTAGCCCTGGCCTCCTGTATAGCCCGGGTGCCCAGGCCTTACCCCCCACGACTGCCCAGCCCACCTTCCCTAGGCGTGCCCCGGGTGCCCGGACCCTGTGACTCCGGGTGCCCGGCCCTCTCCGTCATGGCTACGCATTTCTAGGGATATTTTGGTCCTTTGTACCTCTCTTTCCCCAAGTTTCGTCCCTAGACTATATATACTCTTGCCCTAGCTCATTTTGGAGGAGAGAAAAGTATTAGGTAAAACATTGTGAGCTTTGCTCCTTGTATCCCCTCCTCTTGGAGATCAAGACCCCTCTTGGGAAGAATCCTTATGGATTACAAGACCTTCCAAGGGAGTAGATCATCATCAAGATCTCACCTCCTCTAGGAGTGGGAAGAACTTTACCTTGTGCTTGTTTCCTTGGATTGATCTTGTAATCTTGTGGATCTCATGTATGCTACTCTAGAGGATGTGATATTTGGGTTTGCTTGAGTGATTTGTGCCTTGTGTTCTTGAGTGTTCTTCCTCTTTTCCCCCTCCAAGTGTGAAAATATCCCCTCTAGGGTTTCACCCTACAACAACCATCCTCGACAGAGATCACAGTGTGGAAAAGGTCCTTCGAGATGGTGGTGTAGAACCAACGGATGAGAGTGGCGTCGATGGTCATCCACTCCTTATCATCCTCCATAAACCGGGAATCCACAGAGCCATCAACGTGATCCCGGAGATTGTACTCACGGAACACAAGGGAGAAGTACGTATTCCAGGCATAGTAGGTGGAGGTGAGATGATCGAGGACAACGGGAACCCGACCGAGGATGTTGAGATCGCGGATGAGCACGGGGTCGGGGCCGGCGAACGGGTTGGTGCGGTTAGTGCGGGTGGTGGCGGAGGATTCGAGGGATGCCATGGGTGCGGGAGGGGAGGTGGTGCGGCACGGCTTGGGAGAGGTGGCGCGATTTAGGGTTAGGGGAGAGGGGTGCGAAAGAGGGTAGGGTAGGCGGCAGATGGACACAGGCTGCAGCACAGTGACGTGGGAGACGCGGCGGCAGCGGCGACGGGGTGTGACAGTGGCGGCATGGTGCGGCGGAGGTGATAGAGATCGCGGCGGCAGCGGCAGGGAGTAGGGTTTAGGATCGTAGGTATGATACCATGTTGGAAAAGAAAGTTTTGGCAATGCAACTCGATGTATTGATCGGTGCATAACACACGTATATATGGGAGTACAAAGTGGGCCTCGACCTCAACTATACAATAACTAGGAGGTGGACCAACATATACAATATACATGCACAACCATATATTCAACAGAGCGCAAAGGTGAACGCCGCTAGTTAGGGGTTTCTCTACTAGTGAAAGGATAGTGGATACACCAACCATCATAAGATGTTTATCATGTTTGCTAAATCTGTTAAGCCAAATGTTTAACAAGTCATTCATATTATCAAGAAGATGAAGGCACATTTCAGAATATTCCATGACATTTTCTAGAAATTGAGCATTGCATAAACATATGATTAATTTATTCGTCTCTACTACAAAAGGGACAAGCTTTATTTACTAACCATCCTCTCCTAATCAAGTTATCATTGGCCTGAACAGTGTTTCTAAGAACTAACCACATAAAAAGTTGATTCTAGAAGGCATTTCAACTTTCCACAAAAAATTGTGTGAGAAGTTAAGCCCATTTTCACTCAAATCCTACAGTAGGAGTTCACAAAACATATCTCATCCATAACTCAACATTAGAACATGCTTGTTGGATGTTTGTCTATAATTCGAGTGACTCCCCCCCCCCCACACACACACCCACACCACTGATACGTCTCCAACGTATCTATAATTTTTGATTGTTCCATGCTATTATATTACCCATTTTGGATGTTTATGGGCTTTACTTTACACTTCTATATCATTTTTGGGACTAACCTACTAACCGGAGGCCCAACCCGAATTGTTGTTTTTTGCCTATTTTAGTGTTTCGAAGGAAAGGAATATCAAACGGAGTCCAAACGGAATGAAACCTTCGGGAGCGATCTTTTTGGAACAAACGCAATCTAGGAGACTTGGAGTGGACGTCAAGAAGTAACTGAGGCGGCCACGAGGGTGCCCGGCGCGCCCTAGGGGGGCAGGCGCGTCCCCCACCCTCGTGGGCCCCTCGTGGCTCCCTTGACCTACCTCCTTCGCCTATATATATCCACATACCCTGAAAACATCCAAGAGCACCACGAAAAACTATTTCCACCACCGCAACCTTCTGCATCCGCGAGATCCCATCTTGGAGCCTTCGCCGGCACTCCGCCGGAGGGGGAATCGACCATGGAGGGCCTCTACATCATCTCCAAGGCCTCTCCGGCGAGTTGTGAGTAGTTTACCACAGACCTTCGGGTCCATAGTTATTAGCTAGATGGCTTCTTCTCTCTCTTTGAATCTCAATACAAAGTTATCCTCGATCTTCTTGGAGATCTATTCGATGTAACTCTTTTTGTGGTGTGTTTGTCAAGATCCGATGAATTGTGGGTTTATGATCAAGTTTATCTATGAGAAATATTTGAATCTTCTCTGAATTATTTTATGTATGATTGGTTATCTTTGCAAGTCTCTTCGAATTATCAGTTTGGTTTGTCCTACTAGATTGATCTTTCTTGCAATGGGAGAAGTGCTTAGCTTTGGGTTCAATCTTGCGGTGTCCTTTCCGAGTGACAGTAGGGGCAGCAAGGCATGTATTGTATTGTTGCCATCGAGGATAAAAAGATGGGGGTTATATCATATTGCATGAGTTTATCCCTCTACATCATGTCATCTTTCTTAATGCGTTACTCTGTTCTTCATGAACTTAATACTCTAGATGCAGGCAGGAGTCGGTCGATGTGTGGAGTAATAGTAGTAGATGCAGGCAGTAGTCATTCTACTTGTCACGGACGTGATGCCTATATACATGATCATGGATAGATAATCTCATAACTATGCACTTTTCTATCAATTTCATGACAGTAATTTGTTCACCCACCGTAATACTTATGCTATCTCGAGAGAAGCCACTAGTGAAACCTATGGCCCCCGGGTCTATCTTTTATCATATAAGTTTCCCATCTACTTTTATTTGCATCTTTTACTTTCCAATCTATATCATAAAAATACCAAAAATATTTATCTTATCTTAATATCTCTATCAGATCTCACTTCTGCAAGTTATCGTGAAGGGATTAACAACCCCTTTATCGCGTTGGTTGCGAGGTTCTTGTTTGTTTGTGTAGGTGCGTGGGACTTTTGAGGAGCCTCCTACTGGATTGATACCTTGGTTCTCAAAAACTAAGGGAAATACTTACGCTACTTTGCTACATCACCCTTTCCTCTTCAAGGGAAAACCAACGCAGTGCTCAAGAGGTTGCAAGAACGATTTCTGGCGCCGTTGCCGGGGAGGTCTTCCCTCAAGTCAAGACATACCAAGTACCCATCAAAGACTCATCTCCCTCGCATTACATTATTTGCCATTTGCCTCTCATTTTCCTCTCCCCCACTTCACCCTTGCCGTTTTATCCGCCCTCTCCTTTTCCCGTTCGCCTCTCTTTTTCGCTTGCCTTTTGTGTGCTTGTGTGTTCGATTGCTTGTCACGATGGCTCAAGATAATACCAAATTATGTGATTTTTCCAATACCAATAATAATTATTTCCTTAGCACTCTGGTTGCTCCTCTTAATGATGCTGAATCTTGTGAAATCAATGTTGCTTTGTTGAATCTTGTTATGAAAGATCAAATCTCTGGCCTTCCTAGTGAAGATCCCACTACTCATCTAAACAACTTTATTGATTTGTGTGATATGCAAAAGAAGAAAGATACAGACAATGATATTGTTAAATTGAAGTTATTTCCGTTTTCACTTAGAGATCGTGCTAAAACTTGGTTTTCGTCTTTGCCTAAAAATAGTATTGATTCCTGGAATAAGTGCAAAGATGCTTTTATATCTAAGTATTTTCCTCCCACTAAGATCATCTCTCTTAGAAATGATATTATGAATTTTAAACAACTTGATCATGAGCATGTTGCCCAATCTTGGGAAAGAATGAAATTAATGATTCGCAATTGCCCTACACATGGTTTGAATTTATGGATGATCATACAAAAATTTTATGCCGGATTGAATTTTGCTTCCAGATATCTTTTAGATTCGGCCGTGGGAGGCACTTTTATGAAAATCACTTTAGGAGAAGCCACTAAACTCCTAGATAATATTATGGTTAATTATTCTGAGTGGCACACCGAAAGATCTACTAGTAAAAAGGTTCATGCGATAGAAGAAAATTAATGTTTTGACTGGAAAGATGGATGAACTTATGAAATTGTTTGCTACTAAGAGTGCTCCTATTAATCCTAATGATATGCCTTTGTCTACTTTGATTGAGAATAATAATGAATCTATGGATGTGAATTTTGTTGGTAGGAATAATTTTGGTAACAACGCGTATAGAGGAAACTTTAATCCTATGCCGTTTCCTAGTAATTCCTCTAATAGTTATGGTAACTCCTACAACAATTCTTATGGAAATTTTAACAAGATGCCCTCTGATTTTGAGAATAGTGTTAAATAATTTATGATCTCTCAAAATAATTTCAATGCTTCGCTTGAAGAAAAATTGCTTAAAGTTGATGAATTGGCTAGGAACGTGGATATAATTTCTCTTGATGTTGATTATTTGAAACTTAGATCTATTCCACCTAAGAATGGTATCAATGAGTCTCTCAAAGCCATGAGAATTTCCATTGATGAGTGCAAAGAAAGAACCGCTAGGATGCGTGCTAAGAAAGATTGCTTTATAAAAGTGTGTTCTTCTAGTTTCCATGAAAATAATGATGAAGATCTAAAAGTTGTTGATGTGTCCCCTATTAAATCTTTGTTTTGCAATATGAATCTTGATAATGATGGGACTGGAGATGAGTCAACTTTAGTTAAAAGGCGTCCCAATGATTCGGAGTTTTTAGATCTTGATGCTAAATTTGGTAAAAGTGGGATTGGAGAGGTCAAAACTTTACATAGCATTGAACCCATGATAACCCACAAGTGTAGGGGATCGCAACAGCTTTCGAGGGTAAACTATTCAACCCAAATTTATTGATTCGACACAAGGGGAGCCAAAGAATATTCTTGAGTATTAGCAGTTGAGTTGTCAATTCAACCACACCTGTATAACTTAGTATCTGCAGCAAAGTATTTAGTAGCAAAGTAGTATGATAATAAAAGTAACGGTAGCAAAAGTAAAGATAAATGTTTTTGGGTTTATGTAGTAGTTGAAACAGTAGCAACGGAAAAGTAAATAAGCAAAGAACAATATAAGAAAATCTCGTAGGCAATGGATCAGTGATGGATAATTATGCCGGATGCGATTCCTCATGTAATAGTTATAACATAGGGTGACACAGAACTAGCTCCAATTCATCAATGTAATGTAGGCATGTATTCCGTAAATAGTCATACGTGCTTATGGAAAAGAACTTGCATCACATCTTTTGTCCTACCCTCCCGTGGCAGCGGGGTCCTAGCGGAAACTAAGGGATATTAAGGCCTACTTTTAATAGAGAACCGGAACAAAGCATTAGCACATAGTGAATACATGAACTCCTCAAACTACGGTTATCATCGAGAAGTATCCCTATTATTGTCACTTCGGGGTTGTCGGATCATAACACATAATAGGTGACTATAGACTTGCAAGATAGGATCAAGAACACACATATATTCATGAAAACATAATAGGTTCAGATATGAAATCATGGCACTCGGGCCCTAGTGACAAGCATTAAGCATAGCAAAGTCATAGCAACATCAATCTCAGAACATAGTGGATACTAGGGATCAAACCCTAACAAAACTAACTTGATTACATGGTATATATCATCCAACCCATCACCGTCCAACAAGCCTACGATGGAATTACTCACGCACGGCAGTGAGCATCATGAAATTGGTGATGGAGGATGGTTAATGATGACGACGGCGATGAATCCCCCTCTCCGGAGCCCCGAACAGACTCCAGATCAACCCTCCCGAGAGAGATTAGGGCTTGGCGGCGGCTCCATGTCGTAAAATGCGATGAAACTTTCTCTCTGATTTTTTTCTCCCCGAACGTGAATATATGGAGTTGGAGTTGAGGTCGGTGGAGGTCCAGGGGGCCCACGAGATAGGGGGCGCACCCTACAGGGGGGCGCCCCCTGTCTCGTGGACAGGCCCTGGCCCCCCTGGTGTATTTCTTTCGCCCAGAAATTCTTATTAATTCCAAAAAGTGCCTCCGTGGATTTTCAGGACATTCCGAGAACTTTTCTTTTCTACACATAAAACAACATCATGGCAGTTCTGCTGAAAACAGCGTCAGTCCGGGTTAGTTTCATTCAAATCATGCAAATTAGAGTCCAAAACAAGGGCAAAAGTGTTTGGAAAGTAGATACGTTGGAGACGTATCAACCCACTATTATGGATTTCAAGGAATTTAATTATGATAATTGTTCTTTAATAGATTGTATTTACTTGTTGCAATCTGTGTTGAATTCTCCTCATGCTTATAGTCAAAATAAAGCTTTTACCAAACATATCGTTGATGCTTTGATGCAATCTTATGATGAAAAACTTGAATTGGAAGTTTCTATCCCTAGAAAACTTTATGATGAGTGGGAACCTACTATTAAAATTAAAATTAAAGATCATGAATGCTATGCTTTTTGTGATTTGGGTGCTAGTGTTTCCACGATTCCAAAAACTTTATGTGATGTGCTAGGTTTCCGTGAATTTGATGATTGCTCTTTAAACTTGCACCTTGCGGATTCCAATATTAAGAAACCTATGGGAAGTATTAATGATGTTCTTATTGTTGCAAATAGGAATTATGTGCCCGTAGATTTCATTGTTCTTGATATAGATTGCAATCTTTCATGTCCTATTATTCTTGGTAGACCTTTCCTTAGAACGATTGGTGCAATTATTGATATGAAGGAAGGGAATATTAGATTCCAATTTACATTAAGGAAAGGCATGGAACACTTCCCTAGAAAGAAAGTCAAATTACCTTATGAATCCATTATGCGAGCCACTTATGAATTGAATACCACAGATGGCAATACGTAGATCTATCCTCGTTTTTATGCCTAGCTAGGGGCGTTAAATGATAGCGCTTGTTGGGAGGCAACCCAATTTTATTTTTGTTTCTTGCTTTTTGCTTCTGTTTAGTAATAAATACTTCATCTAGCTTCTGTTTAGATGTGGTTTTATGTTTTAATTAGTGTTTGTGCCAAGTAGAACCTTTGGGAAGACTTGGGTGAAGTCTTTATGATCTTGCTGTAAGAAATAGAAACTTTAGCGCTCACGAGATTAGCTACAACATTTTACTGTGGAGTGCTATTTAGTTGATTCTTTTTGCAGATGATTAATAGACAAATTTCTCATGTCCACCAATTTAGTTTCGATTTTTTGGAGTTCCAGAAGTATTTTAAACTTACAGATTGCTATAGACTGTTCTGTTTTTGACAGATTCTGTTTTTCGTGTGTTGTTTGCTTATTTTGATGAATCTATGGCTAGTATCGGGGGGTATGAACCATAGAGAAGTTGGAATACACTAGGTTTAACACCAATATAAATAAAGAATGAGTTCATTACAGTACCTTATGTGGTGGTTTTTCTTTCTTGCACTAACGGAGCTCATGATATTTCTTGTTGAGTTTTGTGTTGTGAAGTTTTCATGTTTTGGGTAAAGATTTGATGGACTATGGAATAAGGAGTGGCAAGATCCTAAGCTTGGGGATGCCCATGGAACCCCAAGATAATTCAAGGACAACCAAAAGCCTAAGCTTGGGGTTGCCCCGGAAGGCATCCCCTCTTTCGTCTTCGTCCATCGGTAACTTTACTTGGAGCTATATTTTTATTCACCACATGATATGTGTTTTATTTGGAGCGTCTTGTATGATATGAGTCTTTGCTTTCTAGTTTACCACAATCATACTTGGTGTACACATCTTTTGGTAGAAACACACATGAATCGGAATTTATTAGAATACTCTATGTGCTTCACTTATATCTTTTGAGCTAGATAGTTTTGCTCTAGTGCTTCACTTATACTTTTTAGAGCACGGCGGTGGTTTTATTTTGTAGAAATTATTGATCTCTCATGCTTCACTTATATTATTTTGAGAGTCTTTTAGAACAACATGGTATTTGCTATGGTTATAATTTTGGTCCTAATATGATGGGCATCCAAGTTGGGTATAATAAAAACTATCATAGAAAGTGCATCGAATACTATGAGAAATTTGATACTTGAAGATTGTTTTGAGATATAAGGATGGTAATATTAGAGTCATGCTAGTTGAGTAGTTGTGAATTTGAGAAATACTTGTTCTAAAGTTTGTGATTCCCGTAGCATGCACGTATGGTGAACCGTTATGTGATGAAGTCGGAGCATAATTTATTTATTGATTGTCTTCCTTATGAGTGGCGGTCAGGGACGAGCGATGGTCTTTTCCTACCAATCTATCCCCCTAGGAGCATGCACGTAGTATTTTTGCAATAAGTATGTGAGTTCTTCATGACTAATGTTGAGTCCATGGATATACGCACTCTCACCCTTCCACCATTGCAAGCCTCTCTTGTCTCGCGCAACTTTCGCCGGCATCATACACCCACCATATACCTTCCTCAAAACAGCCACCATACCTACCTATTATGGCATTTCCATAGCCATTCCGAGATATATTGCCATGCAACTTGATACATCCATTTTGCATCATGCTTTTATATCAATATTTATTGCATTATGGGCTGTTATTACACATTATATCTCAATACTTATGGCTATTCTATCTTATTTTACAAGGTTTACCATGAAGAGGGGGAATGCCGGCAGCTGGAATTCTGGCTGGAAAAGGAGAAAATATTGGAAACCTGTTCTGCACAGCTCCAAAAATCCTGAAACTCCATGGAAGTCAGTTTTGGAATTAATAAGAACTATTGAGCAAAGAAAACACCAGAGGGGGCCCACACCCTGGCCAGGAGGGTGGGGGGCGCGCCCACCCCTACTGGGCGCGTCCCTGTCTCCTGGGCCCCCGGGTGGCCCTCTGGTGCCCATCTTCTGCTATATGAAGGCTTTTACCCTGGAAAAAATCAGAGGCAAGCTTACAGGACGAAACTCTGCCGCCACGAGGCGGAACCTTGGCGGAACCAATCTAGGGCTCCGGCAGAGCTATTCTGCCGGGGAAACTTCCCTCCGGGAGGGGGAAATCATCACCATCATCATCACCAACGATCCTCTCATCGGGAGGCGGTCAATCTCCATCAACATCTTCACCAGCACCATCTCCTCTCAAAACCCTAGTTCATCTCTTGTATCCAATCTTGTATCAAAACCACAAATTGGTACCTGTGGGTTGCTAGTAGTGTTGATTACTCCTTGTAGTTGATGCTAATTGGTTTACTTGGTGGAAGATCATATGTTCAGATCCTGAATGCATATTATTACTCCTCTGATTATGAACATGAATATGCTTTGTGAGTAGTTACGTTTGTTACTGAGGACATGGGTGAAGTCTTGCTATTAGTAGTCATGTGAATTTGGTATTCGTTTGGTATTTTGATGAGATGTATGTTGTCTTTCCTCTAGTGGTGTTATGTGAACGTCGACTACATGACACTTCACCATTATTTGGGCCTAGAGGAAGGCATTGAAAGTAATAAGTAGATGATGGGTTGCTAGAGTGACAGAAGCTTAAACCCTAGTTTATGCGTTGCTTCGTAAGGGGCTGATTTGGATCCATATGTCTAGTGCTGTGGTTAGGTTTACCTTAATACTTCTTTTGTAGTTGCGGATGCTTGCAATAGGGGTTAATCATAAGTGGGATGCTTGTCCAAGTAAGGGCAGTACCCAAGCACCGGTCCACCCACATATCAAATTATCAAAGTACCGAACGCGAATCATATGAGCGTGATGAAAATTAGCTTGACGATAATTCCCATGTGTCCTCGGGAGCTCTTTTCTCATTATAAGAAATTGTCCAGGCTTATCCTTTTCTACAAAAAGGATTGGGACACCTTGCTGCACTTTATTTACTTTCATTTCTTGTTACCCGTTACAATTTATCTTATCACAAAACTATCTATTACCTACAATTTCAGTGCTTGCAGAGAAAACCTTACTGAAAACCGCTTGTCATTTCCTTCTGCTCCTCGTTGGGTTCGGCACCCTTACTTATCGAAAGGACTACGATAGATCCCCTATACTTGTGGGTCATCAAGACTCTTTTCTGGCGCCGTTGCCGGGGAGTGAAGCGCCTTTGGTGAGTGGAACTTGGTAAGGAAACATTTATATACTGTGCTGAAATTTTCTGTCACTTGTTACTATGGAAACTAATCCTTTGAGGGGCTTGTTCGGGGTATCTTCACCCCGACCAGAAGAGCAAAGAGTTGCTCCTCAACCTACTGAACCTACTCAAAATATTTACTTTGAGATTCCTTCGGGTATGATAGAGAAATTGCTAGCTAATCCATTTGCAAGAGATGGAACATTACATCCTGATTTACACCTTATCTTTGTGGATGAAGTTTGTGGATTATTTAAGCTTGCAGGTATTCCCGATGATGTTGTCAAAAGGAAGGTCTTCCCTTTATCTTTGAAGGGAGATGCTTTGACATGGTATAGGCTATGTGATGATATGGGATCTTGGAATTATAAACGATTGAAGTTGGAATTTCACCAGAAGTTCTATCATGTGCATCTTGTTCATCGTGATCGTAATTACATATATACTCCCTCCGTTCCCAAATAATTGTCTTTCTATCCATCTCAAATGGACTACAACATACGGATGTATGTAGACATGTTTTAGAGTGTAGATTCACTCATTTTGCTCCGTATGTAGTCACTTGTTGAAATCTCTAGAAAGACAATTATTTAGGAATGGAGGGAGTAATTTCTGGGCTCGCGAAGGAGAAAGCATCGCTCAAGCTTGGGGGAGGCTTAAGTCAATGTTATATTCATGCCCCAATCATGAGCTCTCCAGAGAAATGATTATTCAAAAAATTTATGCTCGTCTTTTTCCCAATGATCGCAACATGGTTGATACTTCCTGTGCTGGTTCTTATATGCTGAAGACTATTGAATTCAAATGGGATTTATTGGAAAGAATTAAACGCAACTCTGAAGATTGGGGTTCCGGCGATGGTAAGGAGTCAGCTATGACACCTAAGTTTGATTGTGTTAAATCTTTTATGGATACCGATGCTTTTCATGGATTTAGCGCTAAGTATGGACTTGACTCTGAGATAGTAGCTGCTTTTTGTGAATATTTTGCTACTCACGTTGATATCCCTAAGGATAAGTGGTTTAAATATAATCCTCCTATTGAAGTAAAAGTAGTTGCACCTATTACGGTTGAAGAAAAGACTGTCACTTATAGTGATCCTATTGTTCCTACTACTTATGTTGAGAAACCTTCTTTTCCTATTAGGATAAAGGATCATGCTACAACTTTGACTGTTGTTCGTAAGAGTAGTACTAGGACTTATACACCTCCTGAGCAAATCAAAGTTGAACCTAGTATTGCTATGGTTAAAGATCTCTTGGATGATAATTTAGATGGGCATGTTATTTATTTCTATGGTGAGACTGCTAATATTGTTAGACCAGATGCTAAGATACATCGACTTGTTGTGGGCATGCCTGTTATTTCTATTAAAATAGGAGATCATTGTTATCATGGCTTATGTGATATGAGTGCTAGTGCTAGTGCAATACCCTATGCCTTATATAAAGAAATTATGCATGATATTGCACCCACTGAATTGGAAGGTATTGATGTTACTATCAAGCTTGCCAATAGAGATACTATTTCACCAGTTGGGATTGTTAGAGATGTTGAAGTCTTGTGTGGGAAGGTTAAATATCCTGCTGATTTCCTTGTTCTTAGTTCCCCACAAGATGATTTTTGTCCCATTATTTTTGGTAGACCCTTCTTGAATACTGTTAATGCTAGGATTGATTGCAAAAAGGATATTGTTGAAATTGGCTTAGGGGATATGTCTCATGAGTTTAATTTTGCTAAGTTTCGTAGACAACCCCGTGATAAAGAATCACCTAGTAAGGATGAGATTATTGGTCTTTCTTCTATTGTTGTGCCTCCTACTGATCCGTTAGAACAATATTTGCTAGACCATGAAAACGATATATTTATGAATGAAAGAAGGGAAATAGATAAAGTGTTCCTTCAACAGGAACCTATTCTGAAACACAACCTACCCGTTGAAATTCTAGGGGATCCCCCTCCACCCAAGGGTGATCCCGTGTTTGAACTCAAACCATTACCTGATAATCTTAAGTATGCTTATCTTGATGAAAAGAAAATATATCCTGTTATTATTAGTTCTAACCTTTCAGAGCAAGAAGAAGAAAGATTATTGAAAACTCTGAAGAAGCACCGTGCTGCTATCGGATATACTCTGGATGATCTCAAGGGCATTAGTCCCACGCTATGCCAACACAAAATTAAATTGGAGGAAGATGCCAAACCAGTTAGAGATCCTCAACGACGATTGAATCCTAAGATGAAAGAAGTGGTAAGAAAGGAGATACTAAAGCTCCTTCAGGCAGGTATAATTTATCCCGTTGCTGATAGTGATTGGGTAAGCCCTGTCCATTGTGTCCCTAAAAAGGGAGGTATTACTGTCGTTCCTAATGATAAAGATGAATTGACCCCGCTGAAAGAACATGTGGTACCCCCATGTTTGGTTTTGGTAATTGATGACAATCTCTATGGACTAATGGTTGCCTTGAGTTATATTTGAAGGGTTTGTCCATAGGCTTTTCTTGGAGTCCATTTGTTGGTTTCAATGAGAATTTGTGATGACCACGGTGCTATTAAGGAATTATCCAAAGACGGTCATGTGAGTGTTGAGCTTATGGCAAGCATGTCTTGAAGAAGAAGATTGTGTGATCATTCATGTCCATATTCAAGACATCATCCAAATAAAGAGAGTTGGAAAGATTCAACACACAAAGCGCACAAGATGTACTGAGGGGATCAAGTGATCCCATGGTATGGTAAGCATTGTCCATTACGCTTTGTGTGCTAACCCATGGTCTTCGTGAGAGTTATTTGTGGGGTTAGGTTGCGGTGTGCAAGTTCAAGTGATGCATCACGAAGAGATCAAGTGCTTGAAGCTTGCCGTCCATTGTGGTGACAATGGACTTGTGAAGATGAGCGGAAGAGTGGCTCACCCATAGTGGAGTATGGGGGAGAAATCAACTAGTCTTCATCGAGCCAACGCAATCAAGAAAGGTGGTCCATCTTGAGGAGGATAAGATCGTCATCATCTAGCTCAAGTGGATCATGTGCAAGGCAAAGGTTTGCCCTTGATAGGTTTTCTATTTTACCGGTCTCATGGTAGTTGTGGGAGACCGGGTTATAGGATCGATTGCCGTACTATCAAGGGGGGCTCTTGATGAGTTGCTTGATCGTATCGTTCGTAGAGAGCTCAAACCATTGCATCCTTGCATCATCTTTATTGGTTCTTGTTTGGTTCTTCTCCTTGTGAGTTTTGGAGCTTATGGTCATTTTTATGACAAGCTCGAGTTCATCGAAAACGGAGTTTGCATGCATCTTCTATGATGTTTTCGATGTTGGAGGTTCTGCCGGTTCTTCTCTGTTGGAGGTTCCTCTCCTCTCTTGTTAGGCATACCTCCCCTGCCTCTTCTTACTAGGCATACCTCCCCTACCTTCTCTGTTTTGATGCTACTCGTTGTCTTGTATCCAACAAGCTTGAGTTTGCTCAATTCGGAGCTCATTTGCAGACGTTATGGTTGTTCTGGTTTTATTGTTTCCCTCTGTTGTCTTCTCTGCAAAATGAAGGACTCCTAGTGTTGCTAATCTGGGGCATGCGGTAGTACTACTCTCCGGAGCGGTAGTACCGCAAGCCCTTGCGGTAGTACCGCTCTGTGGGAGCGGTAGTACCATGGCCTCAGGCCGGGCATAGCTGCTCGAGCGGTAGTGGGGGCGGATGTAATTTTTTACATCCGCGCCCTACGCGGTAGTACCGCGCTGCGTGCGCGGTAGTACCGTGCGCTCTGGCCAGGCTTAGTAGCATGAGCGCAAGTAGGGGCGGATGTAATTTTTTACATCCGCGCCCTACGCGGTAGTACCGCTCTTCGTGTGCAGTAGTATCGTGTCGGAGTTTTGCGCAGGTCCTCCCTCAGTGGAAGTAGGTACGGAAGTAATTTTTTACGTCCGTGCTTTCTCCGCGCCTAGTGTTGCCTGCCTTATGGTAGTACCGTAGGGGCGCGCGGTAGTACCGCTCCGGCGGTTCTACCGTTCGTTGCCCTGTGCAACAGGTCTTCATCTGGCCAAAGCTGCACATGCGGTAGTACCGCAACCTGCAGCGGTAGTACCGCGGCCAACTGCGGTAGTACCGCAGCTCCCTGCGGTAGTACCGCGTCGTGCGGGCTGAGTGAGGGGATAACGGTTGGATTTTTCCCCACCTATAAAAGGGGGTCTTCTTCCCCATTGAACCTTATCCTTTGAGCTCGTGTTCTTCCTCCATTGTTGACCTTCATCGAGCTTGCTAACTCTCAATCCCTCCATGGATTCTTGCTAGTTTTTGAGGGAAAAGAGAGAGGAGATCTAGATCCACATTTCCACCAATCACTTTCTCCTCTATGTGAGGGGAACCCCTTGGATCTTGATCTTGGAGTTCTTGGTGTTCTCCTTCTTGTTCTTCCTCTCATTTTCCTCCCTAGCATTAGTTGCTTCGGTGGGATTTGAGAGAGAAGGACTTGGGCACTCCGTGTGCCCTTTCCATTGCATTTGGTGCATCGGTTTGAGTTCTTCACATAATACGTGGAAGTTACAAGTTGAGAAGCTTATTACTCTTGGGTTCTTGGTACCCTTGAGCTTGTTCCTCTTGGGTGCTTGGGCGCCCTAGACGGTTGGTGGTGTTCGGAGCTCGATCATTGTGGTGCAAAGCTCCGGGCAAGCGTCGGGGTCTCCAATTAGGTTGTGGAGATCACCCCGAGCAATTTGACGGGTTCCGGTGACTGCCCCCAAGGGTTGCCAAAGTGTACGATTCGGTGACCGCCCCCAAGGGTTGCCATTTGTACGGGTTCGTGACCTCCCTCAAGGGTCCCTTAGTGGAATCACGGCATCTTGCATTGTGCGAGGGCGTGAGGAGATTACGGTGGCCCTAGTGGCTTCTTGGGGAGCATTGTGCCTCCACACCGCTCCAAACGGAGATTAGCATCCGCAAGGGTGTGAACTTCGGGATACATCATCGTCTCCGCGTGCCTCGGTTATCTCTTACCCGAGCTCTTTACTTATGCACTTTACTTTGTGATAGCCATATTGTTTCTTGTCATATATATTGCTATCACCTAAGCAGTCTTTCTTGCTTAGCATAAGTTGTTGGTGCACATAGGTGAGCCTAGTTGTTGTAGGTTTTGTGCTTGACAAATTAACCGCTAGGTTTATTCCGCATTTGTTCAAGCCTCAACCGTAATTATTTTAAAGCGCCTATTCACCCCCCCCTCTAGGCGACATCCACGATCTTTCACCCGCAAAGAATTATTACAGGTTATAGGATGGTAATTGATTGCCATAAATTAAATAAAGCTACTAAGAAAGATCATTACCCTTTACCTTTTATTGATCAAATGCTAGAAAGACTATCCAAACACACACATTTCTGCTTTCTAGATGGTTATTCTGGTTTCTCTCAAATACCTGTGTTAGCGGGGGATCAATCAAAAACTACTTTTACTTGCCCTTTCGGTACTTTTGCTTAGACACGTATGCCTTTTGGTTTATGTAATGCACCTGCTACCTTTGAAAGATGCATGATGGCTATATTCTCTGACTTGTGTGAAAAGATGTGTGAGGTATTCATGGATGATTTCTCTATTTATGGATCCTCTTTTGATGACTGCTTGAGCAACCTTGATCGAGTTTTGTAGAGATGCGAAGACACTAGTCTTGTCTTGAATTGGGAAAAGTGCCACTTTATGGTTAATGAAGGCATTGTCCTGGGGCATAAGATTTCTGAGAGAGGTATTGAAGTTGATAAAGCTAAAGTTGATGCTATTGAAAAGATGCCATGTCCCAAGGACATAAAAGGTATAAGAAGTTTCCTTGGTCATGCCGGTTTTTATAGGAGGTTCATTAAGGACTTTTCTAAAATCTCTAGGCCTCTGACTAATTTATTGCAAAAAGATATTCCTTTTGTCTTTGATGATGATTGTGTAGAAGCTTTTGAAATACTTAAGAAAGCTTTGATCACTGCACCTATTGTTCAGCCACCTGATTGGAATTTACCCTTTGAAATTATGTGTGATGCTAGTGATTATGCTGTAGGTGCTGTTCTAGGGCAAAGAGTTGATAAGAACTTGAATGTTATCCAGTATGCTAGTAAAACCCTTGATACTTCCCAAAGAAATTATGCTACTACTGAAAAAGAGTTCTTAGCAGTTGTGCTTGCATGTGATGGGATAATTAGATTTATGCCCCTAGTTGTGTCCCACTCGTCTGTTTTACCCCTAATTCCCAAAAGTCACCAGTTTTGTGCAAGTCACTTTGCTCCTCTTATGCTTTTGCCCTTTGACCGTTTGACCGTCAGTTTGAAAACTTCATAACTAATTCATACTAAATCAGAAAAATGCAAATAAGATACCAAAATGTTCAGAAAAACATCACCTATATGTCAGTGTCATTTGCATTCATGAAAAAAGTGTTGGAAAGTGCACATCCGAGTTTTAGCTCTTTTGATACCACCATGAATAGTAAACTCTAAAAAAATTCAAAAAAAATATGGGGGCAAAGAACGACAGATGTTCTAAGTGCTTGCCAAGTTTCATTAGGGAACGACATTCGTGGAAGTCATGGCAAAAAAATAATCTATTTTGGAGTGCTAATTGTTTTTTTTGCTGCGACACCCACGAATGTTATTCCCTGATGAAACTTGGCAGGCACTTAAAACATTTGTCATTCTTTGCCACCAATTTTTTTTGAATTTTTTTTGAACTTTTTTAGATTTTACTATTCATGATCGTAGCATAAGAGCTAAAACTCGGATGGGCACTTTCCAACACTTTTTTCATGAATGCAAATGACACTGACATATAGGTGACATTTTTTTGAACATTTTGGTATCTTATTTGCATTTTTCTGATTTAGTATGAATTAGTTATGAAGTTTTCAAACTGACAGTCAAACGGTCAAAGGGCAAAAGCATAAGAGGAGCAAAGTGACTTGGACAGAACCGGTGACTTTTGGGAATTAGGGGTAAAACAGACGAGTGGGACACAACTAGGGGCATAAATCTAATTATCCCTAAGTTTAGACCTTATATTGTTGATTCCAAAGTTACTATTCACACTAATCATGCTGCTATTAAATATCTCATGGAAAAGAAAGATGCTAAGCCTAGACTTATTAGATGGGTTCTCTTACTCCAAGAATTTGATTTTCATATTATTGATAGAAAGGGAACCGAGAACCCCGTTGCAGACAACTTGTCTAGGTTAGAGAATGTTCTTGATGACCCACTGCCTATTGATGATAGCTTTCCTGACGAACAATTAGCGGTCATTAATGCTTCTGGTACTGCTCCTTGGTATGCTGATTATGCCAATTACATTGTTGCTAAATTTATACCACCTAGTTTCACATACCAGCAAAAGAAAAAGTTCTTTTATGATTTAAGACATTACTTCTGGGATGACCCACACCTTTATAAAGAAGGAGTAGATGGTGTTATTAGACGTTGTGTACCTAAGCATGAACAGGAATAGATCCTATGCAAGTGTCACTCTGAAGCATATGGAGGACACCACGCTGGAGAGAACTGCACATAAGGTATTGCAATCCAGTTTTTATTGGCCTACTCTCTTCAAAGATGCTCGTAAGTTTGTCTTATCTTGTGATGAATGTCAAAGAATTGGTAATCTTAGTAGACGTCAAGAAATGCCTATGAATTATTCTCTTGGTATTGAACCATTTGATGTTTGGGGCTTTGATTATATGGGACCTTTTCCTACCTCTAATGGTTATACACATATTTTAGTTGCTGTTGATTATGTTACTAAGTGGATAGAAGCTATTCCAACTAGTAGTGCTGATCATAACACCTCTATTAAGATGCTTAAAGAAGTTATTTTTCCGAGGTTTGGAGTTCCTAGATATCTTATGACTGATGGTGGTTCACATTTTATTCATGGTGCTTTCCGTAAGATGCTTGCTATAATCATAGAATTGCATCTCCTTATCACCCGCAGTCTAGTGGTCAAGTAGAGTTGAGCAATAGAGAGCTCAAATTAATTTTGCAAAATACTGTGAATAGATCTAGAAAGAATTGGTCCAAAAAACTTCATGATGCATTATGGGCCTATAGAACTGCATACAAAAATCCTATGGGTATGTCTCCGTATAAGATGGTTTATGGAAAAGCATGTCACTTACCTCTAGAACTTGAACATAAAGCATATTGGGCTATTAAAGAGCTCAACTATGACTTCAAACTTGCCGGTGAGAAGAGGTTATTTGATATTAGCTCACTTGATGAATGGAGAACCCAAGCCTATGAGAATGCCAAGCTATTCAAAGAAAAAGTCAAACGCTGGCATGACAAAAGGATACAAAAGCATGAGTTTAACGTAGGTGATTATGTGTTATTATTCAACTCTCGTTTAAGATTTTTTTGCAGGAAAACTTCTCCCTAAATGGGAAGGTCCTTACGTTATCGAGGAGGTCTATCGTTCCGGTGCCATAAAAATCAACAACTTCGAAGGCACAAGTCCAAGGGTGGTGAACGGTCAAAGAATTAAACATTATATCTCAGGTAACCCTATCAATGTTGAAACTAATATTATTGAGACCGTAACCCTGGAGGAATACATAAGGGACACTTTCCAGAATGTTCCAGACTCCGAAAAGGAATAGGTATGTGGTACGGTAAGTAAACCGACTCCAACACAATTCTAATAGCAATTTTTATCCGTTTTGGAATATTTAAGAATTTTGGAAAGAAAGAAGTAGTCCGTGTGAAGGACACGAGGCCTCCACGAGGGTGGAGGGCGCGCCCACCCTTCCTGGGCGTGCCCCCCTGTCTCGTGGCCACCTTGTGTGCCTCTCGGACTCCGTTTTCTTGCATGTTACCTATTTTGGTTGGTAAAAATTCATTATATAATCTCCCGAAGGCTTTGACCACTGTATCACGCAAATATCCTCTGTTTTCGTTTCGAGCTATTTTTCTGACAGATCTAGAGCATCATGACGTCTCCAAGCGCTCCCAAGGACAAGTTTTTCGAGAGGGTTACCAACCCCTATCTCGCGGAGGTGCTGCAACACCCTCAAACCATTGAGATGCATGAGGGGGTGCTGCATATCCGCGATGTGGAGGGACCAATGTGTACCGGAAGCGTGGAGACAAAGCTCGAAGCCATGGAACAACAAGTTTTCAAGTGCCAAGGGATGGTGGAGCGTGGACTCAACGCCAACCAGATGATGATCACGGAGTTCACCAACAACCACAAGCTAGATGCCAAGGTCATTGGGGAGACCATCTTCAAGCTTCAAGAGAAGATCGAGCACCTCCAAGCCCAGATCTATGACCTGCAAAACCAAAACTGTGAGTATGAATATAGATTCAAGAGGATGAGTTTGGCTGCAGATTTAAGGATCCCGGAGGCTCGATCATCCTTCTATGATGGTTAGCCTATGCCTTGGAAGATGGACGACAAGCCTACATCATCAACAACTCCTACTTCACCACCTCCGAGGACATAATCACATGGGTATGGGCACTCCCATTGGCAACTGCCAAGCTTGGTGGAGGTGCCCCGGTATCGTATCACCATCACACTCCTATCTTTACCGTTTTATTTAGTTTGAAACTTCTAGTAGTATCTTGATCTAGTAGATTGAAGTTTTGGTATCAAGTAGTTTTGAATTTTGCTTTGTGATCTCTTTATGTAATTGAGTCTGCGAGCTATCTATAATAAAGATTAGTGTTGAGTCAAGGGCTTTGCTATCTTGCCATGATCTTGAGAAAGTAGAAAGAATAAAAAGAATGAAAGGGTTCATATGGATCTTATGGATAGTAATGACTTCACACATAAAAAGTATGAGGCATAAAAGTTGTTGAGAGTTGACAAACTTAGTTTTGGTCATCGTTGCAATTAATAGGAAGTAATAAGGAAAGAGAGGTTTTCACATACAAATATACTATCTTGGACATCTTTTATGATTGTGAGCACTCATTAAGTATGACATGCTAAAAGAGTTGACGTTGGACAAGGAAGACAACGTAATGGTTTATGTTTTCTCACATCTCAGTTAAAGTATATTGTCATTGATCTTCCCAACATGTTGAGCTTGCCTTTCCCCCTCATGCTAGCCAAATTCCTTGCACTAAGTAGAGATACTACTTGTGCTTCCAAATATCCTTAAACCCAGTTTTGCCATGAGAGTCCACCAGACCTACCTATGCATTGACTAAGATCCTTCAAGTAAGTTGTCATGTTGCAGGCAATAAAAATCGCTCTTTACATATGTATGACTTATTAGTGCAGAGAAAATAAGCTTTATACGATCTTGTTATGGAAGCAATAAAAGCGACGGACTGCATAATAAAGGTCCATATACAAGTGGCAATATAAAGTGACGTTCTTTTGCATTAAGATTTTGTGCATCCAACCCTAAAAGCACATGACAACCTCTGCTTCCCTCTGCGAAGGGCCTATCATTTACTTTATGTTTTTTTACTTTATGCTTGAGTCAAGGTGATCTTCACCTTTCCCTTTTTCATTTTATCCTTTGGCAAGCTCCTCGTGTTTGAAAGATCTTGATATATATATCCAATTGGATGTAAGTTAGCATGAATTATTATTGTTGACATCACCCAAAGGTGAATACGTTTGGAGGCAACACAATAAGCCCCTATCTTTCTCAGTGTCCGGCTGAAACTCCATAACCACAAGTACTGCGTGAGTGTTAGCAATTGTAGAAGACTATATGATAGTTGAGTATGTGGGCTTGCTGAAAAGCTCTATTCTTGACTCTTTCTGATGTTATGATAAATTGCAATTGCTTCAATGACTGAGATTATAGTTTGTTAGTTCCCAATGAAGTTTCTAAACCATACTTGACATTGTGAATTGATTGTTACTTGAGCATAAGAAATCATATGATAAAATCTATTTATGTTGCTGTTATAAGAATGATCATGATGCCCTCATGTTCGTATTTTATTTTTATCGACACCTCTATCTCTAAACATGTGGACATATTTTTCGATTTCGGCTTCCGCTTGAGGACAAGCGAGGTCTAAGCTTGGGGGAGTTGATACGTCCATTTTGCATCATGCTTTTATATCAATATTTATTGCATTATGGGATGTTATTACACATTATATCTCAATACTTATGGCTATTCTCTCTTATTTTACAAGGTTTACCATGAAGAGGGGGAATGCCGGCAGCTGGAATTCTGGCTAGAAAAGGAGAAAATATTGGAAACCTATTCTACACAGCTCCAAAAATCTTGAAACTCCACGGAAGTCAATTTTGGAATTAATAAGAATTACTGAGCGAAGAAAATACCAGAGGGGGCCCACACCCTGGCCAGGAGGGTGGGGGGCGCGCCCACCCCGACTGGGCATGGCCCTTGTCTCCTGGCCCCCCTGGTGGCCCTCCGGTGCCCATCTTCTACTATATGAAGGCTTTTACCCTAGAAAAATTAGAGGCAAGCTTACGGGAAGAAACTCTGCCGACACGAGGCGGAACCTTAGCGGAACCAATCTAGGGCTCCGGCAGAGCTGTTCTGTCGGGGAAACTTCCCTCCGGGAGGGGGAAATCATCACCATCGTCATCACCAACGATCCTCTCATCGGGAGGGGGTCAATCTCCATCAACATCTTCACCAACACCATCTCCTCTCAAAACCCTAGTTCATCTCTTGTATCTAATCTTGTATCAAAACCACAAATTGGTGCCTGTGGGTTGCTAGAAGTGTTGATTACTCCTTGTAGTTGATGCTAATTGGTTTACTTGGTGGAAGATCATATGTTCAGATCCTTAATGCATATTATTAGTCCTCTAATTATGAACATGAATATGCTTTGTGAGTAGTTACGTTTGTTCCTGAGGACATGGGTGAAGTCTTGCTATTAGTAGTCATGTGAATTTGGTATTCGTTCGATATTTTGATGAGATGTATGTTGTCCTCCCTCTAGTGGTGTTATGTGAACGTCGACTACATGATACTTCACCATTATTTGGGCCTAGAGGAAGGCATTGGGAAGTAATAAGTAGATGATAGGTTGCTAGAGTGACAGAAGCTTAAACCCTAGTTTATGCGTTGCTTCGTAAGGGGCTGATTTGGATCCATATGTCTAATGTTGTGGTTAGGTTTACCTTAATACTTCTTTTGTAGTTGCGGATGCTTGAAATATGGGTTAATCATAAGTGGGATGCTTGTCCAAGTAAGGGCAGTACCCAAGCACCGGTCCACCCACATATCAAATTATCAAAGTACCGAACGCGAATCATATGAGCGTGATGAAAACTAGCTTGACGATAATTCCCATGTGTCCTCAGGAGCTCTTTTCTCATTATAAGAGGCTTGTCCTTTGCTACAAAAAGGATTGGGCCACCTTGCTGCACTTTATTTACTTTCATTGCTTGTTACCCGTTACAATTTATCTTATCACAAAACTATTCGTTACCTACAATTTCAGTGCTTGCAGAGAAAACCTTACTGAAAATCGCTTGTCATTTACTTCTGCTCCTCGTTGGGTTCGACACTCTTACTTATCGAAAGGACTACGATAGATCCCCTGTACTTGTGGGTCATCAAGACTTACCACCGTCCCGTTTGTTATGACACGTTTCATCATTGTCATATTGTTTTGCATGATCATGTAGTTGACATCGTATTTGTGGCAAAGCCACCTTTATAATTCTTGCATACATGTCACTCTTGATTCATTTCATATCCCGGTACACCGCCGAAGGCATTCACATAGATTCATATTTGTTCTAAGTATTGAGTTGTAATTTTTGAGTTGTAAGTAAATAAAAGTGTGATGATCATCATTATTAGAGCATTGTCCCAAGTGAGGAAATGATGATGGAGACTATGATTCCCCCACAAGTCGGGATGAGACTCCGAACGAAAAAAAAGAAAAAGAAAGAAAAAAAAGAGGCCATAAAATAAAGATAAAATGGCCCAAATAAAAAAATAAAAATAAATAAAAATAAATAAAAATGAAAGAAAAAGAGAGAAGGGACAATGTTACTATCCTTTTACCACACTTGTGCTTCAAAGTAGCACCATGATCTTCATGATAGAGAGTCTCCTATGTTGTCACTTTCATATACTAGTGGGAATTTTATATTATAGAACTTGGCTTGTATATTCCAATGATGGGCTTCCTCAAAATGCCCTAGGTCTTCGTGAGCAAGCAAGTTGGATGCACATCCACTTAGTTTCTTTTGATGAGCTTTCATACACTTATAGCTCTAGTGCATCCGTTGCATGGCAATCCCTACTCACTCACATTGATATCTATTAATGGGCATCTCCATAGCCCGTTGATACGCCTAGTTGATGTGAGACTATCTTCTCCTTTTTGCCTTCTCCACAACCACCATTCTATTCCACATATAGTGCTATGTCCATGGCTCACGCTCATGTATTGCATGAAGATTGAAAAAGTTTGAGAACATCAAAAGTATGAAACAATTGCTTGCCTTGTCATTGGGGATGTGCATGATTTAAATATTTTGTGTGATGAAGATAGAGCATAGCCAGACTATATGATTTTGTTGGGATAACTTTCTTTAGCCATGTTATTTTGAGAAGACATGATTGCTTTGTTAGTATGCTTGAAGTATTATTATTTTCATGTCAATATTAAACTTTTTTCTTGAATCATTTGGATCTGAACATTCATGCCACAATAAATAGAATTACATTGAGAATTATGCTAGGTAGCATTCCACATCAAAAATTCTGTTTTTATCATTTACCTACTCGAGGACGAGCTGGAATTAAGCTTGGGGATGCTTGATACGTCTCCAACGTATCTATAACTTTTGATTGTTCCATGCTATTATATTACCCGTTTTGGATGTTTATGGGCTTTACTTTACACTTTTATATCATTTTTGGAACTAACCTACTAACCGGAGGCCCGGCCTGAATTGCTGTTTTTTTGTGCCTATTTTAGTGTTTCGAAGGAAAGGAATATCAAACGAAGTCCAAACGGAATGTAACCTTCGGGAGTGATCTTTTTAGAACAAACGCAATCCAGGAGACTTGGAGTGGACGTCAAGAAGTAACCGAGGCGGCCACGAGGGTGCCAGTCGCGCCCCCCACCCTCATGGGCCCCTCGTGGCTCCCCTCACCTACCTCCTTCGCCTATATATATCCTCGTACCCCGAAAACATACAAGAGCACCACGAAAAACTATTTCCACCGCCGCAACCTTATGTATCGGCGAGATCCCATCTTGGAGCCTTCGCCGACGCTCCACCGGAGGGGGAATCGACCATGGAGGGCCTCTACATTATCTCCAAGGCCTCTCTGATGAGTTGTGAGTAGTTTACCACAGACCTTCGGGTCCATAGTTATTAGCTAGATGGCTTCTTCTCTCTCTTTGAATCTCAATACAAAGTTCTCCTCGATCTTCTTGAAGATCTATTCGATATAACTCTTTTTGCGATGTGTTTGTCGAGATCCGATGAATTGTGGGTTTATGATCAAGTTTATCTATGAGAAATATTTGAATCTCCTCTGAATTCTTTTATGTATGATTGGTTATCTTTGCAAGTCTCTTTGAATTATCAGTTTGGTTTGGCCTACTAGATTGATCTTTCTTACAATGGGAGAAGTGCTTAGCTTTGGGTTCAATCTTGCGGTGTCCTTTCCTAGTGCAGCAGGGGCAACAAGGCACGTATTCTATTGTTGCCATCGAGGATAAAAAGATGGGGTTTATATCATATTGCATGAGTTTATCCCTCTACATCATGTCATCTTTCTTAATGCGTTACTCTGTTCTTCATGAACTTAATACGCTAGATGCAGGCAAGAGTCGGTCGATGTGTGGAGTAATAGTAGTAGATGCAGGCAGGAGTCGGTCTACTTGTCACGGACGTGATGCCTATGTACATGATCACGCCTAGATAATCTCATAACTATGCACTTTTCTATCAATTGCTCGATAGTAATTTGTTCACCCACCGTAATACTTATGCTATCTCGAGTGAAGCCACTAGTGAATCCTATGGCCCTCGGGTCTATCTTTTATCATATAAGTTTCCCATCTACTTTTATTTGCATCTTTTACTTTCCAATCTATATCATAAAAATACCAAAAATATTTATCTTATCTTATTATCTCTATCAGATCTCACTTTCGCAAGTTACCGTGAAGGGATTGACAACCCACTGATCGCGTTGATTGCGAGGTTCTTGTTTGTTTGTGTAGGTGCGTGGGACTTTTGAGGAGCCTCCTACTTGATTGATACCTTGGTTCTCAGAAACTGAGGGAAATGCTTACGCTATTTTGCTGCATCACCCTTTCCTCTTCAAGGGAAAACCAACACAGTGCTCAAGAGGTAGCAACCACCACCACAAAATCCTTCTAAAATTGGCATTGTCTAATCATTTTTATGTACTTCAACTACTAATAATATTTCACCAAAAAATACATTATAATATGGGGTTGTTGTATTTCAAAGGTTTGTCCCCAATCCACCAGTCTTCCCAAAATCTTACATTTTCACCATCTCCCACAAAAATTTACACATAGAGAAGAAATGGTCTCTATGTTTAGGTAAGCCACCCCGGAACTAGGAATCACCCAATTTAGATTTGATTCCAGTTATACATTTTTGTCCTATATACTTCTGAGAATAGATTGCCATAATCCTTCTGAATTATAATTTTTCCACCACCATTTACACATCAATGCTTGATTCATTAAAGCAAGATTTTGAACACCAACACCCCCAAGGTTTTTTTGGCAAACAAACATTATACCATGTTACTTGGTGACATTTCTTTTTGTTAGTTTCTTCCTACCACAACAATCCAGCTCTAAAAAAATTCATATGTTTTTAACCCCTATAGGTAACCCATATAAAGACATAATTTGGGATAGCAAACACGGATGATTGCAACACAGTGACCATATCACCACTTGATAACAATCTACCTTGCCAACTACTGTACTTCTTCTCTATTTTATCCTCGGGATTTTTCCAATGTTTGTTTCTAATTATTGTTTCATGAATATGAACGACTAGGTACCTCATAGGAAGACATCCAATAAGACAAGTGAGAATTTCAGTAAATCCAGTAGTTTTATTGACTGCATCACTAAAAATAAACAACTCACTCATGCAAAAATCAATTTTCAAACTAGACATCTATTCAAACAAGAAATTAAAAAAAACATGAGCACCATCATAATCATCTTGCAAAGAGAAAGATGGTGTCATATGCATATTTTAACATATTAACATCATTTTCAACATCCTCATCAAGTAATCCCTTAACTAATCCACCTCTATTGGATCATGTATGATTGTCAATTTATTGCATTACCCACTTAGGATTCGAAGTTGGTATCACTACAAAAAAAGACACATCCGTGACATTTTGGGCCGAACGAAAAAAAAATATGTCATACTTAGGACACTTTTATGACGATAATTGTGACAAAACCCGGTATCATCATAGATGTGGTGGGCTCCTACTTCTATGACAAAAAATCATGACAGAAAATGGGCTTTTCATCCTGGGCGGGCCGGAGACGCAGCTGCATGACATTCTTTGGGCCGTCCATGACAGAGAAAACCGTGGTAGAAGCGAGGGCGAGGAAAATTTCAGGGAGTTCCCGGTTACGGTGGGTGGTCGGGGGCCGAGCGATGCGCGTTTCTCTCATACACGTACGCGCGTGTGTGCGAGGCGTTGGCTCTAACTGAACCCGAGCGAGGCGTTGGGCTCTAACTGAACCCGAGCGATTGCACTGCAGGCTACGCGTTACTGAACCCGAGCGATCGATCGATGGCTGTTAACTGAACCCGATCGAGCGATTCCTTCACTACTGCTGCTAAGTGAAGCCGATCGATCCTGCCTCTCTGGATGAACAGTGAGTGTTGGGGATATTACCACTGGGCGTGAACCGGCCTACCTGGGCCGGGTTAGCTTCATTAGTAGTGTAAAGGTGATCAAGCAGATGAAGGCCCAAGGCCTGTAGTCGGTTTAGAACCTGTAGCCGTAAACCGGCTTGATATGTAAACTTGCATTGTAAGTTAGGAATAGAGAGAGAGACCAACCGGGATACGAGTATGAACCGGTGTGGGACTCTGTGGACCGACGGGCGTCACCCGTGTATATAAGGGGACGACCCGGCGGCGGTTCAAGGACAGACAACAACAACTCGAGGCCTAGGCGAAGCTTGTTTGCTCCCTAGTCATCGAGACCACATCAATTCCATCACAACTAGACATAGGCTTTTACCTTCATCGAAGGGGCCGAACTAGTATAAACCCTTGCGTCTTTGTGTCCGCTTTAACCCCTTCAAGTTAACTCGTAGCGATGGCTCCACGACTAAGTCCTTTCACAAGGACATCTGCCATGACAAATCCACGACAGTTGGCACCCACCGTGGGGACATCGCACGATGGTTTGATGATCTTGGAGGGCAACCTCAAAGGACTCGAAGGCTATGCTGTGGGCCGGATGACCAAGAGTCGTCGCGGCAAGCTCTACATCGATGATGCAGGATGGGGTCCCAAAGCCAGCTCGATCGAGTACGGATACCGGGTCCCCTTTGGTGGCATACACATTTTCATCGGCAAGATTGGTGAGCCTGGGCCTGAGCCGGACATCTGCACCGACCTCGTCGAGACGGCTCAGCGTGCGAGATCTACCCAGGTTAGACCGGCCGTGAAGCGTGCCTTCGTGGGAGTCGTCCACGGAGGAGAGCATGAGGACGAGTCAGAATACGGTAGCGAGACCGTCGTCTATTCCGGCGACGAGTCTTCAACCGGAGAGACCGAATCATTGTACCAGTTGCAAGACGACCAGATTAGGGGCTGTTCCGATGGCGACAGTATTCTGGACCCCCCAGATCATATCAACCGGGTTGGAATATTCATGGCCGGCACGCAGGCGGCGAATCACTCTTCGACCGCAGCAGCAATGCTCTCCGGTCAGCAGCGGCAGCGGCAGCAGGGGCAGGAGGCCTTGTGCACCCATCGGTTCAAGTTCCGTCTGACCTGTTTGACGCACTAGCTGCACTTATGGCAGAGGCCAATCCGGCGGATCAGGAGGCCCATGATGCAGAGATTGCAAAGGTGAGAGAGCAGATCGTACAGGCCAAAGCCGACCTGGCAGCAGAGAAGGACAGGATGGCCGCAGAGCGGGCCGCTTTGGATGCCCAGGCCTATAAGCTCATGCTCGACCAGAACGCATCACAGGAGGTCTTGAAGCGGAAGCACAGATCACGCCTGCCGTTAGGGTTCGACCCTCGAAATCTCTTTCACACTCCGGGAACTGGAACCAGTAATCCGCCGGGGCACCTGGAGGTAAACCGGGTCGAGGCACCAGGGCTAGGAGCGACGGTCCAACCCCGCCTGATGGAACCTCCTCGACAGAACATTGTCATTCCTCCGCCGGTTCAGACACCTCCGGGTCATTATTCTAATCCTATGGACAATCTTGTCGCAGCTGCTGCGCGATTAGAAGCTATCCCGGTCGAAGGAGACTCTCCACAAGCAATAGAGACGCGCCGGGTTAAGGAACTTCTTCGGACCGCTTTGATTCAACAGGAGGCATATTCATACAGCCGCGATCGGATTCATTCCACACCTCGTCCAAGCCGGAGCTATAGTAGGTGCCTGGATGAACCGGCCATATCGAGCAATGCGCGAGGCCGTGAAGCGGCCCGTGGCAATAACCCGGCAGGTGGTGTTCGTGATGCTCAGGATGTAGTGGACCGGGCCCGGGCACGAAGGGAGGCCGAGTTAGCAGCACAGAACGAGGAGGGTCAGCTTACACCGGTTCATCCTACCACCTCTGCCGGGCCAGGGGTCGCATCTAGTTTGGGAGTACCCTGTTTAGTCCCCGCTTTACGCAATGTACGCCTGCCCAAAGATTTCAAGGGTCCGCGCAAGGTGCCGAATTACACCGCTGATTTATCTCCAGAAGCGTGGGTAGAGAGTTATGAGATGGCCATGGAGATGCTGGATGTGGATGAGACCGCGTGTGCAAAGTACTTCACCATGATGCTTGAAGGCACGGCCCGTACTTGGCTGAAGAGCCTGCCGCCTAATTCTATCAGTTCATGGGCCCAGTTGCGGGCCTGGTTTATCCAGAATTTCAAGGATACGTGTAAGCAGCCTAAGTCCATAGTAGACTTGGCGGCTTGTGTTCAGGAGGACGGAGAGTCAACAACCCATTGGGTACGCCGCGTTTCGGAAGTCTTGCACTCGTCTGACAGGATCAATGCTGACTCTGCGATCTTAACCCTGGAGGGCAACTGCCGGTTTATGCCTTTAAAGTTGAAATTGGGGCGTATGAAGCGGTTTTGTAATGACATGGGAACTCTCATGGCCGCTTTGGTGAAGTATGCTGATTCTGATAGTACCAAGGATCCCGAGACTGACGATGACGAAGCAGGGAAGGGAAAGAAGAATAGCAGCTCCAAGGGGCATCAATACAAACCGGTGAGCCATGGAAACAGAGGCAAGCATAAAGCGGATGGCAGCATGGACTTTGTGGCTAACACTAATGCGCAGGACAAGGGTCAGCGGCGCAGAGGTAAAGCGGCGAATCGTAGTGGGGCACCAAATCCTAACCCGGATCGCTTAAACTATTTGTTGAATCAGCCTTGTCCAAAGCACGGGACGAAGGAGGCGCCGGCTAACCACCTTTGGAAGGATTGTTACATTATGCAGGAATTTAAGAACTCTAATGCCTCCCGGTATGACCGTGGGTCAGGTGGTGGCTCAGGATCCGATTTACATGGGCCGGGTCACGATGGAGCCTCCGGTTCAGGTTTCAATCAGGGCGGTCATAATAACCAGAATAATCAGAGTGGCCAAGGGGGTTACAACCAACAGCAGCAGCAGCAGCAGTCGGGTTATCAAAGCCAGCCAAAACAGCTGAACAATGGGCAGTATCACGTTTTCACCACTAGCTTGGATAAGCACGATCGGAAACTCCACAAGCGAGCGGTGAACTCTGTTGAACCGGCCGTACCACGTTACTTACGCTGGTCGGAGCAGCCTATCGTGTGGAGCAGGGAGGATCACCCACCCCGGGTTGACAATCCGGGTCAGTTGGCATTAGTGGTAGACCCTCAGGTGGGAGGTTATAAATTCACCAAGGTGCTCATGGATGGAGGGAGCAGTATTAACATCCTGTACTATGAGACGTTCCGCCGTATGGGGCTAACAGACAAAGATCTCAGACCGTCTAATACGGTGTTCCATGGTGTGGTGCCTGGCAAATCAGCATATCCTGTTGGTAAGATAGCCCTGGAAGTGGCTTTTGGGGACGAGCATGATTCCCAATCCGAGACACTAACCTTTGAGGTGGTGAAAATCCGGAGCCCGTATCACGCCTTGTTTGGGCGGCCGGCTTATGCCAAATTCATGGCACGGCCTTGTTATATCTATTTGCAGCTCAAGATGCCGGGCCACAAGGGGACAATAACGGTTCATGGGAGCCGCAAGATTGCTTTGGAATGTGAGGAAGGTGATGCGGCCTATGCAGAGTCGGTTTGTGCCACGGAGGAGTTGAAATATTATAGGGACAATGTTGATCCGGCGAACATGACCCCTTTGAAGAAGCCAACTACGGAGCATGATTCAGATCTGAAGTTCAAATCGGCGGCTGAGACCAAGCTTGTTGACTTCGTGCCCGGCGATTCGTCCAAGCAGTTCACTGTCAGTGCCAACTTGGATCCTAAATAGGAAAGCGCGCTCATCGAGTTCATCCGTGAGAACCGGGACATTTTTGCATGGAAGCCTTCTGACATGCCAGGTGTACCGAGGGAACTCGCTGAGCACACTCTTAATGTTGATCCCAAGTATAAACCGGTCAAGCAATTTCTCCGCCGGTTTAACGAAGAAAGGCGCAAAGCTATTGGAGAGGAAGTGGCCAGGCTCTTAGCGGCTGGCTTTATCATTGAAGTGTTCCATCCAGACTGGCTTGCTAATCCGGTGCTGGTTCTTAAGAAAAACGGCACTTGGCGTATGTGTGTGGATTACACGGATCTTAACAAGGCTTGTCCAGCGGATCCTTTTGCCCTCCCTCGCATTGACTAGATTATTGATGCCACGACGGGTTGTGAGCCTTTGAGTTTTTTGGATGCATACTCTGGGTATCATCATATCAAAATGGCGGTTAAGGACCAGGAGAAGACGGCGTTTATTACTCCCTTTGGAGCCTTCTGCTATGTATCTATGCCTTTTGGGCTCAAGAGCGCCCAAGCCACTTATCAACGGTGTGTACAGAACTGCCTGCATAAACAGATCGACCGTAATGTGCACGCCTATGTGGACGATATTGTAGTCAAGTCAAGGCAGAAGGAGACGCTGGTTGATGATTTGAAGGAAACCTTTGACAACTTGCGGGCTTACAAGATGATGCTTAACCTGGCCAAATGTGTCTTTGGTGTTCCGGCAGGCAAGTTACTGGGTTTTCTTGTGTCCAACAGAGGAATCGAGGCTAATCCGGAGAAGATTACGGCTATCACCTCCCTGGCTAAACCGAAGTGTATCAACGATGTTCAGCGTTTGGCAGGACGGATTGCCGCGCTAAGCCGGTTTATCAGCCACCTCGGAGAGAAAGCCATCCCTTTATACCAGATGCTGAGAAAGACGGATCAATTCATCTGGAGTCCGGCTGCTGATGAAGCGTTGAAGGACTTGAAGCGGCAGTTAGCCAATCCGCCCGTCCTCGCAGCTCCATTCGACAAGGAGCTATTACTGCTGTACGTAGCGGCCAATGCTCGTGCAGTTAGCGTGGCTATTGTGGTAGAGCGCAAGGAGGCAGGCAAGGAGTATCCGGTTCAGCGGCCGGTTTACTATATCAGCGAGGTGCTCATTGAATCCAAGCAACGGTATCCGCATTGGCAGAAGCTGGTATATGGAGTTTTTATGGCAAGCCGGAAGTTGAAGCAGTATTTCCAAGGGCACCCCATCACAGTGGTCAGTTCAGCTCCCTTGGGCGATATCATACAGAACCGGGAGGCAACTGGCCGGATTGCCAAGTGGGCTATAGAACTTGGGCCGCACGGATTGAGGTATGTGCCTCGGACGGCGGTGAAGTCTCAAGAACTTGTTGATTTCATCAATGATTGGACTGAGTTGCAAGCACCGGAGGAGAAGCCGGATCACACATATTGGACTCTCCATTTTGATGGATCCAGGCAATTGGAGGGCTCAGGGGCTGGAGTCGTATTAACTTCCCCACGAGGTGATAAGTTTTGTTATGTTCTCCGCTTAATGTTCCCTTGTACTAATAATGCAGCTGAGTATGAAGCTTTGCTCCATGGTCTCCGGATGGCTAAGGAGATGAACCTAAGTCGGGTTAAGTGCTTCGGTGACTCGGATCTCGTGGCTCAACAGGTGTCTGGCACTTGGGATTCTAAAGACCCACTTATGGCTGCATATCGTCGTGAGGTGGATATGATCGCGGGTCACTTCAAAGGTTATCAGGTGGATCACGTAGATCGTCGAAAAAATGAAGCGGCGGACGCTTTAAGCCGGTTGGGCTCTCAGCATAAACCGGTCCCGCCTAATGTCTTTCTTGATGTATTGCACAACCCGCCAGTCAAGCTCCCGGGTGAAGCGGATTTGGCTATTCCTGATCCGGAGGCTCAATTGGTGGCAGCCCTGCATATTATACCGGATTGGACAATTCCTTATCTTGCGTACATGAACCGGGGAGAGTTGCCAAAGGATGAAACTCTAGCCAGGCAGATAGTCCGGCGATCCAAGTCTATGACCATTGTCAATGGCGAATTGCATCATTGCAGTGTATCAGGGGCGTTTCAACACTGCGTCTCTCCTGAGGAAGGCTATGAAATCTTACGTGAAATCCATGAAGGGGATTGTGGTCACCACGTCGGGTCAAAGTCTCTGGTGGCAAAGGCGTTTCGTCACGGGTTCTACTGGTTGACAGCTCATGCTGATGCGGAGGACTTGGTTAAACGGTCTGATGGTTGTCAGAAATTTTCAAGGCGTGCTCATGTACCGGCTCAAGAATTGAGGATGATTCCAATTACTTGGCCGTTTGCAACATGGGGGCTGGATATGGTCGGACCTTTTAAAAGATCCAAGGATAAGAAAACCCACCTTTTGGTAGCAGTTGACAAGTTTACCAAGTGGGTTGAAGCGGAGCCTGTCAGCAAGTGTGATGCAGCTACAGCGGTGCAGTTCATTAAAAAGGTGATTTTCCGGTTTGGCTTTCCACACAGTATCATTACTGTCAACGGTACCAATTTATCCAAGGGTGCTATGAAAGAATTCTGTGAACGTGAGCACATCCGACTTGACGTATCATCAGTGGCTCACCCCCAGTCCAATGGGCAGGCAGAACGGGCTAATCAAGAGATCTTACGAGGCATCAAACCCCGGCTTATGGTTCCATTGCAAAGAACACCGGGATGTTGGGCTGAAGAGCTACCATCTGTGCTATGGAGTATCAATACTACGCCCAACCGATCTACAGGATACACGCCGTTTTTCATGGTCTACGGAGCGGAGGCGGTTCTCCCTAGTGATATCCGGCACGATTTGCCTCGTGTGGCGGCTTATGTTGAAGCGGATAATGAGACAGCACGGCAAGATGCTTTGGACCTATTAGATGAGGAGCGCGACATAGCGGTTGCCCGCTCGGCGATTTATCAACAAGATCTTCGTCTCTACCACAGTCGCCGGGTCAGAACCAGAGTTTTTCAAGAAGGAGATTTGGTGCTTCGGCTCATCCAAGACCAGACGGACATGCACAAGTTATCCCCACCTTGGGGGGACCTTTTGTGGTCAGCAAGAATCTGCACAACGGGTCGTACTATCTGATTGATATTCGAGAGCATAAAGACTCACGCACATCAGAGGAGGAGACCAACAGGCCGTGGAACATAGCTCATCTTCGGCCTTTCTACACTTGAGCCATCGGCTCTATCTATGTACATATTATGACAGTGTATATATTATCATTGATATAATAAAACCGGAGCCTCAGCTAAAGCAGGGTCTCTGTTCTTTCATATCATGTGTGGTTACATGGAGTGGTTCTGTTTTAAAGCGGCCTCCGGTTTACCCCTTGAAATTTGCTTTTCAAAAAAGCTTTGTGATATCACTTGGGGCCTTGGTCGTGTCCGAACCAATGCGGCACCTTTTGATAGGCGAAAGACACCAGATCACTTGGGGACATGGTCAAATCTGAACCAGCCACGCCTCTTGATTGGCCTAAGGCCACAAAATCACTTGGGGGCTTGGTCGAACCCGAACCATTGCCACGCCTTTTGATCGGCATAAATGCCACGGTTTCATTTGGGGACCTGGCTAACTTGAACCATTGTCACTCCTATTGGGGGCTTGGTCCTGTCCGACAATGGTAACACCATCTGATCAGCTCAGTAAAGCATGTTTTTTGCAAATGGTTCTTATCATTGCCTTTGCTTCCATATTTCTTTTATGACTATTCCTCAATTTTTGTTGTGTTTCCTTTAAACCAACAACACTTTTTACCGGTTCAGCTGACCGAATTCGGTTCATTTTTAATCCGGAGAAATATGCCCGGTTTAACTTTCCTGTTAACATCATGGAGTAACAGGGGGGCTCATAAGGACCCAGCACGGTTTACATGGGAGTTGTTTTCCCCCTTTGATGGTAATGGCTTATAAAACCTCCGTTTCAAGCCTGGCTAAGCCAGCTTCATGCCCAGCTGTCGGGGGTTGGATGCGACATATGCCAACGGGTGGCTTATCATGGTGGGGGCGAGTAGAACGTCGCCGGTGCCTGGAAACGGGATGAGGCGAAGACATGCACGCCGGCGAATCTTACCCAGCTTCGGGGCTCTCCGAGGAGATAACACCCCTACTGCTGCTCTGCGGGGTCTCCGCATGATCACTATGGGGTGATAGTACAACGGTGCTCCTCGAGCTGTTTGGGGGCAGGGAGGAGCAAGGCTAGCTCTTTCCCCTCGCGCTATGTGTCTGAAACCTATCAGGGCCGAACCCTTTGCATGGGTGCCCCGGGGGGTTTATATAGGCCTACCCCCCGGGGGTACACTGGTAATCCGACTGGGCGTGGCCCTCAGTCGTCAGTCTCTCTTGCAGCCGTCTTCCCTGCCGGCTTCTGGGGCCCGCCGACTGGCGGGCCCCGCGGACAGGCAGAACACTGTGCAGCGCTCCTGATGACGCAGGCTCGGTCATGGGATCGTGGGAACAGTGCCGCCATCTGTCAGGCGATCACTGTCGCCACTCCCCGTCCAATCTGGTTTATGGCTTGTGGGGCCCTGGCCGGGAGGCGGCCGACTCCGGAGAGGCCGGCTCCCGCAGGGCCATCTTCGAGCTCTCCGGCCGTCTTCTTCTATCTCCCTGACAGGGGGCCCGGCGATCTCTGGGCCGTACGCGCTGCCGTCATGGGCACAGTGCCTTGTGCACTGTGGCTGAGGTCAAGGGAGGCATGGCAACAGTGCCGCGCCTCACCGGAGATCTCCTGGTGACGCGGCTCACTGTAGCCATGCCTTCTTCCCGTGGGTCTGAGGGGACAGCCACGATGGGGCTGTACCCCGCATCGGTCTTCGTGAAAGGTCGTGGGCCGACTCTCACAGTCGGCCCCTTGAGAGGTCGCAAGCCCGGAGTCGGCTTGTTTCGGAGTCGCCATCTGAGGACTCTGCTTCTTCGAAGGTCGCCAGCTGGGACTCGGCCTTCTCGAAGGTCGCCTGCTGGGACTCGGCCTTATCGAAGGTCGCCAGCTGGGACTCAGCTGAGGGGCGCGGCCTGCCCCGATGTCTTGAAAGATCTTGGGTCTTGGGTCAGCCTACCCATGGCCCATTACTCCGACAGTAGTCCCCGAAGCTGGCGAAGCCCGGCGGGCGCCGCCTCATGGGGCTTCGGCAGTTTCAGTCTCTGCGGTGCCGACTCTGAGATTCGGCTGCTGCGTCTTCGGGCCGCCTCGCTGGAGTCGGCCTGGCCCCGTGAGGGGCCGCCGCTCGCAAGTCGTGGCGGGAAACCGGCGGCGTATCGGCTACGCTTCCCTGCCATCTATGAGACGGTCCTATCGCGTGACGCCACGTGGAGGCGATAGCCTGCCTGCCCACGCGCGTGACGGGACGGGCCGCCAGGTGGGGCCCGCCATTGCCGCGCCTCGGCTCCCGAGCGGATCCGCTGCGGCCGAGGGCGGTTGGCATCCCCACGTGGTTACTGCGGGCAGTAACTTCGTGGGGGGTTAATCGTGGGGCGTCGTGGGGTCGTGGGCGCAGTTAATCCCCACGTCGCCCCCTCGGCTTCTCAGCCCGCTGGGCTATAAATAGGCAGAGGGGGAGCGGCGGCACAACACGCGCACTCCCTCCCCCGCCCTCTTGCCTTTCTTCTTCCTTCGCCCCACTCCGTCGCTTTCTTCCTCACCGACGATGAGCTCTTCCTCCGCCGCGCCCCCTGTCTCGCGCTCCGGCGAATGGGATGGCTCGGACGTGGATGCGGAGGACATCGAGTTCCTTCGCCGAACCCGCCGCCTCCCGAGCGCGGATTTGGTGCAGGCCCGCCCTGCGCCGGCGGGAGAGATCCGGCCCGCGCCGGCGGCGGGCGAGCGGGTCATCTTCCGCTCGCATCTTATGCGCGGGATGGGGCTCCCGGCGAGCGGGTTCCTCCGCTCGTTCCTCGAGTTGTACAGCTTGCAGCCGCACCACCTCACCCCCAATGCGGTGGTGCTTCTCTCCGCCTTCGCCACCCTGTGCGAGGGCTACATCGGCGTTCTCCCCACCCTCGAGCTGTGGGGGGAGTTCTTTTCCTCGAAGCTCGGCACTCAGGCTGCTGGCACGCCGGCGCAGTGCGGCACGTATATCGCGACACGGCGCACGACGGCCGACAACCCCTTTCCGCCCATCCCGCTGGTGAAGTCGGTGAAGATGTGGCAGAAGACGTACTTCTACGTGAAGAACGTCGCCACCGACGGCGACTGGGTCAACTTGCCGCCCTTCGACCCCGAGCCGCTGACTGGCCGGCCGCCTAGCTGGTCCCATCGGTCGAAGTCGCTTTCGCCCTCCGGAGTCGGCGCCGTGGCGCACCTCCGAGTCATGACGCAGTCGGAGGGGCTCATCGCCTCCGATCTCCTGGCCGCCTTCGTGGCGCGCCGGGTACTTCCGCTCCAAGGCCGGCCCAACCTCATCTATCAGATGAGCGGCCGACACGATCCAAGCCGGCTGTGCACCAAGGACATGCCCCGTGGAGAAGTGGCGAACATGGTGAACCTCATCGCCCACTGCAAGTTCACCGACGAGTGGCAGTTCGGCAAGGAGCCGTACTCGCGTGACAACCCTCCGCCAGTGGTAAGTTGCTTCCGTCTGTACTTCGATCTCGCTTGTATCCAACTTCAAGCTCTGATCTTGTTGGCATCTTTGAGCAGAATCCTCTCACGGCGCCCGCTGCCGGCGCCCTGAGAGAGCCGCGTGAGTACGTCCCCGACCGCGAGGTCAGCGACATCGACGACCCCGACTTGGGGGCCGCGGCGCTGGAGGCCGACGCCGAAGGCGGCGGAGAGGAAGAAGATGGCGGCCTCAGACCGTCGGCGACCTTCGCCGACTGGCCCGAGGGCGACATCGACGCGGAAGTCGTCCTGCGTCGTCAACCGAGGGTCGGCCCCTCCAACCCGGCCGGCGTAAAAAGACGTCACGCCGGGCCGAGTGCGCCCGGCGGCAGGTCGAAGAAACCCAGGGGAACCGCCGCCGCGACCAAGCGGGAGGAGGCGGCCGCGAAGGCCAACCACTTCCGGAAGGAAGTGAAAAGGCCGCCACTTGTTTCTTCGTAAGTCTCTTACCCTTTGTTTCTTTTCTGACTTTGCTTGAATCTTTCTGACTTTCCCCCCCCCCCCCTTCTTCTCCAGCGCCCCCCTTTCCCTTGAGAGGGCCGCCGTGCCCTCCGTCATGGGGTCGGGGCGACGTCCGCCAACACGCGGCGGGTTGATCCTGCCGCCGACCTCCGAGAGGCGACGGCACGGAACGCGCGGGAGAAGCGCGAGGAGGAGGAGGCCGACCGCCTGGAGAAGGCGCAGGCCGAGAAGGCAGCCGCCAACGCCCAGCGGCATCTGGAGGAGGCCGTGGCCGCGGCCGCGGCGAAACGGGACGCTGAGGAGGCCGTTCGTCGCCGAGCGGCGATGCTCGTTCCTCCGCTGTCGTCAGCGCCGCCGCCCCCCGAGTTCACGGGGCAGACCGGGGAGGTCGGCGCCGCAGACCCTCTCGCGGAGGCTGGTGGCGACGCCTCGGGCTCGGACAACCACGCGCCGCCTCCGCCACCTCCGCCGGCTCCGTCTTCGAGGCCGCACAGCAAGCAGCTAGTAGACCCGCAGGATCCGCTGACTGCGGACGATGCCGACGCGCAGCTGCTTCTCCAGGTCGCCGTGCCGACACGCCGCCGGGTCGAGAGGACGAGTTCCGCGCCGCGAGCTCGGGAGACTGACGTCGCCGGCATGGCGAACCTGGATGCTGAGGCCTCCAGTGCCGCGCCCACCGGCTGGGTGCGCGAAGGCGGCACCGGCCCGCTGAACCAGGCGCTTCTGGACGTTCAGTCCAAGTTGCACAAAGAAGGCGAAGCCCTCCAACTTTACACCAAGACGCATCTGGCCCTGCGGACCTCCGTCCGGGTATGCTTCGTTTTTCCTTTTTTGGTCTCTTGTCTTTTTCTGTGGGGGCGCGCCAGCGCACCCACTGGGTGTAGTCCCCGAGTTCGGAGTCGGCTGCTGAGCAGGCGGCTCAAAACTCCTTCTAGCGAGCTCCGAAGGCTGACTTTGCTTTGCCGGCCTTGCAGGAGTACCACAACCTCCGCGCTACCGCCTTCAACCGCAACATTGAGGAGCTGAGGAAGCGGACCGCCGATCTGGCGGAAAGTCGAGGTGAGCCGATTCTTCCTTCTTCGCGGGGGCGCGCTGGCGCACCCGTGGGCTGTAGTCCCCGAGATGCGGGCCGACTGCTGAGCAGTCGGGCCGGATCTCTCCGGCGACCTTCCTTCTTTCTTCTACGCGGGGGCGCGCTAGCGCGCCCGCGGGCTGTAGTCCCCGAGATTCGGGCCGACTGCTGAGCAGTCGGGCCGGATCTCCCCGGCGACCCTCCTTTTTTCTTCTCCGCAGGGGCGCGCTAGCGCGCCCGCGGGCTGTAGTCCCCGAGATTCGGGCCGACTGCTGAGCAGTCGGGCCGGATCTCCCCGGCGACCTTCCTTGTTGACGATGCTTTGTCTTTCTTTGAGCTTCAGACGCCAATGCCGCCCTTCAAGAGCAGCTGGACGAGGCCAATACCGCCCGTCGCACTAAGGAGGAGGAGTGCGACAAGCTCGTTCGAGAGCGCGACCTTCTGGCGACGCAGCTGGCCGAGCAGAAGGACCTGCTTCGGAAAGCACAGGAGGACGCCAAGTCGCGGGAAGAGGCCCTCCTAGCCGAGTTCGCGATGGAGCGGGCCGCCTGGACCGACCGTGAGGCGATGCTGACCTCCGGCTATCACGAGCTCGAGGACATCGTCGATGGTAACTCCTGGCTTCTCTTCTTTGGTCTTTCGACTCTATGTCGGACTGTCTTCTGGTTTTTCTAACTGTCTCCTTTTCTTGTCTTTGGCAGACTTCTTTCCTGGCCACTCGCAGGCCGTCCCTCTGGCCATCGAGGCGGATCGGGAGGAGCGGAGGGCGCAGGGCGAAGTGATCGCCGCCAACGCCCCCCGAACCATTGACGAGCAGCTCTTGAGCATCGGGGCTCGCCTTCGTCCTGCCCACCGTTTGATGCGTCGTCTTCAACGCGCCGGCGCCCAAGTTGTTGCCGCCCTGTGGCCGGAGGTGCCGGCTCTTCGCACCGCCAGTCGGACGGCCGACTGGCTGGAGGTCGCCGTCGGTCGCTTCGAGGCTTGGAGGGGCTCCTCGGCCCGTGCCGGAGCACGCCGGGCCCTGGAGTTCGTCAAGGGGTGGTACCCTGGGCTGGACCTGGACCGCCTGGCCGCGTTCCGGTCAGAGGCCCAGGCCGAGTTAGGGGCCGTGGAAGGCGCCCTTGTCGAGCGCGCGGCGGCCATCGCCGAGTACACGGACACCAGTGTCTTTGTGCCCGAGCAGACTGCCGACGGCGAGGAGGTTCCGCCCGAGTGGTTCGGGATGCACCCAGGGTACGAGGAGGACTCGGCGGAGGTAATTGGCTCCAGCACCGAAGGGGAGGGCGAGTCGGAGGACGGAGGCGAGGAAGAGGCGCCAGAACACGAAGCAGGCGGCCAGCCTCAGCCTGATCGCATCTCCAGCAACGAGCCTCGAAAGGACCAGGCGACCGTCGCTGAAGGCGACCAAGCCGAGACCGCCCAGCCGACTGCCCCGACGTCGGATACCGCCGCCGCCTCCGGCCCTCCGGCTCCGGAGGCCGCCCCTTAGAGTGCATCAGCCTTACCTGTCTCTTTTGTTCTTTTAAAAAACTTGTCAGTTGCGAACAATTCCACCCGCGGGCTGTATTCAGCCAAGGTTGCTCCAAGAACCAAGGCGTAAGGGCCTGGGCTCGGCATCACCTCTGGGTGATCTGCCCGACTCCAGCTGATAGGCTTCTCGGACCAATGCATGAACTCAGGAGCTTCTGCTGCCACTGCGTTGACTTCTTACTACTGTTGGCGCCTGCTGCGCCGATCATCTGCTAGACTGGTGAACACTACGTATGCTCCGTGCTCTTCTGGGAACTCGTCTTAGACCGCGCCAACTGGCCGAGCCGCCGGCTGCGGAGGCGGCGGAGGCGGCGGCGGCCCTGCAGGTGGCGGAGGGGCGAGGCCGTCTTCCTTGGCGATCCTGACGAGCCAGTGGCACTTTCTGGTGGTGTGGTTTGACGGCTTCGCGCCGCTGTGAAACTTGCAAGGACCATCCAGAGTCTGCTCATAAGAGAAAGCAGGCAACCAATTGGACTTGCCGCCCTTCTGCCGCTTGGCCGGAGGCTGCCCCTCTGGTTGCTGATCTTCTACTGCTGCGACCTGCCGACTGTTGGAAGTCGGCTGGGGGGCTTTGCGCTTGTTGTCGTTCTGTTGCTGCCGTCGGCTGGCGTCTCCAGCCGGCGTTCTGGGAGCCTGGGGAGTCACCTTGCCAGCCGCGTTGACTTGGATCTCCGTCTTCATAGAGGAGTCGGCCATGGCGTACTTGTCTGCTATGATTAGCAGTTCGTCGAGGGTTTTGGGCTCGTCGCAGAGGAGCTTGTGCTTGAGGAGGGTGCCCTCTCGGCACCCGGCCGTAAAGTACTCGATGGCCTGCACCTCGTGCACGCCCTCGCAGGAGTTTCGGAGTTCGCCCCAGCGCGTGAGATAGTCGCGCGTTGATTCTTCGGGGCCCTGGACGCACAAGGAGAGCTGGCGCGGCTTGGGAGGTCGCTTGTACGTGCTGGTGAAGTTGCGAATGAAGGCTTCAGTGAAGTCGACCCAGCTGTTGATGCTGCGGGGCTTCAGGCTGTTCAGCCATGTCCGGGCCGTGCCCTGGAGCATGAGGGGAACGTACTTTACGGCGACTCGCTTGTTGCCGTTGGCGATGTTGACGGCTGTGGAGTAGTCTATCAGCCAATCCTCCGGCTTCACGGAGCCGGTGTACTTGGGCGTATCTCGAGGGAGCGTGAACCCCTTGGGGAAGGGCTCGTCTCTGATGCGGGGCCCGAAGCAAGGCGGACCCAGCTCGTCTTCTTCTTCTAACGCCAGGGATCTGTGGAGTCGGTCGATCCGGTGGCGGGCATCGTTCTCTCCGACTCCCTCTCGGCGGCCAAGGCGATCTCCGAGAGTCGGATGCTCAACAGGCGGCGGAGAGACTCGCCGTTCTCTTCGGGGCGGGGGAGGCAGATAATCATCTCGCCGCTCCACTGCTCTGGGGCGGCCATCTTGGTCGCGCTCGATGGAGATGCGAGTCCGGCTGTGGCTCGCAGCCGGCTCCTTCTCTCTCCTCCCGCGGACTCCGCCAGTTGGCGTCCGGGAGGTCGCGCCTTGATCTCGGCGAGGGGGTAAGTCGTCATTCTTCTGTTGCTGCGCGTCGGCGCGGCCGCCTGCCGCGTTTCGCGCAGCAACCGCGTCGAGGAGCTGGTGGACTCGCTCCGTCATTACACGGCGCTCTTCGCCTTCGAGGTTCCTTAGTTCTTCGGTCGCCGCTTGGGCGGCGCGGATGTTCTCCGCAGGGGTGGCGTACACGGGGCGCTTCGCCCCGAACAGATCGGCGATGGCCGCGCCGCGCTCTCGGACCACACCGAGACGGCTCGGCCCAGTTGGAGCCGGCGAGCCGCCCACAGCGCGGTCCATCTCGCATTGATATGCTTCGGACAAGCGTCTCATGCTTGCCAGCTTCTTGGCGCCTTCAATGATCTGAAGGCGGCGCTCTTCCAGCATCTCTGCGTCCACGTCCTCTGGGAGGGGCGCGGACAGGTCCTGCAGGGCCGCAGGCAGCGGGTCCTGGGCGTTTTCACCGGAGTGCTCGCCGTGGCCGATGATGAGCACCTCCCTGACGGCACTTCCGTCGCTCTCCTCGTACGGAAGCGGCTCGTCGTAAACCACCACGTTGGTGGGGAAGGTATCAAGCGATACGGCGTCGGAGTCGACCAGCATCAGGTCGGAGGAGCCTACGGACTCCAAGTCTACGGCGGGCTTGCCGGCGACTTGAAGTTGGTCGAGGAGGCCCGCGAGAAGGTTCTCGGGGTCACCCGCGCCTGCGCTCGGCATGGGTTCGTCGGAGAGGCGCACCTCGCCGATGAGTTCGGCGAGGCCGCTCGCTGCGCAGGCGGCTTCGGCGCCGCGCAGTGCGTCGATGCAGACTCCCTCTGGCGAGTCGGGCTGGCTGCGCTCACCAGGGAGGAAGAGGGTTCCCGTCCAGAACAGATCTCCGGACGACGGTGCACCTTGCCCCATGGTGGGCGCCAAATGTCGGGGGTTGGATGCGACATATGCCAACGGGTGGCTTATCATGGTGGGGGCGAGTAGAACGTCGCCGGTGCCTGGAAACGGGATGAGGCGAAGACATGCACGCCGGTGAATCTTACCCAGCTTCGGGGCTCTCCGAGGAGATAACACCCCTACTGCTGCTCTGCGGGGTCTCCGCATGATCACTATGGGGTGATAGTACAACGGTGCTCCTCGAGCTGTTTGGGGGCAGGGAGGAGCAAGGCTAGCTCTTTCCCCTCGTGCTATGTGTCTGAAACCTATCAGGGCCGAACCCTTTGCATGGGTGCCCCGGGGGGTTTATATAGGCCTACCCCCCGGGGGTACAATGGTAATCCGACTGGGCGTGGCCCTCAGTCGTCAGTCTCTCTTGCAGCCGTCTTCCCTGCCGGCTTCTGGGGCCCGCCGACTGGCGGGCCCCGCGGACAGGCAGAACACTGTGCAGCGCTCCTGATGACGCAGGCTCGGTCATGGGGTCGTGGGAACAGTGCCGCCATCTGTCAGGCGATCACTGTCGCCACTCCCCGTCCAATCTGGTTTATGGCTTGTGGGGCCCTGGCCGGGAGGCGGCCGACTCCGGAGATGCCGGCTCCCGCAGGGCCGTCTTCGAGCTCTCCGGCCGTCTTCTTCTATCTCCCTGTCAGGGGGCCCGGCGATCTCTGGGCCGTACGCGCCGCCATCGTGGGCACAGTGCCTTGTGCACTGTGGCTGAGGTCAAGGGAGGCATGGCAACAGTGCCGCGCCTCACCGGAGATCTCCTGGTGACGCAGCTCACTGTAGCCATGCCTTCTTCCCGTGGGTCCGAGGGGACAGCCACGATGGGGCTGTACCCCGCATCGGTCTTCGTGAAAGGTCGTGGGCCGACTCTCACAGTCGGCCCCTTGAGAGGTCGCAAGCCCAGAGTCGGCTTGTTTCGGAGTCGCCATCTAAGGACTCTGCTTCTTCGAAGGTCGCCAGCTGGGACTCGGCCTTCTCGAAGGTCGCCCGCTGGGACTCGGCCTTATCGAAGGTCGCCAGCTGGGACTCGGCTGAGGGGCGTGGCCTGCCCCGATGTCTTGAAAGATCTTGGGTCTTGGGTCAGCCTACCCATGGCCCATTACTCCGACACCAGCGATGGGAGGTATTTTGTATCGCATATTTGATTATATGTCTTAAATACATTGATGATATATATATATCAAGGTCATAAACCGGCTGGCGGTATAACCGCCACTGTAGTTCAAGATTTTTTGATTGCAGGAAATATAAATTGAGGATTTCAAGCAAAAGCATCAGTACTTATGCACGAAGGCATATTTAAAGCGGAACACTTGGCTATTCTATTACAAGGCAACGCGGTGCCCAAATAAGATCATTGTTCTTCTGGCGGATCATAATAAAGTTGCTATTTAAACCGGCTTCCGGTTCAAGCCTGCTCATCGTCCCGTGCCGCTTCAGCTTCCTCATCTCTATCCATTGGCTAGAAATCAACAGTGGTCCAGTCGATTCCCATTAAAGCTTGAAAGACAGCCTCTTCATGGATCAGAGAAGACGGTTCAATATCAGGAGCGTAAGTATGCTTACGGTTTGGAGGAATCAGATTCTCCGCTTCAAGAATTGGTGCAGCCACACGTTTGTTCTGATCATTATACTGAGCTTGATAATGTGACAAGTCTGCCTCTTCAGCCAATTGACAAGCCAGAGGGCGCACTGCACGGTTTATCGCCCTCAGGTCATCATCATTGAACGATGAGCCATCTTCCTTCAAACTGGGATAGCCTTGAGCTGCTTCAACAGGATAGAAATCCGGCACCCACGCTTTTGCCCGGATCAAGGCATTAATTGCTCCGCTTCGAGCAGCAGATTTCTTTAGTTCTTCAATCCGGGCAGGAAGCATTGACAACCTATTTAGAGTATCTTGGATTAAAGTGGGTGCCGAATTGTTATGAGATGCAGTGGTGATGATCCGTTGCGCTCCGGTATACAGCTGTTCAATTAAGGTGTAGGCAGCCTTCAGCTTCTTCCGAACATCTGACCCTAAGTGACCAATGCGTGTACCTGCAACAATACAGGAATGATCACAAACCGGATCTATTATAAGAAAGCCAAAGTTGTCAAAGAAATCAAAAAAGGAACTTACCAAAGATAGCAGTGGTCGCTCATCAGTGGTCAGCTCATCTACCACCGGTTTAAGGGCAGCTTCAGCGTTTTCAGCTCTTTTTATTAAAGCGGCCTTCTCAGTGGCCCAATCAGCCCGCTCCTTCTTGAAGCCCTCCTTCAGCTGTTCCGTGATGCTTAGAGCGCTGGTCAATTCCTCCCTTGCTTTGTCGGTTTCGGCTTGTTGGGTTTTCAAAGTTTCTTGCAGATCAGTAATCTGGTCCTCTTTGATCCTCACTTCAGCCTGCATAAAGACAGTACTTGGCTTTAAACAAACGGTACAAGAATTTGAAGTACCAACCACATAACAAGTTATACGCTTGATACTTGGGGGCTAATGCATCTTCAATCTTCATCTATTACTAACTCGCAAAGTCCCAAGCTCAATACAGGTATTCAACTTGGCACTTGGGGGCTAATGGCTATTTGCTCAATTATGTTCTGATGTTAGAATCTTTATTGGAGTCCCGGTTTAACTATACTAAGTTGAACCGGCCCTTGGGGGGCTACATTGATGGATTTCAAAGTATTAAGGATCATATTAAAGTCCCGGTTTGAAGAAGGTTGCAAACCGGCCCTTGGGGGCTAGGAGGATTAATAGAGTGGCGGTAATTAAGGAAAGGAGAAGTACAAGGAAGTTACCTCAAATTTATCTCTCATCATCTTTACCAGACCAGCTTCACAGTCATGACTAGTATATAGCCGGTTCAAGTAACCAGAATGAAGATCTTGGGCACTCAGAGCAGCATATGTTTCCAGATCAACATCCCATTTGCCTTTGTTCATGGCAGAAGAATCTTCTTTCACAGTATGCTTAGCTAAAGCGACAGGATTCCCTAGTTCAAAGCGGCCTACGCTGGTAATTACAACGTCATCATCCTTGGACTCGCCGGTTTGCATTGGTGTTGTCGGTTTATCGGCAGGTTTTGAAGGATTGCGGGATTTTTCAATCCGGACGGGGCTGGTAGGCTGGTCAACAGGGACTGAAGTATTAATAGGCCTCTTCTCAGTAACAGCGTCATCTTGCAAGGGAGGGTCACTGGGAACGTCTTCATAAACGAACGCTTCAAGATCTGGTGCCTTATCCTGTTCAGGGGCAACATCTTCCTCGGCCGCTTTATCCAGACGGGCATTCTTGCTCGGTTTGGGTTTAGCCCTGAAAGAGAAACAAGGAGTCAAGGAACAGCATAAGTTATAACACAGAATAACAGAAGCATGTGTTCAGCTTAGCTTACCCAAGAACCGTTTTTAGTGGTGGCAGCTGAGTGGCCGATGATTCACCAGAGGATGAATGAGAAGTAACCTGATAATCGGAGTTGGACGGATTAAGAGGTTGACGGACGAAACCCGCTTTAGGATAAAAATTAATGGAAAGGTCGGAGACCTCTGAGCGGCGTTTTCGAACCGGACTGTTTGGTAAACCGGCGGAGGTAACTACCTGGCCGGTGTGCCGGGTTGTGCGGCAAGCTTCATGTTGTTGAGTCTTCATAAGAAATTTGGGATCCAAGTAAGCAAGAGGATGAGAAAATTTAACTTTCCGGTTTGCCTGGCGAAGTTTTGGCAAAGGCAAAGGATCTGAATCGGAAGAGAGAATAGTTACCTCAGCGACATCAGCATTACTGGCTTCAGCGTCGTCCTGACAAGTATCATCATCAATAAGGCGTGTAAAAAGTAAGCCTAGTGAATCGAGTTCCACCTCAAGGTCCGAGTTACCCACATCATCATCAACAGCCGGATCAGATGAAGCGGTGGTTTTCCTTTTGTGAGCCGGCTTCTTGATAACCTTGGTCTTTGGCCGGGTTGACCGTTCTGTTTTCTCCGGTTTGTCTTGCGGAAGCTTCTTGCTCCAAAACGGATTATCACCCTGAGTAAGCAGTAGTGGATGTCAGACAGAGATAGCAATAACAAGTTCAGTAAAAAATACAATCAAAATCTTACAGCTGGCGGTTTGTTGGTAGCACAGAAAGGGAGCAGGCCGGTTTGAGCGCAAAGGTGTTCCGGTTCGTTCAACATTTTCTTCACAGCATCCGTGACTTCGTCATCTGAGAGCTGGATGTTGGTGTGTCGGAGTGGGTCATCGACGCTACCAGTATACTTGCACATTAAACCGGAGCGCCGGCTGAGAGGCAGTACGCTCCATGATATCCAACAGCGTGCAAGATCTATTCCTGTTAAACCGTTGGCCATGAAGGCTCGGAGCTTGGACAGTTGAGGAGCATATTTACTTCTCTCCTTGGCACTTAATCTTTGTGGAAAGGGGTGTGTGTTGCTGAGCCGCTCCGGACGAAAGCCAGGCAAAGGATTTTCATTATCAGGGGAGGTGTCTTTGCAGTAGAACCATGTTGCATTCCACTCCTTGGGGTGACTGTGTAGTCTGGCATGGGGATAAGTGATCTCTTTCCTTTTCTGAATTGCCATACCGCCAATTCGGTATTGGGGCCATCAGTGAATTTTGTGCGGCGGTTTAAGTGGAAGCAGTCTCTAAACAATTCAACTGAAGGGTCCTCTTGAAGGTATACCTCACAGAGCACTTGGAAGTGACATAGGTTGGTAACAGAATCGGGGCCAGTATCTTGCGGGCGGAGCTGAAAATTGGCTAACACATCCCGGTAAAATTTAGAACCGGGCGGCCTGAAGCCCCGGGCTAAATGATCTGCAAAGATCACAACCTCTCCCTCTTGAGGTGTGGGACGACATTCATCACCAGGAACCCTCCAGTGGATAGTATCTTTGCTGTCTAAAGCGCCGATCAAGACTAAATCATCCAGCTGAGCTGCTGTGACGCGAGAAGGAACCCAGTTGCACTCATATACTTGTTTGGCCATGGTGAGATCTACAAGAAATAGGTGATTCCAGTTCAAGAATATGTTGGGTAAAAGAAGGTGTTGGTCTGAACAATGTTAAACCGGAGGCAGTACATTTAAACCGGATTTCTATGAGGTGGCATCATACGGATAAAGAATTCTGGCGGTTCAACAAGGGGACTAATGGTGTATACCGGTTTACTAACTTCTTCTATATTAAGTTAAACCGCCCGATCCAAACATTGAAGGAAATTGCGGATGGCTAAGTATGCAGAAACAGGTTTCACAAGGTCTTATTGCAGCAATGGATCCGAAGCAAGTTCAGAAAAACAGAAAATATTCAAAAGGTTAAAGCAGAACGGAAGTAACTCCATGGGCAGGCATGTGGATGACATCTATAGACTTGAGCATGAAACTACAGGCGGATGCTAAAAAGCTACTGCTAGTCAGAGCAGGGTTTCACAGATCTATCCAGAAGTCTGGGTACGAGCATGAATAAGTGATGAACACAGCAAGAACACAAAACCCTAGAACAGATCTACGTTAAGAACAACAGAAGGCTTACCAGAATCGAGGAAGACGCGGAAGGCTGCCGCGGTGCTCTGGTGCGTTCAGGTTGATGCAGCGTCCCAAGACGGTGCAGAGGTCAACGGCGGCGGCGGAGCTCCGAGGCTGGCGACGCGAGGAAGACGAAGAGAAAGAGACGAAGGGGAGAAAAGGAAATGACCCTTCGGTCCTATTTATAAGGCAAAGGACGTGTGTCAGGCGCGCGGATCCAGGAGCCACAAAATTCGGAAGTGGAGCTGCTGCTTTGGGTATCGCAGATCTGTTAATAAAAGAAGGCGTCGTAAATGTTAACTTCATGATGACGTCATGCCGGTTTACAGCAACGGGAGATGATCACGACAGGGCGGTTTACCAATTACCAGAAGATGTTGCAGACAAAGATTTTTGTGAAGGATTGACATGAACCAGTTCAAATCAATCTGGGGCCTAATGTTGGGGATATTACCACTGGGCGTGAACCGGCCTACCTGGGCCAGGTTAGGTTCATTAGTAGTGTAAAGGTGATCAAGCAGATGAAGGCCCAAGGCCTGTAGTCGGTTTAGAACCTGTAGCCGTAAACCGGCTTGATATGTAAACTTGCATTGTAAGTTAGGAATAGAGAGAGAGAGACCAACCGGGATACGAGTATGAACCGGTATGGGACTCTATGGACCGACGGGCATCACCCGTGTATATAAGGGGACAACCCGGCGGCGGTTCAAGGACAGACAACAACAACTCGAGGCCTAGGCGAAGCTTGTTTGCTCCCTAGTTATTGAGACCACATCAATTCCATCACAACTAGACGTAGGCTTTTACCTTCATCGAAGGGGCCGAACTAGTATAAACCCTTGCATCTTTGTGTCCGCTTTAACCCCTTCAAGTTAACCCGTAGCGATGGCTCCACGACTAAGTCCTTTCACAAGGACATCTGCCGTGACAAATCCACGACAGTGAGTGTTGCGGGGGGGGGGGGGGGGGGGTTGGATGAACAGTGAGCGGTGGCGTTGCCTCTGGATGAACAGGACCCCGTGGTGTGGAGGGCTGGATGAACGGGACAACCCCGTGGAGGGCTGGATGAACAGTAGACGGTGGAGGGATGCCCGTGGAGGGGTGGTTGAACAGTAGCCGGTGGAGTAGCGCGCGGTGGAGGCTGGATGAACAGGAGCCCGTGTAGGTTGGAGGAGGTCGACGGTAGCCCGTGGAGGCTGGAGGAGGTTGACGGTGGAGATGGACAGTATCCCGTGGAGTCCTGTTTTGTGGTACGCCACACCCATCCCGATGAACAGGACCCCCGTTTTGACCGTAGCGCTCCAACACAAGTCCGTTTCATCCGTTTTGCGGTACGTCACACCCCTCCCGATCAACAGGACCCCCGTTTCGATCGTAGGAGGTCCGTTTCCTCTGTTTTGCGGTACGCCAGACCCCTCCCGATGAACAAGATCCTGTTTCGAACGTGGCCGGTCGAACACAAGGCCGTTTCCTCCGTTCTGTGGTACGCCAGGCCTCGTTTCCATCGCCTGTTCTGTCCAAGCCCTCCCGATGAACACGACGACGTATTCCGTTCGGACCCAGCCGGTTGGCTCCCTATGAACACGATGATGACGTTGTTTCTCCGTTCCGACCCAGCCATGTACACGAGCCCTGGCCGTACGTATGCGCGAGTAGGCGTTCGAGACCCCGCCTGTATGTACACATATGTGGCCGTATTTTCTTTCTTGCACACTGGCCGTTGTACGTACGTGTACATACTACGTGCGCGCCTCTACTACGACACGTACGCGCCTCTACTACGACACGTGCGCGCCTCTACATCGACCAGTATGTACGTACATGTTCGCAACCAGAATGACAATGGTATGTACGCTTCGACCAGGTGGGTCCCGACTGTCAAGCAATTCCTTGCGTGCGAAGATGTAGCTGGTGGGTCCCATTAGTCAGGGGCGAATCATTTTTTTTGCCCGGATGCACTTTTTGCGTGCGAAAATGTAGCTAGTGGGTCCCAGCAGTCTGGGGGAAACGTTTTTTTCGCGAAATACGGTGGCCCGTCCAGTGGGTCCCCGCTGTCAGGTGGAGGAATAATTTTTTTGCGCGTAATAAGGAGGCACTTCCTTGCTGCGGCCGTGGACCGAGCTGTCAGCCTCTCCACATACAGTCCACGTCCGATGGAAGCCGTTCCTTGACCACGTTGACCACGCCGCGCCGAGAGCACCAGGGCGGTGGACGACAGCGAGGCCTAGGAAGGGGACGACGCTGATCCGGGGAAGACGCGGTAGTGGATGCCCACGCATAGAGGAGTACGAGGGTTCAGTGGTTCGCTGCGGTGTAAGGCTGCCGTCGCCACAGAATAACAGGGGTGTGGGTGAGTAGAGGGATGGCCTGGCCAGTGGTGGGAGTTGTAGGGGGGCGGTGAGGCCTCCGCCGCGTCGCAGCCGGCCACGGGAGGCAGGAGCACGAGGCACGACCGGCGCTGGTTTGGGCGGCTGGAGCAAGAAGACCAGAGGTTGAAGAAGCACTACGGCCGTTGGATGGACATTGTATGGTCACTGGAGCTAGAATCGTGCATATTGACTAAGTTGACAAAGCCCTCCATCCCCGTCAACTTAGTAGGCCCACAAGTCAGCCTGCCACTATACTGGGTCCCAGCTAACAGGGGAGTATTCATTTTTGTGTGTGTAATAAGGAGGCACTTCCTTGCGTGCGAAGATATAGCTGGTGGGTCCGAGCTGTCAGCGACGGTAACATTTTTTTGTGAAATACAGAGGCCCTTTCTGTGGGTCCCTGATGTTAGGTGGAGGAATCATTATTTTGCGCGTAATAAGGAGGCATTTCCTTGCGTGCGGCCGTGGACCCAGCTGCCGGCCTCTCCACGTACAGTCCACTTCAGATGCATGTCGGTCGTTGACCACGTTGACCAGGCCGCGCCGAGAGCACCAGGGCGGTGGACGACAGCGAGGCCTGGGAAGGGAACGACATGGAGGCAGTGAAGACTCGGCAGTTGTTTCCCACGCGAAGGGGAGTACGACTGTACAAGGGTTTACTGGTTCGTCTGCCGTCGCCGGAGAATAACAGCAGGTGTGGGTGAGTAGAGGGATGGCTAGGCCAGCGATGGGAGTACAATGGGGCGGTGAGGCAAGCGCGGCAGCACAGCCGGCCGCGGGGAGGAGGGAGCTGGCAGTCCCGTCGGCGCTTGTTTGAGCGGCTGGAGCAGGAAGAGCAGAGATTGAAGAAGCACGACGACCGTTGGATGGACATCCAACAATCACTGCTTGTGCGTCAACCATTTTTTTAAGAAAGCCTCAAATATGTGGAAAACAACATACAGCCCATCTGCCATTATTTCTAATAATTTACAGCCCATTTGCTAATTCTTAAGGTTTTTCTTGAGCCCATATTCTTTTTGTTAGCATTACAGCCCATATTGTGGCCACGGTTAAAAAATTATACAAAATTTTGCATATTTCGGTGCGGTTCGAACTGTTTTTAATCCCGAAATTTCGACTCACATTCAAACTGATTTTAAAAATAAATGTATATCAATATAAAATCCAACAAATTCTCCACGCATAAAAATTAATGTAATTTAAAATCTCGAAATGAAAAAAAGATGTTTGAAACTAATTACCGGTTTGATGTGTTTTAAAAATGTACAACCCATTTCTCATTACTCATGGACCATTTTCTTGGCCAGCCGAATGAAAGCTCTCCTCGTCTTGAAAGATTTGCAGCCCAACAGGCCTGACAAAGCGACTTACTTGGCAAATCACAAAAAAACTGGGCTGTGGCCGTGGACCCAGCTGTCAGCCTCTCCACGTACAGTACTCTTCCGATGGAATGTCATTGACCACATTGACCACGCCGCGCCGAGAGCACCAAGGCGGTGGACGACGACGAGGCCTAGGAAGGGGACGACATGGAGCCGGGGAAGACGCGGCAGTGGATGCCCACGCGGAGAGGAGTACGAGGGTTCACTAGTTCGGCTGCGGTGTGAGGCTGTCGTCGCCGCATGGCCTGGCTAGCGGTGGGAGTAGTAGGGGGCGATGAGGCCTCAACGCAACACAGCCGGCCACTGGAGGCAGGAGTAGGCGGTCTCCCCGGCACTGGTTTGGGCGGCTGGTGCAAGAAGAGCGGCGATTGAAGAAGCAGCAAGACCGTTCGAATCAAATCCAACGGTTACTGCTGCTAGAATCGTTTGTTGGCTAAGTTGACAAGCCCTGCGTACGCGTCAACTTAGTAGGCCCACGGGTCAACTTCCCAACCGGTGCGCCCCAGATGTCAGTGGGAGGAATCATTTTTTTACGTAATAAGGAGGCAGTTGATTGCGTGCGGCCAGGCCAGCGGAGGGAGTAGGGTGGGTCGGGGAAGCCTGCGTGGCATCACAGCGGGCCACAAGAGGAGGGAGCAGGCAGTCCCGCTGGCGCTAGTTTAGGCGGCTCGAGCAGGAAGATCAGAGATTGAAGAAGCACGTCGGCCGTTGGATGGACATCCAACAGTCATTGCTGCTAGAATCGTGTGTTCACTGACAAAGCCTTGCGTAAACAAGTCAGCCTCGAAATCTGTGGCATGAACAGCCCATTTGCTATTATTTTTATAATTTTTACTCATTTTCTAATTCATATGGAATTTATTGCAGCCCGTTTTCCATTTTTAGAATTACTGGCCATTTTCTGGTCGGTACCAGGGTCAAAAAATTAACTAAATATGTGGGAAATTTTGAAAATTCGTAAATTTTTGCTGGGGAACGAAATATTCTTAATCCAAAAATTAATATCCATACTAAAATAAATTTAAAAATAAATTAGTACTATGTCATGTTAAATCCAATGAAATGCGTATAAGATATCAGTGAAGAACAAAAACAAAAAAAGAAACTAATATCCCATTTGCTATAATTTTTTTGGAATTTTCAACCCCTTTTGATATTACTTTTAGCAGACATTGACCATACTCTTTGGCCAGGCCGGAATGCATCCCTCCTCGTCTTGAAAGATTTGCAGCCCAGTAATTCGGATAAAACAAATAGGCCTAGCTTGGGTAGTCTTCAAAAAGAAATACTGGGCCACCTATTTTCCCAAAGAACTGGTGCATGAGCATTTAGCTTTATTTGTTTATTTACTTATTTATGTTTAGGGGACCATGAGCATGAACCTGGGCCGGATTCATTTGAGAGCCTCCCTTCCAGTTAATTATGGGCTTCTCTATTTGGCCTTCATCAGTGGGTTGCATGTTATCAACAAGTGGAAAATGTGTTTCGTACGAAAAATAGTATGCGCTACGTACGGTACGGGGCACTAAAGGATCGAACCGTGCGACAACTTCCAAAACATTGTGTTTGTCGTTCTAACAACACATTTATTCAACCAACAGACGAAATATACTACTGATTGTACATTGAAAACAGCTGCAGCAGCAACCAGGGCTAGGGGTGCAACAGAAGCAGTAAGCAGGCCAGAAGAGTGAAGACGCGGCTCTCTCTTCCAAACCAAACATCAGCCATCATTACAAAAGGGCTACCAAAAAAGAACAAGTGTATGCATCAAACTAAATAAAGATCCTACTACACCAAGTGTACGCATCTAACTAACTGGCTCAATTAGACGTTACTATTTATTAAGCTGTGGAGATTGGCTGACGGCTTGAACCAGATGGGTGCCTGACGGGGGAAACTCCAGCCAGCAGGTCGAAGTCTGATACTTGCGACCCTCTCTCCTACTTTGGGCTACAGAGCGAGGCGACACATATCAGGGTATGGTGCATGCAAAGACGCATGGTACGCTATGTACACACAATTTTGCCTGATGAACAAAACCGCGCTACCATCATGATTCTTGCTGTCGGTTATCTCCTGGTTAATCGGATAATTCAGTCCAACAAACAGAGAGCGTGTACCAAGGCTACTTATCAGCCTCCAGTCAAAAATTCCTGAAGCCCAGAGAAGCTGGGATCCTGCTCAATGACCTTGTAGTGACTGTGATTGTATTCCGCGAAGCAACACGTCCGATACGTGCGAACGATCATCAATCGTTCGCTGTCGTCTGATCGAGCCAGGAACCACCTGCAACTGCCATGCCGCTTTTCTTTGAAAGGTTCTGTGATTAGAAAGGGTAGGGACACTAGGCGGCCTACAACATCATATCAAGTTGGAGTCAAATAAAAAAGGGCTCTTGATTTAGTCAACTTAAGAACAACATGTTATGAGCATGAATATTTTTTCAGTAAATGTTGACAGTAATATAAGAAAGCCATCATGATATCATAGGAAAGTAACATACTCCTGTAACAGCCATTTGTAGCGATGACTGGAGTAGGCCAGCAATACGTCCAGCCATAGAAGGAGTCGACAACGTAAATGAAGCCCTTGTGTTCAATGGCATCAGAGAACCATGGAGGATGTATGATCCTGCGATGGACGTGCAGATTTATCCACTTACCGCAGTGACCTGTCAGATAGGCGAGACCGCGGTTGAAGAACGTAGTTAGCCTGAAGTCTTTATAATTCGCAGATCTTGTGGGCACTTGGCAGATTACAACCTTGAGCAAATCAAACTTGGTATCATTTCTGAAGATCAGGCGACATCAACAAGCTAGGAGCTGGCTTAAAAAGCTCCGGCCTGAGGGCTTTGAGTAAGCGGTACAGCCCTGACGAGCACGCGGTGAGCGGCATGGTACTGAGATTGTCCACACACGAAACAATGAGCTTGATTACCTCTGTGGGGAGCGAATTCCAACCACTCTTTCGGCGGACGCTGCTCGGTTCTGCCATTGTTAGTGCTTGGGTTTCGGACGAGGGGGGAGGCGCCTTAGCGGGGATGGAAGATTGGACGAGATTATGTGCGGACAAAGATGGAGAAGCGAATATGTGCTCCGGGAAGTGGACAGGTGATGATGACTGCAGCACGCCGCTTGACTTACGAGACACATACCAGCAGCGTAGGGTCATATCGATGCAAGACAACTTGCTTCAGTGATCACAGTACTGGTACTCCCTACAGTACCTACTACAGTACTATGCCCTAACTTGCTTGAGTAGAGTAGTAGAGTAGGACTCTGCTCTACTACTAGCACCGGAGGAGTAGTATATTCTAATCTAAAATAGTTACAAACTTCAATGCCCGAGTGTGGAACGACTATGAACCGTGCTCAAAGACCGTGTCTACGTGGTGTTTGGAATTATATGCAAAAAAATAGCGAGATGCCCGTGCATTGCACGGCACACCATCATCACAATTTGAACTTCTACTTTTCTGCACGTGCCTTACGGATTTTTTTGCAGGAAATCTGCTCGAAGAAGAATTCCGGTTTGAAAAGAACGACAGGATATCGCAAATATGTTGCCTGTTGCTTTGCTTTTGTTAGTACCTATTGTCCTGTATCACTGTACTTGCATACATACCTGGTTCATTATGTGACAGCAGTATGCATGATAGCTTGCTTATCAATTGTTCGCTCCAAATTACCTAATCTGTATGAATGGTTACATTAGTGTAGAATATATCCAATGCCAATGATTGTTTTTAGTTCTCCATTGTTCTTGTAAGTACATGCTATCCTTTATCAATGTACTTATAATGACAGGTAGTTATTCATGTACCATCACTCTGCAGCTTATTTTCCTTTGCTCTCCATTTTCTACACATTAGATCTATATTTACTCTTACCATAAGGTTGGTACTGAAGAAGTTTAGCTATGCATTGCTCTTGGCTGTACCTTTTGCCTGTATCGCTGCACTTACATTTATAGCTACTTGGTTATGTAGCATCACTCTTCATCTTATCTTAAATATTCTCCATTTTTTGTATATTATCACATCTATATTTACTCTTAACAAAATGTAGAATAAAGGCAATGCTTATGAAGAAGATTATGTGGTAAACTTCTTGAATTGCCCCCCCCCCCATCAGCATGGACAAGGCCTTTATAGAGCCTGTCTTCACCAATAATGTAAGTTTGTCCTTCTCAAGCCTTCAAACTTTGTTGTATATATTTGGTTAGGCATGACTGCAACAACTATTTATTTTTGGTGTTTGCATCAAATTGCATGTTTAAAGTTTATTATGTAGTTCATAAACAAAAGTTTGTCCTTCTCAATTTAAGTTTTCAGTTGTACAACCAAGTTCCTTCTTCATACCATGTAAATTAAACTATACAGAGCAAGTGATCTTCTTTTGCACTGCATGTATGCTTCTGTTCTTCATCCGTAATCCAGTGGTGTGGTGAACCTACCCACTACAACACAATGTCATATTCTGCAATGTCTTAACTATGAACAATGTCATATCATTCTACTATTATTTAAACCGTCTCTTTATTTGCCAATCTAAAATGGGATAAATTGACAGCACACTAACCATTGATACTTATGAGTTCTTGATCTGTAATCCAGTGGTGTCGTGAAGCTGCCAACTCCTTCACAATGACATTTCCTGCCATGTCTTGACCTGAACAATACCATATTGTGTTAATGCAATTTTAAACTGTGTCACTTTATTCGTGAGTAAGAAATGTGATGAATTGTCAGCACTGATACTTTTATGTGAAAAATATGTCATCTATCTGCTTGTTTATCTTTCAGAGTGAGGAAGATATAAGTGTTGAACAAGCGCAGTCTCATCATCTTGCTCAGCTGCTTGCGCTGCAGCTCCCCAGCGGGGCTAACCTTTCTTGAACTCTATTGAAGTGCTGTCGGTTTTGTATATTATTTTATCGGCGTGTTTATTTGCACTGGTGGCGATCTTTGATGCCCAGTGTATGTAACATGATGTCTGCTTGTGCTTTATTATCATAGTGGCGAACTTTGATGCCCAGTGGATGTAATATTCCGTAATTTATTTATTGTACAGTCTAGGTTTTTTCTTATTCATGATGCTGCAGTTATTTTACTGTATATATATCCTGTCTTCGCAGTAAACCGGCCAAACCGTAAAATTACGGTACATAATCGGGCCGTCATGCAATCACGATGTAGGTTGGGCCTAAAATGTGCCGAACAGCTCACGGGCCGGCAACAGCCCGAAATGGACCCCGGCCCATGATTGTGCGAATCAAATCACGGGCTTTTAATAGGCCAAAATTGTCTCGGTCCTTGTTTGGCCCAATCAGATATCGGCTGCGAGCAGGCCGGATGCAAACCGGGCAGTAGTTAGGCCCAACTATATGACGGGCTTTTAACAGGCCGAAATTAATGTAGGACCGAAATGTTAAACGGGCCCTTAACAGGCCGAAACTAATATCAGGCCAAATTACTAAATGGGCCTTTAGCAAGTGGTCCCAAAAGCGTAGCATCCAGTTGACGGGCCGAATCTGATATGGGCCATAATTGAGCCCAAAGCCTCTTAAAAGGTCGGACCTAATCTGGGCCGTAATTTGGCCCAGAACGTGGTAGGCTTTTAACGGGCCGGATCTCATATGGGCCATTATTAGGCCCGGAACTTGGCAGGCCATTAATGTACCGGATCAAATATGGGCCGGCATTTGGCCCAAAACATGGAAGCCAGTTAATGGGTCGGCCTACCAGGGTCCTCAAAATCTTGTGGGCCTACAGCTGGGCCGGCCCATTAATGTCAGCGAAATCTCGTGGGCCTTTAGCTGGGCCGGCCCATTATGGCATGCAAGAATCTTGTGGGCCTTTACCTGGGCCGGCCCATTATGGCACACAAAAATCTTGTGGGCCTTTACCTGGGCCGACCCATTATGGCCCGCAAAATCTTGTGGGCCTTTAGCTGGGCCAGCCCATTATGGTCCGCAAAATCTCGTGGGCCTTTAGCTGGGCCAGCCCATTATGGTCTGCAAAATCTTATGGGCCTTTAGTTGGGCCGGCCCATTTAAACTTGATGGGCCGGTCCATGTGTCAACATATCATAGGCGCGTCTCGCCCATTGGATGAGTGACACCTGTGCCAACGCGGACTTGACACGTGTCTCCTCCAGCCAATGATGATTTTACACATGGAAAATCCTCATTGGTCGGGGCTGTTAACGGGTTATCGGATCCAAAACCCGACCCGATAGCTTAACTGCGTTCCGTTACGGTGGATGCCATGTGTCGGTCACCCTTGACGAAAGCACTTCTGTGACGCGTGATTTATCGTCATGGAAGTGGACACTTCCATGATGATAATTTTGGTAATGTCATGCAACAGTTCTACGACAGCACAGGTATGACTATATTGATTCTGTCATAAATTTGTCATGGATGTACATGCATGACAAAAAACGCGACCTACTGTGACAAACACGTATCATCACGGAAGTGTATTTTTTTTGTAGTGTATAGAATGGTGAAAGCACATTGCTCCCTGGGTGGTTTTGGTAATTAATGACAACATACTTTGTGGTTGGACTAATGCTCTTATCAAGTATGTTTCAGGAAATTCAATCACATTGGCATGGCAAAAGGACTGAAGAGGTGGACCCCTCAAATGCTAAGGCAAGCATTGGCAAAAGCTCAAGACTCCATTTTTGGTTTAGTGATCCAAGATCACATTGAGTCCATAGGAAAGCCAATACTATTAAAAGGGGATGAGGTTATGATAATGATCTGGTTGCTCAAAGTGCTTAGTGATACATCTCCTAAACTATCAGCAACTCTCACTGCCATATACACTCATAAGTAATCTCGGTCCCACCGATTTCCTAAACTCAGTCACACCGAGATGAACCACCTCAGCCATATAGCCAAACCCTAGAAATCTCGGATTTTCCGATTCTGAACTCGGTCTCACCGAAACTTGAGTTGCCAAGCTTCTGTAACCTTCTGTCATCAAATCGGTGTCACCGAGATGATGAAGTCGGTCCCACCGAGATTGGCAAGCTCTTGTCTTTACACGAATCGGACTCACCGAGTTTGTATTTTCGGTCCCACCGAAAATCCCAACGTTCACATGATTTGAACTTTCGGTCTCACCGAGTTGTCAACTTCGGTCTGACCGAGATTGGTCAAATGTGTGTACCGGTTGGATTTTGTGTGGAGGCTATAAATACCCCTCCACCCCCTCTTCACTCGTGGAGAGAGCCATCAGAAAGAACTACCACTCCTACCTTACATTTCTGAGAAGAAAACTACCTACCCTTGTGTTGAGATCAAGTTGCTCCACTCCCACCATATGAAGCTTGATCTCTAGCCTTCCCAAGTTGCTTTCCACTCAATCCTTTCTTCCACCACAGCCAAATCAGTGAGGAGAGTTGAGTGTTGGGGAGATTATCATTTGAAGCACAAGAGCAAGGAGTTCATCATCATCAACACCATCTATTACCTTTTGGAGGGTGGTGCCTCCTAGATTGGTTAGGTGTCGCTTGGGAGCCTCCGTCAAGATGTGGAGTTGAACCAAGAAGTTTGTAAGGGCAAGGAGATCGCCTACTTCGTGAAGATCTACCCCGAGTAAGGCTAGCCCTCCGTGGGCGTAGGCCATGATGGCATAGACAAGGTTGCTTCTTCGTGGACCCTTCGTGGGTGGAGCCCTCCGTGGACTCTCGCAGCCGTTACCCTCCGTGGGTTGAAGTCTCCATCAACGTGGATTGACGATAGCACCACCTATCGGAACCACGAGAAAAATCTCCGTGTCTCCAAATTGCGTTTGATCTTCTCCACTTCTCTTTACTACTTGTGCAATTTACTTTCCGCTGCCCACACTCTAGAATTGCATGTGTAGTATGCTACTTAACTTGTGTGATATGCAAAATCTGCCAAAACTTGTCTTTGTCAAAAGGCATAATTTTTATCTTGTCGAGTAGTCTAATCACCCCCCCCCTCTAGACACTCTCACCTTCTTCGATCCTACAATTGGTATCAGAGCCTTGGTCTCCATTGCTTTGGTTTACACACCATTGGAGGAAGATGGACGTGTCTACGTTTGGGAGTGTTAGCCATAGAGTGCCTATTCTTAGTGGAGTGTCCTATAACTCGTGGAGGATTGAAATGCTTATTATCTTTAAGATGTATAACTTGCGCAAATATGTTGAAACCCCATATGTGCCTCCATTTGACCCCTTGCACCCTACCATGGATGAAGAGCTTGATTTGCTTCGTAACCTTAGAACTGTAAATCTTATCATTAGAGGGTTACCCGATAATTTGCTTAAGCTCGTTACAAACTTTGAGTGCGCCTATGCTATGTGGAAGTTCTTGGAAGAACTTTATCCGGACTGCTCTTTGAGAGGTCTTGATGAAATTCTATACAAGACTATTGAATTTGATATGATGCGCCCCAATGATCCCAACTTTGATAAATGCTTCTTTGAACTTCGTGATCTCATGAAAAAGAAGGGTGATCCTTGTCTTATCAATGCTCTAATTAGAAATGCTCTTGTATTGCATTCCGATGATTATTGTCACATTGACAAAACTAATGCAAGTTGTTGTCAAATTGACCTAGGAGATGATGATGAACTATCTATGGGTCAATATGATGATGAGTATGAGCATGATGATGATTACTCCGATTCGGACACCAAGCTAGACAAGATCATGAAGAGTCTCAATCCTATGGCAAATCTGAGAGACTACATATCCGGTGGAAAAGAGTGGATTCTTGATAGTGGATGCACCGATCACATGACCGGAGACGAAGACATGTTTCGAGAGCTTGCAAAGAACGATGGTCCACGCAAGTATGTGACTTTTGGAGACAACTCCAAGGGTAAGGTACTTGGCCTTGGTAAGGTGGCCATATCTCATGATAGCTCTATTCAAAATGTCATGCTTGTTGAATCACTTGGATACAATTTACTTTCCGTGTCTAGACTAGCTGACTTTGGATTCAATGTGCTATTCACCGAAGTAGATTGCCAAGTCTTTCGTCGTGACAATCATAACATGGTATTTACCGGTATCCGTAGAGGTGATCTATATATTGTTGATTTCACTAAGAAAGCCCAACCTAGAACTTGCTTTATTGCTAAATCCGCTAAAGGTTGGTTATGGCATAGAAGGCTTGGACATGTTGGTATGCGTAATCTAGACAAGCTAATCAAAGGTGATCACATTCTTGGTGTTAAAGATGTTCTCTTTGACAAAGATAGACTTTGTAGTGCTTGTCAGGCAGGAAAACAAGTAGGTGGAAGTCATCCTGTGAAGAACATCATGACCACAAGGAGACCGCTCGAGCTTCTTCATATGGATCTCTTCGGTCCCAATGCTTACAAAAGCCTTGGTGGTAACTCCTTTGGTCTAGTTATAGTTGATGATTATTCCAGATTTACGTGGGTATTTTTCCTTGATGACAAATCACAGGTTCAGAGAATCTTCAAAACCTTTGCCAGAAAGGCCCAAAATCAATTTGAGGTGAAGATCAAGAAAGTTCGGAGTGACAATGGAACGGAGTTCAAGAACGCCCATGTAGACTCTTTTCTCGATGAGGAAGGGATTCTACATGAGTTCTCGGCTACGTACACTCCTCAACAAAATGGAGTTGTTGAGAGGAAGAACCGAACGCTCATAGAGATGGCGAGAACGATGCTTGATGAATACAAGACACCGAAGCACTTTTGTGGTGAAGCGGTCGAGACAGCTTGTCATGCTATCAACAGGCTTTATCTTCATAAGCTTCTCGGCAAGACTTCATACGAGCTCCTCACCGGTAACAAACCCCAAGTGGGATACTTTCGTGTCTTTGGTTCGAAATGCTATATCCTTGATAAGCATCGTCGGTCTAAATTTGCTCCTAAAACTCATGAAGGCTTTTTTCTTGGTTATGGATCAAACTCCCACACCTACCGTGTCTACAATAATTTCACCCGAAAGGTTGAAGAGACGGTAGATGTGAAGTTTGATGAATCTAATGGCTCGCAAGTAGAGCAAATGCCTATTGATGTAGGAGACAAGGACCCATCGGAAGCCATTCAAGATTTATCTATTGGAAAGATCCGTCCCATGGAAGTGAAGGAGAGTACCTCATCTACATATGTGGAGCCCCCTACCTCACGGCAAGATGAACCTCAAGGCAACATGGAGGCCTCCACAAGTGGAACTCACCAAGATGAGGTTGTGCAACAAGATCCACCACAACCTCCTTCTCCACCGCCTCAAGACAACACCAACAACAATGAAGAAGAAGAGGAAGATGAAGATGATGAGGAAGCTCAGCCACAACCACAACAAAAGCTATCCCGAGTCCGAGCAAGAGTCAAGAAAAATCATCCCGTGGAACAAATGATGAACGACATCGACTCCGGGAGAATTACTCGCTCTAAAACTCGCTTAGCTAACTTTTGTGAGCATTACTCATTTATCTCTAGTCTTGAACCAATGAAGGTAGAAGAAGCACTTGAAGACCCGGATTGGGTGAACGCTATGCATGAAGAGCTACACAACTTCGAGAGGAACAATGTATGGACTTTGGTAGAGAAGCCCAAGGATGATCAAAACGTCATTGGAACCAAATGGGTGTTTCGCAACAAGCAAGATGAAGATGGACAAGTCATCCGCAACAAGGCTCGTCTCGTAGCTCAAGGTTACACACAAGTCGAAGGTATGGACTATGGTGAGACCTATGCCCCCGTTGCTAGACTTGAGTCCATTCGCATTCTTCTTGCTTATGCCAATCACCATGATATTACTCTCTATCAAATGGATATTAAAAGCGCTTTCCTAAATGGTGAAATTGAGGAGGAAGTATTTGTGAAACAACCTCCCGGATTTGTGAATCCTAAAAAGCCTAATCATGTTTACAAGTTGCACAAAGCTCTTTATGGTCTTAAACAAGCTCCTAGAGCTTGGTACAAATGCTTGACTAGCTTTCTTCTTGAAAAAGGATTTGAGATTCGAAAAATAGACTCAACACTATTCACGAAAAGGGTTGATGGTGAACTATTTGTGTGCCAAATATATGTTGATGATATTATCTTTGGTTCAACTAACCCTCATTTTAGCGAGAAGTTTGGAAAGCTCATGTCGGAGAAGTACGAGATGTCCATGATGAGTGAACTCAAATTCTTCCTTGGGTTGCAAATCAAGCAATCTAAGGAGGGTACCTTTGTCTCACAAACAAAGTACACCAAGGATCTCTTCAAGAAGTTCAACATGCAAGAAAGCAAAGGTATGAGAACCCCCATGCCTACAAGTGGACATAATGACTTGACAAAAGATGGAGAACCCGTTGATCAAAAGGTTTACCGATCTATGATTGGTTCTCTACTATATCTGTGTGCTTCTCGTCCTGACATAATGTTGAGTGTATGCATGTGTGCTCGATATCAAGCAGCCCCTAAAGAAAGTCATCTTAAAGCTGTTAAAAGAATTGTGAGATATTTGATACACACACCAAACTTTGGCATTTGGTATCCTAAGAGGGCCTCTTTCGACCTTGTTGGCTATTCCGACTCGGACTATGCCGGTGACAGGGTTGATAGAAAGTCAACTTCGGGTACGTGTCAATTCCTTGGTCGATCCCTTGTATCTTGGTCCTCCAAGAAACAAAATTCAGTATCATTATCCACTGCCGAAGCAGAATATATTGCTGCTGGTTCATGTTGTGCTCAGTTGCTATGGATGACACAAACGCTTAAGGATTATGGGATACATGTGAGACATGTTCCTTTGCTTTGTGACAATGAGAGTGCGATTAAGATTGGACACAATCCCGTGCAACACTCTCGAACGAAACATATTGAAGTTCGTCACCATTTTATTCGTGATCACATTGCCAAGGGTGACATCAATCTTAAGCATGTTCGTACTGACAAACAACTTGCTGATATCTTTACAAAACCTCTTGATGAGAAGGTGTTTTGTCGCTTGAGGAGTGAGTTGAACATCATTGATGCTTCAAACTTGGAGTGAAAACTCCATTGATGCATGCAAGGCATGAGCCTAATTGACTAATCCTTGATATTTCTCTTATGATGATGATCATATGTCTTGGACACATTTGCCCCCTTGTATTGCATCTAACTCCTTGCAGGTACTTGGATGATCTACATTCCACAAGATTACCACACACTCAAATCATGAGTAATCTTGTCATTGACCAAGTATCTAGCCCTTTGGGATGTTGAGTTCAAGGAACAAAATTCCACATATCCTTTTTGACACCTTATACATCTAGTATTTCACTCTTGTCATCTTGGATATCCTTGAGTATTTCCTTGCTTGCCTAACCCATGTAGGAAGATGAACTACACAAGTGGAAATGGCGCTCCAAATTCACATTCAATGAGCACCTACATCAAGTTCACCTACATGAGTAAAGCAACAACAAGCCCAAGGTATGTTCGTCACATCTTTAAGGAGCTTTGCTCAAAGACATGAGTACAAGCAGCTTCATAAGATGTGATCACATCAAATGCTTAATCGAAAAATGGCAACCCCATTTTGAGCTTAAACGATGAGTATGACCTATGATCAAATGTCCTCATTTGACTCCTAAGTCAATATACTCAAACATAGGTGACTTTGTCGCCGACCCTTATCTAGATGAAGTACATATGTCTTGGAGTCTTTCTATTTTTCTCTTATGATTCTCTCATTGAGATTTCATTAAAAAAAACTTCATCTAGGAATCTTTTCATTTCTATTCTTCTGTTTTTGTGAATATCTCTTTGGCTCTGATCAATTCCTCGAAAAGCATTTACAAATTCATTGCAAAATCCTTTGAAACATTCCTTGCAAAGTGAGCTGAATTATGTCTGTATTTCCTTGGAATTAAACTCGGCGTCACCGACTTAAATATTTCGGTCTGACCGAAAAGGATCTGCCCTAAGTCCCTGACTTTCGGACCCACCGATCCATCTTAATTCGGTGTCACCGATTTATCTCTTTCAGGATATCATTTCTGCAGCTCCACTCAATGATTCTCTATGCATGTTTCTTATTGCACTGTTGTGATTCTTAAGGATCCCACTCCTTTCCATCTTCCCTGACCTTCCTAGTTTACTGTCCTTTTCGGCACTTGATGTCAAAGGGGGAGAAGACTTAGGGGGAGAAGAGAAGATTTAGGGGGAGAAGAAGAGCAATCTTACCTTAAGGGGGAGAGAATCACATCAAAGCTTTGCCGTGTTCCACATTGGATATTACATTTGGCATCATTCTTTTGATTTTGCTTTTTCCTCAAAGGGAGAGGAATCTTCACAATTGATATCTTATGGAAAGCAAAATCTCTCAGAGTTCATTGAAAATCTTTTAGTTTCAGGAGACATGTTTGCTGATTCAAGCTTGTGCTCAATATGAGACACTCTTTATACATGTCATCCCTAGCTTGGTACTCTTGATGTTCTTGCAGTTGGTTGAAGAAATACTCTTGTGTTATCTAACCTTGTTTTCCCAAGTTCTATTTCTTCAGGTACAATGCCAAGGAACCCCAAGGTAAGTATATGCACCTTGCAGAATGTGCATGATGGTGACTTGCTTGTGAATACTTGTTTGCAAGAAATCACCATGCACATATGCATTATCACTCACTTCTTTTCATCTGCTCTGATGCATATAGCCAAGCTGCATGTAGCACATCCTGCTTTTCTCTCTTGTGTGCCTGTGGTAGTCCAAAACCATAATTTATGAAAATCTTGCACACTTGTAGGGGGAGCCTGTGTACTACATGTTTGTCAAAGCTTTCGTGATAATTCTGTCTTTCTTTCAGTAAGCTTTGATGTCTTATTTTGTGTGTTGCCATCAATTACCAAAAAGGGGGAGATTGAAAGCACATTGCTCCCTGGGTGGTTTTGGTAATTAATGACAACATACTTTGTGGTTGGACTAATGCTCTTATCAAGTATGTTTCAGGAAATTCAATCACATTGGCATGGCAAAAGGACTGAAGAGGTGGACCCCTCAAATGCTAAGGCAAGCATTGGCAAAAGCTCAAGACTCCATTGTTGGTTTAGTGATCCAAGATCACATTGAGTCCATAGGAAAGCCAATACTATTAAAAGGGGATGAGGTTATGATAATGATCTGGTTGCTCAAAGTGCTTAGTGATACATCTCCTAAACTATCAGCAACTCTCACTGCCATATACACTCATAAGTAATCTCGGTCCCACCGATTTCCTAAACTCAGTCACACCGAGATGAACCACCTCAGCCATATAGCCAAACCCTAGAAATCTCGGATTTTCCGATTCTGAACTCGGTCTCACCGAAACTTGAGTTGCCAAGCTTCTGTAACCTTCTGTCATCAAATCGGTGTCACCGAGATGATGAAGTCGGTCCCACCGAGATTGGCAAGCTCTTGTCTTTACACGAATCGGACTCACCGAGTTTGTATTTTCGGTCCCATCGAAAATCCCAACGTTCACATGATTTGAACTTTCGGTCTCACCGAGTTGTCAACTTCGGTCTGACCGAGATTGGTCAAATGTGTGTAACGGTTGGATTTTGTGTGGAGGCTATAAATACCCCTCCACCCCCTCTTCACTCGTGGAGAGAGCCATCAGAAAGAACTACCACTCCTACCTTACATTTCTGAGAAGAAAACTACCTACCCTTGTGTTGAGATCAAGTTGCTCCACTCCCACCATATGAAGCTTGATCTCTAGCCTTCCCAAGTTGCTTTCCACTCAATCCTTTCTTCCACCACAGCCAAATCAGTGAGGAGAGTTGAGTGTTGGGGAGATTATCATTTGAAGCACAAGAGCAAGGAGTTCATCATCATCAACACCATCTATTACCTTTTGGAGGGTGGTGCCTCCTAGATTGGTTAGGTGTCGCTTGGGAGCCTCCGTCAAGATGTGGAGTTGAACCAAGAAGTTTGTAAGGGCAAGGAGATCGCCTACTTCGTGAAGATCTACCCCGAGTAAGGCTAGCCCTCCGTGGGCGTAGGCCATGATGGCATAGACAAGGTTGCTTCTTCGTGGACCCTTCGTGGGTGGAGCCCTCCGTGGACTCTCGCAGCCGTTACCCTCCGTGGGTTGAAGTCCCCATCAACGTGGATTGACGATAGCACCACCTATCGGAACCACGAGAAAAATCTTCGTGTCTCCAAATTGCGTTTGATCTTCTCCACTTCTCTTTACTACTTGTGCAATTTACTTTCCGCTGCCCACACTCTAGAATTGCATGTGTAGTATGCTACTTAACTTGTGTGATATGCAAAATCTGCCAAAACTTGTCTTTGTCAAAAGGCATAATTTTTATCTTGTCGAGTAGTCTAATCACCCCCCCCCCTCTAGACACTCTCACCTTCTTCGATCCTACAAATGGATTTCGAAGTCGCATGAGTTCGGCTCCACAAGGCTAGAACTTTTTTTGCGAGAAAATTTCCGATCTATTCATCTTCAAACATGGCAGTACAACGAATACCAGAAATAATAGAAATTTCAGCCAGATCCATAGACCACCTAGCGACGACTACAAGCACTGAAGCGAGCTGAAGGCGCGCTGCCATCATCGCCCCTCCATCGCCGGAGTCAGGACAAACTGTTGTAGTAGACAGTCGGGAAGTCGTCGTGCTAAGGCCCCATAGGGCCAGCGCACCAGAACAGCACCCGCCGCAGATGAAGAATAACGTAGATCGGAAGGATCCAATCCAAAGACACACGAATGTAGACGAACCACGACGAGGTCTGAGCGAATCCACCAAAGATAGATCCGCCGGAGACACACCTCCACACGCCCACCAACGGTGCTAGACGAACCACCGGAACAGGGGCTAGGCGGGGAGACCTTTATTCCATCTTCAGGGAGCCGCCGTCGTCTCGTCTTCCTGAGCAGGACACAAATCCTAGCAAAACTGAAAGAAAAGACTAAAAACGGAGCCCTCCCGCCGGCCCTTGCCGAGATCCACCACGCCCCCATGGCCCTAGGGCCACCGGAGAGGAGGCGGACCTGCGGCGGCACTGATGGGAGGCAAAACCCTTGGAGGAGCACAAGGCTAGAACTTGACACTGTAGGAAAATATCAGGTGCTATGGGAGCACCTAAGGTTAGATGCTCCAAGAGCTTTTCAACCCTTGATCTGAGATCCAAAGGTCATCTAAGAATGCACCGGATCTAGGTGTAATAATGGACTCCTAGGGGTGTGTTTTTGCAAATATGTGTGAACTCTCTCTGTGACCTTTGGATCTCAGATCCAACGGCTGGGAAGATCCTGGAGCACCCAATCTTAAGTGCTCTGTCGTCCAGGTACGTCCCTAAGAATGACAAGACGATCCTGCTAAGCGATCGACTAAGTCGAAAACAACTGGATGGGTTGATGAGTGTTATGTGTTATCCCTTATCATCGTTGCTCCTTTCTTTGACGAAGCAGACCAATAAGGGGAGGAGCCCCTACGTTTTTTTAATCAAGATAAGAAGGAAGTGTGAGACCCATGTTAGAACAGAGGTTCGAACACGCGCCAGCTAGGAGGTGCCACTGGGTTAAGAGCCCATCAACTCATCCTTGCAGCTACTGGACAGGTCTAGCACAAAGAGAGAATATCAAGTGCTCCCATGACACCAATTTGAAAATTTCAATTTTAGATGTGTCAAAAAATTCGAAAAAAAATTGTGAACGTTCATCACATTTGTGTCTACAACCCCTAAAAAATTCACATCAAAATCTGAAATACACAAAGAGAACCAAAAAAGAGAATGACTCCTTTGGTTTAGAGGAATCTTGTAGGAATTTCATAGGATAGGATTTCTATAGGAAAAATTCCTCTAGAGCCATTTGGTTTGTAGGAATGGAATCCTATTTCTATGGAGGAATTCTTCCTATCCTCCACATTTCATAAGAAAATAAACATTAGCCTAGACTCAATGAAAAAAAATCCTATGGTGTGAATAAAAGGGCATCTTCTTTCCTATTCCTACTCGTAGGATTTGAGAAACATGTTATCTCATTTCCTATGACTTTTCTATTTTTACGATTTTCCTATCCTGTGAACCAAAGGAGGCCTAAATCTATTTTGGTTCTCTTTGTGTGTTTTGGATATAGATCTGATTTTTTTAGACGTTGTAGACACATGTGTGATGAACATTCATGAATTTTTTTTGACAAATCTAAAATTGAAAATTTTCAAATAGGTATCATGGAAGCATTTGAGTGACGGTATCATCTGATATTCTCCCATGGATGTACGGGAACAGCTCAAGCAAAGGAAATGGCCGCCCTTCATGGATAAATTGTACAGTGCCTTTTTCCTTTTACTTCACATGCTTTCTTTCAAGTCTACTCCCTCCGTCCTTGAAAGAGTGTACTTTTAACTTTGTTGGAGGGTCAAACTATCTCAAAGTTCGACCGAGTTTGTGTAAAAATATATCAATGCTTGTGAAACCAAATGAGTATATGACGAACATATATTTTATCATGAATCTAATGCTACTAATTTGATGGCATAAATGTTGGTCTATTATTGTATAAATACGGTCAAACGAAAAAAAAAGTTTGACTTTTCGACAGAATTGAAAGTACACTCTTTCAAGGACGGAGGGAGTAGGATTATATGTATTTCAAGGGAGACAAATTAAAGCTTCATTCTCCTTCCGATCCATTTGTGAGTACAGAGTATTTTTTCTTTTCTTTCTTTCTTTATGAGAGGAAAGTGTGCGAGTCTTTTTCTAAGGAAAGACCATCATGTCCAATTTTATTGATTAATCAAAAAAGATACACTATCTACGAGTTTGCTCACCAGACAAATCTGGAGGTTCGTAGGTCCAACTAGAAGAAACTTTATTACAATAACTAAAACTAGCTAGCACATGTGTCGCTTGATTTGCTAATCGAAAACAATGCTTAAATTTGACCTTCCGAATCAAGGTAGAGATGTCCACACACTCCACGAATATCGTTGCCGCCGCGTCCCATCAAGTACTTTGACCGAAGCAGCAGTTGATCACTGTTAGAGAGTCGGATTCTGCTTCAACTCGCTGGAACCCTAGGCTATTTGCCAAGTTCAGTCCGTCTGATGTCATTGCTTCCGCTGCATAGCCAATAAACTTACATTGAGCTGCAAGGAAGATACCTCGTTCATCTCTAATAATTGTTGATGTAGTAGCTCCAACTCCTTCCTGTACAAAAAAGGCTGCATCGAGTCTTTTCGTTGATCCATTCGCTTGGCTTTTGTGTACTGCGTGACGGAGCCTAGGGAAACAATGAAACACAGAATGGTTTTCCTCTATAGACTGAAAATTAACATGGTTGAACAACAGTGCACGAGCGTGCTTACGGTAGAGAAAGAGAACGGTGATGATTCTTGCATCACTCGGGCGCCATCAAAACACGGTAGAGAAAGAGAAAGAGAACGGCAAAACTGATCACAGGCAACTTCAGCAAGCAAACACGAAGGCAGCCCACGCGTGTTTGCTCGAACCAGTTCTGCCGCCTGCCTTACAACATGGCAGCGGTGGGGTGGCGCGGCCGTGACGTGCTCGTGGAAATGCCTCACCCGGATCAGAGCGGAAACTGGCCATGTTTTCTACAGTCCTACAGGCGGGCTGCCAATCTCCTCTCCACCAAGGAGTGCATTACTGGATTCTTTTTTTCTTTATTTGCAGGAAGCATTTTTAGCTTCTTACAAATGGTACGTATTTTTCCCGCAAAAAAGGTACATATTTTCTAAATAACAATCACAAGTAAAAAAAAAAGACCTCAATAAGTCCCGAACGTTCAGAATTTAAGCATGCTAATCCAAACTCTTTTCATGGCAACCTTAGTTAAGGCGATGTTGACAAACATGACAATTTTTTGACAAAAAATCAAACTGGAACGAAGTTGCCATATGTTAACAACTAAAGTTGCCATCAAAAAACGTTCGGGATGACATGCTTAAATTCCGGATGTTCGGGATTTATCTATTCCGAAAAAGAACACCATAGCCCTTTTCTGTTAGAGCATTAGGGAGAAACCAATACGCTGTAACTTGTACTTCCTTCTTCCGGAATTATTTGTCACTCAAATGGATGTATCTAACTTGTACTTCCTCCGTTTAAAATTATTTGTTGATCAAATGGATGCATCTAGACGTACGGAGGGAGGCACATCAATAAAATTATTTGTTGATCAAATGGATGCATCTAGACGTACGGAGGGAGGCACATCAATAAATGCAGCAGGTAAGAGTTTCAAGTTCTGCCGGGTGCTCAAGTTGCCAATGAAGAAGTACTACAACCTCTTATCATTGCATTTATGCAATCTAATCGCAGTTCGAATAACAGCTTTTCCTGCTCCACTAATTTCTCCACGAACATCCTGGGATCTGGACCATGTGTGGATGTGTACTTCACTAGCATGATCATGGCATTTGAAATGTCTCCCAGGGCTTTTACTTTATTTAAAACATGATCAGCGTCCACTGCATTGACGACATCCTGATAATAAATAAAAATAAAAATAAAAAGTAAGAAAACAGAAAGATATTGCATTGTATGTATGACAGGTTGCAAATAGTGGTGGTTGAGTGCAGGTGCAACAGTTACGGCCTTATGGGTGAAACTGTGGGGTGAGATTAGTGAGCTAAGGCTACGCTACACAAAAAATCATGGAGCACCAGACTTGCACAAAGAAAAAAGAAAGGCACCACCACACTGTCAAGAAGCATGGCAATAATGATATTGGATACAATCCTTTTATAAACTTGTAATGTGTAGCTGATCTAAACTTGAGACAGCCCTGCTCTGCTCACCATAACTAAGACTCAATAAAGGCAATTCCCAACCTGATAGTACTACATCTACCCGGAAAAAAAACTGATACTACATCTATTATCTATTAATAACAAGAGTTAACTGATCCAAATTTACCTTTCTGGCAGCATGATGATGCAGTAGGTGTCTCAATTTGCACTGTGAGTTCATGACAACCCCAAGAAAACCCATTCCACCACCCAAATGAGACCACATATTGCATCAATTATTTTTACACTTTCTCAAGAAAGCATATAACCCCCCTTTTTTTTGAGGTGAGCATATAACCCCATCTATGTTTGTCTCAGCATAGCAAGTCCCAAGCCCAGTAAAGGAGGAGGGGCGGGATAGGCTTGGCAAGCCAATGTAAAACTTAGCCACTCAAATGGAGATGAAACCTGTTGGGCCCTCTTAGCAACGCGCCATAACAGAACCCACATATGGTGTTAAAAAGGCAAGGGCCGTGTATCTGAACACGGTGTCAAGTGAGCAAGGATCAGGTCATCACATCCTTAGTGGTGCGCTACATCGGCGCTCGAGTGTTGTGAAAAATGAGCAAGCATCTTCACATCTGACTCGATGGGTGCGAAGGTTAAGGAAGCTAGTCGAGCCAACTAGGATGAGTTTAGCTAGTTGGAACGTAGGGTCCCTTACAGGTAAGTTCAGAGTTTTAGTTGATACGGCAATTAGGAGGCGTGTAAATATCTTATGCGTTCAAGAGACTAAATAGAAGGTTAGAAGGTGAAGGAGGTGACAATATTGGCATCAAGCTCTGGTACATTTATAAGAGCCTCAAGAATGGTGTGGTGGATGTAAGAAGGAAAGGGGATAGGATCATCTTAGTTAAGCTTGGCTTTGGTGATATGGTCTTACACGTAATTAGTGCGTATGCCCCCCAATTGGACGAATCGTTTGATGACACCAATACGCGCTTTGTGCGGAGGATCCAAGAATCTGATATCAAAGAGACATTGAAAAGGATGGAAGGTGTGGAGATGTTCCCAGGGATATAGCTATAGTATGGCTGACAGATAAGGACGTCGCTACCATGGATACAACCAAAACTATTGCTATTTCCTCTATATTTGATCAAGAAATGATGCCAATGCAAAGGAAGATAATTAGGTGTGACGATGCGGGAAGCGACCACAAAGGTCAAGTCCCTGCAAGCAATCAAAGAACAAACAAAAACTATGATAATAAGCAATCTGAATATTGCGATTATATAGATGAAGTACAGATATAGGTGGGGGTTCTGTTATGTGGCTGCTGGAAGGAGGGCGCGAGAGGGCCGCCCGGGGGCCTTTTTGCCCACGGCCGGGCAAGAGGGAAGGGATTTCCTTCTTAATTCTTGCTTGATTAGAATGATACATCTCCTCCCCTTATATAGAGAGTTTACTTGACCCCTAAGCAAGCGACCCTTATCTCTAAGTAATCCTAAGATTAACGGGCTATACCGCCAGCCTAGGCCTATTAGGCCCATTACGTACTCTAACACTACACCCCACCTGGACATGCAGCTTGTCCTCGAGCTGCAACCTAACCAACTTATAACCATGACTTGACGCAACACAAACCTAACACCTAAAAACAAGCCTTTTACATCTCGGCTTGTTTTATGACTCTCAACCTGAAATGGACTGGGACGCTTTATTTTGGACCCCTGAACATAAAGTGGACATCATCCGCACGTCGGACGTGCACGTGTACAGCCACCTGGATCCCATGGACACCATCTGGACAAAAGGAGTGCATGTGTATGGCCACCTGGAAGTGGTCGCAAGAGCGACCAGCAGAGGCGCCCTCGCGGCGGCCGGCGGCGGAATGCAGTTGTGCTACGCGGTGTGCTCCTGTCGGTGACACCATGCCTTCTCCCCGCCGGACGGCTGTTGGTCTGCACCGCACAGAGAAGAGTGGAGGGCTTTCGATGGAGAATGGCGAGGAGAGGAAGGGGAAAGCTGAAATCATGGGAGGAGGAAATAAAAAGAGACTTGAAAAAATGGGACATACCCAAAGATTTCTGCTTGAACAGGAGTGTGGAAAGCCTATTCATGTGTCTGAACCTTGATTAGTGGCTCCTGTTGGGTTTTAACTCTAGCCTACCCCAACTTGCTTGAGACTGAAAGACTTTGCTGTTGTTGTTGTTTCTCAAGAAAGGATATATGAAATCATACATTGTACTAAATTATCAATAAACCTGGTGTATTGATACAAATGAGAAATGATACACAATGACTAAACAAGCTTGATGGCAAACCACGATTTTTAGGTCGCCTTGTATATTGTGCAGTATTAAATGACACGAATGGTTAAACGACACATTGTATTGTTATTGATTTGGAATGTGAAACATATTATTATTGTTTTTACTGGAATGTGAAACGTAATTGATAAGTAAAAGAACACTGCCAGGTGTAGGAGTGACTTACCGGACAAAACTGCCCAGTTGTAGGTTTTAGTTTTGCACCATTGGAACTTTCAGCGGAACATTCTTGACTCAAACGCTTTGTGACTGCACAAGAAAAATATGAAGTATCACTAAGTAGATTCAATTAAGTAACAGGCAATGAAAATGTTCGAGGATCAACCAACTGGAAAAAATACTGTTGAGTATACCTGCATTAGCAGGTGCAGTTCCAAAACTTTTACCTATAGATAACCCAACAGGAGAACCAGGATCGCCTGCAAGAGTTTAGCTATTGATATTAGAAAGGAAAGGGCAAGCATCATTTGTTCATTAGCAAAGAGTACCCTGCAGATGTCTAGGAAACTGCAGGGCACAGCAAGAAGATATAAAAGGTCCAGATTGTAAGTGGGAACAAATAATGTGACTACTGAATAAACTACATATAACTATATAACTAATAAACAAAGACAGAGGTAAGTGGGGAACATCAACAATAAAAGTAACTGAAATAAACTTCTATATGGAGAAAACGATGGTATGTTACCTTCACTACAAGAATCTGAATGTTCTATGACCTCCAGCTTCCCAGCTAACATAGTTTCATCTGAAATCACACAAGTTTGTGCGCCATGGCTTGTAAGATTTTGCTAGAAAGGAGAACTTTTGGAAAGTATCTAGGTGTATTGGGAAGTAGACTACTGAAAAAGATATCATGTTTCTAGTTTTGAAAACACTGATTGCACAGGATATATCGACTTAAAACAACCGGACACGACTAATTCTTCCCACAGCATGTTATAAGCCTGTTACAAATGCTGTCCATTAAGCAATTATAGCAAAAGAACCAAATACACTAAAGCAGTTATTCTGATAGAAGAGCGCAACAAAGCAATATGTCATACTCCCTCCGTCCCAAAATAAGTGTCTCAACTTTGTACTAATGTCATACTCCCTCCGTCCCAAAATAAGTGTCTCAACTTTGTACTAATGTCATACTGTCTCATCAACTTTGTACTACCTCCATGGATTTCGAGTCGCTCGAGTAGTCGCGACTAGTCGACGACTAGTCTATGAGTCGCAAAAATATGATCGACTCAGCTTAGTGTCGACTCGCGACTAATCACAACGCAGGCTCGACTTCTTCCGAGTCGCTGCCCCAAAGCGACTCGCATGAGTCGCGACTCGAAAACCATGCTAACTCTAGTACAAAGTTGTACTAAGCTTGAGACACTTATTTTGGGACGGAGGGAGTACTTATAACAAACGAAGGCCATAACGAAATTCAAGCGATTCATTCAGAAAAACAGCTTGTGCATTTACACAAAAAATGCTGAAAGGACAGACCCAAGGCAGATGTTTTACCAATAATTTCCTCGAAACCAATAGGTTCACACGATGAACCTGCAATTGAAACATATGATCATCAATTAGCATGGTTATAAACATGAATAGTCAGGTATCCTTATTGATTATTATACGATGGTCTATGGGAGAAACCTTGAGTCCATGGTGAGGAATGACGCCTGCATGAAGCAAAAGGTTAAAAGCTCTAAACTTTACAACAAACTAGGAAACAGTGGAACAACGAGAGCATCAATTCTGTGCACACGATATACATACCTCTCTTTTTGAAGAAAACGGCGGGCAAGAAGAGATGCCGACATCCGGCCTATGTTCTTCTTCCTCTTATGCCTCCGGCACCCCCTGAAATTAATTAACAAGATAACGCGACAAAGACCGGTTAAAAGTTTAACTGTAAGTGCGGCTTCTCATGCAGATGGAGTAAAATGGATCTTCCACATAATAAAGACATAACTGAGGATGGGGATGTTGCACTTACCCAAACCCGAAGGGGATGGTGTAACATGGGTGGCTTGGACACGGCGGCAACCGCAGCAGATGCCTGAACTCGGGGGTTCGCGTGACCAAGTCATTGACAACCTGCGCGGCTTTGCGCCTAATGAGCTGCCAATCCACGGGACCCCTGTGTGGAAGAAACATCGAGAGGCTCAAACAACAATGAATGAAACTAACGGATAATTAGATAGACGATAGATGAAGGGGCAATTAGGCTAGGGAGAGAAGAGAGGAGACCAGCATGCCGGGTGAGAGCGCCAGAACAAGACTGTGCGGAGAGCCGAGGCGTAGTGCGGGTCCTCGCGAACAATGGTGGAAGGGATATCGTCGATTTGGATCCGGAGATCTTGGGCCAAATCGATGCCCTCCAGTTTGCCCTGGGCGAGGTCGTCGAGAACGTTGAGGCGAGTGAGGAATCTGAGCGCGGTGGGCGCGTCGATCTCGTCCTGGCACGGCAGGAAGCGGCTCAAGTACTTTCGCGCCTCCTTCCACCGGCCGTCCGCCACCAGGCGCCGCAGCAACCGCACGTCCAAGAAGACGCGCGTCTCGTGCTTCAGCCTGGACAAAAATTAAGATCCATCGATCAGTACCAGCTAGGCGGAGGAAAAGGGGAGCGGATCGGGATAGAGGAAGAGATTAAGCCGTCGAATACGTACGAGTCGAAGGTGGCGGGGAGGTTGTCGCGGCGGAGGAAGGCGAGGAGTCGCCGGCGGCGGAACCGGTTCAGGCAGTGGTGCTCCATCACGCCTCGCTTGCCGCCAGATCTCGCCATCGCGCTCTGCAACGAGAGTATTTGGGGAATATCGCCGGAGCGGGGCGCACTGCGTCTCGGATATCATAGTTGGATCCGATTAGGGCAGTGCCCGCCGGGGTGCGGCGATGGTGGGGGTGCGGGCGAGAGGAGGGGGAGACGGGAGGGTCGGGGATGGGGGAGGAGGATGGAGGGGGAGGAGGGTCGGGGAGGAAGGTTCTTGAACCGGGTTTTCACTGGTTTTTCAGTTTCTTTTTTTCTTTTTCTTTCCCTGCTTTTTCTGTTTCTTTTATTTCCTTTTAGATTGTTTCTTCTATTTTTATTTCATTTTTTCTTCAGAATTTCAAATTCTTTTCTAAAACTCGAAAATTGTTCAGAATTTTAAAAAATGTTCTTTGTTAGTAATTTTTGTTCACAAATTCAAAAAATGTTTTTTATTTTCTAAGAATTGTTCGCATTTCAAATATATATATATATATAAGTTCAAAAAAATTCAGGTTTTAAAATTTTGTTTGGGAGTTTCAAAAAATCTTCCCAATTCAAAATTTGTTCACCAATTTGAAAAAAATCATGTTTTCAAATTTTGTTGGGAGTTTCAGCAAAAGTTTTCATTTAAAAAATTGTTCACAAATTCCCAAAATGTTCATGTTTCAATTTTTTTGGGAGTTATAGAAAATGTGCGCAAATTTTAAAAAATTTCATGTTTTCAAGTTTTGTTCAGGAGTTTCAAAAAATGTTCCTACTTTTCAGAAATGTTTGTGTATCCAAAAATTGTTTTGGAATTTGAAAAATGTTCGGATTTTCCAAATAAAAGTTCACATTTTCTATTTTGGGGGGGATTTTAAAAAATGTTCCCATTTTCGAAAAATTGTTTGCATCTTTTGAGATATTGGAGTTTTTCAAATTGTATTCAGAATTTCTAAAAGGTATCGCTGTTTCATACGACGTTCACATTTTTTCCCTCAAAATAACATTTTGCGTACAAATTTTTTTAAACGTTCGGATGTGCGCTCGGTTTGGTTCTTAATACTCTGCGCTGCATTATAAAGCAGGTGGCACTCTAGCTCAACTGGCTAGGTGTACTTCTTTGAAGCGTCTGGTCTCGGGTTCGCTCGACATTCTACCGCAGAGAGCGGCAGATAGGACCTCCCCGTGGAGAGGGCCGAGGGCAACGTGGGTTGGGGGCAAACCTGGCCAACGGTTGACTTTGACAGACCCGGCCCGGGCTGTGCTTGGCCCGTGGCCCGCCCTGTGCCGCAATGCTTGTCCGCCTTGGCCAAGCCTGCGTGCCATGCATGGCACAGTCAGCCTGCCACATGTAAGTAGTCATTTTTAAAGAAAAATACTTATCTTTTTGTAATTTAGAGTAAGCTTTGTACTCTTTTTTTTCTCGTGGATGGAAGTTACTAATGTGGCGGTACTAATAAGGAAAACGCTTATAATCACCCAGCAGATCGCGGCTCTTCTCCCGCCGCCTTCTCCGTATGCCACGTGGCCCATGGGCCACCACCATTAGATTTGCAACTGACCCATTGTTGTAATCTTATCACCACAACAATTGGTTTGTTGCAGACTGGCGAAGGCGAGATGGTGATGTGGCGACCTCGAGATCCCGCATGCGTCACCCGACACTTCGGCGCCGACGCCGGCAACCGCCCACCTCGACGGTGAGGAGGATGGTGGCGAGGTTACAGCGGGGGATCGAGTGTGGTGGCCGTCACTGTCGCCCACCTCCACCACGACCGTTGGGCGCGTGCCGTGCGCCCACCTCACCGGAGAGGAGGATGGCGGCGAGGCAACCTGATCGGAGGTCTGGCGCTCGCCTGCAGTGGTGCGATGGCGGGGACGGGCGGCGCCGCTCCTCCCTCACCACCGTTCGATGAGAGCTCGCGGTGAACGTCCAATGGTGATTTTTTTTCCTTGCGACATTCTCCCTGTTGCAAGAAAGGTTCTGCAGCACCATCGATATTGCAAGACTTTCTAGTGAAAATAAAGGAAATTCTTCAACATCATCTCTGTTGCAAAAAAAAAAATCTGCAACAATACCTCTATTGTAAAAGTTATGCAACATGAACTCTATTGCAAGCGTCTGAGCGCAACATCATCCTTGTTGCAAAGCTTGCAGCTGAATCTAACAATCATCTTACGTTGAATCCAATGGTTCGCGAGGTGGCGGATCTTTAAAAAGATCCGTCGGTCGATGTGTAGCGTTGCCCTACTAATAAAGCTCAATATTACCCTAAAAAACCTCAATATTTATCCCATATGTCACTTTGTCTCATTTTTAGTTTTTTATTTTAGATTTTATGATTTTCTTTTCAGATTTCACTCTATTTTTTTTAGTAATTGGACCAAGAAAGTCCCATGGCGGATAAGTGCCACTCAAACCGCGTGGACCCGTTTAGTACATGTGTCGTGCTTCTCCAAAGAGGCGAGGCCCGTATGCTGGCACGACACGAACAGATTATGAATGGGCACGCGTATGTCATCTCATGCTCATTTACGGGCAGGCTAGGCCGGCTCGTTGGCCACCTTTGGGGCCGGTTGCCGGAGGTCACTCTGTATAATAAAATATAAAAAGTGAAACAAGTTATGTGAATCTCTGCATGTTTTTTTAGGGGGATCCATGCATGTTTTGGTCAATGCCCTTGGCAACAGAAGATAACAAAAGGTGTTGCCTTCAAACATCTTGTCAGTCTTTTATACCTTGATCATCCTAATGATGGTTTGATTTTGGCCCTTGTCTTCAAAATTGGAATCTTTTGCTTGATCAAAACGCTTGAAACTCATAAGACTACCCATAGTGGAAGTAACATAGGTAATAACATCACACATATTTAGATAAAAAAACAGATGATGTGGCAAGCAATAAATGAAGAAAGAGATGAAAGTGGTACATAGCTAGTTACTAGTAGTATGAGGCTAGTCATAGTGGGAGTAACTTAGCAAGTAACATAGCGCACTCCGAGAAACTTTTGCTTACGTGGCATGTAGTTAATGAGAAGTGGTAACATAATATGTTACTGTAACATAGCGCTTTCCAAGACAAGATGAGTGTACAAGCTAATTAATGAAGTCCTCTATGACACTATTACTGTGTTACTTTGCACTATGAAGGTAGTAACTTAGACTAGTGTCATATGCATGACACTAGTATAAGTTACTCCCCACTATGACTAGCCTGAGTAACATCACACATATCAAGACAATATGTGTCTATAGCCTAATAAATGAAGTGTTGCATGTTACCACACATATGTTACTCCCCGCTATAAAGATAGTAACATAGACCAGTAACATGAGTAGTCTAAGCCGCTCTACATTAATTCTGCACACATGGCATGGATGACTTTGACTCAGCCTCGCTGGTGTGCCGGTACAAAAGAGAGAAGCCATGCATAAATCAGTTAGCACACACAAACTCATATGGATCCATGGGCGGAAGAGAGCCCATGCATGCCATTTATTTTTTAGGACAGTAAAATTGAGCCTAAACCGAGCTCTCTCATGCCGTCAATATTTTTGGTCGTCAGATTTTGTATTTTAGTAGTTTTTGGCTGTCACATCTTTCACTGAGCGCAAGTCTACCATGATCTGGGTTGCATGTCCTAATGGGTCACTACTCTGTTTTTTTAAGGTCTGCAGTGGGGTGTAAGATAGCGGTCGTCCCTTCTCTCGCACTATTCCCATATCCAAACCAGCACAAACATCTTGTCCATGATGCACCCGTATGAGAACCCCCTAGTCGTCTATTTTGGCGTCGTTGAGGTGGAGCAGGAACAAGATCCTCTGGCCCCCTTGTGGATAGAGATGGACAAGACGCTGGAGGAGGTTGCACGGATGGAGGCGGAGGCCAAGCAAATGGACGCGCCTGTGCCCGTGCCTATGCCAGCGCCTGCGCCCGCGCCCGTGCTTAACGGAGACAATTTTTTGTAATGAGTCGAGGCCGTTGAAGCCACAATTTACAACTTTGCTGGTGTTGGCATCGGACGAGACGTGGCGGCATCCATGGCATCGGCGGACGCGTTGGTTGTGGCCGTGGCCGTGGCCGCAACTAGGTGGTGACCATGGCCACTTAACGTTGGGCGGACGTGAAGTCCTCATGGTCGTGGAGGAAAACACCGAGGACCGAAGGCGAAAGACTGCCACTGGTCAAGAAGAGCTGGTGTTCGAACGCCCAACATCCTCGGCCCCAACGACTTTAGAGTCGCCGAGCCAACAAAGGACGCCCCCTGCTCCGTCAACTAGAGATGGTGCAAGGAGGACGCCGTCGCCCATGCTTGGCCTCAAAGGGGCCGAGTTAGTGGGGCGGCAACAAGAGGTGGAGGCGGCTTTGAATAGCCTGACCATCGTGCCATGCTTGCACGGATTTTATGCGGTTCCGATCTACCGATGCCGAGATGATGCGGAGCATCCCTCGCTCATCCCCATGGACTTTACTACAACAAGTCAAGTACCTCGAGGACTAATGACAAGAGCACGTGCATGCATGATAACCCACAAGTGTAGGGGATCGCAACAGCTTTCGAGGGTAAAGTATTCAACCCAAATTTATTGATTCGACACAAGGGGAGCCAAAGAATATTCTTGAGTATTAGCAGTTGAGTTGTCAATTCAAACACACCTGGATAACTTAGTATCTGCAGCAAAGTATTTAGTAGCAAAAGTGGTATGATAATAAAGGTAACGGTAGCAAAAGTAAAGATAAATGTTTTTGGTTTTTGTAGTAGTTGTAACAGTACCAACGGAAAAGTAAATAAGCGAAGAACAATAGGTGAAAAGCTCGTAGGCAACGGATCAGTGATGGATAATTATGCCGGATGTGATTCCTCATGTAATAGCTATAACATAGGGTGACACAGAAATAACTCCAGTTCATCAATGTAAAGTAGGCATGTATTCCGTAAATAGTCATATGTGCTTATGGAAAAGAACTTGCATGACATCTTTTGTCCTACCCTCCCGTGGAAGCGGGGTCCTAGCGGAAACTAAGGGATATTAAGGCCTCCTTTTAATAGAGAACCGGAACAAAGCATTAGCACATAGTGAATACATGAACTCCTCAAAGTACGGTCATCACCGAAAAGTATCCCGATTATTGTCACTTCGGGGTTGTCGGATCATAACACATAATAGGTGACTATAGACTTGCAAGATAGGATCAAGAACACACATATATTCAAGAAAACATAATAGGTTCAGATCTGAAATCATGGCACTTGGACCCTAGTGACAAGTATTAAGCATAGCAAAGTCATAGCAACATCAATCTCAGAACATAGTGGATACTAGGGATCAAACCCTAACGAAACTAACTTGATTACATGGTAAATCTCATCCAACCCATCACCGTCCAGCAAGCCTACGATGGAATTACTCACGCACGGCGGTGAGCATCATGAAATTCGTGATGGAAAATGGTTGATGATGACGACGGCGACGAATGCCCCTCTCTCGAGCCCCGAACGGACTCCAGATCAGCCCTCCCGAGAGAGATTAGGGCTTGGCGGCGGCTCCGTATCGTAAAACGCGATGAAACTTTCTCTCTGTTTTTTTCTCCCCGAACGTGAATATATGGAGTTGGAGTTGAGGTCGGTGGAGGTCCAGGGGCCCACGAGATAGGAGGGCGCGCCCTAGGGGGGCGCGCCCCCCTGTCTTGTGGACAGCCTGTGGGCCCCCTGGTGTTGATTCTTTCGCCAAAAATTCTTATTAATTCCAAAAAGTGCCTCCGTGGATTTCCAGGACATTCCGAGAACTTTTCTTTTCTACACATAAAACAACATCATGGCAGTTCTGCTAAAAACAGCGTCAATCCGGGTTAGTTTCATTCAAATCATGCAAGTTAGAGTCCAAAATGTAGGATCGGAAGTATGTCTAGAGGGGGGGTGATTAGACTACTTGACAACTTAAAAGTTTAGCCTTTTGATTAGGACAAGTTTTTAGCAAGTTCACAATGATGACCAAGTCAAGTATCACCCTACACATGCAATTCTAGAGTAATGGCAGCGGAAAGTAAATTGCACATGTAGTAAATAAGAGGTGGAGAAGAGCAAACGCAATTTGGAGACACGGAGATTTTTCTCGTGGTTCCGATAGGTGGTGCTATCGTCAATCCACGTTGATGGAGACTTCAACCCACGGAGGGTAACGGCTGCGAGAGTCCACGGAGGGCTCCACCCACGAAGGGTCCACGAAGAAGCAACCTTGTCTATGCCATCATGGCCTACGTCCACGGAGGACTAGCCTTACTCGGGGTAGATCTTCACGAAGTAGGCGATCTCCTTGCCCTTACAAACTTCTTGGTTCAACTCCACATCTTGACGGAGGCTCCCAAGCGACACCTAACCAATCTAGGAGCCACCCTCCAAAAGGTAATAGATGGTGTTGGTGATGATGAACTCCTTGCTCTTGTGCTTCAAATGATAATCTCCCCAACACTCAACTCTCCTCACTGATTTGGCTGTGGTGGAAGAAGGGATTGAGTGGAAAGCAACTTGGGAAGACTAGAAATCAAGTTTCATATGGTGGGAGTGGAGCAACTTGATCTCAACACAAGGGTAGGTAGTTTTCTTCTCAGAAATGTAAGATAGGAGTGGTAGTTCTTTCTGATGGCTCTCTCCACGAATGAAGAGGAGGTGGAGGGGTATTTATAGCCTCCACACAAAATCCAACCGTTACACACATTTGACCAATCTCGGTCAGACCGAAGTTGACAACTCGGTGAGACCGAAAGTTCAAATCTTGTAAACGTTGGGATTTTCGGTGGGACCGAAAATACAATCTCGGTTAGTCCGATTCTTCCAAAGACTAGGGTTTGCCATTCTCGGTGGGACCGACTTTCTCATCTCGGTGACACCGATTTGAGTACAGAAGGTTACAGAAGGTTGGCAACACTAGTTTCGGTAAGACCGAGTTTGGAATCAGAAAATCCGAAATTTCTAGGGTTTGGGTATATGGCTGAGGTGGTTCATCTCGGTGTGACTGAGTTTATGGAATCGGTGGGACCGAGATTACTTATGAGTATATGTTGGAATGAAAGATTGCTGATAGTTTGAGAGATAAATCACTAAGCACTTTGAGCAACCAGATCATCATCATAACCTCATCCCCTTTTAATAGTATTGGCTTTCCTATGGACTCAATGTGATCTTGGATCACTAAACCAAAAATAGAGTCTTGAGCTTTTGCCAATGTTTTCCTTAGCATTTTGAGGGGTCCACATCATCAGTCATTGCCATACCCATATCACTGAACTTTCTGAAATATTCTCAAGAAACAATTAGTTCAATGATATATATGTTGTTATTAATTACCAAAACCACCCGGGGATTAGTTGCACTTTCACAAAACAAGGGCAAAAATGTTTGGAAAAGTAGATACGTTGGAGACGTATCAACTCCCCCAAGCTTAAACCTTTGCTTGTCCTCAAGCAATTCAGTTGATAAACTGAAAGTGATAAAGAAAAACTTTTACAAACTCTATTTGCTCTTGTTGTTGTAACATGAAAAGCCAGCATTCAGGTTTCAGCAAATATTATGAACTAACCATACTCACAATAACACGTAGGTCTCACAATTACTCATATCAATAACATAATCAGCTAGCGAGCCATAATAATAAAACTCGGATGACAACACTTTCTCAAAATAATCATAACATAATATAACAAAATGGTATCTCGCTAGCCCTTTCTGAGACCGCAAAACATAAATGCAGAGCACCTTTAAAGACCAAGGAGTGACTAAACATTGTAATTCATGGTAAAAGAGATCCAGTCAAGTCATACCCAATATAAACCAATAGTAATGAATGCAAATGACAGTGTGCTCTCCAGTGGGTGCTTTTAATAAGAAGGGTGATAACTCAACATAAAATTAAATAGATAGGCCCTTTGCAGAGGGAAGCAGGGATTTGTAGAGGTGCCAGAGCTCGATTTTAAAATAGAGATTGAATAACATTTTGAGCGGCATACTTTTGCTATCAACGCAACAACTATGAGATGGCTGTATCTTCCATACTAAATGCATTATAGGCAGTTCCCAAACAGAATGGTAAATGTTTATACTCCCCCAACCACCAACAAGCATCAATCCATGGCTTGCTCGAAACAACGAGTGCCTCCAACATACAACAGCACTGGGGGATTTTTGTTTAATTATTTTGATTTGCTTTGATCTTTTTGGATCATGGGACTGGGCATCCCGGTTACCAGCCCTTTCTCGTGAATGAGGAGCGGAGTCCACTCCTCATGAGAATAACCCACCTAGCATGGAAGATATATGCAGCCCTAGTTGTAACATGAGCTGCTCGAGCATACAAAACAGAATTTCATTTGAAGGTTTGGAGTTTCGCACATACAAATTTACTTGGAACGGCAGGTAAATACCGCATATAGGAAGGTATAGTGGACTCATATTGAATAACTTTGGGGTTTAAGGAGTTTGGATGCACAAGCAGTATTCCCGCTTAGTACATGTGAAGGCTAGCAAAAGACTGGAAAGCGACCAACTGAGAGAGCGACAACAGTCATAAACATGCATTAAAATTAATTCACACCGAATACAAGCATGAGTAGGATATAATCCACCATGAACATAAATATCGTGAAGGCTATGTTGATTTGATTCAACTACATGCGTGAACATGTGCCAAGTTGAGTCACTCAATTCATTCAAAGGAGGATACCATCCCACCATACCACATCATAGTCATTCTAATAGCATGTTGGCACGCAAGGTAAACCATTATAACTCATAGCTAATCAAGCATGGCACAAGCAACTATAATCTCTAAATGTCATTGCAAATATGTTTACTTCATAATAGCTGACTCAGGAATGATGAACTCATCATATTTACAAAAACAAGAGATGTCGAGTTCATACCACCATTTCTCATCCCAATAAGTCCATCATATATCGTCATTATTGCCTTTCACTTGCACGACCGAACGATGTGTATAATAATAAGAGTGCACGTGCATTGGACTAAGCTGGAATCTACAAGCATTCAACTCAAAATAGAAGACAGGGTAATATGGGCTCTAAGTTAAATAAACAATCATGCATATAAGAGCCACTAAGCATTTTCAATATGGTCTTCTCGACCCCAAAGGAAAGAAAAGAAAATAAAACTATTTACACGGGAAAGCTCCCAACAAGTAAGAAGAAGAACTAGAGAGTTTTTGGGTTTTCATTTTAATTTCTACTACAAGCATGGAAATTAAACTAACTATTTTTTTTGGTTTTTCTTAAGGTTTATCAAACACACAAGAAGAAAACTAGAAAAAGAAATTTAAACTAGCATGTATAATACAATGAAAGAGTATGAGCACCGACGACTAGTGTGTGAACATGAATGTAAAGTCAGTGAGAGATACGTACTCCCCCAAGCTTAGGCTTTTGGCCTAAGTTGGTCTAGTACCAAGGATCGCCTGGCTGATATCCATAAGTGAAACCGGGGTTGTACTGAGATGCAGAGGCAACCGCCTCCTGAGCAGCAGTGTGTTGGCGAGCTGCCTCCATTCCCCTCTCGTATTCGGTTGCTTCTTCCCTGGTGACAACATATTGTCCTTTTGCCTGATAATCAAAAAGGTAGGGAGCAGGAAGAGTAACAGGGACGACGTTGCGTCTGTCATAGATTAGTCTATAATGGAGGAATTGTTCATTCCTCTCAAGAAAATGATGATTGAACATAGCTTCTTTATCCAAATAAATAGGAGGTAAAATCATATCCCCCTCTCGTGGAGCTATATTAAGAAAATTAGCCACACGGGTTTCATAAATTCCTCCAAATAAATCTCCCTTTCTACTATTATTCTGCAACCTACGTGCAACTATTGCCCCCAAGTTATAACCTTTATAACCTGACACAGCACTCTTGAGGACACAAAGATCAGGGACACACATGTGACATGCTTCGTCCTTACTGTTAATGCATCTACCAATAAAGAGAGCAAAATAATGTATAGCAGGAAAATGAATGCTCCCTATGGTAGCTTGTGTTATGTCCCTAGATTCTCCCATAGTAATACTAGCAAGAAAATCTCTAAATTCAGGTTTGCGAGGATCATTAATATTACCCCACTACGGGAGTTTGCAAGCAGTTGTGAAATCCTCTAAATCCATGGTATAAGATGTATCATAAATATCAAACATGACACTAGGAGAATTACGCGCACAGATATATTGGAACCTCCGCACAAAAGAATCGGTCAATTGATAGTATTGAGGACACTTATCTTGTAAGAAGTCCTCCAGCTCGGCATTACACACATACGCGTCAAATTCCTCCTTGAAGCCTGCTTTGACCATAAAATCATCGGATGGCCACTCACAAGCTCGTACATTTGCGTCCCTCGACAATTCAACATCTTGCTCACGTATAGCAATCCTTGGCCCTTTCTTTGCCGAGGAACCACCTTGGTACATTATTCTAAGCATAATTCTTTTTCTGAAAATTTCTGAAATTTTAGTAACTTCAAAATAAAAGTGAATAAAACTAAACAATATTGATAGCAACTACTCCTACAAGTGCCTAGAGCCTATATCATGCATTAGAATTGCTTGGGACCTCATAAATTTAACATGCAAGCTCAAGAACATGGTCACCTAAGCAACAAAAATTTGCAATGAATAAAGCACTAGAACAAAAACTAATTGGACCAATGGCGGAGTCACATACCAAGCAACAATCTCCCAAAGCAGTTTTGTGAATGGAGCTTTGATCTAAGAGATTGAAAATCGCAGCAAAACGAGCTAAAACTCGTGCTTGAGCTGGATGGTGATTATTTTGGGTAGAAGATGAAGTGTGTGGGTGCTGGCATAAGTGGAGGGGGCCACCAGGGGCCCACGAGACAGGGGGCGCGCCCCTCCACTCTCGTGGCCTGGTGCTTGCCCCTCCTGCAGCGATTTCAGTGCCTAAAATCCTTAAATATTCCAGAAAAAAATCATACTAAATTTGCAGGGCATTTGGAGCACTTTTATTTTTGGACTATTTTTTATTGCATGGATAATTCAGAAAACAGACAGATAATACTATTTTTGCTTTATTTATTCTAAAAAAAAGAAAGTAAAAAGTGGGTACAGAAGGTTGTGCCTTCTAGTTTCATCCATCGCGTGATCATCAAAATGAATCCACTAACAAGGTTGATCAAGTCTTGTTAACAAACTCATTCCGAGTACACGGAACCGGAGAAATTTCGAATAACACTAAGTTACCTCAACAGGGATATGAAAATCCCCAAACATAAGAATATCATACTTTTTCTTGACAGTAGGGAGAGGAAATTCAAAACCTCCAAAAATGATAGTGGGAACTTTTTCAATAGAATTGATGCTATGAACTTGAGATTGTTTCCTCGGAAAGTGTATCGTATGCTCATTAGCATTAACATGAAAAGTGACATTGCCTTTGTTGCAACCAATAATAGCCCTTGCAGTATTAAGAAAAGGTCTACCAAGGATAATAGACATACTATCGTCCTCAGGAATATCAAGAATAACAAAGTCCGTTAAGATAGTGACATTTGCAACCACAACAGGCACATCCTCACAAATACCGACAGGTATAGCAGTTGATTTATCAGCCATTTGTAAAGATATTTCAATAGGTGTCAACTTATTCAATTCAAGTCTACGATATAAAGAGAGAGGCATAACACTAACACCGGCTCCAAGATCACATAAAGCAGTTCTAACATAATTTCTTTTAATAGAGCATGGTATAGTTGGTACACCCGAATCCCCAAGTTTCTTTGGTATTCCACCCTTAAAAGTGTAATTAGCAAGCATGGTGGAAATTTCAGCTTCCGGTATCTTTCTTTTATTTGTGAAGATATCCTTCATATACTTAGCATAAGGATTTACTTTAAGCATATCAGTTAAGCGCATACGTAAGAAAATAGGTCTAATCATTTCAGCAAAGCGCTCAAAATCCTCATCATCCTTTGACTTGGATGGTTTAGAAGGAAAGGGCATGGGTTTCTGAACCCATGGTTCTCTTTCTTTAGCGTGCTTCCTAGCAACAAAATCTCTCTTATCATAACGTTGATTCTTTGATTGTGGGTTATCAAGATCAACAGCAGGTTCAGTCTCTACGTCATTGTTTTTGCTAGGTTGAGCATCAACATGAACATTATCATTAACATTATCACTAGGTTCATGTTCATCACCTGATTGTGTTTTAGCATCAGAAATAGAAATATCATTGGGATTCTCAGGTGTGTCTACAGTAGGTTCACTAGAAGCATGCAAAGTTCTATCATTTTTCTTTTTCTTCTTTTTAGAAGAACTAGGTGCCTCTAAATTATTTCTCTGAGAATCTTGCTCGATTCTCTTAGGGTGGCCTTCAGGATACAAAGGTTCCTGAGTCATTCTACCAGTTCTAGTAGCCACTCTAACAGCAAAGTCATTTCTATTATTTAATTCATCAAGCAAATCATTCTGAGCTTTAAGTACTTGCTCAGCTTGAGTAGCAACCATAGAAGCATATTTGCTAACGAGGTGAAGTTCATCCTTAACTCTAGCCAGATTATCACTTACACGTCCTATATCGGAAGCATTATTCTTTAACTCTCTACCAACATAAGCATTAAAACTTTCTTGTCTAGCCATAAAGTCATCAAATTCATCTAAGCATGGGCTATGAAATTTAGTAGAAGGGATTTCAACTTTATCATATCTATAGAGAGAATTTACCTTTACTACCTGTGTTGGGTTATCAAGACAATGTGGTTCTTCAGGCGGTATATTATGACCATGTATTTCTTCAATAGGAGGTAAATTCTTAACATCTTCAGCTTTAATACCTTTTTCTTTCATTGATTTCTTTGCCTCTTGCATATTTTCAGGACTGAGAAATAAAACACCTCTCTTCTTCAGAGTGGGTTTAGGAATAGGCTCAGGAGTTGGCTCAATTGGTTCAGGAATTGGCTCAGGAAGAGTCCAATTATTTTCATTATTCAACATATTATTCAATAGTATTTCAGCTTTGTCGACTGTTCTTTCCCTAAAAACACAACCAACACAACTATCCAAGTAGTCCTTGGAAGCATCGGTTAGTCCATTATAAAAGATATCAAGTATTTCATCAGGCAAAGCATTAAGTAACCGGAGAAGCCTCCCCCAAGCTTGTGGGAGACTCTCTTCTTTGATTTGCACAAAATTATATATTTCCCGCAAGGCAGCTTGTTTCTTATGAGCAGGGAAATATTTAGCAGAGAAGTAATAAATCATATCCTAGGGACTATGTACACAACCAGGAGCAAGAGAATTATACCAAGTCTTAGCATCACCCTTTAATGAGAACGGAAATATCTTAAACTTGGTAAGATGTGCCACAACAGTTTCAGATTCAAGACCATTAAAAGGATCAGATTCAACTAAAGTAATAATCTCAGGATCAACAGAGAATTCATAATCCTTATCAGTAACACAAATAGGTGAAGTAGCAAAAGCAGGGTCAGGTTTCATTCTAGCATTAAGAGACTGCTGCTTCCATTTAGCTAATAATTTCTTAAGATCATATATATCATTGCAAGCAAAGATCTCCCTAGCAGCTTCTTCATTCATAACATAACCCTTAGGAACTACAGGCAATACGTAATCATTGGGAGAACCTTCATCATCACTATCATCAATAATAGGTTCTTCAGTAATATCATTCCCCCTAACTCTAGCAAGTTGTTCATCAAGAAATTCACCTAATGGCAAAGTAGTATCAAGCACAGAAGTAGTTTCATCATGCATAACAGACGTGGCATCATCAATAACATGCGACATATCAGAATTCATAGCAGTAGCAGGTTTAGGTGTCGCAAGCTTACTAATAACGGAAGGAGAATCTAGTGCAAGGCTAGATGGTAGTTCCTTACCTCCCCTCATAGTTGAGGGCAAAATAGTAGTTCGGTCATCTTTCAAGTTCTTCATAGTGATCAACAGATATAAATCCCAAGTGACTCAGAGAATAGAGCTATGCTCCCCGACAACGGCGCCAGAAATTAGTCTTGATAACCCACAAGCGTAGGGGACTGCAATAGCTTTCGAGGGTAAAGTATTCAACCCAAATTTATTGATTCTACACAAGGGGAGCCAAAGAATATTCTTGAGTATTAGCAATTGAGTTGTCAATTCAACCACACCTGGATAACTTAGTATCTGCAGCAAAGTATTTAGTAGAAAAGGTGGTATGATAATAAAGGTAACGGTAGCAAAAGTAAAGATAAATGTTTTGGGTTTTTGTAGTAGTTGTAACAGTAGCAACGAAAAAGTAAATAAGTGAAGAACAATAGGTGAAAAGCTCGTAGGCAATGGATCAGTGATGGATAATTATGCCGGATGTGATTCCTCATGTAATAGCTATAACATAGCGTGACACAGAACTAGCTCCAGTTCATCAATGTAATGTAGGCATGTATTCCGTAAATAGTCATACATGCTTATGGAAAAGAACTTGCATGACATCTTTTGTCCTACCCTCCCGTGGAAGCGGGGTCCTAGCGGAAGCTAAGGGATATTAAGGCCTCCTTTTAATAGAGAACCAGAACAAAGCATTAGCACATAGTGAATACATGAACTCCTCAAACTACGGTCATCACCGAGAAGTATCCCGATTATTGTCACTTCGGGGTTGTCGGAGCATAACACATAATAGGTGACTATAGACTTGCAAGATAGGATCAAGAACACACATATATTCATGAAAACATAATAGGTTCAGATCTGAAATCATGGCACTCGGGCCCTAGTGACAAGCATTAAGCATAGCAAAGTCATAGCAACATCAATCTCAGAACATAGTGGATACTAGGGATCAAACCCTAACAAAACTAACTTGATTACATGGTAAATCTCATCCAACCCATCACCGTCCAGCAAGCCTACGATGGAATTACTCACGCACGGCGGTGAGCATCATGAAATTGGTGATGGAGGATGGTTGATGATGACGTCGATGACGAATCCCCATCTCCGGAGCCCCGAACGGACTCCAGATCAGCCCTCCCGAGAGAGATTAGGGCTTGGCGGCGGCTCCATGTCGTAAAACGCGATGAAACTTTCTCGCTGATTTTTTTCTCCCCGAACGTGAATATATGGAGTTGGAGTTGAGGTCGGTGGAGGTCCAGGGGGCCCACGAGATAGGAGGGCCCGCCCTAGGGGGGGCGCGCCCCCTGTCTCGTGGACAGCTTGTGGTCCCTCTGGTGCTGATTCTTTCGCCAAAAATTCTTATTAATTCCAAAAAGTGCCTCCGTGGATTTCCAGGACATTCTGAGAACTTTTCGTTTCTACACATAAAACAACATCATGGCAGTTCTGCTGAAAAGAGCATCAGTCCGGGTTAGTTTCATTCAAATCATGCAAGTTAGAGTCCAAAACAAGGGCAAAAGTGTTTGGAAAAGTAGATACGTTGGAGACGTATCAATGCACCGTCGAAACCGAGGTTAATTCTTTCCTCTCTGAAAGAACATGCGGTGCCTCCATGTTTGGTTTTGGTAATTGATGACAATCTCTATGGACTAATGGTTGCCTTGAGTTATATTTGAAGGTTTTGTCCATAGGATTTTCTTGAAGTCCATGTGTTGGTTTCAAGGAGTTTATGAGTTGACCAAGGTGCTATTAAGGCATTATCCAAAGATTGGTCATGTGAGTGTTGAGCTTATTGCAAGCATGTCTTGAAGAAGAAGATTGTGTGATCATTCATGTTTACCTTCAAGACATCATCCAAATGAAGAGAGTTGGAAAGATTCAAGGTTGATCAAGACTAAGTCAAGAGTGAATCAAGTTGATCAACTCACAAAGCGTAGAAGATGTATCAAGAGGGATCAAGTGATCCCATGGTATGGTAAGCATTGTCAATTATGCTCTGTGTACTAACCCATGGTCTTCGTGAGAGTTCTTTGTGGGGTTAGGATGCGGTGTGAAAGTTCAAGTGATGCATCATGAAGAGATCAAGTGCTTGAAGCTTGCCGCCCATTGTGGTGACAATGGACTTGTGAAGATGAGCCGAAGAGTGGCTCACCCATAGTGGACTATGGGGGAGCAATCATCTAGTCTTCATCAAGCCAACGCAATCAAGAAAGGTGGTCCAACTTGAGGGAGTCAAGATCGTCATCATCTAGCTCAAGTGGACCATGTGCAAGGCAAAGGTTTTCCCTTGATAGGTTTTCTATTTTACCGGTCTCATGGTGGTAGTTGGGAGACCGGGTTATAGGATCGTTTGCCGTACTATCAAGGGGGGCTCTCGAGTTGGTAGCTTGATCGTATCGTTAGTAGAGAGCTCAAACCATTGCATCCTTGCATCATGTTTCTTGGTTCTTGTTTGGTTCTCTTTGTGAGTCTTAGAGATTATGGTCATCTTGATGACAAGCTTGAGTTCATCGAAAACAGAGTTCGCATGCGTCTTCTATGATGTTTTCGGTGTTGTAGGTTTTACCGGTCTTATCCGAGGAAGGGTTCTCACTATTTTCTTATGGGCCTTTTCTAATTTGCTTCTTATTGATATTTCTTTCAAGATTGTGTTAGCCCTTGTCGCTAGCTTTCCAACAAACTTGGTTTCATCGAATTCGGAGTCCGTTTGCAAAAGTTGTGGCAGTTTTGGTGTTCTGAAAAGGCTGCAGCGGTACTACCGCGAATTGGAGCGTATGTAATCTTTTACTACCACTCCAGAGCGGTACTACCGCGGCTCCTACAGCAGTAGTATCGCTCCGGACCAAAAACTCGTCCCAAGTCCTGCGGTGGTAGGCCCGGATGTAATTTTTTAGTACCGCTCGCAAGCAGTAGTACCGCTACCCTTAGCAATAGTACCACTACCCCTAGCGGTAGTACCGTGAGGTCAAGCGGTACTACCGCTTCGACAGTTCTTCTGACCTTTTTGCCTCCTTGCTGTTGTGTTTCAAAGGGGTACTACCGCCCTAGCGGTAGTACCGCTCCTTGGAGCGGTAGTACCGCTCTGTGCGGGCTGTGAGCATAACGGTTGGATTTTTTCCCACCTATAAAAGGGGGTCTTCTTCCCCAATGAACCTTATCTTTTGAGCTCGTGTTCTTCCCCCATTGTTGACCTTCTTCGAGCTTGCTAACTCTCAATCCTTCCATGGATTCTTGCTAGTTTTTTAGGGGAAAGAGAGAGGAGATCTAGATCCACATTTCCACCAATCACTTTCTCCTCTATGTGAGGGGAACCCCTTGGATCTAGATCTTGGAGTTCTTGGTGTTCTCTTTCTTGTTCGTCCTTTCATTTTCCTCCCTAGCATTAGTTGCTTCGGTGGGATTTGAGAGAGAAGGAATTGGGCACTCCGTGTTCCCTTGCCATTGCATTTGGTGCATCGGTTTGAGTTCTCCACGGTGATACGTGGAAGTTACAAGTTGAGAAGCTTATTACTCTTGGGTGCTTGGCACCCTTGAGCTTGTTCCTCTTGGGTGCTTGGGCGCCCTAGACGGTTGGTGGTGTTCGGAGCTCAATCATTGTGGTGTAAAGCTCCGGACAAGCGTCGGGGTCTCTAATTAGGTTGTGGAGATCGCCCCGAGCAATTTGACGGGTACCGTTGACCGCCCCCAAGGGTTGCCAATGTGTACGGATTCAGTGACCGCCCCAAGGGTTGCCATTTGTACGGGTTCAATGACCGCCCTCAAGGGTCCCTTAGTGGAATCACGTCATCTTGCATTGTGCGAGGGCATGAGGAGATTACGGTGGCCCTAGTGGCTTCTTGGAGAGCATTGTGCCTCCACACTGCTCCAAACGGAGATTAGCATCCGCAAGGGTGTGAACTTCAGGATACATCATTGTCTCCGCGTGCCTCGGTTATCTCTTACCCGAGCCCTTTACTTATGCACTTTACTTTGTGATAGCCATATTGCTTCTTGTCATATATATTGCTATCACTTAGTTGTTTATCTTGCTTAGTATAAGTTGTTGGTGCACATAGGTGAGCCTAGTTGTTATAGGTTTTGTGCTTGACAAATTAACCGCTAGGTTTATTCCGCATTTGTTCAAGCCTAAACTGTCATTATTTTAAACCGCCTATTCACCCCCCTCTAGGCGACATCCACGATCTTTCAATTGGTATCAGAGCCTCGTCTCTCTTTGTTAGGCTTAACCGCCTAGAGAGTAAAGATGTCGACTAGGGGATTAGGATTCTCTGACACTCTTAGTTTCGATGGCACAAATTTTGATGTTTGGGTAATTCGCATGCTTAACCTCTTTAGGGTCATGGACCCAAATTTAGAGCGAATTGTAGATATGGGGTTTTCTCCTCCAAAGGATCCCCAAAGATTATCTTTAGAGGATGAGAAAAACTCTTATCTCAATGCTCAAGCTTCTAATGTGCTTTTCGATGCTTTGAGCAATGTAGTTATATTTCAACCCATGCCATTCCAGATGCTCATGAGTTATGGAGAAAGCTTCAAGATAAATATGGTGTATCCAAGATTTGTGGGGATGATTGTTCTCCCTCCTCCTCCGGCCGTGTTGCCTTCTCAACTTCTTCTACTTCACCTACATGTGGATTGCCACAAGGTAATGCTAGGGTGAGTAGTGGTGGTCATTGTAATGATGATAGTGTGCTTGTTCTTGGTGATTCTTCATCACTATCTTATTGCAATGGTCCTTCTTTGGACTTTAACACTTCGAGCACCTTACATGTTTCACTTGCTCGTGTTGGTAGTCCTTGCATATCATGTAGAAATTGCTTGCTCAAATCTCATGATGATATGCTTGCTATGTATTGTTGCCATGATAAAAATTATCTATTTCCTCGAGTTGTTGTGCTAACAATGTAGAGGAAACTCAACACTCCATGGAACAAGATGTGGTCTTGAATGGTGCTTCAAGGGATCCTACATCATCATCTATTGCATTTTGCCTTATGGCCAAGGCCTCAAAGGTATCTCCCACTTTGAATCCCAATATATCTTGTGAGGATATTTATGATGGCAAGAATGATGATGATGTTGATTATGATGAAGAGAATGATAACGTTGCCTCCTTAAAAATTAAGGGGGGAATGGTTTTTAAAGCTCTTCATAAAAATAAAATTGCTCGTTCCAACTTCATGGAAATTATGTCCATTGCCATTGAGGGCAAGAAATATATTGAGGCGTTGGAATCTCATCTCGAGGAGCATGAGGTCACCATTGAGAAAATGGAAGGTCATGAGCGTGATTACGCTAATGAGATTGCGGACCTCTCTCAAGCTCTTGAACTTGAACAAACCACCAAGGAATCTCTTGAGGAGACTTTTGCTCTAGAATTATCTAGAGTAAGGGAATCTCGTGATAGAGCTCTTGAGGTGGCCAATTATTTTGAAACTAAAAATGAGGAGCTTGAAGTTGCACATGCTAAACTCCTTGAGGACTTTGAGCACCTCGAAAATGGCTCAAGGGTCATTAAGAGTGAGCTCATCAAACTCACCGAGTCTCATGCTCAACTTAAAGCTTCATATTCAAAAGAGCTTGCCAAGTTGTCTTCTCCTCTTGTTGCTAATGATGATGCTTGTGTTACTAACTCTATCTCTTGTGAAGCATCCATATTGAAGGAGAATGTTGAGCTACGGGCTCAACTTGAGTTGCTATCTAGCAAATATGGGAAATTGGAAGAAAGTCATGAAAAGCTCTCAAACTCTCATGATGATCTTCTAGTATCCCATAATGTGCTAAAGATAGCTCATGAGGCCATGCTTGCTAAGGTAACATCTAGTGAGCCTCATGTGGATACTAGCACTACATCTAGTCAAAGTGCTATATTGCCATGTGCTAGTACTTGTAATTCATCTACTCACAATGTTGGTACATCTTGTGATGAATTGCTTTCCTTGCCTTGTTGCTCTAACGATGAAGCTTATACTTTCTCTAGTACTTGTGTTGAGACTAACCATGTAGAGTAAATCAAAGAGCTCAAGGCCCAAGTCACTTCTTTGAAGAAAGACTTGGAAAAGTGTCATGAAGGGAAGGCCACACTCAACAATATCTTGAGTGTGCAAAAATCCCCCAATGACAAAGGTGGACTTGGATTCAACTCCAATAAGAAGAATAAGTCCAAGAGCAACAAGAAGAAGGGCCAAAAACAAGTCAATAATTCGGCCAAGATCATTTTATTCAAGTGCAAAATTGAAGGGCATCATGCTAGATCTTACCCTTTGAAGAATAAGGCCATTAGTGACAAGCAACAAGGGAAGCGGCCACAAGTTCACTCTCATTCTCAATCTCAGGTTGAGAAATCAAGTGAGAAGAAAGTAAAAAGTAGACGTTGCTACCTATGTCGTGAAAAAGGTCACGTCGCTTCTTCATGCACAAATGGTACCTCATCCAACCCAATTATCATTGATGATGTCTATTATCTTGGGAAGGATAAGGTTGGCAATGTGTTTGCCAAGTTTGTTGGTACTCAAAGTGGTTTGAAGCAAAGAACCATTTGGGTAGCCAAGCCTATTGTGACTAACCTCTTAGGACCCAACTTGGTTGGGGACCAACTAGCTCAAACTTGATCAATAGGTGTTGTTGGAGGGCATTGGAGACTTGGCTACATTATGAAGATTTAAGGGAACTTCATCATTCTTATTGTCTCAAGCCAAGTCAATTGGGTTATCAAGTTTCTATACTATATCCAATGTGCCTCCTTCCGGTAACTTATACTTAAATTGTTTACATTGAAAGTTACTTGCCCCTTTGCATGTTTTGGTTTTGTTCCTTGCATGTGGTTGTATATGTTGTACCTCCAATTTTCTTATCTTGAGTAATCAAGTATGTGTGTGTTGGTTTTCACATCATATACGTGTGTGTAGTGCATTGAGCCTTTGCACATCTTGTTTATTTCTTAGTTGGCTCTTGTGAGAGATTAATGGAATATCTCATTATGGGGAAGTGATGTGCTTTGTGCACCTCACAATCCTATAAATGTGTGTACATGAGTAATACCATCTAGTATTGATATTTCAAGATTATCTAGTCGCTATGTGGTATGTCTTCTCATGAGAATTCAAATTCTAAATAGTCCATTAATTATCTCTTGTTGGATCCTTTTATTTGCCTCTTGTTTATCCTTAATTGGTATCACATTATGGGGGAGAAATATGCTATGTGTATATTACTAGCCTAGAAAATGTGTACATTTGAGATATTGTCACCTAGAGTTGACATTGTAAATTATCTTGTTCCTAGGTGGCATGTTAGCTCTACAAGTTGCAATTTGCTTTTTGTTTGGTGTGAATATTATGTCGGATATCCTTGCTATCTACCACCGGGAATTATTTCCATTTACTTCTTGTCTTTTGACAATTGGTACTCACTTGTGTGGTAGAATTTATTGATCATCTTTACATTGGCTTTTGCTTTTATTTGCATGTTCTCTTGCCAAGGAATGTATCAACTCCCTTTGTCTTCCATACCACTTGTGGATCTTGTTTATTTCTTGATCTTGTCTAGTGTTTTCTAGATATAGTGAAAGTGGTGATCCCACCTTGTGCATTTTGTATTCAAATGCAAATTCTCTATAATGCACTAGTCTTGGGGGAGCTATCCTATTTTCTATAAAACACTCATCTTGCGATCCTTATCAAGTGTGTGTTGGTGGAAGGCAAGCCGTTTTCGTTTTGGTACTTTGTGCCATCATGAAACTTTGTAGAGAGCTTGGTTTGTTTGGAACCATCCACTCTTTTGTGAGTTTGATATCTTTTATTTTGAGTGTATCAATGGATATCTCATTCCTTGATGTATCTTTTGTGGATATCCTCCAAGTGATGTTTTATTCATTTGGTATCTTTTCTTCACTTGGTTTTTCTTTGTCTTTTGGTATCGGTTCTTGAAGATCTTGAGCATGCATATTTACTTCATGTAGTCTCTGTGGCATGCCTTCTTTATTTGACCCAATATATAGGGAAACTCCACCAAGTCTCAAATTGGATGAGATGTGCATGAAATTCATTTCCTTCTCTATATGCACATATTTATGTGGAGTTTGTCCTATGTATATTGGTGTTTCTAACTCTTTGGTCCCAATGAGTTTGGGTACCATTTTGTTTGTGTTGTTGTTCTAGGAACAATTGGAGATGCATTGGATGCTGGGCTCACTCACAAGGAAGGTGGCGTCACCATGTGCTTTTTGGAGTCAAGCTAGGATGATCAATGAACTACCTTGTACCTAATTGGTATCTACTTCATCCTTCCAATGATATCTCGGTAACAAGTATCTCTTCATGCATTCCTTTCTTGCATTCAACCTTGTGTAGGTTGCATCTTAGCATGATATTCATTCCATCTTGTGATACTTGCTTCCTTTCTCAAAGCATCTCAACGATGATCTCATGTTGCTACTTGTGATGTCTTTGATGGTTGTGTGGTAGGAATTCATTTATATACAATAAGACCATATCTAGCCATGTGTTATGCTTCCAAGCAAATATCTTATTGGTATATGTATGGCTTCCTTTTGGATATCTTGTTCCTTCGTGTTGTAACTATTTCGGGTGTACATCCTTCTTTGTAGATATATATCATCATGATTTCGTCTACCTAGAACCTTATACACTTGAGAGAAATTACATCTCTAGTTGATATCCTTTCTTTCACGTCCACCTTGTCTTTCTTATGTTATTTCTTTGGTGGCTCCGTGAAAGCTTTTGCCTTGAGTGCGTGTCATCTATCGTTGCATCTTGATGCACTCTTGTGTGGTGAATATTATTTTCCTCTTGCTTATCTTTATGAGGATTTTTAATTGGTATCCCTCGTCTTGATGAGCCTCTCATCGTCTATCTTCACCACAGGTTGTCACAAGCATAGGTTCTCTATTTTCTTATTAGTAAGCTTGTGAACCCATTTGCCAGTTGTGTGTGGGAATGATAGGCCTTGCATCGTGTGCCTCATTCTTTCAAGACTATGTTGATGCTTAATGCTCATCCTAATTTTAGTCTTCTCAAGTGCTCCGCCATGACTCACACACATCATTTTGGTTGAGCCTATTCTTAAGTTGCCTCTTTTACATGTTGCTCAACCATGTGCTTGTTGCAAGCGCTAGGCTTTGTTTCCTATATGCTCACTTGCACTGGTTGTGAGTTTCTATTGATTTTGGGGGAGATATGATTCTATTTTGTGCACTTTGTATCCAAATACAAAAATTATTATGTGTGCACAAATCATGGGGAGCTTCTCTAGCTTATTTAGAACACTCCTTTGCTCATATCATAATATCCTTCATTCATGTGGCTCATAGGATCGTTGGTCTAGTTGGTTCAATTGATATCCTTTGATTGCTTGCTTCAATTGGTATCTTTTGATTGCTCGATTTCTTGTTTCTCTCTTTGTTATGTCTTTGTGGCATATCATTCTTTTGCAATCTTTGGGCCTCAATATAGTTTTTCTTCCTCCAAGTATTTACCATTGGATATGTGTATTGCATTCCACTCTTTTTGAGAGATATAAAATTTATGGAGGAACACTCTTTATATTGGCCTTCTAAGCTTTTCACCCATTTTGGCAATCGATGCCAATGGGGGAGGAGTTTCAGAGAGTTTTATGGAGAAGTCTTCAAAGTTTTCTCCTTGCTTTGGTTTTGGTTCCTAAGTATTTGTATCCCATTCTCATGCATCATTGGTTGTTGCATTGCATGGTGATGCATAACTCCTTGTATAAACTCTCTTGAAAGTGATTATCATCAATTACCAAAATGGGGGAGATTGAAAGAACATGCGGTGCCCCCATGTTTGGTTTTGGTAATTGATGACAATCTCTATGGACTAATGGTTGCCTTGAGTTATATTTGAAGGTTTTGTCCATAGGCTTTTCTTGAAGTCCATGTGTTGGTTTCAAGGAGTTTATGAGTTGACCAAGGTGCTATTAAGGAATTATCCAAAGATTGGTCATGTGAGTGTTGAGCTTATTGCAAGCATGTCTTGAAGAAAAAGATTGTGTGATCATTCATGTTTACCTTCAAGACATCATCCAAATGAAGAGAGTTGGAGAGATTCAAGGTTGATCAATACTAAGTCAAGAGTGAATCAAGTTGATCAACTCACAAAGCGTAGAAGATGTATCGAGAGGGATCAAGTGATCCCATGGTATGGTAAGCATTGTCAATTATGCTCTGTGTACTAACCCATGGTCTTCGTGAGAGTTCTTTGTGGGGTTAGGATGCGGTGTGCAAGTTCAAGTGATGCATCATGAAGAGATCAAGTGCTTGAAGCTTGCCGCCCATTGTGGTGACAATGGACTTGTGAAGATGAGCCGAAGAGTGGCTCACCCATAGTGGACTATGGGGGAGCAATCATCTAGTCTTCATCAAGCCAACACAATCAAGAAAGGTGGTCCAACTTGAGGGAGTCAAGATCGTCATCATCTAGCTCAAGTGGACCATGTGCAAGGCAAAGGTTTTCCCTTGATAGGTTTTCTATTTTACCGGTCTCATGGTGGTAGTTGGGAGACCGGGTTATAGGATCGTTTGCCGTACTATCAAGGGGGGCTCTCGAGTTGGTAGCTTGATCGTATCGTTAGTAGAGAGCTCAAACCATTGAATCCTTGCATCATGTTTCTTGGTTCTTGTTTGGTTCTCTTTGTGAGTCTTAGAGATTATGGTCATCTTGATGACAAGCTTGAGTTCATCGAAAACGGAGTTCGCATGCATCTTCTATGATGTTTTCGGTGTTGTAGGTTTTACCGGTCTTATCCGAGGAAGGGTTCTCACTATTTTCTTATGGGCCTTTTCTAATTTGCTTCTTATTGATATTTCTTTCAAGATTGTGTTAGCCCTTGTCGCTAGCTTTCCAACAAACTTGGTTTCATCGAATTCGGAGTCCGTTTGCAAAAGTTGTGGCAGTTTTGGTGTTCTGAAAAGGCTGCAACGGTACCACCGCAAATTGGAGCGGATGTAATTTTTTACTACCGCTCCAGAGCGGTACTACCGCGGCTCCTATAGCAGTAGTACCGCTCCGGACCAAAAACTCGTCCCAAGTCCTGCGGTGGTAGGCCCGGATGTAATTTTTTAGTGCCGCTCGCAAGCAGTAGTACCGCTACCCTTAGCAGTAGTACCGCTACCCCTAGCGGTAGTACCGTGAGGTCAAGCGGTGCTACCGCTCCGACGGTTCTTCTGGCCTTTTTGCCTCCTCACTGTTGTGTTTCAAAGGGGTACTACCGCTCTAGCGGTAGTACCGCTTTGTGCGGGCTGTGAGCATAACGGTTGGATTTTTTCCCACCTATAAAAGGGGGTCTTCTTCCCCAATGAACCTTATCTTTTGAGCTCATGTTCTTCCCCCATTGTTGACCTTCTTCGAGCTTGCTAACTCTCAATCCCTCCATGGATTCCTGCTAGTTTTTTAGGGGAAAGAGAGAGGAGATCTAGATCCACATTTCCACCAATCACTTTCTCCTCTATGTGAGGGGAACCCCTTGGATCCAGATCTTGGAGTTCTTGGTGTTCTCTTTCTTGTTCTTCCTTTCATTTTCCTCCCTAGCATTAGTTGCTTCGGTGGGATTTGAGAGAGAAGGACTTGGGCACTCCGTGTTCCCTTGCCATTGCATTTGGTGAATCGGTTTTGAGTTCTCCACGGTGATACGTGGAAGTTACAAGTTGAGAAGCTTATTACTCTTGGGTGCTTGGCACCCTTGAGCTTGTTCCTCTTGGGTGCTTGGGCCCCCTAGACGGTTGGTGATGTTCGGAGCTCAATCATTGTGGTTTAAAGATCAGGGCAAGCGTCGGGGTCTCTAATTAGGTTGTGGAGATTGCCCCGAGCAATTTGACGGGTACCGGTGACCGCCCCCAAGGGTTGCCAAAGTGTACGGGTTCGGTGACCGCCCCCAAGGGTTGCCATTTGTACGGGTTCGGTTACCACCCTCAAGTGTCCCTTAGTGGAATCACGGATCTTGCATTGTGCGAGGGAGTGAGGAGATTACGGTGGCCCTAGTGGCTTCTTGGAGAGCATTGTGCCTCCACACCGCTCCAAACGGAGATTAGCATCCGCAAGGGTGTGAACTTTGGGATACATCATCGTCTTCGCGTGCCTCGGTCATCTCTTACCCGAGCCCTTTACTTATGCACTTTACTTTGTGATAGCCATATTGTTTCTTGTCGTATATCTTGCTATCACTTAGTTGTTTATCTTGCTTAGTATAAGTTGTTGGTGCACATAGGTGAGCCTAGTTGTTATAGGTTTTGTGCTTGACAAATTAACCGCTAGGTTTATTCCGCATTTGTTCAAGCCTAAACCGTAATTATTTTAGAGTGCCTATTCACCCCCCCTCTAGGAGACATCCATGATCTTTCACTCTCCGAGTTTTGTCCGGATTCACTTGAGCATGGGATTCTACCTCAAAGAGATGCATTGTGCATTCTTAGGTACTTCGGAGATCATCACGAGGAAGCATGGAGGGATCACCAAGTCCACCCGAAGATTCAAGCACGCACGAAGTCTCTCGGGAAGGATAAGAAGGAAGGGGAAGGAACGATAAGCTCGAAGGAGAGGAGTACGGACGAGCAGCCAAGGGGAGGGCCGGCCCCCCTGGACACCCTAGGTGCCCGGCCCCCACCTGGGCTTCGCCCTCCGCCGCTCCGGGTGCCCGGCCACAGCTGGGCCTCGCTCCAGCCCCCCCCTCCCGGGTGCCCGGCCTCTTGGGCTCGGATGATGCGGAGCATCCCTCGACCATTACCATGGATGTCACACCACCACGGCTAGAATGGAGAGGACCTATGACGAGGGCTCATGCACGCGCCATCGAAAGCGAGGTCACTTCTTTCCTATTCGAGTCTCATTTGGATTCGTGTGAGAATTGGATTCTACCTTCAGAGAAAACATTGTTCATTCTTAGGTACCAAGAAGATGATCGTGAGAAGAAGGGAACGAAGACTCGAGCGACCACGAAGCAAGGGAAAGGAGAGGAGAAGGAGAAGAAGGAAGGGCCATAGCCCCTCGACACCCCGGGTGCCCAGCCACAGCCTGGGCGGCGCCCCAGCTGACCCCGGGTGCCCGACCCTAAGGTCCCGGGTGCCCGGCCCCTTTAGTCGGCTGCGGGCTGGCTCCCTGACCGCCCAGGGTGCCCGGTCCCCTCAGCCTCGGCCTCCTGTACACCCCAGGTGCCCGGGCCTCACCCCCCTGGGTGCCCGGCTCACCTTCCCCAGGCACCCCGGGTGCCCGGACCCCATGACTCCGGGTGCCCAACCCTCTCCACTGTGGCTACGCGTTTTTAGGGATATTTTGGTCCTTTGTACCCTTCTTTCCCCCAGTTTTGTCCCTAGACTATATATACTCTTGCCCTAGCTCATTTGGGAGGAGAGAAAAGTATTAGATAAAACATTGTGAGCTTTGCTCCTTGTATCCCCTCCTCTTGGAGATCAAGACCCCTCTTGGGAAGAATCCTTATGGATTACAAGACCTCCCAATGGAGTAGATCATCATCAAGACCTCACCTCCTCTAGGAATGGGAAGAACTTTACCTTGTGATTGTTTCCTTGGATTGATCTTGTAATCTTGTGGATCTCATGTATGCTACTCAAGTGGATGTGATATTTGGGTTTGTTTGAGTGATTTGTGCCTTGTGTTCTTGAGTGTTGTTCCTCTTTTCCCCATCCAAGTGTGAAAAGATCCCCTCTAGGGTTTCATCCTTGTGTTCTTGGATTTGTTTGTTCTTTTTGCATGTGTACCACTCCGGAGACACCTTGGAGTACTTGGATTGAGCCATGTCTTCCACTTCGTCAAACTACAAGTCCGTCGGCGACAACCGTTTCCATGGTGATGAGGTTTTCGATCCGAGGACGGATCTCTCCCAAGGGGGGGGGGGGAAGATGATGCGGAGCATCCCTCGACCATCACCGTGGATGTCACACCACCACCACAAGTACAGAGAGGACCTAATGACGAGAGCTCGCGCACGCGCCATCAAAAGTGAGGTCACTTCTTTCCTATTCGAGTCTTGTTTGGATTCGTGTGAGAATTGGATTCTACCTTCAATGGAAACATTGTTCATTCTTAGGTACCAAGAAGATGATCGTGAGACGAAGGTAACGGAGACTCGAGCGACCATGAAGCAAGGGAAAGGAGAGGAGAAGGAGAAGAAGGAAGGGCCACAGCCCCTGGACACCCCGGGTGCCTGGCCTCTTCGGCCCTGGGTGCCCGGCCACAGCCTGGGCAGCACCCCAGCCGGCCCCGATTGCCCGGCCCCAAGGTCCCGGGTGCCCGACCCCTTTAGCCGGCCGCGGGCCGGCTCCCTGACCGCCCCGGTGCCCGACCAAATGGCCCCAGGTGCTCGGTCCCCTCAGCCCTGGCCTCCTGTACAGCCCGGGTGCCCAGGCCTTACCCCCCACGAGTGCCCGGCCCACCCCGGGTGCCCGGACCCCGTGACTCTGGGTGCCCGGCCCTCTCCGTCGTGGCTACGCGTTTTTAGGGATATTTTGGTCCTTTGTACCTCTCTTTCCCCAAGTTTCGTCCCTAGACTATATATACTCTTGCCCTAGCTCATTTTGGAGGAGAGCAAAGTATTAGATAAAACATTGTGAGCTTTGCTCCTTGTATCCCCTCCTCTTGGAGATCAAGACCCCTCTTGGGAAGAATCCTTGTGGATTACAAGACCTCCCAAGGGAGTAGATCATCATCAATATCTCACCTCCTCTAGGAGTGGGAAGAACTTTACCTTGTGCTTGTTTCCTTGGATTGATCTTGTAATCTTGTGGATCTCATGTATGCTACTCTAGAGGATGTGATATTTGGGTTTGCTTGAGTGATTTGTGCCTTGTGTTCTTGAGTGTTCTTCCTCTTTTCCCCCTCCAAGTGTGAAAATATCCCCTCTAGGGTTTCACCCTACAACAACCATCCTCGACAGAGATCACAGTGTGGAAAAGGTCCTTCGAGATGGTAGTGTAGAACCAACGGATGAGAGTGGCGTCGATGGTCATCCACTCCTCATCGTCCTCCATAAACCGGGAATCCACAGAGCCATCAACGTGATCCCGGAGATTGTACTCACGGAACACAAGGGAGAAGTACGTCTTCCAGGCATAGTAGGTGGAGGTGAGATGATCGAGGACAACGGGAACCCGACCGAGGATGTTGAGATTGCGGATGAGCACGGGGTCGGGGCCGGCGAACGGGTTGGTGCGGTTGGTGCGGGTGGTGGCGGAGGATCCGAGGGATGCCATGGGTGCGGGAGGGGAGGTGGTGCGGCGCGGCTTGGGAGAGGCGGCGCGATTTAGGGTTAGGGGAGAGGGGTGCGAAAGAGGGTAGGGGAGGCGGCAGATGGACACAGGCTGCAGCACAGTGGCGTGGGAGACGCGGCGGCAGCGGCGACGGGGTGTGACAGCGGCGGCGTGGTGCGGCGGAGGTGATAGAGATCGCGGCGGCAGCGGCAGGGAGTAGGGTTTAGGATCGTAGGTATGATACCATGTTGGAAAAGAAAGTTTTGGCAATGCAACTCGATGTATTGATCGGTGCATAACGCACGTATATATGGGAGTACAAAGTGGGCCTCGACCTCAACTATACAATAACTAGGAGGTGGAACAACATATACAATATACATGCACAACCATATATTCAACAGAGCGCAAAGGTGAACGCCGCTAGTTAGGGGTTTCTCTACTAGTGAAAGGACAGTGGATACACCAACCATCATAAGATGTTTATCATGTTTGCTAAATCTGTTAAGCCAAATGTTTAACAAGTCATTCATATTATCAAGAAGATGAAGGCACATTTCAGAATATTCCATGACATTTTCTAGAAATTGAGCATTGCATAAACAGATGATTAATTTATTCATCTCTACAACAAAAGGGACAAGCTTTATTTACTAACCATCCTCTTCTAATCAAGTTATCATTGGCCTAAACAGTGTTTCTAAGAACTAACCACATAAAAAGTTGATTCTAGAAGACATTTCAACTTTCCACAAAAAATTGTTTGAGAAGTTAAGCCCATTTTCACTCAAATCCTACAGTAGGAGTTCACAAAACATATCTCATCCATAACTCAACATTAGAACATGCTTGTTTGATGTTTGTCTACAATTCGAGTGACTCCCCCCCCCCCCCCACACACACCCACACCACTGATACGTCTCCAACGTATCTATAATTTTTGATTGTTCCATGCTATTATATTACCCGTTTTGGATGTTTATGGGCTTTACTTTACACTTCTATATCATTTTTGGGACTAACCTACTAACCGGAGGCCCAACCCGAATTGCTGTTTTTTTTTGCCTATTTCAGTGTTTCGAAGGAAAGGAATATCAAACGGAGTCCAAACGGAATGAAACCTTCGGGAGCGATCTTTTTGGAACAAACGCAATCTAGGAGACTTGGAGTGGACGTCAAGAAGTAACTGAGGCGGCCACGAGGGTGCCCGGCGCGCCCTAGGGGGGCAGGCACGTCCCCCACCCTCGTGGGCCCCTCGTGGCTCCCCTGACCTACCTCCTTGGCCTATATATATATCCACATACCCCGAAAACATCCAAGAGCACCACGAAAAACTATTTCCACCGCCGCAACCTTCTGCATCCGCGAGATCCCATCTTGGAGCCTTCGCCGGCACTCCGCCGGAGGGGGAATCGACCATGGAGGGCCTCTACATCATCTCCAAGGCCTCTCCGATGAGTTGTGAGTAGTTTACAACAGACCTTGGGGTCCATAGTTATTAGCTAGATGGCTTCTTCTCTCTCTTTGAATCTCAATACAAAGTTATCCTCGATCTTCTTGGAGATCTATTCGATATAACTCTTTTTGCGGTGTGTTTGTCAAGATCTGATGAATTGTGGGTTTATGATCAAGTTTATCTATGAGAAATATTTGAATCTCCTCTGAATTCTTTTATGTATGATTGGTTATCTTTGCAAGTCTCTTCGAATTATCAGTTTGGTTTGTCCTACTAGATTGATCTTTCTTGCAATGGGAGAAGTGCTTAGCTTTGGGTTCAATCTTGCGGTGTCCTTTCCCAGTGACAGCAAGGGCAACAAGGCATGTATTGTATTGTTGCCATCGAGGATAAAAAGATGGGGGTTATATCATATTGCATGAGTTTATCCCTCTACATCATGTCATCTTTCTTAATGCGTTACTCTGTTCTTCATGAACTTAATACTCTAGATGCAGGCAGGAGTCGGTCGATGTGTGGAGTAATAGTAGTAGATGCAGGCAGTAGTCGTTCTACTTGTCACGGATGGATGAACTTATGAAATTGTTTGCTACTAAGAGTGCTCCTATTGATCCTAATGATATGCCTTTGTCTACTTTGATTGAGAATAATAATGAATCTATGGATGTGAATTTTGTTGGTAGGAATAATTTTGGTAACAACGCGTATAGAGGAAACTTTAATCCTAGGCCGTTTCCTAGTAATTCCTCTAATAATTATGGTAACTCCTACAACAATTCTTATGGAAATTTTAACAAGATGCCCTCTGATTTTGAGAATAGTGTTAAATAATTTATGATCTCTCAAAAGAATTTCAATGCTTCGCTTGAAGAAAAATTGCTTAAAGTTGATGAATTGGCTAGGAACGTGGATAGAATTTCTCTTGATGTTGATTATTTGAAACTTAGATCTATTCAACCTAAGAATGGTATCAATGAATCTCTCAAAGCCATGAGAATTTCCATTGATGAGTGCAAAGAAAGAACCGCTAGGATGCGTGCTAAGAAAGATTGCTTTATAAAAGCGTGTTCTTCTAGTTTCCATGAAAATAATGATGAAGATCTAAAAGTTGTTGATGTGTCCCCATTAAATCTTTGTTTTGCAATATGAATCTTGATAATGATGGGACTGGAGATGAGTCAACTTTAGTTAAAAGGCGTCCCAATGATTCGGAGTTTTTAGATCTTGATGCTAAATTTGGTAAAAGTGGGATTGGAGAGGTCAAAACTTTACATAGCATTGAACCCATGATAACCCACAAGTGTAGGGGATCGCAATAGCTTTCGGGGGTAAAGTATTCAACCCAAATTTATTGATTCGACACAAGGGGAGCCAAAGAATATTCTTGAGTATTAGCAGTTGAGTTGTCAATTCAACCACACCTGGATAACTTAGTATCTGCAGCAAAGTATTTAGTAGCAAAGTAGTATGATAATAAAAGTAACGGTAGCAAAAGTAAAGATAAATGTTTTTGGGTTTATGTAGTAGTTGTAACAGTAGCAACAGAAAAGTAAATAAGCGAAGAACAATATAAGAAAAGCTCGTAGGCAATGGATCAATGATGGATAATTATGCCGGATGCGATTCCTCATGTAATAGTTATAACATAGGGTGACACAGAACTAGCTCCAATTCATCAATGTAATGTAGGCATGTATTCCATAAATAGTCATACGTGCTTATGGAAAAGAACTTGCATCACATCTTTTGTCCTACCCTCCCGTGGCAGCGGGGTCCTAGCGGAAACTAAGGGATATTAAGGCCTCCTTTTAATAGAGAACCGGAACAAAGCATTAGCACATAGTGAATACATGAACTCCTCAAACTACGGTCATCACCGAGAAGTATCCCGATTATTGTCACTTCGGGGTTGTCGGATCATAACACATAATAGGTGACTATAGACTTGCAAGATAGGATCAAGAACACACATATATTCATGAAAACATAATAGGTTCAGATATGAAATCATGGCACTCGGGCCCTAGTGACAAGCATTAAGCATAGCAAAGTCATAGCAACATCAATCTCAGAACATAGTGGATACTAGGGATCAAACCCTAACAAAACTAACTTGATTACATGGTAAATCTCATCCAACCCATCACCGTCCAGCAAGCCTACGATGGAATTACTCACGCACGGTGGTGAGCATCATGAAATTGGTGATGGAGGATGGTTGATGATGACGACGGCGACGAATCCCCCTCTCCGGAGCCCCGAACAGACTCCAGATCAGCCCTCCCGAGAGAGATTAGGGCTTGGCGGCGGCTCTGTGTCGTAAAATGCGATGAAACTTTCTCTCTGATTTTTTTCTCCCCGAACATGAATATATGGAGTTGGAGTTGAGGTCGGTGGAGGTCCAGGGGGCCCACGAGATAGGGGGCGCGCCCTACAGGGGAGGGCGCCCCCTGTCTCGTGGACAGGCCCTGGGCCCCCTGGTGTATTTCTTTCTCCCAGAAATTCTTATTAATTCCAAAAAGTGCCTCCGTGGATTTTCAGGACATTCCGAGAACTTTTCTTTTCTACACATAAAACAACATCATGGCAGTTCTGCTGAAAACAGCGCCAGTCCGGGTTAGTTTCATTCAAATCATGCAAATTAGAGTCCAAAACAAGGGCAAAAGTGTTTGGAAAAGTAGATACGTTGGAGACGTATCAACCCACTATTATGGATTTCAAGGAATTTAATTATGATAATTGTTCTTTAATAGATTGTATTTACTTGTTGCAATCCGTGTTGAATTCTCCTCATGCTTATAGTCAAAATAAAGCTTTTACCAAACATATCGTTGATGCTTTGATGCAATCTTATGATGAAAAACTTGAATTGGAAGTTTCTATCCCTAGAAAACTTTATGATGAGTGGGAACCTACTATTAAAATTAAAATTAAAGATCATGAATGCTATGCTTTTTGTGATTTGGGTGCTAGTGTTTCCACGATTCCAAAAACTTTATGTGATGTGCTAGGTTTCCGTGAATTTGATGATTGCTCTTTAAACTTGCACCTTGCGGATTCCACTATTAAGAAACCTATGGGAAGTATTAATGATGTTCTTATTGTTGCAAATAGGAATTATGTGCCCGTAGATTTCATTGTTCTTGATATAGATTGCAATCTTTCATGTCCTATTATTCTTGGTAGACCTTTCCTTAGAACGATTGGTGCAATTATTGATATGAAGGAAGGGAATATTAGATTCCAATTTACATTAAGGAAAGGCATGGAACACTTCCCTAGAAAGAAAGTCAAATTACCTTATGAATCCATTATGCAAGCCACTTATGAATTGAATAGCAAAGATGGCAATACGTAGATCTATCCTCGTTTTTATGCCTAGCTAGGGGCGTTAAACGATAGCGCTTGTTGGGAGGCAACCCAATTTTATTTTTGTTTCTTGATTTTTGCTTCTGTTTAGCAATAAATATTTCATTTAGCTTCTGTTTAGATGTGGTTTTATGTTTAATTTAGTGTTTGTGCCAAGTAGAACCTTTGGGAAGACTTGGGTGAAGTCTTTATGATCTTGCTGTAAGAAATAGAAACTTTAGTGCCCACGAGATTAGCTACAACATTTTACTGGGGAGTGGTATTTAGTTGATTCTTTTTGCAGATGATTAATAGACAAATTCCTCATGTCCACCAATTTAGTTTCGGTTTTTTGGAGTTCCAAAAGTATTTTAAACTTACAGATTGCTATAGACTGTTCTGTTTTTGACAGATTCTGTTTTTCGTGTGTTGTTTGTTTATTTTGATGAATCTATGGCTAGTATCGGGGGGTATGAACCATAGAGAAGTTGGAATACACTAGGTTTAACACCAATATAAATAAAGAATGAGTTCATTATAGTACCTTATGTGGTGGTTTTTCTTTCTTGCACTAACGGAGCTCATGAGATTTCTTGTTGAGTTTTGTGTTGTGAAGTTTTCAAGTTTTGGGTAAAGATTTGATGGACTATGGAATAAGGAGTGGAAAGAGCCTAAGCTTGGGGATGCCCATGGAACCCCAAGATAATTCAAGGACAACCAAAAGCCTAAGCTTGGGGTTGCCCCGGAAGGCATCTCCTCTTTCGTCTTCGTCCATCGGTAACTTTACTTGGAGCTATATTTTTATTCACCACATGATATGTGTTTTATTTGGAGCGTCTTGTATGATATGAGTCTTTGCTTTCTAGTTTACCACAATCGTCCTTTCTGTACACACCTTTTGGTAGAAACACACATGAATCAGAATTTATTAGAATACTCTATGTGCTTCACTTATATCTTTTGAGCTAGATAGTTTTGCTCTAGTGCTTCACTTATACTTTTTAGAGCACGGAGGTGGTTTTATTTTGTAGAAATTATTGATCTCTCATGCTTCACTTATATTATTTTGAGAGTCTTTTAGAACAGCATGGTATTTGCTATGGTTACAATTTTGTTCCTAATATGATGGGCATCCAAGTTGGGTATTGTCGTGGGAAACGAGCACCTATGGGGCAGGGCCCCTTTTTGGTCCGGCAGGGAGCGGAGGGCGCACGAAGAGCAGATCGAGGCGAAGCACGCGAGGGATTTTACCCAGCTTCGGAGCTCTCCGGAGAGATAAAACTCCTACTGCTGCTTTTTGTTTCTATTCTGTTCTTACTCGAGAGCGTGGGTGTGTTGTAGTTTCGAATGAGTCGAACCCTTTCTACGTGCGCATGTGCCTCCTTTTATAGGCTAAAGGGGTCACCTACAGGTGGCAACGCAGAGAGGGGTAAAAAAGTAAAAAGAGTGGTTGGCACAACCGCTATCAATAGTGCCCCCTACCTAACTCTGACGGCAGGGGACAAGGGCATTTAATGCCCGTTCGGTCGCCCAAACAGTGCAGGAAATGACCGTTAGGGGCGCCACCGATCGCCACAATGGCCTTCTCGTCATCTCCGCTTGCCACCTCGCACCACTTGGCTACACAGCTACTCGCCACGTGCACCAGGAACGATCCTGCGGCGACACATCGTCGGATGCGCTGGAGCGTGGGCGCAGAGTGGTGGCTTCGCCGCGGCAAGCGCCTTGCCGCGGTCGCTGTCTTGTCGCACCCGCAAGCTTGTCGCTCGCCGGGTCTTGCCGGGACGCGCGGTGCGTCGCGGCAAGTCTCTCGAAATGCCTTGGTTAGCCTTCCCGGCAAGCTCCTCTTGCCGGGGTCTTGTCCTTCCCGGCAAGCTCCTCTTGCCGGGGCCTTGTCTTCACAGTTAAACACTTTGTTCTTGAATGGCGGTAATAGGAATAGCGAAGGATCTTGGCGGACGCCCGGCAAGCCTTGCCGCGGGACGCTGCGACTGCCCGTGCACAAGTTCGGGATACTAAGGTACCCCTACTTTAGTACACCGACAGGAACCCCCGGGCCTGGGCCATACACGGTGCCGAGCGCTGTTGGGCCAGGCCCAAAACAGGGCACGGGCACGCGCGGCCTGGGTCCATACCAAATCTAACTCCGTATCCACCGCGCCCTCCCGTAACGGCACGCGTCAAACGCGGCGTCGTGGGAGAGATCATGGGCAATTCTTAAATCAAGAAAGGTGTAACGTTCGCCTCTCCCCTTTATAAGTAGAGGAAACAGGGGCCGTTCCCCCACTTTTGCCACTTGCAGTTTCTTCCTCAGAAAGCTCCGCCGCTCCCCTCCGCTTCCCAAGCCGAAAGAGAGCAGCGCTCCGCCGCCCGTCGTCGCCGTCGCCCCCAACGCTTCCGCGCTCCCCCGCCGCTTCCGCCATGGCTCCGAAGACCGACAAGAGCACGAAGTCGGCCGAGGCGTTGCGGCTTGAGGCGCTGCGCAAGGAGCGAGTGCTTTTCCCCCCCGAGCTCACCCCGAAGGCGCTGCGGGAGGAGTTCTACCTCTTCTGGTCGACGGAGACGCGGACGCATCCGCGCACGCCGGTGCTCTCCGCCGAAGCTTCTACTTCGAAGCGGTGCCCAAAAGGGTACCATTTCTTTCCAGTGTTCTTCTACTGCGGGCTCTGCCCACCTTTTTCTGATTTCTTCTGTGATATCATGAATACCAACAGGTTTCATCTCCTTGACTTCACTCCCAACGCCGTTCTGACAATGGCGGTTTTCGCACATCTCTGCGAGAACTTCGTTGGTATCCACCCAAATGTTGCTCTTTTTCGCCACTATTTCATCCCCCGAGCCGAGAAAGGATAGCCCTTAGCTGGCGGGATCGCCTGGATCTCACGAGTCAGCATGAAGGAGGTGTATCTGGAGGGGGAGCTCCGCAGCAAATGGGACGAGTGGAGGGCGGAGTGGTGTTGGATTGTTGACGCCAATCCGCAGCCATTCACCAACTTGCGCCAGACCCGGGTAGTGCGCGGCGGCGACTGGAGCGCTCTGTCGCCGGACGATGCCAAGCTGAAGATTGCCACCACCCGAATCCTGCGGCTCAGACTTGCCGGGCTCACAGTAGGGGCCGTCGGTGCGGATTTCCTTCGCCGTCGCATCGCCCCTCTGCAGGAGAGGAGGAGGCCTGCCTGGCTGTTTGGCGGCCCGACGGATATCATGAGGCTGCGTCCAGGCCTCAACTTCAACTTCACAGTTCTGGAGCTTGACGGGATGCTCAAGGAGCTATTCAAGCACGACGCCAACCATCCAGAGTGGTTCAGGCTGCCGCAGGGCGTCATCCCACTATGCAACAACTCCCAGCTTGATCGCATCCGTGCAATGATGCCGGAGTGCGACTCGCATGGGATTATCCCAACTTGGAAGGAGCCCGCCGACGACGTAGTGCGGTAATTCTTCGACAGCTTGGTGGAGGTAGCAGTCCGTGCCGACGAGCAGAGGCTCCTCACCCGCGACACCACCGACGACAAGATGAGGTACATCACCACCAGGGCCGAAGAGGCGGCAGCAGCCGCCGCCGCGGGTGAGTTTGGCTTCACGTTGGAGGAGGCAGAGGCGGCCGAGGCGGCAAGCCTTGCCGACCGAGAGGACCTTGGCGGGGAGGTCGCTGGCGAGGAGGAGCCCGAAGCCGAGGCAAGCGAGCCTGCCGGGGGCGCAAGTGGCCAACCATCTTCAAGTAGCTTGCCGCAGACGGGGTCCTCAGCGCAGCCCCCAGCTCAAACAAGGAGGCGTCTTCGCAGGGCTGGAGACACAACAGGGCGGCAGACGGGCCAACAGCCGCAGCGCCGCGGGGCACGCTCCACCGCGGCAAGTATCGTTGCCGCGGGAGCATCTCATGCTGCGCCGACAACTGGGGCTGGGTCTTCTCGAGCCACCACATCTGATCCCGCCGCAGCTTCCGGCAAGCGCCCAAGGGAGCCTACTCCTCCGCCTCACCGCGCAGAAAGGGTACCTGATTTCGACCTCTCCGCGCTGAGCTCCGACGAGGAGGAAGAAGAGGAGGAGGAGTAAGACTTTCTCCTTGTTGTACTTGTATTTCTTCGATCTTTGTTGTTTCTTGTCTTGCGTCTGATCTGCTTCCCTCTGAATCCTTGTTCCATTTCAGGACTCTGGCCGAGAGAGCGGCGAAGAGGGCCAAGGTCCCCGTGGTTGTCATCGAGGACGATCCTGTTGTGATGGCAGAGGACACGTCCGAGACTACCTTGACGGACCCGGTACCATCTCCTCGAAGCAGCCCCCAGCACAGCCCCCAGCGTAAGTATTTGTTCACTTCCTATTGTGGGGCATGCCTGGGTGCTCTTTCTTTGCTGATATCTTGATTGCTGACTTGCTTGTGTAGGAGTAGAACAGGCCCATCAGGAGCAACCAGAAGCCGCTCCAGAGGTGCTGTCTGCTTCGACTACGCCGCCAAGGGGTGATTCTTCGACAAGGGAGCGCTCTCCGGCAAGGGAGAGGTCCCCGGCAAGGGATGGAACCAGTGAGCCTTTGGTGGAGGAACCCATGGTCACAGAGCCCAGCACAGGTAACCCTCCTTGTCGAAAACTTTCCCTTGGGTTCTTCTTCTGATCTTCTTTTTGGATATTTGCTTGACTTTTTCTTCCTCTTCCTATCTTCAGATCCCCCTCCCACCGACCCGATGGAGACTGAGGCCATCGGTGAGGAGGACGCACGCGGCAACACTAAAGGTGCCGCCGCCGCCGAGGAAGAGGCCGATGCTGACAATCTCGCCAGCAAAGAGGCCGCCAAGGCTGCTGGTGCAGGAGCTGGCGAGGGGCCCGGCGATCGTACTGATGACCCGGAGGGCGCAGGAGCGCAAGGCGCTACACCGACCGCCGACCCCTCTGCCGCTGACGCAGCACCGGGCTCCGAGGAGCCCCAGCCCGGCGCCTACTTGAAGGCCGGCGAGGGTGTCTTCATCCATCTTCCCTGGGCGTCGAGCTCCAGGGCGCCGATCGAGGGAGAGTCTTTTGACGGAGAGGTGCTCGCCTCCGCCGGGCTGTCAGTGGTTGACGCACCAAGCAGCAGCAACGGCGAGTCCGAGGAGGGGCAACTGCTCCGGAAGCTGGTGTCGCTCTACCGCGCCCGGCAGGCGAAGCTGGAGTCCCGGGAAGCGCTTGTCGCACGGGCGGGAGTTGACATAGAGAAGCATGCGGAGGAGCTCCAGAGCCGAAACCAAGAGGCCCTCCGCTCCATTGCGGAGGAGAGGGCGCAACTTGTCGAGGCGCGGAAGGCCTTTATCCTTGAGAAGGCAGAGGCTGAGGAGCAACAGAGGCTTGCCGCTGAGGAGGTGTCCACCCGGGACGGTGAACTGACGCAGCGGAAAGTCAATCTAGACAGCTACGAGGAGGAGCTCGCCGCACGCGAGCAATCACTTGGCGGGGCGCTCAAGGAGGCGAAGGATGCTGCCGCGGCTGCCGAGGCCGCCAAGAAGGAATTGGAGGTGAAGGTGACGCAGCTGGAGGCTGATCTGAAAGAGAAGAATGAGGAACTTGCCGCACTCCAGCGCGAACGCGAGAAGGATGCCCTTGCTCATGGCGATCTGCAAGTCCAACTCGCCGACAAGGGCAAGGAATTGAACGCCGTCAAGGACTCAAATGCTGACTTGGAGCTGAAGCTGGCCACCTTGACGGAGACGCTAGACGGCGCCAAGAAGAGGGAGGAGGACTTGAAGCAAGAGATCAAGGGCAACGAGGAGCTGCTAACGAGGGCCGCCGAGACTCAAAACACCTTCAAGGCCACAGTGGAGCTCTGGACAGAGGGCCTCGTCAACATTGCCACAACCATCGACGAGGAGCTGGCGGAACTGGACTTGGCGGGCTTCGGGTACTCCTCCGACGAGAATCTCCAGCCCAGCGCCAAGCTTACTCTTTTCTTCAAGGGTGTGGCGACGGCTCTCCAGCAGCTCCGGGAAAGGATCCCAAAGAAGTTGGCTGACGAGTTGCGCGCAATCTGCGCCAAGGTCTTGGAGAAGGTGTTGGTGAAGATACTCTTCCGCAACCCGGGCCTCGACCTCACCCGCGTCCTCAAGAAGCTGCCGGCGGGTGCTGATCTTGAAGAGCTCAAAGCCATTGTCGCACCCATTGTGGACAAGGTGAATGAAGTCGGGAGGATCGATGGAGAGCGCGTGGATTAGGCCACCCTTCTTCTCCCTTCCTTATCGCTGTTATTTAAGTTATGAGAACAATTTAGTCAGTGCCGCAACAAGTTACTTTTGTAATATAACTTTATTCTGGGCAATGCTTGCTATGTTATCTCCTTTACTTGATTCCCTCCCTTGTATGTTTTTACCGTACGCTTTTAGGGAACTTGCCGGCGCAGGCACCCTTGCCGCGAGCGCTGAGTGCGGAACATCAGCAGCCTGCTGACGGTGTTGCCTCCGGCAAGAAACCTTGTCGGGACTAGTCGCAGCGCACTTTCATTGTTGAGCAGACTCAAAACAAAGTAAGGGCGCAACTAGCCACGAGCCGGTTCCTCCGCGCACAGGTTTTCCATACAAAGCACGGACGTTCAAGGAATATAACTTAAGAATTTTAAAACTGATTGTGCTCAAACATTGGTAACTTAGCTTTTCTGTCGTCCGCGTCCCGGCAAGGCTATACTTCTTTGAACGACGCCCAGTCCACATCATTATCTTCTCCTTCCCCCCGGTGAACTTGTGGGCGGAGGAATCTTCTCTTTAAGAGAAAGAAAGAAAAGAAAATAAAGATATGGAGCCTTAAGGCTCGTTATTGCTTACCGGGGGCTAGTGCTGCGCAAGATGTCAGTTTATACATGCAAAAAAGAAAAAGGCATGAAATTTGACAACTTTTGCAGAGCATATGATCTTTATTTATGCACGGGATCTGCACCCGGCTTTGTACAAAGGGTTACATGCAACAGCGGCAAAGCTTGTACATAAGGTGGTTGCCGGGACAGCAGGTTCCGGCATCCGCGCCTTATGGGTAAAACTTACGAAGATGCTCTATGTTCCAGGAGTTGCTCACCGGAAAGCTATCTTCGGTCTCAAGGCGAACAGCGCCAGGCCTAGTGACTCGCTTTACCCGATAAGGGCCTTCCCACTTCGGCGTCAACTTGTTGGAATTCTTGGCGGATTGAACGCGCCGAAGAACAAGGTCGCCTTCCTCGAAGCTTCTGGCATTAACTTTGCGGCTATGGTAGCGACGCAAAGCTTGCTGGTAGCGAGCAGCTCGTATAGCAGCCTGAAGACGATCTTCCTCGAGGAGCAGCGCGTCATCTTGCCGTAGCTGCTCTTGCTCAAGCTCATCATAAGCGAGCACTCGAGGCGATCCGTATACGAGTTCTGTGGGGAGAACTGCCTCTGCTCCGTAGACAAGAGCAAAAGGTGTTTGTCCGGTGGCTCGATTTGGCGTCGTCCTGATCGACCAAAGAACCACCGGCAGCTCCTCAATCCAGTTTCTTCCGCACTTGTGCAGCCTATCGAAAGTCCTAGTCCTGAGCCCGCGCAGCACTTCAGCGTTTGCCCTCTCCGCTTGACCGTTGCTTCTCGGGTGAGCAACAGAAGCAAAGCAGATCTTGGTGCCAAGATCTTGGACGTACTGCATGAAGGTGCGGCTCGTGAATTGAGTGCCATTGTCGGTGATGATCCTGTTAGGGACTCCGAAACGGCAAACAATCGACCTGAAGAACTTGACTGCTGACTGTGCTGTCACCTTCCTCACTGCTTCCACTTCCGGCCACTTTGTGAACTTGTCGATTGCCACGTACAAGTATTCAAAGCCCCCGACAGCTCGGGGAAAGGGGCCGAGGATGTCGAGCCCCCAGACCGAAAATGGCCAGGACAAAGGGATCGTCTGGAGAGGCTGGTTGATGTATCTGCTTGGAGCGGAACTGGCACACTTCACACTTGGTTACTTGTGCAGTTGCATCCTGGAGGGCTGTTGGCCAAAAGAAACCTTGCCGAAGGGCTTTGCCGGCAAGTGCTCTTGCGCCAATGTGATGACCACATATGCCTCCATGTATCTCCGCCAACAGGTCCTGTCCTTCTTCCCGGGAAATGCACTTCAATTTCACTCCGTTGAATCTTCTTCTGTACAGTATGTCATCGACAAACTGGTACATACTTGATTGCCGGGCTACTCTCACTGCTTCTTCTTGCTCTTCGGGAAGTTCTCCTGTTTGAAGGAAATGGACGATCTGCTGTGCCCATGTCGGAGCTTGTGGCTCAACGACGAGGACTAAAGGCGCAAATGCTGCTGTGGGAACATCTGCTTCCACGGCAAGAATCTGTGATTCAGCCGGAGCGTGATGCTCCCCGGCAAGCATGTCGGGACACAACTTGTCGGGAGCGTCTGCTTCAACGAAACAAACCCTCGGGCTTGTCGGAGCAGACTGCTCCTCAGCACTCTTTGTGCTGATCTTGGGGATCTTCTTGGCGGCGGCTTCGGGGAGCTCTGCCGGAAAGTAGTCACCAGAAATTAACTTCCTCTTCTTGCTCTGTCCAGTTGATGGTGTTACAGATGGTTGAGTCAGTTTGAGCACAAAGATCCCTGGTTCCACAGGCAACTTAAGTGCGGCGCATTTTGACAGGCCATCTGCAATGTCATTTTGAGCTCTTGGAACATGTTCCATTTGCAGGCCGTCAAAATGCTCTTCCAACTTCATCACTTCATCAATGTAGGCTTCCATCAACGGACTCTGATAATCTTTGTTCACTTGACGGACGACAAGCTGTGAGTCACCCCTGACAATAGGCTTCTTGATCCCAAGGTCTGCCGTGATCCTGAGTCCGGCAAGCAAGCCTTCATACTCTGCAGTATTGTTTGTTGCTTGCTCCTTGGGAAAGTGCATTTGGATCACGTACTTGAGGTGCTCTCCAGTGGGTGCGACAAGTAACACACCTGCACTGGCGCCTTGCAGCGAGAAGGCACCATCAAAGTACATGATCCATTCTTTGTTTGCTTCCTTGACGGGGATCCTCGTCTCCGGAGTTTCTTCATCGGGTGTTGGTGTCCACTCTGCTATGAATTCTGCCAATGCTCGGCTCTGGATAGTTGAAGTACTTTCAAACTTGAGGCCAAAGCTCGACAGTTCCAGTGCCCACTCGACAATTCTGCCTGTTGCCTCTGGATTCTGCAATATCCTCTTCAACGGAAAGCGAGTGACAACTGTGATCTCATGTGCCTGAAAATAATGGCGCAGCTTTCTCGAGGCCATGAGAAGGCCGAAAAGCAGCTTCTGCACACCAAAGTACCTTGATCTAGCCCCCTGCAGAAGGGAACTGACAAAATAAACTGGGCGCTGCACCATCTTCTTCTGTTTCTCTTCTTGTGGCTGCGCAGATCCATCCTCGCGGGACCAGAACTTGTCAGGGAAGCCCCCTGCTTGTCGCTGGACTCGCTTGCCACGGTCGCTGGCTCATCATCCGCCTCCCTCTCCGCTACTAACGCAGCACTAACCACTTGATTGGTTGCCACTAGATATAGCAGCAACTTCTCTTGTGGCTTAGGTGCGACAAGTATTGGAGTGGAGGATAGGTATCTCTTCAAGTCCTGCAGCGCACCCTCCGCTTTCGGAGTCCATTTCATTGGACCTGCCTTTTTCAAAATTTTGAAAAATGGCAGGGCGCGCTCAGCAGACTTAGAGATGAACCTATTGAGAGCAGCAACACAGCCGGCAAGCCTTCGCACATCCTTGACGTGCTTCGGTGCTTCGATCTGTTCAATGGCCTTGATCTTGTCGGGATTGGCTTCGATCCCCCGCTGAGATACAAAGAATCCGAGAAGCTTGCCGGAAGGAACTCCAAACACGCACTTCTCGGGATTCAACTTGAGATTGATCTTGCGCAGATTTGCAAAAGTCTCGTCTAAATCTTGGATCAAAGTTTCTTTGTCCTTGCTCTTGACCACTATGTCATCCATGTAAGCTTCTACATTTCTGTGCAACTGTGGCTCAAAAGCATGACTGACTACTCTTGCAAACGTTGAACCAGCATTCTTTAGTCCGAAAGGCATCCGTACAAAGCAGTACGTGCCACATGGAGTAATGAATGCGGTCTTCTCTTCATCTTCTTCTGCAATCTGATGATACCCTGAGTATGCGTCAAGAAATGAAAGCAAATCACATCCTGCTGTGGAGTCGACAATCTGGTCAATGCGCGGCAAGGGAAATGGATCCTTGGGACAAGCTTTATTAACATCAGTGAAGTCAATACAAAGCCTCCACTTCCCGTTCGCCTTGCGCACGACTACAGGATTGGCTAACCATGTTGGATGGAGTACTCCTCGGACAAGGCCTGCTGCTTCCAACTTCTTGATTTCCTCTGCAATGAACTCTTGGCGTTCCACTGCTTATTTCCTGACTCTCTGCTTGACGGGCCGCGCGTGAGGACAGACGGCAAGGTGGTGCTCAATTACTTTCCTGGGAACACCGGGGATGTCAGATGGTTGCCATGCAAACACATCGACATTTGCCCGCAGGAAAGCAACGAGCGCGCTTTCCTATTTAGGGTCAAGCGTGGCACTGATGGTGAAGGTACCACCAGTGCCGTCCTCCTTGGCGGCCACTTTCTTGGTTTCTTGTGAAGCTGTCTTTGCCTTCTTGCACTTGCCGGTGGAGCTCGATGGTGCGTCCTCGACGATAGCGCAGCACTCCGAAGAGGTGCGCTTGCCGGAGTGGGCATCAAAGCTACTCTTGCCGGACTTGGAAGAGGTGCGCTTGCCGGAGTGGGCATCAGAGCTACTCTTGCCGGACTTGGTCTTCTTCTTCCCCCCGGGAGCTTCAGCGGCAAGTGGTTTGCGTTCTGCTGCGGCTGCTGCTTCCCGGTAGATCTTGTTGGTACAGATAAGTGCATCTTTCTTGTCGCCAGGGATAGAAATAACACTTATCGGACCAGGCATCTTGAGCACGTTATAGGCGTAGTGAGAGGCTGCCATGAACTTGGCGAGCGCTGGACGGCCAAGAATCCCATTGTAGGGCAATGGGAAATCAGCAACGTCAAAGGTGACCTTCTCTGTTCTAAAGTTCAGCTCGCTGCCGAATGTCACTGGCAGTGTAATCTTCCCCTTCGGCTTGCTCCTTCCCGGATTTATTCCTTGAAAGGTACCAGTCTCTTCGAGCTCGCTGTCGGGGATCTGGAGCTTCTTGAGCACCGCGGAAGAGATCAGATTCAAGCCGGTCCCGCCGTCAACCAGCATCTTTGTGACCTTGAGGTTGCGGATGGTTGGCGAAACCAACATCGGCAAGCACCCGACCGCAGTTATGCGGTCAGGGTGATCCTCAACATCAAAGATGATGGGCGTGCTGGACCACTTCAGGGGCTTGCGCGACTCAACAGACGGTTCTACTGTGCTTACTTCCTGCACCCACTGTTTGAGCTGGCGGTGCGAAGTATGCAGAGAGGCACCGCCATCGACGCACAAAACCTCCGTCTCTTTCTGAAACTCCTGCTCATCGGCCTCATCCTCATCCATCTCTTCGTCTTCGTCCTCGTCTTCATCCTTGTCGCGGCCGCGGGGGGGGGGGGGGGCATGTCTCCTTGCCGCTGCTTAGCCTTGCCGCGGCGCCCTCCCCGGGCGGGACGCTTCTTGCCAGATCCTCCACCACCTTCTTGGGCCTTCTCCTTGTCACGCCGCTTGTATTCAGCTTTCTGCAGCTCAACAAGCTGCTCAACTTTTTTGCAGGCCTGGAGATCATGGCCCTTGGTGCGGTGGATCTTGCAGTACTGCTTGCCGGAGCCGTCCTGCTTGTCGGCGGCCACCACAGCCTCGCCAGAGTCGCCAGCTTTGGCCTTCTCGGCGCCACCTCCGTTGCCGGACTGCTCGACAACTAGCACATCCTTAGCTTTTCTCTTTCTGTTATTCCGCCTCCGGTTCTTCTTTGTCGGGGCGACATCCTCACTGTCAGATCCTTCTGCTCCTGCGTTCTCTCCGGAGAGTTTCCTCCCCTCCTCAGCACGTGCACACTTGTCGGCCAGAGCATATAGCTCGCTGACATCTCTGATTTTGCACATCGCCATCTCCTCCCTCATCCTGCAATTACGCACGTTTTGATGGAACGCGCTAATAACCGCGGTAGGGTGGACGTCTGGGATGTTGCGCTGGACCTGTTTGAATCTTTGTATGAACTTGCGCAGGGGTTCTCCTTCCTTCTGGGCGAGTAGATGAAGATCGCTTTCCTGGCTATGGGGCTTGTGGCCGCCTGTGAAGGCACCGACAAACTGATGGCACAGATCCACCCATGAGGAGATGGAGTTGTCTGGCAAGTGCATGAGCCAAGATCTGACGTTGGGCTTGAGCACCAGCGGGAAGTAGTTGGCGAGGATCTTCTCGTCACGCCCCCCGGCAGCCTGCACCGCGATGGTGTAGATGCTGAGGAACTCCGACGGATGTATCCTGCCATCGTACTTCTTGGGTACGTCTGGCTTGAAGTTCTTGGTGCTGGGCCACTGGACCTGCCGCAGCTCACGAGTGAACGCAGGGCAACCTACCGCGTACGGCAAGTCGCCTGGTTCCCCTGGCGCATGCATATCGATAGTAGGCCCAGCGCGCTGGTCTGACTGACATCGCGCTTCTCTTCGACGCTCGATGCGGGTACGAGCGTCTTCTTGTGGTCGTTCTTGGAGAACTTGGCGTTGATCACGGCGAGCTCGCGGGTCCGACGACGCGGTGGAGTCGGTGTCGACGTTAGCCCGGCGAGTCGGTGACCTTGGCCTTCGGGGCGGGGAGTGCACGGTGGTGGCACCCCCACCAATCTTGTCGCCACCGGCTTGCGCCTGGGCGTCTTGCCGCGGCTTCGACGAGCTTGGTTGCTGGGGCTTGTCGCCGTTGGCAAAGCCGATAAGGCTCTGGATGGTGATCCTCCAGTCGTCGATCTTGTCCGGCGCTGGAGGGTAGTCTAGTAGCAGTTGGGCTCGAGCCAACGCTTCTTCTGGGGTTTTCGGCGGCGGGGGCGAACGACGCGAGGAGCGGGATATGCTCAAACTTCTAACAGTGTTAGAAGGAGCAACATCTCGTCCAGGCGACCGTGCCGCGCTCGCGCCAACGTGTTGGCGTGCATGTTGGCCTTGAGCGTCCCCGATCCGCCGGCTTGGCCTTGCTCCAACGCGAGCACGGTGCCAGGAGCACCATGGCATTGTCGATCCCGCGCTTCCTGAGAGGGGCGCGGCGCATGTACGGATGCCGAGGTCTGCGGGGCCTTGTCCTTAGATCTGGTGACGATGTGAGTCCCCCCGTCAGCGCCCGTTCCTCCGCTGGCGTCTACCCCACCGCCCGTTTGCTCCGGCGGCGGTGGGACCGACGTGGATGGAGCGGCCACCTCCGAAGCCTTCTTCTTCGGTGGCATGTCGATGAAGATGATGATGTAGCGCGCGTAGACGCCGGATCAGGTTCGCGCAACCTCGACGCCCCGCTCCCTGGCGCGCCAAAGATGTCGTGGGAAACGAGCACCTATGGGGCAGGGCCCCTTTTCGGTCCGGCAGGGAGCGGAGGGCGCACGAAGAGCAGATCGAGGCGAAGCACGCGAGGGATTTTACCCAGCTTCGGAGCTCTCCGGAGAGATAAAACTCCTACTGCTGCTTTTTGTTTCTATTCTGTTCTTGCTCGAGAGCGTGGGTGTGTTGTAGTTTCGAATGAGTTGAACCCTTTCTACGTGCGCATGGGCCTCCTTTTATAGGCTAAAGGGGTCACCGACAGGTGGCAACACAGAGAGGGGTAAAAAAGTAAAAAGAGGGGTTGGCACAACCGCTATCAACAGTGCCCCCTACCTAACTCTGACGGCAGGGGACAAGGGTATTTAATGCCCGTCCGGTCGCCCAAACAGTGCAGGAAACGACTGTTAGGGGCGCCACCGATCACCACAATGGCCTTCTCGTCATCTCCGCTTGCCACCTCGCACCGCTTGGCTGCACAGCTACTCGCCACGTGCACTAGGAACGATCCTGCAGCGACACGTCGTCGGATGCGCTGGAGCGTGGGCGCAGAGTGGTGGCTTCGCCGCGGCAAGCGCCTTGCCGCGATCGCTGTCTTGTCGCACCCGCAAGCTTGTCGCTCGCCGGGTCTTGCCGGGACGCGCGGTGCGTCGCGGCAAGTCTCTCGAAATGCCTTGGTTGGCCTTCCCGGCAAGCTCCTCTTGCTGGGGCCTTGTCTTCACAGTTAAACACTTTGTTCTTGAATGGCGGTAATAGGAATAGCGAAGGATCTTGGCGGACGCCCGGCAAGCCTTGCCGCGGGACGCTGCGACTGCCCGTGCACAAGTTCGGGATACTAAGGTACCCCTACTTTAGTACACCGACAGGTATAATAAAAACTATCATAGAAAGTGCATCGAATACTATGAGATACTTGAAGATTGTTTTGAGATATAAGGATGGTAATATTAGAGTCATGCTAGTTGAGTAGTTGTGAATTTGAGAAATACTTGTTCTAAAGTTTGTGATTCCCGTAGCATGCACGTATGGTGAACCGTTATGTGATGAAGTCAGAGCATAATTTATTTATTGATTGTCTTCCTTATGAGTGGCGGTCGGGGACGAGTGATGGTCTTTTCCTACCAATCTATCCCCCTAGGAGCATGAACGTAGTACTTTGTTTTGATAACTTGTAGATTTTTGCAATAAGTATGTGAGTTCTTCATGACTAATGTTGAGTCCATGGATTATACGCACTCTCACCATTCCACCATTGCTAGCCTCTCTTGTGTCGCGCAATTTTCACCGGTATCATACACCCACCATATACCTTCCTCAAAACAGCCACCATACCTACCTATTATGGCATTTCCATAGCCATTTCGAGATATATTGCCATGCAACTTGATACGTCCATTTTGCATCATGCTTTTATATCAATATTTATTGCATTATGGGCTATTATTACACATTATATCTCAATACTTATGGCTATTCTATCTTATTTTACAAGGTTTACCATGAAGAGGGGGAATGCCGGCAGCTGGAATTCTGGCTGGAAACGGAGAAAATATTAGAAATCTATTCTGCACAGCTCCAAAAATCCTGAAACTCCACGGAAGTCAGTTTTGGAATTAATAAGAACTATTGAGCGAAGAAAACACCAGAGGGGGCCCACACCCTGGCCAGGAGGGTGGGGGGCGCGCCCACCCCTACTGGGCGCGCCCCTGTCTCCTGGGCTCCCGGGTGGCCCTCTGGTGCCCATCTTCTGCTATATGAAGGCTTTTACCCTGGAAAAAAAATCAGAGGCAAGCTTACGGGACAAAACTCTGCCGCCACGAGGCGGAACCTTGGCAGAACCAATCTAGGGCTCCGGCAGAGCTATTCTGCCGGGGAAACTTCCCTCCGGGAGGGGGAAATCATCACCATCGTCATCACCAACGATCCTCTCATCGGGAGGCGGTCAATCTCCATCAACATCTTCACCAGCACCATCTCCTCTCAAAACCCTAGTTCATCTCTTGTATCCAATCTTGTATCAAAACCACAAATTGGTACCTGTGGGTTGCTAGTAGTGTTGATTACTCCTTGTAGTTGATGCTAATTGGTTTACTTGGTGGAAGATCATATGTTCATATCCTGAATGCATATTATTACTCCTCTGATTATGAACATGAATATGCTTTGTGAGTAGTTACGTTTGTTACTGAGGACATGGGTGAAGTCTTGCTATTAGTAGTCATGTGAATTTGGTATTCGTTTGGTATTTTGATGAGATGTATGTTGTCTTTCCTCTAGTGGTGTTACGTGAACGTCGACTACATGACACTTCACCATTATTTGGGCCTAGAGGAAGGCATTGGAAGTAATAAGTAGATGATGGGTTGCTAGAGTGACAGAAGCTTAAACCCTAGTTTATGCGTTGCTTCGTAAGGGGCTGATTTGGATCCATATGTCTAATGTTGTGGTTAGGTTTACCTTAATACTTCTTTTGTAGTTGCGGATGCTTGCAATAGGGGTTAATCATAAGTGGGATGCTTGTCCAAGTAAGGGCAGTACCCAAGCACCGGTCCACCCACATATCAAATTATCAAAGTACCGAACGCGAATCATATGAGCGTGATGAAAATTAGCTTGACGATAATTCCCATGTGTCCTCGGGAGCTCTTTTCTCATTATAAGAAATTGTCCAGGCTTATCCTTTTCTACAAAAAGGATTGGGACACCTTGCTGCACTTTATTTACTTTCATTTCTTGTTACCCGTTACAATTTATCTTATCACAAAACTATCTGTTATCTACAATTTCAGTGCTTGCAGAGAAAACCTTACTGAAAACCGCTTGTAATTTCCTTCCGCTCCTCGTTGGGTTCGGCACCCTTACTTATCGAAAGGACTACGATAGATCCCCTATACTTGTGGGTCATCAACACTCTTTTCTGGCGCCGTTGCCGGGGAGTGAAGCGCCTTTGGTGAGTGGAACTTGGTAAGGAAACATTTATATACTGTGCTGAAATTTTCTGTCACTTGTTACTATGGAAACTAATCCTTTGAGGGGCTTGTTCGGGGTATCTTCACCCCGACCAGAAGAGCAAAGAGTAGCTCCTCAACCTACTGAACCTACTCAAAATATTTACTTTGAGATTCTTTCGTGTATGATAGAGAAATTGCTAGCTAATCCATTTGCAAGAGATGGAACATTACATCCCGATTTACACCTTATCTTTGTGGATGAAGTTTGTGGATTATTTAAGCTTGCAGGTATTCCCGATGATGTTTTCAAAAGGAAGGTCTTCCCTTTATCTTTGAAGGGAGATGCATTGACATGGTATAGGCTATGTGATGATATGGGATCTTGGAATTATAAACGATTGAAGTTGGAATTTCACCAGAAGTTCTATCCTATGCATCTTGTTCATCGTGATCGTAATTACATATATAATTTCTGGGCTCACGAAGGAGAAAGCATCACTCAAGCTTGGGGGAGGCTTAAGTCAATGTTATATTCATGCCCCAATCATGAGCTCTCCAGAGAAATGATTATTCAAAAAATCTATGCTCGTCTTTCTCCCAATGATCACAACATGGTTGATACTTCCTGTGCTGGTTCATATATGCTGAAGACTATTGAATTCAAATGGGATTTATTGGAAAGAATTAAACGCAACTCTGAAGATTGGGGTTCCGGCGATGGTAAGGAGTCAGGTATGACACCTAAGTTTGATTGTGTTAAATCTTTTATGGATACCGATGCTTTTCGTGGATTTAGCGCTATGTATGGACTTGACTCTGAGATAGTAGCTGCTTTTTGTGAATCTTTTTCTACTCACATTGATATCCCTAAGGAGAAGTGGTTTAAATATAATCCTTCTATTGAAGTAAAAGTAGTTGCACCTATTACAGTTGAAGAAAAGACTGTCACTTATAGTGACCCTATTGTTCCTACTACTTATGTTGAGAAACCTTCTTTTCCTCTTAGGACAAAGGATCATGCTGAAACTTCGACTGTTATTCATAAGAGTAGTACTAGGATTTATACACCTCCCGAGCAAATCAAAGTTGAACCTAGTATTGCTATGGTTAAAGATCTCTTGGATGATAATTTAGATGGGCATGTTATTTATTTCTGTGGTGAGACTGCTAATATTGTTAGACCAGATGCTAAGATACATCGACTTGTTGTGGGCATGCCTGTTATTTCTATTGAAATAGGAGATCATTGTTATCATGGCTTATGTGATATGAGTGCTAGTGCTAGTGCAATACCCTATGCCTTATATAAAGAAATTATGCATGATATTGAACCCGCTGAATTGGAAGGTATTGATGTTACTATCAAGCTTGCCAATAGAGATACTATTTCACCAGTTGGGATTGTTAGAGATGTTGAAGTCTTGTGTGGGAAGGTTAAATATCCTGCTGATTTCCTTGTTCTTAGTTCCCCCCAAGATGATTTTTGTCCCATTATTTTTGGTAGACCCTTCTTGAATACTGTTAATGCTAGGATTGATTGCAAAAAGGATATTGTTGAAATTGGCTTAGGGGATATGTCTCATGAGTTTAATTTTGCTAAGTTTCGTAGACAACCCCGTGATAAAGAATCACCTAGTAAGGATGAGATTATTGGTCTTTCTTCTATTGTTGTGCCTCCTACTGATCCGTTAGAACAATATTTTGCTAGACCATGAAAATGATATGTTTATGAATGAAAGAAGGGAAATAGATAAAGTGTTCCTTCAACAGGAACCTATTCTGAAACACAACCTACCCGTTGAAATTCTAGGGGATCCCCCTCCACCCAAGGGTGATCCCGTGTTTGAACTCAAACCATTACCTGATAATCTTAAGTATGCTTATCTTGATGAAAAGAAAATATATCCTGTTATTATTAGTGCTAACCTTTCAGAGCAAGAAGAAGAAAGATTATTGAAAACTCTGAAGAAGCACCGTGCTGCTATCAGATATACTCTGGATGATCTCAAGGGCATTAGTCCCACGCTATGCCAACAAAAAATTAAATTGGAGGAAGATGCCAAACCAGTTAGAGATCCTCAACGACGATTGAATCCTAAGATGAAAGAAGTGGTAAGAAAGGAGATACTAAAGCTCCTCGAGGCAGGTATAATTTATCCCGTTGCTGATAGTGATTGGGTAAGCCCTGTCCATTGTGTCCCTAAAAAGGGAGGTATTACTGTCGTTCCTAATGATAAAGATGAATTGACCCCGCTGAAAGAACATGCGGTGCCCCCATGTTTGGTTTTGGTAATTGATGACAATCTCTATGGACTAATGGTTGCCTTGAGTTATATTTGAAGGATTTGTCCATAGGCTTTTCTTGGAGTCCATTTGTTGGTTTCAAGGAGAATTTGTGATGACCACGGTGCTATTAAGGAATTATCCAAAGACCGGTCATGTGAGTGTTGAGCTTATGGCAAGCATGTCTTGAAGAAGAAGATTGTGTGATCATTCATGTCCACCTTCAAGACATCATCCAAATAAAGAGAGTTGGAAATATTCAACACACAAAGTGCACAAGATGTAATGAGGGATCAAGTGATCCCATGGTATGGTAAGCATTGTCCATTACGCTTTGTGTGCTAACCCATGGTCTTCGTGAGAGTTCTTTGTGGGGTTAGGTTGCGGTGTGCAAGTTCAAGTGATGCATCACGAAGATATCAAGTGCTTGAAGCTTGCCGTCCATTGTGGTGACAATGGACTTGTGAAGATGAGCGGAAGAGTCGCTCACCCATAGTGGAGTATGGGGGAGAAATCAACTAGTCTTCATCGAGCCAACGCAATCAAGAAAGGTGGTCCATCTTGAGGAGGACAAGATCGTCATCATCTAGCTCAAGTGGATCATGTGCAAGGCAAAGGTTTGCCCTTGATAGGTTTTCTATTTTACCGGTCTCATGGTAGTTGTGGGAGACCGGGCTATAGGATCGATTGCCGTACTATCAAGGGGGGCTCTTGATGAGTTGCTTGGTCGTATCGTTCGTAGAGAGCTCAAACCATTGCATCCTTGCATCATCTTTATTGGTTCTTGTTTGGTTCTTCTCCTTGTGAGTTTTGGAGCTTATGGTCATTTTTATGACAAGCTCGAGTTCATCGAAAACGGAGTTTGCATGCATCTTCTATGATGTTTTCGATGTTGGAGGTTCTGCCGGTTCTTCTCTGTTGGAGGTTCCTCTCCTATCTTGTTAGGCATACCTCCCCTGCCTCTTCTTACTATAACCAGTCTCTGTTTTCCGGACTCCTAGTGTTGTGCATGCGGTAGTACTGCTCTCCGGAGCGGTAGTACTGCAGGCCCTTGCGGTAGTACCGCTCTGTGGGAGCGGTAGTACCGTGGCCTCAGGCCGGGCGCAGCTGCTCGAGCGGTAGTGGGGGCGGATGTAATTTTTTACATCCGCGCCCTACGCGGTAGTACCGTGCCGCGTGCGCGGTAGTACCGTGGGCTCTGGCCAGGCTTAGCAGCATGAGCGGAAGTAGGGGCGGATGTAATTTTTTACATCCGCGCCCTACGCAGTAGTAGTGCTCTTCGTGTGCGGTAGTACCGTGCCGGAGTTTTGCGCAGGTCCTCCCTCAGCGGAAGTAGGTACGGAAGTAATTTTTTACGTCCATGCTTTCTCTGCGCCCAGTGTTGCCTGCCTTACGGTAGTACCGTAGGGGCGCGCGATAGTACTGCTCCGGCGGTTCTACCGTTTGTTGCCCTGTGCAACAGGTCTTCATCTGGCCAGATCTGCACATGCGGTAGTACCGCAACCTGCAGCGGTTGTACCGCGGCCAACAGCGGTAGTACCGCAGCTCCCTGCGGTAGTACCGCGTCGTGCGGGCTGAGTGAGGGGATAACGGTTGGATTTTTCCCCACCTATAAAAGGGGGTCTTCTTCCCCATTGAACCTTACCTTTGAGATCGTGTTCTTCCTCCATTGTTGACCTTCTTCGAGCTTGCTAACTCTCAATCCCTCCATGGATTCTTGCTAGTTTTTGAGGGAAAAGAGAGAGGAGATCTAGATCCACATTTCCACCAATCACTTTCTCCTGTATGTGAGGGGAACCCCTTGGATCTTGATCTTGGAGTTCTTGGTGTTCTCCTTCTTGTTCTTCCTCTCATTTTCCTCCCTAGCATTAGTTGCTTCGGTGGGATTTGAGAGAGAAGGACTTGGGCACTCCGTGTGCCCTTGCCATTGCATTTGGTGCATCGGTTTGAGTTCTTCACGTAATACTTGGAAGTTACAAGTTGAGAAGCTTATTACTCTTGGTTGCTTGGTACCCTTGAGCTTGTTCCTCTTGGGTGCTTGGGCGCCCTACACGGTTGGTGGTGTTCGGAGCTCAATCATTGTGGTGTAAAGCTCCGGGCAAGCGTTGGGGTCTCCAATTAGGTTGTGGAGATCGCCCCGAGCAATTTGACGGGTTCCGGTGACCGCCCCCAAGGGTTGCCAAAGTGTACGGGTTCGGTGACCGCCCCCAAGGGTTGCCATTTGTACGGGTTCGTGACCGCCCTCAAGGGTCCCTTAGTGGAATCACGGCATCTTGCATTGTGCGAGGGCGTGAGGAGATTACGGTGGCCCTAGTGGCTTCTTGGGGAGCATTGTGCCTCCACACCGCTCCAAACGGAGATTAGCATCCGCAAGGGTGTGAACTTTGGGATACATCATCGTCTCCGCATGCCTCGGTTATCTCTTACCCGAGCCCTTTACTTATGCACTTTACTTTGTGATAGCCATATTGTTTCTTGTCATATATCTTGCTATCACCTAAGCAGTCTTTCTTGCTTAGCATAAGTTGTTGGTGCACATAGGTGAGCCTAGTTGCTGTAGGTTTTGTGCTTGAAAAATTAACCGCTAGGTTTATTCCTCATTTGTTCAAGCCTCAACCGTAATTATTTTAAAGCGCCTATTCACCCCCCCTCTAGGCGACATCCACGATCTTTCACCCGCAAAGAATTATTACAGGTTATAGGACGGTAATTGATTGCCATAAATTAAATAAAGCTACTAAGAAAGATCATTACCCTTTACCTTTTATTGATCAAATGCTAGAAAGACTATCCAAACACACACATTTCTGCTTTCTAGATGGTTATTCTGGTTTCTCTCAAATACCTGTGTTAGCGGGGGATCAATCAAAAACTACTTTTACTTGCCCTTTCGGTACTTTTGCTTATACACGTATGCCTTTTGGTTTATGTAATGCACCTGCTACCTTTGAAAGATGCATGATGGCTATATTCTCTGACTTGTGTGAAAAGATTTGTGAGGTATTCATGGGTGATTTCTCTGTTTATGGATCCTCTTTTGATGACTGCTTGAGCAACCTTGATCGAGTTTTGTAGAGATGCGAAGACACTAGTCTTGTCTTGAATTGGGAAAAGTGCCACTTTATGGTTAATGAAGGCATTGTCCTGGGGCATAAGATTTCTGAGAGAGGTATTGAAGTTGATAAAGCTAAAGTTCATGCTATTGAAAAGATGCCATGTCCCAAGGACATAAAAGGTATAAGAAGTTTCCTTGGTCATGCCGGTTTTTATAGGAGGTTCATTGAGGACTTTTCTAAAATCTCTAGGCCTCTGACTAATTTATTGCAAAAAGATATTCCTTTTGTCTTTGATTATGATTGTGTAGAAGCTTTTGAAATACTTAAGAAAGCTTTGATCACTGCACCTATTGTTCAGCCACCTGACTGGAATTTACCCTTTGAAATTATGTGTGATGCTTGTGATTATGTTGTAGGTGATGTTCTAGGGCAAAGAGTTGAGAAGAACTTGAATGTTATCCAGTATGCTAGTAAAACCCTTGATACTTCCCAAAGAAATTATGCTACTACTGAAAAAGAGTTCTTAGCAGTTGTGCTTGCATGTGATAAGTTTAGACCTTATATTATTGATTCCAAAGTTACTATTCACACTAATCATGCTGCTATTAAATATCTCATGGAAAAGAAAGATGCTAAGCCTAGACTTATTAGATGGGTTCTCTTGCTCCAAGAATTTGATTTTCATATTATTGATAGAAAGGGAACCGAGAACCCTGTTGCAGACAACTTGTCTAGGTTAGAGAATGTTCTTGATGACCCACTGCCTATTGATGATAGCTTTCCTGATGTACAATTAGCGGTCATTAATGCTTCTGGTACTGCTCCTTGGTATGCTGATTATGCTAATTACATTGTTGCTAAATTTATACCACCTAGTTTCACATACCAGCAAAAGAAAAAGTTCTTTTATGATTTAAGACATTACTTCTGGGATGACCCACACCTTTATAAAGGAGTAGATGGTGTTATTAGACGTTGTGTACCTGAGCATGAACAGGAATAGATCCTATGCAAGTGTCACTCTGAAGCATATGGAGGACACCACGCTGGAGATAGAACTGCACATAAGGTATTGCAATCCGGTTTTTATTGGCCTACTCTCTTCAAAGATGCTCGTAAGTTTGTCTTATCTTGTGATGAATGTCAAAGAATTGGTAATATTAGTAGACGTCAAGAAATGCCTATGAATTATTCTCTTGGTATTGAACCATTTGATGTTTGGGGCTTTGATTATATGGGACCTTTTCCTACCTCTAATGGTTATACACATATTTTAGTTGTTGTTGATTACATTACTAAGTGGATAGAAGCTATTCCAACTAGTAGTGCTGATCATAACACCTCTATTAAGATGCTTAAAGAAGTTATTTTTTCGAGGTTTGGAGTCCCTAGATATCTTATGACTGATGGTGGTTCACATTTTATTCATGGTGCTTTCCGTAAGATGCTTGCTAAGTATGATGTTAATCATAGAATTGCATCTCCTTATCACCCGCAGTCTAGTGATCAAGTAGAGTTGAGCAATAGAGAGCTCAAATTAATTTTGCAAAATACTGTGAATAGATCTAGAAAGAATTGGTCCAAAAAACTTCATGATGCATTATGGGCCTATAGAACTGCATACAAAAATCCTATGGGTATGTCTCCGTATAAGATGGTTTATGGAAAAGCATGTCACTTACCTCTAGAACTTGAACATAAAGCATATTGGGATATTAAAGAGCTCAACTATGACTTCAAACTTGCCGGTGAGAAGAGGTTATTTGATATTAGCTCACTTGATGAATGGAGAACCCAAGCCTATGAGAATGCCAAGCTATTCAAAGAAAAAGTCAAACGCTGGCATGACAAAAGGATACAAAAGCATGAGTTTAACATAGGTGATTATGTGTTATTATTCAACTCTCGTTTAAGATTTTTTGCAGGAAAACTTCTCTCTAAATGGGAAGGTCCTTATGTTATCGAGGAGGTCTATCGTTCCGGTGCCATAAAAATCAACAACTTCGAAGGCACAAGTCCAAGGGTGGTGAACGGTCAAAGAATTAAACACTATATCTCAGGTAACCCTATCAATGTTGAAACTAATATTATTGAGACCGTAACCCTGGAGGAATACATAAGGGACACTTTCCAGAACGTTCCAGACTCCGAAAAGGAATAGGTATGTGGTACGGTAAGTAAACCGACTCCAAAACAATTCTAATGGCAATTTTTATCCGTTTTGGAATATTTAAGAATTTTGGAAAGAAAGAAGTAGTCCGCGGGAAGGACACGAGGCCTCCACGAGGGTGGAGGGCGCACCCACCCTTCCTGGGCGTGCCCCCCTGTCTCGTGGCCACCTTGTGTGCCTCCCGGACTCCGTTTTCTTGCATGTTACGTATTTTGGTTGGTAAAAATTCATTATATAATCTCCCAAAGGCTTTGACCACCGTATCACACAAATATCCTCTGTTTTCGTTTTGAGCTATTTTTCTGACAGATCTAGAGCATCATGACGTCTCCAAGCGCTCCCAAGGACAAGTTTTTCGAGAGGGTTATCAACCCCTATCTCGCGGAGATGCTGCAACACCCTCAAACCATTGAGATGCATGAGGGGGTGCTGCACATCCGCGATGTGGAGAGACCAATGTGTACCGGAAGCATGGAGACAAAGCTCGAAGCCATGGAACAACAAGTTTTAAAGTGCCAAGGGATGGTGGAGCGTGGACTCAACGCCAACCAGATGATGATCACGGAGTTCACCAACAACCACAAGCTAGATGCCAAGGTCATTGGGGAGACCATCTTCAAGCTTCAAGAGAAGATCGAGCACCTCCAAGCCCAGATCTATGACCTACAAAACAAAAACTGTGAGTATGAATATAGATTCAAGAGGATGAGTTTGGCTGCAGATTTAAGGATCCCGGAGTCTCGATCATCCTTCTATGATGGTCAGCCTATGCCTTGGAAGATCGATGACAAGCCTACATCATCAACAACTCCAACTTCACCACCTCCGAGGACATAATCACATGGGTATGGGCACTCCCCTTGGCAACTGCCAAGCTTGGGGGAGGTGCCCCGGTATCGTATCACCATCACACTCCTATCTTTACCGTTTTATTTAGTTCGATCCTTCTAGTAGTATCTTGATCTAGTAGATTGAAGTTTTGGTATCAAGTAGTTTTGAATTTTGCTTTGTGATCTCTTTATGTAATTGAGTCCGCGAGCTATCTATAATAAAGATTAGTGTTGAGTCAAGGGCTTTGCTATCTTGCCATGATCTTGAGAAAGTAGAAAGAACAAAAACAATAAAAGGGTTCATATGGATTTTATGGATAGTAATGACTTCACACATAAAAAGTATGAGGCATAAAAGTTGTTGAGAGTTGACAAACTTAGTTTTGGTCATCGTTGCAATTAATAGGAAGTAATAAGGAAAGAGAGGTTTTCACATGCAAATATACTATCTTGGACATCTTTTATGATTGTGAGCACTCATTAAGTATGACATGCTAAAAGAGTTGACGTTGGACAAGAAAGACAACGTAATGGTTTATGTTTTCTCACACCTCAGTTAAAGTATATTGTCATTGATCTTCCCAACATGTTGAGCTTGCCTTTCCCCCTCATGCTAGCCAAATTCCTTGCACTAAGTAGAGATAGTACTTGTGCTTCCAAATATCCTTAAACCCAGTTTTGCCATGAGAGTCCACCAGACCTACCTATGGATTGAGTAAGATCCTTCAAGTAAGTTGTCATGTTGCAGGCAATAAAAATCGCTCTTTAAATATGTATGACTTATTAGTGCAGAGAAAATAAGCTTTATACGATCTTGTTATGGAAGCAATAAAAGCGACGGACTGCATAATAAAGGTCCATATATAAGTGGCAATATAAAGTGACGTTCTTTTGCATTAAGATTTTGTGCATCCAACCCTAAAAGCACATGACAACCTCTGCTTCCCTCTGCGAAGGGCCTATCTTTTACTTTATGTTTTTTTACTTCATGCTTGAGTCAAGGTGATCTTCACCTTTCCCTTTTTCATTTTATCCTTTGGCAAGCTCCTCGTATTTGAAAGATCTTGATATATATATATATCCAATTGGATGTAAGTTAGCATGAATTATTATTGTTGACATCACCCCAAGGTGAATACATTTGGAGGCAACACAACAAGCCCCTATCTTTCTCAGTGTCCGGCTGAAACTCCATAACCACAAGTACTGCGTGAGTGTTAGCAATTGTAGAAGACTATATGATAGTTGAGTATGTGGGCTTGCTGAAAAGCTCTATTCTTGACTCTTTCTGATGTTATGATAAATTGCAATTGCTTCAATGACTGAGATTATAGTTTGTTAGTTCCCAATGAAGTTTCTAAACCATACTTGACATTGTGAATTGATTGTTACTTGAGCATAAGAAATCATATGATAAAATCTATTTATGTTGCTGTTATAAGAATGATCATGATGCCCTCATGTCCGTATTTTATTTTTATCGACACCTCTATCTCTAAATATGTGGACATATTTTTCGATTTTGGCTTCCGCTTGAGGATAAGCGAGGTCTAAGCTTGGGGGAGTTGATACGTCCATTTTGCATCATGCTTTTATATCAATATTTATTGCATTATGGGCTGTTATTACACATTATATCTCAATACTTATGGCTATTCTCTCTTATTTTACAAGGTTTACCATGAAGAGGGGGAATGCCGGCAGCTGGAATTCTGGCTAGAAAAGGAGCAAATATTGGAAACCTATTCTACATAGCTCCAAAAATCTTGAAACTCCACGGAAGTCAGTTTTGGAATTAATAAGAATTATTGAGCGAAGAAAATACCAGAGGGGGCCCACACCCTGGCCAGGAGGGTGGGGGGCGCGCCCACCCCTACTGGGCGTGGCCCCTGTCTCCTGGCCCCCCTGGTGGCCCTCCGGTGCCCATCTTCTGCTATATGAAGGCTTTTACCCTGGAAAAAATCAGAGGCAAGCTTACGGGACGAAACTCCGCCGCCACGAGGCGGAACCTTAGCGGAACCAATCTAGGGCTCCGGCAGAGCTGTTCTGCCAGGGAAACTTCCCTCCGGGAGGGGGAAATCATCACCATCGTCATCACCAACGATCCTCTCATCGGGAGGGGGTCAATCTCCATCAACATCTTCACCAACACCATCTCCTCTCAAAACCCTAGTTCATCTCTTGTATCTAATCTTGTATCAAAACCACAAATTGGTACCTGTGGGTTGCTAGTAGTGTTGATTACTCCTTGTAGTTGATGCTAATTGGTTTACTTGGTGGAAGATCATATGTTCAGATCCTTAATGCATATTATTAGTCCTCTGATTATGAACATGAATATGCTTTGTGAGTAGTTACGTTTGTTCCTGAGGACATGGGTGAAGTCTTGCTATTAGTAGTCATGTGAATTTGGTATTCGTTCGATATTTTGATGAGATGTATGTTGTCTTTCCTCTAGTGGTGTTATGTGAACGTTGACTACATGATACTTCACCATTATTTGGGCCTAGAGGAAGGCAGTGGGAAGTAATAAGTAGATGATGGGTTGCTAGAGTGACAGAAGCTTAAACCCTAGTTTATGCGTTGCTTCGTAAGGGGCTGATTTGGATCCATATGTCCAATGTTGTGGTTAGGTTTACCTTAATACTTCTTTTGTAGTTGCGGATGCTTGCAATATGGGTTAATCATAAGTGGGATGCTTGTCCAAGTAAGGTCAGTACCCAAGCACCGGTCCACCCACATACCAAATTATCAAAGTACCGAACGCGAATCATATCAGCGTGATGAAAACTAGCTTGACGATAATTCCCATGTGTCCTCAGGAGCTCTTTTATCATTATAAGAGGCTCGTCCTTTGCTACAAAAAGGATTGGGCCACCTTGCTGCACTTTATTTACTTTCATTGCTTGTTACCCGTTACAATTTATCTTATCACAAAACTATCCGTTACCTACAATTTCAGTGCTTGCAGAGAAAACCTTACTGAAAATCGCTTGTCATTTACTTCTGCTCCTCGTTGGGTTCGACACTCTTACTTACCGAAAGGACTACGATAGATCCCCTATACTTGTGGGTCATCAAGACTTCCCACCGTTCCGTTTGTTATGACACGTTTCATCATTGTCATATTGCTTTGCATGATCATGTAGTTGACATCGTATTTGTGGCAAAGCCACCTTTATAATTCTTGCATACATGTCACTCTTGATTCATTGCATATCCCGGTACACCGCCGGAGGCATTCACATAGAGTCATATTTGTTCTAAGTATTGAGTTATAATTTTTGAGTTGTAAGTAAATAAAAGTGTGATGATCATCATTATTAGAGCATTGTCCCAAGTGAGGAAAGGATGATGGAGACTATGATTCCCCCACAAGTCGGGATGAGACTCCGAACGAAAAAAAAGAAAAAGAAAGAAAAAAAGAGGCCATAAAATAAAGATAAAATGGCCCAAATAAAAAAATAAAAATAAATAAAAATGAGAGAAAAAGAGAGAAGGGACAATGTTACTATCCTTTTACCACACTTGTGCTTCAAAGTAGCACCATGATCTTCATGATAGAGAGTCTCCTATGTTGTCACTTTCATATACTAGTGGGAATTTTATATTATAGAACTTGGCTTGTATATTTCAATGATGGGCTTCCTCAAAATGCCCTAGGTCTTCGTGAGCAAGCGAGTTGGATGCACACCCACTTAGTTTCTTTTGATGAGCTTTCATACACTTATAGCTCTAGTGCATCCGTTGCATGGCAATCTCTACTCACTCACATTGATATCTATTAATGGGCATCTCCATAGCCCGTTGATACGCCTAGTTGATGTGAGACTATCTTCTCCTTTTTGCCGTCTCCACAGCCACCATTCTATTCCACATATAGTGCTATGTCCATGGCTCACGCTCATGTATTGCATGAAGATTGAAAAAGTTTGAGAACATCAAAAGTATGAAACAATTGCTTGGCTTGTCATCGGGGTTGTGCATGATTTAAATATTTTGTGTGATGAAGATAGAGCATAGCCAGACTATATGATTTTGTTGGGATAAGTTTCTTTAGCCATGTTATTTTGAGAAGACATGATTGCTTTGTTAGTATGCTTGAAGTATTATTATTTTCATGTCAATATTAAACTTTTTTCTTGAATCATTTGGATCTGAACATTCATGCCACAATAAATAGAATTACATTGAGAATTATGCTAGGTAGCATTCCACATCAAAAATTCTGTTTTTATCATTTACCTACTCGAGGACGAGCTGGAATTAAGCTTGGGGATGCTTGATACGTCTCCAACGTATCTATAACTTTTGATTGTTCCATGCTATTATATTACCCGTTTTGGATGTTTATGTGCTTTACTTTACACTTTTATATCATTTTTGGAACTAACCTACTAACCGGAGGCCCGGCCTGAATTGCTGTTTTTTTGCCTATTTTAGTGTTTCGAAGGAAAGGAATATCAAACGAAGTCCAAACGGAATGTAACCTTCGGGAGCGATCTTTTTGGAACAAACGCAATCCAGGAGACTTGGAGTGGACGTCAAGAAGTAACCGAGGCAGCCACAAGGGTGCCAGGCGCGCCCCCACCCTCGTGGGCCCCTCGTGGCTCCCCTCACCTACCTCCTTCGCCTATATATATCCACGTACCCCGAAAACATACAAGAGCACCACGAAAAACTATTTCCACCGCCGCAACCTTATGTATCGGCGAGATCCCATCTTGGAGACTTCGCCGACGCTCCGCCGGAAGGGGAATCGACCATGGAGGGCCTCTACATTATCTCCAAGGCCTCTCTGATGAGTTGTGAGTAGTTTACCACAGACCTTCGGGTCCATAGTTATTAGCTAGATGGCTTCTTCTCTCTCTTTGAATCTCAATACAAAGTTCTCCTCGATCTTCTTGGAGATCTATTCGATGTAACTCTTTTTGCGGTGTGTTTGTCGAGATCCGATGAATTGTGGGTTTATGATCAAGTTTATCTATGAGAAATATTTGAATCTTCTCTGAATTCTTTTATGTATGATTGGTTATCTTTGCAAGTCTCTTCGAATTATTAGTTTGGTTTGGCCTACTAGATTGATCTTTCTTGCAATGGGAGAAGTGCTTAGCTTTGGGTTCAATCTTGCGGTGTCCTTTCCTAGTGCAGCAGGGGCAACAAGGCACGTATTGTATTGTTGCCATCGAGGATAAAAAGATGGGGTTTATATCATATTGCATGAGTTTATCCCTCTACATCATGTCATCTTTCTTAATGCGTTACTCTGTTCTTCATGAACTTAATACGCTAGATGCAGGCAGGAGTCGGTCGATGTGTGGAGTAATAGTAGTAGATGCAGGCAGGAGTCGGTCTACTTGTCACGGACGTGATGCCTATGTACATGATCATGCCTAGATAATCTCATAACTATGCACTTTTCTATCAATTGCTCGATAGTAATTTGTTCACCCACCGTAATACTTATGCTATCTCGAGAGAAGCCACTAGTGAATCCTATGGCCCCCGGGTCTACCTTTTATCATATAAGTTTCCCATCTACTTTTATTTGCATCTTTTACTTTCCAATCTATATCATAAAAATACCAAAAATATTTATCTTATCTTATTATCTCTATCAGATCTCACTTTTGCAAGTTACCGTGAAGGGATTGACAACCCATTTATCGCGTTGGTTGCGAGGTTCTTGTTTGTTTGTGTAGGTGCGTGGGACTTTTGAGGAGCCTCCTACTGGATTGATACCTTGGTTCTCAGAAACTGAGGGAAATACTTACGCTATTTTGCTGCATCACCCTTTCCTCTTCAAGGGAAAACCAACACAGTGCTCAAGAGGTAGCAACCACCACCACAAAATCCTTCTAAAATTGGCATTGTCTAATCATTTTTATGTACTTCAACTACTAATAATATTTCACCAAAAAAATACATTATAATCTGGGGTTGTTGTATTTCAAAGGTTTGTCCCCAATCCACCAGTCTTCCCAAAATCTTACATTTTCACCATCTCCCACAAAAATTTACACATAGAGAAGAAATGGTCTCTATGTTTAGGTAAGCCACCCCGGAACTAGGAATCACCCAATTTAGATTTGATTCCAGTTATACATTTCTGTCCTATATACTTCTGAGAATAGATTGCCATAATCCTTCTGAATTATAAATTTTCCACCACCATTTACACATCAATGCTTGATTCATTAAGCAAGATTTTGAACACCAACACCCCCAAGGTTTTTTGGCAAACAAACATTATACCATGTTACTTGGTGACATTTCTTTTTGTTAGTTTCTTCCTACCACAACAATCCAGCTCTAAAAAAGTCATATGTTTTTAACCCCTATAGGTAACCCATATAAATACATAATTTGGGATAGCAAACACGGATGATTGCAACACAGTGACCATATCACCACTTGATAACAATCTACCTTGCCAGCTACTGCACTTCTTCTCTATTTTATCCTCGGGATTTTTCCAATGTTTGTTTCTAATTATTGTTTCATCAATATGCACGACTAGGTACCTCATAGGAAGACATCCAATAAGACAAGTGAGAATTTCAGTAAATCCAGTAGTTTTATTGATTGCATCACTAAAAATAAACAACTCACTCATGCAAAAATCAATTTTCAAACTAGACATCTATTCAAACAAGAAATTAAAAAAAACATGAGCACCATCATAATCATCTTGCAAAGTGAAAGATGGTGTCATATGCATATTTTAACATATTAACATCATTTTCAACATCCTCATCAAGTAATCCCTTAACTAATCCACCTCTATTGGATCATGTATGATTGTCAATTTATTGCATTACCCACTTAGGATTCGAAGTTGGTATCACTACAAAAAAAGACACATCCGTGACATTTTGGGCCAAACGAAAAAAAATATGTCATACTTATGACACTTCTATGACGATAACTGTGACAAAACCCGGTATCATCATAGATGTGGTGGGCTCCTACTTCTATGACAAAAAATCATGACAGAAAATGGGCTTTTCATCCTGGGCGGGCCGGAGACGCAGCTGCATGACATTCTTTGGGCCATCCATGACAGAGAAAACCGTGGTAGAAGCGAGGGCGAGGAAAATTTCACGGAGTTCCCGGTTACGGTGGGTGGTCGGGGGCCGACCGATGCGCGTTTCTCTCATACACGTACGCGCGTGTGTGCGAGGCGTTGGCTCTAACTGAACCCGAGCGAGGCGTTGGGCTCTAACTGAACCCGAGCGATTGCACTGCAGGCTACGCGTTACTGAACCCGAGCGATCGATCGATGGCTGTTAACTGAACCCGATCGAGCGATTCCTTCACTACTGCTGCTAACTAAAGCCGATTGATGCTACCTCTCTGGATGAACAGTGAGTGTTGCGGGGGGGGGGGGGGGTTGGATGAACAGTGAGCGGTGGCGTTACCTCTGGATGAACAGGACCCCGTGGTGTGGAGGGCTGGATGAACGGGACAACCCCGTGGAGGGCTGGATGAACAATAGACGGTGGAGAGATGCCTGTGGAGGGGTGGTTGAACAGTAGCCGGTGGAGTACCGCGCGGTGGAGGCTGGATGAACAGGAGCCCGTGGAGGTTGGAGGAGGTCGACGGTAGCCCGTGGAGGCTGGAGGAGGTTGACGGTGGAGATGAACAGTATCCCGTGGAGTCCTGTTTTGTGGTACGCCACACCCCTCCCGATGAACAGGACCCCCGTTTTGACCGTAGCGCTCCAACACAAGTCCGTTTCATCCGTTTTGCGGTACGTCACACCCCTCCCAATCAACAGGACCCCCGTTTCGACCGTAGGAGGTCCATTTCCTCTGTTTTGCGGTACGCCAGACCCCTCCCAATGAACAAGATCCTGTTTCGAACGTGGCCGGTCGAACACAAGGACGTTTCCTCCGTTCTGTGGTATGCCAGGCCTCGTTTCCATCACTTGTTCTGTCCAAGCCCTCCCGATGAACAGGACGACACATTCCGTTCGGACCCAGCCGGTTGGCTCCCTATGAACACGACGACGACGCTGTTTCTCCGTTCCGACCCAGCTATGTACACGAGCCTTGGCCGTACGTATGCGCGAGTAGGCGTTCGAGACCCCGCCCGTATGTACACATATGTGGCCGTATTTTCTTTCTTGCACACTGGCCGTTGTACGTACGTGTACATGCTACGTGCGCGCCTCTACTACGACACGTACGCGCCTCTACTACGACACGTGCGCGCCTCTACTACGACACGTGTGTGCCTCTACATCGACCAGTATGTACGTACACGTTCGCAACCAGAATGACAACATTATGTACGCTTCGACCAGGTGGGTCCCGACTGTCAGGCAATTCCTTGCGTGCTAAGATGTAGCTGGTGGGTCCCAGTAGTCAGGGGGCGAATCATTTTTTTGCCCGGACGCACTTTCTTGCGTGCGAAGATGTAGCTGGTGGGTCCCAGCAGTCTGGGGGAAACGTTTTTTCACGAAATACGGTGGCCCGTCCGGTGGGTCCCCGCTGTCAGGTGGAGGAATAATTTTTTGCGCGTAATAAGGAGGCACTTCCTTGCTGCGGCCGTGGACCCAGCTGTCAGCCTCTCCACATACAGTCCACGTCCGATGGAAGCTGTTCCTTGACCACGTTGACCACGCCGCGCCGAGAGCACCAGGGCGGTGGACGGCAGCGAGGCCTAGGAAGGGGACGACACTGATCCGGGGAAGACGCGGTAGTGGATGCCCACGCATAGAGTACCAGGGTTCACTGGTTCGCCGCGGTGTGAGGCTGCCGTCGCCGCAGAATAACAGGGGTGTGGGTGAGTAGAGGGATGGCCTGGCCAGCGGTGGGAGTTGTAGGGGGCGGTGAGGCCTCCGCCGCATCGCAGCCGGCCACGGGAGGCAGGAGCACGAGGCACGACCGGCGTTGGTTTGGGCGGCTGGAGCAAGAAGATCAGAGGTTGAAGAAGCACTACGGCCGTTGGATGGACATTGTACGGTCACTGGAGCTAGAATCGTGCATATTGACTAAGTTAACAAAGCCCTCCATCCCCGTCAACTTAGTAGGCCCACAAGTCAGCCTGCCACTATACTGGGTCCTAGCTAACACGGGGAATATTCATTTTTGTCTGTAATAAGGAGGCACTTCCTTGCGTGCGAAGATATAGCTGGTGGGTCCGAGCTGTCAGCGACGGTAACATTTTTTTTGCGAAATACAGAGGCCCTTTTTGTGGGTCCCTGATGTCAGGTGGAGGAATCATTATTTTGCGCGTAATAAGGAGGCATTTCCTTGCGTGCGGCCGTGGACCCAGCTGCCGGCCTCTCCACGTACAGTCCACTTCAGATGCATGTCGGTCGTTGACCACGTTGACCAGGCCGCGCCGAGAGCACCAGGGCGGTGGACGACGGCGAGGCTTGGGAAGGGAACGACATGGAGGCAGGGAAGACTCGGCAGTTGTTTCCCACGCGGAGGGGAGTACGACTGTACGAGGGTTTACTGGTTCGTCTGACGTCGCCGGAGAATAACAGCAGGTGTGGGTGAGTAGAGGGATGGCTAGGCCAGCGATGGGAGTACAATGGGGCGGTGAGGCCTGCGCAGCAGCACAGCCGGCCGCGGGGAGGAGGGAGCTGGCAGTCCCGCCAACGCTTGTTTGAGCGGCTGGTGCAGGAAGAGTAGAGATTGAAGAAGCACGACGACCGTTGGATGGACATCCAACAATCACTGCTTGTGCGTCAACCGTTTTTTTAAGAAAGCCTCAAATCTATGGAAAACAACATACAACCCATCTGCCATTATTTCTAATAATTTACAGCCCATTTGCTAATTCTTAAGGTTTTTCTTGAGCCCATATTCTTTTTGTTAGCATTACAGCCCATATTGTGGCCACGGTTAAAAAATTATACAAAATTTTGCATATTTCGGTGCGGTCCGAACTGTTTTTAATCCCGAAATTTCGACTCACATTCAAACTGATTTTAAAAATAAATGTATATCAATATAAAATCCAACAAATTCTCCACACATAAAAATTAATGTAATTTAAAATCTCGAAATGAAAAAAAGATGTTTGAAACTAATTGCCGGTTTGATGTGTTTTAAAAATGTACAACCCATTTCTCATTACTCATGGACCATTTTCTCGGCCAGCCGAATGAAAGCTCTCCTCGTCTTGAAAGATTTGCAGCCCAACAGGCCTGACAAAGCGACTTACTTGGCAAATCAGAAAAAAACTAGGCTGTGGCCGTGGACCCAGCTGTCATCCTCTCCACGTACAGTACTCTTCCGATGGAATGTCATTGACCACATTGACCACGCCGCACCGAGAGCACCAAGGCGGTGGACGACGACGAGGCCTAGGAAGGGGACGACATGGAGCCGGGGAAGACGCGGCAGTGGATGCCCATGCGGAGAGGAGTACGAGGGCTCACTGGTTCGGCTGTGGTGTGAGGCTACCGTCTCCGCATGGCCTGGCTAGCGGTGGGAGTAGTAGGGGCGATGAGGCCTCAACGCAACACAGCCGGCCACTGGAGGCAGGAGCAAGCGGTCGTCCCGGCGCTGGTTTGGGCGGCTGGTGCAAGAAGAGCAGCGATTGAAGAAGCAGCAGAACCGTTCGAATCAAATCCAACGGTTACTGCTGCTAGAATTGTTTGTTGGCTAAGTTGACAAGCCCTGCGTACGCGTCAACATAGTAGGCCCACGGGTCAGCCTCCCAACCGGTGCGCCCCAGATGTCAGTGGGAGGAATCATTTTTTTACGTAATAAGGAGGCAGTTGATTGCGTGCGGCCAGGCCAGCGGAGGGAGTAGGGTGGGTCAGGGAAGCCTGCGTGGCATCACAGCGGGCCACAAGAGAAGGGAGCAGGCAGTCCCGCCGGCGCTAGTTTAGGCGTCTGGAGCAGGAAGATCAGAGATTGAAGAAGCACGTCGGCCGTTGGATGGACATCCAACAGTCACTGCTGCTAGAATCGTGTGTCCACTGACAAAGCCTTGCGTAAACAAGTCAGCCTCGAAATTTGTGGCGTGAACAACCCATTTGCTATTATTTTTATAATTTTTACTCATTTTCTAATTCATATGGAATTTATTGCAGCCCGTTTTCCATTTTTAGAATTGCTGGCCATTTTCTGGTCAGTACCAGGGTCAAAAAATTAACTAAATATGTGGGAAATTTTGAAAATTCGTAAATTTTTGCTGGGGAACGAAATATTCTTAATCCAAAAATTAATAGCCATACTAAAACAAATTTAAAAATAAATTAGTACTATGTCATGTTAAATCCAATGAAATGCGTATAAGATATTAGTAAAGAACAAAAACAGAAAAAAGAAACTAATATCCCATTTGCTATAAATTTTTTTTGGAATTTTCAACCCCTTTTGATATTACTTTTAACAGACATTGACCATACTCTTTGGCCAGGCCGGAATGCATCCCTCCTCGTCTTGAAAGATTTGCAGCCCAGTAATTCGGGGAAAACAAATAGGCCTAGCTTGGGTAGTCTTCAAAAAGAAATACTGGGCTACCTATTTTCCCAAAGAACTGGTGCATGAGCATTTAGCTTTATTTATTTATTTACTTATTTATGTTTAGGGGACCATGAGCATGAACCTGGGCTGGATTCATGTGAGAGCCTCCCTTCCAGTTAATTATGGGCTTCTCTATTTGGCCTTCATCAATGGGTTGCATGTTATCAACAAGTGGAAAATGTGTTCCGTACGAAAAATAGTATGCGCTACGTACGGTACGGGGCACTAAAGGATCGAACCGTGCGACAACTTCCAAAACATTGTGTTTGTCGTTCTAACAACACATTTATTCAACCAACAGACGAAATATACTACTGATTGTACATTGAAAACAGCTGCAGCAACAACCAGGGCTGGGGGTGCAACAGAAGCAGTAAGCAGGCCAGAAGAGTGAAGACGCAGCTCTCTCTTCCAAACCAAACATCAGCCATCATTACAAAAGGGCTACCAAAAAAGAACAATGTACGCATCAAACTAAATAAAGATCCTACTACACCAAGTGTACGCATCTAACTAACTGGCTCAATTAGACGTTACTATTTATTAAGCTGTGAAGATTGGCTGACGGCTTGAACCAGATGGGTGCCTGACGGGGGAAACTCCAGCCAGCAGGTCGAAGTCTGATACTTGCGACCCTCTCTCCTACTTTGGGCTGCAGAGCGTGGCGGCACATATCAGGGTATGGTGCATGCAAAGACGCATGGTACGCTGTGTACACACAGTTTTGCCTGATGAACAAAACCGCGCTGCCATCATGATCCTTGCTGTCGGTTATCTCCTGGTTAATCGGATAATTCAGTCCGACAAATAGAGAGCGTGTACCAAGGCTACTTATCAGCCTCCAGTCAAAAATTCCTGATGGCCCAGAGAAGCTGGGATCCTGCTCAATGACCTTGCAGTGACTGTGATTGTATTCCGCGAAACAACACGTCCGATACGTGCGAACGATCATCAATCGTTCGATGTCGTCTGATCGAGCCAGGAACCACCTGCAACTGCCATGCCGCTTTTCTTTGAAAGGTTCTACGATTAGAAAGGGTAGGGACACTAGGCGGCCTACGACATCATATCAAGTTGGAGTCAAATAAAAAAGGGCTCTTGATTTAGTCAACTTAAGAACAACATGTTATGAGCATGAATATTTTTTCAATAAATGTTGACAGTAATATAAGCAAGCCATCATGATATCATAGGAAAGTAACATACTGCTGTAACAGCCGTTTGTAGCAATGACTGGAGTAGGCCAGCAATACGTCCAGCCATAGAAGGAGTCGACAGCGTAAATGAAGCCCTTGTGTTCAATGGCATCAGAGAACCATGGAGGATGTATGATCCTGCGATGGACGTGCAGATTTATCCACTTACCGCAGTGACCTGTCAGATAGGCGAGACCGCGGTTGAAGAACGCAGTTAGCCTGAAGTCTTTATAATTCGCAGATCTTGTGGGCACTTGGCAGATTACAACCTTGAGCAAATCAAACTTGGTATCATGTTGGCTACTGTAAGATTCTGAGTATTCTGGGCCGCGGTGCCAAAGCAGTGTAGTGTTAATCGAAGGAAGGGGGATCAATCACCGGGTGTAGACCTCCACGAGCATCCAGCTGCCGCGACCATCGACGAGCACCATCCAAGACGTGTTCATGACGACCCAGTACATACCGTTAATGTAGTTGAGGCTGACGGGGATCGGATCGCAGTCAAGGGGGTTGATGCTCGCCACCCTACGATCGTTATGCTGTGTGACATGCCGTTTCTGAAGATCAGGCGGCATCAGCAAGCTAGGAGCTGGCTTAAAAAGCTCTGGCCTGAGGGCTTTGAGTAAGCGGTATAGCCCCGACGAGCACGCGGTGAGCAGCATGGTACTGAGATTGTCCACACGCGAAACAATGAGCTTGATTACCTCTGTGGGAAGCGAATTCCAACCACTCTTTCGGCGGACGCTGCTCGGTTCTGCCATTGTTAGTGCTTGGGTTTCGGACGAGGGGGGTGGGCCTTAGCGGGGATGGAAGATTGGACGAGATTATGTGCGGACAAAGATGGAGAAGCGAATATGTGCTCCGGGAAGTGGACAGGTGATGATGACTGCAGCACGCCGCTTGACTTACGAGACACATACCAGCAGCGTAGGGTCATATCGATGCAAGACAACTTGCTTCAGTGATCACAGTACTGGTACTCCCTACAGTACCTACTACAGTACTATGCCCTAGCTTGCTTGAGTAGAGTAGTAGAGTAGGACTCTGCTCTACTACTAGCACCGGAGGAGTAGTATATTCTAATCTAAAATAGTTACAAACTTCAATGCCCGAATGTGGAACGACTACGAACCGTGCTCAAAGACCGTGTCTACGTGGTGTTTGGAATTATATGCAAAAAAATAGCAAGATGCCCGTGCATTGCACGGCACACCATCATCACAATTTGAACTTCTACTTTTCCGCACGTGCCTTACGGATTTTTTTGCAGGAAATCTGCTCGAAGAATAATTCCGGTTTGAAAAGAACGACAGGATATCGCAAATATGTTGCCTGCTGCTTTGTTCCTGTTAGTACCTATTGTCCTGTATCACTGTACTTGCATACATACCTAGTTCATTATGTGACAGCAGTATGCATGATAGCTTGCTTATCAATTATTCGCTCTAAATTACCTGATCTGTATGAATGGTTACATTAGTGTAGAATATATCCAATGCCAATGATTGTTTTTAGCTCTGCATTGTTCTTGTAAGTACATGCTATCCTTTATCAGTGTACTTATAATGACAGGTAGTTATTCATGTACCATCACTCTGCAGCTTATTTTCCTTTGCCCTCCATTTTCTACACATCAGATCTATATTTACTCTTACCATAAGGTTGGTACTGAAGAAGTTTAGCTATGCATTGCTCTTGGCTGTACCTTTTGCCTGTATCGCTGCACTTACATTTATAGCTACTTGGTTATGTAGCATCACTCTTCATCTTATCTTAAATATTCTCCATTTTTTCGTATATTATCACATCTACATTTACTCTTAACAAAATGTAGAATAAAGGCAATGCTTATGAAGAAGATTCTGTGGTAAACTTCTTGAATTGCCCCCCCCCCCCCCCCCCCCATCAGCATGGACAAGGCCTTTATAGAGCCTGTCTTCACCAATAATGTAAGTTTGTCCTTCTCAAGCCTTCAAACTTTGTTGTATATATTTGGTTAGGCATGACTGCAACAACCGTTTATTTTTGGTGTTTGCATCAAATTGCATGTTTAAAGTTTATTATGTAGTTCATAAACAAAAGTTTGTCCTTCTCAATTTAAGTTTTCAGTTGTACAACCAAGTTCCTTCTTCATACCATGTAAATTAAACTATACAGAGCAAGTGATCTTCTTTTGCACTGCATGTATGCTTCTGTTCTTCATCCGTAATCCAGTGGTGTGGTGAACCTACCCACTACAGCACAATGTCATATTCTGCAATGTCTTAACTATGAACAATGTCATATCATTCTACTATTATTTAAACCGTCTCTTTATTTGCCAATCTGAAATGGGATAAATTGACAGCACACTAACCATTGATACTTATGAGTTCTTGATCTGTAATCCAGTGGTGTCGTGAAGCTACCAACTCCTTCACAATGTCATTTCCTGCCATGTCTTGACCTGAACAATACCATATTGTGTTAATGCAATTTTAAACTGTGTCACTTTATTCGTGAGTAAGAAATGTGATGAATTGTCAGCACTGATACTTTTATGTGAAAAATATGTCATCTATCTGCTTGTTTATCTTTCAGAGTGAGGAAGATATAAGTGTTGAACAAGCGCAGTCTCATCATCTTGCTCAGCTGCTTGCGCTGCAGCTCCCTAGTAGGGCTAACCTTTCTTGAACTCTATTGAAGTGTTGTCGGTTTTGTATATTATTTTATCGGTGTGTTTATTTGCACCGGTGGCAATCTTCGATGCCCAGTGTATGTAATCTGATGTCTGCTTGTGCTTTATTATCATAGTGGCGAACTTTGATGCCCAGTGGATGTAATATTCCGTAATTTATTTATTATACAGTCTAGGTTTTTTCTTATTCATGATGCTGCAGTTATTTTACTGTATATATATCCTGTCTTCGCAGTAAACCGGCCAAACCGTAAAATTACGGTACATAATCGGGCCGTCATGCAATCACGATGTAGGTTGGGCCTGAAACGTGCCGAACAGCTCACGGGCCGGCAGCAGCCCGAAATCGACCCCGGCCCATGATTTTTCGAATCAAATCACGGGCTTTTAATAGGCCAAAAATTGTCTCGGTCCTTGTTTGGTCCAATCAGATATCGGCTGCGAGCAGGCCGGATGCAAACCGGGCCGTAGTTAGGCCCAACTATATGACGGGCTTTTAACATGCCGAAATTAATGTAGGACCGAAATGTTAAACAGGCCCTTAACAGGCCGAAACTAATATCAGGCCAAATTACTAAATGGGCCTTTAGCAAGTGGGCCCAAAAGCGTAGCATCCAGTTGACGGGCCGAATCTTATATGGGCCATAACTGAGCCCAAAGCCTCTTAAAAGGCCGGACCTGATCTGGGCCGTAATTTGGCCCAGGACGTGGTAGGCTTTTAACGGGCCGGATATCATATGGGCCATTATTAGGCCCGGAACGTGGCAGGCCATTAATGGACCGGATCAAATATGGGCCGGCATTTGGCCCAAAACATGGCAGCCAGTTAATGGGTCGGCCTACCAGGGTCCTCAAAATCTTGTGGGCCTACAGCTGGGCCGGCTCATTAATGTCGGCGAAATCTCGTGGGCCTTTAGCTGGGCCGGCCCATTATGGCACGCAAGAATCTTGTGGGCCTTTACCTGGGCCGGCCCATTATGGCACACAAAAATCTTGTGGGCCTTTACCTGGGCCGACCCATTATGGCCCGCAAAATCTTGTGGGCCTTTAGCTGGGCCAGCCCATTATGGTCCGCAAAATCTCGTGGGCCTTTAGCTGGGCTGGCCCATTATGGTCCGCAAAATCTTGTGGGCCTTTAGCTGGGCCGGCCCATTATGGTCCGCAAAATCTTGTGGGCCTTCAGCTGGGCCGGCCCATTATGGTCCGCAAAATCTTGTGGGCCTTTAGTTGGGCCGGCCCATTTAAACTTGATGGGCCGGTCCATGTGTCAACATATCATAGGCGCGTCTCGCCCATTGGATGAGTGACACCTGTGCCAACGCGGACTTGACACGTGTCTCCTCCAGCCAATGATGATTTTACACATGGAAAATCCCCATTGGTCGGGGCTGCTAACGGGTTATCGGATCCAAAACCCGACCCGATAGCTTAACGGCGTTCCGTTACGGTGGATGCCACGTGTCGGTCACCCTTGACGAAAGCACTCCTGTGACGCATGATTTATCGTCATGGAAGTGGACACTTCCATGATGATAATTTTGGTAATGTCATGGAATAGTTATACGACAGCACAGGTATGACTATATTGATTCTGTCATAAATTTGTCATGGATGTACATGCATGACAAAAAACGCGACCTACTGTGACAAACACGTATCATCACGGAAGTGTATTTTTTTTTGTAGTGTATAGAATGGATTTCTAAGTCGCATGAGTTCGGCTTCACAAGGCTAGAACTTTTTTTTGCGAGAAAATTTCCGATCTATTCATCTTCAAACATGGCAGTACAACGAATACCAGAAATAATAGAAATTTCAACCAGATCCATAGACCACCTAGCGACGACTACAAGCACTGAAGCGAGCTGAAGGCGCGCCGCCATCATCGCCCCTCCATCGCCGGAGTCAGGCACAAACTGTTGTAGTAGACAGTCGGGAAGTCGTCGTGCTAAGGCCCCATAGGGCCAGCGCACCAGAACAGCACCTGCCGCAGATGAAGAATAACGTAGATCGGAAGGATCCAATCCAATGACACACGAATGTAGACGAACAACGACGAGGTCCGAGCGAATGCACCAAAGATAGATCCGCCGGAGACACACCTCCACACGCCCACCAACGGTGCTAGACGAACCACCGGAACAGGGGCTAGGCGGGGAGACCTTTATTCCATCTTCAGGGAGCCGTCGTCGTCTCGTCTTCCTGAGCAGGACACAAATCCTAGCAAAACTGAAAGAAAAGACTAAAAACGGAGCCCTCCCTCCGGCCCTTGCCGAGATCCACCACGCCCCCATGGCCCTAGGGCCACCGGAGAGGAGGCGGACCTGCGGCGGTGCTGACGGGAGGCAAAACCCTTGGAGGAGCACAAGGCTAGAACTTGACACTGCAGGAAAATATCAGGTGCTATGGGAGCACCTAAGGTTAGATGCTCCAAGAGCTTTTCAACCCTTGATCTGAGATCCAAAGGTCATCTAAGAATGCACCGGATCTAGGTGTAATAATGGACTCCTAGGGGTGTGTTTTTGCAAATATGTGTGAACTCTCTCTGTGACCTTTGGATCTTAGATCCAACGGCTGGGAAGCTCCTGGAGCACCCAATCTTAAGCGCTCTATCGTCCAGGTACGTCCCTAAGAATGACAAGACGATCCTGCTAAGCGATCGATTAAGTCGAAAACAACTGGATGGGTTGATGAGTGTTATGTGTTATCCCTTATCATCGTTGCTCCTTTCTTTGACGAAGCAGACCAATAAGGGGAGGAGCCCCTACGTTTTTTTAATCAAGATAAGAAGGAAGTGTGAGACCCATGTTAGAACAGAGGTTCGAACACGCGCCAGCTAGGAGGTGCCACTGGGTTAAGAGCCCATCAACTCATCCTTGCAGCTACTGGACAGGTCTAGCACAAAGAGAGAATATCAAGTGCTCCCATGGCACCAGTTTGAAAATTTCAATTTTAGATTTGTCAAAAAATTCGAAAAAAAAATTGTGAACGTTCATCACATTTGTGTCTACAACCCCTAAAAAATTCACATCAAAATCTGAAATACACAAAGAGAACCAAAAAAGAGAATGCCTCCGTTGGTTTAGAGGAATCTTGTAGGAATTTCATAGGATAGGATTTCTATAGGAAAAATTCCTCTAGAGCCATTAGGTTTGTAGGAATGGAATCCTATTTCTATGGAGGTATTCTTCCTATCCTCCACATTTCATAAGAAAATAAACATTAGCCTAGACTCAATGAAAAAAAATCCTATGGTGTGAATCAAAGGGCATCTTCTTTCCTATTCCTACTCATAGGATTTGAGAAACATGTTATCTCATTTCCTATGACTTTTCTATTTTTACGATTTTCCTATCCTATGAACCAAAGGAGGCCTAAATCTATTTTGGTTCTCTTTGTGTGTTTTGGATATAGATCTGATTTTTTTAGACGTTGTAGACACATGTGTGATGAACATTCATGAATTTTTTTTTACAAATCTAAAATTGAAATTTTTCAAATAGGTATCATGGAAGCATTTGAGTGACGGTATCATCTGATATTCTCCCATGGATGCACGGGAATAGCTCAAGCAAAGGAAATGGCCTCCCTTCATGGATAAATTGTACAGTGCCCTTTTCCTTTTACTTCACATGTTTTCTTTCATGTCTACTCCCTCCATTCTTGAAAGAGTGTACTTTCAAGTTTGTTAGAGGGTCAAACTATTTCAAAGTTTGACCGATTTTGTGCAAAAATATATCAATGCTTGTGAAACCAAATGAGTATATGAAGAACATATATTTTATCATGTAAAATTGGACATGATGGTCTTTCCTCGTTCATCTCTAATAATTGTTGATGTAGTAGCTCCAACTCCTTCCTGTACAAAAAAGGCTGCATCGAGTCTTTTCGTTGATCCATTCGCTTGGCTTTTGTGTACTGCGTGACGGAGCCTAGGGAAACAATGAAACACAGAATGGTTTTCCTCTATAGACTGAAAATTAACATGGTTGAACAACAGTGCACGAGCGTGCTTACGGTAGAGAAAGAGAACGGTGATGATTCTTGCATCACTCGGGCGCCATCAAAACACGGTAGAGAAAGAGAAAGAGAACGGCAAAACTGATCACAGGCAACTTCAGCAAGCAAACACGAAGGCAGCCCACGCGTGTTTGCTCGAACCAGTTCTGCCGCCTGCCTTACAACATGGCAGCGGTGGGGTGGCGCGGCCGTGACGTGCTCGTGGAAATGCCTCACCCGGATCAGAGCGGAAACTGGCCATGTTTTCTACAGTCCTACAGGCGGGCTGCCAATCTCCTCTCCACCAAGGAGTGCATTACTGGATTCTTTTTTTCTTTATTTGCAGGAAGCATTTTTAGCTTCTTACAAATGGTACGTATTTTTCCCGCAAAAAAGGTACATATTTTCTAAATAACAATCACAAGTAAAAAAAAAAGACCTCAATAAGTCCCGAACGTTCAGAATTTAAGCATGCTAATCCAAACTCTTTTCATGGCAACCTTAGTTAAGGCGATGTTGACAAACATGACAATTTTTTGACAAAAAATCAAACTGGAACGAAGTTGCCATATGTTAACAACTAAAGTTGCCATCAAAAAACGTTCGGGATGACATGCTTAAATTCCGGATGTTCGGGATTTATCTATTCCGAAAAAGAACACCATAGCCCTTTTCTGTTAGAGCATTAGGGAGAAACCAATACGCTGTAACTTGTACTTCCTTCTTCCGGAATTATTTGTCACTCAAATGGATGTATCTAACTTGTACTTCCTCCGTTTAAAATTATTTGTTGATCAAATGGATGCATCTAGACGTACGGAGGGAGGCACATCAATAAAATTATTTGTTGATCAAATGGATGCATCTAGACGTACGGAGGGAGGCACATCAATAAATGCAGCAGGTAAGAGTTTCAAGTTCTGCCGGGTGCTCAAGTTGCCAATGAAGAAGTACTACAACCTCTTATCATTGCATTTATGCAATCTAATCGCAGTTCGAATAACAGCTTTTCCTGCTCCACTAATTTCTCCACGAACATCCTGGGATCTGGACCATGTGTGGATGTGTACTTCACTAGCATGATCATGGCATTTGAAATGTCCCCCAGGGCTTTTACTTTATTTAAAACATGATCAGCGTCCACTGCATTGACGACATCCTGATAATAAATAAAAATAAAAATAAAAAGTAAGAAAACAGAAAGATATTGCATTGTACTCCTTCCGTTCCAAAATAGATGACTCAACTTTGTATTAACTTTAGTATAAAGTTGAGTCATCTGTTTTGGAACGGAGGGAGTATGTATGACAGGTTGCAAATAGTGGTGGTTGAGTACAGGTGCAACAGTTACGGCCTTATGGGTGAAACTGTGGGGTGAGATTAGTGAGCTAAGGCTACGCTACACAAAAAATCATGGGAGCACCAGACTTGCACAAAGAAAAAAGAAAGGCACCACCCCACTGTCAAGAAGCATGGCAATAATGATATTGGATACAATCCTTTTATAAACTTGTAATGTGTAGCTGATCTAAACTTGAGACAGCCCTGCTCTGCTCACCATAACTAAGACTCAATAAAGGCAATTCCCAACCTGATAGTACTACATCTACCCGGAAAAAAAAAACTGATACTGCATCTATTATCTATTAATAACAAGAGTTAACTGATCCAAATTTACCTTGCTGGTAGCATGATGATGCAGTAGGTGTCTCAATTTGCACTGTGAGTTCATGACAACCCCAAGAAAACCCATTCCACCACCCAAATGAGACCACATATTGCATCAATTATTTTTACACTTCCTCAAGAAAGCATATAACCCCCTTTTTTTTTAGGTGAGCATATAACCCCATCTATGTTGTCTCAGCATAGCAGGTCCCAAGCCCAGTAAAGGAGGAGGGCCAGGATAGGCTTGGCAAGCCAATGTAAAACTTAGCCACTCAAATGGAGATGAAACCTGTTGGGCCCTCTTAGCAACGCGCCATATCAGAACCCAGGTATGGTGTTAAAAAGGCAAGGGCCGTGTCGTCACCCCCGTGACGTGGCGTGTCGTGATCTGAACACGGTGTCAAGTGAGCAAGGATCAGGTCATCACATCCTTAGTGGTGCGCTACATCGGCGCTCGAGTGTTGTGAAAAATGAGCAAGCATCTTCACATCTGACTCGATGGGTGCGAGGGTTAAGGAAGCTAGTCGAGCCAACTAGGATGAGTTTAGCTAGTTGGAACGTAGGGTCCCTTACAGGTAAGTTCAGAGTTTTAGTTGATACGGCAATTAGGAGGCGTGTAAATATCTTATGCGTTCAAGAGACTAAATAGAAGGTTGGAAGGTGAAGGAGGTGACAATATTGGCATCAAGCTCTGGTACATTTATAAGAGCCTCAAGAATGGTGTCGTGGATGTAAGAAGGAAAGGGGATAGGATCATCTTAGTTAAGCTTGGCTTTGGTGATATGGTCTTAAACGTAATTAGTGCGTATGCCCCCCAATTGGACGAATCGTTTGATGACACCAATACGCGCTTTGTGCGGAGGATCCAAGAATCTGATATCAAAGAGACATTGAAAAGGATGGAAGGTGTGGAGATGTTCCCAGGGATATAGCTATAGTATGGCTGACAGATAAGGACGTCGCTACCATGGATACAACCAAAGCTATTGCTATTTCCTCTATATTTGATCAAGATATGATGCCAATGCAAACGAAGATGATTAGGTGTGACGATGCGGGAAGCGACCACAAAGGTCAAGTCCCTGCAAGCAATCAAAGAACAAACAAAAACTATGATAATAAGCAATCTGAATATTGCGATTATATAGATGAAGTACAGATATAGGTGGGGGTTCTGTTATGTGGCTGCTGGAAGGAGGGCGCGAGAGGGCCGCCCGGGGGCCTTTTTGCCCACGGCCGGGCAAGAGGGAAGGGATTTCCTTCTTAATTCTTGCTTGATTAGAACGATACATATCCTCCCCTTATATAGAGAGAGGTTTACTTGACCCCTAAGCAAGCGACCCTTATCTCTAATTAACCCTAAGACTAACGGGCTATACCGCCAGCCTAGGCCTATTAGGCCCATTACGTACTCTAACACTACACCCCACCTGGACATGCAGCTTGTCCTCGAGCTGCAACCTAACCAACTTATAACCATGACTCGACGCAACACAAATCTAACACCTAAAAACAAGCCTTTTACATCTCGGCTTGTTTTATTACTCTGAACCTGAAATGGACTGGGACGCTTTATTTTGGACCCCTGAACATAAAGTGGACACCATCCGCACGTCGGACGTGCACGTGTACAGCCACCTGGATCCCATGGACACCATCTGGACAAAAGGAGTGCATGTGTATGGCCACCTGGAAGTGGTCGCAAGAGCGACCAGCAGAGGCGCCCTCGCGGCGGCCGGCGGCGGAATGCAGTGGTGCTACGCGGTGCGCTCCTATCGGTGACACCATGCCTTCTCCCCGCCGGACGGCTGTTGGTCTGCAGCGCACAGAGAAGAGTGGAGGGCTTTCGATGGAGAATGGCGAGGAGGGTTGCGCCCCCCCAACCGCCGATGTCACAGACTTTGAGGTCGTTGTCCGTGGGGAAAACAGCATGCCCAAGATCCCCAACGCAGCGAACGAGATCGAGGTCCTTTGCGCAGCGAAGCACAACTGGGAGAAGCGGCAGCTGCAGACCACGCATCTCCCGCACACGCCGACGCGCTAGGAGGCCGCGCACAGCAACCTGCAGCCTCACCGCCGCTGACACGTGGCGGGTAGCGATCCAAGCCGGAAGCGGTGACAGCGACGGCGGGAACTTGATCTGTTAGATGGGGGCGCCCTGGGACAGCGGCGGCACTGATGGGAACAAGGTCATCACAGTCCCGTCGTAGGGCATCCTATATGGTCCGAGATGACCGCCGCCGTGGGCGCGTCCGAGGGCGGCGGTGGCGGGGGTAGCTGCTGTTGGTGTGGCGGCAGAGGAGGCTGTTGGGGATGCAGTTGAGCCGCATAGGGCCCAACGAGGAAGGCCCTGATGCCCGCCACGGCCTGCCGTAATTCCAGGATTGCGGCTGTCATCTGCTCCGAGGTGAGGACGAGGGCGGACGGCGCTGGGGCAGAGGGCACAATCGCCCCTGAGGACGCCAGCAAGCCCAATGCCGGCGCGCCTGCTATGTGGGGCAGCAGCGCCGAGGAAGACGCTGGTGGCGACGGCGGGTGGGAAGAACTCGGTGGAGGGCTGGACATGATCGAATCCGGGAAAGCTGATACCAGATTGTTATGTGGCTGCTGGAAGGAGGGCGCGAGAGGGCCGGCCGGGGGCCTTTTTGCCCACGGTCGGGCAAGAGGGAAGGGATTTCCTTAATTCTTGCTTGATTAGATTGATACATCTCCTCCCCTTATATAGAGAGGTTTACTTGACCCCTAAGCAAACGACCCTTATCTCTAATTAACCCTAAGACTAACGGGCTATACCGCCAGCCCAGGCCCATTAGGCCCATTACGTACTCTAACAGGTTCCGTAAGTGGTCTTGGTGTCGTCGTTGGACATAAACGAAGTACACGAAGTTGCAGCGATGCCTAACTTTTAACTAAACAGAACCCAAAGAAAACGCTATGAGATTGGTATACTTATGTAGGACAAAGGGGTGGCAGTCAAGGGGATGGACGCACGTCCCAAGGCAACCAAAACCCAACCCTAGGTCGTACAAGGCCCATGGGCCCAAGTGTAGGTGACACAGCACCTTTTGACTCGGATTCAGCAACAGCGTTGCACAGTTTGTTGCGGTAACGAATTTGAAGGTGAATCCAATTGAGCTTGGAAGTCCACAAGATAAGCTTTCCAACAAAAAAGATTCACCCAGTTCGGAGTCCGGATGCGGAAGTTATAGACATCACGGAGTTATAGATTGCGCTGGCAGATCCATCAAACTAACCACCCTAGAAGGAGCAAGGATCAGGTTTGCATCAGACCATAAACTACAAAGACGACATGCCTATGTTGCATTGAATTTGTGGTCATACAAGAATGGAATGAGTTCGGACGATGATATACATGATCGGCTAGGCGTAGCATCAATTGAAGAAAAGCACCGGCTGAGATGGTTTGGCCATGTCTAAAGGGGGGGGCCCTGGGGGCACTAGCTGCCTGGAAAGCCTATTCATGTACTGAACCTTGATTAGTGGCTCCTGTTTAGTTTGAAGTTTTTAACTCTAGCCTTCCCCAACCTGATTGGGACAGAAAGACTTATGTGACTGGGAAAGCATATCACGAAATCATACATAGTACTAAATTATACAGAAACCTGTGACTGGGAAATACAAATGACTAAACTTGCTTTATGGCAGACCACAATTTTTAGGTCGCCTTGTATATTGTGCAGTATTAAACGACACATTTATTTTGAATGGCTAAATGACACATTTGTATTGCTATTGATTTGGAATGTGAAACATAATTGATGAAGTAAAAGAACACTGCCAAGTGTAGGAGTGACTTACTGGACAAAACTCCCTAGTTGTAGGTTTTAGTTTTGCGCAATTGGCACTTTCAGCGGAACATTCCTGACTCGAACGCTTTGTGACTGCACAAGAAAAATATGAAGGATCATTAAATAGATACTCCCTCCGTTCCTAAATATTTGTCTTTCTAGGTATTTCAACAAGTGACTACATACGAAGCAAAATGAGTGAATCTACACTATAAGATATGTCTACATACATCCGTATGGGGTAGTCATTTCAAATGTCTAGAAAGACAATTATTTCGGAATGGAGGGAGTACAATTTAGTACTCCCTCCGTCCCATAATATAAGAGCGTTTTTTACACTACATTAGTGTCAAAAACGCTCTTATAGTATGGGGCGGAGGGAGTAACAGGCAATAAAACTAATTAGGGATCAACCAACTGGAAAGAATACTGTCGAGTATACCTGCATTAGCAGGTACTGTTGGAATACCTGCAAGAGTTTAGCTATTGATATTAGAAAGGAAAAGTCAAGCATCACTTATTCATTAGCAAAGAGTACCCTGCAGGTGTCTAGGAAACTGCAGGGCACAACAAGAGATAAAAGATCCAGATTGTAAGTGGGAACAGATATTGTGACTACTGACTAAAGTACATAACTAATAAACAGAGACAGAGGTAAGTGGGAGCAATGAAAGTAACTGGAATAAACTTCTATATGGAGCAAATGATGGTATGTTACCTTCACTGCAAGAATCTGAATGTTCTTTGACCTCCTGCTTCCCAGCTAGCAAAGTTTCATCTGAAATCACACAACTTTGTGCGTCATGGCTTGCCAGATTTTGTTAGAAAGGAAAACTTTTGCAAAAATATCTAGGTATATTAGGAAGTAGACTAACTTTTGCAAAATATATCATGCTTCTAGTTTTGAAACAATGATTGCACAGGATAAATCGACGGAAAAACAAATTGGCACGACTAATTCTTCCCGCAATGTATTATAAGTTTATTACAAATGCTGTGTTTTAAGCAGTGATAGCAAATAAACCCAAGACACTAAAGCAGTTCTTCTGATAGAAGAGCGCAAGAAAGCAATATGCCATACTTATAACAAAATGAAGGCCATACAAAATTCAAGCAATTCATACAGAACACCGGCTTATGCATGAACACAAAAAATGCAGGAAGGACAGAGTCAAGGCAGATATTTTTACCAATAATTTCCTCCAAATCCATAGGTTCACACGATAACCCTGCAATTGAAACATATGATCATCAATTAGCATGCTTAAACAGGAATAATCAGGTATCCTTATCGATCATACAATGGTCTAAGTGAGGAACCTTGAGTGCATGGTGAGGAAGGACGCCTGCATGAAGCAAAAGGTTAAAAGCTCTAAACTTTACAAACTAGTAGGAAACAGTGGAACAACGAGAGCATCAATTCTGTGCACACGATATATATACCTCTCTTTCTGAAGAAAACGGTGGGCAAGAAGAGATGCCGACATCCGGCCTATGTTCTTCTTCCTCTTATGCCTCTGGCAACCCCTGAATAATTAACAAGATAATGTGACAAGCCCGTTACTAGTTTAACTGTAAGTGCGGCTTCTCATGAACATGGAGTGAAATGGATCCTCCACATAATGAACTCGTAGCTGGGGATGGGGATAGGGATGGGGATGTTGTACTTACCCAAACCCGAAGGGGATGGTGTGACATGGGTGGCTTGGACACCGCGGCAACCGCAGCAGATGCCTGAACTCAGTGGTTCGCGTGACCAAGTCCTTGACAACCTGTGCGGCTTTGAGCCTAATGAGCCGCCAGTCCACGGGATCCCTGCGTGGAAAAAACATGGAGAGGCTCAAACAACAATGAATGAAAATAATGGGTAATTATAGATAGATGAAGGGACTATTAGGCGAGGGAGAGAAGAGACGAGACCAGTAAGCCGGGTGAGAGCCATTGTATAAGATTGCGCAGACAGCATCGGCGTAGTGCGGGTCGGCCTCGATCATGCTGGAAGGGTAAGACTCGAGTTGGGTCCGGAGATCGTCGGCCGCATCGATGCACCCCAGCTTCCCCTGGGCCATGTCGTCGAGAACGCTGAGGCGAGTGATGAATCTGAGCGCGGTGTGCGCGTCGACCTCATTCCGGCACGGCAGGAAGCGGCTGAAGTACTCTCGCGCCTCCTGCCACCGGCCGTCCGCCACCAGGCGCCGCAGGAACCGCAGATCGAGAAAGACGCGCGTCTCGTGCTTCAGCCTGGATAGAAATTAAGGTCTATCGGATCAGTACCAGCTAGGCTAGGCTAGGGGAGGAAAAGGGGAGCGAATCGAGACAAGTACGTACGCGTCCAAGGTGGAGGGAAGATTGTTGCGGCGGAGGAAGGCGAGGAGTCGCCGGCGGCGGAACCGGTTCAGGCAGTGGTGCTCCATCACGCCTCGCTTGCCGCCAGATCTCGCCATCGCGCTCTGGAACGAGAGTAAGTAATTGGGGGATATCGCCGGAGCGGGGCGCACTGCGTCTCGGATATCATGGTTGGATCCGATTAGGGCAGTGCCCGCCGGGGTGCGGCGATGGTGGGGGGTGCGGCGGCGGGTCGGGGATCGGGGTGGGAATGAGGGGGGGTGGGGGAGCGGCGGGTCGGGGCCAAACCTGGCCAAACGTGTTGAATTTCGCGTGCCTGCACGTGGTAGACCCGGCCCGGGCTGTGCCTGGCCCGTGGCCCGCCCTGTGCCGCCGTGCGTGTCTGCCTAGGCCAAGCCCGCGTGCCATGCACGGCACGGCACACGGCACAGCCCGCCTGGCACGTTTGAGTGGTTTTTTTAAAGAAAAATCCTTATCCTTTTGTAGTGTAGAGGAAGCTTTGTAATCTTTTTTTCCTTCTCATGGATGGAAATTTTCAACGAGGCAGCTACTAATAAAGCTCAATATTTATCCCATATGGCACTTTATCTCACTTTTATTCATTTATTTATTTATTTATGAATTTTCAGATTTTTCTTTATTTTTTAAAATAATTGGCCCAAAATAGGCCCATGACGCATAAGTGCCAAACAGGCCCGCGTCGACCCATTTAGTACATATGTCGTGCTGGTCCATTGTGTGTCGTATGCGTAGCAGTGCTCTATATACCATCTCCAAGAGAACGTAACTCACGCAGAAAGACATGAACTATCAAAGATGTCACACATGGAAGATGTCGTATCTTAACAATTGATTATATCTTTCCACCCAACAAATATCACTGGTGCATGATCCATGCAAAAAAAATATCACTGGTGCATCCAGAATAATACACCCGTAGGCAGGGAAAATATTGGTGTGGCATTTGATGCTAATGGTGCATCGATTGAGATTACTCATTATATGAATGTTGAAAAAAAATCTGAAAATAAATTTCCAAATTTGAAAACATGGCACGAGAATAAAAAATGACAACATTCATTGATTATAAAGAAATGGGTTGAATTCAAGGCCTTGTTTACATTAGATACTATTCACATTGTGATTGTCATTCTTGTTTTTGATATGCACTTTTTATTTGGATCTGGAATTTTATACCATGATAGATATGTACCGTACTTTCATCCTCGCAAAATTTCACGAATTCTCAATGTTCAAAATGCAATTATGGTGACTGGGTTCACCGGTAGCACTAAATGTCTCAGTGCACCAGATACGTTGTCATAGGCATGCCTCGCATGCAGATATTTAAGACCCCAGGAGGACAACAGTGCCCACCAACATATATAAATAAACCGATAAAAACAAATATGTTCTCGTTATTGCCGGCATGCTTGTTACATTAACTATGCCTGTTGTTAGGAAATATAACCATCAACAATATTCCCTCTGTTACTAAATATACGTCTTTTTAGATATTTCAATATGAACTACATACAGATGTATATATACATATTGTAGGGTGTAGATTCATTCATTTTGCTCCGTATGTAGTTCATATTGAAATCTTTAAAAAGACTTATATTTAGGAATGGAGGGGGTGCATGTCCTAGCCACAGGCTTGACTAGGGATCCATTGGTGTTTATATTTCTACAATTATTATTATTATTTCCTTTGAGTCTCACATTCAAGAACAAATGCAATTATATCACAAAAGTACATACTTTAATTATGAACATGAAAAATAGAATAATAACAACTTTATTATGTCACCTAGTAAAGGCTGGCATCAGGGTCCGACAAGCCCATTGGCAGCCACGGTTGAGGCCCGGCAGGCTTCACCTAGGCTTCAAAGACATATGGGGGGGAGCACATGGGGCGCAGGGGAGAATATCTGACTCACACACCCATATGGTGCTACCGGTGCACCGATTGTACAAAATGCATTCTACAAGCATTAAAAAATCAAAAAATTGGCATGCACACAAAACATATTTATAGCATGTCACAAAAAATCATATTTAAATTAGATCTACAACTCCAAAAATAAAAATGTCAAATCTTGTTATGATAGTATTCTTTTTATATTGGGTCATAAATTTGGCCCATTAACACAACCAATGCTAAATTAGCCTAAACCACATGTGGGCTGGTTCGGGGTTGATGGGTCATTTGTGAAAGAAACGGGGTTGGCAGGTTCGGGCATGATTTGGAGAGACTCGGAGGGAGCAGTCATCTTCTCTATATATCGTTATCTTTTTCATTGCAAAGATGCCTTTGAATCTGCGAGTCGTGTTGTTTTGAAAGGACTGTCATCGCTGGATAGATCCGCCTATGGACACCTTATGATGGAAATCAAGAAGCTTCTGGGAGCAAGTGAGTTTATTCCGTAGAAAATTAAGCGTCACCAAAAATAGAGTTGCTTATAGTCCAACTAATAATGATCGTGCTGGAGGTACCACTGCTTGTTGGTTGCGCCATGTTCCAGACAGTGTCCCTAACTTTGTATTAGCACACTATAACACTATTACCGAGGAATAAAACCCACTATTTCCCTGGAAAAAATCAGGCCTTGCTTTTTTTTATCTCAATTTTTTCACAAAAATTGGTTGACCAAGGAAAAAAAAGTTGCCCCTATTAGAATATAATTGTGTTTAAGATAGAGGTAGGAGTTTTTTTTTGCGAGGGTAAAGGGAGTTTTTATTGCAAAATCATAGAGTTACAGTCGAGAGGCCATACATCCTCAATGCAAGGAGGAATCGAGCCTAGCCACACAGCAGTAGCACGCTCCGTACGGCTATAGTTTGCCAGACGATCGGCAACTCTATTTTGAACACGACTAAGTTTCTGAGGAACAAACTTCCTAATACCAGATAAGTGCTTGATCTCCATCACTAAATGGCCATAAGCTGACCGTTGTAGAGCATTCGTAGCCAGATATGATAAAGCTTCGGATGAATCCGATTGAAGAACCACCGGGGCCTCGGAGTGCTCAATGGCCAACGCCATACCTTGCATCATCGCATGTAGTTCCGCCTCCAAAGGATCATTGCAGTGAAAAACATATCTGTAAGCTGCAAAGAGGATGACCCCCTCATGGTTCCTAAGTGTCATCCCCACCGCCGCAGAGCTGTCATCGGCCTGGAAGGAGCCATCGACGGACAGGGCCACAGACCCTCGCGGTGGTGCCGGCCATGGCAGGGCAATTGCCACAACTTTTTGGCGCGGTGCCACCGGGGCTGCCGAGGGCATCTTACCTTTGACAATCTCCTCCACAGTAAATTTGCTTGCCAAGTTGATAGATTTGTAGTAGCTGTCCAAGAATTCAACGGAGGCCAGCACTGGGGGTGCCTCCTTGCCATGATATATACCATTACGGATCTGCCAAATCCTCCAAATCAACAAGATTACCATGTCTGCAACAGCCTCCGAGCATACGTTGAGAAGTGACATGAGCCATTCCTTCCCGTTATCAACCAGAACGCCATCCTCCGGCAAAGGCCACCTCTGACGCATGTTGATCCACAATGTTCTTGCGTGCGTGCAAGCAACCAAAGCATGGAATGTAGAATCCTCCTCAACCCCACAAAGAGGACATAGGGATCTGGTCGCTAAGTGCCTCCGTTTTTTGCATTGTTGTGTTGCTAGCGTGCCGGTAGCCACTCTCCAAGCATTAATCTTCATCTTCTGGGGTACATTAGCTGCCTAGATACAGTTCCAAATCACACGATCCCCAGCTGGGTTTGTGCTTGACGCTCCATTGGCAAAAGCGATGTTGTGATCGCATGTTGCTAGCTTATATGCACTCCTTACGGAGAATAGTCCATTCTTCTGCGGGTACCAGGAAACAAAATCGTCACGGTTACGCGGTGAGGTCCTGATCTTTAGTATAGAGGTAGGAGTTAGAGATAGAATAGGTTTAACATGTACGACTTGCCCTCTACTCCAAGTCTCTCTCCCTCATAATGTATTCTATATATACCCCATATAAGGGTTGGATCAATACAATAGAAACAACACAATATTCATCCATCCTACAATTTCTACAGCCCCTTGACAGTAGTATTTGGAATTGGTCCACTATCCTGGACGACTGAATGCCCATGGCCCTTATTGACATTTCAACTATATATATATGGATATATGGATACATGATGTCACCATTGAATTATTTTTTCCATATCAAACCTCGGGGTCCAGAATGATTCGAACTCTAGTCGACATGGGAGCTGAGCTCGTGATGGTTATGTCTATTGTCCTGCTTTATTGGCCCATGTACGTAGATGCCGTGCTTTCACCATCACTTCCTTTACTTAGCACTGTAGGCTGCTTAGGCTCCATTGATAAGCTCATGCTTTCAGAGTTCAGCATGGCGGCAACATCTGTCATGGTGGGCCGATCTGCTGGATCTTCCTGGGCACAAAGGAGTGCCATCTGAGCACAGCGCGTTATCTCGGCGATTTCGTATCTGTTCCCTAGAGACGGATCGACAAGCTCATGCAACCTTTGGTCCTTCCACATATGCCAGGCCTGAAATAGTTTTCCAATAAACTTGGCATGAGAGAACAGCAGTAAATCCAAATTTATAAAAAAGGTATTGGTTGAGAGCTAACACTGAATGTATAACTGATAACTCTATATATGTTCAGTTCACTCACATCTCGTACAAGATCACCAACATTATCTCCTCGCTTGTGGAGTATGGTATTCTTCCGTCCGCTAATGATCACCAGAACCAAGACGCCAAAGCTGAACACATCTGTCTTCATCGAGTAAACTCCTCGAGATGCATACTCCGGAGCTTTGTAACCACTGAAAAGTGCAAACAGAAGACATTAAAAACTGTAGTACTGGAACATCTGAACACAAATGATGAAATCTGTAATAATGGATATATCAGGCAGCTCATACCAAGTGCCCACGACCCTGCTTGTACGCTCTTCTGCTACGTCTGAACTCAGTGCTCTAGCTGATCCAAAATCAGCAATCTTTGGGGTCATGTTACAATCCAAGAGAATATTATTTGGTTTCAAGTCCATGTGAACAATCCATAACTTGGAGCCTTGGTGCAGGTAAACAAGCCCCTCTATCAACCCTTTGATTATCTTGAGCCGCTTAGACCAGTCTAGCAACGACCCTTTTGTTCTGTCTTTAAAATATTCAAATAAAGAATATCTATTAGACAAAGTAATTGCAATTTCTCTTCTTATCTAATTCAAACTAGAATAGTGTCAAGTTGATTATGATGCTAAACTAGAGCTATCATAGCATGTGAATGTTTTAAATTCACATACATATTTACTAGAAATTAAATTAAGCGCGCTTGAAAAAATAACACTGATTGTAGGGAAAACATACTGTATATGTGATGATCCAAGGAACTATTGTGCATGAACTCATAGACTAGGATCCTTTCTTTCCCATGGATGCACCACCCAAGTAACCTAATCAGATTAGTATGATGAAGCTTCGCAAGTTGCAATTCACTGCTGACTGTTGCATGCTCAGCAGCTCTCTTGATGGCAACCGTAATTCCATCGGACAACTGACACTGCAATGGTTACTGATGGAGCTCAGATAAAATTTTCTCAACAGAAGTCAGTGCTTTATTGGGGAGAAAAGGAAGACAGGCATTCACTTTGTTGGTTTATTTCTACATTTGCATATATTTACCTTGTAAACCGTACCAAATCCACCCCGCCCTATTATTCCTTTTTCTGAGAAATTGTTTGTAGCTTCCACGATCTGAAAGAAGTTGAACTTTGCAAATCCCGTGCAAGCCGCTTCTATATGGGCACAAAGCTCCGCAAGCTGTTCAATGTTGGAGATTTTCTGTTCTTGCAGGTCCACTTTTCCTGACTCATGGATAAGATATCCGTGTCAGTTGTCACCAATGAGGTTGCAAAGAAACATTGACATGGCTAAGAGAATGCAAAATTATAGAGCGCATGCTCCAATTTGTCTGCTAAAACGATCATCCACTCATGCTAATTAGGGACTTCCATGTCTGAGTCCTATGCTTAAACCCACTAGGAAATTCATATAAGTAACTTTTTTTTTAGAAAAGGAGGATGACCCCCGGCCTTTGCATCTGGGAGATGCATACGGCCACTTTATTGATTATTCTCAAGGACCTTACAAAGTATTACAACAATGTGCCTGAATCCACCATCTTGGCAACATATGCCGCTACTCCTATCCAAAATGATGAAGGGGTGCTAGTTGGGCCACTACCCAGACCACTCACCTAAGCCTAACATCAAAAGCCGGAACCGAAACACATTCGGAAGCCCCAGCCGAGCCACATACCGGGTCTGGGGCATAATCCGGTCAGACGCACTCGTGTGTCGTCGCCGCCATCTTCCACAGGTCCGTCTTCAGATCAAATTGAGGCTTCTACCTTGTCTGGCCACTCAGCTATCGACGTCACCACGACACCAGACAGCTTCGTCCTCCTGCGCGAGTCCATCGCCACACATCGGACGCCGAATCTCCACTGCGCCACGCCGTCGAGATACGCCGCCATCCATGAGTAGGATGAAGCACCGCTCCGCCGAGACCGGCAGGGCTGCTGAAGACCAATCCGCCGCAAAGCAACCAAAGCATCACATCCACCCCAAGCTCACCAAGAACGACACCCCCAAGAAGGTGACGACGCCCGGAGCGCCGCTGTCGCTCAATCCGGCAAGGATTTGGGCTTTCGCCCGGCATACGAGCTGGGTGCAAGGAAGAGGGGAAGGAGGCAACCTGGACGGCGCCTACAAGAAGGGTACGGCGCCCTCGGGCGTCGCCGCCGTCGTGACCAGCACTGCTGGCCTCGGATTTCTCCGGAGCCACCTCCCACCTCCAGCCGCCAAACAGGTACAACTCCGACGACAAAGGCCGCCCAAAGCAGGACCATCGGAGGCAGCCCTGGTTGAAGTAGACGGAGGCCTTCAGATCTGGATCGGGCGCCGCCGAGATGCCTGCACCACAGCCGCCACCTGCTGCCGCCTCGCCGCCCCCGCGGCCGAGGAAGAACGGCCAGCACCAACGAGCACTGGTCAAGCCAATGGAATCTCGCCGGAAGGGCCGCCGCCCCAGATCCAAAGAGCCACGCTCACCCATCTCCGAAGAGACGAGCAGCTCGCGCGAAGCCGGCCGCTCCAGCCACCGCGACGAGCACCACTCCGAGGCCCCATCCCAGACCAACACCCTCCAAGCACCCCAACACCATGATCTCAGATCTGGCCGCTCGCCGCCGAGGACGAGGTGGGTGAGCAGGGAGGGGGGCCAACGCGGGGATGGACGGAGGAGGAGGTGGAAGGGGTCCCGCCGCCGCCGCGGGCCGGCCGGAGGCCGCCGGCGACGGCGGCGAGGGGAGGCAGACGAGGGTGGCGGCGCTCGGGGGAAAACCTAATCGCCCCCGAGTGAAATCAGACTAAAAATTTCATATCATATAAGTAACTACTTACCTACAAATGGCTGTTCTTGAACATTGAGAAGTTCTGTAGCTCCTTGGACGCGTATCTTGGTAAACTCCAAAGCCCTTGTTGGAAACCTAAACATATGTAAATCTCATTACTAATCTATACACCAGCTACCAAATGTTTCAACGCAGTCCCAAAAAGTGACAAATTTCATACTCCCTCCGTCCCAAAATTCTTGTCTTAGATTTGTCTAAATACGGATGTATCAAGTCACGTTTTAGTATTAGGTACATCCGTATTTAGACAAACTTAAGACAAAAATTTTGGGACAGAGGGAGTACATTTGAGTCTGTATGTAACTGACAAACTAATGGCACGTTTACACAATATGAGGTTTGTGCCCATTAAATTTAGAAGGAACTTTTTTTGCTTATCGATAAAGATACTACTCCCTCCAATCCATATTAATTGTTGCTGGTTTAGTACAAAGTGATATGGATCAGAGGGAGTAGAAATTTGTCGAAACTCACTGATCTGATGTACATCCTACATTACAGATATATCGTATGTTATGTTCGCAACATGTAGCTCTGGACAGAGCTGCTTGTATGATCTAAACCAAGTGGTAGTCACTAGTCAGCCAAATATAACCAACAATCATAGCCAAGTGGTTAACCTTCTGTCCAAAAGAAGTGGTTCATCTTCCACGTTGCTACTTGGTCGAAAGACGCCACAAGACTTCAGATTTAAACGTCAATACATGATGAATAGTTCTCTGAGTAATAAACTACATAATGAAAAATTATCGGACCTGAGGTGATGATTTGAACTATCTCTGACTACACTGAGCACCCCCTCCTCGACCTGCTAGACAAGGATAGTCAAATATTATTGATGTGCAATTGACCATCACAGGTTGTATGCTGGAGATCATTACAGAGCTGAAACTCCCTGCGAAATAATTGCTAAACTGAAATCGAATTATTTAACTGCAGTCATGCACAGGATCAATTGAAGTCTTGAACAGATAAGTTCGATCGAATTATATAAATAAAACTGCCCTAAAATTAGGGTGCGTTTGGATGCAAAGTATTTTTGCAGTTTTTTGGGAATACCATGGTTTCAGAAAAATACCATGGTATTAAATACTTTAAGGTGTTTGGATGAAAGAAATACTGTAGTTTAAGATATTGTGGTATTTTTCATACCATGGTTTTATTGCAGTATCTAAAAAAGAGGTCCCGACCTCTTTTTTAAAAACTGAACCAAGCGAAAAGTCCGTGCCTCCAACTCCTCGTCATTATCTGTTAATCGTAGTGTAATTTATATCCTGATTATTAGGCATTTTTGGTTAGATGATTAACTTGTGTTCCGATGGTCTCTCGAGTCCATGTTCTTCTATCCGTCGTTGCCAGCGATTCCTCCGTCCGATCAGGGATCTAGCATGCATCTAGGGAGTCGCGCTAGCATCTAGAAGTAGCCGAGAGGACTTGGCTTGCCTGGCATGGGTGCATGCATCAGATAGCTTAAGTGTAGCTGAGTTAGTTGTAGTCAGTCAAAAAATACAAGAAAACAACATTTGCCAAACGAATAGATGGTTTCTGTAAAACAGAGAAAAACCATGGTTTAGACAAACTGAGGTATTGATTGCCCTCGCGTTGAGAAACTGAGGTTTTGGATTACCACAGTTTTAAAAAGACAGTGCTGCCAAACTAGGCCTTAGCATTTATCCTGAATCACCAAATTATGATACTACTAACCATGGCACGGCGAGTATTTGTAGAATTGTCGACGAGGGCGATAAGCGGGATGAGGCGGATGAACATGTCAATCTCGTGCTGCGCGGCGCGGAGCTCGTCGGTCATCCGTCCGCCCAGGAGCAGACGCCGGAGGTAGCCGCAGTCCTGGCACGCCGTGGCAAGCGCATAGCACCGCCGCAGCGCGGCGCCGAGCTGCTCCAGCGGCCGCCTGGTGGCCTCCCGCCGCATCAGCTCGTCGAGCTCCAGCTCCCCGAGCAGGCCCCCGACGAGATCGACGTGCTGCGCGAGGCGCACGCAGGCGTCCCGGTGGCGGCGCGCCGCCAGGGCGGCCTGCACCACCATGGAGACCAGCCCGAGCGCGTCCACACCGACCAGCTGTGCCACGCCGGAGGCCTGCCCCAGGGCACCCCACAGGCGGCTCGAGGAGCTGTTCCACGGCGTCGCCATGCTCGCTGCCTCCCGTTTCTGCACGCTGCGGCCTCTCCTGCCCCAGGCGACCGGGCTTTGTTGCCGCCATTGACGGGCAAGGGCGCGACAGGTGTGTGTTGGTGAGCTTGTGTTTGACGGAGACCTTGACTAAGCGTGGACGCGTGGTAGTAATTGTAAGCGAGTGACCTCTGTTAGACTGTGGACTCGGTCTCCTCCCACCGAGTAAAGTTTGTTTTAAACCTCGAACTCGTAGAGTTCGTCGGAATCGAATTTACAAATCCCTGAAATCGGTACCCTGATCTCTATAATCCCGGTCAATATTAACCCTGGACCAGTTTGGCGCACCGGGAAAAGATCCATCCCGCCCGGGATCACAAGCTACTTTCACTGACATCCCTGCCCCACATGTCATATCCATCTTCTACCCCAATCCCCTTCCCCCTCTCTCTCCTGAAACCAGAGCCTGTGCTGTACCTGCTCCATGCAGAGCACGACGTGACCGGCGGCAGCTCTTGTGGCGAGACGTGACACCCGGATCGTCGCCGAGTACTCTCCGGCGAACACTAAGCTATGATGCTAGCTGACTTAAACGATGCGATGAACGATGCGATGGGTTAGGCAGCGTACTTTCACATAGAAGTTGGCTTTGAAGTAGGCAAGCCGCAAGCAGGTGGATGGATTTTTCAGTATCTAGCTCACGACCTCACGTACATAGCAACTTACACACCGCCGCTGGCCTTGATCGATCTGTACTGACGAAACTTGGCGATGCACACGCTGTGGACACGTAGAGCGGCATGTGGAGCAAAGGCCGGCGGCACAACGCACGCTGGACCTGCGCGCACACCTGGCCGGCACGCTGTTCCGCCATGAGCATCGTCGCTAGCTCGACTAAAAGTCAGCACGACGAGCTAAACTGAAGACGTGAAACCACAAGAACGCGTTGCCGTGGTGAGCATCGTCGCACGGGCATGGGAGACTTTGGGGCATGCATGCCGTGGTCAGCATCGTCGCTCGGGCAGCTCGACACAATAGTAGCAGAGACGAAGCTGGATATGACGTGTAGGGCCGCTGAGTCAATTAGAGAACCTAGTAATCCCGACCGGGATAGATTTTTTTTCGGTGCCACAAACAGCTCTAGGGTGGATGCAAGGTTGATATTGACAGGGATCCTAGAGGTCAGGGTACCGATTTCAGGGATTTAGAGGTCGGGGTTCGATTTTGACGAGCTCTACGAGTTTGAGGTTTAAAACAGACTTCACTCCCTCCCACCTGCCCACGATCGAGGACACGATTGGCTCCGCCATTTCTGCATCGTGCTTGGCAACCTATATGTACCCCCCTTCTCCTGTATTTTTTTTTGCATCGAAACAGGGAGTTTATTACTTCAGGATGATACGGTTACAATCTGCACGAAGGCAGTTAACTAGGAAATCTGGACTTTTATCGAGCCAACTATCAGTCCCATCTAACGTGCAAGCTAACTTTGCACACTGATCAGCGGGAACATTCAGATTCCTCCTAACATGAGTAACCGAAAAGGATACAAAACTAGACACTAACTCCTCCACTTCCCTCAAAATAGGCGCTGCAATTGATCTTGAGTTGCTGCGCAAGTTCCATAGGTTGACAAGCTCGCTGCAGTCTACCTCCATGGTGATATGTGAATACCCCGAAGCTGGGCAAATATCACACCTTCTCTGAAAGCTAGCAGTTCAGCAATGAAAGGATCTGAAACCCCGTCGAGGGGTTTGCTCCATGCTCCCAGAAAAGCTAAATGGGACCGAGCCACCCCGCCCGCCCCACCCTTCAGTTCATCCATGGCTATTGCACCATCAGTATTAATAGTAACCCAACCAGGTTCAGGTGGCCTCCAGCATTGGCCCATCGAGAGCTTCTTTCCTTTCGATGGTAGTTCCAGCAGAGATAGGGTCTCATGCACCCATTTGATCGCTTGCATGGGGTTATACCCCTCCTCGTCATGTGTCCATTTGTTTCGCGAGGACCAAATTGAGTGCATGATAGTAATGATCTTGCATCTGTCATCATCTGAAAACATAGTATCAAGCAAGATGTCCCTCGCCCATGTGTCTGGGCGTAGTCTTGGCAGCCGAAGATCAAAACGATCCTTTGCCGCAATCCAAAAGCTCTTTGCATGAGAGCAATTTACCAAGGCATTCATCAAATCTTCATCCACTGCACGCCAAATGTCACACCGGCCAATGGGTTTGATGTGCCTGTACTTAAGAGTAACTGAATCTGGTAAGATACCCCGAAGTACCCTCCACCAGAATACTCGTACCTTTGGTATCACATGGAGTTTCCAAAGTGCAGACCATAAGTGTTTATTCGCTGATGAAGATTCCGTAGTCGTCCCTTCCTCTAGAGAGCCATGCTCGTTGCGAGTCACAAGAGATCGATACGCAGATTTCACTGTATAGCTGCCAGACTTTTCCAATGACCATGCTAAGATATCATCTCCACTAGCAGGGTTTAGAGGAATATTGAGAATAGCCTCCGCATCCGGCTGTAGAAAATTTTGACGAACCAGTTCCACATTCCAATTGCCAGTGTAATTATCAATAAGATCAGATACCTTATCAATTGGAGCTGAGCCAATGCGCCCCATTGGCTTCATGGAACTAATACCTGGGATCCATGGGTCTGTCCAGGTTGATATAGACGAACCATCGCCAACTCGATGGATCAGACCCTCCTGTAGAGCTTTCTTGCCCGCCACTATAGCCCGCCAAGTTGCTGAGGAACGAGCGGGAACCGTTGCATGAAGAAAATCAGTTTGTGGGAAATATTTTCCTTTCAAAACTCGGGCACACAAGGAGCTCGGATGTGTCAGTAGGCGCCAGCCATGCTTTCCCAACATCGCCAAGTTGAAGCACTGGAAGTCCCTAAAGCCCATCCCCCCCTTAATTTTTGGTATGGTAAGCTTCTCCCAAGACAACCAGTGCAATGAACGCTTGTCGATAGAGCTGCCCCACCAGTATTTGGCCATGCTCGATGTTAAACCCTTGCACACCTTTTTTGTCAATAGGAAGCAACTCATACTGAAGGTTGGAATGGCATGAATATTTGACTTTAACAACACTTCCCTTGCTGCACACGCAAGGTTTCGTTCTGACCATCCACCCATCTTGCTTCTGCTTCGCTCACCAATATGGTCAAAAGTGCCACTAGTGATTCTGCCAACCGCCGTCGGTAGCCCAAGGTAGCGTTTCGAAAACGCTTCAACAACAATGCCAAGTGTATTCTTCAAGGACGTACGAAGTGGTTGCGACGTGTTTCCACTGAAAAAATGGAACTCTTCTCCCGGTTCACCACTTGACCAGAACAGTCCGAGTAAATCCAGAGAATCTCATTCAACCTTTCTGCACTATGGGCATTGCACTAAGGAAAATCAAGCAGTCATCAGCAAAGAGCAAATGATTGACCCAGGGAGCATGGACACTCACCCTTATGCCTCTATCAATGTGAGCTCCCCCATAGTTGTTCAACAAAGCCGTCAAGCCTTGAGCACACAACAGGAATAGATATGGTGACATGGGATCACCTTGCCGGAGTCCTTTAGACGGATTGAAATAGGGCAACAGATCACCATTCACCTTAATAGTAAATCTTATTGAGGTCACACATTTCATAACAAGTCTTGTGAAACGATCATTGAACCCCAACTTGTACAAAATGGCCTCCAGATAATGCCATTCAACTCTATCATATGCTTTGAGCATATCCAACTTAACTGCACAATTGCAGTTTTTACCCTTTTTGCGCCGCCTGATAGCATGAACACTCTCATAGGCCACAAGCACATTGTCCGTAATTAAACGGCCTGGCACAAATGCACTTTGTTCCTCTCCTATGATTTCATCAAGGATAGCACGTACCCTGTTTGAGGATTAAGCAAAGCATTGTATCAAACTTTATGGTATCAGACACCAGTTCCGGTCCTCTCCCTCCACGATCGTCATGACCAACTCTGGAGGGCAAAACACTCTACCTCCTCCTCCGGCGGCTCGCCAACTGACACTCTTCCCGGCGGCCAGCCCATGCCTCCTCTCCCCGCTGTCCCGCCTCCACCTCCACATCCCGGCGGCCAGGCCAACCTTCCCCTCACCCTCGCCCCTCCTCCACTTTCCTTCAGCGACACGATCACCGACATCACACCCTTCATCCCCATCGTCTTGGATCTCCACAGCCACAATTATTACCATTGGTGCCACTTGTTCGAGATCCACCTCGGGCGTTGTTCTCTCCTTCATCACATCACCGGCGATGCGCCCCCGGTTCCCTGCGACCCATGGTGGCTCAAGGATGATCTTTCCATCATCCAGTGGCTGTACACGCGCATCTCCATCGAGCTCTTCAACTTGGTGGTCACCGACGGCGCCTCCGCTCGCGACATTTGGACTGAGCTCCGTCAGCTGTTTCAGGACAACCGCGACGCCCGCGTCTCCGCCCTCAACACCGAGCTTCGCACGATCACCCAGGGCGATCGCCCCATCGACGTCTTCTGTCAGCGCATCAAAGCCATTGGCGACGAACTCCGTGAGCTCGGGGAGGTGGTCGCCGACCGCTCCCTTCTTCACGCCCTCATGGGCGGGCTCGACGAGCCGTTCGCTCAACAGGCGACTCTGATTCCGCTCCTGCGGCCACTGCCTACTCTTGCCGAGGCGCGTTCCATGCTCCAGATGGAGGAGCAGAACCAGGCACGTAAGGTGAGCATTCCGCAACTCTTCCATGCTGCGGGCCGCTCTACTCCACCACCGATGGCCGCGGCGACGTCCTCGCCGTCTTCTGCCGTTCCGCCACCTCCCGGATGGCGCCCCAGCCCCAACTACAAAGGGAAGAACCCGGTGTACCGTTCCCCAAAGACAGGAACGGCTTCTTCTTCATCCTCTCCTGCGCCTGCCTCCACCACGTCGGCGCCGCCTGTCACACCACCAACTTCGCCTTCCTTCGCTTGGCGCCCTGCTCAAGACCCGTGGACCGTCCTGGTGCAGGCGTGGCCCATGCCCTAGTCCGCGCCCTCTCCTTACGGTGCTCCTCCAGCCTACAGTGGTGGCTGGGCACCCGGGCTTCGCCCTCCTACCGGCGCCTTGGGTCTCCTCGGCTCGCGTCCTCCACCGCAAGCTTATGCCGCGTACGCACCGCTGTACCAGGCAGCGGCGGCCCCGACCGCGCCGCCCATGTACCCCTACAGCTTCCCCACACCATCGCCCTTCATCAACTCAGCCGTCGCCTGCGCCTGCTTCCACCTCGACCGCGCCGGCTTGGGATCAGGCCGCCTTCATCGCCGCCATGAACTCTCTTACCACCCAGGACGCAGGTAACGACTGGATCTTCGACTCTGGTGCTTCTTGCCACATGTCTGCATCTAGTGCTTCTCTTTCTGATCTCATCCTTCGATTTTATTTCCATCCTCACCATTGGCAACGGTTCTTCTGTTCCTATCACCGACGTTGGTACTTCCTTCCTCTCTCCCTCTCGCTCGCCTCTTCTTCTTCACGAAGTTCTTGTTGCTCCTGCTCTCATCAAGAACCTCATAGCCGTTCGTTGTTTTACTATTGACAATCAAGTTTCAGTTGAGTTTGACCCTTATGGATTGTCTGTGAAGGATCTTCAAACCAAGACGGAGCTGGCCCGGTTTGATAGCGTGGGGGATCTGTACATTGTCCACGGCGCTGCTACTCCCACTCCCCATGCTATGCTCGCCTCCATCACCTTGTGGCACCGCCGGCTTGGACATCCCAACAACACGACCACGACTACACTCCTCGACGAATTTCAGCTTCCTCATGCTCGAGACTTGCATGATATCTCTCTCTGTCACGCCTGTCAGCTGGGCAAGCACGTTTGGCTCCCTTTTAGTGCTTCTACAACTAGTAGTTCCTTTCCTTTTGAGCTTTTGCATTGTGACTTATAGACGTCACCTACCCCCAGTGTATCCAGTTTCAAGTATTACCTTGTAGTCCTAGATGATTACTCTCATTTTATCTAGACTTTTCCTCTCCGCGCTAAATCAGATGTTCATAGTGTGTTTGTTAATTTTCAGCGCTACGTGTACACTCACTTCTCTCTCCCCATCCGTTTCTTGCAATGTGACAACGGGCGCGAATTTGACAACACCTTCAACCGTGATTTCTTCCTTCACCATGGCATCCTCCTACGCTTCTCTTGCCCCTACACCTCACCTCAGAATGGCAAAGCTGAGCGGTCTCTTCGAACCATTAACAACATCCTCCGCACGCTTCTTCTCCAAGCATCTATGCATGCCCAATATTGGGTAGAAGCTCTTCGGCATGCCAAGTTTCTTCTCAACATTCGACCAACCAAAACATGCCCTCGCTTTTCTCCCTACGACTCTCTCTTCTTAGCTCCCCCCAACTATGGCGATATTCGAGTCTTCGGCTGTTTATGTTATCCCAACATGTCGGCCATCTCTTCTAACAAACTAGCCTCACGTTCGCTCCCGTGTGTTCTCCTCGGGTTTTCCGACTCCCACAAAGGCTATCGCTGCCTTAATATTCCCTCAGGGCGCGTCATTATTTCTCGCCACGTTAATTTTGATGAAAACACTTTCCCCTTCGCCACCCACCATCCGCCCAACACATCCGCTCCACTCTCCACTCGCACGTCCTCCCCTACACGCTCCCCCGCACTCGACGTGCATGGCCTGGACCCCACCCCACCACTGCATGCTGCCAACCCACACCCCAGCGAATCTCTTGACTCAGTCGCCCGCCAATCCCACCCGCTGCATCCTACCAGCCCTGTGGATCTCTTGGATCCTGCGCTTGCCCACCACCCTGCTTCCGGCCCCGCGGATCTCTTGGATCCCGCGCCTGCCGGCCCCGTGAATCTCTTGGATCCCATACCCACCCACCCACCTACTGCCGGACCCGCGGATCTCTTGGATCCTGCACCCACCCACTCACCTGTTGTTGGCCCCGCGGCTCTCTCAGAGTCCGCCCCTCTCACCCCCATGCAACTTCATGCCCAACGCCTTCTCTTACTACTATCGCGTACCAAAATCACCGCTCTGCCTCACCGCTTTCCTTTTCCCCCGACTCGTCGCCTGTCCCTCCTCCGCTGCCTCCTCACGTTGTTCCGGTTCCCATCCCACGTAATGATCACTCCATGCATACTCGCGGAAAAGCTGGGTTTTGCCGTCCCATCGATCGTCTCAATCTCAACGCTTCCGCTTCTCCCATCTCTCCCATCCCCTCCTCCTACAAAGCTGCTCTTGTGGACCCGAATTGGTTTCAGGCCATGAAGGACGAGTACGACGCACTTCGCCATAACCAAACCTGGACTCTCATCCCTCGTCCTCCCGGAGCAAACGTTGTCTCGGGTAAATGGGTGTTCCGTCACAAATTCCATTCTAACGGGTATCTAGCTCGTTGTCGGTGTCAAAACCGGCGGATCTCGGGTAGGGGGTCCCGAACTGTGCGTCTAGGCAGATGTTAACAGGAGACAAGGGACACGGTGTTTTTACCCAGATTCGGGACCTCTCGATGGAGGTAAAACCCTACTCTTGCTTGATTAATATTGATGATATGGGTAGTACAAGAGTAGATCTACCACGAGATCAGAGAGGCTAAACCCTAGAAGCTAGCCTATGGTATGATTGTTGTTCGTCCTACGGACTAAAACCCTCCGGTTTATATAGGCACCGAAGAGGGTTAGGGTTACACAGAGTCGGTTACAATGGTAGGAGATCTACATATCCGTATCGCCAAGCTTGCCTTCCACGCCAAGGAAAGTCTCATCCAGACATGGGACGAAGTCTTCAATCTTGTATCTTCATAGTCCAGGAGTCCGGCCAAAGGCTATAGTTCGGCCATCCAGACACCCCCTAATCCAGGACTCCCTCAGTAGCCCCTGAACCAGGCTTCAATGACGACGAGTGCGGCGCACATATTGTCTTCGGCATTGCAAGGCGGGTTCCTCCTCCGAATACTTCATAGAAGATTTTGAACACAAGGATAGTGTCCGGCTCTGCAAAATAAGTTCCACATACCACCGTAGAGAGAATAATATTTACACAAATTCGATCTGCTGACGTATTCTGTGGCGTGACATCACACCACGGCCAAGCCTTTATTCGAATCGTTTTTACTGTCCCACCTCAGCGCGTTTAGCGAGGCGATTTCCTTGGCACGTCTTGTCAAAGCAGAGATCGTGTCCCCTTATTCTGGGATTCTCATCAATACGGGCGCGGGTAACCCAGTCGTGCCCATCGGCACGTCTCCTCTATCGAAGGCGAGTCCCGAACAGTCACGGGGAAGGCTCTTGGTATTCAACCTCTTTATAAAGAGACCAAGGCTCCACTCCTTTCTTTCAATCTCAATAGAATCCACCCCTCGCCTCGAGTTCCAACACCCAAAGCTCCAGATTCAGGCGCTTCGGACCTTTGATGATGTCCGGCTCCGACCTGCAAGGCCGGTGGATGCCTTCCTCCATTACGAAAGAAGACGTGCTAAAGCTAAGAGATGCCAGGTATCTAACCGGCGAAATTTCGCATAGGCTGCCTGCCCAAGGGCAGGTTATTCCCACTCCCAAGCCTGGCGAAAGCGTAGTGTTTGCGTCTCACTTTCTTCGGGGGCTAGGCTTCCCGACGGACCCCTTCGTGAGGGGGCTCATGTTTTACTATGGGTTGGAATTTCATGACTTGGATCCAGAGTCCATCCTCCACATCTCATCGTTCATTGTCGTATGCGAAGCCTTCCTCCGCATTACCCCTCACTTCAGATTGTGGCTCAAGACCTTCAAAGTGGAGCCGAAGATGATCAAGGGGCAGCAGGCAGAGTGCGGAGGGGCTGTTATAAGCAAGAATGTTGATGCTCCATGGCCCGAGGGCTTTTTTCAAGAGGAGCTCAGCCTATGGCAACAAGAGTGGTTTTATACCACAGCTCCCAGGGGCACCAAATGGGTGGCGCCACCTGCCTTTCGCTCGGGTCCTCCACCGCGGCTGGCGTCATGGGTCAATAAAGGACTTGACTGGGGGCCGTCCAAGGACGTGCCCTTGTTGCAGGGCCGCATTCAAGACCTCCTAGAGAGAGAGATCACTCTGGTCGTAGTAGCGCAGGTCATGCTGATTCGTCGCACCCTGCCCTACAAACGTCGCCCCCTCCGCTTGTGGGAATTTAACCCGGAGGGACCACGAGCTCTCCAAAATTTTATGGGCGCGACGCTCGTGGAGATGTACAAGCTTTTCTTCGGATCACAAGCGATGTGTCCGGACTTGACCGAGGACTCAGGTCTGAGCTGCAATCGCTCGGATACTCAAGTAAGTAGCCCTGTACCCGGACACACTATCCCATATTTATCACGAACTTGCCCTTTAAAAGAGTTGTCCCTTGAACAGGAGTGGATAGCGAAAGCAAAGTTAATCAGGTGTCCGGCCCCCCTCCCTGAGACCACGCCGGATCCCGTGTTAACCAGGATGCTGGAGGTTGCGCCTTCGGAAGAAGGTGAAGGGGGGAACAAGGAAGCTACCGCCTTCACGAAGGAGGCTGTCAGGAAAGGAGGGATCGAGAATCCCTCCATCCAAGGGAAGAAGAGGACCGCCTCTGAGGACCCGAAGACCATGGTCTCAAAGCGGGGGAAGAAATCTTCGTCAGAGGGTCCTACGCCGAGAGATGCCTCGGCCGCATTATGCCCCCAAGGGGATCAGCCCTCCACCGAGCCGTAAGTAAAAAGGGGAGTTTTTTTTAAAATAAAGGATATCCCTGCCCTATTTCTGATGAAGATAACCGAAATTTTACCTTGTAGTTCGGATCTCAGCCCTTCTCAGCAGAGCTCATCTTTGGGGGATCTTCGTCCGGAGATGATGGAGAGCGAAACGCCTCCCCCTGCCGTACCGTCTTGCGAGGCGGGCGACCCTGAGGTGTCGTCGCGGAGGGTTTCTCCGAGTCCGGCAGGGCCGGAAGGCAGTCGTATGTCCCCTCAAAGCCCTCTGTGTCCGGCCGTCGAAAAAGGCCATCGGACGAGTCCAGCACCACCTGGTGTATGGTCGGAGGAGCTGAAGGATCTGCTCGGGCGAGCGTCTATCTCAGAAGATCACCGTGCATTAATGGGGGATGGTGATTGAAAGGATTTCATCCGCTAAGAGCGGATTGCACGAAGCCGTCAGAAGTTTACTGACAGGTTTTGAGGTACGCAAAATGATGTACCTTCTGACAGTTCCGCATATAAAATGCGCCCTGTGTAGATAGTAGCCCCTGAGGCTCGGTGTGTTGTCAAAAAATGACAGCGCGCCGAGGATCATAATCCCGGGTATAATATGTCGCCCTTCCTATGTAGGTGGCGAAGGGTCCGGTGGCTAGCCGGACTGATGAATTTGCCGAACTAAAGCGGCAACTTGACGTGGCGGATGCCGACATCGCGCTTGTCAATAAGCGACTTGACGAGTCACAAGGTATGCAATTTCTCCGCGGACACCTGGTAAGGGAGCTTGATGCCCGTGCCTTACAACATGTATGCTTGATGCAGATGGTGCCGCTGCCATGAAGAACCTTCGGGCGGAGCTCGCCCGAGCCAAGGAGCAGGCCAGAAAGAGTGATGCGGCTACCTTAAAGGTGGTTGAAGAGCTAAAAGCCGAACAGGCAGCTCACTGCCGAAGCAAGAAGGAAATGGCCGAGATGGCCGTGAAGTTGAAGAATGCTGCCGACCGCTGCAAGCTTCTTGAAAAAGAAGATCGAGCGGTACAAGAGGACCTGAAGAAGGCCACTACCGAGGCCAAGGATGCTCGCTCTGCGATGAGAGCTATGAAGGAGGAGCTACGTCAGGCCGGAGATATCGCGGCTGGAAAGCCCTTTCTGTTGCGGAGGAAATTCATGGATCCTAAATATGCTCAGTTGGACCGGCTGTGGAGTGAGGAGGATGCTTATCTGGACTTGGCGGCAAGTGCTGCGGACGCGGCCGAACACTTCCGAGATCAAAAGGATCACGAAATGGAATAGGTTTTTTGGTCGCAGTTCCATAATCCAGAGCGCCCACTTCCATTAACCGATCGCTTGGCCGAATGGGCGGAGCTGAATAGGTTCTCCGGACTTGCCATGAAGGATGTCGTGAGTCTTTTGTGGCCGAAAAGGCCCGAGCCAAAGAGTTATTTTGGCTTGGTGCAGTAGTTCCTTGGTGCGGTGCCGCATATCAATGCAATGAGGAGGTCGGCATGCATAGAGGGTGCGCGGATGGCTCTTGCCCGTGTCAAGACATACTGGGCGGAGATGAAGGCCACCGATGTTGCATCCCAAGATTCGGACGGAAGCCGAGTACCTGTCGAGCACTATTTTCAGGAAGTTCTGCAGGGCGCTCGTTTAATAGAGACGCAGTGCTCGAAGGATATTATGTTCGAATAACATGTATTATTGTGAAACAATGTATCGATGGAATATAAAAGCTTTTTATACTTGTGCCTTTTAAGAATTAAAATACCTCCTGTGCGGCCCCTAATGTATATGTATATATAACCTGAAAGATGGCAGTCTTCGGCTTTAGCCCCCACGCATATAATGCGGGGGTGTTTGCAAAAGGTGCATTTTCACACTTGATCCAACGTCTTGGTCCTATGAAGGAGGTGGTAGCGCGGCAAACTAGGCAACCAGACTATAATGCTTTATCACTTTCACTTAGCCATAGTAGTTTGACAGTGGGGCTACTATATAGCCCCTAGGGGCACCGCGCTCACCCGAATTCGGGGCGCGTATGTGCCTGACCGGTAAATGACCCTTCGTCAAGGCGGAGGAATCCTAAAGATTCCGGCAGGTCATCGAGTGGTTGACCAGTCTCATGCTATATCATGACAGTCAGTTTTCGGCTTTCTCTACTGAGGTGCTCGCCTGGCCGAACTGGGGCACAATCGCAGTAGTTCTCCTGGTGCCGCCTTAGCCGATAGAGCGGAACGTAAGGCAGCAAAACACAGGAGCCGGGCAAACCCAACATTTGACCAAAGACATGATTCGGAGCTGATGCATATAAGGCCTAACTCGAGACGCCGAACACTCCCTAAGGTATTCGGTCTTTATGAAAACGGGCCGAACAACGCCCTTCGTAATAAGCCCCTGGTGTCCAGGTACGCGCAAAATTCTAACGTGGCCCATGCCAAAACGCCAGCCTCCTCCTCGGTTATAGCAAGAAACCAGGGGATGTGTATCAATAAGAGACAGTAAAAAAGGTTTACGCAGGGTCTTAATCTGAAAAGAATCCTTGTCACGGGTCCCTACTACACGTCTGCGCCTGTGTCTCCGTTGTGTCGTATCCTGGACGGGTGTAGCACGGTGTTCATCTATAAAAGAGAGGAACTTAGTTGAAAAAGATCGTGCGAAAATATACGTTATATTAAATAAACCAAGTACGATTCAAAAAATGAACAAAATTGAGCTTTATTGTCTCTTGTTGTACATGCGCAGAGCCCCTTGTACAGGGGTATGTGGCTAGTAAGCCCTTGTATGTTTATGCCGGACTCGTCTAGCCGTGTCCGGGGTCTGAACGACCTATTTAGGTGCTTTGATTGGTGAAGCCGGTTTAGTGTGTGGCTGTCAAGGCAGTCACACAATCTTCCGCGCTCGAGGAACACTCGGTATTTCCCTTTAAGGAGATGATGCCTCGCGGACCGGGCATTTTAAGTGTAAGGGATGCATAATGCGGTATTGTGTTAAAGCAGGAGAAAGCTTTGCGTCCCGGTAGTGCTTGGTAGCTACTTGTGAATGGGGCGAGGTGGAAGGTTAACTTTTCACGGCGGAAGTTGTCGGGTGAGCCGAACACAACTTCTAGCAGTAGAGAGCCCATACAATGGGTATATGGGCCTGGCATTACCCCTTGAAAGGAAGTGTTGCTATGGCGAATTTTGGTTGGGTCTATCCCCATTTTGCGGATTGTGTCCTGATATAGCAGGTTTAGATCACTGCCGCCATCCATTAGGACTTTTGTAAATTGGAGTCCGTCGATTATCAGATCTAGTATCAAGGCAGTCCATCCTGCATTCCGGATACTTCTAGAGTAATCTTGATGGTCGAAGGTGATTGGTTTTAACAACCGGTGCCGGGACTCCTCCGGGATAGGCCATATGGTGCGTATCTCTATGGGCGCCATTCTGTTTTTACCTTTTGTCACGTAAAGTGAGTTTACTGTTTTGACTTCTTGTGGGAAATTCTTTTGTTTTCCGGTGCTCTGCTTGTGGGGTTCGTCATCGTCCTCACTTGGTGTGTCGAGCCCCTTGTGTTCGGCGTTGAGTTTGCCGGACTGCTTGAAGACCCAACAATCTCTGTGGGTATGGTTTGCAGGCTTCCCGGGAGTAATGTGGATTTGGCATATCTTGTCCAAAGTTTTGTTTAAGTTAGATAGCTCGTCCCTGTTATCCTTAAGGGGCAGTTTTTTACGATTCTGTCGTGAGATTTTGAATCTGGCGTTGACTGTCGTGCTCTTCGGGCTGTTTCCCTTTGTCCGGCGCTGGTCCTTGCTACGTCTCGGTTTCCCGTTTCCATCCCTGACTTCGGATGTACTTGGGTCGCTGGTACTGCATCTTGCCAGCCAGCTATCCTCTCCCGCGCAAAAGCGGGTCATGAGGCTTGTTAATGCGGCCATTGTTCTTGGCTTTTTTGGCCGAGGTGTATGGCGAGCCATTCATCTCGGACGTTGTGTTTGAAAGATGCTAAGGCTTCAGCGTTCGGACAGTCGACTATTTGGTTCTTTTTAGTAAGGAATCTGTTCCAGAATTTTTGGGCTAACTCTCCGGGTTGTTGAGTTATGTGACTTAAATCGTCTGCATCCGGAGGTTGGACATAGGTCCCTTGAAAATTTTCCCGGAAAGCATCCTTGAGCTCTTCCCAACTTCCAATGGTGTTTTCGGGGAGGCTTTTGAGCCAATGCCGGGCTGGCCCTTTGAGCTTGAGGGGTAAGTATTTTATGGCATGGAGGTCATCTCCTCTAGCCATGTGTATGTGGAGGATGTAATCGTTGATCCAGACTCCAGGGTCTGTTGTTCCGCCGTATGCCTCTATGTTTACGGGCTTGAATCCCGCTGGAAATTCATAATCCAGAACCTCATCGGTGAAACATAGGGGGTGTGCGGCACCCCTATATTCAGGTGTACCGTAATATTCGGACATTTGTTGTGTTGCATTGCTTACTAGAGCTTGCTTTCTTGGCCCGTAGATAGATCTAACTGGGCCATCTTTTTGATGCGAATCCATGTGCGAATCGCGTGCCGGCTTGTGTGGGGCGTCGTTTGCCGCTCTATGTTTGCCATGGGGTCATCTATCCGACCGGGTGGTCTCCTTGTTCTTTGATTGCGGAGGCTCTACGGCCTCCTCATCAAATTCGGGCAGTAGTTTTCGCTTCGGGTAGCTCTTTGTTCGACGACTATTGCCGTATTTGTCTGTGGTGTTGAGTACTTTGCTCCACCTGATTCTGAGCGCATCTTCCGCTGTTTTGAGCTTCTGCTTCTGCTTTTTCAGGCTACGCGCAGTGGCGACGAGCCTTTTGTGGAGGTTCTTCTGCTCCAGCAACTTGTCTGGCGTGAGATCGTCCGGACTATTATCTTCGCCGGGGACGGGTTGTTTATCCAGATTGTCCTGTTCGAACGGTTGCTCGATAGCATGTTCGTCATCCACCGATTTGCCCTGCTCTATGGCTGGGTCTATATGGTTGCTGTCTTTGTCGAGGCGGGACTTTGAATGGCGCTTACGTCGCCGTTTTGACTGCTTTTCGAGGGAATGATCCCTCATGGCGTCCCGTTGTTCCTCGTCGTCGCTTCCTTTAGGTGTGTCTGAAGGAAATATGCCCTAGAGGCAATAATAAAGTTATTATTTATTTCCTTATTTCATGATAAATGTTTATTATTCATGCTAGAATTGTATTAACTGGAAACATAATACATGTGTGAATACATAGACAAACATAGTGTCACTAGTATGCCTCTACTTGACTAGCTCGTTAATCAAAGATGGTTAAGTTTCCTAACCATAGACATGAGTTGTCATTTGATTAACAGGATCACATCATTAGGAGAATGATGTGATTGACTTGACCCATTCCGTTAGCTTAGCACTTGATCGTTTAGTATGTTGCTATTGCTTTCTTCATGACTTATACATGTTCCTGTAACTATGAGATTATGCAACTCCCATTTACCAGAGGAACACTTTGGGTGCTACCAAACCTCACAACGTAACTGGGTGATTATAAAGGAGTACTATAGGTGTCTCCAAATGTACATGTTGGGTTGGCGTATTTCGAGATTAGGTTTTGTCACTCCGATTGTCGGAGAGGTATCTCTGGGCCCTCTCGGTAATGCACATCACTATAAGCCTTGCAAGCAATTTAGCTAATGAGTTAGTTACGGAATGATGCATTACATAACGAGTAAAGAGACTTGCCAGTAACGAGATTGAACTAGGTATTGGATACCGACGATCGAATTTCGGGTAAGTAACATACCGATGACAAAGGGAACAACGTATGTTGTTATGCGGTTTGACCGATAAAGATCTTCGTAGAATATGTGGGAGCCAATATGGGCATCCAGGTCCCACTATTGGTTATTGACCGGAAACGTGTCTCGGTCATGTCTACATAGTTCTCGAACCCGTAGGGTCCGCACGCTTAACATTTCATTGACGATATAGTATTATATGAGTTATGCATGTTGGTAACCGAATGTTGTTCGGAGTCCCGGATGAGATCATGGACATGACGAGGAACTCCGGAATGGTCCGAAGATAAAGTTTGATATATGGGATAATAGTGTTTGATCTCCGGAAGAGTTCCGAAATTCACCGGAAGGGGTTCCGGATGTTTACCGAAATGTTTGGGTACGAGAACACGTTATTTGGGCCAAAGGGGAAAGCCCACAAGGTTTTTGGAAAGCGCAAAAGGAAGTTTTGCGGAGTCCAGGGGCCAGACGCCAGGGTCCCTGGCGTTTGGGTCCAGACGCCGGGAACCCTGGCGTCTGGCCCTGGAGTCCGAGAAGGACTCTTGCCTTTCGGGTGAAACCGACTTTGTGGAGGCTTTTACTCCAAGTTTCGACCCCAAGGCTCAACATATAAGTAGAGGGGTAGGGCTAGCACCAAAGACACATCAAGAAACACCAAGCCGTGTGCCGGCAACCCCGTCGCCTCTAGTTTATCCTCCGTCATAGTTTCCGTAGTGCTTAGGCGAAGCCCTACGGAGATTGTTCTTCACCAACACCGTCACCACACCGTCGTGCTGCCGGAACTCATCTACTTCTTCGCCCGTCTTGCTGGATCGAGAAGGCGAGGACGTCATCGAGCTGAACGTGTGCAGAACTCGGAGGTGCCGTGCGTTCGGTACTTGGATCAGTCGGATCGTGAAGACGTACGACTACATCAACCGCGTTGATAAACGCTTCCGCTTTGCGATCTTCAAGGGTATGAAGATACACTCCCCTTCTCGTTGCTATACATCACCATGATCTTGCGTGTGCGTAGGAATTTTTTTGAAATTACTACGTTCCCCAACAGTGGCATCCGAGCCTAGGTTTTATGCGTAGATGTTATATGCACGAGTAGAACACAAGTGAGTTGTGGGCGATACAAGTCATACTGCTTACCAGCATGTCATACTTTGGTTCAGCGGTATTGTTGGATGAAGCGGCCCGGACCGACATTACGCGTACGCTTACGCGAGACTGGTTTTACCGCCGTGCTTTGCACACAGGTGACTAGCGGGTGTCTGTTTCTCCAACTTTAGTTGAACCGAGTGTGGCTACGCCCGGTCCTTGCGAAGGTTAAAACATCACTAACTTGACGAACTATCGTTGTGGTTTTGATGCGTAGGTAAGAACGGTTCTTGCTCAGCCCGTAGCAGCCACGTAAAATTTGCAACAACAAAGTAGAGGACGTCTAACTTGTTTTTGCAGGGCATGTTGTGATGTGATATGGTCAAGACGTGATGCTATATTTTATTGTATGAGATGATCATGTTTTGTAACCAAAGTTATCGGCAACTGGCAGTAGCCATATGGTTGTCGCTTTATTGTATGAAATGCAAACGCCCTGTAATTGCTTTACTTTATCACTAAGCGGTAGCGATAGTCGTAGAAGCAATAGATGGTGTAACGACAACGATGCTACGATGGAGATCAAGGTGTCGCGCCGGTGACGATGGTGATCACAATGGTGCTTTGAAGATGGAGATCACAAGCACAAGATGATGATGGCCATATCATATCACTTATATTGATTGCATGTGATGTTTATCCTTTATGCATCTTATCTTGCTTTGATTGACGGTAGCATTTTAAGATGATCTCTCACTAATTATCAAGAAGTGTTCTCCCTGAGTATGCACCGTTGCGAAAGTTCTTCGTGCTGAGACACCACGTGATGATCGGGTGTGATAGGCTGTACGTTCAAATACGACGGGTGCAAAACAGTTGCACACGCGGAATACTCAGGTTAAACTTGATGAGCCTAGCATATACAGATATGGCCTCGGAACACGAAGACCGAAAGGTCGAACGTGAATCATATAGTAGATATGATCAACATAGTGATGTTCACCATTGAAACTACTCCATCTCACGTGATGATCGGACATGGTTTAGTTGATTTGGATCACGTAATCACTTAGATGACTAGAGAGATGTCTGTCTAAGTGGGAGTTCTTAAGTAATATGATTAATTGAACTTAAATTTATCATGAACTTAGTCCTAGTAGTATTTTGCAAATTATGTTGTAGATCAATAGCTTGCGTTGTTGCTTTCATATGTTTATTTTGATATGTTCCTAGAGAAAATTGTGTTGAAAGATGTTAGTAGCAATGATGCGGATTGGATCCGTGATCTGAGGTTTATCCTCATTGCTGCACAGAAGAAGTATGTCCTTAAGGCACCGCCAGGTGACGGACCTATTGCAGGAGCAGATGCAGACGTTATGAACGTTTGGCTAGCTCAATATCATGACTACTTAATAGTTTAGTGCACCATGCTTAACAACTTAGAATCGGGACTTCAAAGATGTTTTGAATGTCATGGACCATATGAGATGTTCCAGGAATTGAAGTTAATATTTCAAGCAAATACCTGAGTTGAGAGATATGAAGTCTCCAACAAGTTCTATAGCTAAAAGATGGAGGAGAATCGCTCAACTAGTGAGCATGTGCTCAGATTGTCTGGGTACTTCAATCGCTTGAATCAAGTGGGAGTTAATCTTCCAGATAAGATAGTGATTGACAGAATTCTCTAGTCACCGTCACTAAGTTACTAGAACTTCGTGATGAACTATAGTATGCAAGGGATGACGAAAACGATTCCTGAGCTCTTTGTGATGTTGAAATCAACGAAGGTAGAAATCAAGAAATAGCATCAAGTGTTGATGATTGACAAGACCACTAGTTTCAAGAAAAGGGCAAAGGGAAAGAAAGGGAAACTTCAAGTAGAATGGCAAACAAGTTGTCACTCCCGTGAAGAAGACCAAAGCTGGACCAAAGCCTGAAACTGAGTGCTTACACTGCAAAGAAAATGGTCACTGGAAGCGGAAATGCCCTGAATATTTGGTGGATAAGAAGGATGGCAAAGTGAACAAGGGTATATTTGATATACAGGTTATTGATGTGTGCCTTACTAGTGTTTATAGTAGCCCCTAAGTATTTGATACTTGTTTAGTTGCTAAGATTAGTAACTCGAAACAGGAGTTACAGAATAAACAGAGAATAGTTGAAGGAGAAGTAACAATGAGTGTTGGAAGTAGTTCCAAGATTGATATGATCATCATCGCACACTCCCTATACTTTCGGGATTAGTGTTAAACCTAAATAAATGTTATTTGGCGTTTGCGTTGAGCATGAATATGATTTGATCATGTTTATTGCAATACGGTTATTCATTTAAAGTCAGAGAATAATTGTTGTTCTGTTTACATGAATAAAAACCTTCAATGGTCATACACCCAATGAAAATAGTTTGTTGGATCTCGATCGTAGTAATACACATATTCATAATATTGATGCCAAAAGATGCAAAGTTAATAATGATAGTGTAACCTATTAGTGGCACTACCGTTTAGGTCATATTGGTGTAAAGCGCATGAAGAAACTCCATGCTGATGGGATTTTGGAATCACTTGATTATGAATCACTTGATGCTTGCGAACCATGCCTCATGGGCAAGATGACAAAAAACTCCGTTCTCCGGAACAATGGAACGAGCTACTGACTTATTGGAAATAATACATACTGATGTATGCAGACCAATAAGTATTAAGGCTCGTGGCGGGTATCATTATTTTCTAACCTTCACAAGATGATTTGAGCAGATATGGGTATATCTACTTGATGAAACATAAGTCTGAAATAGTTGAAAGGTTCAAAGAATTTTAGAGTGAAGTGGAAAAATCATCGTAACAAGAAAATAAAGTTTCTGCGATCTGATCACGGAGACAAATATTTGAGTTATGAGTTTGGTCTTCAATTAAAACAATGTGGAATAGTTTCACAACTCACGCCACCTGGAACACCACAACATTATGGTGTGTCCGAACGTCGTAACCACACTTTATTGGATATGGTGCGATCTATGATGTCTCTTACCATTGTCGTATTGGGGTTATGCATTAGAGACAGCTGCATTCACGTTTAATAGGGCACCATCTAAATCCGTTGAGACGACACCGTATGAACTATGGTTTAGCAGTAAACCTAAGTTGTCGTTTCTTAAAGTTTGGAGTTGCGATGCTTATATGAAAAAGGTTTTCAACCTGATAAGCTGAAACCCAAATCGGAGAAGTGCATCTTCAAAGAATACCCAAAGGAAGCTGTTGGGTACTCCTTCTATCACAGATCCGAAGGAAAAACATCCGTTGCTAAGAATGGATCCTTTCTAGAGAAGGAGTTTCTCTCGAAAGAAGTGAGTGGGAGGAAAGTAGAGCTTGATAAGGTAATTGTACCTTCTCCCGAATTGGAAAATAGTTCATCACTGAAATCAGTTCCAGTGATTCCTACACCAATTAGTGAGGAAGCTAATGATGATGATCATGAAACTTCAGATCAAGTTACTACAGAACCTCATAGGTCTTCCAGAGTACGGTCCGCACCAGAGTGGTACGGTAATCCTGTTCTGAAAGTCATGTTACTAGACCATGATAAACCTATGAACTATGAGGAAGCGATGATGAGCCCAGATTCCGCAAAATGGCTGGAGGCCATGAAATCTGAGATAGGATCCATGTATGAGAACAAAGTGTGGACTTTGGTGGACTTGCCCGATGATCGGTAAACCATAGAAAAATAAATGGATCTTCAAGAGGAAGACGGACGCTGATAGTAGTGTTACTATCTACAAAGCTCGACTTGTCGCAAAAAGGTTTTCGACAAATTCAAGATGTTGACTACAATGAGATTTTCTCAACTGTAGCGATGCTTAAGTCTGTCCGAATCATGTTAGCAATTGCCACATTTTATGAAATCTGGCAAATGGATGTCAAAACTGCATTCCTTAATGGTTTTCTTAAAGAAGAGTTGTATATGATGCAACCATAAGGTTTTGTCAATCCTAAAAGTGCTAACAAAATGTGCAAGCTCCAGCGATCCATCTATGGACTGGTGCAAGCATCTCAGAGTTGGAATGTACGCTTTGATAAGTTGATCAAAGCATATAGTTTTGTACAGACTTACGGTGAAGCCTGTATTTACAAGAAAGTGAGTGGGAGCACTACAACATTTCTGATAAGTATATGTAAATGACATATTGTTGATCGGAAATAATGTAGAATTATTCTGCAAAGCATAAAGGAGTGTTTGAAAGAAGTTCTTTAAAAGAAAGACTTCAATAAAGCTACTTACACATTGAGCATCAAGATCTATTGAGATAGATCAAGACGCTTGATAAGATTTTCAATGAGTACATACCTTGACAAGATTTTGAAGTAGTTCAAAATGGAACAATCAAAGAAAGAGTTCTTGCCTTTGTTGCAAAGGTATGAAATTGAGTAAGACTCAAATCCCGACCACAGCAGAAAATAGAAAGAGAATGAAAGTCATTCCCTATGCATCAGTCATAGGTTTTATAAAAGTATGCTATGCTATGGACCAGACCTATTGTATACTCTGCCCTGTTTTGTGAAGGGAGTACAATAGTGATCTAGGAGTAGATCACTGGACATTGGTCAAAATTATCCTTAGTGGAATGAGGATATATTTCTCAATTATGGAGGTAACAAGAGGTTCGTCGTAAAGGGTTACGTCGATGCAAGTTTTGGCACTGATCCAGATGACTCTAAGTCTTAATCTGGATACATATTGAAAGTGGGAGCAATTGGCTAGAGTAGCTCCGTGCAGAGCATTGTAGACATAGAATATTTTGCAAAATACATACGGCTCTGAATGTGACGGACCCGTTGACTAAGCCTCTCTCACGAGCAAAACATGATCACACCTTAGTACTCTTTTGGGTGTTAATCACATAGCGATGTGAACTAGATTATTGACTCTAGTAAACCCTTTGGGTGTTGGTCACATGACGATGTGAACTATGGGTGTTAATCATATACAGATATGAATATTGGTGTTAAATCACATGGGGATGTGAACTAGATTATTGACTCTAGTGCAAGTGGGAGACTGAAGGAAATATGCCCTAGAGGCAATAATAAAGTTATTATTTATTTCCTTATTTCATGATAAATGTTTATTATTCATGCTAGAATTGTATTAACCGGAAACATAATACATGTGTGAATACATAGACAAACATAGTGTCACTAGTATGCCTCTACTTGACTAGCTCGTTAATCAAAGATGGTTAAGTTTCCTAACCATAGACATGAGTTGTCATTTGATTAACAGGATCACATCATTAGGAGAATGATGTGATTGACTTGACCCATTCCGTTAGCTTAGCACTTGATCGTTTAGTATGTTGCTATTGCTTTCTTCATGACTTATACATGTTCCTGTAACTATGAGATTATGCAACTCCCATTTACCGAGGAACACTTTGGGTGTTACCAAACGTCACAACGTAACTGGGTGATTATAAAGGAGTACTACAGGTGTCTCCAAAGGTACATGTTGGGTTGGCATATTTCGTGATTAGGTTTTGTCACTCCGATTGTCGGAGAGGTATCTCTGGGCCCTCTCGGTAATGCACATCACTATAAGCCTTGCAAGAAATGTAGCTAATGAGTTAGTTACGGAATGATGCATTACGTAACGAGTAAAGAGACTTGCCAGTAACGAGATTGAACTAGGTATTGGATACCGACGATCGAATCTCGGGTAAGTAACATACCGATGACAAAGGGAACTGAAGGAAATATGCCCTAGAGGCAATAATAAAGTTATTATTTATTTCCTTATTTCATGATAAATGTTTATCATTCATGCTAGAATTGTATTAACCGGAAACATGATACATGTGTGAATGCATAGACAAACAATATGTCACTAGTATGCCTCTACTAGACTAGCTTGTTAATCAAAGATGGTTATGTTTCCTAACCATGAACAAAGAGTTGTTATTTGATTAATAAGGTCACATCATTAGTTGAATGATCTGATTGACATGACCCATTCCATTAGCTTAGCACACGATCGTTTAGTATGTTGCTACTGCTTTTATCCATGACATATACATGTTCCTGTAACTATGAGATTATGCAACTCCCGTTTACCGGAGGAACACTTTGGGTACTACCAAACGTCACAACGTAACTGGGTGATTATAAAGGAGTACTACAGGTGTTTCCAATGGCAGATGTTGGGTTGGCGTATTTCGAGATTAGGTTTTGTCACTCCGATTGTCGGAGAGGTATCTCTGGGCCCTCTCGGTAATACACATCACTGAAGCCTTGCAAGCATTACAACTAATGAGTTAGCTGTGAGATGATGTATTACGGAACGAGTAAAGAGACTTGCCGGTAACGAGATTGAACTAGGTATTGGATACCGACGATCGAATCTCGGGCAAGTAACATAACGATGACAAAGGGAACAACGTATGTTGTTATGCGGTCTGACCGATAAAGATCTTCGTAGAATATGTAGGAGCCAATATGGGCATCCAGGTCCCGCTATTGGTTATTGACCGGAGACGTGTCTCGGTCATGTCTACATTGTTCTCGAACCGTAGGGTCCGCACGCTTAAGGTTTCGATGACGGTTATATTATGAGTTTATGTATTTTGATGTACCGAAGAAGTTCGGAGTCCCGGATGTGATCACGGACATGACGAGGAGTCTCTAAATGGTCGAGACATAAAGATTGATATATTGGAAGCCTATATTTGGAGTTCGGAATGGTTCCGGGTGAAATCGGGATTTTACCGGAACACCGGGGGGTTACCGGAACCCTCCCGGGGGTTATTGGGCCTTAGTGGGCCATGAGGGAGAAGAGGAAGGGCCGGCCAGGGCAGGCCGCGCGCCCCCTCCCCCCCTAGTCCGAATAGGACAAGGAGAGGGGGGCGGCGCCCCCCTTCCCTCTTCCCCTCCCCCAATCCTACTCCAACTAGGAAAGGGGGGGGAGTCCTACTCCCGGTGGGAGTAGGACTCCTCCGGCGCGCCTCCTCCAAGGGCCGGCCGCACCCCCCCTTGCTCCTTTATATACGGGGGCAGGGGGGCACCCTAGAAAACACAAGTTGATCTACGGCTCGTTCCTTAGCCGTGTGCGGTGCCCCCCTCCACCATATTCCACCTCGGTCATATCGTCGCAAAGCTTAGGCGAAGCCCTGCGCCGGTAGAACATCAAGATCGTCACCACGCCGTCATGCTAACGGAACTCTCCCTCCCCGAAGCTCTACTGGATTGGAGCCCGAGGAGCGTCATCGAGCTGTACGTGTGTCAAGAACTCGGGGGCACCGGAGTAACGGCGCCGGGATCGGTCGGATCGCGAGGAGAACGTACGACTACTTCCTCTACGTTGTGATCGCTTCCGCTTCGGTCTACGAGGGTACGTAGACAACACTCTCCCCTCTCGTTGCTTTGCATCACCATGATCTTGCGTGTGCGTAGGAAAATTTTGAAATTACTACGTTCCCCAACAGTGGCATCCGAGCCATGTTTTTATGGTTTGATGTTTTGCACGAGTAGAACACAAGTGAGTTGTGGGCGATACAAGTCATACTACCTACCAGCATGTCATACTTTGGTTCAGCGGTATTGTGAGATGAAGCGGCCCGGACCGACATTACGCGTACGCTTACGCGAGACTGGTTTCACCGCTACGAGCACTCGTTGCTTAAAGGTGACTGGCGGGTGTCTGTCTCTCTCACTTTAGTTGAACCGAGTGTGGCTACGCCCGGTCCTTGAGAAGGTTAAAACGGAGTCTATTTGACGAAGTATCGTTGTGGTTTTGATGCGTAGGTGAGATTGGTTCTTGCTTAAGCCCGTAGCAGCCACGTAAAATTTGCAACAACAAAGTAGAGGACGTCTAACTTGTTTTTGCAGGGCATGTTGTGATGTGATATGGTCAAGACGTGATGCTATATTTTATTGTATGAGATGATCATGTTTTGTAACCGAAGTTATCGGCAACTGGCAGGAGCCATATGGTTGTCGCTTTATTGTATGAAATGCAATCGCCCTGTAATGCTTTACTTTATCACTAAGCGGTAGCGATAGTCGTAGAAGCATAAGATTGGCGAGACGACAACGATGCTACGATGGAGATCAAGGTGTCGCGCCGGTGACGATGGTGATCATGATGGTGCTGCAGAGATGGAGATCACGAAGCACAAGACGATGATGACCATATCATATCACTTATATTGATTTGCATGTGATGTTTATCTTTTATGCATCTTATCTTGCTTTGATTGACGGTAGCATTATAAGATGATCTCTCACTAAATTATCAAGAAGTGTTCTCCCTGAGTATGCACCGTTGCCAAAGTTCGTCGTGCCCAGACACCACGTGATGATCGGGTGTGATAAGCTCTACGTCCATCTACAACGGGTGCAAGCCAGTTTTTGCACACGCAGAATACTCAGGTTATACTTGACGAGCCTAGCATATGTAGATATGGCCTCGGAACACGGAGACCGAAAGGTCGAGCGTGAATCATATAGTAGATATGATCAACATAAGATGTTCACCATTGAAAACTACTCCATCTCACGTGATGATCGGTTATGGTTTAGTTGATTTGGATCACGTGATCACTTAGATGACTAGAGAGATGTCTTTCTAAGTGGGAGTTCTTAAGTAATATGATTAATTGAACTTAAATTTATCATGAACTTAGTACCTGATAGTATCTTGCTTGTCTATGTTTGATTGTAGATAGATGGCTCGTGCTGTTGTTCCGTTGAATTTTAATGCATTCCTTGAGAAAGCAAAGTTGAAAGATGATGGTAGCAACTACACGGACTGGGTCCGTAACCTGAGGATTATCCTCATTGCTGCACAGAAGAGTTACGTCCTGGATGCACCGCTAGGTGCCAGGCCTGCTGCTGATGCAACTGACGACGTTAAGAACGTCTGGCAGAGCAAAGCTGATGACTACTCTATAGTTCAGTGTGCCATGCTTTACGGCTTAGAACCGGGACTTCAACGAAGTTTTGAACGTCATGGAGCATATGAGATGTTCCAGGAGTTGAAGTTGATATTCCAACAGAATGCCCGGATTGAGAGATATGAAGTCTCCAATAAGTTCTATAGCTGCAAGATGGAGGAGAATAGTTCTGTCAGTGAGCACATACTCAAAATGTCTGGGTATTACAATCACTTGACTCAACTGGGAGTTAATCTTCCGGATGATTGTGTCATTGACAGAATTCTTCAATCACTGCCACCAAGCTACAAAGGCTTCGTGATGAACTATAATATGCAAGGGTTAGTAAAGACTATACTTGAGCTCTTCGCAATGCTAAAGGCTGCGGAGGTAGAAATCAAGAAGGAGCATCAAGTGTTGATGGTCAATAAGACCACTAGTTTCAAGAAGAAAGGCAAAGGAAAGAAGAAGGGGAACTTCAAGAAGAACAGCAAGCAAGTTGCTGCTCCGGAGAAGAAACCCAAATCTGGACCTAAACCTGAAACTGAGTGCTTCTACTGCAAGCAGACTGGTCACTGGAAGCGGAACTGCCCCAAGTATTTGGCGGATAAGAAGGATGGCAAGGTGAACAAAGGTATATGTGATATACATGTTATTGATGTGTACCTTACTAGAGCTCGCAGTAGCACCTGGGTATTTGATACTGGTTCTGTTGCTAATATTTGCAACTCGAAACAGGGACTACGGATTAAGCGAACACTGGCAAAGGACGAGGTGACGATGTGCGTGGGAAATGGTTCCAAAGTCGATGTGATCGCGGTCGGCACGCTACCTCTACATCTACCTTCGGGATTAGTTTTAGACCTAAATAATTGTTATTTGGTGCCTGCGTTGAGCATGAACATTATATCTGGATCTTGTTTGATGCGAGACGGTTATTCATTTAAATCAGAGAATAATGGTTGTTCTATTTATATGAGTAATATCTTTTATGGTCATGCACCCCTGAAGAGTGGTCTATTTTTGATGAATCTCGATAGTAGTGATACACATGTTCATAATGTTGAAGCCAAAAGATGCAGAGTTGATAATGATAGTGCAACTTATTTGTGGCACTGCCGTTTAGGTCATATCGGTATAAAGCGCATCAAGAAACTCCATACTGATGGACTTTTGGAGTCACTTGATTATGAATCACTTGACACTTGCGAACCGTGCCTCATGGGCAAGATGACTAAAACCCCGTTCTCCGGTACTATGGAGAGAGCAACAGATTTGTTGGAAATCATACATACAGATGTATGTGGTCCGATGAATGTTGAGGCTCGTGGCGGATATCGTTATTTTCTCACCTTCACAGATGATTTAAGCAGATATGGGTATATCTACTTAATGAAACATAAGTCTGAAACATTTGAAAAGTTCAAAGAATTTCAGAGTGAAGTTGAAAATCATCGTAATAAGAAAATTAAGTTTCTACGATCTGATCGTGGAGGTGAATATTTGAGTTACGAGTTTGGTCTACATTTGAAACAATGCGGAATAGTTTCGCAACTCACGCCACCCGGAACACCACAGCGTAATGGTGTGTCCGAACGTCGTAATCGCACTTTACTAGATATGGTGCGATCTATGATGTCTCTTACAGATTTACCGCTATCGTTTTGGGGTTATGCTCTAGAGACGGCCGCATTCACACTGAATAGAACACTGTCAAAATCCGTTGAGACGACACCTTATGAACTATGGTTTAGCAAGAAACCAAAGTTGTCGTTTCTTAAAGTTTGGGGATGCGATGCTTATGTGAAAAAGCTTCAACCTGATAAGCTCGAACCCAAATCGGAGAAATGTGTCTTCATAGGATACCCAAAGGAGACAGTTGGGTACACCTTCTTTCACAGATCCGAAGGCAAGACATTTGTTGCTAAGAATGGATCCTTTCTAGAGAAGGAGTTTCTCTCGAAAGAAGTGAGTGGGAGGAAAGTAGAACTTGATGAGGTAATTGTACCTTCTCCCTTGCTTGAAAGTAGTTTGTCGCAGAAACCGGTTTCTGAGACATCTACACCACATAGTGAGGAAGTTGATGATATTGATCATGAAACTTCAGATCAAGTTACTACAGAACCTCGTAGATCAACCAGAGTAAGATCCGCACCAGAGTGGTACGGTAATCCTGTTCTGGAAATCATGCTACTAGATCATGATGAACCTACGAACTATGAAGAAGCGATGGTGAGCCCAGATTCCGCAAAATGGCTTGAAGCCATGAAATCTGAGATGGGATCCATGTATGAAAACAAAGTATGGACTTTGGTTGACTTGCCCGAGGGTAGGCAAGCAATAGAAAACAAGTGGATCTTCAACAAGAAGACTGACGCTGACGGTAATGTTACTGTCTACAAAGCTCGACTTGTCGCAAAGGGTTTTCGACAAATTCAAGGGATTGACTACGACGAGACCTTCTCACCCGTAGCGATGCTTAAGTCTGTCCGAATCATGTTAGCAATTGCCGCATTTTATGATTATGAAATTTGGCAAATGGATGTAAAGACTGCATTCCTGAATGGATTTCTGGAAGAAGAGTTGTATATGATGCAACCAGAAGGTTTTATCGATCCAAAGGGAGCTAACAAAGTGTGCAAGCTCCAGCGATCCATTTATGAACTGGTGCAAGCATCTCGGAGTTGGAATAAACGCTTTGATAGTGTGATCAAAGAATTTGGGTTCATACAGACTTTTGGAGAAGCCTGTATTTACAAGAAAGTGAGTGGGAGCTCTGTAGCATTTCTGATATTATATGTAGATGACATATTACTGATCAGAAATGATATAGAATTTCTGGATAGCATAAAGGGATACTTGAATAAGAGTTTTTCAATGAAAGACCTCGGTGAAGCTGCTTACATATTGGGCATCAAAATCTATAGAGATAGATCAAGACGCTTAATTGGACTTTCACAAAGCACATACCTTGACAAAATTTTGAAGAAGTTCAAAATGGATCAAGCAAAGAAAGGGTTCTTGCCTGTGTTACAAGGTGTGAAGTTGAGTAAGACTCAATGCCCGACCACTGAAGAAGATAGAGAGAAAATGAAAGATGTTCCCTATGCTTCAGCCATAGGCTCTATCATGTATGCAATGCTGTGTACCAGACCTGATGTGTGCCTTGCTATAAGCTTAGCAGGGAGGTACCAAAGTAATCCAGGAGTGGATCACTGGACAGCGGTCAAGAACATCCTGAAATACCTGAAAAGGACTAAGGATATGTTTCTCGTATATGGAGGTGACAAAGAGCTCATCGTAAACGGTTACGTTGATGCAAGTTTTGACACTGATCCGGACGATTCTAAATCGCAGACCGGATACGTATTTACACTAAACGGAGGAGCTGTCAGTTGGTGCAGTTCTAAACAAAGCGTCGTAGCGGGATCTACATGTGAAGCGGAATACATAGCAGCTTCGGAAGCAGCTAATGAAGGAGTCTGGATGAAAGAGTTCATATCCGATCTAGGTGTCATACCTAGTGCATCGGGTCCAATGAAAATCTTCTGTGACAATACTGGAGCAATTGCCTTAGCAAAGGAATCCAGATTTCACAAGAGAACCAAGCACATCAAGAGACGCTTCAATTCCATCCGGGATCTAGTCCAGATGGGAGACATAGAGATTTGCAAGATACATACGGATCTGAATGTAGCAGACCCGTTGACTAAGCCTCTTCCACGAGCAAAACATGATCAACACCAAGACTCCATGGGTGTTAGAATCATTACTATGTAATCTAGATTATTGACTCTAGTGCAAGTGGGAGACTGAAGGAAATATGCCCTAGAGGCAATAATAAAGTTATTATTTATTTCCTTATTTCATGATAAATGTTTATCATTCATGCTAGAATTGTATTAACCGGAAACATGATACATGTGTGAATGCATAGACAAACAATATGTCACTAGTATGCCTCTACTAGACTAGCTTGTTAATCAAAGATGGTTATGTTTCCTAACCATGAACAAAGAGTTGTTATTTTATTAATAAGGTCACATCATTAGTTGAATGATCTGATTGACATGACCCATTCCATTAGCTTAGCACACGATCGTTTAGTATGTTGCTACTGCTTTTATCCATGACATATACATGTTCCTGTAACTATGAGATTATGCAACTCCCGTTTACCGGAGGAACACTTTGGGTACTACCAAACGTCACAACGTAACTGGGTGATTATAAAGGAGTACTACAGGTGTTTCCAAAGGCAGATGTTGGGTTGGCGTATTTCGAGATTAGGTTTTGTCACTCCGATTGTCGGAGAGGTATCTCTGGGCCCTCTCGGTAATACACATCACTGAAGCCTTGCAAGCATTACAACTAATGAGTTAGCTGTGAGATGATGTATTACGGAACGAGTAAAGAGACTTGCCGGTAATGAGACTGAACTAGGTATTGGATACCGACGATCGAATCTCGGGCAAGTAACATAACGATGACAAAGGGAACAACGTATGTTGTTATGCGGTCTGACCGATAAAGATCTTCGTAGAATATGTAGGAGCCAATATGGGCATCCAGGTCCCGCTATTGGTTATTGACCAGAGACATGTCTCGGTCATGTCTACATTGTTCTCGAACCGTAGGGTCCGCACGCTTAAGGTTTCGATGACGGTTATATTATGAGTTTATGTATTTTGATGTACCGAAGAAGTTCGGAGTCCCGGATGTGATCACGGACATGACGAGGAGTCTCGAAATGGTCGAGACATAAAGATTGATATATTGGAAGCCTATATTTGGAGTTCGGAATGGTTCCGGGTGAAATCGGGATTTTACCGGAACACCGGGGGGTTACCGGAACCCTCCCGGGGGTTATTGGGCCTTAGTGGGCCATGAGGGAGAAGAGGAAGGGCCGGCCAGGGCAGGCCGCGCGCCCCCTCCCCCCCTAGTCCGAATAGGACAAGGAGAGGGGGGCGGCGCCCCCCCTTCCCTCTTCCCCTCCCCCAATCCTACTCCAACTAGGAAAGGGGGGGAGTCCTACTCCCGGTGGGAGTAGGACTCCTCCGGCGCGCCTCCTCCAAGGGCCGGCCGCACCCCCCCTTGCTCCTTTATATACGGGGGCAGGGGGGCACCCTAGAAAACACAAGTTGATCTACGGATCGTTCCTTAGCCGTGTGCGGTGCCCCCCTCCACCATATTCCACCTCGGTCATATCGTCGCAAAGCTTAGGCGAAGCCCTGCGCCGGTAGAACATCAAGATCGTCACCACGCCGTCGTGCTGACGGAACTCTCCCTCCCCGAAGCTCTACTGGATTGGAGCCCGAGGAGCGTCATCGAGTTGTACGTGTGTCAAGAACTCGGGGGCGCCGGAGTAACGGCGCCGGGATCGGTCGGATCGCGAGGAGAACGTACGACTACTTCCTCTATGTTGTGATCGCTTTCGCTTCGGTCTACGAGGGTACGTAGACAACACTCTCCCCTCTCGTTGCTTTGCATCACCATGATCTTGCGTGTGCGTAGGAAAATTTTGAAATTACTACGTTCCCCAACAGGAACAACGTATGTTGTTATGCGGTTTGACCGATAAAGATCTTCATAGAATATGTGGGAGCCAATATGGGCATCCAGGTCCCGCTATTGGTTATTGACCGGAAACGTGTCTCGGTCATGTCTACATAGTTCTCGAACCCGTAGGGTCCACACGCTTAACGTTTCATTGACGATATAGTATTATATGAGTTATGCATGTTGGTAACCGAATGTTGTTCGGAGTCCCGGATGAGATCATGGACATGACGAGGAACTCCGGAATGGTCCGGAGATAAAGTTTGATATATGGGATAATAGTGTTTGATCTCCGGAAGAGTTCCGAAATTCACCGGAAGGGGTTCCGGATGTTTCCCGAAATGTTTGGGTACGAGAACACGTTATTTGGGCCAAAGGGGAAAGCCCACAAGGTTTTTGGAAAGCGCAAAAGGAAGTTTTGCAGAGTCCAGGGGCCAGACGCCAGGGTCCCTGGCGTCTGGGTCCAGACGCCGGGAACCCTGGCGTCTGGCCCTGGAGTCCGAGAAGGACTCTTGCCTTTCGGGTGAAACCGACTTTGTGGAGGCTTTTACTCCAAGTTTCGACCCCAAGGCTCAACATATAAATAGAGGGGCAGGGCTAGCACCAAAGACACATCAAGAAACACCAAGCCGTGTACCGGCAACCCCTTCCCCTCTAGTTTATCCTCCGTCATAGTTTCCGTAGTGCTTAGGCGAAGCCCTGCGGAGATTATTCTTCACCAACACCGTCACCACACCGTCGTACTGCCGGAACTCATCTACTACTTCGCCCGTCTTGCTGGATCGAGAAGGCGAGGACGTCATCGAGCTGAACGTGTGCAGAACTCGGAGGTGCCGTCGTTCGGTACTTGGATCAGTCGGATCGTGAAGACGTACGACTACATCAACTGCGTTGATAAACGCTTCCGCTTAGCGATCTTCAAGGGTATGAAAATACACTCCCCTTCTCGTTGCTATACATCACCATGATCTTGCGTGTGCGTAGGAATTTTTTTTAAATTACTACGTTCCCCAACAGTGTCCACCATGTATACATCGTGAGATGAGGTGGCTGTCCAGTGCCCTATAGGTGCTGGTTCACGTTTGTCTCCTACATCGTCATCCATACCGTCGATGTCTTCGGAGTCGAAGTCGAGCACGTCGTTTAAACTTTCGACAGTGGCTACAAAGTGGGTGGTGGGTGGGAGTCGAATTTCTTCGTCGTCCGCATCCCAACCTTGCTGACCATAGTCCAGCCAGGGCTCTCCTGATAAAGAGAGATACTTTAGTGAATTCAGGATGTCGCCAAAGGGCGAGTGCTAAAAGATGTCCGCGGTGGTGAACTCCATGATCGGCGCCCAATCGGATGCGATTGGCAGGGGCGCGGAAGGTTCGGAGTCCGGAGAGGAGTCCGGCACCTTGGAGTCACGAGCTTCGCAAAGGACAGGGTTGGTGTTCGGCTCAATCGCCGCAGAGATTGCAGCCCCCGAGGCGGAGTCCAGCCATCCGTCCTCGATCGGCGCAATCGGCTCCGAACTAAGGGTCGGAGCGGGCACTGGTGTGGCCCCCAGGGCACTGTTCGGCGGCAGAGCTAGATCATGCCCATCGTGACAGTGCAGCGTGCTCGGCTGTGGCTCAAACCCGTCGAAGATCAAGTCTCCGCGGACGTCAGCCGTATAGTTCAAACTTCCAAATTTGACCTGATGGCCAGGGGCATAGCTTTCAATCTGCTCCAGATGGCCAAGCGAATCGGCCCGCAGTGCAAAGCTACCGAATACGAAGATCTGTCCGGGGAGAAAAGTCTCACCCTGGACCGCGTCGTTGTTGATGATTGGAGGAGCCATCGGGCCTAAAGATGACGACACAGAGGAACTCTCAAAGAAAGCACCAATGTCGGTGTCAAAACCGCCGGATCTCGGGTAGGGGGTCCCAAACTGTGCGTCTAGGCAGATGGTAACAGGAGACAAGGGACACTATGTTTTTACCCAGGTTTGGGCCCTCTCGATGGAGGTAAAACCCTACTCCTGCTTGATTAATATTGATGATATGGGTAGTACAAGAGTAGATCTACCACGAGATCAGAGAGGCTAAACCCTAGAAGCTAGCCTATGGTATGATTGTTGTTCGTCCTACGGACTAAAACCCTCCGGTTTATATAGGCACCAAAGAGGGTTAGGGTTACACAGAGTCAGTTACAATGGTAGGATATCTACATATCCGTGTCGCCAAGCTTGCCTTCCACGCCAAGGAAAGTCCCATCCGGACACGGGACGAAGTCTTCAATCTTGTATCTTCATAGTCCAGGAGTCCGGCCAAAGGCTATAGTCCGGCCATCCAGACACCCCCTAATCGAGGACTCCCTCACTCATTATAAAGCTCACTGGGTCTGTCGCGGTGATTCGCAGCAACCAGGCATCGACTTTGATGAAACCTTCTCCCCGGTGGTCAAGCCCAGCACTATTCGCATCGTACTCAGTGTAGCCGTTTCTTCCTCATGGCCCATCCACCAACTCGACATCAAAAACGCCTTTCTGCACGGTTCTCTCAATGAGACTGTCTACTGTCGCCAGCCTCTCAGTTTTTCTGACTGCTCCTTTCCCGACCACGTCTGTCATCTCCAAAAATCTCTATATGGCCTAAAACAAGTGCCGAGGGCTTGGTTTTAGCGTTTTGCTTCTTTCATCCAGCACATCGGCTTCGTTCCTTCCCGCTCTGACTCCTCTCTCTTCATCTTCCACTCCTCCACGCACACTGCTTATTTGCTTTTATACGTTGATGACATCGTTCTCACAGCTTCTTCCAACTCTTTCCTTTCCCACATCATCTCTTCTCTCCGCGCCGAGTTCTGCATGACCGATCTTGGCTCGCTTCATCACTTCCTAGGCGTCGCCGTCTCCCGATCATCACAGGGCCTCTTCCTCTCGCAGCGCTAGTACGCCATCGACTTGCTCTCCAAAGCCGGCATGCTCAAATGCCATCCTACTCGTACACCTGCCGAGACCAGTGCCAAACTATCTTCTGCTGGCGACCCCCTTCCTGATCCAACTCTCTTCCGCAGCATCACCGACGCACTCCAATACAATACTCTCACCCGTCCTGACATCTCCTACGCTGTTCAGCAAGCCTGATTACACATGCATGACCCCCGCCTCCCTCATATGAACCACGTTTGGCGCATTCTTCGCTATCTCAAGGGCACTCTTGATTATGGCCTCACCATTGCTCCTTCCTCCCCTACCTCTCTGACCACATACTCTGATGCAGACTGGGCCGGGTGTCCGGATACTCGTCGTTCCACGTCGGGATACTGTGTTTACTTGGGTGATAACTTGATTTCATGGTCTTCGAAGCGGCAACTAACTGTTTCCAGGTTGTCTGCGAAGGCTGAGTATCGCTCTGTTGTGCATGCCATTGTTGAGACAGTTTGGCTCCATCAACTACTTACCGAGCTCCACCGTCCAGTCCATGAAGCCACGATTGTGTATTGTGATAATGTATCGGCTGTGTATATGTCGTGTAATCCTGTACAGCATCGTAGAACCAAGCACATCGAGATAGACATACACTTTGTAAGAGAGAAGGTAGCCTTAGGTGAGGTCTGTGTTCTCCATGTACCAACCTCGGCGCAATTTGCAGACATCTTCACCAAGGGGCTCCCGTCTGCAACCTTCCTCGACATTCGCTCCAGTCTCAACATCGTCGATGTCGCCGTTGATACTGCGGGGGGGGGGGGGGGGGGGGCGGGGGTAGATTGTGGACTCGGTCTCCTCCCACCTACCCACGATTGAGGACACGATTGGCTCCAGGATTTCTGTATCGTTGCGCTTGGCAACCTATATGTACCCCCCCTCCTCCTGTACTTGAGGATTAAGCAAAGCATTGTATCAAACTTCAACCTATTTGAATAAAAAAGAGACCAACCCAAACTAGACTAGCCCGTTGGCATTTTTTTATAAAAGAAAACTCCGTGAGCATCAAGTGCTCGAGCTGAGACTCGAACACTGGTGGGCTGGCTGTGAACTCCCGCGCCTTGTCAACTGAGCTACGCTCCATTCTCCTGACCTCTGTGAATCAAACAAGGGCCAAGGCGTGGCCGCGCCATCGCACAGTGGGTTCAAAAGTGAGCTGATGGCCTGAAAGTATTTGTCTATTCAGTTGGTTCATGCAGGTCCTTGTACTTTATTATTCATAACTGCGAGTCTTTGTTGCTTTATTGTTTTTTCTCATGAATATTGAATCGAGGTCCAATGAATTTCTTAATTAAATTTCCCAAGATCCTGACGGATTTTGGGGCTAATGACGTAGTTATCTTGCACTGGGTAGGCTCATGGTGACCTTAAACTGAATAAAGGCCCAAGCCCACATGCAAAGCGGGCTAGTTTGGTTCTTGTCATGGACTTCATGCTTAGTGAAATTTCATGCTTGGTGTTGGCATGCAGTGGCGGAGCCAGGGGCGAGCAGGGGCCCGGTCGGTCCCCCCCTAATGATTGACAAAACAAACTACCAGGTAGCAGTAATTAGCTAGAACGCAAGAGGATTAGTATACTCGGCCCCCTCCAACTCGAACGAAAGTCTGAAAAACAGAGAGGGCCCATAATAACGCCCACGCATGGCCTCATCCGTTCCTAGGTCGTGGCATTAAGCATCCTTCCCATGATTAACTCTCGATTAGACGATTAGAGTTGAGGCGCACGACCTAGGAACGGATGAGGCCATGCGTGGGCGTTATTATGGGCCCTCTCTGTTCTTCAGACTTTCGTTCGAGTGGGAGGGGGCCGAGTATACTAATCTGTTGGGGAACGTTGCAGAAAATTAAAAATTTTCCTACGGTTTCACCAAGATCCATCTATGAGTTCATCTAAGGAACGAGTAACGGGAGAGAGTTTGCATCTACATACCACTTGTAGATCGCGTGCGGAAGCTTGCAAGGTGATGATGTAGTCGTACTCGACGTGATTCGAATCACCGATGACCAAGTGCTGAACGGACAGCACCTCCGCGTTCAACACACGTACGGCACGGGTGATGTCCCCTCCGTCTTGATCCAGCAAGGAGGAAGGAGAGGTTGAGGAAGACAGCTCCACCGGCAGCACGACGGCGTGGTGATGGTGGAGAAGCAGTACTCCGACAGGGCTTCGCTGAGCGCACAACGAAGGAGGAGAGGTGTTGGGGAGGGGAGGGCTGCGCCTTGGCTTGGGTACAGCAGCCCCCCTCCCTCCCCCCTTTATATAGGCCCCCAGGGGGGGCGCCGGCCCCTAGAGATCCAATCTCCAAGGGGGGGCGGCGGCCAAGGGGGTGGAGTGCCCCCCAAGCCAAGTGGGGCGCCCCCCACCCCTAGGGTTTCAACCCTAGGCGCAGGGGGTGGGCCTAGGGGGCGCACCAGCCGACTATGGGCTGGTTCCCCTCCCACTTCAGCCCATGGGGCCCTCCGGGATGGGTGGCCCCACCCGGTGGACCCCCGGGACCCTTCCGGTGGTCCCGGTACATTACCGGGAGACCCCGAAACTTTCCCGATGGCCGAAATACCACTTCCTATATATTATTCTTTACCTCCGAACCATTCTGAAACTCCTCGTGACGTCTGGGATCTCATCCGGGACTCCGAACAACATTCGGTAGTCACATACTAGTCTTCCTACTAACCCTAGCGTCACCGAACCTTAAGTGTGTAGACCCTACGGGTTCGGGAGACACACAGACATGACCGAGACGACTCTCGGGCAATAACCAACAGCGGGGTCTGGATACTCATGTTGGCTCCCACATGCTCCTCGATGATTTCATCGGTTGAACCACGATGTCGAGGATTCGATCAAACCCTGTATGGAATTCCCTTTGTCAATCGGTACGTTACTTGCCCGAGACTCGATCGTCGGTATCCCAATACCTTGTTCAGTCTCGTTACCGGCAAGTCACTTTACTCGTACCATAATGCATGATCCCGTGGCCAACACCTTGGTCACCTTGAGCTCATTATGATGATGCATTACCGAGTGGGCCCAGAGATACCTCTCCGTCATACGGAGTGACAAATCCCAGTCTCGATCCGTGTCAACCCAACAGATACTTTCGGAGATACCTGTAATGCACCTTTATAGTCACCCAGTTACATTGTGACGTTTGATACACCCAAGGCACTCCTACGGTATCCGGGAGTTACACGATCTCATGGTCGAAGGAAGAGATACTTGACATTGGCAAAGCTCTAGCAAACGAACTACAGGATCTTTGTGCTATGCTTAGGATTGGGTCTTGTCCATCACATCATTCTCCCAATGATGTGATCCCGTTATCAACGACATCCAATGTCCATAGTCAGGAAACCATGACTATCTGTTGATCACTACGAGCTAGTCAACTAGAGGCTCACTAGGGACATATTGTGGTCTATGTGCTCACACGTGTATTACGATTTCCGGATAATACAGTTATAGCATGAACAAAAGACAATTATCATGAACAATGAAATATAATAATACTTTTATTATTGCCTCTAGGGCATATTTCCAACAGTCTCCCACTTGCACTAGAGTCACTAATCTAGTTACATTGTGATGAATCGAACACCAATAGAGTTCTGGTGCTGATCATGTTTTGCACGCGAGAGAGGTTTAGTCAACGGATCTGCGACATTCAGATCCGTGTGCACTTTGCAAATCTCTATGTCTCCATCTTGAACGTTTTCACGGATGGAGTTGAAACGACGCTTGATGTGCCTGGTCTTCTTGTGAAACCTGGGCTCCTTGGCAAGGGCAATAGCTCCAGTGTTGTCACAGAAGAGTTTGATCGGCCCCGACGCATTGGGTATGACTCCTAGGTCGGTGATGAACTCCTTCACCCAAATCGCTTCATGCGCTGCCTCTGAGGCTGCCATGTACTCCGCTTCACATGTAGATCCCGCCACGACGCTCTGCTTGCAGCCGCACCAGCTTACTACTCCACCATTCAACATATACACGTATCCGGTTTGTGACATAGAGTCATCCAGATCTGAGTCGAAGCTAGCGTCGACGTAACCCTTTACGACGAGCTCTTCGTCTCCTCCATAAACGAGAAACATGTCCTTCGTCCTTTTCAGGTACTTCAGGATATTCTTGACCGCTGTCCAGTGTTCCTTGCCGGGATTACTTTGGTATCTTGCAACCAAACTCACGGCCAGGTTTACATCGGGTCTGGTACACAGCATGGCATACATAATAGATCCTATGGCTGAAGCATAGGGGATGACACTCATCTCTTCTTTATCTTTTGCCGTGGTCGGTGACTGAGCCGAGCTCAATCTCACACCTTGTAACATAGGCAAGAACCCTTTCTTGGACTGATCCATTTTGAACCTCTTCAAAATCTTATCAAGGTATGTGCTTTGTGAAAGACCTATGAGGCGTCTCGATCTATCTCTATAGATCTTGATGCCTAATATATAAGCAGCTTCTCCAAGGTCCTTCATTGAAAAACACTTATTCAAGTAGGCCTTAATGCTGTCGAGAAGTTTTGTATCATTTCCCATCAAGAGTATGTCATCTACATATAATAGGAGAAATGCTACAGAGCTCTCACTCACTTTCTTGTAAACGCAGGCTTCTCCATAAGTCTGCATAAACCCAAACGCTTTGATCATCTCATCAAAACGAATGTTCCAACTCCGAGATGCTTGCACCAGTCCATAAATGGATTGCTGGAGCTTGCATACTTTGTTAGCGTTCTTAGGATCGACAAAACCTTCTGGCTGCATCATATACAGCTCTTCCTTAAGGTGACCGTTAAGGAATGCCGTTTTGACGTCCATCTGCCATATCTCATAATCATAGTATGCGGCAGTTGCTAACATGATTCGGACGGACTTCAGCTTCGCTACGGGAGAGAATGTCTCGTCGTAGTCAATCCCTTGAACTTGTCGATAACCCTTAGCGACAAATCGAGCTTTATAGATGGTAACATTTCCATCCACGTCCGTCTTCTTCTTAAAAATCCATTTGTTTTCTATCGCTCGCCGATCATCGGGCAAGTCTGTCAAAGTCCAAACTTTGTTTTCATACATGGATTCTATCTCGGATTTCATGGCTTCAAGCCATTTGTTGGAATCCGGGCCCGCCATCGCTTCTTCATAGTTCGAAGGTTCACCGTTGTCTAACAACATGATTTCCAGGACAGGGTTGCCATACCACTCTGGTGCAGAACGTGTCCTTGTGGACCTCCGAAGTTTAGTAGTAACTTGATCCGAAGTACCTTGATCATCATCATTGGTTTCCTCTTCAGTTGGTGTGGGCATCACAGGAACATTTTCCTGAGCTGCACCACTTTCCTGTTCGAGAGGTAGTACTTCATTGAGTTCTACTTTCCTCCCACTTACTTCTTTCGAGAGAAACTCTTTTTCTAGAAAGCATCCGTTCTTGGCAACAAAGATCTTGCCTTCGGATCTTAAGTAGAAGGTATACCCGACAGTTTCCTTAGGGTATCCTATGAATACGCATTTTTCCGACTTGGGTTCGAGCTTTTCAGGTTGAAATTTCTTGACATAAGCATCGCATCCCCAAACTTTTAGAAACGACAGCTTAGGTTTCTTCCCAAACCATAATTCATACGGTGTCGTCTCAACGGATTTAGACGGTGCCCTATTTAAAGTGAATGTAGCTGTCTCTAGAGCGTATCCCCAAAATGATAGCGGTAAATCGGTAAGAGACATCATAGACCGCACCATATCCAATAGAGTGCGATTACGACATTCGGACACACCGTTTCGCTGAGGTGTTCCAGGCGGCGTGAGTTGTGAAACGATTCCACATTTCTTTAAGTGTGTGCCAAATTCGTGACTTAAGTATTCTCCTCCACGATCTGATCGTAGGAACTTTATCTTTCGGTCACGTTGATTCTCCACCTCATTCTGAAATTCCTTGAACTTTTCAAAGGTCTCAGACTTGTGTTTCATTAAGTAGACATACCCATATCTACTCAAGTCATCAGTGAGAGTGAGAACATAACGATATCCTCCGCGAGCCTCAACGCTCATTGGACCGCACACATCGGTATGTATGATTTCCAACAAGTTGGTTGCTCGCTCCATTGTTCCGGAGAACGGAGTCTTGGTCATTTTGCCTAAGAGGCATGGTTCGCATGTGTCAAACGATTCATAATCAAGAGACTCTAAAAGTCCATCAGCATGGAGCTTCTTCATGCGCTTGACACCAATGTGACCAAGGCGGCAGTGCCACAAGTATGTGGGACTATCGTTATCAACTTTACATCTTTTGGCATCTACACTATGAACATGTGTAACATTACGCTCGAGATTCATCAAGAATAAACCATTGACCATCGGAGCATGACCGTAAAACATATCTCTCATATAAATCGAACAACCATTATTCTCAGACTTAAATGAGTAGCCATCTCGTATCAAACGAGATCCAGATACAATGTTCATGCTCAAACTTGGCACTAAATAACAATTATTGAGGTTTAAAACTAATCCCGTGGGTAAATGTAGAGGCAGCGTGCCGACGGCGATCACATCGACTCTGGAACCATTCCCGACGCGCATCGTCACCTCGTCCTTCGCCAGTCTCCGTTTATTCCGCAGCTCCTGCTGTGAGTTACAAATATGAGCAACGGCACCGGTATCAAATACCCAGGAGTTACTACGAGTACTGGTAAGGTACACATCAATTACATGTATATCAAATATACCTTTGGTGTTGCCGGCCTTCTTATCCGCTAAGTATTTGGGGCATCTCCGCTTCCAGTGACCCTTTCCCTTGCAATAAAAGCACTCAGTCTCAGGCTTGGGTCCATTCTTTGACTTCTTCCCGGCAACTGGCTTACCGGGCGCGGCAACATCTTTGCCGTCCTTCTTGAAGTTCTTCTTCCCCTTGCCCTTCTTGAACTTAGTGGTCTTATTGACCATCAACACTTGATGTTCTTTCTTGATTTCAGCCTCTGCTGACTTTAGCATTGAGTACACTTCAGGAATGGTCTTCACCATCCCCTGCATGTTGTAGTTCATCACAAAGCTCTTGTAGCTTGGTGGAAGCGACTGGAGGATTCTGTCAATGACCGCCTCATCTGGGAGGTTAATGTTCAGCTGGGTCATACGGTTGTGCAACCCAGACATCTTCAGGATGTGTTCACTGACAGAACTGTTTTCCTCCATCTTACAACTGTAGAACTTGTCGGAGACATCATATCTCTCGACCCGGGCATGAGCTTAGAAAACTAGTTTCAGCTCTTCGAACATCTCATATGCTCCGTGATGCTCAAAACGCTTTTGGAGCCCCGGTTCTAAGCTGTAGAGCATGCCGCACTGAACGAGGGAGTAATCATCAGAACGAGTCTGCCAAACGTTCAAATCGTCTTGCAGTGCTGGGAGAACAGGTGGGTCACCTAACGGTGCTTCTAGGACATATTGTTTCTTGGCAGCTATGAGGATGATCCTCAGGTTCCGGACCCAGTCCGTATAGTTGCTGCCATCATCTTTCAGCTTGGTTTTCTCTAGGAACGCGTTTGAAGTTCATGTTGACATTAGCGTTGGCCATTGATCTACAAGACATATTTGCAAAGGTTTTAGACTAAGTTCATGATAATAAAGTTCTAATCAAAATTATGAACTCCCACTTAGATTAGACATCCCTCTAGTCATCTAAGTGTTACACGATCCGAGTCGACTAGCCCGTGTCCGATCATCACGTGAGACGGACTAGTCATCGTCGGTGAACATCTTCATGTTGATCGTATCTTCCATACGACTCGTGTTCGACCTTTCGGTCTCCGTGTTCCAAGGCCATGTCTGCACATGCTAGGCTCGTCAAGTTAACCCTAAGTGTTTTCGCTGTGTAAAACTGTCTTACACCCGTTGTATGTGAACGTAAGGATCCATCACACCCGATCATCACGTGGTGCTTAGAAACGACGAACTGTAGCAACGGTGCACAGTTAGGGGGGAACACTTCTTGAAATTTTGTAAGGGATCATCTTATTTACTACCGTCGTCCTAAGTAAACAAGATGTATAAACATAATAAACATCACATGCAATTATATAGTTGTGACATGATATGGCCAATATCATAAGGCTCCATTGATCTCCATCTTCGGGGCTCCATGATCATCTTGTCACCGGCTTGACACCATGATCTCCATCATCATGATCTCCATCATCGTGTCTTCATGAAGTTGTCACGCTAACGACTACTTCTACTTCTATGACTAACGCGTTTAGCAATGAAGTAAAGTAGTTTACATAGCGTTCTTCAATGACACGCAGGTCATACAAAAAAATAAAGACAACTCCTATGGCTCCTGCCGGTTGTCATACTCATCGACATGCAAGTCATGAATCCTATTACAAGAACATGATCTCATACATCACAATTCATCATTCATCACAACTTCTGGCCATATCACATCACACGATCAATCGCTGCAAAAACAAGTTAGACGTCCTCTAATTGTTGTTGCATCTTTTACGTGGCTGCGATTGGGTTCTAGCAAGAACGTTTTCTTACCTACAAATCACCACAATGTGATTTTGTCAACTTCTATTTACCCTTCATAAGGGCCCTGTTCATCGAATCCGCTCCAACTAAAGTGGGAGAGACAGACACCCGCCAGCCACCTTATGCAACTAGTGCATGTCAATCGGTGGAACCGGTCTCACGTAAGCGTACGTGTAAGGTTGGTCCGGGCCGCTTCATCCCACAATATCGTTGAAGCAAGAAAAGACTAGTAGGGGCAAGTAAATTGACAAGATCAACGCCCACAACAAATTGTGTTCTACTCGTGCATTAGAGAACTACGCATAGACCTAGCTCATGATGCCACTGTTGGGGAACGTTGCAGAAAATTAAAATTTTTCCTACGGTTTCACCAAGATCCATCTATGAGTTCATCTAAGCAACGAGTAACGGGAGAGAGTTTGCATCTACATACCACTTGTAGATCGCGTGCGGAAGCTTGCAAGGTGATGATGTAGTCGTACTCGACGTGATTCGAATCACCGATGACCAAGTGCTGAACGGACAGCACCTCCGCGTTCAACACACGTACGGCACGGGTGACGTCCCCTCCGTCTTGATCCAGCAAGGAGGAAGGAGAGGTTGAGGAAGACAGCTCCACCGGCAGCACGACGGCGTCGTGATGGTGGAGAAGCAGTACTCCGACAGGGCTTCGCCGAGCGCACAACGGAGGAGGAGAGGTGTTGGGGAGGGGAGGGCTGCGCCTTGGCTTGGGTACAGCAGCCCCCCTCCCTCCCCCCCTTTATATAGGCCCCCAGGGGGGCGCCGGCCCCTGGAGATCCAATCTCCAAGGGGGGGCGGCGGCCAAGGGGGTGGAGTGCCCCCCAAGCCAAGTGGGGCACCCCCCCACCCCTAGGGTTTCAACCCTAGGCGCAGGGGGTGGGCCTAGGGGGCGCACCAGCCCACTATGGGCTGGTTCCCCTCCCACTTCAGCCCATGGGGCCCTCCGGGATGGGTGGCCCCACCCGGTGGACCCCCGGGACCCTTCCGGTGGACCCGGTACATTACCGGGAGACCCCGAAACTTTCCCGATGGCCGAAATACCACTTCCTATATATTATTCTTTACCTCCGGACCATTCCGAAACTCCTCGTGATGTCCGGGATCTCATCCGGGACTCCGAACAACATTCGGTAGTCACATACTAGTCTTCCTACTAACCCTAGCGTCACCGAACCTTAAGTGTGTAGACCCTACGGGTTCGGGAGACACGCAGACATGACCGAGACGACTCTCGGGCAATAACCAACAGCGGGGTCTGGATACCCATGTTGGCTCCCACATGCTCCTCGATGATTTCATCGGTTGAACCACGATGTCGAGGATTCGATCAAACCCTGTATGCAATTCCCTTTGTCAATCGGTACGTTACTTGCCCGAGACTCGATCGTCGGTATCCCAATACCTTGTTCAGTCTCGTTACCGGCAAGTCACTTTACTCGTACCGTAATGCATGATCCCGTGGCCAACACCTTGGTCACCTTGAGCTCATTATGATGATGCATTACCAAGTGGGCCCAGAGATACCTCTCCGTCATACGGAGTGACAAATCCCAGTCTCGATCCGTGTCAACCCAACAGATACTTTCGGAGATACCTGTAATGCACCTTTATAGTCACCCAGTTACGTTGTGACGTTTGATACACCCAAGGCACTCCTACGGTATCCGGGAGTTACACGATCTCATGGTCGAAGGAAGAGATACTTGACATTGGCAAAGCTCTAGCAAACGAACTACACGATCTTTGTGCTATGCTTAGGATTGGGTCTTGTCCATCACATCATTCTCCCAATGATGTGATCCCGTTATCAACGACATCCAATGTCCATAGTCAGGAAACCATGACTATCTGTTGATCACTACGAGCTAGTCAACTAGAGGCTCACTAGGGACATATTGTGGTCTATGTGCTCACACGTGTATTACGATTTCCGGATAATACAGTTATAGCATGAACAAAAGACAATTATCATGAACAATGAAATATAATAATACTTTTATTATTGCCTCTAGGGCATATTTCCAACATAATCCTCTTGCGTTCTAGCTAATTACTGCTACCCGGTAGTTTGTTTTGTCGATCATTAGGGGAGGCTGGGCCCCTCCCCCCCTGGCTCCTCCACTGAGGCCAGGGATGTGCCTGTGAATCCAGGTAGCCAACCAAACAATGTCCAGACACATCTCAGGGATATCTCAGGCCAGACAAATATGCCCCAGAGTTGCAACCAAACACACTCTATGGGCCAAGATAACATCAGTAGCATAAAGGTTTTTGTCACTCGACATGGGATACCTGTGTAAAGAATTATGTCACACGGTTCAGATTAAAAACAACATATCCTCACTCGAATGGACTTCACTCGGCTCAAAGCAATTCAACGGTCAAAAGCATTAATTGAGGCATTTACAAGCCTTACAAAAGAAGTCCACATAACCCCCCTTAAATTTCACAAATTGACCACTTAGCCCCCTCAATTGTAAAACCGGGTATGTCACCCTCTAAGCTTTATAAAACCACTCAAAACACTCCCTGAGAGCTTTGGAGGTGGTTTTGATAGGGTTTTTGTCCACCTAGCATGCAACCACATGCTTTCCCATGGAGTGACCGCCGCTGTTTTGGCCGTGTTTCCTTGCCATCAAAATCCACGTTGCCACCAGATCATGTAACTCCCACCCCGTCGCTCACGTCCAAACTGACCCAATCGAGGGCAGCCGCTTTGATCCTAACACCTGTCGACTTGGCCCTGGAGAAGAGCTACGTGGCACTCGACCTAACCCATTGGTTTGTTGCCCAAATGTTTCTCAGGCTAATTTATTAGTTAGAGAATCACGTCAACGTTATCAAATTTGTTGGCTTGAAATGGTTGATTGATTTGTTAAAGCATCTCAGCGTTGATCGATTCCATACCTCCACATGAGACCGGTCTCAATTACAGTTGGTCGCCACTGACATTGTAATGCACGCGACACTCGAAATGATCGAATCGCCGCAAGTAGTCCTACCACAGTTGCTGCCTACCCCTCTATGTCTGTGATGCACCGTTGCCCAGGTGCCCATGCATGGCCCTTGTGCTCACGTACTTCCCATCTGCATCGGGTGGTGCCTGGCGACATGACTCTCTTCTTGCTCTGTGGCCTGCAGCGACCAGTTCTGGACAAGCCTTCGCATTGTCGCCTTGAACAACTCCAACAACTACTCATCCTTGCCACAAATGGTGGACAAAACAGCAGGAGAAGCACCATCCGGCACTATGAGTTGCTTCATAGCATGGCAGAGATTTGAGACTCTGACAGGTAGGCCCTATGTCCACCTTAGCGTTTTCCTCCTGTTGACTCGTGCCACACTGCAAAACTGACTAGTGAAACCGCTTGTAGGGGGTGCTTTGTCTGGTTTTATAAACAATAGGGGGTGAAATACCCAATGTCACAGTTGAGGGAATTCAATGGCTGATTCGTGAAACCTGAGGAGGTTATGTGGACTTCCTTCGCCTTGAAACCTGGCGTTACTACTAGTCATTAGAACATCTGTTACCTCTAGTAGTGGATGTGTATTGGACTCTCTTGAACTCACATGTAATGTAGTGGCACCCCAAGGATAGCGAACTTCATATAAGCATATCCTTGACATCTGGTTACAGATTCAGAACCTTTGTAACAAAAAAACATACACAAGGAATACCTCTCCTGAGAATGGGACTAGTGCTTTGACCTCCACCGCGGAGGGGCTTGAACCTGTATAATCCTTGTGTCACTCACCTGCGCGTTACTAGATCAAGCCTCGTTTCCTCCCCTCTCTCACTGTCATATTTTACCCCACGACAAACCAGGCATCCTGTTGGAGCGCCTCGAGCCCTCGACCCCTGGGCATCCACCCCGGGTGCCCTGGTCTAGTTTTGCAGGTCCTTCTCAACATAAAAATGACCTCTACAATTTCTAGGATTGTTTTTGTAATTGCAAGAAGAACTTTATTAATATGTTTGTCCAAGTAAAACCAAAAAACTTGCCTAATATGATGATGATATGACATGAACAATACTTAAACTATTGATACATTTTAAGACATTAGATGCACTGAACCAATTTCTTGAAAATACCAGGGGCGATAAAGATGTTATGAACTAGAAACCCTGCATAAATGTTCAAGTCATGCTAGAGGTATCAATTGGAGTATTGATTGGAAGTTTTGAACCCATGCTGAGAGTCTCGTTCAGAATCTGATCGAAAGAACTCGAAAGTGTTGGAGAAAACTTATGCATTGGAGTTTGGTGCATGGCCTTCACCTATACTCCACGCCTCCAACCACTTCGGTGTCAATCTCGTTGGGAAGGAAGAAGGGTACATGGAGCACAAAGAAAAAAAACAAGTTTGATGGACACTAATTCAAGAGTGAACAGATGTTATGCCGAGTAAAAGAGTAACGAGCCCTAGCCTCCCACTCAAATTCCCAAGTTGCCATAGACTTTTGTCCATATATTCAGGAAATACACTGAACTTTTATATTTATGTATGTAAGGATTGTCCTAGGTTTTTTATTCCCCAATAACCAACGACTGTTCGCTCGGAGTGGATGGCATTTGCGAACGATTTTGATGACAATTTATGTTGTCCGAGCAATGGCAACCCCGTTCCACTCCGGTTTTTGCTAGAAAATTGTTGTGCTGGCAAATAAAAATCGCCATCATTGCCATTCCCGCGACAACTGAAGTTGTCAGCAAAACGTTTGCAGTTGCCATCCCTCGCAACGAACGTTCGTTGATTATCTTTTTTTTCTCAACTCGAACCCACCCCGAGTCAGTGGCTGACTTGAATTTTTTACTGTACACAGTAAATGATGACAAGCAAATTAAACACGCCACTGTATTTTTTTAGAGTAACTAGGGAATTTTATTCAAAGCTCAAAACATCCAGGATACAAGCAATGTCTGGGAGATTCCCTAGCCACACATGGCGACCCACCGAAAGAGACGCAGCTCCTTTTGCGATCGAGTGGGCCTCAAAATTATTATTCCTACGCTCAAAACGGAAAGAAACTGTATGAAAACTATTTCTACTCACAAGAATTTCCTTTATGATCGGAGCATAAACCGGTGATGCATTATTGTTGATGTTCGAGATCACCTCAAGGCAGTCCGAGGCTATCACCAGATTTTGAAGATTCAAATCCCAAGCTAGTGCAAGAGCTTCACTACATGCATACGCCTCCAAACTTGCTGGTTCAATTAGACCATCAAAAACCACAGCTGAGGCTCCTAGATACCTGCCCGTGCTGTCCCGACAGATCGCAGCTGCTACTCCTTTCTCCCCCAGAGATGAAACTCCACCATCACAGTTCATTTTGGCCGCATCATCTCCCGGTGGAAGCCATTTCTTCTCCCTAGCAACCGGACACAGTGCATTGTTTTCTCGCGTGGTACGAACAGCAACAATATCCAGGTCTTCTAGGAATCGTTTAATGAAACACATTGTGGACAGTGGACTCTGAAACTCATCCTCGTGAATTGCTTTCCTCCGTGCCCACCAGATTGCCCACATGGTGACCAGCACACGGGCAATATCCTGCTGACTTGTAGATTCAAAAAGCCAAAATAACTAGAGTCGAGCATCCTCGCTTTGGTTCGATATCACATGCTCCAGCAGCTCTTCATCCCCAAGAGCCCAAACACATCTGGCCATGCGGCAAGTAAATAGCGAGTGCCGCCAAGTATCATTCTCTGCTCCACAAATAGAACACCCAGCATCATCTGCCATGTTCCTGTCATGTCGTACTTGGCCAGTAGGGATCGATGTATGTGCAAACCTCCACGCAAAAACCCTCAACTTTGACGGTACCTTCACCTTCCAAAGTTGAGACCACGACTTTTTCTTTGCTGGGGTATTGGAGTTCCCCGATCGGTGTTCCAACCATTCCTCCCTTTGGAACTTGATTGCAGCAAGCATCCTATAAGCTGACCGAACCGAAAAAACTCCCCGTTTATCATAGTGCCAAGCCCAAAAGTCGTTCTGAACCCGAGTACTGAGGGGAATATTAAGGATCACCTCGACGTCAGGAGCGATGAAATATTCTTCAAGAACTGGCTTGTTCCATACCCGTGTGGTAGGATCAATCAAATCCGAGACCTTTGATGGAGGGTTTATAGAATGGGCACACAACGGTCGTAGGTTATAATCCCTCGGCAACCAGTTATCGTACCAGATATTCATATCTTGTCCCGATCCAATCCTCTTAATTAGCCCCAGGGCTAGCACATCCCTGCCTTCCAAGAGGGAACACCACACCTGAGAAGGCGCAGGTCCTAGTGTTGCTTCCAGCAGGTCATTATTTGGGAAATACCTCGCCTTAAGAACACGGGCACTTAGCGAATCAGGCTCATGTAGCAACCTCCAAACTTGCCTGGCTAGTAAGGCTAGATTAAATAGCTCCATATCTCTGAATCCCAAACCTCCCATGAATTTTGGCTTTGTCATCGTTCTCCATGAGACCCACGCTATTCTCCTCTGTCCATCCTTGCAACCCCACCAGAACTTGCGGATGATCTTATTGATATGTTCACACAGCCCCTTGGAAGCTTAAAGCAAGCCATCGAGTATGTTGGAATAGATTGAGCCACAGATTTGATGAGCACCTCCTTCCCTCCTCCTGATAGACACTTTTCCATCCAACCTTGCACTTTCTTCCAAATACGATCTTTTAAGTATTTGAATGAACCTTCCTTTGCCCTGCCCACGTCCGAAGGCAAACCAAGATACTTTTCAGACAATGATTCAGTATGAACATCAAGAGTGTTTTTAATGGTTTCACGTGCAGAAACAGGAACCCCCTTACTAAAAAAATGGACGATTTGTCCGTGTTGATCCGCTGGCCTGAAGCATTACAATAAGTTCTCAAGAGTTCATTTATACGTGCTGCACTCAGCTCATTTGCTTCAAAAAAGAGAAGGCTATCATCAACAAAAAGTAAGTGATTGACTGTCGGGGCATTGGGTGCCACAGTGATTCCTCGTACACCTGCTCCCCCCTTGAGCAAACAAGAGAGCCCTTCGGCTGCGATCAAAAACAGATATGGCGATATAGGATCTCCCTGTCGCAACCCGCGGGTGGGCCTGAAACCATCCAAACTAACACCGTTAAACAAAACAGAGAAAGAAACCGATGAGAGACACCTCATAATTGTCTCGGTGAAATGATGGCTAAACCCCATTTTTAGCATCACTGCCTTTAGATACGTCCACTCCAAACGGTCATAAGCCTTCATCATATCGAGTTTCAAAGCACAATATCTGTTACCCTTGACCCGCTTGGTTTTCATATAGTGTAAACACTCATAGGCTGTAATAAAATTATCTGTAATGAGGCGTCCAGGGACGAAAGCGGACTGCTCTTCGGAGATGATCATAGGGAGGATAGCTTTCAGCCTATTTGCTAAGACCTTTGAAGCAATCTTGTAGATCACATTACAAAGGCTTATTGGATGAAATTGTCCTAAAACTTGTGGACTTGCAATCTAGGGAATCAAAACAATGAACGTATTATTAATTCCCTCCGGTGAATCTACCCCATCAAGCACTCTGATTATCATCTTTGTAACCTCATCACCACATAAATCCCAATGTTTCTGGAAAAAGTGTGCGGGAAATCCATCTGGGCCCGGGGCCTTAGTAGGGAACATATGAAAGAGAGCATTTTAACTTCCTCTTTGCTACAACTTGCATTCAAACTCGAATTCATACTACCATCCACCCTTGCAGGGATGTGTGACAACACTTCCTCCATACCAATAGGGCCCTCAGATGAATATAAATTGGAGTAGAACTCAGTTGCCATATTTGCTAGCTCGTTCTGATCTGTGCAAACGGTCCCATCCTGACGGTTCAACTTTGTGATACTGTTCTTTGCTTGCCTAGCACTTGCCTTTCTCTGAAAAAATTTCGTGTTGTTACCCCCCTCCACCAGCCAAGTGATGTGGGATCTTTGTCTTGCCATGACCTCCTCTCTGTAGGCAAGCTCGATCATACGGTCCTCCACCCTCTTCTCTTCTGCACTAGGGCCGACTATCAAGGGGTCCGCACGGAGTGTGGTAAGCTAGCGTCTCAGGGAACGCTGCTCGTGGCGGACTGAACCAAAAGTGTATTTGTTCCAGTGAGTCATAGCCCTCGCCATTGAGTGAAGCTTTGTTGCCAGATCAGAAACTGACATGGCTGGTCCCTCGCCATTCCAAGCAGATTCCACCACATCTCTGAACCTACCATCACTCTCCCAGGCACACTCGTACCTGAATGGTTTTTGCATGCCGAGTCGTATACTTGCTTCCTCCAGCTTGGTCATGAGAAGAATTGGGCTGTGATCGCTCTTGACTGCGGTCAGATGTTCAACGCTAGCAAAAGGAAACATATTTGACCAACTTGGCGAGGCAAGGGCTCTGTCAAGGCGCACCCTACAGAACTGACCTCCCGTGACCCGCTTTTCCCATGTCCAGTCCAGGCCTTTGTATCCAAGATCGGCTAGGCCACACACATCGACCGCTTCTCTGAACCCTTCCATTTGAGCACTATCATGGGGGTTGGGGCCCATCTGCTCTTCTTGACGCAGTATTTCGTTGAAGTCCCCAATGCATATCCATGGAAGAGTACTTTCACCTCTCAATCTTTTCATAGTATCCCAAGTTTTGTACCACAGACCCCTGTTAGCCTCGCCATAGAAACATGTGAGGCGCCATTACTCCCCGCTCCTATCAGACACCCAAGCATCAATGTGATACTGAGAGAAATTTCTTATTTCCAGATTAACCTCCGACTTCCAAAAAACACATAAACCCCCACTCCTCCCACTGCTAGCTACTACAAAACTGCTCTGAAAACCTAAAGAAGCCGCCAAACCTTCCACTCGATTCTTTGCGATCTGGGTTTCAACGATTCAAAGAGCCGACGGCGCACTAGCCCCCACGAGATCGTGGAGCTCATGTACTGTCATTGGGTCGCCAATCCCGCGACAGTTCCAGCACATAATCCTCATTAGGCCCGGCGGCCCTCCTCGAAGGAGGCCGCCTCTCTTGTTTGATCCACTACAGCACCCTCTTCTCCATCTTGCCGCCTCCTTTTCACAATTGGGTCCTTCTCCGGGGTGGAGATCACATCACTTGTGCTTGCTGATAGAGAACCCCCTTCGATCATCATGACAGTACCAGCAACCCGTCCAGCCAAATGATTGAGCTGTTGTCCCCGGACGTTTAGGGTACCATCCGCCTCAACCAGCCGCTTCCTCGCTCCCCTTTCAACTAAGCCTCCTGCGCCGTCCTCCTGACCCTCCATATCCATATGCTGCGGTCCCGCAGGCTGCACCCCTGCTCCGGGATCCCCTCTCCCCCTTCCACCCATCGCTCCTCTCCCTCCTCTACCTCCTCGTTCCCCCCTGCCTGCTTCCCAACCTCTTCCCCTACTACCTCCATCTCCTCTACCTCGACCCCCGCCACCTTGGGTTGTAGGCACTTCGGGCTCCCACAACAACCATTCACCCCACTCAAAGGAGTTTGGGTCATGAATCCCATCGCCACACTCATCTGCTAAATGACCCATCTTGCCACAAGCAAAGCAAAAATCCGGTAGCTTCTCGTAATAAAAGTTGTATCTTTTATACTCCTTCAAGGTTATTGGAACAAAGCGGACAAGCGGAGTATTGACATCCACATAAACCCTCACACGGAGGGTACTAGCTGGGTTGATTCTCCCCTCATTCATTATCACGGTGAAAGGTGGGTCACCTACTTTAGCTGCAACCTTCTCTGCTAGCTCTTTCCTTCGAGTGAGACCATCCGGCAGCCCCTTCACCCTCGCCCAAACCGGAATTTTATTGAGTCTATAGCCTTTGATGTTTGAGAAACCATCATACTCCTGGATCACCATCGGTGCCCTCCTAAACAGCCACGGCCCTCCATCCATAATCCTCCTCCAATCCCCTAGACAATGGCATTGCACCAAAAACAAATTGGGTCCTTTGATGTTGAACGTCACCCCTTGAGCCGCCGACCAAGCATTACGCATCTGAGTCAAGAGCGCGACATGGCTAAAGGGTTTCGTAGTATGGACACGGAACAGGGCAAGCCAACGGACATCCTTAATCAGATCGTCAACTTCCGCTGAGAAATCCAGCTCTTCCTCCTCCCTCCCATGGAGCTTCATCCCTGCAAATTGGTCCTCCAAATCAGGTTCAGGCCCATGATAATCTCCAAACTCCTCTCCTTCCCCTCCGAACTGGTTCCGCACATCCTGCGAACTATAAAGAAATCCATCCCTACGCCTGTTCTCATCCGTAGCCCCTTCCTTCGTTCCCCCCGACCCGCTCGTCCCTCCTGCTGCTGCCAAAACTTCCGCCGTCGCCATCGCATCCTCCTTGCCCCCTAGCACCTGTTGCGTTGGATCCGCCATGCACACCACCGCACGTGACGGGAGAAGGTAGATCTCACCCGCGGCCGGAACAGTCCGGTCCTCTGGCGAGATTTTAGCGTGGACTCCGGTGCGGCGGCACCGGAGGATAGGTGGACTCCACTGTAAACCCCGTGCTTGCTCGGTGGGGTCGGTCCTCCAGGGCTTAAACGAACACAGTACGGCCCGGCCCGAAAGTTTAGCCGTGTGAAAGCAGCAAGCATTTGCACGACGACGGGAACCCCCCAAAAAAAAGCAGCAGTAGTACCAGCAGCTGTTGCCGGACATGCGTGAACAGTAGAGTAGAGTACCACCACAGTGGAAACCGTGGACCACGCACGCGCACAGTGGACCGCGCCTGAGAATAGACCCCCTTCTCTCTTTCACCGAAGCGATAAGATCACGGTCTACAACAACAAATATTACTGTAGTAGCTCCAGCTCATTTCACCGGGTTACGCAGCAGCAGCAGCAGAGGAGAAGGAACCCCACCACCTGGCAAAGGTGCAATTTTCACGAGTTGAGTTCAGATCAGAAGAGCGTGACCACCTAACCTGGCCACCATTTTTCATCCATGGACACAAACATAAACCGCACACCTACTCTACTCCTCCTAGCAGTACGTACCACCAACAGTCCAACACAATCAACCAGCACTGGCACGAGGAGATGCGTCTCCTTTCCCGGACCGGCCGTAGCGCAACCGGCCAAAGACTCGATCCATTCCACCACGCCAGGCCGCCCCCCTCACCAACTCCACCAACAAACCGTCCCTCTCCTTCGCTGCGCCGCGGGACCCGCCCGCCGGTCGCGCACGCGCCGCGGCCAAAATCTGGGAGAACCTGGTCGACCGATCGACGAGACGCCCCTGTCCTGCGGCGCCATGTCTCGCCCCCGAGGCAATTATTGCGGCGCAGCGTCATGGGCTCACTCACTAACTACGAGCTCACTAGTGTGATAGTGTGGGTGAGCGAAGCTGGTCGTCACGGCGCCATGATCGCCAGCACAAAGCGCATCACGGCCACGGTCATTAGCGACGGGTAGATAGACTTTGCTGCCACCGTTGTCGTTTGCCCCGTTCCCTTCCCGGTGTCCGGCTCTCCGGAGGCGCTTAGTTTAGTGCCAGAGCCAGTACGTACCGCGCCGCGCTGAGCTGCGGTGGGAGGACCCTCTCGCTGTCTGGAGCCGGGAGGGCGGTGGATGCTGTGCGTCCGCGCGGAGGACGCGCTGGCGGCAGCGGCGGCCGTGGCCGTGGCGTCCGACAAGATGCGCTCCTCCGTGACCCTGTCAGCCCCTGCCCCTCTCCCGTTCATATGCTTCCGCGCTCTTGATTTGGGTGTTTCCGTGCTAACCAGAGCTGCTGCTTCTTTTCTTGGCCCGCGCGCGCAGGGGCGGCTCGATCCAGAGGGCGATGCAGCGGATTGGCGGCGGCGGGGCCCGGCGAGCGCGCGGCGGCGACACGTGCCCCACGCCGCCGCCGCCGCCGCAGGAGCAGGAGCGCCCGCCGCGTCTCGCGGCGGGGAGCGGCGAGGCGTCGTCGTCGTCGTCAGCGAGCTGCTCCACGGTTGGTCTCTCGTCTTTCTGCCCCACTCCTTTCTTCTCTGGTGAATAAATGTGTCGCGTCCGTACAGTCAACGTCCGATTTTTTGCTTCGCCGCACTAGAATTTCCGTTCCGGGAATTCTCCAAACAAGGTGCTGTTTTTGTGAATCCCCCGCCATTGGCAGCAGCGCGAATCATCAGCTTCAGACAAGCTGTCTGCTCGCGTGCTGAATTCGAGGGGCCCCTCCAGACGAGATGCCACTTTCCCCTTTGTTGCTAGTAGTAGTCCAGTAGTTTTTCACCTGCTCTCACTGGGAATTTTGTGAGTTTCCAGTCTGTTCGCCGCGTCAATTGTCTGCATTCTCCTCCCCGGCCGATTGGTTTCACCCGGCGGCAATCCTGTTCACTGGAATGTTTCAGGTGATCCATGAACCTGATTAAGTGATGTGGCGTTCCCATTGCAGGATGATAGCAGCAATGGTGGCGGCAAGAGGGAAGGGGTCCGGAGGGGCGGCATGCGGCGTTACAGATCGCAGCTCGAGCAGGAGGTGAGTTTGCCTTCCCTAATTGCTTCATCTTCTCTACAATTTCGATGTCTGTGCTACTGTGATGCTGTTTACAGCTGAAAGAATCCTGCTTCCATTTGGGCTGTGAGTTGTGACAGCATGTTGTGCTCCTGTGTTTGGCTGAAAATTCCTTCTGGGAATGGGAATGATCCTCAAAATGAACTGGTTATGCTTTACTCGATAAAATTTGTTGAATTTATACATATAGTGCGCGCAACTTCGGTTTTGGAACATATATTGTGCAAGTTCAAAGGAATGAGATCCAGTATTCTCAGATGTGATTACATACCACAGGTCAGGAATTTGCAGAGGCAGCTCCAGGACGAGATCGACATGCATCGGGCGTTGACAGATGCCATCGCACACGATGCCGAGCTGATACTTAAATCTTCCACAAAGCTACCAAACAAGGTCTGCACACATCAGTGTATTTTTTTTTGCCACAAATACATGGTACATATGTTTGTAATTTACTGATGATTGTAGATGGCCACCATTGAATACCATTTTCAACATTTTATTTCCAGGCGCAGGAGCTCGTAGATAGCATATCCTCTTTAGAAATCACTATCTCAAAGCTCGAGACGGATCTAAGCGATTTACGCTACCAGCTGTGTCATGTAAGGACTGAAAGGTTACTAGTAGAAAGTAATCCAGAATGCTCACAATCGACACCATCAACTAGTAAATGCACATGGGATGAAGTAAGTTCTCTTTGTAGCAATTGTCTCATTGGGGAGCTCTTATTTCTCTGGAGTTGCTGACGGTTTGTTTGTTTTCACTTTTAAAGCACACATCGACACTAAGAGATTTTAAGTTGGCGGAATACGAGTCAGTTCAATCAATGGAAGAATATCTGTACCCTGAGCTTGAAGAACGACAGGATGTTGAAAAAGAGAGTGAAAATAGGGAGAAGTTGTCTACAAGTGGGCAGCTAGAAGAGCACCAAGATGTCAGTTTAAATATATTTCTAGAAGAACACCAAGATAAAGAGGTCCTACTTCATGCCTATTTAACAGTGGTTTATGTTGTATGCAAAATATTTGTAGTTGTCAGTGAAGTAAAATTTTCCTGTTCCTGCAGATGCAAGAACCAAGCTCTACAGAGAAGGATGGCAAAGAGTATCTTGGAATAGATGCATTGTCATTTAGCGAATCTGATCCGAAGAAACACAGCATGAATGGAAACATGTGCAACAATCCAAATCAGCTCTCTGGAGAGATGGTGCGCTGCATGAGAGATATCTTCCTACACTTATCTCGATCATCGAAGATATCACCAAAGTTGTCTTCTGATAATTCGTCTTCATCAGCGGGATGTTTATCTGGCTCTACATTTACGTCTGTGTCAGATTCATCTTTAATGGCCTCGGTGCTGCGAAGCCCTTCAGTTGATTCAGATCACGATGATGATATTATAGATGAAGTGGGGAACTTTGATCCGTACAGTGTTAATGGGAAGGAAGCTCGAAGAGACATTGGGAAGTATTGTTCAGTAGCCGAAGTATCTTGGATGAATGTATGCAAGGAACAGCTTGAATATGCGTCTGATGCTCTCCAAAAATTCAGGTTTCTTGTTGAACCCTTGCCTAAAAAAATTAATACTAATGAACTAATTTCATGTTTACATAAATAGTCAAACAGAATTTAGATGAACTGGAGGGAAAATTATAGCCTGGAGTAACAATGGAGCACATGACATGATATAGTACTGCTTACTGAAAAAATGTGACCACAAAAGCTACATTTGTAAATGAAGGTCTCAAAAGTGTTTGTTTTTACCTTATAGCCCAATAGAGCACCAGATGGTGTTGGTTATGTGAACAAAGGATGTTCTTCATGCCATGGCATGATCAAACTGTTCAACTATTCTTTGTCCGCAGGTCCCTTGTGGAGCAACTATCAAAGGTTGATCCTACCCGTATGAACTGCGACGAGCGGTTAGCGTTTTGGATCAACCTTTACAATGCCTTAATAATGCATGTAAGTACCATCCATTGCTTAGCATACATGGAAAGATGAAAAATATTTCTTCTTTATTTGCAAAATTGTGTTCTGTTTTTCTGACTAGGAATTTTAAGGCAATACTTTAGTTTATGCCGCCATAGTTGTGGTAATTTAAAATATTTAGTAATTGTTGGTTGTTGCTTCATGCTCCACTGTCAATTATCACCTGCCCATGTGTTGCTGTTGTTCTTGGCTGCTCACATGCTAAATTATGTGCATGTTCTCTTGCAGGCATATTTAGCATATGGAGTCCCGGGGAACGACATTAAGCTTTTCTCGCTAATGCAGAAGGTTTGTCTAATGGATCACTTATTTGGTTTGGTTATAGCCATGTTTATTTGATAACATATCATATGATTAAACAACCTAAGCTAATGTTGCAGGCCTGTTACAAGGTTGGTGGACAGTCCTTCAGTGCAGCTGAAATAGAGTTTATAATCCTAAAGATGAAGAACCCAGCACACCGGCCACAAATCGTACTACCCGTTCCTCATTTGTCGATTCCATTTCTTTGTCATGCAAGTGAAGATTCACCTTACCGTTTTTCCTCCCTTTGCAGTCTTTGATGTTAGCCCTTCACAAGTTCAGGGTCACCGAGGAGCACAAGAGGTATTCGGTCGACGACGCGGAGCCCCTGACGCTGTTTGCACTTAGCAGTGGGATGTTCTCTTCACCTGCTGTAAGTGGATGAGCTCATCTTGTCAACAACAAGTATACATACACTGGCAATGTGTTAGCTAAATAAACCAAAGCTACAAGCACAACTGACCGTTGCTGCAAGCATTTTTAAACCTGATGAAACAACTTGGTATGGAACAGGTGAGGATTTTCTCGGCCGAGAACGTTCGACAGCAGCTGCAGGAGTCGATGAGGGACTACATCCGGGCGTCGGTGGGGATCAACGACAAGGGGAAGCTGACGGTGCCGGCGCTGCTGCAGAGCTACGGCAAGGGCACGGTGGAGGACTCGCTGCTGGCCGACTGGATCTGCCGGCAGCTGACGCCGGCGCAGGTCGCGGCGGTGCAGGACACCACGTCGTCGCGCAAGCAGCGGCTGCTCGGCTTCCGCAGCTTCACCGTCGTCCCGTTCGACTCCACGTTCCGGTACCTCTTCCTGCCCGACGACCAGCGCTAGGCAGAAAGATTAGGTCTGTACATGTTGTGTAGACTCCGGGCGTGGCTGATTCTGATTCTTTTTGTTGCTCTCTGTAAAGGCCATTGATTAGTTGGTTTGCTTGCATCCTGTGTAGTGCCAGTAAAGTGTAATTTTGCTTGACCTCCCTTTAGCATGGAGTAGTAGAAGTAGAATATATAGCCTGTATAACATGGAAGGATAAACTTTTACAAGTGTTGTCGATGTTGTTTTACAAGTTACTGCTGCTAGTTGGAAAGATGGCAACATCATGTTACCTGTGACTGCAGGCAGCACGCGCGAGCATGACCATCGGTGCTTTTTGTCTCCGATTCTCATGGCATCATTTCCAACGGCACTGACCGTCTGGAGCTGGGCTCTGAACCTGTGGCGTGCTCCCTGGAATGGGATTGCGCTTGTACATGGAAGATACAGTACTCCGTAGCAGCTAAAGAAGGTGCCCCCCAGTTTGACGTGCAGCGTACAGGCCGTTGAAGGGTACGAACTATTGTCAGTAGCGTTACACTTACACCGACCCCGACGGCCAGCGTTCCTGAATGTCTTGCTGCAAGTTTTGCCTTGAGAATTGGAGATAAATGACTGGGCATACTTACTATCCTTTTAACTGGTGGGTCGTTTAACTGCTGATGACGAGTGCTGTTTAGGGAAGGAAACAACAACGTTAACCCAGAAGTTCAGAGCTGCTGCAAGCCAGACAAACCAGAAACAGGACTGCCTTGTGTCTGCATCATCTTGACGCTGCAAACTTCTAAAGCTGTGCTAAAAGGAGGTCAAGCTCTTACACACAAGCCCCTTTATTATAGCACACAAGATGCAAACAATCTAATGGCTTTTACGGAGGAAAAAGAATCGGTCATCCCAGAGGATCTACAAGCATGTACAGTGCAGAGCTAATCTTTCCATTTCCCAGCTTGTCAAAATGTGCAACTCCTAATTTCTCTTCAGGAGGAAGCCGAGAAGCTGCGGATGGCGCTGAAGGTACCTGTGGATGTTGCCAACGTTTCTCAATGAAGCTAAATTCAGATGATGTAATTTTCTTACCTCAGTGGATCCATGCCAATGAATATGAAATTCAGACAACATATCTGTTCTTCTCCGGGAAAATAGCATATACACCAATTGTCTGAATGAAACAGGCTTTTTGGCGCCTCCCTGATGCGACAAGTAAATTCTGCATCAGGACTCAGAAGTTCAGCAAGCAGACATATCTTTTCTTCTCCAGGAAAATAGAAGTTATCTGGAATAGTAGTTCAAGCACAGAAGTGATCTTCTTGGTGTATTAAGAATCTCACTCGCACTACTGAAAAACATGCCAGTGAAATACTCCTACACACTTGCAACTAGCACTAGTGACTCTGCTTTGCTCAGCTAAGCAACACTAGCACTTCAGAGTGCAGACTCTGCTTCATCTTCTTTGCTTCCTCTGATAGTGATCTGCACTGCTGATGGTTTCTTCCTAATCAGGTTCGATCACCTGAGCACTCATCCATGGATTTGCATCGCTTGAGCAAAGTCCCGTCGACGAGCCATCTTTATCAGTACACAACACAAGGCAGTACAAACAAACTAAAGAGTATGATGTTACCAAAATTTAATCCTCCATCCTCTAAAAAGACAGGGATCAAACTTTTATTCATGCAGCAGATCCACCGAAACTTAATCGTAAGAAAATTCACGGTATGCTAGTTCATCCAAAACTTAACATTGTGCTTTTTTTACTTGGCATTAGTGTTGGGAATGTTTAATTTTAAGTTGATATGCAGATTTTCTTTCTCTCAACTCACACTAATTGTAGTTACACATTTTAAGAGTCCTAACTCGGTAAACATAGAAATAAATATTCGTTGCAAGATCGAAAGATAGCAACTCCATTTTCCATCATCTAGAACTCAACTTAGAGTAACATAAGAAAGATGTAGGTGAAGGTCAAATGGAGGCACATATGGATGGTGTCGCTGCCTAAGTTTTGACCATTCAAGATGATCATACGTACTATTCGTTTAACTGCTGATGACAACTGCTATTCAGGGAAAGAAAGAACAACATTAACCCTGAAGTTCAGAGCTGCTGCAAGCCAGACAAACAGGAACGGGACTGTTTTGTGTCTGCATCATCTTGACGTTGCAAGCCATGCTAAAAGTAGGTCTAGCTCTTACACACTAATGGCCTTTACAGGGGGAAAGTAATCCGTCACCCCAGGATCTACAAAACATATACAGAGCAGTGCTGATCTTTCCATTTCCCAGCGTGTCAAAATGTGCACACCTAATTTCTCTTCAGGAGGAAGCCGAGAAGCTGCGGATGACACTGAAGGTACCTGTGGATGTTGCCAACGTTTCTCATTGTAATTGACTTGGTTTTGAACGAAGCTAATTCAGGTGATGTAATTCCCTTACCCCTGTTGATCCATGTCATGTCAATGAATATGTCAGTTAAGTGAAGTAAACACCATTGCCGTCAAGTACTTATTTTCTCTGCAGCGTGACATGGAACTTGTCTAGCATATACACCATTTGCAGCAGTTGCAAAATCCAGACAACATATCTGTTCTTCTCCAGGAAAATAGCATATACACCAATTGTACTGGATGAAACATGCTTTTTGGCGCCTTCCTTATGCGACAAATAAATTCTGCATTGTTGAGGTGTAAAATTCAGACAACATATCTGCTCTTCTCCAGGAAAATAGAAGTCATCTGGAATAGTAGTTCAAGCACAGAAGTGATCTTGGTGGGATCATCACATTCCAATGCTTTTATATAAAACATACTACAACAGATTGAAAACATAAAAAAGGGATCTGGTGCTACTTGCATACATCAGATCCAATGCTTTTACATAGAACAATCCCTTGCATTAGTTGATCAATTGTGATCATAATGCACACTAAAAATTTAGAATCTCACTTGCACTACTGAAAAACATGCCAGTGAAATACTCTACATTCCTACAGACTTCTACTGCCTGACTCTGCTTCCTCTGCCTCTGCACTGCTGATGATTTCTTCCTTTGCTTCGATCACTTGAGCACACATCCATGGATTTACATCACTTGAGCAAAGTCCCGCGACGAGCCATCTCGATGAGCTGAGCTTGATAACGCCATGCGTGCTGTCTTGACTACTTACTCTTTTCCGAACATGGTTATGTGCATCACCACTCAAACGAAGTATTGTGAAATCAGAGATGAATCCATTGGATTTGTGCCTCAGTACACACTTTTCCGACTAGAGCAGCAGAATACTTTAAGAAGCCACAGAAGCATACAAGAATAAATAGATACGAAAAGATTACTCAAATGCTCTGCAAAATTCAGACCAACAATTCTCTCATTCATATCCAAAATTGATTACAGTATGACTTGATAGTCGGTACATCAAGGACTTGCTTAGCTCAAAGCTTCACTCACACATACACACAAGAGTTCACCAATCAATGCTACTCGTCAGAAACTGCAACTTTAACTCACCACGACGCCAATGCCTAAGAATCCAAATCAGCCAAGATAAATTTTACAGGAGGGTCAGTATGGTCTCCAGACGCTAGGCAGCTCACATGATTACTGTGTGTATCGACAAGTTCAATTCTACTCCTTTTTTCCTGCTACAAGCCGGGTAGCAAACGGGCGTTTTGGATTTTGCGGCGAGTGCGTTATACGCTCTGTCTCGTGCCGGAATTGCAGTACATGAGCTTCCTTTTTAGGCTCATCTGCTTTACTTTGATTTATTGAAAATGCCCTTTATTTACTTAAACCCTTACTTAGGACCAGGTGTGGATGTAGTGTAACTATGCCGTACACATCTTAACAAGGTTTTTGCTGCCTAGCTAGATGGAGACTCTGCTGACACTCTTGTAAAATTACTAATGACTGAAAGGGATTGAAAGAACACTAGAAATCTTGGTGATTAAGTGCAGAACCTAGAGATGCAAAGATTAAATGAAACTCATGTGTGAATAGTTTAGGAAGGACTAGCTTAACTCACCCACACCGACTCAAGAAAGGAATTGGTTCCTCTGCTTTGCTTCCTCTGATGCAATTTCTTCCTCTGCTTCGATCACCCGAGCGCTCATCCGTGGATTTGCATCGCTTGAGCAAAGTCCCGTCGACGAGCCATCTCGAGGAGGTGAGCTTGATAACGCCATGCGTGCTGTCTTGCTTGGAGCAGCTCCTCAGGGGACTTGGTCACGTCGGTGTGATGGATCCAGGGGTCGTTGAACTGCACGGTGTCCACCATCTGCTCCACCTTTCGCCGGGCCTCTGCTCTTCTGCGCTCGATCTCCTGCCGACGGTTGGCCTCTTCTTTGGAGGCAGAGCGAGCCTTGTCGAGGCGAGCCATGGTGAGGCGAGCGTTCGCGATCAGTTCGCGCATGCTCATCTGCGGCTTCGATTGCGTCGCGCTCTCCGGAGATTCGGCGACCTGGTTCTTGATGACGGCGAGCTTGGTTCTTGGATCCTTGCTGCTGCTGGAACACGGAAGCTTGCTGCTGTTCTTGATGTTGGTGGTGACCGCGACATGGAGGTCGTCCCCGGAGCAGGCACCGCGTACGCGCTTCGGCGCCGGCGGCTGCACGTCGCGCACGGATCCGGGGCGCTTTGGCTTCTTGGCAGCCGCGGGGTTGGCCATCAAGGCGGGGTTCACGCGCACGCGGGAAGAGCAGGAGTGGAGGTCGTCAGCGGCGGCGCTACGACGCGGGAGCAGAGACGGCGGAAGCACTGTGGTGCCGGCCATGGTCGCGGCCGCGGGAGCAACTATCAAACAACGATCGCGAGAGCAGGGATCCGGCGGCGGGACGGGAGGGAGGAAGAGGATGCGAGGTGAGACAGATCGGGAATTTGGGAGACGGGGGCGATCAAGAAAGAAAGAAGAGACGCGGGAGACAGAGAAGTGGCGGCAAGCAATTTGAATCCGAGTCGAAGTCGGCCCAGGCACCTTTTTTGAATCCGAGTATAAGATGAATCTTTCCATCTTTCCAACTACTAGCACTAATGAATCCGAGTAGTATAAGAAATCTAAACGCGCACTAATGGCTTCTGATTACTATGTGTCGTTGCTTACGTCTCTCTGCTTCAGTTCAGAGTTCAGAGTTCAGAGTTCTATGGCACACACACACAAAGAGGACCACCTGCAGTTCAGAGTTCTTATACTGTACACTACCTGAGCATGGATCTTCAGGTGCATCAAGGTCTTTTTTCAGTCCAGAACAGCGCTTATTTGGAGATCCTTCACCTGCTGCATGCTGCACAACCGCCATGGATCATTGGGGAGGCCATCGAGGTCGACCTTGCTCTTGAGAAAACACACCTCCTCCCCCCAAGTCCCCGCGCCCTGTTCAGTGTTCATTGTCTTCATTGTAATGGCCGCATCTCGCTGCTGTTGTTCAGTGTTCAGTGATTGGATGTACATCAGTGATAGGATGGAAATTGCAGCATTTTACCCTCGAACTCGAATTCTTCTGCAACATCTTGCTCTGTGCTAGTGCGCTTTCTGAAAATTCCCCCATTCCCATTCTGTCGCTGTACTGTAGTTTTCTGCCCCCAATCGATCGCGTTGGCTTCAGTGTGCAATAGTGCTTACCTGTTTGTATGTTCCTGCACTAATTCTATGTACTCCCTCTGTAAAGAAAAATAAGAATGTTTAAATCACTAAAATAATGATCTAAATGCTCCTATATTTCTTCATGTATGGACCATGGAAGCAGTATAAATGAATAGTAAACACCCTGCATCAGCATAACCGTTGTTGTACTTTGAGTGGATCAACATTATCAAGACTCAGGAGTGTCATTGCTTTGAGTGCCTGTCGATTTCTTGACATGCTTTATTGTCTACTCAGAGTTCAGTTTCTATGAAAAAGAACAAACTCCCACTTTGTACATTGGTATTTGTCATTAGATTAAAGAAATACAACAATACTTTCTTGACATGCAGTCTGTATATTCCTTATATGTAGTTCCCACCTTCCAAGGGTCATTAAACATTTCTAGAGAATATGTTTAACTCAATAGTACCTTTCCTCTTCGAAGACACGATACGGTGTCAAACTCTTACCATTCGTCCTGCAAATAAACACATTGAGACCTAAACTTCTACTATAATATAGTAATCCTAGATATGCAAGGTGAAACAATTTCAATTCCATTGCCTGTGTAGGTCAATGCATCTCTAAATTTCCAGTGAAAAGGACAACAAAAATATATATTTTTAATATAAGAAAAATCTAAACAGACTTTAGACCCTACACACAGCACACATTTTACTATGAGTGAAGAAATACATTAATTTACACTTGCTTATATTATTTACACCTGTTCTATTGCTCTACTCTGCACCACCGGGTTGCGCCACGTTGATGCTCGGTTGGGTTGGTCGATGCTGCTCAGGTTCTCTGCCGAGGCCGCCCCAGTTGGCTTTCTCGTTGTTGGCCGCTGCTCACGTTCACTCTGAATTATAGAGGAAGAGGAAGAACTGCAACACTTGTGAATTCTGCCACCGTTTCCCATTGTAATTGAGTTGAATTTGAACGAGGTTGTGTTGTGAATGCAGATGATGTATCAGGCATTGTAGTTCCCTTTTAATCCAGTGGATCTATGTCAATACATGTGTGAATTCAATGGATTAAACACCATTGTTGTAAGTATTTATTTTGTCTGCAATGTGACATGAAGTTGGTCTGATATTGGCACCAATTGTATTGAACGAAAATCGCAGCAGTTGCAAAATTCAGAGAGCAAGTGCACATGAGCTTTTTGGTGCCCTTCTGATATGACAAACAAATTCTGCATTGTATTCTGTGTTAGACAACGTTGCCTACATGTCACGATCCCAACTAGGAGGTGTCCGGCTGTGGTTAGGTTTAGAGATAGATTTGGCTAGTAGTTTAAACATATCACAACTGTAACTATTTCTATCTCTCCTCTCCAAGTAATCTCTCCTGAGATTCCCTCTCTGTAACGATCTCCTGATCGCTCTGTATCGATCGTTGGGGTCGCGCCCCCTCTCCTTATAACGTGAACCACGTCCCTCGAGAGAGATAAGACGTTTTCCGCTATCGCACATGGTAGTCAGAGCCTTCCTTTTCCCATCTGAAGCTTCTGTCGAATCCATCTAAGCCTAGCCATGTCTTCCTCCTCTGCCTCCGGTGCCTTCTCCTCAAACCTCAATAGCCAGGTCATGGAGAAGTTGTCTCGCACGAACTACGTGCTATGGCGAACGCAGATCACCCCCCAACTACGTGGCGCCGGCGTCTACGGCTACGTCGACGGCACCACACCGGAGCCGGCGAAGCTCCTCATCACCACCAAAGAAGGCAAGGAGACTTCATCACCCAACCCTCTCCACCCTCTCCGGGTCCGGGAGGACCAGCAGGTCCTTGGCGTCCTGCTGGCCAACCTCACAAAGGAGGTTCTGGTGACGGTGACCACGGTCACCACGGCGAGCACGCTCTGGACGACGCTCGCTGCCATGTTCTCGTCGCACTCGGTGAGCCGCATCAACAACATCCGCACCTCCCTCATCAACGCGCAGAAGGGTAATCTCTCGGTTGCCTCTTACTTTGCTGCTATGCGAGGATATGCAGATGAACTAGCCGCGGCGGGCAAGGCCATCCAGGATGACGAACTAGTCTCCTACATCATCCACGGGCTCGTCGCCGATTACCAGCCTCTGGTATCTGCTCTTGATGCTCGTGTCACCCCCGTCACACTCGATGAACTCTACGCCATGCTCTCCAACTTCGACCAGCGCGTGGCTCATTACCACGGGTCCGGCGGCGGTGGCTTCAAATCTTCAGCCAATATGGCGTCTCGTGGGCGGGGTGGCGGCTCCCGTTCACGTGGCCCTCCTCGCAAAGGGCGATCTGGCGGCGGCGGCGGCAGTGACCGTGGCTCCTCTCCTCAGCGCACCGGCGGCAGGGGCCGCGGCCGTCGCGGTCGTGGCAGCGGCAACAAGACGCGCCCTGACACTCCACGACGCCAGATCTACGGGAAACCTGGACACACAACAAAGGATTGCTGGTACAGGTACGAGGAGGATGATGATGATTCCCAGGATGATGACAAGGTCACTGCAGCGGCTGATTGGTCCTACGGCATTGACACAAATTGGTACGTCGACAGTGGGGCCACAAACCACATCACCAATGAACTTGAGAAGGTGACCATGAAGGAAAAATATCGTGGCAAGGATCAAATCCACACTGCTAGCAGAGAAGGTATGAGTATATGTCATGTTGGTCACTCAATATTTCGTACCCCTAGACGTAAACTACATCTTAGGAAATTTTTGCATGTCCCTAGTGCACATAAAAATCTTCTTTCTGTTCATCGAATTGCCATCGATAATCATGTTTTTCTCGAGTTTCACCCTTATTTCTTTTTTATCAAGGATCAGGCAACGAGGGAAATACTCTATCGAGGTAGATGTGTTCGAGGGCTCTATCCGTTGATTCCAGAGTTTAGAAGATTCAATAAACAAGCTTGTGGTGCTATCAAGCTTACGTCCACACGATGGCACGATCGTCTAGAACATGCCTCTTTTTCTTTAGTTGAAAAGTTACTTAGGAAAAATAAGCTCCCGTTTGTTGGTGAGCTTCATGTTGAAACAATTTGTGATTCATGTCAACGAGCTAAAAGTCATCAATTACCATACCCTGTTTCTACTAGTGTTTCTGCCAAACCTCTCCAACTTATTTTTTCTAATGTTTGGGGTCCATCCCCACACTCTGTTGGTAGACATACGTATTATGTCAGTTTTATTGATGACTACAGTAAATTCTCTTGGATCTATCTTCTCATACAAAGATCAGATGTGTTTCAAGTTTTTCAAAACTTTCAAGCTCTTGTTGAACGCAAGTTTGATAGCAAAATCATCGATGTCCAATCAGACGGGGGGGGGGGGGGGGGGGAGTACGAAAAGTTGAACTCCTTCTTCCAAAACCTTGGTATCTCTCACCAAGTATCATGCCCACATGCTCACCAACAAAACGGCTCAGCTGAACGCAAGCATAGACACATCGTAGAGGTAGGTCTTGCTCTTTTGGCAGGAGCCTCCATGCCTCTCAAATTTTGGGATGAAGCATTCCTCAGTGCCGTTCACGTTATCAACATGCTACCCAGTCGTGTTATTAATAATGAAACTCCGGTAGAACGCCTCCTTCACACAAAACCAGACTACAAATCTCTTCGAGTCTTTGGGTGTGCATGTTGGCCAAACCTCCGTCCCTACAACAATCACAAACTCATGTTTCGATCAAAACAGTGTGTCTTCCTAGGATACAACGTCCATCATAAAGGTGTCAAATGTCTAGATGTCTCCACTGGTCGTGTTTACATCTCGCGTGACGTCGTATTCGATGAAACCAAATTCCCATTTGCTGATCTTCACCCCAATGCTGGCGCCCTTCTTCGCAAAGAAATCCTTCTTCTGCCTTCCCATCTCACTAGTTTTGATCAAGGGGGCACAATATTGATGATCAATTATTGACTAACTCATCTAATGATCTACATGAGCTTTGTGTTGATGATACAGGAGAAATCCATGAAGAAATTGATGTTGAGAAAAATTCAGATGGACCATATTTTATGTGTCCCACTAGAGGAGATAGATCCTCCTCGGGATCCGTCCAGGAGCAGCGAATCAGATCTGCTCCGGAATCGCAGCCCAACGCGACAGGCGCAGGCGACCGTGCGGTCTCCCCCGATTCCCGCAGCGCCAGTCCCACGGGCGACACGCGGGCCGCGTTCGCTGGCTGCGCTGGCTCCGCCGCTCCGCGCCAATCGTTGCCCTCCACTTGGCCGGCTCCGGGTGGCCCAGAAGCTGCGCGCCGTCCCACCCAACCGGTGACCTACAAGCGGCGTACAAGTACGCAGTCCAGGGAGGGCGCGGCACCTGGCGCGGGTCCGACCGCCCCTGGCACAGAAACTGTTGCGGGTCCAGGCGCCGATCTGACCGGCACGAAAACCCGAACGGATGCGGCAGCTCCGGGATCCTCTGTGGCTGCTTCAGGCGCCTCGCCTCGCATTTCAACCGCAGAAGATCCGACGCTGCTGGGTGGCGCTGCTGCTGCTACTGCCGAATCCTTTTTGGGTTCTGGTCCAGCCAATGATTTGGGAACTATGGGATCCTCTATGGCAGCAGATGTGAGTGCTCAGCAGCCACGTCGTACACGCCTTCAACAAGGAAAAATTCAACCTGTCAACTACAAGCATATATCCAAGTATGGTATGGTTTGTTCCACAGGTGAACCAGATGAACCTAACACCCTTGAAGCAGCACTGTGTGATGACAGGTGGAAGAAAGCCATGAATAAAGAGTATATGGCATTGAAGAAAAACAAAACATGGCATTTGGTTCCCCCACAACAAGGTAAAATTTTAATTGATTGCAAATGGGTTTTCAGGATTAAAAGAAAAGCTGATGGAACTATTGATTGTTATAAGGCTAGGCTAGTAGCAAAAGGTTTTAAACAGAGATATGGCATAGACTATGAGGACACGTTTAGTCCGGTGGTAAAGGCTGCCACCATTTGTCTTGTCCTATCCATTGCTATTTCCGGAGGATGGAGTCTCAGACAGCTTGATGTTTAGAATGCGTTTCTCCATGGTGTTCTGGAAGAGGAAGTGTACATGAAACAACCTCCTGGGTTTGAGAGTAAGAATGCTCCTTCATATGTATGCAAGCTTGATAAGGCACTATATGGGTTGAAACAGGCTCCAAGGGCATGGTATGCTCGTCTCTGTCACAAAATGCAAGCACTTGGTTTTGTCCCCTCCAAATCTGACACATCATTGTTCATCTACAACAAGTCCAACACATGCATATTTGTTCTCATATATGTTGATGATATTATTGTATCCAGCTCATGTGATGAAGCTATCAGAGAACTTCTTAAGGATCCAAGTGCAGAATTTGCTCTAAAGGATCTTTGTGACTTGCACTATTTTCTTGGGATTAAGGTGAAGAAGCACAAAGATGGACTTCTGCTCTCTCAGGAAAAATATGCCACTGATTTGGTTAAGAAGGCTGGGTTACAGGGATGCAAGCCTTCTCCCACTCCATTGTCTAGTTCAGAAAAACTATCTCTTGCAGAAGGTGAGCCCTTGAATCAAGAGGACAGCACGAAATATAGGAGTTTGGTAGGAGCTCTTCAGTATCTTACACTTACCAGACCGGATCTGTCTTTTGCTGTTAACAAAGTCTGCCAGTTTCTTCATGCACCTACCAATGTTCATTTGACAGCTGCAAAATGAATAGTTCGGTATGTGAAGCATACTCTGAACTTGGGACTGAACTTTAGCAAATCACCCTTCACTCTTGTCAGTGCATTCTCTGACTCAGATTGGGAAGGCTGTCTTGATGACAGACGCTCCACTGGTGGTTTTGCAGTATTCTTTGGACCAAATTTGATATCATGGTGTGCACGAAAACAGGCCACTGTATCTAGGTCGAGTACAGAGACAGAATACAAGGTATTGGCAAATGCTACAGCTAAAATAATATGGGTTCAGTCTATGTTGAAGGAACTTGGTGTACAAAGTAAACAAGCTCCCTGCCTATGGTGTGACAATCTTGGTGCTACATATCTCTCTGCAAATCCGGTGTTTCATGCCAGGACAAAGCACATAGAGATTGATTTTCACTTTGTCAGAGAAAGAGTTGCTCAGAAACAACTTGACATTCGCTTTGTGCATTCCAGAGATCAACTTGCAGATGGATTCACAAAGCCCTTGCCCACAAGAAGCTTTGAAGACTTCAAGCATAATCTCAACTTAATGAAGTTGTGATTAAGAGAGGGTGTTAGACAACGTTGCCTACATGTCACGATCCCAACCAGGAGGTGTCCGGCTGTGGTTAGTTTTAGAGATAGATTTGGCTAGTAGTTTAAACATATCACAACTGTAACTATTTCTATCTCTCCTCTCCAAGTAATCTCTCCTGAGATTCCCTCTCTGTAACGATCTCCTGATCGCTCTGTATCGATCGTTGGGGTCGCGCCCCCTCTCCTTAAAACGTGAACCATGTCCCTCGAGAGAGGTAAGACGTTTTCCGCTATCACACATTCTGAATGTCTGGCTGGAAGTTTTGAAGTACTCCCTCCGTTCCAAATTACTCGTCGCTGAAATGGATGTATCTAGAACTAAAATACATCTAGATACATCCATACATGCGACAAGTAATTCGGAACGGAGGGAGTATTGATCATGGCAAATCCAATGGATAAACCCTTTCTCTTTTGTTCAAGGAATTATTCTTCTCATCCGTGCCACTTTTGAAGTATTGATTATTCTCCTCCTTGGTCATGTCATCTCCCAGCATGTCAAAATGGGCACTCCTGATTTCTCTTCAGGAGGAAGCTGAGAAGCTGGGAATGACACTGAAGGTACAGAGGAGGAGGAAGACCTCTAATACATGTGAACTCCCTTAACTCAGTAGATCCATGTCAATGAATATGCTAATTAAGTGAAGTAAACACCATTGTCGTCAAGTATTGATTTTCTCTTCAGTGTGACATGAAACTGATTTGGCAATTGCTCTGAACGAATTTTTCAACAGTTGCAAAATTCAGACAGCAATTACACATGAGCTATTGGCGCCTTCTTGATTATACAAATAAATTCAGACTGCAATTACACATGTAAACTTTTCATGACCGAGCACACACATCTATTCTTCTCCAGGAAAATAGCAGTCATCTGGAATAGTAGTTCAAGCACAAAATCAATCTTTTTGGTGCCTGTTGTTAGGAATAAGCCACGCCATGGTGGTGACCAACATGTGTGCGCGTGTTGGTCGAGTCTGCACGCCGGTGCGTGGCCGTGTCCATAACCGTGATCAGCTAGTCAGGTCGGGCGGGTTGGAGCGTGTTGTGCGCGCGGCAGGAGCATGCGGATCAAGCAGTTGGTTGTGCGCGTGGTGCTAGCCGACGTCGTGGGTTAGTGCATGGATGAGATCGTTGGTTAGATGCATGCAAGTAATCAGTTGAGTGGATAAGTACTGACGTGCATGCAGGAGTCAGTTGCATGGGTTAGCTGGTTAGTGGCCTGCGTACCATGTCCCGTGGAGTCGTGGGCGTATGCATGGCTGTGTATAAATTGGGAGCTCGTGGAGAGCGGCCAGTGCGAGGGAATAGCCAGGAAGATGTAGTCTCCGCTGGGACCGTGGTGTGCGCCTGGTCGACGTGAGAGTTCTTCTAGGTTGTGTTGCGTGTGTGCGTGTGTTCCTCCATGTAAGTGTTTTGTAGTTGAGTTGAATAGTAGCCAACATACAGGCCGTTCGGCAGCCGGGGCGTTCGTCGCTGGAAAATTCTCGTTACTGTTCATCTTCTTTCACCTCCGTTCGATTGTGAGGAGAGGTAGCTAGAGGGCTGCGGTTCCAACAATTGGTATCGGAGCATCGGGTTCGGAGGAGCTCGCCGGCGATGGCGCTCGTCCCATGCGGTGGCGGAGCACGGTGATGCCGTGCGTGCGGGGAGCGCGGCGGCCGCGGCGGACATGCGTGGTGGCGCAGAGGCTGCGGTGTCGCGGCGTGGCTCGGCGGAGAGAAGGCCAAGCTCCTGGACACGTCGGATCGGCCGCGTTGATCGCGTCGGAGCGCGATCATGGCGCGAGCTGGAGACGTGCGGAGCATGGCGAATGAGGCGCGGCGGCGAGCCGGGCGCGACCGGTGCGTGTTATGGGTGCGCACTGGACGCGTCGGGCGCGTCGGGACCGCGGGAGTGGACCGCGTCGAGGCGCCGGACCTGGTTGCGCAGATCGCGTACGTGCGCGGCGAGAGCGCGGGCCGGGAGCGCGGGGACGTGGGGAGTGCGCGCAAAGGGCACGGCGGTCGCGGAGACGAGAGGTCGCGAAGGACCTGCGTGGTGGCGCAGAGGTCGCGACGGCTCGGGGCGACAACCGTGGAAGGTGCATGACACGTAGGCGCGGCATGGCGGCTGCCATGGTGGACCCGAAGGCGGCACGTGGTGAGCGTCTGGTGCTGCCGGGCTCGTCGGGCGCGTCAGATGCGCGCGGGACATGCGGAACACACTGGTGCGGTCGGGCTCGTTGGGCGCGTCGGGTGCGCGCGGGACGTGCGGGACGCAGAGGGACGCCAGGCGTGTGTCGCCGGCGGAGAAGGAGCTCGGCGTGTGTCGCCGAAGTCGTGACGGAGAACGGTGCGCCAGGTCGGGTCCACGGGCTGGGTCACGGCCATGACAACGGCAACGACGCGAGCTGCAACAACTCTGACGACGGCGAGGTTGTGTCTTAGGGGGAGAATGTTAGGAATAAGCCATGCCATGGTGGTGACCAACATGTGTGCGTGTGTTGGTTGAGTCTGCACGCCGGTGCGTGGCCGTGTCCATAACCGTGATCAGCTAGTCAGGTCGGGCGGGTTGGAGCGTGTTGTGCGCGCGGCAGGAGCATGTGGATCAAGCATTTGGCTGTGCGCGTGGTGCTAGCCGGCGTCGTGGGTTAGTGCATGGATGAGATCGTTGGTTAGATGCATGCAAGTAATCAGTTGAGTGGATAAGTACTGACGTGCATGTAGGAGTCAGTTGCATGGGTGTTGGGGGTTGGATGCGACATATGCCAACGGGTGGCTTATCATGGTGGGGGCGAGTAGAACGTCGCCGGTGCCTGGAAACGGGATGAGGCGCAGACATGCACGCCGGCGAATCTTACCCAGCTTCGGGGCTCTCCGAGGAGATAACACCCCTACTGCTGCTCTGCGGGGTCTCCGCATGGTCACTATGGTATGATAGTACAGAGGTGCTCCTCGAGCTGTTTTGGGAGGCAGGGAGGAGAAAGGCTAGCTCTTTCCCCTCTTGCTATGTGTCTCAAATCTATCTAGGGCCGAACCCTTTGCATGGGTGCTTCGGGGGGTTTATATAGGCCTACCCCCCGGGGGTACAACGGTAATCTGACTGGGCGTGGCCCCCAACCGTCAGTCTCTCTTGCAGCCGTCCTCCCCGCCGGCTTCTGGGGCCCGCCGACTGGCGGGCCCCGCGGACAGGCAGAACACTGTGCAGCACTCCTGATGACGCAGGCTCGGTCAGGGGGTCGTGGGAACAGTGCCGCCGTCTATCAGGCGATCACTGTCGCCACTCCCCGTCCAATCTGGTTTATGGCTTGTGGGGCCCTGGCCGGGAGGCGGCCGGCTCTGGAGGGGCCGACTCCCGCAGGGCCGTCTTCGAGCTCGTCGGCCATCTTCTTCTCTCTCACTGACGGGGGGCCCGGCGATCTCCGGGCCGTACCTGCCGCCATCGTGGGCACAGTACTTGTGCACGGTGGCTGAGGTCAGGGGAGGCATGGCAACAGTGCCGCGCCTCGCCGGAGATCTCCGGGTGACGCGGCTCACTGTAGCCACGCCTTCTCCTCGTGGGGTTGAGGGGACGGCCACGTCGGGGCCGTACCCCGCATCGGTCTTCGTGTTAGGTCACGGGCCGACTCTCACAGTCGGCCCCTTGAAAGGTCGCAAGCCCGGAGTCGGCTTGATTCAGAGTCGCCGTCTAAGGACTCGGCTTCTCCAAAGGTCGCCAGCGGGGACCCGGCCTTCCCGAAGGTCGCCAGCTGGGACTCGGCTGAGGGGCGCGGCCTGCCCCGATGCCTTGAAAGATCTTGGGTCCTGGGTCAGCCTACCCATGGCCCATTACTCCGACAGTAGTCCCCGAAGCTGGTGAAGCCCGGCGGTCGCCGCCTCGCGGGGCTTCGGCAGTTTCAGTCCTTGCGGTGCCGACTCTGAGATTCGGCCGCCGCGTCTTTGGGCCGCCTCGCTGGAGTCGGACTGGCCCCGCAAGGGGCCGCCGCTCGTAAGTCGTGGCGGGAAACCGGCGGCGTATCGATTACGCCTCCCTGCCATTTATGAGACGGTCCTGTCGCGTGGCGCCACGTGGGGGTGATAGCCTGTCTGCCCACGCGCGTGACGGGACGGGCCGCCAGGTGGGGCCCGCCATTACCGCGCCTCGGCTCCCGAGCGGATCTGCTGCGGCCGAGGGCGGTTGGCATCCCCACATTGTTACTGCGCGCAGTAACTTCGTGGGGGTTAATCGTGGGGCGTCGTGGGGCCGCGGGCGCAGTTAATCCCCACGTCGTCCCCTCGGCTTCTCAGCCCGTAGGGCTATAAGTAGGCGGGGGCGGAGCGGGCGGCACAGCACGCGCACCCCCTCCCCCGCTCTCTTGCCTTCCTCCTTCCTTCGCCGCGCACCGCTGCATTCTTCTTTGCCGCGAGCCCAGGCGTTCTTCCTCGCCGGCGATGAGCTCTTCTTCCGCCGCGCCCCCACCTCGCGCTCCGGCGTATGGGACGGCTCGGACGTGGGGGCGGAGGACATCGAGTTCCTTCGTCAAACCCGCCGCCTCCCGAGCGTGGACTTGGTGCAGGCCCGCCCCGCGCCGGCGGGAGAGATCCGGCCCGCGCCGGCGGAGGGCGAGGGGGTCATCTTCCGCTCGCATCTCATGCGCGGGCAGGGGCTCCCAGCGAGCGGGTTCTTCCGTTCCTTCCTCGAGTTTCATAGCCTGCAGCCGCACTGAAGGAAATATGCCCTAGAGGCAATAATAAAGTTATTATTTATTTCCTTATTTCATGATAAATGTTTATCATTCATGCTAGAATTGTATTAACCGGAAACATGATACATGTGTGAATGAATAAACAAACAACATGTCACTAGTATGCCTCTACTAGACTAGCTTGTTAATCAAAGATGGTTATGTTTCCTAACCATGAACAAAGAGTTGTTATTTGATTAACAAGGTCACATCATTAGTAGAATGATCTGATTGACATGACCCATTCCATTAGCTTAGCACACGATCGTTGAGTATGTTGCTACTGCTTTTATCCATGACTTATACATGTTCCTGTAACTATGAGATTATGCAACTCCCGTTTACCGGAGGAACACTTTGGGTGCTACCAAACGTCACAACGTAACTGGGTGATTATAAAGGAGTACTACAGGTGTCTCCAAAGGCAGATGTTGGGTTGGCGTATTTCGAGATTAGGTTTTGTCACTCCGATTGTCGGAGAGGTATCTCTGGGCCCTCTCGGTAATACACATCACTGAAGCCTTGCAAGCATTACAACTAATGAGTTAGCTGTGAGATGATGTATTACGGAACGAGTAAAGAGACTTGCCGGTAACGAGATTGAACTAGGTATTGGATACCGACGATCGAATCTCGGGCAAGTAACATACCGATGACAAAGGGAACAACGTATGTTGTTATGCGGTCTGACCGATAAAGATCTTCGTAGAATATGTAGGAACCAATATGGGCATCCAGGTCCCGCTGTTGGTTATTGACCGGAGACATGTCTCGGTCATGTCTACATTGTTCTCGAACCGTAGGGTCCGCACGCTTAAGGTTTCGATGATAGTTATTATGAGTTTATGTATTTTAATGTACCGAAGAAGTTCGGAGTCCCGGATGTGATCACGGACATGACGAGGAGTCTCGAAATGGTCGAGACATAAAGATTGATATATTGGAAGCCTATATTTGGAGTTCGGAATGGTTCCGGGTGAAAACAGGAATTTACCGGAGTACCGGGAGGTTACCGGAACCCCCCGGGTACTACATGGGCCTTAGTGGGCCTCGAGGGAGAAGAGGAGGGGCCGGCCAGGGGTGGCCGCGCGCCCCCTCCCCCCCCAGTCCGAATAGGACAAGGAGGGGGGGCGGCGCCCCCCTTTCCTCTTCCCCCTCCCCCAATCCTACTCCAACTAGGAAAGGGGGGGAGTCCTACTCCCGGTGGGAGTAGGACTCCTCCGGCGCGCCCCCTCTAGGCCGGCCGCACCTCCCCCCTCCCTCCTTTATATACGGGGGCAGGGGGGCACCCTATGACACACAAGTTTGATCTACGGATCGTTCCTTAGCCGTGTGCGGTGCCCCCCTCCACCATATTCCACCTCGGTCATACCGTCGCAAAGCTTAGGCGAAGCCCTGCGCCGGTGAAACATCAAGATCGTCACCACGCCGTCGTGCTGACGGAACTCTCCCTCGACACTCGGCTGGATCGGAGTACGAGGGACATCATCGAGCTGTACGTGTGTCAAGAACTCGGGGGCGCCGGAGTAACGGCGTCGGGATCGGTCGGATCGCGAGGAGAACGTACGACTACTTCCTCTACATTGTGATCGCTTCCGCTTCGGGTCTACGAGGGTACGTAGACAACACTCTCCCCTCTCGTTGCTATGCATTACCATGATCTTGCGTGTGCGTAGGAAATTTTTTGAAATTACTACGTTCCCCAACAGTGGTATCCGAGCCTAGGTTTTTATGGTTTGATGTTTTGCACGAGTAGAACACAAGTGAGTTGTGGGCGATACAAGTCATACTACCTACCAGCATGTCATACTTTGGTTCAGCGGTATTGTGAGATGAAGCGGCCCAGACCGACATTACGCGTACGCTTACGCGAGACTGGTTTCACCGCTACGAGCACTCGTTGCTTAAAGGTGACTGGTGGGTGCCTGTCTCTCTCACTTTAGTTGAACCGAGTGTGGCTACGCCCGGTCCTTGAGAAGGTTAAAACGGAGTCTATTTGACGAAGTATCGTTGTGGTTTTGATGCGTAGGTGAGACTGGTTCTTGCTTAAGCCCGTAGCAGCCACGTAAAATTTGCAACAACAAAGTAGAGGACGTCTAACTTGTTTTTGCAGGGCATGTTGTGATGTGATATGGTCAAGACGTGATGCTATATTTTATTGTATGAGATGATCATGTTTTGTAACCGAAGTTATCGGCAACTGGCTGGAGCCATATGGTTGTCGCTTTATTGTATGCAATGCAATCGCCCTGTAATGCTTTACTTTATCACTAAGCGGTAGAGATAGTCGTAGAAGCATAAGATTGGCGAGACGACAACAATGCTACGATGGAGATCAAGGTGTCGCGCCGGTGACGATGGTGATCATGGTGGTGCTGCGGAGATGAAGATCACGAAGCACAAGATGATGATGACCATATCATATCACTTATATTGATTTGCATGTGATGTTTATCCTTTATGCATCTTATCTTGCTTTGATTGACGGTAGCATTATAAGATGATCTCTCACTAAATTATCAAGAAGTGTTCTCCCCGAGTATGCACCGTTGCCAAAGTTCGTCGTGCCCAGACACCACGTGATGATCGGGTGTGATAAGCTCTACGTCCATCTACAACGGGTGCAAGCCAGTTTTGCACATGCAGAATACTCGGGTTATACTTGACGAGCCTAGCATATGCAGATATGGCCTCAGAACACAGAGACCGAAAGGTCGAGCGTGAATCATATAGTAGAGATGATCAACATAAGATGTTCACCATTGAAAACTACTCCATTTCACGTGATGATCGGTTATGGTTTAGTTGATTTGGATCACGTGATCACTTAGATGACTAGAGAGATGGTTTTCTAAGTGGGAGTTCTTAAGTAATATGATTAATTGAACTTAAATTTATCATGAACTTAGTACCTGATAGTATCTTGCTTGTTTATGTTTGATTGTAGATAGATGGCTCGTGTTGTTGTTCCGTTGAATTTTAATGCGTTCCTTGAGAAAGCAAAGTTGAAAGATGATGGTAGCAATTACACGGACTGGGTCCGTAACTTGAGGATTATCCTCATTGCTGCACAGAAGAGTTACGTCCTGGATGCACCGCTGGGTGCCAGGCCTGCTGCTGATGCAACTGACGACGTTAAGAACGTCTGGCAGAGCAAAGCTGATGACTACTCTATAGTTCAGTGTGCCATGCTTTACGGCTTAGAACCGGGACTTCAACGACGTTTTGAACGTCATGGAGCATATGAGATGTTCCAGGAGTTGAAGTTAATATTCCAACAGAATGCCCGGATTGAGAGATATGAAGTCTCCAATAAGTTCTATAGCTGCAAGATGGAGGAGAATAGTTCTGTCAGTGAGCACATACTCAAAATGTCTGGGTATTACAATCACTTGACACAATTGGGATTTAATCTTCCAGATGATTGTGTCATTGACAGAATTCTTCAATCACTGCCACCAAGCTACAAGGGCTTCGTGATGAACTATAATATGCAAGGGTTAGTAAAGACTATACCTGAGCTCTTCGCAATGCTAAAGGCTGCGGAGGTAGAAATCAAGAAGGAGCATCAAGTGTTGATGGTCAATAAGACCACTAGTTTCAAGAAGAAAGGCAAAGGGAAGAAGAAGGGGAACTTCAAGAAGAACAGCAAGCAAGTTGCTGCTCAGGAGAAGAAACCCAAGTCTGGACCTAAGCCTGAAACTGAGTGCTTCTACTGCAAGCAGACTGGTCACTGGAAGCGGAACTGCCCCAAGTATTTGGCGGATAAGAAGGATGGCAAGGTGAACAAAGGTATATGTGATATACATGTTATTGATGTGTACCTTACTAGAGCTCGCAGTAGCACCTGGGTATTTGATACTGGTTCTGTTGCTAATATTTGCAACTCGAAACAGGGACTACGGATTAAGCGAGCACTGGCAGAGGACGAGGTGACGATGCGCGTGGGAAATGGTTCCAAAGTCGATGTGATCGCGGTCGGCACGCTACCTCTACATCTACCTTCGGGATTAGTTTTAGACCTAAATAATTGTTATTTGGTGCCTGCGTTGAGCATGAACATTATATCTGGATCTTGTTTGATGCAAGACGGTTATTCATTTAAATCAGAGAATAATGGTTGTTCTATTTATATGAGTAATATCTTTTATGGTCATGCACCCTTGAGGAGTGGTCTATTTTTGATGAATCTCGATAGTAGTGATACACATATTCATAATGTTGAAACCAAAAGATGCAGAGTTGATAATGATAGTGCAACTTATTTGTGGCACTGCCGTTTAGGTCATATCGGTGTAAAGCGCATGAAGAAACTCCATACTGATGGACTTTTGGAGTCACTTGATTATGAATCACTTGGCACTTGCGAACCGTGCCTCATGGGCAAGATGACTAGAACCCCGTTCTCCGGTACGATGGAGAGAGCAACAGATTTGTTGGAAATCATACATACAGATGTATGTGGTCCGATGAATGTTGAGGCTCGTGGCGGATATCGTTATTTTCTCACCTTCACAGATGACTTAAGCAGATATGGGTATATCTACTTAATGAAACATAAGTCTGAAACATTTGAAAAGTTCAAAGAATTTCAGAGTGAAGTTGAAAATCATCGTAATAAGAAAATTAAATTTCTACGATCTGATCGTGGAGGTGAATATTTGAGTTACGAGTTTGGTCTACATTTGAAACAATGCGGAATAGTTTCGCAACTCACGCCACCCGGAACACCACAGCGTAATGGTGTGTCCGAACGTCGTAATCGCACTTTACTAGATATGGTGCGATCTATGATGTCTCTTACAGATTTACCGCTATCGTTTTGGGGTTATGCTCTAGAGACGGCCGCATTCACACTGAATAGAACACCATCGAAATCCGTTGAGACGACACCTTATGAACTGTGGTTTGGCAAGAAACCAAAGTTGTCCTTTCTTAAAGTTTGGGGATGCGATGCTTATGTGAAAAAGCTTCAACCTGATAAGCTCGAACCCAAATCGGAGAAATGTGTCTTCATAGGATACCCAAAGGAGACAGTTGGGTACACCTTCTATCACAGATCCGAAGGCAAGACATTCGTTGCTAAGAATGGATCCTTTCTAGAGAAGGAGTTTCTCTCGAAAGAAGTGAGTGGGAGGAAAGTAGAACTTGATGAGGTAATTGTACCTTCTCCCTTACTTGAAAGTAGTTTGTCGCAGAAACCGGTTTCTGAGACACCTACACCAGGTAGTGAGGAAGTTGATGATGTTGATCATGAAACTTCAGATCAAGTTACTACAGAACCTCGTAGATCAACCAGAGTAAGATCCGCACCAGAGTGGTACGGTAATCCTGTTCTGGAAATCATGCTACTAGATCATGATGAACCTACGAACTATGAAGAAGCGATGGTGAGCCCAGATTCCGCAAAATGGCTTGAGGCCATGAAATCTGAGATGGGATCCATGTATGAAAACAAAGTATGGACTTTGGTTGACTTGCCCGAGGGTAGGCAAGCAATAGAAAACAAGTGGATCTTCAAGAAGAAGACTGACGCTGACGGTAATGTTACTGTCTACAAAGCTCGACTTGTCGCAAAAGGTTTTCGACAAGTTCAAGGGATTGACTACGATGAGACCTTCTCACCCGTAGCGATGCTTAAGTCTGTCCGAATCATGTTAGCAATTGCCGCATTTTATGATTATGAAATTTGGCAAATGGATGTAAAGACTGCATTCCTGAATGGATTTCTGGAAGAAGAGTTGTATATGATGCAACCATAAGGTTTTATCAATCCAAAGGGAGCTAACAAAGTGTGCAAGCTCCAGCGATCCATTTATGGACTGGTGCAAGCATCTCGGAGTTGGAATAAACGCTTTGATAGTGTGATCAAAGCATTTGGGTTTGTACAGACTTTTGGAGAAGCCTGTATTTACAAGAAAGTGAGTGGGAGCTCTGTAGCATTTCTGATATTATATGTAGATGACATATTGCTAATCGGAAATGATATAGAATTTCTGGATAGCATAAAGGGATACTTGAATAAGAGTTTTTCAATGAAAGACCTCGGTGAAGCTGCTTACATATTGGGCATTAAAATCTATAGAGATAGATCAAAACGCTTAATTGGACTTTCACAAAGCACATACCTTGACAAAATTTTGAAGAAGTTCAAAATGGATCAAGCAAAGAAAGGGTTCTTGCCTGTGTTACAAGGTGTGAAGTTGAGTAAGACTCAATGCCCGACCACTGCAGAAGATAGAGAGAAAATGAAAGATGTTCCCTATGCTTCAGCCATAGGCTCTATCATGTATGCAATGCTGTGTACCAGACCTGATGTGTGCCTTGCTATAAGTTTAGCAGGGAGGTACCAAAGTAATCCAGGAATGGATCACTGGACAGCGGTCAAGAACATCCTGAAATACCTGAAAAGGACTAAGGATATGTTTCTCGTATATGGAGGTGACAAAGAGCTCATCGTAAACGGTTACGTTGATGCAAGCTTTGACACTGATCCGGACGATTCTAAATCGCAGACCGGATACGTATTTACACTAAACGGAGGAGCTGTCAGTTGGTGCAGTTCTAAACAAAGCGTCGTAGCAGGATCTACATGTGAAGCGGAGTACATAGCAGCTTCGGAAGCAGCTAATGAAGGAGTCTGGATGAAGGAGTTCATATCCGATCTAGGTGTCATACCTAGTACATCGGGTCCAATGAAAATCTTCTGTGACAATACTGGAGCAATTGCCTTAGCAAAGGAATCCAGATTTCACAAGAGGACCAAGCACATCAAGAGACGCTTCAATTCCATCCGGGACTTAGTCCAGGTGGGAGACATAGAGATTTGCAAGATACATACGGATCTGAATGTTGCAGACCCGTTGACTAAGCCTCTTCCACGAGCAAAACATGATCAGCACCAAGACTCCATGGGTGTTAGAATCATTACTATGTAATCTAGATTATTGACTCTAGTGCAAGTGGGAGACTGAAGGAAATATGCCCTAGAGGCAATAATAAAGTTATTATTTATTTCCTTATTTCATGATAAATGTTTATCATTCATGCTAGAATTGTATTAACCGGAAACATGATACATGTGTGAATGAATAAACAAACAACATGTCACTAGTATGCCTCTACTAGACTAGCTTGTTAATCAAAGATGGTTATGTTTCCTAACCATGAACAAAGAGTTGTTATTTGATTAACAAGGTCACATCATTAGTAGAATGATCTGATTGACATGACCCATTCCATTATCTTAGCACACGATCGTTGAGTATGTTGCTACTGCTTTTATCCATGACTTATACATGTTCCTGTAACTATGAGATTATGCAACTCCCGTTTACCGGAGGAACACTTTGGGTGCTACCAAACGTCACAACGTAACTGGGTGATTATAAAGGAGTACTACAGGTGTCTCCAAAGGCAGATGTTGGGTTGGCGTATTTCGAGATTAGGTTTTGTCACTCCGATTGTCGGAGAGGTATCTCTGGGCCCTCTCGGTAATACACATCACTGAAGCCTTGCAAGCATTACAACTAATGAGTTAGCTGTGAGATGATGTATTACGGAACGAGTAAAGAGACTTGCCGGTAACGAGATTGAACTAGGTATTGGATACCGACGATCGAATCTCGGGCAAGTAACATACCGATGATAAAGGGAACAACGTATGTTGTTATGCGGTCTGACCGATAAAGATCTTCGTAGAATATGTAGGAACCAATATGGGCATCTAGGTCCCGCTGTTGGTTATTGACCGGAGACATGTCTCGGTCATGTCTACATTGTTCTCGAACCGTAGGGTCCGCACGCTTAAGGTTTCGATGACAGTTATTATGAGTTTATGTATTTTGATGTACCGAAGAAGTTCGGAGTCCCGGATGTGATCACGGACATGACGAGGAGTCTCGAAATGGTCGAGACATAAAGATTGATATATTGGAAGCCTATATTTGGAGTTCGGAATGGTTCCGGGTGAAAACAGGAATTTACCGGAGTACCGGGAGGTTACCGGAACCCCCCGGGTACTACATGGGCCTTAGTGGGCCTCGAGGGAGAAGAGGAGGGGCCGGCCAGGGGTGGCCGCGCGCCCCCTCCCCCCCCAGTCCGAATAGGACAAGGAGGGGGGGGGGGGCGGCGCCCCCCTTTCCTCTTCCCCCTCCCCCAATCCTACTCCAACTAGGAAAGGGGGGGAGTCCTACTCCCGGTGGGAGTAGGACTCCTCCGGTGCGCCCCCTCTAGGCCGGCCGCACCTCCCCCCTCCCTCCTTTATATACGGGGGCAGGGGGGCACCCTATGACACACAAGTTTGATCTACGGATCGTTCCTTAGCCGTGTGCGGTGCCCCCCTCCACCATATTCCACCTCGGTCATACCGTCGCAAAGCTTAGGCGAAGCCCTGCGCCAGTGAAACATCAAGATCGTCACCACGCCGTCGTGCTGACGGAACTCTCCCTCGACACTCGGCTGGATCGGAGTACGAGGGACGTCATCGAGCTGTACGTGTGTCAAGAACTCGGGGGCGCCGGAGTAACGGCGTCGGGATCGGTCGGATCGCGAGGAGAACGTACGACTACTTCCTCTACATTGTGATCGCTTCCGCTTCGGGTCTACGAGGGTACGTAGACAACACTCTCCCCTCTCGTTGCTATGCATTACCATGATCTTGCGTGTGCGTAGGAAATTTTTTGAAATTACTACGTTCCCCAACACGCACCACCTCACCCCCAACGCGGTGGTGCTTCTCTCCGCCTTCGCCACCCTGTGCGAAGGCTACATCGGCGTTCTCCCCACCCTCGAGCTGTGGGGGGAGTTCTTCTCCTCGAAGCTCGGCACTCAGGCTGCCGGCACGCCGGCACAGTGCGGCACCTACATCGCGGTGCGGCGCACGACGGCCGACAACCCTTTTCCGCCCATCCCGCTGGTGAAATCGGTGAAGATGTGGCAGAAGACCTACTTCTACGTGAAGAATGTCTCCACCGACGGCGACTGGGTCAATCTGCCGCCCTTCGACCCCGAGCCGCTGACTGGCCGGCCGCCCAGTTGGTCCCATCGGTCGAAGTCGCTTTCGACCTCCAGAGTCGGCGCCGTGGCGCGCCTTCGAGTCATGACGCAGTCGGAGGGGCTCGTCGCCTCCGATCTCCTGGCCGCCTTCATGGCGCGCCGGGTTCTTCCGCTCCAAGGCCGGCCTCACCTCATCTGTCAGATGAGCGGCCGGCACGATCCAAGCCGGCTGTGCACCAAGGACATGCCGCGTGGAGAAGTGGCGAACTTGGTGAACCACATCGCCCACTGCGGGTTCACAGAGGAGTGGCAGTTCGGCAAGGAGCCGTACTCGCGCGACAACCCCCCGCCAGTGGTAAGTTGCTTCCCTCTGAATTTCGATCTTGCTCGCGTCCGACTTCAAGCTCTGATCTTGTTGGCGTCTTTTGAGCAGAACCCTCTCACGGCGCCCGCTGCTGGCGCCACGAGAGAGCCGCGTGACTACGTCCCCGACCGCGAGGTCAGCGACGTCGACGACCCCGACTTGGGGGCCGCGGCGCTGGAGGCCGACGCCGAAGGTGGTGGAGAGGAGGAAGACGGCGGCCTCAGACCGTCGGCGACCTTCACCGACTGGCCCGAGGGCGACGTCGACGCGGAAGTCGCCCCGCGCCGCCAGTCGAGAGCCGGCCCCTCCAGCCAAGCCGGCGCGAAGAGACGTCTTGCCGGGCCGAGCGCGCCCGGCGGCAGGTCGAAGAAGCTCAAGGGAGCCGCCGCCGCGACCAAGCGGGAGGAGGCGGCCGCGAAGGCCAACCGCTTCCGGAAGGAAGTGAGAAGGCCGCCACTAGTTTCTTCGTAAATCCCTTGCTCCTTTATTTCTTTTCTGGATCTCGCTTGAGTCTTTCTGATTTCCCTCCAATCTTCTCCAGCGCTCCCCTTTCCCTTGAGAGAGCCGCCGTCCCCTCCGTCATGGGGTCGGTGGAGACGTCCGCCAATACACGGCGGATTGACCCCGCCGCCGACCTCCGGGAGGCGACAGCACGGAACGCGCGAGAGAAGCGCGCGGAGGAAGAGGCCGGCCGCCTGGAGAAGGCGGAGGCCGAGAAAGCGACCGCCAACGCCCAGTGGCACCTGGAGGAGGCCGTGGCCGCGGCCGCGGCGAAGCGGGATGCTGAGGAGGCCGTTCGTCGCCGAGCGGCGATGCTCGTCCCCCCGCTGTCGTCAGCACCACCGCCCCCTGAGTTCACGGGGCAGACAGGGGAGGTCGGCACCCCAAACCCTCTCGCGGAGGAGGGCGGCGATGTATCGGGATCGGATACACACGCGCCGCCTCCGCCGCCTCCGCCGCCTCCGTCTTCGAGGCCGCATGGCAAGCAGCCGGTGGACCCGCAGGTTCCGCCGACTGCGGACGATGCCGACGCGCAGCTACTTCTCCAGGTCGCCGTGCCGACACGCCGCCGGATCGAGAGGACGAGCTCAGCGCCGCGAGCTCGGGAGACTGGCGCCGCCAGTATGGCGAACCTGGACGCTGAGGCCTCAAGTGCCGCGCCCACCGGCTGGGTGCGCGAAGGCGGCACCGGCCCGTTGAGCCAGGAGCCGGGCTATCTCTTCTCCCACTACTCTTCTCTTCTCTTCTGACAGGCGGCGCAAGGGCTGCCTGACGGGCTTCACATCCGGCCTGACATGTAGCTTGTGCTCGGCGAATTCCGTCGGTACACCTGGCATGTCCTTGGGAGACCATGCAAAGATGTCCCGTTTCTCACGGAGGAAATCGACGAGCTCGCCTTCCTATTTGCTGTCAAGGCCAGTGCCTATGACAACGTACTTCTCTGGGTGCTCCGGGTCCAAGGGTATCTTCTTGGTTTCTTTAGCCGGCTTGAATGATCCTTCTGCCTCCGACTCCTTGGGGTCAGGAGACATCTCCGGCTGCTTCCCAGCCATCGCCACGACACGATCAAGGAGCCGCTTCTCGGCCGCGATCACCAGAGACTCGGCCAGCCGACTGCTCTCGGCCGCACAGGCGGACGACTTCTTGTAGTCGCCGGCAATGGTTAGGATCCCCTTGGAACTCGGCATCTTCATCTTGAGGTAGGCGTAGTGGGGAACCGCCATGAACTTGGCCAAAGCCAGCCGACCTAGCAGCGCGTGGTACGGGCTCTCCAAGTCCACCACCTCGAACCAGACTGGCTCTCGACGGAAGTGATCTTTGTCTCCGAAGAGGACGTCTATCAGAATCTTGCCGATTGGTGAGCATGAGAGGCCGGGTACAATTCCATGGAATACCGTGCGGCTGCTCTGGAGCTGCCTTCGCCTGATTCCAAGCTTCTCCATGGTGTCCTTGTACAGGATGTTTATGCTGCTGCCTTCGTCTATCAGGACCCGCGAGAAACGGGCGGCCCGCCTATCAGTGGCCAAGGTCGCTCCGAGAACCAAGGTGTAAGAGCCCGGACTCGGCATCACCTCTGGGTGATCTGCCCGACTCCAGCTGATAGGCTTCTCGGACCAATGCATGAACTCGGGAGCTTCCGCTGCCACTGCGTTGACTTCTTGCTGCTGCTGGCGCCTGCTGCGCCGATCATCTGCCAGACTGGTGAACACTACATACGCTCCGTGCTCTTCTGGGAACTCGTCTTGGACTGCGCCGACTGGCCGAGCCGCCGGCTGCGGAGGCGGCGGAGGCGGCGGCGCCCCCGCAGGCGGCGGAGGGGCGAGGCCGTCCCCCTTGGCGATCCTGACGAGCCAGTGGCACTTTCTGGTGGTGTGGTTCGACGGCTTCGCACCGCTGTGAAACTTGCAAGGACCATCCAGAGTCTGCTCATAGGAGAAGGCCGGCAACCAATTGGACTTGCCGCCCTTCTGCCGCTTGGCCAGAGGCTGCCCCTCTGGCTGCTGATCTTCTACTGCCGCGACCTGCCGACTGTTGGAAGTCGGCTGTGGGGCTTTGCGCTTGTTGTCGTTCTGTTGCTGTCGCCAGCTGGCGTCTCCAGCCGGGGTTCTGGGAGCCTGGGGAGTCACTTTGCCAGCCGCGTTGACTTGGATCTCCGTCTTCATAGAGGAGTCGGCCGTGGCGTACTTGTCTGCTATGACTAGCAGTTCGTCGAGGGTTTCGGGCTCGTCGCAGAGGAGCTTGTGCTTGAGGAGGGTGCCCTCTCGGCACCCAGCCGTAAAGTACTCGATGGCCTGCACCTCGTGCACGCCCTCGCGGGAGTTTCGGAGTTCGCCCCAGCGCGTGAGGTAGTCGCGTGTCGATTCTTCGGGACCTTGCACGCACAAGGAGAGCTGGCGCGGCTTGGGAGGTCGCTTGTACGTGCTGGTGAAGTTGCGGATGAAGGCTTCGGTGAAGTCGACCCAGCTGTTGATGCTGCGGGGCTTCAGGCTGTTTAGCCATGTCCGGGCCGTGCCCTGGAGCATGAGAGGAACATATTTTACGGCAACCCGCTTGTTGCCGTTGGCGATGTTGACGGCTGTGGAGTAGTCTATCAACCAATCCTCCGGCTTCACGGAACCGGTGTACTTGGGCGTGTCTCGGGGGAGCGTGAATCCTTTGGGGAAGGGCTCGTCTCTGATGCGGGGCCCGAAGCAAGGCGGACCCAACTCATCTTCTTCTTCTAACGCCAGGGATCTGTGGAGTCGGTCGATCCGGTGGCGGGCGTCATTCTCTCCGACTCCTTCTCGGCGGCCAAGGCGACCTCCGAGAGTCGGATGCTCAACAGGCGGCGGAGAGACTCGCCGCTCCCTCCGGGGCGGGGGAGGCAGATAATGGTCCCGTCGCTCCATGGCTCTGGGGCGGCCGTCTTGGTCACGCTCGATGGTGATGCGAGTCCGGCTGCGGCTTGCAGCCGGCTCCTTCTCTTTCCTCCCGCGGACTCCGCCAGTCGGCGTCCGGGAGGTCGCGCCTTGATCTCGGCGAGGGGGTAGGTCGTCATTCTGTGGCTGCTGCTGCGCGTCTGCGCGGCCGCCTGCCGCGTTCTGCGCAGCAACCGCATCGAGGAGCTGCTGGACTCGCTCCGTTATCACACCGCGCTCTTCACCTTCGAGGTTCTTCAGCTCTTCGGTCGCCGCTTGGGCGGCGCGGATGTTCTCCGCAGGGGTGGCGTACACGGGGCGCTTCGCCCCGAACAAATCGGCGATGGCTGCGCCGCGCTCACGGACCGCACCTAGACGGCTCGGCCCAGTCGGAGCCGGCGAGCCACCCACAGCACGATCCATCTCGCGCTGGTATGCTTCGGACAAGCGTCTCATGCTTGCCAACTTCTTGGCGCCTTCGATGATCTGAAGGCGGCGTTCTTCCAGCATCTCTGCGTCCGCGTCCTCTGGGATGGGCGCGGCCAGGTCTTGCAGGGCCGCTGGCAGCGAGTCCTGGTCGTTTTCGCCGGAGTGCTCGCCGTGGCCGATGACGAGCACCTCCGTGACGGCACTTCCGTCACTCTCCTCGTACGGAAGCGGCTCGTCGTAGATCACCACGTTGGCGGGGAAGATATCAAGCGATACGGCGTCGGAGTCGACCAGCATCGGGTCGGAGGAGCCTACGGACTCCAAGTCTACGGCGGGCTCGCCGGCGACTTGGAGTTGATCGAGGAGGCCCGCGAGGAGGCTCTCGGGGCCACCCGCGCCTGCGCTCGGCGCAGGCTCGTCGGAGAGGCACACCTCACCGATGAGTTCGGCGAGGCCGCTCGCGGCGCAGGCGGCTTCGGCACCGCGCAGCGCGTCGATGCAGACTCCACCTGGCGAGCCGGGCTGGCTGCGCTCGTCAGGGAGGAAAAGGGTTCCCGTCCAGAACAGATCTCCGGACGACGGTGCACCTCACCCCACGGTGGGCGCCAAATGTCGGGGGTTGGATGCGACATATGCCAACGGGTGGCTTATCATGGTGGGGGCAAGTAGAACATCGCCGGTGCCTGGAAATGGGATGAGGCGCAGACATGCACGCCGGCGAATCTTACCCAGCTTCGGGGCTCTCCGAGGAGATAACACCCCTACTGCTGCTCTGCGGGGTCTCCGCATGGTCACTATGGTATGATAGTACAGAGGTGCTCCTCGAGCTGTTTTGGGAGGCAGGGAGGAGCAAGGCTAGCTCTTTCCCCTCTTGCTATGTGTCTCAAATCTATCTAGGGCCGAACCCTTTGCATGGGTGCTCCGGGGGGTTTATATAGGCCTACCCCCCGGGGGTACAACGGTAATCTGACTGGGCGTGGCCCCCAGCCGTCAGTCTCTCTTGCAGCCGTCCTCCCCGCCGGCTTCTGGGGCCCGCCGACTGGCGGGCCCCTCGGACAGGCAGAACACTGTGCAGCACTCCTGATGACGCAGGCTCGGTCAGGGGGTCGTGGGAACAGTGCCGCC